>CP124711.1:102505000-105005000 GCA_031232105.1 Capsicum rhomboideum
GACAACATCTTGCTTCGAACATAGGAGTTGCTAAGAGTCAACTTCGAGAAAAAGAGCCAATTGTATGGGAAATCCTTCGAGAAGTTATGCAGGGACATCCTGTATTGCTGAATAGAGCACCCACTCTGCATAGATTAGGCATACAGGCATTCCAGCCCGTTTTAGTGGAGGGGCGTGCTATTTGTTTACATCCATTAGTTTGCAAGGTATTCAATGCCGATTTTGATGGAGATCAAATGGCTGTTCATGTACCTTTATCCTTGGAGGCTCAAGTAGAGGCCCGTTTACTTATGTTTTCTTATATGAATCTTTTGTCTCCGGCTATTGGGGATCCCATTTTCGTACCAACGCAAGATATGCTTATTGGACTCTATGTATTAACCAAAATCATCGAGGATTGTGTAAATAGATATAATCCATGTAATCGCAGAAACTATCGAAATCAAAAAAGAAGTGACAATAGTTACTATAAGTATACGAAAGAACCCTTTTTTTCGAACTCCTATGATGCAATTGGGGCTTATCGACAGAAACGAATCAATTTAGATAGTCCTTTGTGGCTCTGGTGGCGACTAGATCAACGCGTTATTGCTTCAAGAGAAACTCCCATCGAAGTTCACTATGAATCTTTAGGTACTTTTTATGAGATTTATGGACACTATCTAATAGTAAGAAGTCTAAAAAAATAAATCCTTTTTATATACATTCGAACCACTGTTGGTCATATTGCTCTTTATCGAGAAATTGAAGAAGCTATATAGGGGTTTTCTTGGGCCTATTCATATGGTACCTAACGTAATTCTATGATACCGTGGGACTTCGGGGCTCTCCGGTTCAGATAGGTACATAGTTCCGGAATTTATACGCGAATCAAGATCGATAAAAGGAAGTTTTACAATCACCGACTCAAACCCATTGTCGAATCCTACTCAACGGAATATGGAGGTACTTATGGCAGAACAGGCCAATCTGGTCTTTCACAATAAAGCGATAGACGGAACTGCTATGAAATGACTTACTAGTAGATTAATAGAGCACTTCGGAATGGCATATACATCACATATCCTGGATCAAGTAAAACCTCTGGGGTTCTAACAAGCTACTGCTACATCCATTTCATTAGGAATTGACGCTCTTTTAACAATACCTTCTAAGGGATGGCTCGTTCAAGATGCTGAACAACAAATTTTTATTTTGGAAAAACACTCATGAGAACAATCTCCTATATACATAAAGCCTTGTCGCAGCACATCAATTTTAAGGATAGTCACTTACTAGCCTCACTTTGCTTTAAGTTCTGGAAGGAGAAATACAAAAGCATGGACAGCCTAACCATAACCAGCTTGATCAGGAATATTCGGTAGTTCGCCGCTCCTAAGGGTTTACCTGTTTATTGTGTTGTGCCCTACTTTCATACATCATAAGATTATATGAAGAGTGATGTCATCAAAATCACAGTTTATATTGCAATCATAAAAAGAGACAAATAAGTCTTAGAGTTTCTAACGATAATAGTGATCGTAGGAAGACAGAGGTCTCAACCTTCGTCAACTTCATCCATCAGAAGGATGCCTATATTGTGATGCTTGGAATAGAGAAAATGCTGCGAGCGGGAGGACCAATATATACAGTACACGACAACTTTCTAACTACAACTCACTATAGCCGTGAACTCCCTTCTCTTTATGGAGAAGCCCTTTTAGAATTGGGTCGCCGCTAGTGATTATAAATGATATGATACATGCTAATTTGATTAGGGGTGCCGAAGGCTCCTCGCCTGCCGACTTGAGACATTTTGGCTTTTCGGAGCGTGTAATACCTATCGGTGAGCTAAAGAATTACTTGGAAAATAATATACCAGACGGTATTAGCCAAAAAATGGAGGCAACATGGAGAAAAAGGATGAAGGCCATACTAGTCTCATACGAGAGCTATGCTAGTATTATACCGGCGTATCAAAGGATTATGATGGTCATTACGTCCAGTAGAAGGAATTCGGGTATAAGATCTTGGAATTTCCAGAAGGACATCAAAAATATATGCTACACCCATGAATACCCAAAAATAGAAGGCATTTACTAGTCACCACTTTTTAAGTCAGTACTTGATGAGAGTAGATAGGATAGAGCCCATAAATACAAAACATCCAACATTGATCCTGGCGAACATGACGCTCAACTCCCCTCCGCTTGGGGCTGAAGTGTCCCTTCTAAGTCTGGCGGTAGTTAGTTCATATGTTATGTCTCTACGCTTACCCCTCTTTACCACCTAAAGGGTATGCTAAATTCACGATAGGTTTTGACCTGGAGAATCCAAATGTAACCATCACAGAGGGGTATGCTATTTGGCTGTATGGAGATAATGGTAAGCTACTCCCCATGAGTATAGTCTATTGTGATATAGTATCCATGCTTAGCGAGTGCGCTAGGAAGTACGAGGAGAGAAGAGAGGACCATTGAAAGTCTCAATTCCTTACTTCTTTATAATTAATTCACTTTAAGACTGGTTCTGAACGCCGCGTAACATCATCTTCAACCAACCTCCACCGTACTTTCGGTGCGACCACTAAAAAATTGCTTATACACTAAAGAGTTGCTTATATACGTTTACTAAAAGACTGACTTTCATTCATTATCAGTAGTCCAGCGTGAAACTAAGAAAAAGAGATGTGCCTAAGGCCCCATGTAAGCAAACTGTGCAAGCTAAGAGAAGAGGAGAGATGTTCGCAATTACTACCACAGAACCGTGCGAAATGGTCGCCTATTATGCGACTCACTAACTCTGCCTGGGGTGTGGGTACCTATTATTCGTCGGGTAATTTGTCCGCGTATTCCCAGATAATAGAAAGGAGTCTTTCTTTCTCCTTTTTCGAGGAGAATTTAAAGGGAATGTGATCCCCTCTATTGTAATGAAATAATTTAAGTTCATTTATTCTTGAAAGGAGAGCTCTCTCCATATCTCTACTTATTGGCTGGGTGCAGATAACACTATAATAATAACAAAGCCAGATAGAGATACTGTTCATTCTGAATTGATTCAAATGGCGAGGACCCACGTAAAAAAATCCAATTTTTTCATTAGGATAGGAGGGAAATCGGCAGCTCGACGCGTCCTCCTCTCTTTGAAAGAAGGGGTGCTTCCGGTTCTGTCGAAAATAGCTGCAAGAGCAAAACCGAAAGCCCTTCTTTTATTTGATTTCTAAGTCTTTTGGTAAAATCTCTGACTTCCTCTTAAAAGAAAGCCATGAAAAGTATGATCTGCAAGCATCCATTTTAGATTTAGGGGTTACTCGCGATTGGTAATGACACAACCGGGGTTTGCTGATAGTGACTGGGATGGGTCACAAGATGACATGAAAAACACTTCTAGATATTGTTTCACTCTAGGATCATGTGTCATTCTTTGGTTCACAAAGAAGCAAGGGTCTGTGGCTCAATCAACCATTCACGCGGAGTACTTTTCTACTCTATGTGCTGTTAATTAAACTTTATGGTTGAGAAAAATCTTGATCGACTTGGCATTTCAGCCAAGCAAAGAAACTGAAATCCTTTGTGATAACAAGTCTTCAGTTGTCATGGTAAAGAATCTAGTCTTTCATAGAAAGACTAAATGCATTAAAATCAAATATCATTCCATTCGAGAAGGTGGAAGGAAAAATGAAGTTCAGATTCTGCATTGTTGTGGTGAAGATTATCTAGCTGATATTTTTACCAAAAAAACTACAGAAACAAATACTTTAGCTTATTAGAGCTAAGCTTGTAGTAACCTGCAACACTTGCATCAAGGAGGAGTGATGAAGGTTGCCGATTTTCTATGTGATGGTAAGTGTTGCCAGCTTAGAATTTTTTGTCTTGATATTTTGTTGTAATTTTTGGATTAATTTGATGTAATGTTAAAGAAATCAAAAGATAGTTATAATATGTGGTGGAGATTACTTTAAGCACAAAGTAAGGAGATAATCTCCATGATTTTAGGGATTTGATAGACCACATTTTGTATTATATAGAGAGAGTAAACTTCTATTGAATGAATGAAGAAAAAATTAGCTTCACTTTCTCTGGATTTTCTTTCCCTTTATCATGTTTGTTCTCTCTCTCTCCTTCAAGATTTAAAGGAATATGTTCTTATCATACATAACTTCCAATTTAGTAAAAGAGGAAGCTCTTTGGTAGCTGTGAGGGACAAATACAAGCTGCATAAGGTATTAATTTGCGCGTGTTGAAAATTGGAATTTTTGTTGTAAACACCTTGCATAATTAAGTAATCTGATATGAACATTGTATGATTTTACTACAACAGTTCAAATGTGTGTCAACATTGTCTTCTTCTCTGGTAATACCAGATTCTTTCTTTGAAGATACTATAGAATGATTAATCAGTCATATGCTTAAAAATTGGTATGGGGTGTTACAATGATACTTGGAAGAGGTGAACTTCCTTCTTTGTGCGGGATCATGTTACTTTTGTTGACATCATTTTAGTAGATTAAGTATAATCCTCATGACGTATGAAAATTACAAACACATAGCTAAATAATCTTGAAATTTTCTGTAAAAAATTGGAAACAACTCCAGAATACTATATGAAAAGTTATGAATGTACACGATATTACTTTCATTTGCAGTACTAAACCGCTATTTCTGTTCTCTTTGGTTGCTTAAAATGGTTGTAGTATGTACAGATTATACCTCTCAATAACAGTCCCGTTTGTTTCGAGTCTCATTTATTTCAAACCTTCAGTGCCTTTTATAGTGATTGGTTTATACATCTTGAAAAACATTTGACATTTATATATATATATATATATATATATAAGTCATACATATACTTTAATTAGTAGCTTTTAAAATGACTACACGCCAATGTCTTCAGATTTAACTTCATCTCGGTCTTGCAAAAAGGCCATTCTAGTCATTCATGTACTATAACGACTAAACTTTTCTTTTTTAGATTGTTCTTATAGAATATTCTGACAAATTTAAAGGGCTAGTTCTAAAAAAACACTTTATATAATTTATAAAGCAATGAGAGAAAGAATGATATCAAACAAAGTCTTACACCATATGTCCAAGTATGTGGATAAATCAACTAAAGTGGAGAATTTATATTTACCAGTGCTTTAGGAGAAACCGTATCAACTTTAAAGGACAAACTTTATACTTTTCAAAAGGAGATTATTGACATGCTTGTAGATGCTTTGAACAAAAATTACAAATCTAAGTTCTCAAAATTATGTTGTGGACGCCGAATATATAGAGAGCGATTAAGTCGCAACTTCTATATCTATAGTTAGCTAAATAAATGGTAAATGAGAGAACAATTAGAGAACACCAAATATTTACGAGGTTCGATAAAACTTTATTTTCTGCCTACTCCTCGGACACAACCAATAAAATTTTATTTCACTCCAAAAGGTATAAGTACGATACTACATGAGAAAAAGGAAAGATTCAAAGGCCTTAAAGACTATAAGGCAAGTGTTTGAGATGTTTAACAATCGAACCAAGTGCCCCTATTTATAGATGTGAATTCTTCCTCTTGATGTCATCAGTGACATAATCATCATCTTTATGTCATTGGTGAAAGCATCATCATCTGGATGTCATCGGTGACGGCATCATTATCTTGATGTCATAAGTGACATCGCCATTATGTAAATGTCAAAGTTCAACGTGTGAAACTATTTAATGGTAGTCAAAGATTTCGACTACAAGTTGAACTTGGTTATTTCTTCCCAAATAAGAATTTCTCTTTTTCGAATATTCACACAAGTTCTTGTCAAACGTTCACACTAGTTCTAGTCAAACGTTCACACTAATTCTAGAATTTTGTCAAATTTAACAAATCTCCACCTTGGCACGATTCTCCATTTTCAATTTTCTCTCAGCAACAAATTTTAATTGTGTCTTCAATCTTAATCTTCAATGTTCAACAATATTGATCAAGTTCAAACAATATTGAAACTTGAACGCAATCACCACTTTCGTCAGTATATCAGCAGGGTTATCTGTAGTCTGAATTTTCTATACTATGACTCCACCTTCTTCTATGATATCTCATACAAAATGATATCAAATGTCAATGTGCTTCATCCTTGAATGATAAACTTGGTTCTTTGCTAATTGGATAGCACTTTGACTATCACAAAATACTGTGATATCTTCTCGTTCAATACCAAGCTCTCTAAGAAAACCTTGAAGCCAAATTGCCTCCTTCAAAGCCTCTGTAATTTCCATGTACTCCACATCCATGGCAGACAAAACAAATGTTGACTGCAAAGTAGATTTACAACTAACTGGTGCATTTGCTAAAGTGAAAACGTAACCAGTTGTTGATCTTTATTTATCCAAAGCATGTGCATAATCTGAGTCACACTATCCAACCAGATGCTGACCATCCTTGTACTCAAAAATCAAACCAACATCTACAATATTATGAATATAACGCAAAATCCATTTCACAGCTTACCAATGTTCCTTTCCAGGATTATGCATATACCGGCTTACAACTCCCACAGCATGTGAAATATTAGGCCTTGCACAAACCATTGCATACATCAAGCTACAAAAAACATTTGCTTATGGTACTCTTGACATATATTCTCGTTCAACTTCATCATTTGGCGACATAGCGTCACTAAGCTTAAAATGAGGAGAAAGTGGAGTGCTAACTGACTTCATTAGCTCATTCATATGAAATCGTCCTAGTACCCTCTTCAAGTATTTATTTTTGAGATAAATAGAGTTTCTTTAAATGTCTATCTCTTTTTATCTCCATGCGAAGAATCTTTTTTTCCCCACCCAAATCTTTCATTTCAAACTCATTTTTAAGTTTAATCTTCAACTTCTCAATTTCTTCTTTGCTTTTGGATGCTATCAACATATAGGAGAAGATATATAAAGGATCTATCTTCAAACTTGCATAAATACACACAATGATCGTATTTGCTTCTTTTGTACCTTTGTCGCAACATAAACTTGTCAAATAATTTGTACCACTGTATAGAATACTGTTTCAATCTGTACAATAATCTTTTAAGTTTGCAGACCATATTTTCTTTTCCAGCAACTTTGAATCCTTCTGGCTGAGTCATGTAGATTTTCTCTTCCAAATCTCCATGTAAAAATGCAGTTTTTACATCCAACTGAACTACTTCCAAATTCAATCGCTCTACCAAAGCCAACAAAATTCTAATGGATGAGTGTTTTACGACTGGAAAAAACACCTCATTAAAATCAATTCCCTCCTTTTGAGCATATCTTGTGGCCACCAATCTTTCTTTGTAGCGAACTCCTTCTTGGTTAGAAAATCCTTCTTTCTTTGCATATACCCATTTGCACCCAATTGCTTTCTTGCCCTCCGAAAGATTAGCCAAGCTCCATGTGTGATTCTGATCAAGGGACTGCATTTCTTCATTCACGGCAATCCTTCACTTATCTGCTTCTTAACTTTGGACTGCATTTTTATAAGTGGTCGGAATACCATCAGCTACAATTAAGGCTTCACAAGCCACTATATCCATGAATCGAGCAGGTTTTCTTATTGTTCTTTTTGGCTTGCTTGTTGCTATTGATTCAAGTTCTGGTTGAGGTTCCAAAGATGGAATCTCCTCTTCAACTGGCTCTTCTTCCCGTGAAATTTATTTTATTGTTTCCTTATTTGCTTCTTGTGTTGGGTAAATTAATTTTTCCTCAAACTACACCTGCTTTTAAGCACCATCCATTTGTTTGACATCTTTAACTGTTACCTTATTTTCCAAGGTAGATTTATCAAAGGTAACATCCCTACTGGATATAATTTTTCTCGTCTCTGGATACCATAATCGGTATCCTTTGACTCCAAAAGTAATCCCCATAAATATAGTCTTCATTGCTATTGGATCTAATTTTGACTCTCTTACATGATAATTTGCAATTGAGCTAAATACATACAAAGAACCATAATCTCCAGCAGGTTTTCCATACTATTTTTCTATTGATGTCTTAGCACCAATTGTACCGAATGGTAGATGATTAATGAGGTGGCATGCATATGTTATTGCCTCAGCCTAAAATTCTTTGCCCAAGCTATAATTGGACAACATACATCGAACCATCTCCAGTAAAGTACAATTCATGGGTTCTGCCACTCCATTCTATTAAAGTGTATTTCTGATGGTGAAGTGTTTGACAATGCCATTACTTCACAAATCTTCTTGAAAAGATCACTTTTGTATTTTCCACCATTATCTGTACTAAGACACTTGATCTTTATTCCAGTTTACATCTCTATCATCGCCTTCCATTTGAGAAAAATTGCCAACAATTCATCTTTTGTTTTCATTGTATACACCTACACTCTCAATGAAAAATCATCAAAAACTGTTACAAAATAGTGTTTCCCACCTAATGAAGGTGTTTTGGAAGCACCCCAAACATTAGAGTGAACATAATCCAAAATACCTTTAGTATTCTAGATATCTGTTCCAAATTTAACCCTTGTATAATTACCTTTGACACAATGCTCACAAAACTCCAATTTGCATGTCTTTAATCCTTTTAGCAATCCTTGATCTGATAAAGTTTTCAAGGATTTTCTTCTAGCATGCCCAAAGAGCATATGTCATCGCCTGTTCATTTCTGCCTCTTTATCATCATTGGATGTTGTTTCCTCATTCCCAATAACTGTACTACCTTGATAGTGGTACATGTTATTACTTCTTCAAATTTCCTTCATTACCACCAGTGCATCGGAGCATATTTTCATCACCCAATTATCTGTAATGAATTTGAAAACCTTTAACTCTAGGGCCCTTACAAAAATGAGATTTTTCTTCAAATCTGGTACGTATCGAACATCTATTAATGTTCTGCTCCTTCCATCATGGTTCCTTAATCGGATGGAACCAACACCATATGCGGTAAGAGGATCATTATTTTCAGTGTGAATAACTCCACATTCTCCTTCTTGTATATCAGTGAACCAGTCCCGATTGGGATACATTAGTCTGTTGTTATCCATCAAGCCTAATATTGTCTGTGTACCTTGTCGTGCCCCTCTGTCCCCTTCTCTACTTGGTATCAGAGCCATCCCACTCTCTTCGGAGGAAGGAAGCAAGTGTTTGCATAAGATCTACTTTGGTTGTTATTAACGCCAACTTTACATTTTTAGTCTTTATTTTAGTTTGTTTGAGTCTAGTTTCCAAACAGTCCATAGTTCATAGTTTTCAATTCTCAAATTCAGAGTCTTGTACATATTTGTGTCTCTGTTTACTTTCCTTAGATTTTAGAACAAATAGTGTGTCAAGTCTTTTCTTAGATTTTTCGCACAAATACATCGAGTCTCTATTGTCCAAAAAACACAAAAATATGTCAATTTTAGAGTCTTTACCATCTTCCTCGTCTGTTTCTAGTCCATGTAAATCCTTAGTAAAATTACATATGTCTCCTACTCTCAGTAAAACCATGTCATGTAAGTATAACTACCTTTATGAAGTAGATGTGTTGTCACCAGAAAATAAAATATCCTCCACATATGTACCTCTACTAAACCCATACTCAGCCTTTGTAAAGAAGGCATACAACCCGTGGCTGCAGATCCATTCTTTGGGCCAACAAAAGCCAAAGGGAGTTAAGGAATATGTTGCTGCATCAAATCTTGACCAGCACCCTATTCTTGCAACTAAAGAAGAACAGTTCATCACTCTGCAGATGCCAGATGATTTTTCGCAATAGTGGAAAAGCCAAGGCTTCACCCATATCCATTTTGGTCCCATCAGAGTTGAATTGACGTAGCACGGACGAAAAGGCCAGCCAGTGGTGGTGCATCTTTCTCTCCTAGATACCAGATACAACGAGTACCAACATGCAAACTTAGGTACGTCGGAGATCATGCTAAACGCCGGGATAGTCTTTCTTACTATATTTCCCAACTTCAATATGTCCCTCTATAATCAGTATCTGACGGAGGTATTGAAGATCCAGGTCTGAATTCTCGAAGCTCCTCAAGCTAGAGATTCCATACAGGCAACTCTGCACTACCAAATTTCTTGGCAAGTTCAGAACTATGCTATGGATCTATCTCTTCCAGGTGACAAAAATGCTTTGTTCCTAAACGTAGATGCCACCAACGGAACCACCTAGTGCACCCAAATTTTAAGGTAAATATCCAGAGAAGAACTCACCAAAATTCTTCAGACTCTTGGGTAACAAATTACAAGAATTTGATAGACCATCCACAACCTCTCTAGTCTACTAAACCCACTTTCACCAAAAAAAAATGACAATACAGTTGCTATAAGTTTTGACCACTCCCATCTCAAGAATCCTCATAAAATAACCTTCTCTATCTATATGTACCAACCTTCTGATGACCTTCCAGATGAGAAGGATACTGAAATCATAAAATGGTTTCTGTTGAGATTCATTAGTGATCATGATTGGATAAAACACTTCAATCATGAGGGACGCAGCACGATGTGGCATAGATGTCCTTTTTCGAGACATTGCCCATGGAATATTGACTATGACTGTAACATATGTTGCGAAGATACTTTACACACCAAAGAAGAGCCCGAGTCTGAAATACTAATGATGTCCTCTTCCAGCTCCAGTCATTCAGATGAATTTCCACCAAACAAACCCTTTGAAAAGGATAACTTGAGACACGCTCTAAAAATACAAGCAAAAAATGTTATCCTACTAACGGGTGAAAGGGTGTCCCTGAGCGACACTGAAGCAACTCTCAACTAGCAGTCTAAAAATGCCATGTACTAAAACAGGATGTTATCCAGCATCGGCCAATCCATCAAGAGTGTTGCTCACACACAAACTAAGTTGGTGAACAAGGTCAAAACAATGAGCAAGAAAGTGGAACAAACATCTACGCAGTATGATGGACTTATCTGAGCCCTAGAACTCAGACTCAAAACCTTACACTATGACATATGTCCACCAGGCACCTCACTATCCCACTTTTTTTACCAAAAACAAAAAGTAATGGCTTCTCTGAAAGAACAGATCCAACACCTCAAATATGGTACCTTTGAATCACAGAGAACCCAAAGCTCACTACCAAAACCAACGTCATTCTCTATGTCGCCTCAGACATACTCGCCACCAAGAATGGGCCACAGCTTTACCACTTTCCCATCCAGTTCACCATTACCTATGTCCTTCTCTCCAGCTCCTCTTTATGAACAAGAGTTTGACATAGCCAAGCTTGCTTGGCAAAGGAAAAATATCATAGCAACTAAGCAAAAGGCTGATGCAACCCACAAACAATCCAAGTGGAAAATGGAATTTGGTGAGAAGGATACAGACAGAGGAACCATGATAATCTCGAGTCATGACATCGCCATCCCCGATGACGACTTAACGATTCAAGCACCCGAAGTGCCATATGAAGATAAGGAATGGGTCGCCTTGCTAAAAGATAGTCTCCTCAATAATGATTGGCTACCTTCATAGCATAGTTTCCAAGATTCAACTGATAACTTAATTCTCTCTGATCAAGTTGGGTCGAATCTCTATGAAATTAAAGACCCCCAAGATCCAGCTGATCGGGATCCCATGCAAGAATATTTGTAATGCAATGAAAATATTTGAGATATTGATCCCATTTCTGCTCTGGAAGACCAATAAAGTGAATACTTATTCGATAGTGATCCTACGAATGAATATTCAGAAATTGGTTATAACTTTTCAACTGGTGAATATGTCGCAGACAGCAAAGAATCCTCAGAAGATTCACGAGAATATGTTGAGAAAACTCTTAAATCCTCAATCGAATTCCCTGAAGAAGACTATCTAACAATTTTTATAAATAATACCAAAGAACCAGAAGTCTCTAAAGTAGTCGACAATCAAGACAGGATGACGAATGATCCAATCCCGGAAAGGAGGCCAGAACCAATGACAACTGAAAAGAAAACTGGTGGAACTGGATTTCATACCTTCACCCTCGATAATGTCAAAGTATCAGTTGGCCCCAAAGGACCCAAGAGTTATATACTTGGATGGCAATGAAGAATCTGGCTAAACAAGAAAAGTACATGATCCTGTCAGAGTTCACTTAGAGGTTCTCTGAAATCCTCAGAGACTGGTGGACGCACTTGGGATTGCTGATAAGAACACCTACCTTATATCCCAAAACTTCACCTTCAATATCCGAATCCTACAAGTGGTCTTCTGCTGAGACACAGGCCAAAGACAGGAGAAGCTGCGGAGGCAGCTCTTTGAAATGAAGTGCATATCGTATGATAGAGATTTCATCGATGTCCACTTCCAAAAGATGACAAAGATCTACTTCGATCTGAGCAAAGACCCCAGCCTGAAGCAAGCCTTCATATCATTACTGCCGAAAATGCTAGCAGGCCATGCCATGACTATTGTGGAGGACAAGTTCAAATCCATCACAGTCCCACAGGTAGGCCACATCAGGCAGGCCATCTTTCAGGCCCTGGACAGCATTTGCATGAAGAGATCTTTACTGAAGCAGATTGTGCAGAATAATCCAGCTCTCGATAGGGCATGCTGCAGGAATAATCTTGTTACTAAATCCAACTTCCCTTGTTCGAGCCATCGGATAAGTTCTAAGAGACAACTGTAGTTCAAAAGGTTCAAACTCCCTTGACCTCCAGACGACATGTCCAGGATGACCAGAAAAACCAGGTATTTCAGGCGAAGAAATTTGACCACCTATAAGAAGAACAATGGATTCTTCATCTGCAAAAAGACTGAACACTTTGCGAGAAATTGTACTCAAACCAAGAATTTGAAAGACTAAGTCCACCTCTTTGAAGAGATAGCAGAACACACGGACATCTATCTCAACAAAGACGATGACCTTGAATCGGTCTTCTCTCTAGAGGAAGAACCTACGAAATACACACTATTCTCATTAGATGTCTATGAAAAATTAGGTGACATCAATGCAGATGGTCTCTACCTGATAGTAAGTGCAAAATAATAAAAAAAAGACTTCCGCCTAATCACAGAAAAGTCGGCTAGTCAATTTCTTATGCTCAACACATCAGTGATACCCCCCTTTGGAATAGCTGACTACCCCCTAAATCTGCTCAACCTTTATGTGGATCCATTCAATCCATCCATTCTCCTAGAGAGAAGAACTTTATATGAGTTGTAGGTGTTCAAAAAGTATGGAGGATCTATCTTGAAGTCGTTCGGAGTTCATCCTGAATATCTGTTCTGCCATGTGTTCGTAGCGCTAGCTAATGACTTTCCATAAGATCTCTTATGGATATTCTGGTACTTGTTCCACCAGAATTATATCCTTATGGAGTTCAAGTGCGATGCATTCAGGCACTTTGATCTAATCCAACCAGCTCTCAGAAGGTTCATGATGTGGTTCAATCCACGACAATATTGGGTTCGATGCTTTAAATATTCCTATGATGTAAAGGTATTCATGATACATAGTCTAGTAGAAATCTCAAACCACGAAGTCCAAGCTCAGCCGAAGATTTCACTCTGCTGGAAATTTCCCGTATCAATCTTATCCTTGGAAGACAAATACTACGAGGCACAAAGAATTATCTTCCAGTAAAATAGATGCATTCTGAAGGAGATCTGTCCAAAAGAATGGTGAAAATGGAACTACAGTGATAACCATCCCCACTGGGATAAGGTCCGTCAAACAGCAAAGGAATATCAACCTCCATATGAATTCACAAGGGATCAAGTCACCAAAGCCATTAAAAGTATACAGTTGAATGTTCCACCACAGGAATAGGAATGCAACACAACAAGTTCTTCTAACAGGAAGGGTTACTTCAGCATATCACTGAAAAGAAGCTTGGAAGACAAACAATGCCTCAGGAAGAAGCACGATGTCGACTAGTGGAAGGAAGAAGGATACGCAAGCTCACAATCATCACCTTCCAACACTGCATAAAGAGATGACGCCCAATGACATGTGTAAGAAATTACCACATACCAAAAGCTCCGTGAAATTACCTGCCAAGGTTTACCATGAAACCCTCTTCAAAGGGTTTTCCTACAAGGTGCTTATCCAGCTGCTTTATCATAAAACCATCCCCAATGGGTTTCCCTACAAGCTGCTTAGCCACCTACGTTCCAGATGACTACAAAGAGCTTACCGACCTGCTTGCAAGAAGCTTACAAGCTGCTCACCCACCTCATTGAAGCTAACTACAAGCTACTGATCCACCTGCTAGCACGTGATGTCACATGCCAACAACATATTTTAGTTTTATTTTGATAGGCTCCGCCACATGTTTTAGGGGCTTGGTTTGAATAAAAGGGTAATGTGATTTCATTTTATTAGGATAGAAGTGTGTGTCGGGATAGGGCTTATCTATTATTAGAGATAGGATAGGGCTTTACTATTTTGAGAATAGTGGGCCACGCTTGTTTAGATAATGTTTGTCTTTCCATTTTGTTTGTATTAGGACTTCCTTCTCCTATAAAAGGAAGCATAGGTCTTTAGTTGGAGGAAATCAATCTCTCCACCTAAAAACCCACTTGTAAAGTTTCTTGTTTTCAATAAAATATTTGTTGGCTAAAGTTCACTCTCTTGCTATTCTCTTCCAAAAGGATGGACACTTCAGTCCCTTAGGTTGGAGTAGTGGGGTAAGGAAAGATTATGCAAGGCAAGTGTTCTTGTTGTGATTCCAATATGGATTTCTAAGTCCTTTCCATGATTATGAAATGAAAATGATTTCTAAGTCCTTTCTATGTTTATGAAATGAAATTGGCTTAAGTCCAACACAACAACTTTCTGATTTGCTTCTTAATTTATTATGAAACACGTAAATCCATTAGTTGGGTAGAGAAACTTATTCCTACAGGACTGTTGAGGGCGCTAAGGCCAGGAGTGATGCTAAAGCCCCGTGTATGTCGTCGGGAAAATTTATACTACCAAAGAACTAAATGATTTACATGTTTTAAGAAGACTGGAAAAGTCAATCCATCCCATTGAGGGTTAAAAAGTCTTTGTTCAATGGCAAACCATCCTTTAAGAGTTAGTGGATTCATAGCACCAGTCGTAAAAAAGCTATTGTGGTGTTGATTAAAAGCTTTAATTTTGTATGGATGCCTCATATATGGTCGTGAATCACCTATCATGTTGGAAAGTTAGAAGTCTCTTTCATATGGCTGTCGCAGCCTATCATGTCGTGTTGGGAAAGTTAGAGGTCTGTTGTAACTAGTGAGAAATCAGAGTTGTCACAATCAGCTACCCTTGAGTCCATGACTGCCTTTCTGTTGTTAGGTTTGGCCTTGTTTTTCAACTTTGGACAATCTTTCTTCCAGTAACTGTCACACCCTCTTTCGTTCGAGTCGAAGGGTTTTTTCAATTAAAGTAATGGCATTGAATAGGAATTATTTTTATTTACAGAGTCGCCACTTGGGGTTGAATTGTGGTGTTCCAAGTCACCTTTTTGAATTCCTAATCAAAAGGAAATTGACTCTTTAATATTAGTCTGCGACCTAGAAATCCGGGTAAGGAATTCTATTGACTGAGGTAAAAGGTGTTAGGCATCCCTCGAGTCCCGTGGTTCTAGTACGGTCACTTTATTGACTTAGGTTTGGCCTAAATTAATTCTTGGATAAATTGTGTTATAGACCATGCTTTGCTAATTTTTTACTGTTGAACTTTTATTGGTCTCGACTTAGATGCATAACTGCATTCTAAGTCTTGACATACACCAGCTTAGAAGCCTAATTTCCTTCTTTGCTTAAGTGCACCGCAGCTACTAATCTCTATCTATGCGTCTTGGTTTGAATAAATTATTAAGACAATCTTTGTTGAGGTGCATAACTGCATCCGTGAATTTATTTATTTGTTATTAAGCGTATCGAGAAAGATGTACAAATGCACTCTTAATCAAAATAAACGTTTATTGTGCCTAAAGCTTATCTAGCGTTAAATAATCAATTAGGTCTTAAGAAAATATCGAGATCCGAAAACAACTCTCCTTAAAAACAACCAAGGTCAACCTTTTGATTACAAGTAAAGCAGATAATGAATCAATTGGAAAAATATGAACAAGGCAACCTAAATATTAATAGAAGGGAAGAAACTAAGCACATGATAAAAGCCATTTGAAGACCATAAAACTTGAGTCATTCACGTGAATTGAACAAACCCAAAACCAACTAAACTATAATTGCATTTATCTACAACTTCTCTTCCAAGTGTAAAGCTAAAGGAGCCTACTACTTCAACTTTAAGGTTTCATTTATCATGACACTAATATAACGTTGTAAGGAAAAAAGAAAAAAAAACAATCTTGAACCACACACGCAATAAGGAAGAAACCAAAATTAAATTAAAGAGACATAAGCTTCTTAATGTAGTGATGCTACCAAGTATTATTAAAGGACACTTTGCTAAGATATAGTTTTAACCCATTTACATGAACATGCCAGCCTTAACCAAAAGATACGGGTAAAAAGGAAAGAATAATATGAAAGCTACTTTTGCATGATTTGTAAATAATAAACCTAATAAAGCATTGTCATACTAATCTTTTGCCTAAAATTAGTTTTTATTAAATCCTACTCCCTTATTATTATATTTATTAAAAAAAAAAAAAAAAGATTCAGCCACAAAATACTAACATTGATTCCAAACAATTAAAGTTAGTGTCATTTACTAACGTGAAAATAGTCACATATCATACCAAATTTCACCTTAAATTTAATGATGCAAAAATTCAAATATATTTTAATAGTATAGCATCAACGTTAAACACCTACGAAATCCTAACAACTTTTTAATAATGGAATCAAGTTTAATATAATTTGGAAATTAAATTATACAAGAGAAGATTGAGTGTTACCTCTTGTGCAAATTAATTCAAAATAAAAGCTCAATAGCTAAACTTCAAGGAACCACGAACTCGAAATCGTGAAAAAAACCTCAAAGCAAGGCATGAGAGAATTTGATCGTTTTGTTGTTTGATGTTTTCTTTTTTTATAAGTGTTTTCTCTATCTTAGTCTTTCTGTTTTTTCTTTCTTTGTTCTTGTGTTGCCCCCCTTTTCTCTATATGTGTGTATGTATATATAGAGGTATGGTGTGTATTGGTTATGTCAGTGTGTGTGTGTGTGTGCAGATAGTAGAGGGATGTGAGGGAGTAATGGTGGGGAGTTGAGAGAGACGTGAGGGAGTTGGGAAGTGCATGTAGTTTAGGATCTTTTCATTTTTTTTTCTTTTTTTGTAAAAAGCTTGTATATTATTAGTACATAAATACTAATTAGTTTAAAGGAAAAACAATTAAGGGAAGTAAAAATAATAAAGTCACTGTCTTATTTATTAAATCCTAATAAAAGTAAAAATATGCTTCTTCTTTTTTGTAAATTTTTTTTCTTTAAAAAAAAAAAAAAAAAAAAACTTATCCTAAAATGTGACACATTTTCTAAAACCTCTTTTTTTAAAAAAAAAAAAAAAATCTATAAAAATGAAATAAAAGCTAAAAATAAATATTTAATGCTATAAATAGGTTCAAGCTCAGGAAGAGTCAAAAATCACGTGTTTACATTTGCCCCTCTTTTTTGGGGAATGCAAAGTATTTTCAGACAAAGAAGTAGACCTCGAGATGAATTTTGACCCAACGATTATTTGAAAGGTTGAAGAAAAGAAGAAAGAGATGTGACCGAGTCTTGGTCTTGGACTGCCTACATATCCCGAGTTCTAAGGAAATCAGGTCATATGTAATTCGATGAGGCAAAATGGTGAGACGATGAGTTATAGGTCGATTGAGGTCTCATCGAGTCTCGAGTCCGTAGCTTCTGTTTTTACATCAAAATGAAAGACAAAAATTAAAAATGAAAATACAAGTGAAAGATCCTATCTACACAGCTTTTCTTGAATCTTCATGACTTTTCAATTGGTGAGACAGTCGTTATTTTAAGTTGATCTTGAAAAATGAGAGGTTCCTCCATGTCGACTCTTGGTATTGGAGGGGAACTTGAAAATCGACCCTATTCTTCAGGCGGGCACTTCTGTCTTTGAAAATGAAAATCGCCCTGTTCTCAAGGCGAGCTCCTGAGCTTGAAATAAAATTTTGACCCTTTTCTTCAGGCGGGTCCTTGAGCTTGAAATGAAAGTTGACCCTATTCTCTAGGAGGGCTCCTGAACTTGAAATGAAAATTGACCCTATTCTCCAGGCGGGCTCCTGAGCTTCAAAACTGAAAGTAATCCCTGTTCTCCAAGCATGTTCCTGAACTCAAAATAAATAGTGAACTAGAAAAGTAAATCCCATTTTACAGGAGGGTCCTGAGCTGAAATGTAAAGTCCTATTTTAGGAGGGTTCTGAACAGAAAATTAAAGTCCCATTATTGAGGAGGGTCCTGAGATGAAATGTAATGTCCCATATTTTAAGAGGCTCCTAAACAAAAAATTAAAGTCTAATTATTCAAAAGGGTCCTGAGCTGAAATGTAGAGTCCCATTTTCCAGGAGGGTCCTGAGCAAAAAAATAAAGTCCCATTATTCAGAAGGGTCTTGAGATGAAATGTAAAGTCCCATTTTTCAGGAGGGTGCTGAGCAGAAAATTAAAGTCCCATTATTTAGGAGGGTCCTGAGCTGAAATGTAAAGTCCCATTTTTCAGGAGGATCCTGAGAAAGAAATTAAAGTCCCATTATTCAGGAGGGTCCGGAACTGAAAATTAAAGTCCCATTATTCAGGAGGGTCCTGCTTAATCCATTTTTACAGGAGGGTCCTGCTTAATCCATTTTTACAGGAGGGTCCTGCTACACAAAATCCCATTATTCAGAAGGGGCCTGAGCTAAAATGTAAAGTATCATTTTTCAAGAGGGTCCTAAGTTAAAATTTAAAGTCCCATTTTTTTAGAGGATCCTAAACATAAAATTAAAGTCCCATTATTTAGGAGGGTCCTGAGCTGAAATGTAAAGTCCCATTTTTCAGGAGGGTCCTGAGCAGAAAATTAAAGTCCCATTATTCAGGACGGTCCTAAATTGAAATGTAAAGTCCCATTTTTCAGGAGGGTCCTGAACAAAAAATTAAAGTCCCATTTCAGGAGGGTTCTGAGCTGAAAAGTAAAGTCCCATTTTTCAGGAGGGTCCTGAGTAAAAAATTAAAGTCCCATTATTCAATACAGTCCTAAGCTGAAAATTAAAGTCCCATTATTCAGGAGGGTCCTGCTAATCCCTTTTTTTCAGGAGGGTCCTGCTACGCTAAATCCGATTATTCAGGCCTGAACTGGAATGTAAAGTCCAATTTTTTAGGAGTGTCCTGAGCTGAAATGTAAAGTCCCATATTTCAGGAGGGTCCTGAACAAAAAATTAAAGTCACATTATTCATAAGGGTCCTGAGCTGAAATGTAAAGTCTCATTTTCCAGGAGGGTCCTAAGCAGAAAATTAAAGTCCCATTATTCAGGAGGGTCCTGAGCTGAAATGTAAAGTCCCATTTTCCAGGAGGGTCCTGAGCAAGAAATTAAAGTCCCACTATTCAGGAGGGTCCGGAGCTGAAAATTAAAAACCCATTATTCAGGAGGGTCCTGCTTAATCCATTTTTACAGGAGGGTCCTGCTACACAAAATCCCATTATTCAGAAGGGGCCTGAGCTGAAATGTAAAGTCCCATTTTTCAAGAGGGTCCTAAGTTGAAATTTAAAGTCCCATTTTTTTAGAGGATCCTAAACATAAAATTAAAGTCCCATTATTCAAGAGGGTCCTGAGCTGAAATGTAAAGTCCCATTTTCCAGGAGGGTCCTGAGCAGAAAATTAAAGTCCCATTATTCAGGACGGTCCTAAATTGAAATGTAAAGTCCCATTTTTCAGGAGGGACCTGAACAAAAAATTAAAGTCCCATTTCAGGAGGGTCCTGAGCTGAAAACTAAAGTCCCATTTTTCAGGAGGGTCCTGAGTAAAAAATTAAAGTCCCATTATTCAAGACAGTCCTAAGCTGAAAATTAAAGTCCCATTATTCAGGAGGGTCCTGCTAATCCCCTTTTTTTAGGAGGGTTCTGCTACGCTAAATCCGATTATTCAGGCCTGAACTGGACCAGAAATGTAAAGTCCCATATTTTAGGAGGGTCCTGTAAAGAAAATTAAAGTTTCATTATTCTGGAGGGTCCTAAATTGATATGTAAAGTCTCATTTTTCAGGAAAGTCCTGAACAAAAAAATTAAAGTCCCATTTCAGGAGGGTCCTGAGCTGAAAAGTAAAGTCCCATTTTTCAAGAGGGTCCTGAGCAAAAAATTAAAGTCCCATTATTCAAGAGGGTCCTGAGCTGAAAATTAAAGTCCCATTATTCAGGAGGGTCCTGCTAATCCCTTTTTTCAGAAGGGTCCTGCTATGCTAAATTCGATTATTCAGAAGGGGCCGGAGCTGGAATGTAAAGTCCCATTTTTTAGGAGGGTCCTGAGCTGAAATGTAAAGTCCCATATTTCAGGAGGGTCCTGACCAGAAAATTAAAGTCTCATTATTCAGAAAGTTCCTGAGCTGAAATGTAAAGTCCCATTTTCCAGGAGAGTCCTAAGCAGAAAATTAAAGTCCCATTATTTAGGAGGGTGAGCTGAAATGTAAAGTCCCATTTTTCAGGAGGATCCTGAATAAAAAATTAAAGTCCCATTTTCCAGGGGGGTCCTGAGCAAAAAATTAAAGACCCATTATTCAGGAGGGTCCTGAGCTGAAATGTAGAGTATCATTTTCTAGGAGGGTCCTGAGCAAAAAACTAAAGTCCCATTATTCAAGAGGGTCCTGAGCTGAAAATTAAAGTACCATTATTCAGGAGGGTCCGCTAATCCCATTTTTTAGGAGGGTCCTGCTTATCCCATTTTTTCAGGAGAGTCCTGCTAATCCCATTTTTTCAGGAGGGCCCTGAACTGAAAAGTAAAGTCCCATTTTTCAGGAGGGTCCTGCTAATCCCATTTTTTCAGGAGGGTTCTAAGCTAAAAATTCAAATCCCATTTTTCAGGAGGCTCCTGCTACAATTAAGTTTTTAAAGACAAATAACATGAGCAATTTTTTTTAGTTTTTTTAAGTTTTTTTTAGTTTGCACCAGAAATTATTTTTGTGAATAACTTGTACGTTGCAAAATACCTATTTCAAAGAAAACAAAATGCAAGAGAGATATACAAATAGGATGTGTGATCCCTTGAAATGGAGGATCATAGGGATGTTAGATTCTAAAAATGCAACTAGGGTGTTTGTTCCCTAAAAACCCCTCAAAGGTATTATTCTCTATAGTCAAAATGCAACTAGGATGTTTGTCCCCTGTTTTGAAAAGAGATAAAGTGTTTGTTTCCTAACATACCATAAGGTGTTTGATCCCTAAGGCGAATGTGCAACCAGGGTGTTTGTTCCCTAAAAACATCATTAGGATACGGTTCGTTCCCTGAGAACGCAAAAAGAAAAGTGGATTTTATTTATTTTTTTAGAAAAAGAAAAAATAATTAATTTTTTTTTTGCCTCTGTTTTGATATTGGGGAATTATGATTTTTTTTTTTTTTAAAAAAAGTCTTATTCTTTTCTTCTTTTTTTTTACAAAAAATAGTCCTAGACTTTTTTTTCAGTGACATGATGTTTTTATTTGGTGAGACCGAACCCCATTATAGGACTGCCTACATATCCTGCCATAGCAAGAATCAGGTCAAACGTAGTTCACACAAAACATCTTTTAACTTTAGTTGGTATCAACAATCAGTTTTATGAATAGGAATCACCACCAGTTACTTTCAGACAAACTCGGGATCAACTTAGAAGTAACTCCTATAATTTCAAATGGTACCTCAAACATACTTAAGTATTGACAAGTTATGTTCACCTTACCTTAATCAAGGGTTTAGAATTATTTCTATCCTCATGTTTCAAATGTCCTTACCAAAGTATAGTCCCAATTTACTCACAAAAGAATCGATTAAAATCTTAGGACATTGTGAAGCCACTCACACTCAGAAAGATATTCAATGCATGCAACAGAGATGCCATATGCTTGGTTGTCATGTAAGTATCCACTAATATGAGAACACTTAAAGTGAGATCAAGTAGGGTTTGTCATTAGCTTGTAACATAGGCTTAGGGCTGGGTAGGATATTCATTTGGGATAGAGTGGATATTCCCTCCTTAAGCATTGCACTATGCGCTCGAATTTTTGAATTTTCACACTTATTCTTCATTTACTTTGATGCTTCTTCTCATTTTCTTTGACTTTTCACCTCACTTTTTGTTGATTGTTTTTTTTTTTGGAATTCTTTTCTTGCTTTTTTCTTCTGGTCTCGTATTTTTCTTGAACTTTCACATTTCTATCGTTATGTTTTTTCATCCAACTTAGATCTTTGTTAGTGCGCTCAAGAAGGCAGGGTTAAAAGAGGGGTAGTGCATTTATTCACTGAAAAATATATAGGCTAAAATTTGGCTGTCCAATAAAAAGGCTTTAAGCTCAAAAGGGGGAGTCTGTGGATTAAATTTCATTTGGTAGGCTTCAAAGGCACAATCGGAGCAAAGAAATCCAACAATCCTTTCTCAAGTCAAGTGGTTCACAAAATTTTGCCTCAACAAACATTCGGGCCAAGTTCTAGATCAACGAAGCTATGTCATTGAATTTTTTATCTAAAGATCACCACACAATACACATGAAACAATGAGGTTATATTTATTTTAACCCTGATTTTAAGCGAGAATTTCTCAAGTGTCACTTTAGTATAATCAAGAGGTACCAAAAGAAACTATAGTTCACAATAAAGTTGTCCCACCTCATCATACCGAGTAACTTAATATTTATTATTTTTCACATGCACATTTATAAGTATGTTGGTACCAACCAAATCAAGGGATAATTATTTCCCACATATATATTTTTTTTAAGTGGAACCAAACTCAAAAGAAGAGTTGCCTACGTATCTTGTTGAAACAAGAATTAGGTCAGACATAGTTCATCTTTGTTTTTGTTTTTTCTGAATTTTTGCATAGTTCATGAAGAATATAAAAGGAATCAAACTCTTCTTTTATATTTTCCAAAATATAAAGGAATTTTAGGGAAACGTTCACAAAGGTTAGAGGAAGTTTCTCTCTTCTATTTCGCTAAGCGACCTAAAGCTGGTCAATAATCAAATAGGCCTTTCAAATAAATGTTAAAGAGCACATAGGATGCACATGTTGGTCATATAAAGAGAGACACTTGTCCTAGATGCACCCGACCCCTGCGCCAAGTCCTGCTAAGTCAAATGCACATGATGCATATAAAGCGTAGCCTAATAGGGATAGCCATGTCTGAGTTTCAGTTCTACTAGGTTTAACTTGATGGAGATAGGTGTCTAGAATGGCTTACCTGAGCGGACATTCGAGCCAGGGAGGGGTAAATTATTCGGTAGCAGAGCTATTCCGCCTTCGTTGCTTATCCAAACCCCGCCTAACATGTGTGACTAATAATACTTCACCAGGTTCCTGGACACTCTGGCTATATCTCAAAAAAGAAAGTAGGATGCATACTTTGCATTCCTTCCACCCTATATTTCAGAGACTCAGAAGGGGTGCGCGAGAGAAGATAGTTTACATTGCAATTCAAATAATATTAAAGCGGTAAACAAGCAAGAAAAGAACACATTAGGCCAACAAACACAACCTATATCCAAGAATTAAAGAAAGTCAAAAATAATTCAATATACAAAGTTCGAATTCTAGTTAAGGTCCCCAGTTGAGTAGCCAGAGATGTCACACCCCTTTTCGTTTAGGTCAAAGGGTTTTTTCAAATTAAAGTGATGGTATTGAATAGGAATTATTTTTATTTACAGAGTCGCCACTTGGAATTGAGTTATGGTGTTCCAAGTGACCTTTTTAAATCCCTAATCAAAAGGAATTGACTCTTTAATATTGGTCTGCGACTTAGAAATCCAGGTAAGGAATTCTATTGACTGAGGGGAAGGTGTAAGTCATCCCTCGAGTCCCGTGGTTCTAGTACGGTTGCTTTATTGACTTAGGTTTGGCCTAAATTAATTCTTGGATAAATTTTGTTACAAATCATGATTCGCTCATTTTTTACTGTTGAACTTTTATTAGTCTCGACTTAGATGCATAACTGCATTCTAAGTCTTGACATACACCAGCTTAGAAGCCTAATTTCCTTCTTCGCTTAATTGCACCGTAGGTACTAATCTCTATCTATGCGTCTTGGTTTGAATTAATTATTAAGATAATCTTTGTCGAGGTGCATAACTGCATCCTAGAATTTATTTATTTGTTATTAAGCGTATCGACAAAGATGTACAAATGCACTCTTAATCAAAATAAAATTTTATCGTGCCTAAAGATTATCTAGCGTTAAAGGCATTTATTCATCTCTTGTAAACTAGAGACCATTTTTCTTATCCATTTTTACTCTTTTTTCGCTCCTTTTTTTTCAAATTTACATCGATTCTTGGATTAATCCGCAACTCCTCTTCCTCCCTTACAAATATTTTTTCCACTCTTTTCTTTTATCATTTGACACGGATCTTTTATAAGTTCGTAATCCATCTTGATCTACCTCACACTAAATAATCAATTAAGTCTTAACCAATATCGAGACCCGAAAACAACTCTCCTTAAAAACAACCAACGTCAAATTATGATTAAAAGTAAAGCCGATAATTAATCAATTGGAAAAACATGAACAAGGCAACCTAATTATTAATAGAAGGGAAGAAACTAAGCATATGATAAAAGTCATTTGAAGACCATAAAACTTGAGTCATTCACGTGAATTGAGCAAACCCAAAACCAACTAAACTATAAATGCATTTAGCTACTACATCTCTTCCAAGTGTAAAGCTAATGGAGCCTACTACTTCAACTTTAAGGTTTCATTTATCATGACACTAATATAACATTGTAAGGAAAAAGAAAAGAAAAGAAAAAAAATAAAAAAACAATCTTGAACCACACACGCAATTAGGAAGAAACCAAAATTAAATTAAAGAGACATAAGCTTCTTAACGTAGTGATGCTACCAAGTATTATTAAAGGACATTTTGCTAAGATATAGTTTTATCCCATTTACATGAAGATGCCAGCCTTAACCAAAAGATACGGGTAAAAAGGAAAGAATAATATGAAAGTTACTTTTGCATGATTTGTAAATAATATACCTAATAAAGCAATGTCATACTAATCTTTTGCCTAAAATTAGTTTTGAATAAATCCTACTCCCTTATTATTATATTTATTAAAAAAAAAAGATTCAACCACAAAAGACTAACATTGATTCCAAACAATTAAAGTTAGCGTCATTTAGAAACGTGCAAATAGTCACATATCTTACCAAATTTCACCTTAAATTTAATGATGCAAAAATTCAAATAAATTTTAATAGTATAGCATCAACGTTAAACACGTACAAAATCCTAACAACTTCTTAATAATGGAATCAAGTTTAATATATTCTGGAAATTAAATAATACAAGAGAAGATTGAGGGTTACCTCTTGTACAAATTAATTCAAAATAAAAGCTCACTAGCTAAACTTCCAGGAACCACGAACTCGAAATCGTGAACAAAACCTCAAAGCAAGACATGAGAGAATTTGGTTGTTTTGTTGTTTGGTGTTTTCTTTTTTTCTAAGTGTTTTCTCTATCTTAGTCATTCTGATTTTTTTTTCTTTCTTCTTGTGTTTCCCCCTTTTCTCTATCTGTGTGTATGTATATATAGAGGTATGGTGTGTATTGGTTATATAAGAGTTTGTGTGTGCATATAGTAGAGGGACGAGAGGGAGTAATGGTGGGGAGTTGAGAGAGACGTGAGGGAGTTGGGAAGTGCATGTAGTTTAGGATGTTTTCCTTTTTTTTTTGTAAAAAGCTTGTATATTATTATTACATAAATACTAATTAGATTAAAGGGAAAACAATTAAGGGAAGTAAAAACAATAAAGTCACTATCTTATTTATTAAATCCTAATTAAAGTAAAAATATGCTTCTTTTTTTTTTGTAAATTTTCTTTTCTTTTAAAAAAAATAAATAAAACTTATCCTAAAATGTGACTCATTTTCTAAAACCTATTTTTTTTAAAAAACAAATAAAATCTATAAAAATGAAATAAAAACTAAAAATAAATAATTAATGCTACAAATAGGTTCAAGTTCGGGAAGGGTCAAAAATCACGTGTCTACAGTACCCCTTTTCTCGGTAAAAGGTATATTTATCTTTGTTGGTTCTGGATTTTGACTTGGATCTTCCTTTCTTCATTCTCGTTTGATTTTGAGAATGACCTCTTATGAACAGTACTTTTCCTTCTCCACCATTTTGTTTCTCTCTCCTCCTTTGTTCATAGCTATACAAGGCTTAACAAACTTCCTTGAGAGAAACTTCATCATTCCCATGACGTAGAGTAGTTTAGAGGTGCTCAAACTCATCGGGAAGTGAACTTAGCAACATTAAGGCCATATCTCCATCACTAAAAGTAACGTCCATATTCTGCAGATCCGTCGCCAACTTATTAAAGCTGGTGATATGATCATTTATTGTTGTACCAGGAACATATGTGAAGTGTAATAGTCTCTTTTTCATGTAGAGTTTATTTTGACTATTTTTCTTCAAGAATTTATCTTCCAATGCATTCCACAATTTACTTAGAGAATTTTCCTCATGTATGGATACTTCTATTCTCTTGCAAGGTAAGATCGAATGGTACCATAAGTAACACGGCTGATAATCTTCCCATCTTTTTCCCCTATGTTGTCTGGTTTCTTCTCTTCTATGGCAATATCTAGTCCTTGTTGAAAAACGATGTCAAGAACTTTGCCTTTCCACATCCCGAAATATCTTGACCAGTCAAAGATTTCTACTGCAAATTTTGCATTTGACACAATTCTTGTCATAAGTGAAGATGCCAACGATGACGTATTATTGACACCCAATATGGAATCTTCAGCTTTCTTGTCTTCCATTTCTACAACTGATACTATTTATTAGCTAACAGTATCGAAGACCAAAGTAATTCTTTTCTGATGTAGAAGTTCAGACTGTCCTGCAACCACAGAGCATACTCATGTAGGACCTTGGCTCTGATACCAATTGTTACAGAAGCTGATACATATATATATATAGAGAGAGAGAGAGAGAGAGAGATTAAGTCACAACTTCTATATCTAAAGTTAGCTATATAAATTGTAAATGAGAGAAAAATAAGAGAACACCAAAAATTTATGAGTTTCGACAAAACTTTATTTTTTACCTACTCCTTGGACACAACCAATCAAGTTATATTTCACTCCAAAGGATACAAGTGAAATAATATAAGAAAGAAAAGAAAGATTCAAAGGCCTTAAAGATTAGAAGGCAAGTGATTGAGATGTTTAATAAATGAACCAAGTGCCCCTATTTATAGATGTGAATTCTTCCTCTTTATGTCATCAGTGTTATCATCGTCATCTTGATGTCATCAGTGACATCATCGTCATCTTGATGTCATCAGTGACATAATTATTATCTTTATGTCATCAGTGATATCATCATTATGCAAATGTCAAAGTTCAACGTGTGAAACCATTTAATGGTAGTCAAAGATTTTGACTACAAGTTGAACTTGGACATTTCTTCCCAAAGAAGAATTCCTCTTTTTCAAATATTCACACTAGTTCTAGTCAAACGTTCACACTAGTTCTAGAATCTTGTCAAATTTAACAAATTAACTGGGAGAAATTTATAAATTTCCTCGCTGGCAACAACATCAAGAATAGCGGAATAGTCATGCTAGCAGTACCGTAACCCTAAGTGTAGATCAATGCCATAATGATTTAGTCAGGCCCCAATGTGGGTAACAAACACCAGGTGAGAAACCAAAAAAACTTATCTAAAATGTGACTTCAAATACGATAGTTTGAGCCTCAATATGAATTTTTACAAGGCAGAGTTTCTTGAATTGTGAATTCCAGAACACTAACATTGTTTGCAAAATAAGCCACTGCAACCTTGTTGCCTTGCTTGTTCCCACACAGTTCAAAAATACCACCATCACTATTGGAAGTTCTTACAATATTGGCCTCCTTCACTGACCATATATTCAAGCATTTCTCCAGTGACCATATATTTCCAAGTACTCACTGTTTGGACTAAAAGTAAACAGGTTCCCTGGGTTCAAAATGGAAGAGAACCTACTCAGTAAAAAGCAAAAACCCTCAACAAGTACGATACTACAAAGATTTGATGATCTAAAATAAAGATGCACATTTACCTCATTCCCACTCCATTCCTACCCTTCCCCCCACAACCAACTAAAAGAAACAGATATATAGTCATCGATAGTTCAATTGAGCACAAGTAAACAACTTAATACTCTAGCCTGTAAATTGACAGTTAAAAGTGGTGCACTACCACTTTCAATTCAATCAGAAAGTATTTCTTTTAAGATTTAAGGGATCGTTTGGTAGAGTGTATTACCAAAAATAATATATGCATTAGTCTTGTGTACTACTAGTACCTTGTTTGGTACATTTTTTTAGCCAATGTATAACTATTGCTTGCATTAGTTAGACACTCCATTGTGTGTTGAGGTGTTCATTACTAATGCCAAAAAAATCATGGTATTAATAATGCAATGGAATCTAATGCATGCATTAGCATGATTAAATACAAAATTATTCCTTAAAACCTTTTCCAGTACTTTCCACCATATTTGTGGAGAGTATATTTGTAAATAAATATTTTTTGAGAAAAGTATGCAATGCATGTTATTTATAATACACCAAACCAAACACTGCATAAGAAAAATCTCAACATAACTAATGCAAGCATAACAAATATTAAAATTACTAATATATCATAATTTGCACTATTTTTATACAACCAACCAAACAACCCCTAACTTTGTTAAGAGTGCCTTAATATCTCCTGTGTCTGTTCCAAGCAGGCATTACCTGTGACCGTTCAAGCTGTCAAGAAGACACCTTAATTCAATATCCCACAACTTCACGGTAGAGTCAAATGAAGCATTACATAGACAGACAATAAAACAAAATCAATAAGCTCAAAGAACTAAAGGTTAGGTACAATACATTAGATCTCTTTTTGGAGTCGGCGCATACCAACCATCCATTTGCTGGATGGTTAAAGTGAAATTGTGAGTGTGTTTAGTACGGAGGTTGATCAAAATATTTTCTCTATGAAAACAAGAAAAATGATTTAACTAATGGAAGTAGGGAAAACAAGTTGTGTAAGTGTCATTCCATGTTAATTGTCTTATCTACATCCACCCAACATCCCCGACCCCCATCCCTTGACCATCCCACCCTCCCAACAACCCCTAACCCCACTTCCCACACCATATCACTCCCATATTATTTTGTTAGATCATATATAAATGTTCTTTCAATAAATTTCTTTTTCTTACTTATCAAACACTAGACAATAAGTAAGAAACCCACTTGTTTTTCATGAAAACAAAGTATGTTACTATCAAAAAAAAAATTCTAGGAAAGTATTCCTCATGAAAAACATTTTCTTCATACCAACCAGACCCTGTATCTCGATTATTTTTCCTTGCAAGGATATTACGGACCAGATTGCAATCATTCCAAAATTTGAAACTCAACTCTTAGGGCTTTAAAGTTTGTTGGGGCTTTAAGCATTAAGCATAAATGGAGGGGAAAATACAAATATATGTGTTTAGTTCAAGACTAATAATTATAAGTATGAATAAGAGTTATATGGATTGATTCAATTAGAAGCCTAATGTGTGAACAGGGTCAGTGGAGGCACCATGCAGTAAAGGAGGCTACCCAGGAGATCGAGCATGACTTGAAGACCCAGTATCTTCACTTATTCGAGCCTTTAGGTACTTCTTATCCCTTGACTTTTGAGAACGGAAGTACTTTTACACTCTGTTTGGATGGTTGTTATGTATTATTTTATAATATATGGTAAAGTTGTTGCCATGTGACTGGGAGGTCAAGGGTTCAAGCCGTAGAAACAACTTCTGGCAGAAATGCAAGGTAAGGCTACGTACAATAGATTCTTGTGGTAGGGCCCTTCCCCGGACCTTGCACATAGCGGGAGCTTTAGTACACCAAGTTGCCTTTTTTAACTATATTGTGTTGGATTGTATTATACTATATTGTTTAATTGAATACAACATTTCGATAGATTGTATCATTTTTCATCGTTACATTATCTTACACATCAATAATTTGAAGGATAAACCAACTAGAAAAGTAGGATACGTGGTAGAAATACTATAAAATGGTAGGACAAAGGATAAAATAGGATTATTAAATAATAAGTAACAACGCGATACCCCCAAATCAGTAGTTACATAAAGTGAGGTTTTTCAAGATTATCTAATCACAGAATCAAACCATACTATACCATAGGTTACCACCATCTAAAAAAAAGTATGCACTAGATGTTATAATGACCCTGCAGGTCATTTTCTCTATTTTCATACTTTTTTGGTGTTTTGAGTTTTTCTATAGTTGCTACATGTTATTTATGACTTGCTGGGACCAGTGATTCGATTCTCACACAGTTCATTTGTGTTTTAAGCCAATTTCTATGTTTTAGAGCTTTTGAAGTTGAAAAATAGGACTTTGGTCAAAACATCTAGTAAATAGTCTCTAATGAGAATCTCGATAGTTTTGTTAGCTCTGGAACGTAAATTTTGGGCTAGGAGAACCTTTGGTTCGGTCCCAAGGTTTTTGAACGCATGTTGTGCTATTGGGAGGATTTTAGTTAAAATTGAAAAGAATAGGCGTGGGCTCACATTTAATTAAAATGACCTCCGTGAGGAATTTTGTCAATTTTTTTGAGTCTAGAATACCATTTCCAATAGGGTAGCATATTTGATTTACGTGCACAGGTTTCAACCAAATCTCGAGGATTCGTTCAGAAAATTTCCAACCTTAGGAAATTATTGGTAACAACACCTGGTGAAGGCACCAGGTATTCTTTACATTTGTGACAAGGTTTTAACGTGCGCGACAAGGTTGTCGCATTCACAAAGGTCAAATTTTATTGACCTTTGTGATCGCAACAGGCCCTTCGTGTTAGCGATGAAGGGACAACAGGACCTTGGCCAGGTCCTTCTTCACGTTTTTGAAGAAACCATTGTGTTTGTGATGGTAATACCAAATAGACCTCAGCATTTATGACAAGGGTCCCATATTCGCAAAGAAGGGACCCTTAGAAGTATAAATACTTTTCTCCTTCCATTTTAAGCCATTTCCATGTCGGTTTTTCACTATTGTTGAGCTTAGAGGAGCTGGAATTGTGGAAAAATCACTTAATTAAGTTGAGGCATATTGTTGCTACTCTCATGGAGTAATTGTTGCTACTCTCATGGACTAATTCCATGTTATTATTATGTCCAATTTCACCCTAAATTTTGTCAAATTCCTAGTTTGAGATCTCATTTTCTTTAATCTTTGAGGGAAATTTGAAGCCTCGATTTGGGCTCCAATCTTTCTCAGGTTTTGAGCATATGTTCCATGTTCTGCCAGGGAGATAATTGTGGGTTCAATTTTTGAATTCCATGAGCAAGGCCCATGGGCTAATTTTTTACTCTATTTTCAGCCCGAATATAAGATTATAGTATGGGTATTATTTTTTCTCATCTTAATGAGTAGGCTCTTATTTTTATGGCATGGCATAAGTCGGAGGCTTCCCAAAAAGGAAATTCCTCGAAGTAGCTGCACCGTTCGGCCTCCAGGTAGGTTACGACTTACTTACTTTTAGACTTGGCTTAATTAAGGTATTTGTATTATAATTTGCTAATTGGTGGTTGGACATGGTGGTTTGGAGGTGTATTATCTAGGAATTGCTTGTACTACTAGTTTATTAAGAGGCCTTAGTGTAGAATTCCACTATCGAGAGTTGGTTTTGGTAGTTGTTTTTCAATTAATACTTAGTGTGAGGTTCTTGGTAGCTTTAGGGTCTTTATTGGAAGCCTAAGCCTAGGTTCGGTTAGATTGCATTCTTTAGGTTGGGTTCTTCAGGGATTTTTACTGTAATAACTAATCCTCTAGGTAGTTTACCCCTAGGTAGTGTAATTATGGAAGCTTGTGGATTATAAATAAGGACAGATGAGATCCTACTTTGATTATATCACTCTTGTTATGGGGATATAAGTTTATTTTTTTACTTGCTATTCTTTTTGGGTATCGGTGGATTGGTTGGTTTTCTGCTTTATTTACACATGTTATCTTAACATATTCATGGTACATGGTCGATTTTGCTCTAAACACCACTTTTGGTTTTAAAAAGGAATTTAATGAGCTTTTATTTGGAAACTTGATTTAAAAGGGGAAAAATGGACTATGTTAGTCCCGGTTCGAGTCCAGGCACCTGATTTTACATATTATTAATTGAAAGCCTCGGTTCAAGTCTGGGTAAGGTATACCAATATTGCGAGTCCCTCATGGGTCCTTTCTTTACGAGCTATTTAGGTTGGAGAAAGAGTATACAATATTGTTGGACAGGGCATTTATCTCACTTTTCATTACTTGATCTCCATTTGTACTCATTTGTTCATATGCACTGCTTGTAGCTAATATTGTTTATTGTTTGTATCCATCGTTCTTATGGGGGTCGGTTGGGTTATATTGTCTGTTGTTTGTGTCTTCCAAGCTTATGGTGGTCCGGTTAAGTTGTAGATAGATTATCACTGTGTACTTTGAGGTAGTCTACTTAGTTACATCTTCCTCGATTTTCTAGATACGTCTGGTATCTTTATTTTCTACCCCTATCATGTTTAGCCTTAGATCATATTTTCTTTTTATTATATTTATATCTTATCTGAGCTCAGTCAGCCTATGATGCCTACTGGGTACCGCATGTTTTAGCACTTATACTATACTTCTACATCTTTTTCCTTGATGCAGATGCCAGTATGAGTTATCATCACTGACGTCTACTTCATACGGAGCTATTTTGACCAGAGACTTGAGGTGAGTTCTTGAAAACCAGAGTTGTTACTTCTCCATATGCTTTTAGGCTAGTCTTTATTTTGTATATTCAAAGACAGTTTGATATTTATTGTATCTATTTAGTACTCCTTGTGTATTGTAACACCCAAAAGTTCCTAAGATCATATCTCAGATTTAGCATAGAAAACCAATTGGAAACCAGCAGATTTACCTTAGAATGACTAACTGTACAATCTATACAGTGAAACACGAGTCATGGGTTAACTCCTGGTAAGTAGTCCAGCACCAGTCCAGTTCCCAGTGCACATGACTTAGACCACGAGTCATGGCTTCCCAACACGAGCCGTAATGTTACCCGTTCTGAGCAACAAACCAAAAGTCCTGAAAGATGGAAAATTCATCTAGTTAGCCACGACTTGAAGCCATGATTCGTAAGTCCATAGTTGTCACGACCCAAGACTTACCCCTAGTCGTAACACGGTGCTTAGAGACACAAGTGACCCCAAGCTAACCCATGGCCTGGCATGACACTATAAATACTGAAATAATCTGGAAATCACTTATGTAGAAGTTAATAATCTGAAAAATAGGTTTGGCAAAACGCCCAAGTGACAATATCCAAATAAACTCATAAAGCTAAAATCATAATCTAACTGACTGTCTGAAAGCCTCTAAATCATACGAGTTGTTGGGACAAGTCCCCAACTAACTCTAACTGTACAAAACTAAAATAAAGAAAAAATAAAATACTGATAACTAGTCCTCAAATGATGAGGACTCACCAAACACTGTTGCGGATATGGTACAGAATCGTACTAAGCGCGATCGGGATGCTGAATATCAAAACCTATATTATAAGACAATATAGTGCAAAGGAAAGTATATGATCAATACTTTTAATGTACTGAGTACATAGGATAGGAAATAACTAAAGTGGACTGAACATAATGCATGTGACATGATAAACTGATGTGAGAGCAAGTAATAAACATGTACTGTATGATAAGATGAACAACTGAATACAAGGCCATGCAAGTATTAGCTTCTAAACTATGAACTGTGAACTGTGGGAGCTACAGTTAACCGAAATACCCCAATCTAAGCTAACCGGGGTCCAACCTGTAACTCCAGCTGGAAGGGTGTTCAGTACATTGCCAAGGGTACAAAACACTGACTGACGTGGATCCACTAACTGATGTCCAAAAGGACTAAGGTGTCAAGCCTAGTTTGACGGGTAACCCTTTAGAACCTATGATAGCACTGTAGTTCTAAGACTTAGGGACTTCTACTAAAAGTCTCAACCTAAATGATGGGTGACCTTTCATCCCTGAGTCCACTTAGTGCTAAGTACTACTACCAACGGAAAGATACTGATACTGAGATGCTCAATAATGATAATAATCTAAAAATTGTAAAGAAATGTAGTATCTGAAAGCATTCAAACAAGTAAGATAAATATATGCATGAAATCCTAGGTCATCGGGTGTTGATAACCCGCCATCTCTGAAGAATGCAACTATCATGATAATACTATAAACTGAGTGAATTAAGGTATTTAATAACTCAAATCCAAAAAACATGGTTTTCACAATATAATTAGGGTTTATAATATTGAACATGTAATGATACTGAAGTTCATGCTAAAACATGAGTTTATAACTCATTGAGATCAAGGAACTGGAATATCAAGAAATTCCCAACATTCATAAACCCTAAGCTTTTAGGAAAGAATTAAACTGAAGAATTGAGTTAACTTTGGGACTCATTGGGTGAAAGGAAACCAATTGATTAAATCCCACATACATGGAGATGAAAAACTTGGGGAAATCCTTGAGATTGGAAGCTTGAAGTTGAAAACCCTAACTTCACCTCGGGGAAGGAAAATCGCCTCTTTTTGCTCTGAAATTTCTATGTTTTGAGTGTTTTCTATGTAATGAGGGCTTATGGTAATATTAGGCTTAATAATCAACCTTGAAATAGATTAAAAAACATAGATTTGATGTTAAAAGAGTGGGAAAGGACTTATGCGCCTTTTAATATCGTAACTGAAAAGCTGCAGGAAGGGACTTACGGGACTCTCCCACGATCGTGAGTCCCACCTACATTCATCGGTTGTGTTAGTGGTTAGGTTCTATACATGAGTCTTCTATGGATATGATCAGATGAGCCATCGTACGATTGTGATACCCACCTACGATCTTACTTTGGTTCGTAGGCTGTGGGTTCTAATTGGATTGACTTTGGGAGTCAAGATCGTACCTAATATCGTGGTTTCTAACCACGGTCGTGGTACCATTTCATGGTTGGATACTATACATATCAACTTTTAGGTTTTTGGGGCTGTTTCATTCATACAGGAGCATGGTACGATCGAACAATGTAACCACGATCGTACCTACACTCGTAGGTTCTCACTGTTGGATGGTGCTTCACTAAAATGGACATAACCTTTTACTCCGATGTCGGATTTAGGTGAATCTGGATGAGTTAGAAATCCAATTCAAATGTCTATCATTGGGTGGTTCTTGAGCTCATAAATGCATTAGAACCTGTGAGTTATGCACATTTAAAGTTGACTATAGCAAGATTCTTCACAATAAAACTATTGGTAAGGAAGGTTTCAACTTGGCTATGAGCTAGGAGTTACTTGTGGCCATAATACATGTCTAAATCACTTACAATAATACTAAATCATGATGTTTAATTCTACATGTAATTGAAGCATGGTTCTAATCTTAGCTTGGATTTTTGGGGTGTTACAATATCTTCCCCTTGGGATCATTCGTCCCCGAATGAAAACTAACTTAAGCTGAAGAGTTAGTGAAAGAGCTGCAATCCCAACACTGAATTATAAGGGCTGAATGCTAACATGATAACTAAAACATGGAATGAATTTGAACCCATGAATGCATGACATGACATGAGAGTAACTGGGTGACATGAGACAAAAAGAACTAACTAAGGAAAAACTATTACCTCAAGCTTGAACAGAGTTCGAAGAGAAAAGAAGGGGGTACTTGGTCATCATATCTACCTCTACTTCCCAAGTAGCTCCCTTACAAGATAATTTCGCCAAAAAACCTTTACCGAAGCGACCTCCTTATTCCTCAACATATGAACCTGACGGTCAAGAATCTCAACTGGGACCTCTTAATACGAGAGACTATCTTTCACACCCACACTATATAAAGGAAGAAATGATACAGGATCACCGCCAATGCACTTCTTTAACAAGGAAACATGAAAACCTGGATGCACCGATGCTAAGTTTGCAAGCAAACCCAACTCATATGCTATATTGCCAAAATGACCCATAATCTTGTAAGGACCAACATAGTGGGGACTGAGTTTCCCTTTCTTGCCAAATCTCTTCACCCCTTTCATGGGTGAAACTTTCAAGTAAACCAAATCACCAATAGCAAACTCAAGTTCCCTTTTCCTCACATCTGTATAAGACTTCTGACAACTCAAAGCTAATTTCAGTCTTTCTCTAATCAATTGAACTTTCTTCATTGCCTCATATACTAAATCTGGCCCTATCAAGGTAGCTTCGCCAACTTTGAACCAATTAATAGTAGACGACACCTCCGACCATAAAGTACTTCGAACGGGGCCATCTGAATACTAGAATGATAATTCTTATTATAAGTAAACTCAATCAAAGGCAAATGATCATCCCAACTACCTTTAAAATTGAGCACACATGCCCTCAACATATCCTCTAATGTTTGAATTGTCCCCTATGCCTAACCATCTGTCTGTGGGTGAAAAGTTGTACTGAGGTGAACTAGGATACCAAGACCCTTCTGGAATGTCTTCCAGAACTGAGAGGTAAACTTAGTACCCCTATCTGATATGATAGTCAAAAAGACTCCATACAACTTCACCAACACCCTAAGATAGAGTCTATCATAATCCTCGGCTGAATCTGAAGTGTTAACCAGCAGAAAATAGGCTGACTTAGTCATTTGATCTATAATAACCCAGATAGAATCATGTTGTCAGTGAGTACGAGGAAACCCTGTAATGAAGTCCATATTGAACACTTCCCACTTCTAAGTACAAATAATGATATCCTAAAGCTTACCACTAGGTCTCTGGTGCTCAACCTTAACCTGCTAGCAATTTGGACATTTAGCCATAAATTTCGCGATATCCTTCTTCATGTCATTCCACCAATAGACTTCCCGTAGATCAATTTACATCTTATTGGCTACTGGTGAATAGAATACCAAGAACTGTGAGCTTCTACTAGCACCACTGTCTCAAGTCATCTACATATGAAACACATAATCTACCCTAACAATGACGAACACCATCTCTCCTTTGGGAGAAAACCTTAACCTTCTGACTCTAGACCACTTCTTTCAACTAAAGCAAAATGGGATCACTATCTTGCTTTTCTTTTACCTCAACTATTAAGGAAGATTCTGAACCATTTTGAATCAAGTATTACCTTCAACTGAATCAACCAACTGAACTCCCAATCTAGCAAGCTGGTGAACCTTATGAACTAACTCTTTCTTCTCGTCTTCAATATGAGCAACACTCTCCATAAAAAATCTACTCAGAGAATTAGCCACAACATTTTCTTTACCTAAATGGTACAGGACACTCATATCATAATCCTTCAACAACTCTAGCCACCTTTTCTGACGAAGATTTTGATCTTTCTAGCTGAATACATACTGAAGGCTCTTGTGATCAGTGAACACATAAAAATGAACCCTATAAAGATAATGCCTCCAAATCTTTAAGGCAAAAATAACTGCTACCAACTCAAGATCATGAGTCGGGTAATTCTTCTCATGAGGGTTAAGCTGTCTAGAGGCATATGTTATAACCTTGCCATGTTGTATCAACGCATACCCAAGTTCAACTTTTCCACTCCTGAAAACTCTTCTCGCAAGAATCGAACCACTAAAATTTGACTTTCTTCTGAGTCAATTTGGACATGGGGGAAGCAATAGAGGAAAATCCCTCAACAAACCATTTGTAGAAATCAACTAATTAAACCTAAGAAACTCCTGATATCTAATGGAGAGATGGGTCTAGGCCAATTTCTCACTACTTTGATCTTTTGAGAATCAACCCTAATGCCTTCACAGAAAATGATATGACCAAGGAATGCTACTGATTTCAATAAGAATTCACACTTACTGAACTTCGAGAATAACTGGCGATCTTTCAGAATCTATAAGACAATCCTCAAATGGTCTGCCTGTTCATCCTCACTCTAAGAATAAACGAGGATGTCAGCAATAAAGAAAATGAAAAATATGTCTAAGTAATGCTTGAACACCCTGTTCATCAAGTCCATAAAAGCTACAGGAGCATGCGTTAGTCCAAAAGACGTAAAAACAAATTCAAAGTGACCATATCGAGTTCTAAAGGGTGTCTTCAAAATTTCACATTCTCTGACTCTGAGCTGATGATAGCAAAATCTGAGGTGTATCTTAGATAAATAATTGGCACCCTAAAGTTGTTCAAATAAGTCATCAATCCTGGGGATAGGATACTTATTCCTGACTGTGACTTTGCTTAATTGACGGTAGTAGATTCACATTCTGAGAGAACCGTCTTTTTTTTCATGAAAAAAATTAGAGCACCCTATGGAGAGATATTGGGCCTGATGAAACCCTTGTATAGGAGATATTTTAACTACTCATTTAATTCCTTAAGCTCAGCTGGATCCATTTTGTAGTGTGGAATTGAGATAGGTTGGGTTTCTGGAAGAAGATCTATTTCGAAGTCAATTTCCCATTCGGGAGGAACTCCGGGTAGATCTTCTGGTAACACTTCTGGAAAATTATTTACCATTGAAACTAACTCAAGAGTTGGTGTCTCAGATTTTGAATCCTTAACTCGAACAAGATAATAGATGCACCCTTTGGAAATTATTTTTCTAGCCTTAAGGTAAGAGACAAACCGACCTATAGGCACTGAAGTATTACCCTTCCACTCTATGACTTGCTCATTTGGGAATTGAAACTGGACTACTCTCTTTCCACAATCAATATAGCCATATCAAGAGTGGATCCAATCCATGCCAAGAATAACATCAAAATCTAGCATGTTTAGCTCTACAAGATCAACTAAGGTGATTTTCTGAGAAATAGTGATTGGGCAATTTCTGTATACTCGTCTAGATATGACTAAATCACCAACTGGAGTAGAGACTGAGAATGGCTCTGAAAGAGTTTTAGGACTGACACCAAAGTCTTCTTCTATATAGGGAGTCATAAAAGTTAAGTGTGAACCCGGGATCTAACAATGCATAGACATGAATATGAAAGAACTGCAACATACCCGTGACCACATCATGTGAACCCTCCTGATCCTGTTGAGTTTTAAGGGCATAGAACTTATTCTGACGCTATCCACTAGTTGTACTAGATGAGGCACCCTGCTGAGTTGTGAGACCTGCTGAGGAGTTAGAGTGACCTTACTGATAAGCATCCCTACCCCTTTGTGAGGACACTAGACATTCCCTTAATTTGTGGCCTGGCTTGACACACCTAAAAGAAGCATCACTACTAGCCATACACTCACCCTTGTGGTTCTCACAACACTTCTTGCAAATTGGGTTAGTACGACCACTAGTAACACTGCCTTGGGACTTAGAGCCTAGGGCCCTATCTCGATTATCCTACCTAAACTTGGGAACTGGAGCACTTGTAGAAGATGGGGCTGGAACTGAATATTTCTGGAAGAACTGAGAATGATTACCATCATCTGACCTCTACTGAGAGAAATTAAAATTGCCTATTCTGTCCCTCTTGTTGTCCCTTTCCTTCTTCTTAACCTTTTATTCTCAATATTTTGAGCATGAACCATCAATGTGGAGATGTTCATCTTCTTAACCAACATAGCAGTCCTACACTCTTTGACCACATCCTCAGAAACACAGGACACAAACTAACTCATACGAGCCCTGCAGTCAGCAACCATAATTGGAGCGTACTTTGCAAAATGAGTAAACTTAAGAGAATACTCCTTCACACTCATGTTACCCTACTTTAGATTTATGAAATCCTGTACCTTGGCTTCCGTCAACTCAAGTAGGAAAGATCTATCCATGAAAGCAACAACAAACTCATCCCACTCCACCGGTTCTGCATCTGTACCTCTATCCTCTTTCCACTGCTTACACCAAGTGTAAGCCACTCCTTGCAAATGATAATTAGCCAAGTCAGCACTTTCAGTTGGAATAACACCCATGATCTCAGTAACTTTTTGAATACTATCCAATAACTCTTGAGGATCCTCTTCAGACTTAGACCCAAAGAATACCAAAGGATTCATCCGAGTGAAGTCTCAGACTCTGGTTGCTGTTTTATTCACTGCCGGGTGGATGGTACCACATCCTAACAATTATTTTGGGTGTTCATGGACTGAGCTAATGCTGTGAAGGAAGCCCTGAATTCAGCATGAGATATATTTTCATTTAGAGGGTTTGCTGGAGCTGGTGGAGCTTGTTGATTTCTATTCCTGTTTCCATTACCATTTTTCTTTTCGTTAGTTTTCTTGGGAAGCATTTTTTGTAAATGTGTAGAGAACGAGTTAGAAAAAAGTATTTAAATAAATTTTACTCTCTATCTCACGATATAAGCATGAAAGAAGTGAAACCTTTCCTAAAATGTTTCATGGCCTCTAACTCATAAGTGTAGCGCGCTTCACACCCATGAATAAGACTCTACTAAACACGAATTTTAGACACCCTAGGACACTTTAAACCTTTTGCTCTGATGCCAAGTTTGTCACGATCCTAGACTACGCCCTAGTCGTAACATGGTGCTTAGAGCCACAAGTAACCCGAAGCTAACCCATGGCCTGACATGACACTATAAATATTGAAATAATCTGGAAATCACTTATGTAGAAGTTAATAATTTGAATAATAAGTTTGGAAAAATGACCAAGTGTCAATATCCGAATAAACTCATAAAGCTAAAATCATAGTCTAACTAACTGTATGAAAGCCTCTAAATCATATGACTTGTTGGGACAAGCCCCCAACTAACTCTACCTGTCTGAAACTGAAATAAAGGGAAAATGAAATATTGATAACTATTCCTCGAATGATGAGGACTCACCAAACAGTTTTGCGAATATGGTGCCGAATCGTACTAAGTGCGATCGAGTTGCTGAACGTCAAAACCTATATTATAAAATAATATAGCGCAAATGACAGTATGCGCTAAGTACTTTAAATATACTGAGTATATGAGATAGGAAACAACTAAAGTAGATAGAACATAATGTATGTGATATGATAAACTGATGCGAGACCAAGTAATGAACATGTACTTTATGATAAGCTGAACAACTGAATACAAGGTCATGCAAGTATTTGCTTCTGAACTATGAACTGTCGAGTGTAGGAGATACCGTTAACCGACATACCCTAATCTGAGCTAATTGGGGTCCAACCTATAACTCCAGTTGGAAGTGTGTTCAGTACCTTTCTAAGGGTATGAAATACTAACTAATGTCCAAAAGGACAAAGGTGTTAAGACTGGTCTGACGGGTGACCCTTTAGAACCTATGGTGGCGCCTTAGTTTTGGGACTTAGGGACTTCTACAAAAGGTCTCAGCCTAACTGATGTGTGGGCCTTCATCCCTGCGTCCTCTCGGTGCTAAGTACTACTCCCAACAGAACAACACTGATACTGAGATGCTCAATAATGATAATAATCTAAAAATAGTAAATAAATGCAGTATATAAAAGCATTAAAACATGTAAGTTGGAGGATTAAATGCTCATAAATATATTCATGAAATCTTAGGTCATCGGTTGTTCATAATACGCCATCTCTGAAGAATGCAACTATCATAATAATACCAAAAATTGAGTGAATTAAGGAATTTAATAACTCAAATCCAAAAATCATGGTTTTCACAATATAATTAGGGTTTATAGTATTGAACATGTAATGATACTAAAATTCATGCTAAAATATGGGTTTATATCTCATTGAGATCAAGGAACTGGAATATCAAGAAATTCACAACATTCATAAACCCTAAGCTCTGACGAAGAAATTAAACTGAAGAATTGAGTTAACTTTGGGACTCATTGGGTGAAAGTAACCCCATTGATGAAATCCCACATACTTGGAGATGAAAAACTTGGGGAAATCCTTGATATTGGAAGCTTGTAGTTGAAAACCCTAACTTCACCTTGGGGAAGGAAAATCTCTACTTTTTGCTCTGAAATTTCTAAGTGTCGAGTGTTTTCTATGTAATGAGGGCTTAGGGTAGTATTAGGATTAATAATCAACCTTGAAATAGCTTAAACAACGTATTTTTGATATTAAAAGAGTGGTAAAAAACTAATGTTCCCTTTTGAATTTGTAACTAAAAAGATGGAAGAAGGGATGTACAGGACCCTCCCACGATTGTGGGTTGTGTTCGTGGTTGGGTGTTGTACATGAGGCTTCTTTGGATATGATCAGAAGAGACATGGTACAGTCTTGGTACCCACCTATTATCATACCTTGGTTCGTAGGTTGTGGGTTCTAATCTGATTGACTTTTGGAGTCAAAATCGTACCTATGATCATGGTTAGACGATTGTGGTACCCTTTGGTGGTTGGAAGGTATACGTATCAACTTGCAGGTTTTTGGGACTGTTTCGACTAGACAGGAGCATGGTACATTTGTACAATGTAACCACAATCGTACCTACACTCGTAGATTCTCTCTGCTTGACAGTGCTTCACTAAAATGGTCATAACTTTTAACTCCGATGTCGGATTTAGGCGAATTTATTTGCGTTAGAAAGTTAATTCAAATATATATTATTTGGTGGTCTTGATCTTAGAAATTCATCAAAACCTATTATTTATACTCGTTTGAAGTTGACTATAGTAAGATTCTGTTAGGGTTTTTGCCCTGATTTTCTTACCAAATTTGAGTATTAATTTTCTATTGAAGGAAAATAATAGTAATACCATAGTTCCTTTTACTTTTCTTAAAAGGAAAATATAAAACTCTTCCATATTTGGCTAACCTCTTTATTGTAGGAAAGGTTTTGAAACTCTATAAATAGAAGACCCCTCTTCTCATACCATAACACAATAGCATCCACAATGTAGTCATCAAAGAGTCTTGTTTATGGGGAGTTTTTCTCTCAAATAGTTTTTATGCTTTTTTGAATTAGTTTTAATATGTAGGCCAATTGGCCAAACCATATTCAATAATATGTTTTAGTTTAATTTTCTTTGTCATCTGATTTATCGCATCTATGGTTTGCAACTATAAGCTTCCGCATGACGCCCTACTGATTTTGAACCCAACAAGTGGTATCAGAGCCTACGATTCAAAGGTCTAATGGTTTGGTGAAACGAGATTAAAGACAGGTTCACAATGATTTCAAATCAAGTTACAACCAATTTGATGATAATGAAGATTTTTGTCCAACTACATGTGGAGAAGAAGTTTCAACCATATTTTCAACATACCTGCTACTGTATTTTTAAAAATAAAAACAAAATATTAATTTTCAACCCATTTTTAAACATGATATTTTAAACCTTATTTTTAACCATGGCAAGCAGTAGTGGTGAAGATTATGTGAAGAACAAAGATCATATATGCAAGTGAAGAAGGCGTTTCAAGTTTTGCCAAGAAAATCCAGCCAAAAGGGGGAGATTTGTTATGGTTTTTGACCTGATTTTCTTACCAAATTTGATTATTAATTTTCTATTGAAGGAAAATAATAGTAATACCATAATTACTTTTACTTTTCTTAAAAGAAAAATATAAAACTCTTCCATATTTGGCTCTTTATTGTAGGAAAGGTTTTGAAACTCTATAAATAGAAGACCCCTCTTCTCATACCATAACACAATAGCATCCACAATGTAGTCATCAAAGAGTCTTGTTTAGGGGGAGATTTTCTCTCAAATAGTTTCTATGCTTTTTTGAATTAGTTTTAATATGTAGGCCAATTGGCCAAACCATATTTAATAATATGTTTTAGTTTAATTTTCTTTGTTATTTGATTTATCGCATCTATGGTTTGCAACTATAAGCTTTCGCATAACGCCCTACCGATTTCGAACCCAATAGATTCTTCGCAAGAAAACCACCGGTAAGGAAGGTTTTAACTTGGCTATGAACTAGAAGTTACTTGTGGCCATAATACATGTCTAAATCACTTATAGTACTACTAAATCGTGATGTTTGATTCTACATGTACTTGAAGCATGGTTCTAATCTTAGCTTTGATTTTTGGGGTGTTACAATGGTACGAGTCATTAAGTGGCTCATACTAATGAGGAACCAAAGAGACCACATTTTACCCCAGGGGCCATGAGTCCTAGTAACGGCTCATAGGTTGACCTTAGAAGTCATGAGGTGGAACCATTCCTGATGGTAGAAAAACTAGCCTAGGATCCATGAGTCAGACGATGACTCATAGGTTCAAGCTACGACTCATACCCCAAACTCGTGACGATTGAACTAAAAAATTTTGTTGCGTTTTAAAACAACGTTATTTTTGTGTGTTCCTTATTTCCTACACCTATGCTACATAGTTTTAAGGTATTTTAGGAGGGGTTAAAAGGGAATTAGGCATTTCTTTTCCCCATTATTTTCCCAACTCTTCGAGAAACAGAAAATCATACATTCCTCATTCCTTCAAGCAAGAGAAACTAGTGTTCTTTTTCTTGAGTCAAATTTTCAAGTTTTTTTACAATAATTCTCTAACTCACTTATGTGGGATTTCCGTAATGGGTACCCATTCACCCTTGTGTCCCAAAATACTGTACATATCTCAGTTTTTTTGTGGACTATGATTTAGGGTTCATACTCAGTTTATGATTTTACTTAAACTTCATCTTCTAATGATTCCTTTGTTATTATGACATGTTTTCCATGATTTTACATCCAGTATGACATTATCTTAAATGAATTGAATACTAGTGTTATTTCAAGTAAATTTCACATATTTCAGTTATGTTTCAAAGCCTGTTTCAGACTATCAAAGTTTTAAGCCCGTTAAAAAGTAAGTCCGTCAATAATTACCATAGTAAACTAGGACTATCTCAACATAGAAAGGACAATATCCTAGAATAAGCTACCTTACGGAATGATATATAGATACAATTCCCTTAGAAACCCGACCTAAGGCAAACAAATAGCCAATCGTAGACTCATGCTTTCAATTATAATCCCTAAAAATACCAAGCATCCTCTACTAATCCCAAGCAAGAGGTAACTAACTAAACTAAGGGTTGCCGGTGAAATTCTACCGTAAGGCTATTAAGTAAACGAATAGAATCATAAATACCTAAGTAAAGAATATCCAAACTACAATGTACCACCAATATTTAACAAATCATCATATGTATACCTTAAATGAGCTAATTCTAAGAGTAAGGAAGCCGCAACCTACCTGGAGGCCAAACAACGTGCTTTGGAACACTAAACTGAAGCTTTTTCCTTCTAAGAAACCTGCAACTTCTCCTATACTTTCAAAATGACAATATATACATAAACATGAGAAAAATAATACCCATATTGTGAATTAACACTCTGGTCCTAAAATAGGGTTAAAATCTCCCATTGGGGCCTACTTACGGAATCCAAAAATTAAATCGGCAATTATGTCCCTCTTGGGACAAGGATCATATGGATTGAGCATGATCAGACCTCAAATCAAGCCCAAAATAGTACCACAAAGTGAAAGAAAATCAAGAATTTTATGCTAGAAATTTGATGGAAATTTGGACGAATTCGATGGAAAACGATCCAAAGGAGTAAAGTCAACATACATATGCTCAAATAATTTATCTCTCCAAAGTTTCCATTCTCTAATGCTTAACAATAGTGAAATTATCAAGTGAAACTAATTTTAAAACGTAGGAGATGATTATTTATACTGCCAAGGGGTTACTCATCGCGATCGCGGGATCCCCCAGTCGTGATCACGGGACCTTACTAGGTTGACCATCATAATAATGATGTTATTCTTTATGGTCACAAAGAAAGGACCTAGTTCGGGTCTTGTAGGCCCTTCATCGTGAATGTGATGTGCTTGTCACGATTGTGAAGAACAAATATGACCTGAACCAGGTGTTATGCACCAGCCAAAAATCCCTAAGATGGAAATTCTTGAACAGGTTTTAGGGATTCATTTGGAACCCCATGAATGCAAAAAAATATGCTACCTATCAAAAATGACATTTTAGACTCAACAGAATTGATGAAATTCCCATCAAAGATCATTTTGATAAAAAGTGGGTCCAACACCCAACCTTCCATCTTTAATCAAAAACCACCCAATAGCCCAAAGCAAGTCTGAAATCCTCAAACCCTAAATCAAAGGTCCCCTAGCCCAAAATCCACATTTTAAAGCTAACAAAACTATTAGAATTCTCATCCAAGGCCTTTTACTAGAAGTGTTTGTCAAAGACTAATTTCTCAACTTTACAAGCTCCAAAATAGAAAATTGGCTTAAAACCCAAATGAACAACCTAGAAATCAAACCACTGGTCCCAAAAAGTCACTAATGTCCTGGGGAAACTATAGTAAAAATCGAAAGACAGAAACTGCACAAAAATGAAAAATATTCTAAAGGGTCATTACAACATCCAATACTAAAAGGAATTTCATCCTCAAAATTCAAGGGATAAAAAGTACCTGAAGGATCGAATAGGTGAGGATACTGAGTCCGCATGTCATGGTCGATCTCCTAAGTAGCCTTCTCAATGGGACTGTGACTCCACTGAACATTAACAACTAAAATCTCTCTAGACCTTAGCCATCTGACATCCCTAGCTAAAATAGTAACTGACTCCTCCTCAAAAGTCAAACAATTATCTAACTGAACTAAATCCCACTAGAGCACGTGAGACTCATCTAAAATATAACACCGCAACATTGATACATGAAAAATAGGATAAATACCCAAAAATGTTGGACGTAAAATTAACTCATACGCCACATCCCCTACTAGCTGCAGAATCTTAAATGGGCCAATATATATGGGGTTGAGCTTGCCCCTCTTTTCAAACCTCATTACGCCCTTCATGGGCGATAAATGCAAGAACATTCTATCGTGTACCAACCCAAACTCTAAATCTCAAAACCTACAATCAGCGTAACTCTTCTGCCTACTCTAAGCTATCCTAAATCTATCTTGAATCACCCATACCCTATCTAATGAATCATGAAGCAGGTCCATACTCTGCAGCCTAGCCTCAAAGTCATCCAACCACCCGATTGGAGATCTACACCATCTACTATATAATGCCTCAAATGGAGCCATTTGGATACTCAAACGATAGTTTTTATTAAAAGTAAACTCTACCAAGCTTAGAAACTGGCCCCATTGACCTCCGAATCCATAACACAGGCCTAAACCATGTCTTCCTGAACCTTAATGGTCCACTTAGACTGGGTATCATACTGGGGATGAAAAGTCATGCTAAGATCCAAACTATTCTATGACACCCCACCTGTCATCTAATGACACTCCATAAGTTCATGTAAAGCTTAAAAATTAAGTAGGAAAGGTTTAGAGAACGTAAGACAAGTTCCCAAGAAAAATGTTGGGTTGGCGTACTGGGTGGCACTCTATGCTAGAGGAAAAACTCTAGCCAGCCAAATCTAGCATACTGACTGACGCTCTACACAAGAGGCAAAACTCCAACCAGTCAACTATGGCATACTGGGTGGCGCTTTACGCCAGTTGTTGCACACATCTTAAAGTCATTTTTTTCTTATTTTTCTACGTTATTTGAGGAGTGTTTTTATATTTTCTCACTCCCATACCCCCTACCTAATAATGATTTATAACTCCCATATAACCTAAATCAAGGAGAATTTCAATAGTTACGATTCAAATCCCTATTCCCCTTCCTCAAACACTTCTAAGGGTAAATTCTCAAGAATTTTTGAAAGGGGTTTTCAAGGTTCTTATTCAAAAGGTATGTTAAACAATCCTCTTTCAACTAAATATTTAAGTGGTTGGTTCCCTATTATGTAATTTGTATTTATGTGGATTTTGAAGATGCGTTTTGAGAATGGTTTTGAAAGATGAATTGACTTAAGCTTGTGAACCTTTTTATACGAAATTGCTCTTAAATTGTTATTTGAATTTAGGAATTGAGATTATTGCTTGAATTATGAAATCTTGTTATTATGAAATTATATTGGGACATGTTAATGTCAAGAAGTCATGTTTCTTTTATAAATCACCTTTGTTATTCTAATCTTGATTTTGGTGAGAAAAGAAAAGTACTACATCCCTTGGTTTTGAAAAATGTTGATATTTAAATATGAAATCTTCAACCTTTAAGCGATATTTAAATGTGTTCAGGTCTTCAAAATTATGGATCTAATGATGTACGAATATACGAAATGGATATAACATGATATGTATGACTTGCAAGTCTTGGTATGACGATACCAACTTAACGAATACCCTTATGAGAGACTTATTATATGTCAATGGTAATTTTTTATGAAAATGCAAGAATGGGGCTTAAAGAGAATTATGTAGTTCACCAAGAAGGTCCAAGTCCTCGTGACCTAATGCCTGAAACCTATGTTTTGCCAACATATTGATGGTTCTCTCCTTAATGGACAATCTTATGATGTTTTCCTCTATGAGGATATTATGATGGCCAAATTATGTACATCTCAATTCATGTGGTAAACATGGATTGGAGCCCCACCAGTTGGGTGCAGACCGAACCCATATAGCCTGTGGGTTACTTGATGTCGACAAAACTATATAATTTAGAATTAAAGTTTAATAAATGGTTATGTGTTATGCTTTTGAGTCACTTGTACCATACTTTCACTATTATGATCTATGTTCAGACTTTTATGACTTGTTTTATAAACTATTTTGGTCCCTTCCCCTAGGTTCCATACCAGTACTTATCGTCCTGATTGTCTCCGAACACTAGATCATTTCATGATGTAGGTTCGGAGGCATTTTCTCGTGGTTCTATGCAACACTAGGATTTTTTGGGACAACTACATCTTTGGTGAGCCCTCCATTCTCTGGAAGGCATAGTCCATTTGATGTCTAGACCTTGTCTCAATATTTATGGTATAGCTGAGGCCTTGTCGCGGTATAATTATTAAGTTAAGTTATGTACAGGCTTCATAGATCTTTGTAAAGGTCTATTTTCAAATGTTTTTAAGATGTTTCAGTTTTGTTCAGTAACTTTGAAATTTCACCATAAATATGTTTTAATAATTTAAGTATATATAAAATGGGTTTCACTTGCACAATTGCCTTTATGATTTTAAATATTTCTTCCACACCTTTTAATTGAATGCTCATTATGAATACAAAGAGGTTTTCTAGGGTTTTAATGGTTCTGGGTGCCTGTTACGTCCAGGGCCTAGTCCTTGGTCATGACGCCAACTTCTCTAAAAAATACCTCCAAAAGTTAGAGGTGAACTGAGTACCTCTATCAGAAATAATAGACACTGGCACCCCATGAAGACAAACTATCTCTCAAACATAAATCTGGGCTAATCTTCTAAACTATAGGACATCAAAACTGGTAGAAAGTGTGCAGACTTGGTCAACCGATCAATGATGACACAAATTCTATTAAAATCGCACAAAGTGCATGGCAACCCAATCACAAAGTCTATGATAATCTACTCCCATTTCCATTTAGAAATGGGTAGCCTCTAAATCAAACCATCAGGTCTCAAGTGCTCGAACTTCACCTATTGGCAACTCAAGCACCGAGATACAAAGTTCATATATACCTTTTTCATGTCACACCACTAGTAATTCTGTCTCAAATTTCTAAACAACATAGTTGCCCCCCCTAGGTGAATGGAATATCTGGAACAATGAGCCTCCTGCAATATCAACTGAATCAAATCACTAACTCTCAAAACACAAATATGGGGCCTTAAATCTCAAAACACACTCCAAACCAAAGCATCCTTTCTAACCTCGCCTTCCAACACCTAATCTTGAATCACACATAATCGGTTATCCTTAAATTGCCTCTCTCGAATCTTCTCTATCAATGTAGATCGAGTCTCAACACTAGAAAGAACCCTTCTGGGGTCAAAAATATCAAGTTGAATAAACCTATTGGCAAAGTACTGAATATCCATAGCCAACAATCACTCCAAAGATGCTAGAAATGCAAAACTTCCCATACTCACTACCTTTCAACTCAAGGGATCCGCTACCCTATTTGCTTTTCCCGGATGGTACAATATGGAAATATCACAGTCCGTTAGCAACTCTAGCCACCTACGTATCCCGACCCAAGCCACGGATCATGCAGACACCTACCTGACCCTACTCTAGATAGGAGAAACCTTACTACCCAACCATTCATTTAATGCGGAAGTTAAAACAATTCATTTTCAATGATATAATAGTCACCTAATTAAATAATCCATTATTCAACCCTTTAATCCATTTAACTCATATATAAATCTAGTTTAATACATTTGATACAGAATAGTAATGCATAAAATAATCAACAGTGAATCCCTAAAAACTAGCTTAAATCGGTACAAGAGCACTAGACAAGGAATAGGAGAATCCAAGAACCAGCATTCATTTAAGATTGAGAGGACAGAAGCTGCGGTAGAGTGATCACCTTTGATGCTTTAGAAATTCCAACTGACATGCACCATGGCTATATCCCCAGTTGGAGATATAGTAAGTGTAGTATCATTACAACTACATATTTTTGTAGATATCATTAGCGGACCAGGGTTATAAACAAATAGCATTAATAGTAAATAGGAAGAAATCATAGCATCACGTAAAGTTTCAATTTCTAATTCCCAAATTATGAATTTATCAACACCACACTTTTGGCATCTCTGTGACCTACCTACCATTTAACATTTTTGTATATCTTTGTCATTTGACAATCCACTCTAACTTACCTAAGACAATCTTACGGACCTTACTATCTTAGACTCTAGGGGCATTATCAGGTTGACCTGATTTCCCCTAGTATCTAAATAATACAATATGTTGCGAGGTTTACCATGGTTGGGACCCTTACATCATCTATAATCTTGTAAAGAGGGACACAACGGTATACCTCACCTATATGACTATACACAAAGGGAAAAATAAGCATTCAACTAAAATAAGGCCTACCATGTATTCACGTTTTACTACAATAGTCCATTAACACTACCAATAGGCCTATTCCCCTCAAGGAACCAAAAGCAACATATATACATAGTTGAACATTTAAGACATATGAATGAATGCATTACGCAAGATGTGCGCGTCATCACTTTTTCTTCTCGATCTCATTAATATCATCAACATCATCATGAATATCATGATATCAATAACATCATTAACATCCTCATCATCTCACCTCTACAACATCAATATGTATAAATATGCAATGCAGCCAATAGTCATAAGCAATACCCGAAAGCAATCACAATCACTTGATTCGCATTTAATCACAGAGACATCAATCTTATTTCCGTACATATTCCTAGGTACATATATTTATATAATCGTGTATACCCACATCTTCTACTGGACTACAGTGGTTTTACAAAGATGCCATAGCTAACTCTCTCTATCTACGACCCACACTCGTGTTTCTACATCTTCCTTAATTCCTCCCTAAATACTTCTATCAGGATACTCATACTCGACCTATTCATCTTACCTTTATTATTCTATAACTCTTACCAAATTACCTACTTTGCTACGCACCTTGTCACTAGGTTGTCCCTTAAGTTGTCCTATCCATTCGATTATGCTCATAGGTCACCTAAAAACTCAATTAGGTTAACTACCAACCCTTACTGCACACATATGTTTCATTAACCTTTCTTAATGCACGACGCAACTATCTAGATTACTAAGAGCACTTTCAATCAAACTCCAGCTTACTTCTTCCTCTTTTTTTTTACCATGTTTAACCCCCACCATGCTTATGAGCCACAGTATTCATTCAACTAGTCAAGATTCTCAGAAATTCAACCCCTTTCATGCCACAAATATTGCATCAATGGAGTACAACTATAATTTACAACATTGTTAAAGCCTGACCAGATTTTTATCATTTCCATCCATACAAATACCATGCCTGAAGGCATAATGCATGAGGACTCCCAATATCACTATTAATATTACATGAATCTAGCCTATGTTTAACTGTAACCTACCTCATAGAAAGATAATGCTTCTACGGAGAGGATAAAGTTGCCCCACAAGTGCTAAACATCTTCCCATGTCATGTTCCTACCGGGTGTGACTCAAAATTACTCTCTTGAAGCCTGGACTTTGGAATTTCATAGCTAAAGAGGTAGGATTTATTAAGGGTATTTATGAAAGAAGAGGACGACTGGAGGGTTAAAACAAAAGAGGGTTTTAAAAATAACTCAGGTTGGTTATTGTTGGGTTATTGCTGTAGCAGTTACTTTACTTCCACAGTGGTTAGCCAGTCGTTTCATCAGTAAGCAGCAGGCCAGCCCACTCTCTTTTTAATTTTTTTGCCCAATCTCGTTGGGCTACGTTTTTCCCCATAAAATAACAGGCCCATTTAGGAGCATTTATTCATCATAAATTTTTTCCAAGGCATTTTCACACGTAATGACATTTTGAATTTTCACATTAGATGCCAATTTACCCACCGTTCATCCCCAAACATCCATGAGTAAGGATCAAAGAGTTTTAGGCACGAAAATGTGAGGAAATTTGGCCCGTGAAATGTTGAAGTGAATATAATCTTAGTTTTCCACTAGTAATATTAGCCTACCCTCATTTCAATTAGCAATAGAATCAATATACAGACCATCTTGACACTTAAGCAGGCCTTTACACTGGTTCACTCTTTATGTACCCGACTTATAAGGACCATAGAAAAAATTGCAAAAATATTTACGTGCTACTTATTTTAAATGTCTGGATGTTGCATAATACCGCAACGCATGAAAAGTTGGGATTAAAACTGACACTCAAAGATTTTGCCGCTACAACGGTAACTTACCATAACAGCAGTTCGCTGCAGTTACAAATAGGGGAAGTGTTTTATTTCCCCAATTTTCACTCCTTACTCTATATTCTCTCAATTCACTCAGTGCAATCTCCTCCCGACTTTAATTTTAAGCTAAATTCTTTATGTCTACTACTTGCTTTACATATTTCTCATTGTTGAATAGTAGAAACTTCATTAGATTGAAATTTTTTGGATGGTTTTTGGTGCAAGTTTTGAACTTGAATTTTGATGGTGTTTTTGAACAAAATAATAAGCATGTTAGGTTTTCTTACATTTACAATGCTCCTACAGCATTCTGGGCATAAGATTGACGTAGTTCATGAAGGATTTCGGCCATGGAAGGGGTGGAAGGTGAAGGATTATCTTCCCCAATTAGTTTGGCCAATTTAGGTGTGAATTGGAGTGTTATACACTCCTATTTTAGTGTAAAAAGGCTTATATGAACTTCACCAAGCTTGATCTACCCTTAAATCTCAAAAAACACAGAAAATTAAAAATTTGTCATAGAAAGAGAGATTGATGGGTTGGGGGCGATAGAACTATTGCAACAGTAAAGTTTTTGCCACAGCGGTAAGTTACTGTTGTGGCGGTACCTAGCAGTAGCTCCCAAGAATTTTATTTTCTTATAATTTTCAAATTTCTTCCCTCCTGTAGCACCCTGATATGGTTTCCAACTCTGTAATTATGATGTTTGTAGGATTATCATGGACCACCAACCCTGCTACGACGAATTTCCTGATACTGCTAGCCACAATTATTATGAGGAAGAATGGCACAATTGGGGCTTTCTCTGTGAGAGGGGTTTTGTGATAAGGGATGTAGAAGATAAGGACCCAGACTTCAACAACGAGCTGAAACCTTTTGGGATGGAAAATGCTAACGTAGTCTATCCCAGTGTAACCTGGTCTTAGTCAGAGAGTTGTATCATATTCTTCCTACCTTGGAGTGGTCAGTGCCTCTCCCCACTATTCACATTCGAGGAAAGAATGTCCCAGTGGATGTTTCCACCATCAATGAAACTTTGGGGGTCCCAAACCCCTCAAATGCTATGTATGAAGCTAAAGTCTGAGAGGCATACATGAAATGGGTGGCAGGATCTTAGCGCCAGAGGGTCGGGTGAATAAAGTGATGTTATTGGGCCTCAAAGGGACCAAGAGTGCTTACTTTTCAGCTGAGGCTAAGGTATGGCTGCAGCTGGTGTCCCGAAGGATGAATCCTTCAGGAAACGTGACGAATGTGGTTTTCCACCAGGCTATGGTGGTGGCATGTGCTCTAGTTGGGATTGAGATAAATGTGGAGGCACAAATTAAGGATGAGTGGAGGCATTTTTATGCTCGAGAAAGATCGTTGAGGGATATTTTCTTGCCTTCTTTGATTATCAAGCTGTGTAAATGGGTGGACATGCCCAAGGAGGATCATGACACTATGGAGGAGTGTGATATGGCATACAACCCATGAAGGGGTAGGGTCACACAGGGAGGAGGTAAGAAGAAAAGGAAGATGGGAGAAAAATGTGAGAGTAGTCGGGCTGGTGAGGGTGAGGATTCTATCACCCCTTCCACTCAGGCCCCTGTATCTCTTGATGGTTAGGTGGCCTACCTTTCTACTGCATGGGTCTATCTATATAGGACTCAGCTCCCTCCACTAGGATTGGCTCTTTTGAGCAAGGCTACCCTAGTGGACCCGGCCCAAGCCTGTGCTGAGCTTGGAAGGGAGCTTGATGAGGAGAAGAAGAAATGCCTCTCTCGGGACCATATGCTAGTGAGGGTGTGGATGGAGGTACATGTGATGTTCAAGTGAACCTCTCCTACCAAGAAACTCCCAAAGCTGACAAGGAAGGATGCTAAGGAGTTTTCATTCCTTAGAGAGATGCAGGAGGAGCGTTCAGATGTCTCGAGCCTCGGAGATGAAGCCACCAGCTAGATATCCTCCCCTATTTTATATTTTATGGATTTGGATTTGGGTTGCCCCCAATTGGAGCTTGTAACAGATAATTACTCTTTTTATTTTTCTCATATTTTTAGGACATCTATTGCTACCGTACTTCAATAATAATTATTTCAGCTTTTATTACCTGTCGAAAATGATACTTATCTTTAACTATCGCGAATATGGGGTTGCCTTGCAACTATTGTAAAATCACAAAAACAGGGGGAAAAGCAGGCAGATTACTGCCTGGAGCTGCTACAGCGGTAACCTTCAGTGGTTCCGCCGTTCGTCTTCTACCCAGTCCCAGGCCCTTTTTTCCACACAATCCTATCCCATGAACACTTTCGTTGTGTATTACCTTTTAGTCTACACCAAGTCCCAACCTAATTACTCATTTAGCGCTATGAGCCACTGTGAACACAATTCCAATTTCTCAATCGTAGAAGTATAACTCCACCATCCTTCTCCTACTCCCCCAATTAGATATTCCAAGACGTTTTCCTCACCGAATAGCCAGGCACCTGAGTAGTTCATCACAATTCAGACAGAAATCAAGAAATACTCCAAATCACATAGAGAAGAGTCATAACTCAAGTTGCAAAAATAAAGACACCCTCGATATCACATCTGGTCCTTCCGATACCCAGTTTCTTAACCACACATCATCAAGAAACACACATAACATATAATTACACTTAAGGGTTTTAACCATCACACAGTATGTCACTGTATACTACACTTAGCACAATCCACATAACACATTCTTACACATTATTGCCTTACATGAGTAATTAACAAAATATCAAGAAAAACACAAGAAGTCAACTCCCTATGCTTCTTATTGGAATGCCTTGTTCCAACCTTTCAAACTTTAAAAGATACCAATTGGGGCCAACTAGTCCCAATTGTGATGGTTGAGATACCAATTGGACTCAACCCGGGGAGACAACTCTGAGATAGCACGATGGGATAGAAGAAAGTGAAACTATTTCCAAGATGCCTTGTAGCCTCATATAGATTTGATGTGTATGTCAACACACTAATTCACAGGACTCTACTCGATATTTGCTCTTGTACTGAAAGACTGGTAACCTGGGCTCTGATACCATCTTTTCACAACCCAAGTCACGGATCATGCGGGCACCTATCTGACCCTATCCTAGATAGGAGAGCCCATACTACCCAACTATTCATGTAATGTGGAAGTTAAAACAACTCATTTTATATAATATAATCCAGTCACCTAATTAAATAATCCTTCATTCAACCCATTAATCCAATTAACTCATATATGAATCTAGTTTAATACATTTGATATGTAATAGTAATACAGAAAATAATCAACAGTGAATGCCCAGAAACTAGCCTAAATCAGTACAAGAGCACTAGACAAGGAACAGGAGACTCCAAGACCCAGTATCCATGCAAGATCCAAAGGAGAGGAGCTGTGAAAGAGTGATCACCTTTGCTGCTATAGAAACTCCAATTGACCTGCAACATGGCTATATGCCCGATTGGATATATAATAAGTGTAGTATTAGTACAACCACACGTTCTGGTAGATATCATTGGCCAACCAAGGTTAGAAACAAATAGCGTTAATAGTAAATAGAAAGAAAACATAGAATCAAGTAAAGTTCCAGTTTCTAATTCCTAGATTATGAATTTATTAATACCACACTTTTAGCATCTCAGTGACCTACCTTCCATTTAACATTTTTGTATATCTTTGTCCTTTGAAAATCCACTCTAACTCACCTTAGACAATCTTACGGACCTTACTATCTTAGACTCTAGGGGAATTATTCGGTTGACCCGATTTCCCCTAGTATCTAACTAATACAATGCGCTACGAGGTTTACCATGGTTGGGATCCTTATATTATCTACAATCTTGTAAAGAAGGACACCACGATATACCTCACCTGTATGACTATACACATAGGGAAAAATAAGCATTAAACTTAAACAAAGGTGTACCATGTATTCGCGTTTAACTACCATACTCCATTAACACTACCAATAGGCCGGTCCACTCAAGAAACCAATAGTAACCTATAAACATAATTGAACATTCAAGGCATATGAATGAATGCGTGAATGCAAGATGTCGGCATCATCTCTTTCTCTTCTCGATCTCATCAGCCTTATCAATGTCATCCTGAACATCATGAAATCAATAACATCATCAACATCCTCATCATCTCACCTCTAGAACATCTATATGTATAAATATGCAATGCAGCCAATAATCACAAGAAGTGCCCAAAAGCAATCACAATCACTTGATTCGCATGTAATCATAGAGACATCAATCTTATTTCCGTACAAATTCCTAGGTACATATATTTATATAATTGTGTATACCCACATCTTCTACTGGACTATAGTGGTTCTACCGAAATGCCATCGCTAACTCTATCTATCTATGACCCACACTCGTGTTTCTATATCTTCCTTAAGTCCTCCCTAAATACTTCTATTGAGATACTCATACTCGACCTACTAATCTTACCCTTATTATTCTATAACTCTTACCAAATTACCTACTCTGCTACACACCTTGTCACTAGGTTGTCCCCTAAGTTGTCCAATATATTCGATTATGCTCATAGGTCACCTAAAAACTCAATTAGATTCACTACTAACCCTAGTCCACACTTACATTTCATTAACCCTTCTTAATGCAAGACACTACTAGCTAGATTACTAAGAGCACTTTCAATCAAACCCCACCTTACTTCTTAACCCCCACCATACTTATAAGCCATGGTATTCATTCAACTAGTCAATATTCTCACAAAATTTGACCCCTTTCATGCCATGATTATTGCATCAATAGAGTAAAACAATAATTTACAACATTATTAAAGATTAACCAAATTTTTATCATTTCTGTCCATCCAAACACTATGTTGAAGGCCTAATGCATGAGGACTCACGACATTACTATCAATATTACACGAATCTAGCCCAAGTCTATTATAATTTAACCCATAACCTACCTCATAAAAGAATCATATTGCTACTGAGAGGAGAAAGTTATCCCATAAGTGCTAAATGTCTTCCCATGTTAGGCTCCTGCCGGGTGTGCCTCGAAATCACTCTCATAAAGCATGGATTTTAGAATCTCATAGCTATATAGGTGGAGTTTATTTAGGGTGTTCTGAGGGAAGAGGGTGACTGGGGAAGGTTAAAACAAAAGGGGGTTTTAAAAATAACTTAGCCTAGTTACTGTCGGGTTACTGCTATAGGAGTTACTTTACCACTGCAGTGGTTAGCCAGCCACCGCAGACGTAAGTAGCAGACCGGCCTACTCCTTTTTAAATTTCAGGGCCTCATTTTTCCCTACAAAATAATTTTTCCCAGGCCCATTTAGGAGCATTCTATTCATCACAAAAAAAATTCTAAGGCATTTTTACACATAACGACATTTTGGGTTGTTATACTACACTGCCTCAAATGAAGACCCTTCTGGCTAAGAATGTTCTGTAGTATATAATTAATGCCTCTAAATCATAAGTGTGAAAACAACTGGTTCCAACTCCATGTCATGAGTGGCTTAGTTGTGCTCATGCTCCTTCAGCTATCTAGAAACATATGTTATCACTTGGCCCTGCTACATTAGAACACAAATCAAACCAACACCAGAAGCATCACAATAAACTGTAGATCCCTGGCCCTTAACTAGAAGAGTCAAAATAGGAGCTTAAGTTGAAAAGGATATCCTTCCTAGTCAATTTAGTTGGCGGAGCTGTAGTAGAAGAAAACCGCTTGACGAACCATATTTAGTAACTTGCTAACCTAATGAAACTGGAAACCATGGTATGAGAAATGGGCCTAGCCCAATCACGAACTACCTTAATCTTTTCTAGGTCTTCTATAATCCTATCCTTGGACACTACATTCCCTAAGAATGCTATAGACTCAAGCCAAAACTCAGACTTTGAGAATTTTACATAAAGCCACTGCTCCCTCAAAGTATAGAGCATAATTCTCAAATGATGCTCATGCTTCGCCCTACTCCTCCAGTAAATAAGGATGTCATCAATAAACACTATCATGAAAGAGTCCAAATAAGGCTTGAATGCATGATTCATCAAGTCCATGAATGATGTTGGGGTATTGGTCAACCTAAAAGACATCACCAGGAACCTAAAATGGTCGTAGTGAATCCTAAAGGTTGTCTTAGGGATGTCCACCACCCTAATCCTCAATTGATGGTAGCCATATCTCAAGTCAATCATAGAAAACATGGATACACCCAAAAACTAGTCAAATAGATCAATAATATGCATCATCAGATACTTATTCTTTATAGTCACCTTATTGAGCTACTGGTAATTGATATACATAAGCATAGTGCCAACCTTTTTCTTCACATGCAGAATAGGAGCACCCCATGGAGAAACATGTGGCTTAATAGAACCCTTACCTAAAAGATCCTGAAGTTAAACATAAAGCTCCTTCAGCTTAGCAAAAGCTATATGATAAGGTGAAATAAAAATGTTGGGTTCCCTTCTTAACATGAATAGCAATGTCAATATCTTGATCAGGAAGGAGAACAAGTAAGTCGGTAGGAAATACATCAGGAAACTCTTGAACCATAGGAATCGAATTAAGTGAAGGAGTGTCGGCACTAGTATCATGAACATAAGCAAGATAAGCCAAGCTCCCCTTTGACACTAACCTCCTAGCCTGAATATAATAAATAATCCCTATCAGTGGATGACTAATGAAAACCTACCACACAATCGGGGATATGAAATGCATGGCTTAGGTAATGGTCTTAATGAAATAATCCAAGACCGCATGGTAAGGAAATAGCTAGTCTATGGCCAGAATAATATCAAAATGCACCATATCAAGAACAACAAGGTCTTCCCAAGTGTCATATCCTAAATAGTTACCACACACAATCTATAAACTTGATCCATTACTAAAGAATCACCTACGGGAGTAGCTACACGTATAGGCACAGACAAAGGCTCGCTAGACATCCACAAATGAGAAGTAAATTATGCAGACACATATGAATATGTAGTACTCCAATCAAATAAGATAGAGGTTGGCTAACGGCAAACTAATATCATACCTGTGATCAAGGAATTTGATGCCTCCACCTCTAGCCTACCAAGAAAGGCATGCAACTATCTGCAGCTACCGCCAAATTGAGTACAAGAATAACCACCTATCCTACCCAGTGGAGCACCTACGTAAGAACCCCTACTATCTTGAGAACTACCTTTGGCTAGTGGTTTCACTGCCTTAAGAGGTTGAACTATCTTTTCTAAAGGCTTAATTATCCCACCCTGAGGACACTCTCTAGCAAAGCGACCAACTTTCCCACAATCATAACAACTCTGAAGAGCTCTATCCTTATGAGAAGTACCTGCTGATCTAGAATGACCATCATGGTCTGAAGACCCAAAATAAAAACCCCGCCAAGACTAACTGGTGACCTGACCACTATACCCAACCCTCTAACAAAGCAGCACACCCTATCTTTCTCAGTAGGCAGTATCATAGTAGTATGTCGGGATAGCTCATGGAACCTTGACTTATACTCAAATGCAGTCATAAAACCCAATTGCAAATTTATAAACATATCTTTTAATTGCTCCTGCATACTATAATACTAGGAACATACATCCCCAAGAAAGCCTTGGAGAAATGTGTCCAAGTCATGGAAGGGGACCCAGCTGGTCTAAACTCAACATATACCACTACCTCACTGACCCATCTTGCTGAAATATAGTATAATCCACTCCATGAGACACTAATGAACTGAGGTGGTAAAACCTTTCCTGTAAATTGATAATAAACTCATGAACATCCTCTCCTATAGCACGTGAAAACTTTGAAGGAGCCAATCTAATAAACCAACCCAACATCTTCTGCTCTGAAGTCATGAATGGTTGGGATGTCATTGGTTGAGCAACCATCGACACTAGTAGCTCCTCAACACAGGGAGCTGTAGAGGCAGGTTATGCCTCTATACCCTAAATACCCTGAGTCGTTCCCTGAGCTAATGTATATGGAATACCCCTAGAATACTCAACAAGTGGACCAGAGTGTTCTATAATATTGGTGTAGACACAATTCTATATGGAGTCTGGGCTGGTCTCTGAGCCACCGGCTGCTAAGGTGGTAAATCTATTGGCACTGGCTATGGTTCAATAACTAGCTCTAGTGATGGCACTCTAGCCTAGTCCCAAGCTGGTGCAACAGCTCTATCCCAACCTCAACCTTGGGATTGACCTCTACATCGGCCCCTAATAGAAGCCCTAGCTTCTGACGCAGGGGACTCTCCCTTGGCTACTGTAGACCTCATCCTAACCATCTATGAAAGAGTTAAACAAATGAGATTCTAGGAATTGATAGGAATAAAGGTGCACATTAAGGATTAAAAGGTGAAATTTCCATAAGAATGCTTCATAGCCTCTCAAAGATAGGATATGAACGTCATAGTACTAATCCACGGGACTCTACTCGACATTTCCTTCTGTACCAACAATATCAGTAAACCTAGGCTTTGATACCAAACTATCATGACCAAAAAACATAGGTCATGATGGCACCTACTATAATACACCAGTAGGTTAACCAAACCCATAGCTTGGAATAATAAGTTATGGGCAAATAAGAGAAAGAAAATTACATGAGAAATAAATGCAAAATAAAGAGACTAAACAGATGAAATAAGACCCACACATACATACATACATAAGGAGAGAAGGAAAAAAATATACAAAATACCCCTAAGACCTGGTATCAGTCAGTACAAAAGCTACTACATATATAAGGAGTACTAGATAGATGCAATATATATACAGAACTATCTTCAAATTTATAAATAAAGAGTACTCCAAAAAGTAGAGGGAGATGGATCAACTCCGGTCATTAAAAGCTAAGCTTAAGTCTTCGAATCCAAGAGCTTCACATGAAGAAGGTGTCAATAGCAATAAAATACACTAGGATCTTCATCATGGAAAAAGATGTAAAAGTGAAGTATGAGTACCAAAACACATGGTACATAGTAGGCACCATAGCCCAACTGAGCTCATATAAGATATAAATATAATAAAATATGAATATAAGCTAAGGTTAACTATAGAAAAGTCATAAAGAGAATACTAGGCAAATCTAGAAAAATAAGAGAAATGTAAGTAAGTTATCTCGAAAAGCATGATAATAATCTATATACAACCTAATCGAGCCCCCATAATCCCAGAAGGCACAAACAACAGGCAATATAACCCAACTGACCCCTACAAGAATAGTGGATACAATCAATAAACAATACTAACTTTAAGCAATTCATAAGGATAGATAAATATCAATGGATGCCATGAAATACGGTATCAAATAATTGTCATGTCCAATATTACCGAATACTCCTCCTCCAGCATCGATTTATGGCTTGTAAGGGCAAGACCTATGGGAGACTCGCGATATCCATATACATTTCCCAGAATCAAACCGAGACTAAAATAGTCTATTTTACCTTTTTTGAAAACCAAAATCAAGTAAAAAGCTTTTCATGTCCCATATTAAATTCAAAACGATATTTTTAGGTCAAGTCACTAATATACATGAATATACAATAATAAAAAACATAATAAAGCGAATAAATCAACCGATTAACCATTACTAAGCTTGTCAACAAGTACCACAGTAAACCAGGACTATCTCGCTATAGAAAGGACATTATCCTAGAGTAAGCTTCCTTATATAACGATATTATAGCTATAATTCCCTGAGGAACCCACCCTAAGGAAGCAACTACCCAAACCTAGACTAAGGCTTTCAATAATAATCCCTAAAACTACCAAGCATCCTAGACTAAGCCCAAGCAAAAGGTAACTACCTAAACTAAAGGTTGCCGATAAAATTCAACCTTAAGGCTACTAAGTAAATGAATAGAATCATAAATACCTAGGTAAAGTATCTCTAAACTACAATGTCCCACAATAATTAGCAAATGATCATACGTATACCTTAAATGACCAAGTCTAACAGTAGGTAAGTCGTAACCTACTAGGAGACCAAACAATGCGCTCTAAACACTACAATAGAGTTTTTCCCTTTCAAGAAGCCTCCAACTACTACCATGCTATCAAAATAATGATCTACACGTCAATATGAGAAAAATGATACCCATATTTCAAATTAACATTCTGGGCTGAAAATCGGGTCAAAAATCACCTGTGGGGCTCACTTATGAAATTTAGAAATTGAACCCACAATTATGTCCTTCATGTGGCAAGTATCACATGCTCAAAAAAATTGAGCATGATCAGACCTAAAATTGAGCCCAAAATAGTACCACAATGTTAAAGAAAATAAAGAATTTTAAGTTAGAAATTTGACAAATATTGGGACAAATTCGATGAGGAAACTAAGGGGAAATGATCAAAACGGGTATATTCAACATACCTATGCTCAACTAATTAATCTCTCCACAATTTCCATGCTACAGTACCCAACAATGGTGTAATTATCGAGTGAAACTAATTTAAAAATAGAGGAGAGACTATTTATAATGTCAGAAATTACTCATCGCAATAGCGGGACCCTCTAGGATCGATTGCCGGACCCCACCATGTTGAACATCATGATTGTGATGGACTTTTTTGCTATCGTAAAAAAGGACCTTATTCGGGTCCCATAGATCCTTCATCACAAAGGCGATGGGCCTATCACAACTTGTTGGTCACGAATGCGAAGAACAAATGAGACCTACACCAAGTGTTGTGCACTAGCAAAAATCCCTAAGTTGGAAATTATCTGAATGGGTTCTCGAGATTTTTTCAAAACCCTGTGAATGCAAATAAAATATGATACCCTATTGAAAATGATATTCTAGACTCAATGGAATCAACAAAATTTCCATCATATGTTATTTCAATAAAAAATGGGTCCCATACCTAATTTTTCATTTATAAACACAAACCACCTAATAGTCCAAAATAAGTCTAAAAGCCTCGGGACCCAAACCAAAGGTCTCCCTAGCCCAAAATCCATGTTCCAAAGCTTATGGAACTATTAGGATTATCATCCAAGGTCATTTAATTTATGTTTTGACTAAAGACTAATTTCTCAACTTCAAAAGCTTCAAATTAGATAAATTGGCTTAAAACCCAAATTAACTGCTCAAGAACCAAACCATTAGTTTCAGCTAGTCATAAATAACCTGGGGCAATTATACAAAATGTCAAAAGATATAAAACAATCAAAAATAAAAAATGACCTAGAGGATCATTACAAACATAATAACCCCAAAATTTTATAACAATACTGGCTTGAAAACTGATAGCTCTTGTTATTTCAAATATGTGTCTATGCTTCCTCTCTACAACACCATTTTGCTAAGCAGTATAGATAGATGTTCTTTGATGTATAATGCCTAATGAAGTGAAAAAATTAGTGCAAATAGAATTGACAAACTTAGTTCCATTATCAGTTCTCACTGTCTTAATTCTTTTATTGAATTGAGTGTAAACATAGGTAATAAACTGTTTGAGAATCACACACACATCAGACTTTACTTTTAGTAAGAATATCCCTATAATTCTTGAATAATCATCTACAATTGTTAGGAAGAACTTATTTCCATTATATGTATCATCTTGTAGGGACCCTACAGATCTGTATGAATTAATTCAAATATAGTATAGCTTTTAATAGTACTAAGAGGAAAAGAGAGTCTAGTTTGTTTGGCACATGGACAAATTTGGTATTTATTCTATGTATTAGAAATAACAGATGGTTTTTTTATCTAAAATCTTCTTAAGAATAGCATAGGACACATGTCCAAATCTTTTATGTCATATATCTATATATACATAAGACCTAGAGCTAGAAGCAGCATTAGAAAGTTTAGTAGCTAAAAAGTGTATATTAATGCCATCATTAGTAGAATTGTTTGCCAAAATGTATAGCCCTTCTTCCAGTCTACTAATCAACTTCACCTTCCCACTGTAGAGCTCTTGAAACACAAAAAAATTTAGGGAAAAAACAAGAAGAACAGTGTAATTCACTGGTTAATTTTGTAACTGATAGTAAGTTAAAATTGAATGTAAAAATCGAAATATATTAGTGATGGTATGTCCTTAACTTCAAGTACTAGTTCATGTATGTGTAACTAAATAGATATCTCTATTAGGTAAAAAAATATTTTTAGGATTATTCAATTTTAATATTGAGTCTGCATACAACATACTCAGATCTGACACTGATGTGAGGCCAAAATTTCATATATTCCAATACCACCAGTATAAGAAATGCATCTCCTTCATCCGCATGAGAGATTGATATTCTTCATGATATACCAGACACCCAAATTTCCCTATCTATCCTCCTGAGTATAAGTTTGGTTTCAAACCCCGATTCGAACAAAAGGATTATAGCATGCTAATGTACCTTGGATGATCCACATCTCAGGGTCAAGCGCCGATGAGCACATTGAACTATCCATGTTGTTGAGAGCCCTCACAACCCAGGCACAATGATCCAATTATCAGGGGCGCACTCTACCACTGAGCTAATAGCCCATCGTGCAATCCTCCCACTGGGCGCCCGCTATGCCAAAAGTAAGAGAAACTTCATACCTCTCATTCCTTTTTTGACACCATATCACCACTCGAGGGGAACATGGTGATGTAAAAAAGAGCGTTTTATCAACTTGTTATGACCAAGGATAATAAGCTCATGAGTTTGGTCTTACTTTACCATTAAGAAAGGAAAGAAGACTTCCATCTCCAAGTTTAACTCAGAGTATCTCCCTTCTTGTTTTAGGGGTGTGAAGGAGTGTCAAACAAAAATACCTAATAAGCATTAGCTCTCCCTGAAAAAAAGGTGATCCAGTTGCACCTTCTCGTACGACTACCTTATTACGACTTCACTTCAGTCACTAGCCCTGTATTCGGTATCCCTCTTTTTGAGGTTAAGGCAATGACTTTGGGTATGGCCAGCTCCCATTGTGTGATAGGCGGTGTGTACAAGGCCTGAGAATGAATTTACCACTGTATGGCTGACCAGCGATTACTAGTAATTTCAGCTTCATGCAGGTTATTTGCAGCCTATAATCCAAACTGAGGATGGGTTTTGGGGGTTAGATCACCCTCGCGGGATCGTGACCCTTTGTCTCGGCTATTGTACCACGTGTGTCACCGAGGGCATAAGGGGCATGATGACTTGACGTCATTCTTACCTTGCTCTGTCTGATCACCGACAGTCTATTCACGGTTTAAAACTCAACGATGGAAACTAAACACGAGGGTTGCACTCATTATAAGAACCCAACATCATACGGTATGAGATAACAATAATTATGCACCACCTGTGTCTTTATTCCCAAAGGTACATCTCTCTTTCAAGAGGATTTGCGGTATGTCAATCCCTGGTAATGTTCTTCACTTTTCATCAAATTAAACCACATGCTCCACTGCTTGTGCAGGCATCCATCAATTTCTTTGAGTTTTATTCTTGTGAACGTAGTCCCTAGGTAGGATACTTAACACATTACCTACAGCACTGCGTGGGTGGATATGCTCAACACCTAGTATCCATCGTTTATAACTAGGACTACTGGGGTATCTAATCCTATTTTCTCTACTACCTTTTGTTTCTCAGTGTCAGTGTCGGCCTGGCAGAGTTCTATCATTGCTGGTGTTCTGTTCGTTCTCTATGTATTTTACCGCTTCACTAAAAATTCCCTTTACCCCTATCATACTCCATCTTGGTAGTTTCTACCGCCTAGCTAGAGTTGAGCCCTGAGATTTGATAGTGGACTTGAAAAGCTACCTACAGATAGTTTACGCTGAATCTTTCCAGCTAATGCTTGCATCCTCTGTATTACCTCGGCAGTCGATGTTTATTCCCTAGATATTGTCATTGCCACTTCTCTGGGAAAAGAAGTTCACAACCCATGGGCTTTCTAACTCCATGAAGCATTACTCCGTCAGGCTTTCACCTATTGCAAAAGATTCCCCATTGTTGTCTCCCATAGGAGTCTGGGTCGTGTTTTAGTCCCAGTGTGCCTGATCATCCTCTCGAACCATCTAATGATCATCGTCTTGGTAAGCTATTGCCTTACTAACTAGCTTATCAAATGTTAGCCCCTCTTCGGGCGGATTCCTCTTTTTGCTCCTCAGCGTATGGTGTATTAGCAGCCATTGCCAGCTGTTGTTCCCCTCCCAAGGGTAGGTTCTTATGCATTACTCTCCCGTTCGCCATTGTAAACACTATTTGCCATCCTTTTTATCTGACTTTTATGTGTTAAGCATGTTGCCAGCTTTCATCAAGAGCCAAGATCAAACTTTCCATGAGACTCATAGTTGTATTACTTATAGCTTTCTTATTTGTAGACAAAGCGGATTCAAAATTGTGTTTCATTCCAAGGCATAACTTGTATCCATACGCTTCATATTTGCCCAGATTTTTCTCCTAGAAATACAGCCATCCCTGCCCCTCCTCGCATCAATCCCATGAGTCTCTTATCTATTCTTATTGAGAGACGGAGGGGGAGCAAATCCAACTAGAAGAACTCATATTGGGTTTTGAGATAATTAGGCCCGAACTGATGACTTTCACCACATCAAGGTGACACTCTACCACTAATTTATATCCTTCCCTGCCCCATCGAGAAAGAGAACTGACTAATCCTATGTTAAAGGGTCGAGAAACTCAACACCACTATTCTTGAACAACTTGAAGCCGAGCCTTATTTTTACACTATTACGGGTATGAAAATAATGGTCAAAATCATATTCAATTGTCAACTGCCCCAATCAAAAATATGATTGACTACTGATTCTGAAGGAACTGGAGTTATATCTTTTTTTTCATTCAAGAGTTCTTATGCGTTCCCACGCCCCATTGAGACCCCAAAAAAATGGAGAAATTCCTTTTCTTAGGAACAAATACAAGATGTGTCTCTACAAAAAGGATAATGGTAACCCTACCATTAACTAATTTATTTATGAATTTCATAGTAATAGAAATACATATCCTACTGAGATAGAATTTGGAACTTGTTATCCTCTTGCCTAGCAGGAAAAACTTTACCTTCGTGGAAAGGCTGATTCATTCGGTTTGACATAAGAGTCCAACTATATTGCTAGAATCCATGTTGTATATTTGAAAGAGGTTGACTCCCTTGCTTCTCTCATGGTACACTTATCTTCCCTCAGAGCCCCTTTTTCTCCTCGATCCACAGAGACAAAATGTAAGGACTGGTGCCAATAGTTCATCACGGAAGAAAGGGCTCACTAAGTCGGGATCACTAACTAATACTAATCTAATATAATAGTCTAATATATCTAATATACTAATATATCTAATATAATAGAAAAGAACTGTCTTTTCTGTATACTTTCCATGGTTTCGTTGCTATCACGGGCTTTGAACAATTAATCGGATTAGCTAGACATCCCTTCAACATAGGTCATCAAAAGGATCTCGGAGATCCACCAAAGTATTAAATCCAGGATCTTTCAGAAAATGGATTTCTATTAAAAGATTGCATAACCGCATGGATAAGCTCACACTAACCCGTCAATTTGGGATCCAAATTCAAGATTTTCCTCTGTAGGTATTGAGAGGATTTAGAATGGAATAATATTGATTTATACAGAATAAAGGGTTCTCTATTGATTCAAACACTGTACCCATGGGATATAGATCGAGGAAGGGGAAAAACCAAAGATTTCACGCTGTACTTTTATCAATCTAATTTATTTCGTACTTTTGTTCAATGAGAAAATGGGTCAAATTCTACAAGATCAAACCTGTGGGACTTAAGGAATGATATAACAAAAGAGAGAGAGAAAATATTCATATTAAATAAATATAAAGTAGAAGAATCCATATTCCAAATGAACAAATTCAAACTTGAAAAGGATCTTCGATATTCTTGAAGAATGAGGGGCAAAGGGATTCATCAAGAAAGATCTTTTGTTCTTCTTATCTATAAGATAGTGATTCGATCCGCGTATGTTTGGTAAAGAGAATAATCTTATCCTTTGAGAATAATCAAAAATGGACAATGTTTAATTGGAACATGAAAACGTGACTAAATTGGTCCTAGTAACTCTTCGAGACAGATTGCAAGAAGGGGGGATTCTCAAATGCGGAAAATGATCTAATGAATTCAAAAGAATTAAAGGAGTGTAATTGGGAATTAGCTTGGTGCTCTTACTTGCGTTCTTGCCATGCCTACTCACTATCTGTGTATGTATCCTCCAAAGAAGATGAATAAATGAAAGAAGAGGAATATAAGTGCGAAGTAGATACCTTTTAGCATTCTTAGCCCCTTTGTTGATTCACCCTATTTCCCTAAACGTAAAGCTCGGTACTTTCAATTTCATAATTGTATTCTAGGTTGAGCACAACATCCTTCTACACCTATTTCATATCTTAGGCCTAGTTGGTGTAAAAGGTGACTCCCCATTCAGTATTATGCATGCTTTCTTGGTATTTAGTTTGATCAGGGAAAGAACAGAAAATAATCTGCTAAAGAAGGTTACGAATTCGGTCAAGAGGAAGAAACTTAGAATCTCGTAGCCGCTCATTCTTGTTTTGGCTAATTGATCTTCCAATAAATAGGAATGGTTCCACCAAATGCTCTTATCTCTCGACAAAGATCATGTGAGTGTGCAGTTATGCTTCGGATGCTTCACTATAGAACAGATTGATCCAGTTCCCGTTATTTTTTGGTGCACTCACTTTATATCTCCAACACACAAGGAAGGACGTGGTGGGAAGGAAGTATTCCAAGCCTCTGTCCAGCAGATCATTCCACTGGCATCTCGCATTCACGCCCCTATTTGACTACCGCTCGGGGATGTAGTTGCAGATAGGTTTGTCTTAGTGGGTCGTTGGCTCCACCTGTTATCTTCTTTTAAAGCATGTTGTTGTCATCGCCTTATTCCATATGTCACTTTGTCATCTCTACCTCACTGTAGGTCAGCACCTTTGAAAGAAATAGAGGACTTTATTCAGTGACCCCATGATCGCTCTCTGAACAATTAGAATAAGGTACAGCTTAAAGATAAGTTTTGTACTTAATTAGTTTCTCAATCCCTCTAGTCTTGCGGGCACCAGCTGGTTTTTCAACCAGATCCCCCTAAAAAACTTACGTATGGGTATTCCCACATGTGGATCATGTCATTCGACGTGGCCCAGCCTAGCATTCATTCGAAATCATGTAGTGAAATTGAGATTTCTCAACCTAGGAAGCTAATTCTCGTGTAAGCAGTGTTGTCTGTCATACCGTTGACTCTATCTATTCATGGAATTTTCTTTATTTCATTTTTGATTTTATATAGGCTCACTCCCTCTTTTTCCAAGAATTCAACCACTTTCCTTTACTCCATAGGGCCTTCTCTAATAGGGAAATCCTTCCATTTCAGTCAAATGACCTGGCATCCCCTAGCTCTTCTATCGTCCGGGCTCCCTTTCCTCCCTATGGTATGCGCCCCCGGTACAGGCCTACCATGCTTTGCACCTGCAGTATTTCTACCAAACAATTTGTGCCCGCAGTTCCATCCTTCCTGCTGGTTGTATGGATGAGTTGTCCCTCGCTGTTGCATTCTTTGTTTCTATGGATTAAAGGAACAAATATTGTTGAATGGAACAACAGTCGGGTTACATATTCCACTATGCCAAGATGTGAGGTGTAAGTGGTGATAATTACCCGAGGTATGCTCTAGCACCTCTGATAGGCACTCCAGAATCCTCTAATTCTCATGAAAACCCAAGTCTATCGATCCTCCATTCATCCGAGCGAAGGTATGGATAATGAGACCACCTTTATAACCTTCTCCCTTCTTTCCCTATATTGGAATAAGGTAAGGCGGTTCACTTGAGTTGTTCAACTGCCTGTTAGCCTAGTGCTCATGATGTGCTACAGAACCTTTACTGTGTCGGGGGAAAAGGACCAAGCAGGCATAGCTAGCGTCATATAAGCCAATTCAACATCAACGGCTTTATACTGCACTGGAGTAATTCAATATGTGGTTTCGCGCATTCCACCACTTCTTTGTTCATTTCAACTACTGATTATGAAACACCATGACCAGCAAGATGTTAAGGTCTAAAATTTGAAGTGAAATTTTGGATTTGTCTATTCTTAGTCGTCATGGGGAAGAAATACATAAATAAGAAAGAGATTATTCCCTTAGTGCTTATCCAATACCACCAGTACCAAAATTGTATCTCCTTCGAGCGTTTGAAAGTGCCATAAAGGACTATAATATCTTTCTTGAAAAAGCATAAATTCTGCCTTTTTTTAACCCAACCCACTCTTTTTGTGAGGCAAAACCTTACCACAGTACACAACGCTTCGACATAAGAGAAAAAGACCGGGCTCTTTGTATCTTCGGGATAGGAGTTGGTCGTCTTCTTTAAGAGAACTTCAATCTAATACTCATTATGGATCAACTCATGTTTCCACTCTATTTACATTATAAGGATGTGTTACGTCAGGATTCGTTGCTTAAATCAAACCATGCTAACGTTATGGAAGTTCCTAGATCGTGTAAAATAATAGTAGTACCAAAGACAGCACCTTCTATCAAAAATAGTAAATTGGTTATGGAGATTTCGTGTGGTCAGAAATTATTATAGACACAAAGGGATTCAACAAGAAAGTCATTTCGATCCAATCCATTCTTGGGGTCAAATAAAGATAAAAAGGATATGTCAGTGACCTAGCACAACAAAACACTCTTCGAGGGCATGGAATGTCACTTTTTTTAGTCATAATATCCACTGTGTTTTTTACTAGTTACTATCCTCTTAGTATCCTATTTATTATTATTACTAATCGGCATCGATTTAAATCTATTTATTACTAAGATGAGATCCATGCTACTTAGTCGGTCTCTCTACTTCCTATTAAATATGTTCGGCTAGACAGGGGGGTTCTTATAGCAGTTATTTTTTTTCTTTTGTAATATACCCTTAGACAATAGAAGAAGTCTGACACTGTGTGTTGTGTTTATCTCAGGCGGCAGCGGGTCCCATTCCTTATCCTAATAAAGCAGTTGAAAAAAGGAATGTACAGAAGAATATCAGTATAGTAAGGCTTTCCCAACCAGCCAACAATCCCTCCCGTGCATTGATCGTGGAAGACACTCAGAAAAAGAAAAGATGACATGAAGATGGTTAGCTGCAAGGTGACAAACCGAAATTTCTTTTCAGGAGGAAAATGGAATCTATCATGATGAATCTGGGATGAAGAAATAGACCCACAGTGTTTAAGAGGTAAGAGAGTGTTATCTATAATGTTAATAGAATCTTTGATAGGTAAAGGAGGCAGAAAAAAAAGCTAAACAACTTTTTTTATTTCGTGCGAGAAAGAAAGCACTTTTGGGGGCTGACGATACTCATTTGGATGGTTTAATATGACTAGAAAACCACATCGTGCTCAATCAAATAATGGACACTGACTACAATTTGGATTATCTCCCCATCTCAATGGAAAGAAAGCCCCCATTATACACTTCATCCTTCTTCCAAACATCATTTGCCTTTTCAACAGTCGTGCCATAAGGGGTCATTCTTCAAATAGGACGGGACTAAGACTTTAGGTTGTTTAAGTAGGTTGGGTGACATATCGGTCATAGGATTACTCTGAGGTATAAACCAGGGCAACAAAAGCGGAGCATACAATGATGCCGACCATTTTCATTTCGTTGAAGTCCCTAGCAAAGGAAAGGGTTGTATGTGATGGAGTGTTCTACTTCTTATCTAGAGAGAGGCGTTCAGACACTTAATTGGTTGAAGAGGGGTACCAAAATCCTTTCTATTGGTTCTTGTATGGAAGGTGGCATATATTATGAAAGGCGGGCTGATTTTTAGGGACATATTCTCTTAATAGGCGGCAAGGCAAAATAGGAAAGGGACAGAGCTGGCTGATGAGTGCCTTTTTAGCCTTTATTTAAAAGGCTCTCATGTGGAGCTAACATGGTTGGCTACATACAAGTATACCCAAATTAAAATAAGATAGGATGGTTGTTCAAGGACACAGCAAGACTACCATAGGAAAGCCCACCCTCTCTAGCTAACATAAAAAGAGACTCCCAAATAGCAGTAGTCTCTATGTGAATCTCTTCCAGACCGGTCAGGCCGAATAGGGGCACCACTTGGAATGGGAATGGCTCAGCCCACATGCATTATTTGATGAAAGTACTCCAGTCACATCCGATGATTGGTTTGTCAACCACACTTTCTCTCCCTCAAAATAATGCTCCTCACTAAATGCCTTCCTCGGGTTGGGGAAACACAAAAATGAGTTGTTTGCTCCAGGAACCCACCCCCTCGAGAGCAAGATGCCGGCCAATGTGGAGATGGGAACGAACCTAGATTTTACTGGGGCTTTTCTTACCTCAACATTTATATAAACAAAGGGCGGGCGTTGAAAAAGAACTAGCCCTGCCTCTTCAAGAAAGCTTTGTTTGGTAGGCGCTGCCTACTTACTCGGACAATTCTCTGACTAAGAAAGTGTGCAATTCCACCCCTTTATACCATGTTGAGTCATAAACAGCGCCTCAAAAAGCATGGATGAGCCACATGTAGGGAAACTTGCACATGTGGTTCTAGCCGAGGACTCAGGTATACTGTACTAATATGTGTAGGTTCCCGTAATTCAAGTGAAATTACCATAGTGCAAAAGCAAATATGGTTTGGTATTCCCTTATTCCCTATAATGGTTATGTTTGTTATATCTGGTTTAGCAGAAACTGAATGAGCTTTGTTTGATCTCCCAGAAGCAGAAGCTGAATCAGTTGTAGGCTATAATGTAGAATATGCACGGGATGCGATCCTTAATATTTCACTGTTGGGGGAAGCCAATGTCTCCGGGGTCTCGAGGACTCATTTTGAGTGAAACAATTGCGGGTCTTTACCAACTTCTAAATATTCTATTTTTGGGAAAAGGTGAGTGCCTAGCGCGAAAGGTTGCTTTACTAAGTAAGATAAGATGAGAAGCAAGGGTGCAACAACTGCACGAAAGTTGTTGCTTCTTAGCGCATCCCTTTTCTTACTCATTGGCGCTTAACTAATAAGATAGAAAAAGCATTTATTGCTTGTTTAATAAAGTTTCGCTTTTTGATAGGAGTAGGTGCTTACTAGGGCAGGGCACTTTTCATTCTTCAGTCGAAACTAACTATGACAAGGCATGACATAGTCTATGCCATATTTAGTGTTTTTATTTGTCCTTTTGAGCATTGATTTTATAGATTGTTCTTATTATTATATTTTTATTTGTAGGAATAAATTGGTGTGAAGATGAAGAAATTTAGAGCAGAAATGGAATTAAAATTGAGAAGTTATATAAGGAAATTAAGCAGGCAGCTTAATTGATTAATTTTAATATAACATTAATATATTTTCGTATTATATGTCAATTGAAATTGATAGAGGAAAAAAAGGACACGTAGCAGAAACCAACACATTAAGCCAATGACAAGCCAAAAAATATTCGAAAGGCGACTAGAAGAGGCGGCATCACTGTGCAATCCAAATTAGTTTTGGTTCTTACTTTTCCAGTATATTTTTGACTCGGTTATTTTATTTGGAGTTTTCTACACCTATAAATATTCCATAAAAATAGTTTTTACATGACTTTTGAACTTTTGAGAGCGAAAAAATTTGATTTAGAAAGAGCTAGAAGCCGCCGTAGAGGCCGAAAAAAATTAATTTATTCTTTTCTTCTCCATTTTTATTTATAGTTTACATTCTGCTACTACTTTTAAGGCATATAGTTATTCTTACAAGTTGTAAACATCGATTTTAGGGTTTTGATTCTTAATTGATATTCGTGGTTATTTATCTTATTCTTCATAAGTGCATGATTATGTTTTCTTTCCCGAATTACTATTGTGTTCTTGTGATCATGAGTAGCTAAACACGATAACTAGGATCGTGGGAACCATGAAGGATTAACAAAGTTGTGTTCATAGTACGAAGTTATTCTCAAAGGGTGTTTGTATGTGTAGTAGTGTTCTCTTTGCTTTGATTGCTTTCTAACAGTGCAAACGTTAGAAATTGCCTTATCTTTACTCTAGATGAAAGAAGGGGTAATGGATTAGAAAAGGAAATAAACAACAGAGATTTGGAGCTATCAATTTTTTAATGAATAGCTTGAGCCGATAATCTGAGAAAGCTAAACTGGGATCCAGGATAAGGGTTAGTAGTACAAAACATAGGAGACGAGAAAACATACTTTAGAATAATCATCTAATAAGGGCGTAAAGCCATTTAGGTGAACATAACGTATCAATTCTACATGCCAAACACCAAGAGAGTTCACTAGTACGAAGAACCTACGGAGTTATGAAGTTATGGGGAACACAGTCCTAGTGCCTTTCTCATATGGATTACAAACTCAACAAAATCAGTGATTGTCACTATTCGAAGTCATAAATCCAAAAACCCCCATTATGGGAAATTACTTACTGATTGATAAGATAGAATCATTGATAGAAATTCTGACCTATTCCTCGTAGATTGATCCCAACCTAGTTGGGTTCTATATTTGATCAACGACCGCTTTATACTTCACTTGGAGGTGTAATTTGGGCGACATCAAATTTTGACGTTGTTGCTGGAGAATACTATTTAGGGCTAGATCAATTGTGTTTATTTGACTATTAGTTTTTATTTCTTGTACATATTTTATTTGTATTATAATTTTTTGTTATTTTTATTTTTATCTTTTATTTTTTTATTTTTGGATATTTTACTACTCTTCTTGATATGACATCTTTACAAGAGAAGGTGTAGAGTGATGTGGACTTAGATTTTATTGATCCTTAGCCTTTTGATGTAGTTCATTATTGTAGGATAGTGATAGATATATTGCGAGATCACAATGCGAGCATGATAGAAACGTTGACACTCCAAGCAAAAGAAAAACATGATTTATTCAAGAGGTTGATAGGTTTGGCTTGGATATTCACAACTTAAAAGAATATTTGAGTGCAAAGGTTGATGTGTGAAACATCCAACAATTTAGTTATGAGTTGTGTGAGGCTGAAAAAATACTTATAAGTCAAGTTGAGGAGATAAAATTGGAGGGCCAACTACTTGATCATACTTTTATTGATGTTTTCACTGTTGAGAAGAGTACACTAGAGTTATGTAAGGAGGTAGATAATATTATTTTTAAAAACTCTAGTCTGTAAATATGAAGATGTAAATAGTAATAAAATTCATGAGTTAGGGCGTATTGGACCTCATTTCAATCATTTTTTCACATTGTGTTTAGATAGTAAGACATTCGAGTCATCTGAGTCTATGGAAGAGTGTAAGGAGGAGGGAAAATATGGCTATATTCTTAAATTTGTTGTGCCAAAATCAAAAAATAACAATCCTTACTTAAAGGCCAAGAATTGCAACATGTGACCTCCATCGCTTGGTTTCATTATTTTATACCACCACCCTTTGAGCATAGTAGAAAATTGGAAAAGAAGTTGGGGGGGGGGGGGGGCAATTTATAAGTTCAAAGTGGAGGCAACCCAACTAGTAGTGTAACTTCTTATTTTCTATTTATTTTTATGGTGTCTCCTTTTTTTCTTTGTTTTATTTTTGCAGATTTAGAGAAAGTCTGAGTACCCAAATTTGAAGCTAAAAAGCATGTTTGAGCTTAAGTATGGTGTGCGCGTGATCCTTTATGAAAATTGAAGAAACATGTTGCTAGCTAGTACCCAGAGGGACTCATGGAGTATCTTTAACCCTCATTTTACTTCATATATTGCTTTAGGGACAACGCATGATTTTAAGTGTGGGGTGGGATATCTTGCATTATATGTTAAGGGTGAAGTATGCTATAGGATTTTATTTATTTATTTATCTTTAGTAAAAAAAAAAAAAAAAATTAGAAAGTCCAAAAATACAAAAAGATTTTACTTTTATTCTTTAGATTAAAATATTTTTTGTTGTTTTTTTGTATTTTAGTATTTAATAGATCATACTCCGCCACCCCTTGGTTTTTCTTTTAGATTCTTTTTCAAGGGAGACCCTTTGAACCGAGTAATTATTTTTTAGAAATAATTTTATATTTATTTTTTTATTTGTAGGAGTATTTTTTATTTTATTTATATTTTTAGGAGAGAAAAGAAAAAACCTTTTTGATTTATTTGATAGTAGCAATTTAGGCCTATTCTTGAGTAGTACTTTTCTGTGAATTCGTGAGTATAAAATAAAATAATAGACTTTTTGACACCTAGGCTCATTATTGTGACTATGTATATAGCTTATTCTTATTTTGTAGTTTGCTATGACCCTGTATGTCTTAGAAGTGGAGATCCATCTTAATTGATACTTGTGACAAGTGTGGTGAGGATTTTTTGCATATATTTCATGTTTTGCATCTTAGTCTAGAACTTGCCCTGCATGATATTGAAGACAAATAAAAAGTATTGTTATGTTTAGGATATTATAATAGGATTTCTTTGATATGTCTTGTAAATTTTAGCGTTTTTAGATATTAAACCACAAGTTAGTCCCTTTGAACCTGTAGCCTTTTTTTTAAAGTCGTATTTGTACCTTAATCCATTTTTTTGAATTTCTCATTTATCCACCCGACTTCCTTAACCATTGTAGCATATATTATTGATGTGCCGGCATTTGATGACACATTTTACGCTTTTAAACAAGAATATACGCGAGTTTTTGAGCAATCGTTGTTAGATTTGATGGTTTGTGTGTTTAATTACAGGAAATTGATCTAAAGCCAATTAAAGAAGGAAACTGTGCTAAGATTCGTGTAACGGCTCACTTGACGTACCATTAAGAGGGTGATGAGCCATCACACCTGCCGTTAAGTCATTACAAAAACACCAGTTGAAGATCTCATTGTGATGGCTCAGCTGATGAACCGTCAAGCTGCTGACGAGCCGTCACTTCGTGCCGTCAGAGCTTAATAGAATAACAACCAACAAGATTCAAGGGACGACACAATGTGACGAACCATCACACGCCTGGAAAACCGTCAGGTGAGTCGTCACAGCCAAGTCGGTCAGTTCCAATTTAAAAGTGGATTCAAAATTTCCTGGAGCCTATAAATACATAGTCTAGAATTTAGAATAGGCATCTTTCAGTACTTTGAATATTTTTACGTTACTTCTCTTGGGTATTGAATGCTTTTGAACTTTTGGAAACATTTATCGAGATTTTGTCAAGAATTCAAGTGTTAGATTTCATCTTTGTAAGAAGTCCTTCTTTGAATGAAATTCTTTGTTAACTTTATCTCATTAATCAAGTGTGGCTAAAAACTCTATAACTAGGGTTGTGAGATCCAAGGCAAAATAATAATTTTAGAGTTAATTTTGGTATGAGTTCATACTATACATGTGAATGTGTTTTTATTCTCTTCATCTTAATAGGTTTCTAATGGTTGCAAACACTAAAACAAGCCATAGGTTCAACTTGCTTAAAATAACAGGTTAAAACTGAAAAAAGGGTTTAAGAATGAGGATTCGGAATTTCTTACCTCTATCTAATGAGTAATGCTCTACCTAGATTTATCAACTCGAGGGTAAAATTGAGTTTACTATTTTCATTACTTTAAGGTCGAAAGAATTAAAGGGATAATTGTCTAATTAGGCTGCAAAACTTTTAGACGTGCATTTGAATTCAATTGCCTAACATTTCTTGTATTAAAGAGAATTCATTACTGATATTAACCCGAAAGTGTTAAAAGGACATGGTGATTGCAATCCTAGTTTTCTTTCTCTACTGATTCTTATTTCCTATATTTAAAGGTTGTTACTTGAAATAAGTTACACGTGACTCCAAATTAATTATTACAACCCCCCCCCCTCCCATTTCATGGAAATTGTAGACTAATAGTTACTTAAATCGCAAACGACTTAGAGTTCACCATATTCCATGTGGGATTCGACCCAAACCTTTGTTGGCTTATAAATTTGACAATGAATGTTTATACTTCTTAAGGGAGGCATAATTTGGGCATATCAAATTTTTCCACCGACATATTCAAAGTATAGACTGACCCCGGAGAATTTTGTGAAAGTGGTCAAGAAACAGAAAAAGTTTGAGAAGAAGTTATAGGAATGGGCTAAGCAATTCATTCCCTTCATGAATCAAACAATCAAGGAACCATTAAATCCATATGAGAATCTGCATGCCCGCATGGATGATATGGAAGCACAGGTAAACGACAGGTTGAAGGAGCTGGCAATTCCAAATTTGGCTAAGTTTACAGCCAATCTAAATGTCACGCCCCGAATCCCATCGGGACGGATTGGCACTCGTAGCCGACAAGGCCCGAGAGAACCAAGCTTTGCCTCTATCCAATCATGTACATGCCATAAGAAACCCACAATCACACAATAGCTTTAAATACCAACAATGGAATTCATAGAACATGGTATATATATACATATGCGAAACTTGGCCGTTGAGGCCACCAAGTCAAGAATGACATGTACCATTTACATTTATACACCCACAACCGTCTACAAAAGCCTCTAGCAAAAGCATTGACTAAAATGAACTAAAAGTCGGGACAAGTCCCCGCTTTATACAACATGTACAACACCAAAACATATGTACTACAGTGACTCGGAGAAGCCCCGAACTAACTGGATCTCACCAAAGATCTGCAACCACTGGCAACCTACTGTGGAGGCTTACTAGTACCTGCGCCTGCAGTAAGTAAGGTAAACCCCCCAAGAGGGGTCAGTACGAAGAATGTACTGAGTATGTAAGGCCCTAAGAAACTTGCATGATATGTAAGTATGTCAAAGAACTCAAGTTCAAATGCATAACCAATATTGATAAGTCACAGTGTAGATGAGTCACTATTCTGTACTTTGGAAACCATGTATATAGCTTTCGGCACTTTCTTTGTATCTTAAGATTCAATGATTATTCATCTTTGCCTTTGACCTGTGATACCCGGGCCCCGACTGAACAGTGGGTTTTAAACATAACATAGTGTTATGTTGGGATCAGCTTGAGCTAGGCTTATGCCCCTAGAGCTGCCACCCTATGAATCAATATATATATCGGGATCGGCTCGAGCTAGGTTAGTACCTCTAGAGCTGCCACCCATACAACATTTCAGGTTCGGCTCGAGCTAGGTTTTTACTCCTAGAGCTGCCCCCTGTCAGGATCGGTCCGATCTAGGCTTATTCCTCTAGGACTTCCCCCTGATCCAACAACCTCGGGATCGGCTTGAGCTAGGCATTTTTCCCCCAAAGCTGTCACCCTATACTTGATCATTGACCACATATGCGTTACTTTGTTTATTACTTTGAGATTGATATCAGGATAGTCACAACTTTACTTGAAGCTTTGGATCATTAACCAATGAGTGAGAGACATACGAATAACTTGGCAACATAACATTATTAGAACCATAACACCATTGGAACCATTTGACAATAATCCATGAACAAGAGACATAAGTATAATCACTATTGGAACATTGGAAGATAACCTTATTTGAGCTTTTGGAACATTAACCATGAATATGAGACATGAGATTCAAAATTGATCAATGAGTAGGAAATATATGTCAATGACCATGGATAACCGGATATGAGGTACCTTAGCATATTTCGGGATGGGACAAGCGAAATGTCAATGTGAACACTATTTACCGTAGAAAGATACGGACAAAGTAACCTTACATACCTTGTATTATCAATACGAATATCCAACCTTAGATGTGCATACAATGTCCCGATCCTTGTTTATGTGTCACTCTACAACACCAATATATAACGGGATTTACATTAACCACCAACTACTTTACAAATGCATATAACATCAATGGGGTACATGTTTGCCTTTAAACATGCCATTTCCCCTTGAAAAAACCATTGATAAAATCATTATTCCAAAAATCCCCCAATATTCCCAACATTGACCAATACATGATAATCAATACACTTCACCACAACACTTCCCCTTTACACTTTCTTATCCACACCACATCACAAATATTCCATCAATTCACCTTAATACACTTCATAGCACATATCGGCCAAAATCCCATAATTTTCAGTTATAGAAAAATAACAAGTTAATAACAAAATAACACCATACATGTTCATATTTTATCCATACCATGATCTTTCATCAAAGGCACAAGTCATAATTCAAGCTTGAATCTCATGGATCACAAATCTTATACAAAAACACCAAATACCATGTCCAACATTTCCAAGCTCAACCAACATGATTTGTATACTATTTCATGTATATAATATATTAATCCATGAGAATAAATACTTACTAAGTCTTGGAATAGGATGATCTTGTCCAAGGAGTCCAAAGGAATTATTTGCCTTAGGGTTTGGAACTAGAGAAATGTTTGATAAATATCCAAAAAGGTATGAGAGTTTGTGTGAATAAAAATCTGATTTTGGGGCCTTTATATAGACCCCAAGTCATACTTAGCCATTCCTTTGGCATTAAATGTGTTCAAAGTGGAAGAATGGGTCATTTTGCCCTTTGGGCCATGTCTTTTAATTCCATTTTGGGCCAAAATTTGGGCCCAATAACACATATCCATTTAACCCATCAACTTTCATGTATTATTCACCATATATATCATGTTTACTAATTCCATAATGTCACGACAATATTCTCTTACGAGATTCTCATTCGTCGTCTCGATCGCAAAAATAGGAATTCTAGTCGCCGATGACTTCATTAGACATTTTGGATAACTATTCATGTTTCATGATTTGATCATGTAGGAGTATGTAGGAGTGTATTGAAGTATTTGAAGCTTTAACAATGCTCAAATAACACCAAAGAACCAAATGAAACCATATAAGAATCGACGTACAATTGCGTTGCAAAACGAGCGCGGGAAGGGTACATTTTTTGTGCCTTGCGCCACTGCTACAAAGCAAGGAAGTGGCGCAAGAAATACACCCTCTCTGAATTCAGGGGCTTGCGCCACACCCTATGAAACAGGGTAGTGGCACAAGTTTCAGCACCTTGCTGAATTTTTCGGCCATTTCTTCAATACTTGCATATCGTCCAATACCTTATCAAAACACTACAAAATACTTACTTAGTGATCTTAATCATCAAGTAAACATGACTCCAAGTCACGAAATGAGGTTAGAATGTGTACGGGGTATTACCCAAATGCTCCACGAATTAACAAAACACTTCCTATGAAAGGCTAGTCACATGTACAAGGCCAAATTGCAATTTTTCTCATCTTTCACACTACCAAATACATACTTCTAGCCCTCGACACCTAAGTAAGCATTATTCAATTTCATCAAGTAGGGTTGGGAATGTACGGGGTGTTACATTCTTCCCCCCCTTATAAACATTCATCCTCGACTGTTAATAGTATCGCTTCAATTACGACAAATGCATCTCTTCTTTAACATACGTATACACATACACATAATGCTCTTAAATACTTACTTGTTATTAGTCCACCTCCGCACTTTGAACTTCTTGGTCCATTTGAAATATATGGGGATACTTGGATTTCATCATTTCTTCCGCTTCCTATGTGATCTCCTCTACGTGTTGATTTCTCCAAAGGACTTTTACGGATGCGACATCTTTATTCCTCAACCTATTTACTTGTCGATCCAGAATAGCAATGGGTACCTCATCATAAGTAAGATTCTCCGTAACTTGGACATCCTCTACGGGAATGATACGAGAAGGATCTCCTATGCATTTTCGAAGCATCGAAACATGAAATACCGGGTGGACTGAGGAAAGTTCTTGAGGTAGTGCTAATTCATACGCAACTTGACCAAATCTTCTAATAATTTCATATGGGTCTATGTAACGTGGAATCAATTTCCCTTTCTTTTCGAACCGCATTACCCCTTTCATTGGTGACACCTTTAAAAATACCCAATCACCTATGGCGAATTCAAGCCCTCTTCTTCGAACATCGGCATATGACATGTGACGACTTTGGGCCATTTGTAACCACTGTTGGATCACTTTAACTTTCTCCATATCCTGATGAACAATATTGGGTCCAAGTAAAGCAGTTTCACCCGCTTCAAACCATCCAATTGGTGATCTACGCTTCCTTCCATACAAGGCTTCATAAGGTGCCATTTTAATACTTGAATGATAGCTATTGTTGTAAGCAAATTCAATAAGAGGCAAATGGTCATCCCAACTACCTTGAAAATCTAACGTACAAGCTCATAGCATATCTTCAAGTGTCTGAATAGTACGTTCTGCTTGTCCATCAGTCTGAGGATGGAAAGCCGTACTCAAATTCACCCGTGTACCCAGACTCTGCTGAAAAGATCTCCAAAAGTGTGATGTGAACTGTGCTCTTCTTTCTGATATAATAGAAAGTGGAATGCCATGCAATCGTACTATCTCTTTCACAAACAACTTCGCATAATCCTCAGCTGTATAGGTCGTCTTGACTGGTAGGAAATGCGCTGATTTGGTAAGCCTGTCCACTATGACCCAGATAGAATCAAACTTCCGCAATGTACGAAGCAAACCCATAATGAAATCCATATTAATCATATCCCATTTCCAGACTGGAAGATTGATACATTGCATGTAACCTCCCAATTTCTGATGTTCCACTTTCACTTGTTGACAATTCTGGCATTGAGCGACAACCTCTACAATGTTCTTTTTCATGTTTCCCCACCAATACACTTCTTTTAATTTATGGTACATCTTAGTAGCACCCGAATGAATAGAATAGCGCGAATGATGCGCCTCTGTCATAATTCGTGTCCTCAGTTCATCTACATCCAGTACACATAATCTCCCTTGACATTGAAGTACCCCTTCCTGTGTAAGATCAAATGTCTTTGTCAAATCCTGTTGTACATTTTCCTTTAGCTGCAATAACATAGAATTCGCGAATTGTTTCTCTTTTACTTCAGTTATTAAGGAGGATTCTGCTGCATTCTGCACAATAACTCTATCATCTGAGGATTCAATAAGGCGAACTCCCAAGCTGGCTAATTGATTCAAATCTTTGATTATCTCATGCTTTTCATTCAACTGGACACTAGTGCTTTCTACTGCCTTACGGCTCAATGCATCAGCTACTACATTTGCTTTGCCTGGGTGATAAAGAATATCAATGTCATAGTCTTTTAAGAGCTCTAACCACCTTCGTTGCCTCAAATTGAGTTCCTTTTGTTTAAAGAGATATTGCAAACTTTTGTGGTCCGTATAGATATCAACATGGACTCCATACAAATAATGACGCCATATCTTTAGTGCAAACACTACCGCTGCCAATTCAAGATCATGTGTGGGATAATTTTTCTCATGTGGTCACAACTGTCGTGAGGCATATGCTATGAAATTACCGTGTTGCATAAACACACATCCGAGGCCAACCCCAAAAGCATGACAATACACTACATAACCTTCGGTACCTTCGGGAAGCACTAAAACTGGTGTGGAGGTTAATTTATCTTTCAACTTTTGGAAGATTTTCTCACACGCATCATTCCACTGAAATTTTACTGCCTTATGTGTAAGCTTGGTTAACGGTGCAGCAATAGAGGAAAAACCTTCCACAAATCTTCTATAATAACCTGCTAGTCCAATAAAACTATGGATTTCTGTGGGTTTCGTAGGTCTTGGCCAATTTTTCACTGCTTCAATCTTCTGTGTATCAACCTGTATACCTTCATCTGATACAATGTAGCCCAAGAATGCAACTGATTTTAACCAAAACTCACACTTGGAGAACTTAGCATACAGCTCACGCTCACGGAGAATCTGTAACACCTACCGTAAGTGCTTAGTGTAACACCCCGTACGTTCCCAACCCTACTTGACGACGTTAACTACTATGTACGTAGGTATCGAGATGCTATAAGTATGCATTTGGTAAGGCTATTGGTGAGATAATTGAATTTGGCTCTTGTTATATGGTTAAACTTGCATAAAAGGTGTTTTGGAATTTTCATTGGGCATTTGTGGGGTTCAAAATGAGGCTAAGAAGACCTCTAAACAAAGTACAATAAGGTTAAGAAGTGAGTTAAAGAATAGGACTTGAAGTATCTAACCAAACCCGCGAAGAGAAGTCGAAAAATGGAATTTTCGAAAAAAACTAAAGAGGGGCACGTTTGGGACCGTGCCACGATGATCTAGGCTAAAATTTTTAGCCCAGAGGCAGCAAGTTGGCGCGCCCAGGAGCATGCCACCTTGGGTTTTCCACTTTTTCGAAAGTTGGAAATTTCTAAGTCCCAAGGGTATCCGGGGACGTACCGAGCCAATTTTTGATATGTTTCTTATACAACCAAGAGTATATAAATGAAATGAATAACATATTACATTGGTATGATAAAATTACTCGAGAACGAATTTGGGGTCAAAATGATAGTTTTGCCCCTAAGGTCAAAATAAGCCAAACATGGCTAGAATCACTTATTTTTGGGACCGAAGCTACGGATATGAATATTATGAGTGGGAATATTATTGTAATACGTATAAAGACAAGAAATTATTGATTTTATTGGGTTAAGTGATTTGGGCTCAATAAAAGCCCAAAAATGTGATAAAAGGCATGGGTCACATGACCCAATCTTCTATTGACTTGGTCAATTAAGGCATTAAATATCAAGAAAGGCTAAGGATGACCCAAGGACTATAAATAGACCCACAAAATCAGATTTTTATTCATTTAACCTCTCATGCTTTCTAGACATTTTCTCAAACATTCTACACTATTCTCTCAAGAACCCTAAAGACTCAAAAGGCAATTTTGGAGCAAAATCATCCCTTTACAAGTTTGGGTGAGTGAATATTATTATGGATTCATATATTATATGCATGAAAGAGTATGTAAATCATGTTGGTTGTGCTTGGAAATGTTGGATATGGTATTTTGTGCTTTTGTATAAGATGTGTGATCCATGGGGTTTGAACTTGAATTAGGACTTGTGCCTTTGATGAAAAATCATGGTATGGATAAAATATGAACATCTATGGAGTTATTTTTGTTGTTAAACTTCTTCTTGTCTATAAGTGTAAATTGTGGGAATTTGGCCGATATGTGCTATGAAGTGTATTAAGGTGAATTGATGGATTGTTTGTGATGTGGTATGGATAAGGAGGTGTAAAAGAGATTTGTTATGGTGAAATGCAATGATTATTATGTATTGGTCAATGTTGAGAATATTGGAGGATTTTTGGAATAATGATGCTATCAATGGTTTTGTCAAGGGGAAATGACATGTTTTCAAGCAAATATGTACCCCATTGATGTTATATGCATTTGTGAAGTAGTTGTGGTTAATGTGAATTCCGTTATGTATTTGTGTTGTAGAGTGACACATAAAGAAGGAGCAGGACTATTTTATGCACATCTAGGATTGTACATCCGTATTGAGAGTACAAGGTATGTAAGGTTACTCTGTCCGTATCTTTTTGCGGCCAAACGTACCCACATTGCGATTTCACTAGTCTTACTTCGAAATGTGATAAGGTATCCTATATCCGTTTATCAATAGTCATTGTCATATATTTCCTACTCATGGATCATTTGTGAGTCTCATGTCTCATAATCATGGTTAATGTTCCAAAAGCTCAAATAAGGATATGTTCCAATGTTCCACTAGTGATATTACTTATGTCTCTTGTTCATAGTTTATTGTCCAATAGTTCCCATGGTGTTATGATTCTAATAATGTTATGTTCCAAAGTTCAAGTGATGTTATGACTATCAAATATCAATCTCAAAGTAAAGATCAAAGTAATGCAAATGTGGTCAATGATCAAGTATGGGTGGCAAGTCTAGGGGCATAAGCCTAGCTTGACTCGATCCCGATGTATTGATTTATGGGTGGCAAGTCTAGGGGCGTAAGCCTAGCTCAACTCGATCCCGATGTATTGATTTATGGGTGGCAAGTCTAGGGGCATAAGCCTAGCTCGACTCGATCCCGATGCATTGATATATGGGTGGTAGGTCTTAGGGGCATAAGCCTAGCTCGACCCGATCCCAACATGACGATAATTCATGGAAAGACCCACTGATCAGTAGGGGCCCGGGTACATTGTGACACATGTATTGACAAGCAAGTATTAAATGTAAAGAAAGTAATGAAAGTAATGGAAGCAAATTCACATGGTTCCCAAAATGTAACATGGTAACTTATTCACATTGTCTAGTCAATTGTATTGAGTTCATTGGTATGTTCATGTGTTTCAAAGTTTCATTTGAGCCTTACATACTCAGTACTTATTTCGTACTGACCCCTCTCGGGGAATTTACCTTACTTGCTGCAGGCGCAGGTCCCAGTAGGCCTCCTCAGTAGATTGCCAGTGTTAGCGGTTCCTTGGTGAGCTCCAGTTAATTCGGGGTTTCTCCGAGTCAGAGTAGATATATGTTTTGATGATGTACATGTTGTATAAAGCGGGGACTTGTCCCGACTTTTGGTTTGTATTGGTCAATGCTCTTGACCAATACATAATAATCATTGCATTTCACCATAACACTCCTCCTTTACACTTTCTTATCCACACCACATCACAAATAATCCATCAATTCACCTTAATACACTTCATAGCACATATCGGCCAAAATCCCACAATTTACACTTATAGACAAGAACAAGGTTAACAACAAAAATAACACCATAGACATTCATATTTTATCCATACCATGATATTTCATCAAAGTCACAAGTCCTAATTCAAGCTTGAATCTCATGGATCACAAATCTATTATAAAAGCACAAAGTACCATGTCCAACATTTCCAAGCACAACCAACATGATTTACATACGCTTTCATGCATATAATATATTAATCCATGAGAATAAATACTTACCAAGGCTTGGAATAGGATTCTCTTCACCAAAGAGTCCAAAGGAAATATTGGCTTTAGGGTTTTGGAACTAGAGAAAATGCTTGAGAAAATAACTAAAAGGCATGAGACTTTTGAAGCAATAAAAATCAGATTTCTTGAACTTTAAATAGGCCACCAATTCCATACTTATCCACTCTTTATCATTTAATGTTGGTTTCTAGAATGTCCAAGCAAGAATGGGTCTTTTGACCCATTTTTGGGCCATGCTTTCTTTTCATTTTTGGGCCCAATTCACTTAACCCGATAAAATCAATAATTTCTCATGTTTAAGTCATATTATACGTATTACAATAATATTACCACTCATACTATTCATATCCGTAGCCTCATTCCCAAAACCAAGTGATTCTAGCCACGTTTGGCTTATTTTGACCTTAAGGGCAAAACTGTCATTTTGACCCCAAATTCGTTCTTGAGTAATTTTATCATAACAATGTAATATGTCATTCATTTTATGTATATACTCTTGTTTTTATAAGAAACGTAGCAAATGTAGAAGAAACGTAGCAAAAATCGGCTAGGTACGTCCCCGGATACCCTTGGGACTTAGAAATTTCCAACTTTCAAAAAAGTGGAAAACCCAAGGTGGCACACCCCTGGACGATCCAACCTACTGCCTCTGGGCTAAAAATTTTATCCCAGAGCAGTGTGGTACGGTCCCAAATGCTCCCCCCCTTAAAATTTTCGAAAATTCCATTTTTCGACTTCTCTTCGCGGGTTTGGTTAGACACTTCAAGTCTTATTATTTAACTCACTTCTTAACCTTATTATACTTTGTTTAGAGGTCTTATTAGCCTCATTTTGAACCCCACAAATGCGCAATGAAAATTGCAAAACACCTTCTATGCAGTTTTAACCACATAACAAGAGCCAAATTCAATTATCTCACCAATAGCCTTACCAAATGCATACTTATAGCTCTCGATACCTATGTACATATTATTTAATGTTGTCAAGTAGGGTTGGGAACGTACGGGGTGTTACAACTTGAAGCTTTGGATCATTAACCAACGAGTGAGAGACATACGAATAACTTGGCAACATAACATTATTAGAACAATAACACCATTGGAACCATTTGACAATAATCCATGAACAAGAGACATGAGTATAATCACTATTGGAACATTGGAAGATAACCTTATTTGAGCTTTTGGAACATTAACCATAAATATGAGACATGAGATTCACAATTGATAAATGAGTAGGAAATATATGTCAATGACATGGATAACCGGATATGAGGTACCTTAGCACATTTCGGGATGGGACAAGCGAAATGTCAATGTGAACACTTTTTGCCGTAGAAAGATACGAAAAAAGTAACCTTACATACCTTGTATTCTCAATACGAATATCCACCCTTAGATGTGCATACAATGTCCCGTTCCTTCTTTATGTGTCACTCTACAACACCAATATATAACGGGATTTACATTAACCACCAACTACTTTACAAATGCATATAACATCAATGAGGTACATGTTTGCCTTTAAACATGCCATTTCCCCTTGACAAAACCATTGATAAAATCATTATTCCAAAAATCCCCCAATATTCCCAACATTGACCAATACATGATAATCAATACATTTCACCACAACACTTCCCCTTTACACTTTCTTATCCACACCACATCACAAATATTCCATCAATTCACCTTAATACACTTCATAGCACATATCGGCCAAAATCCCATAATTTTTACTTATAGAAAAATAACAAGTTAATAACAAAATAACACCATACATGTTCATATTTTATCCATACCATGATCTTTCATCAAAGGCACAAGTCATAATTCAAGCTTGAATCTCATGGATCACAAATCTTATACAAAAACACCAAATACCATGTCCAACATTTCCAATCTCAACCAACATGATTTATATACTATTTCATGCATATAATATATTAATCCATGAGAATAAATACTTACCAAGGCTTGTAATAGGATGATCTTTTCCAAGGAGTCCAAAGGAATTATTTGCCTTAGGGTTTGGAACTAGAGAAATGTTTGATAAATATCCAAAAAGGTATGAGAGTTTGTGTGAATAAAAATCTGATTTTGGGGCCTTTATATAGACCCCAAGTCATACTTAGCCATTCCTTTGGCATTAAATGTGTTCAAAGTGGAAGAATGGGTCATTTTGCCCTTTGGGCCATGTCTTTTAATTCCATTTTGGGCCTAAATTTGGGCCCAATAACACATATCCATTTAACCCATCAAATTTCATGTATTATTTACCATATATCTCATGTTTACTAATTCCATAATGTCACGACAATATTCTCTTACGAGATTCTCATTCGTCGTCTCGATCGCAAAAATAGAATTCTAGTCGTCGATGGCTTCATTAGACATTTTGGATAACTATTCATGTTTCATGATTTGATCATGTAGGAGTATGTAGGAGTGTATTGAAGTATTTTAAGCTTTAACAATGCTCAAATAACTCCAAAGAACCAAAAGAAACCATATAAGAATCGACGCAGAATTGCATTGCGAAACGAGCGCGGAAAGGGCACATTTTTTGTGCCTTGCGCCACTACTACAAATCAAGGCAGTGGCGCAAGAAATACACCCTCTCTGAATTCAGGGGCTTGCACCACACCCCCTGAAACAAGGTAGTGGCGCAAGTTTCAGCACCTTGCTGAATTTTTTGGCCATTTCTTCAATACTTGCATATCGTCCAATACCTTATCAAAACACTACAAAATACTTACTTAGTGATCTTAATCATCAAGTAAACATGACTCCAAGTCACCAAATGAGGTTATAATGTGCACGGGGTATTACCCAAATGCTCCACGAAATCACAAAACACTTCCTATGAAAGGCTAGTCACATGTACAAGGCCAAATTTCAATTTTTCTCATCTTTCACACTACCAAATACATACTTCTATCCCTCGACACCTAAGTAAGCATTATTCAATTCCATCAAGTAGGGTTGGGAATGTACGGGGTGTTACACTAAAAAAGGAATAAGATGGCATTGCTACAGTATAAGGTAATTCTACCGTGGTGTTTCTAGATCTGGAGGTGGTTGATTCAGATGAGGATGACCCTATAGTTCATTTGATAGGGCAACCTCTCAATTCCAATGGTAAGAGGCCGATTGAAAGCTTTGAAGAAAAGAAGGGATCAAAGAAAAGAAAACACCACATGAGGACTCAAGAACAAAACGATCTGAGGAAGACAGCAAAAGCTTCTAAAAGATATAAGAATTTATGACAAGAGCGTGTGAGAGAATAATAGGCTCAGGCTTTCCCTAGTTCAGTACATGGAGTTGGGCCCATGCCATAGGTTTTGCCTACTCCAACTCTATATACCGAGATTTTTATTGATGAGTTGAGCACTCTAGTCCACACCGGTGTCACCATTCCTAATTCTGAGGCCGATGTGGCCTTTAAAGTTGTGCCAGACTCCCAGGCCTAAGGGCTTCATAGGTAGTCCTTCCTCTTTAACTTTAATTATCATATGTATACATTGGAGACAATGCATGTTTCTTTTAATTGGGGTGGGGTTACCTGTGAGTCTGTTACCACCCGAGGGTTTTTGTTGTTGTGTTTCTTTTCCCTCGAGAGTGCTATCTAGTAGAACCGGCATGTTTAGGTTTACTACTTTTGTGTTTTTTTAAATTAAATTGTTAGCAACCTGTGGTTTAATTTTTGTGGATTTTCTAGTATTCAAAAAATGGAGACCCGTCCAAAATGAATTTATTTAGCATGTGTGGCTTGTTTTCATAGTTTTAATGTTTTGGAGATATCTTAATTTCATTAGAGTATATGGATGAAATAATGTTGCTTAGCTGAATTGTCATTGTAATAGTGGGTATTGACAAGTGTTCTTTTGTGTTAAGTGTGTATGAGTTTATTTTGCATCTTTCTGACTTTGTGCATACAGCTAGAACTTTCTCGGTCTATTCTGGTAAAGTTGTAAGTTGGTTGATTAGGAAAGGATCACAGGCTCTTTTTGAATTTAATCAACTTATCTTAAAGAGATTTTCCAAATGATGTGAATGATTCCCTTGATCCCTATTTTGAACTTTTCAGACCTTCTTTAATCAATAATTTTTTACCTTTCCACTTTTATATTTGAACCTTTATTTTGGCCTGGTCCCTCCTTGGACATCGTTTACCTCAATTTAAGCAAATTATTTAAGTTAAGGGTGGCTTCTGTAGAAGTACATGATAAGTAAAATGAGCTATGAAAAGATCGTGTATTGATAAATAAGAACTTGTGAGTGTGAACAATAAAAAAGAAAAAGAAAGAAGAAAAAAAAAAAGGAAAAAAAGTCGTTACAAAAGAGTTACTACACTTGAGAATGGGAATAATTGAATAAGGGCAGAGCATTTAGTCTTAAGTGGAAGTAGAGTATGTTAGTGTCAAGGAGGGTTTAGTCAATGATTCCCAAACATATCCAACCTGCACCTAAGCCTTCGTTACAAGTCTAGAAAAGTCATATAGTGATCCTTGTGAGTGTGAGTGTCCTATGTCCAGTCCCTAATAATATTTTCTATATGTGTGTGGGACTTCCTCTTTGAATTGCACTATTGAGTAAGGGTCGGTACCACTCTCTTCCGTGCTCATAGGTTGACTCACCTATGCATCCCGACTAAGGTCTCACAAACGTGCACTTCCCTTATACAGCCAACCACTTCACTAATGTGAATAGGTTATACAGAAGGGTAGGTTGGTTATATACTCTTATGTGCCTTTCTTATTTGAACCTTTTGGTATGTATTGCCCCCTAACTATAGATCAGATCCACCAGACAAAAAACTTAATTCCGCACTGCTGCTGAGTCGTCGGACTTATCAGCTAGCGTAATAACTTCAATCGATCGAAAAATCTATCAAGACCTAAAACAAAGAATACCATCTCCCAGGGAGTCTTTTTATTTTGCATATCTCGACTTGAGAATTCTCCTCATGCTTTTCCATCACGATTTTCTCTTCGAGAACACTCGCCTTGTCGATTCTGTAGTGAGGGCACCAGAAAGGAACTGTTGATTAGTTACTATTAGGATGGCAGTTTTACTGTATACAAATTATTCATTTCTATATTGTTAGAATGATTGTCATGTGCTTGGTTGAAAAATAATGAAAAAGGGGTGAATTGTGGAAATAACTGGAAAGTGTAAATTGATTGCTACAGTTTAGCTTAATTTTCTAGTGTTTTAAGCATCAGTCTAGTTTAGGGTTATTTTGTTGTTTGAGGACAAGTGAAACGTTCTAAGTTGAGGGTGTTGATGTTCTATCATTTGAATGCATATTTTACGCTTTTAACAAAGAATATACGCGAGTTTTTAAGTAACCATTGTTCGATTTAATGGTTTGTGTGTTTAATTGTAGGAAATTGATCCAAGGCCGGTAAAAGAAGAAAATTATGCTAAGAGTCATGTGACAGCTCACTTGACGTACAGTCAAGTTAGTGACGAGCCATCACAGCTACCGTCAAGTCATTACAGAAACATCAGTTGAAGATCTTATTGTGACGGCTCAACTGACAAACCGTCAAGTTGTTGGCAAGCCATCACTCCGAGCCTTCAGAGATTAACAGAATAATAGCCAACCCAGAGTCAAGTGACGACTCAATGTGATAAATCGTCACATGCCTGATGAACCGTCAGGTGAGTCTTCACAACCAAGGTAGTCAATTTCGATTTAAAAGTGGATTCAAAATTTTCTAGAGCTTATAAATACCTAGTATAGGATTTAGAATAGACATCTTTCAATACTTTGAACATTTTTACATTACTTCTCTTGGGTATTGAATGCTTTTGGTTTTTTTGAAATATTTATCGAGATTTTGTCAAGAATTCAAGTGTTAGATTTCATCTTTGTAAGAATTCCTTCTTTGAATATGAAATTCTTTGTTTTATTTATCTCATTAATCATGGGTGGCTAAAAATCCTATAACTAGTGTTGTGAGATCCATGGCGAAATAATGATTTTAGGGTTAATTTTAGTATGAATTCTTATTATAGATGTGAATGTGTTGTTATTCTCTTCATCTTAATAGGTTTCTAATGGTTGCAAACATTAGATCAAGCCATAGGTTTAACTTGCTTGAAATAAGAGGTTAAAACTGAGAAAAGGGTTTAACAATGAGGATTTGGAGTTTCTAACCTCCGTCTAATGAATAATGCTCTAATGAGATTTATCAACTCGAGGCTGAAATTGAGTTTACTATTTTCATTACTTTAAGTTCGAAAGAATTAAAGGAATAATTTTCTAATTAGGTTGAGAAACTTTTAGACGTGCATTTGAATTCAATTGCCTGACATTTCTTGTATAAAAGAGAATCCATTACCGATATTAACCTGAACGTGTTAAAAGGCCATGGTGACCGCAATCCTAGTTCGCTTTCACTGCTGATTCATATTTCCTAAATTTAAAGGTCATTACTTGAAAAAAGTTACACCTGACTCCAAATTACTTAGTACAAAACCCCCTCCCCCATTTCATGAAAATTGTAGACTAATAGTCACTTAAATCGCTAACGACTTAGTGTTCATCATATTTCCTATGGGATTTATCCCCAACATTTATTGGTTTATATATTTAACAACAAACACTTATACCTCTTAAGGGAGGTGTAATTTTGGCGTATCAAATGTGTTGAAATTGTTAAACCTGAAGAAAAGGGATGGTTGAGTGTAGAAGGTGACCAATGCTAGCTATAAAGTGATGAAAAGGCCCTGTTTGAAAGAATGTGAAAAAAATAGAGGAATTGGCATAGTAGAACTAGCATGATTAGGTTGTTATTTATATCATTATGTGTTTTCATGTTTATTTAGGAGAAAAATAGGGGAACCTTAGTGCAGTCAATTTTGAACAATCTTTGAATGATAATGACATTTTTTGATTGTTTAAAGGACACCCCTTCTAAAAATTTCATTTTGGACTGTGTGTGTAGTATGTTAGTTTGTGACAGTTGTTGGATCTTGTTATGGCATTATTATTATAGGCAGAATGACTATAGCCAACAATGTATGAACTGGATAGGTAGTAGTCGATAGTGAAATCTTATGTTATGTGTGTGTGAGGTCATTACCGAGTTCACTTTGTGTGTGCGATCTAGAACTTGCACGGTTAGTCTTGCCTAGGTTAAAGGATAGTGGTTAGAAAAGGATCATAGGCCGTTTTTGAATAAGTCCACTTTTAGCTAAATGACTGACCAAATAAAGTAAATATCCCTTGATTCCGATTTTGAGCCTTAATTGACCTATTTGTTTCATTAGCCTATTCACTTTCCCATTTTGACTTACAATGAACCTGTCTTGCCCCTTGTCCCTCCTTGGACATTGTGTACCTCAACTCAGGCAAATCGCCTAAGTTGAGGTGGCTATCATAAGGGTGCGTAGCATGATATGGGTATGAAGAAGAGGTTAGTAAAAAAATAGATTTAGGCGTGAAGAAGAAAAAAAAGTGGGTGAAATAAATTTTTAAAAAAAAGAGAGAAAAAGACAAAAAGAAAAAAAATTGTGTTTTGAAAGTACGAAGAAAACCACACCCAAAAATCTGAAAATAAATGAAGGAGAATAAGGGAGAATAAAATGAGAATAGTTGGAAAGCGGAGCCAAAAATAGTGTAGTGTCAAGGAGGGTTGAGTCACCATATCCATATGTACCACACCCCTCCCCAAGCCTACATTACAAGCCGATGAAAGTCCTATAGTGCTCCTAGTCCAATTGTCCAAAAAACTAAGGCATAGAAAGTAAGGGCAAGCCTATGGTATTTCACGCACACTATTTGAACTTCTTTGTGAGAGAGAGTGTTTTAACCCAGTCCCTACTTTGATATTCATTAGTATACTGTGAGTGTATAGGGCTTCTTTGTTGTGAGAGTACATGGGTTACATTGTTAGCTACTATTTGTTCTGATAATGTCATTTGCATATATACTTAGTTGTTTGTTCATATTCTGATGCCATCATTTGATCGTTGTTTGTTCATAATTTGATGCTATCACTTGATCCCTTTTGTGTAATGATAATACGCTGCATGTATACACATTGTTGTTTTTATTTGTAAATAGGAGTGGTCGAAAAAATTTTGGTGCCAAAAGCAATGAGTCCACTGTCGTAGGTCTCTTAGGTTTCTCTTAGTTAAGCATTGAATGTGTTTATTTTTTGTTGTTCGCTGAGGACATGCAAACATTCTAAGTTGAGGGTGTTGATGTGTCATGGTTTCATGGCACTTTCGATGCTTAAAACAAGGAAAATATGCAATAACTTGGGTATGTTTGGTTGGTATGATGTGTTTTCTGTCCAATCTTGCAGGGAAATAGGTTATGGAGGAAAAATGGAGAAGAAGGGAAGAAGCATGCACTAGAATGGATCATTTGAAGATGAAAGAGCCAACCCGAAACCAGGGGAGTGACCCACGGCAAGGACTCACGTCGCGTAGGTCAACCCACGTGACGTGGGTTGGTTCCCTAGGTCAACTCCTCAATGTTTTGACCAAGGCCTGATTTCCACGAGATGGACCCACGGTATGTGGGTTGGTTCCACGATATCAAGTCACGGTTCCGTAGGTTGTTGCCGACTTTTTTCTCCTACTTTGTTTAGGATAGGATTCACTTTGTATCTATAAATACCCCTAGATTGTCCTATGTTTAGGAGTTAGTCACTACATTATTTTTAGTTGGTTGTTTCATTATTTTGAGGATCAAAAACACATTATTGATTTTGTAATCTTGGAACATCGATTCTAGGGTTTTCATTTATATTGAGATTTCAGAGTTTTTTTCTTATTGTGAGTTTACAATTATGTTTTCATCATTGAATTCTTCTTGTGTTCTTGCAATCATGAGTAACTAAACCCATCAACTAGGGTTGTGTGAACCATGAGGAATTAACGGAATGGATTAAGTGTGAACCAATTCCGAACTGGTGTGACTACATGTATTGTTATTACCTTCATTATAATTGACCTTCTAATGGTTGCAAACGTTAGAAACTCACATGTATTCTAAACTTTCTCAAGAGAGAGGTAGAGATTGGGAAAAGGGAATAACAACAGAGATTTGAAGCTATCAACCTTCATCTAATAACTTGAGCCATAACAGGGATGGTTAATCTGAGATCAAGAACAAGGATTAGTAGTGCGACACTCGGAGATCGAGAGAAGAAGAGTGAAATTCATCTAACCAAGGTCGAGAGATGTTTAGATGAACCTATCTTTTTAGGTTTTACATGCAACACAGTGGGACATTTTTGCCAGCACAAGTAACCGGTGGAGTTAAGAAATCTTGGGGATCACAGTCCTAGTGCCTTTCTCGTATTGATCACAAATCCAACAATCAACAATTGTTACTGTTACTATTTGTTTACAAAAAACCCCTTTTTTACTTACTTTTCAATTACTCAAACAAATATTCGACAGACCTTCGTCATATTCCCTGCGGGATCGACCCCAACCTAGTTGGGTTCTATATTTGATTCAATGACCACGTTATACTTTTCTGGAGGTATAGTTTGGGCGACATCAATCCTCTCTTGGGGACCCTAAAAACCATGATGGAGCCAATCTAAGAAACCGACCCAGCATCTTTAGCTCCTCAGAAGTCATGGCTGGATGGGCTGCAGCTGGCTGTGGAACTACCGGTGTTGTGGAACCTCTACTCTGGGAGCTACAGTTTTAAGCAGCGCTCCTATAACAAGTCCACCCTGGGCTGCTATTTGGGCCTCATCTATTGGCTATCCACCAACCATACCCAACAACTGTACCAAGGTATCGTGATGGACAAAGGAAGATATAAATCCAGGTGGGGCATGGGCTGCCCACTGGCTAATGTGGTCACAGATCCTATGGTGCTATCTCAGGTGCAGGATCAATAACCAGATCTGGTGAAGGATCCCTAGCCTGGACTCGTGCTCAGGCCACATCTCTACCCTGACTTTGACCTCAGGGTCAACCTTTGTCTCTAACTGGTGCCCTAGTTACAGGCTCGGGTCCTCGTCCAAGCCGATGTAGCCTGTATTCTAGCCATCTGTGAAAGATTGAAGCAAATGAGAATCTAGAAACCAATATATACACAACGGATGATAATGAACCAAAACTATGAAATTTTCCTAAGAATGTCTTGTAGTCTCCTGAAAATAGTATACGGACGTCATCGCACCGATCCGCGGGTCTCTACTAGACACTTGCTCTTGTACCAACAATACTGGTGAACCTATGCTCTGATACAAAACTGTCATGACCAATTTCTCGAGTCATGATGCCACCTACTTTAACCCACCAGTAGGTAAGTCAAACCATAGCCCGAAACGGTAAGTATGGGCTAATAGGAAGAAGATTAGGAAATAAAGATACAACCACTATAGTAAGAAACAAGGATAGGTATATATATACAAGGGGGGGAGGGAAGGACAAAATACCAAAATGAATCCTTCAAGACCTAGTTAGGTCAATACAAGAACCACTATGACAAAAGGAATACTAGACAGAATCAAAATATACATCATCATCTCAGAATATACAAAATAAGACTATCAAGATAGCAAAAGGAGGAGGATCATCTCTGGACCCTAAAAAGTCACCCGATCTTCGATCAGGAGCACAGCTCGTGGATGTCGTTAATGGCGCTGACTCATACTCAAATCTGTATAGGGAAAATATGCAAAAGTATATTATGAGCACCAAAACCACGGGTACTCAATACGCATCATAGGTCGACTGAGCTCAATTATAGTAAAAGTTTAAATAAAGTGTGAGTATGTAAACTAAAGTCAATAACAAAGGGACAGAAATGGAAATAATAGGATATGCTAGGCAAATGTGATAAATAGAAAACAAGTAACTTGAAAGTAGAAATAAAAGCCTAGTTATACCCTAATTGAACCCCCATGAGCCTAGAAGGTGCAACCAAGGGGATATAAACCCAATCGAGTTGCCATAAGCACGGTGGGTACAAGTAAAGAGATTTACTAAAGTAAGAATAGGATATAACAGTAATGAAGGTAAAACAAGCCCAAAATGTGTAATATGCATACCTTATACTCCTTTTCCACCCACAACCACAAATCCTACCAGTCTTCATTAGATTTCAATCTCAGATCTGTAATAATAATAATAATAATTGCCAGACTCAAACTAGAACTAATGAATAATAACCATATAGAAGATGTCAGACTCAAATCGGAATTGATAGATGATGACAATATAGCAAAGGCCGAACTTGAAATAGAACTAAATAAATGATAACAATATGCCAGGTGTCGTACTCAAACCAAAACTACTAACTAAGAAATATATAGTGATATCCTAGGGTTATAGTCCATATCAAGTCTATTTCATCACAAATTCCAATATTAGGTGGCCAAATCCTTTAAAGCGAAGTGGGTTCCAATTATTAAGTTAGAAATATGTAGTTTAAGTTTAAATACTACCCTACCTAGGGTAACGAAGCTAACTGAGCTTATTAGAATGACTAATTCAACCCAAACCCAAGTAATAGTCTAAAAAAGTAGGTATGAGATCATTTAGGTCAAAAGGGCGATCTATTCTAAGCATCCTATTTTTAAAAAAGGGACGGTACGGTCTACTATAAGTCCCAAAAAACACAACCTAAGGCAAGCACCTACCCGAATCTAGGCTAAGGTTTCTCAATCCAATCTTATGGCACTAACTAAGCTAAGTCAAGTCTTAAACGATACTCATAGACCAATATAAGGGAAAACGAGGCCGACAATACAAGAAAATGAGCAATTAGCAACGAACAATATTTCGTAGCTAAACAACATAAATTCCATGCTAATTACATTTAGATATGGATTAGTGATAGATTATAAGAAAATTCACTTAGCTAAGAGTGTTTTAGCAACGAATTATCTTGGAATTATCTACAAATTCCATATCTAATTCAATGTTCTCTTGTAGTGAAATTCTACCTGAAAAGTCCCTAATAAGCTAATATAGTCAATAAACACTAAAAAAATATTTGAGCTATAATAACCGACCCTCAACTTGTACAATATCACAATAATACAATAATTAAGGAAAGTCTAGAAAAAGAGTAAACCTAGCCTACCTGGACGCTGCCGAAAGCACACGAAAACCTCTAAAATGGAGCCTTTCCCTTCTAAGAAGCCTCTGACTACCGCCACGCTATAAAAATCACATTCTATATGTCAAGATGAGAATATCAATACCCATAATGCGCATTTATGCTCCGGATCAGAAATCAAGCTAAAAATCCCACATGGGGTTCGCTTGCAGAATCACGAAATTGAAACCGCCACAATGTCCCTCAAGTCATAGTGAGATAGTGCTCAATATTTGGGTATGAACAACCCTCATTTTCATGCCCAAATTAGTCTGCAAGGCTCGGGGAAAATAAGAATTTAAACTACGAACTAAACGTAATTTTGACCGAAAACTTACGATATTAAGATGAGGAGTTGATAACTTAAATATTTCCAACTCAATCCCAGCTCCAATCTAAGATTATTCTACTAATTTTGAGCTGCCAAGGTCTCTAATGGAGTCTTATACATAGAGAAATAAGGCTAAAATTTGAGAAAAATGAAATATAAAAAACACCAGTGATGGCCGCTTAAGCGGTCCCTGCCAATCTGGTCAACCTATGCTTAAGCGGTTGCTTGGCCGCTAAAGCGGTTGCTTGACCGCTAAAGTGTCTACCGCTTAAGCGGTCATCAAGCTTCTTAAGCGACTGCACCAGTGATCTTGGGCATATTTATACGTCCAAGTGTCATTTTATACTTATATGATAGCTTAGTTCTAAAGTCAATTCGATTATATTCTCATGTATTTTGATTAAAATGTGTCCATGAACTAACGTATGTGAATAGTTATTTTTGTAGGTTGAAAATGCATGTGAAGCGAATTAATCTTGAATCAAAAATCCAAATCATGAAGAGGGAAATTAAATGCCAAATCATGGAATACTAAACGCGCTAAAAATTGGCATATGGAGTCAAATCTATACCACGAACGAGATGTGGAACATCCCAATCCATGGCACGATTTTGTGGATAATAAAAAGGGACAAAGTAGAAGTGGAAGCTGCCTAATTAATGTTTTACATGGATTTACACAACAAATTTGCACTTAGTGGAGGTGCCTAACTTTGTCTTTAGCTATTTCAATCAAAGTGGAGTGTAATAGTTACATGGCAAGAGAATAGGCAGCGCGATATGTCCGTGCCATGGAGCTTTGGCTCTGAGATTTTAAAGTGGCACGGACCTTGGTTTTTTCGAGTACAAATTATCCTACACTATAAATAGGAAACTTAGATTTAAATCTTTTGATTCTTGGGACAACTTAAGATGATTTTGGAGAGATGAAAACATGAAGGAGGCTTCTCCTACGGTTCTTATTCTTCTCTATTCATTACTTAATTCTTATATGAACTACATTAATTTTGTAATAGAGAATTAGATTATGAGTGGTTAAAAACCCCTTTCTAGGGTTGAGGCTATAACATGATTGCTTATTTATGGTTTATTAGTTCGGCTTATATGTTTATTATGTCATGTGATTGTTCTTGCATTCTTGCTTTAATATTCTAAAGAGTCATGAACTTTAGGATATATCTAAGTATCAAAAAGAATTGACCATAGGAGTGGAGGTATGGAATGAAGAACGTACGAAGTGTGGATCATATCTTTATTGATTAAATATTAATTATTAAAGGATAATTTATGGTTAGGATAGAGATATACCTAAACGCTCCAATTGGTTAATAAAATGAGAAGATAACTTAGTGCATACAAATTAGAGACTCGCATCCCTGCTCAATGATGTAGTTGTGAGACTAATTTGGGTAGATTACTTAGAAAATGACCATCCCCGAGTTATACTATCATCCTTGTAGATCAATAATCATGATAAACACCAACACCGACTAGAAACCATAGTGATGCATGAATGTGAAGTAGATACCTTAACCCTGAAACTCTCCATATATTGTTTACAATCCAAATTTCACACCTTTGTTTATTTCTATTACTTAGTTTACAATAATAAAACTGAAACTCTTTTTGGTTACAAACAGCACTTGTTTAACTTCGATAGTAATACTTGAATTGGATCATCTGCTAAACACCAAGTTCCTGTGGGATCAATATTTGGCTTGAAAGAGACACTTTATTACTTACACGACCACATACACTTGCGTGTACGTTTGGACACAATAAGTTTTTGGCGCCATTGTCGGTGACTTGAAAAAGCAACTTTCTAATTTTTAGTTTTATTATTTCAACTGATAACTGCTGACAACTTGGTCTTAGCTACTGAATTTAATGGTACGGGTTTGAATTCAGAGCAAGCTGGTAAGGGAAAGCAATTTGGTTGAACCACATCCTGATCTTGAGTGATGCTTGCATCAATTAAGGAGAGAATCAGCCCTTGTTTATCCAATCCCGCAAGTTCAACATGGTGAGACCATTCCTGCAGTGATGCACGATTAACAACCAGCCTACAGGACAGTGCGCAAAGTGGCAATCCCACTCGCAACCAATGTTACCTCCAGTATCCACAAATCAGAACTGGGAGGTAGATTCAAGCTTAAACAGAACATGGTACAATTGTTGCACATAAGCTAGCAATTTATAGGATTATCACATGAGGATCCACAGCAGCATTTATAGAACTTTTTGGAAATCAGTGATACTTTTGTTCCCGCAGGAGTCTCCACAGATTATGCGAGGCTCACTATTTTCCCATTCTCACTTTTGGGAGAAGCAAAGAGATGGTTGAAGGCAGAACCTTCAAATTCCATCACCACATGGGACAACCTTGCTAAAAATTTCCTCATTTGATTCTTCCCATCCAGTAAGACTGCTAGGCTAAGAAGTGAAATCTTGAGCTTCAAGCAGAAGCCTGAGGAGAACTTATACCAGGCGTGAAAGAGATTCAAGGGTCTTCTCAGAGATTGTCCTCATCACCAATAATCAAATAACGTGCTAGCCCACACTTTTGTGTAAAGTCTTGACCCAAATACTAAGATTTTTCTAGATTCAGTAGTGGGTGGTCAAGCATTGGAGAAGACTTATGATGAATTGTACACTCTTCTCACTTATATTGCACAAGAAAATCCTGACTGGCATGGTGATACATCTAATGTAGGTATGATTGAGGTAGATAGTATTACTGCTTTGGTTGCTCAATTGGCATCATTCCAAAATTAAGTGATTGGACGGCTTAGTAAATTGAGCATGTCACAGCCTCAAGACAAGGTTAATGTAGTTCATCGAGTACAAACATGGTGCGAGATTTGTGGTAGTAGTGGTTACTCTGCAGATTTATATGGAGCAAATCTAGAGTCGGTTAATTTTGTGGGCAATGCACAAAAAGGGAATCAAAAATATGGTAATGCCTATAAATGTAACTGGAAAAGTCAGCCCAACTAATCATGGGGCAATAATCAGGTCCAACCACTATAGTTTTAGCAGCAGCAAGGTATTTAGACCAACACCAACGCCAGCAATATAGAAGAGACTTTGAAAAAAATTCAGGTCAACCAAGAACAAATGGCCACGGATATAAAAACTCATAAAATGGCTCAAAAGAATCTAGACATGCAAATATGCCAGTTAGCTCAGGCTCAAAACACAAGATCTCAAGGGGGCTTACCTGGTGATACAAAGTAAAATCCAAAGCAAATTATGGCAATCACCTTGAGGATTGGTAGAGATATGATTGATGCACCTCTATAGAATAATCATGAGGTTTAAGAAGAGTTGACCACACCTAAGCAGACTAAGAATCAAGTGGCAGTCAAACAAGCTGACAAAAAAGGGAAGTCTGAGTACCCGAATGCAAAGTCAATTGATCAAGCACAAAAGAGACCACTACCACCATTATAGAAAAAGCTCATAAAAGCACAAGAGGATGCATTTTTCAAGAAGTTCTTTGACATATTCAAAGAACTACACATTAACCTTCCTTTGTTAGATGTTTTGCAGGGTATGTCTAAGTATGATAGATACTTGAAGGACGTAGTGACAAATAAAAAGAAGCTTAGATATATAAAGACTGTGGTACTCCCTGAGGAGTGCAGTTTGGTGGTTATGAGCAAGATATCTCAAAAGCTCAAGGATCCTGGGAGTTTCACTCTTCCTATACAAATTGGTGAAAGTGACATTGTGCAGGCCCTAAGTGATTTGGGGTCAAGCATCAATTTGATGCTCCTTTTTGTGTGTAATACACTTGGTCTGGGAAATCCAAGGCCTCTTTTAGTTGTGTTACAGATGGCAGACAGAACTAGAGTGGTCCCCAAAGGAATTATAGAGGATGTTCTCATTAAGGTTGGTAAGTTCATTATTCCTGCTGACTTTATTGTTCTTGACTATGATGTAGATGACAAGGTACCAAACATATTGGGATGTTCATTCTTGGATACCAATGGAGCTCTGATAGATGTTAGAGAGGGCACACTCAAGATAAGACTAAATAATGAAGAGGTGGTATTGGTCTTTAGAGTGTACAAAGCACTTAACACACCCTAACACTACAGAGATCTATACATGATTATAGTTATGGAATTGGATAAGTGTGGAGTTGTGGAGTGCAATATTCCAATTACCTCTTCAGACTTTCTCATAGAGTTGCCCAATTTGATCAGTAAGGCTGAGCCTAAAAATCTTGAATAGAATCCTGAAAAGGTGAATGTGAGAAAAGCTACAGAACTAGAGTATGAGCACTCAAAAGTTCAGAAAAGAAAGAGAAGTTGGGCCCAAAAAGGGCAGAAAAGGATGAGAGACTATGGATGATAGTTTTGACATATATCGTGCCGCGACATTAAATCAGGCACTGCTTGGGAGGTACCCATGTTGTAATATAGTTAGTTTGTTATTTCTTTTATAGTGTCACCTTTGTTTTTGTTTTTGGTTGTTTGTTTTATAGATGAGGAAAAGTCTCAGTACCCAAAATCTAGGCTAAGGAGCATGATAAAAGCATAAGTGTGGGGTCCTCCGGCCCCCATAATAAAAATCTGAGAAAATGATATGCTGCTAGCTAGGCCTAGAAGTCTCAAGAAGTATTTATAACCCATGTTCTTATTTTGATTTATGCTTTGGGGACAAAGTGTGATTTTAAGTGTGGGGTGGAGAATCTTCCAATTTGTTTAGGGTGAAGTGCACTATAGGATTTTCTATTTTGATTTATTTGAAATTGTTGACCAAATCCAAAAAAAGCACATAAATATTTTATGTTTTTTATTTCCAGATTTTCTTGTTTTGTCTATTTAGTAGAAGCACACTTCACCCAAACCTCAGTTTTTCTTTTTGGTTCTTATCTGAGGGGAGCCCTTTGAACCCAGTATCATTTTTTGTTTTTAGGAGTGATTTTAAAAATTTTAAGTCATAGTTAGGGACTTTTCTCAACGATGGATGGATGACGACTTTCTTGAGGGAAAATTAGCCATGAGAAATAAATAGAGATGCTCTTTCTAGGGGCTACACATAATTACATAATGCAAGTTGTTGTGAATTGAGAAGCATGCTGAAAATTGAATGACTATTTTTGAGACACCTAGGCTCATTTATTTGACTCTTGTATGATTTAAAGTTGAATTCTTACAATTGTTTGATTGAGAGTTTGTAGGGATCCTTCTTGATTTGAACTTATGCCATGTGTGTGAGGATTTTGTTATATTCCATGTTGCATATTGATGTCTAGAACTTGTCTGGTGTGTTTGCAAAGTGAAATGAATAATGTTGAGTTTAGGTGATGATATAGGCATTTCTTCAATAGCCAAGTTTTATCCCTTGCTTTATCTACCCATAATGAATGACCTTAGTTAGCCCTGTTGAGCCTTTAGCCTATTGGTTGGTAGCCTTATATGTAGCTTATTCCTTTTCTTTCAATTGATTGTAATTTGATCCAAACTCCTAAGTGCTTTAGTTGAAAAATTAAGATATTAAGGAGTGTAAAACTGAAGAAGGAAAAAGTGAAGTTGAAGCCCCAAAGTAATAACTATGGGTGTGTTTAAGAAAGTTCATGTGTTGTTGGTGGAGAGTAATGTAATGAAAAGAAAAATTGATCAAAAGAAGTGAATTATGTGTTGATAGCAAATACTCCCTACTAAAGATGCGTAAGCTATCTTAAAGAGATGGGGCAAAACAAAAAAGAGTTGTGAAGAAAAAAGTGGTGAAAAATAGGTTGGTTAAAGATGAGCTTAATGAAAATGTGGTGTATTAAAGCGCTTGGGAAAGTTAGTCACTATTATTGACCAGAATAGTTCCTACCCGTTCACTAGCTTACATTACTTCCCATGAAGTCCTACTTGATCCTGAAGTTTGATGTTCTTATATTAGTGTAGTAGTACACTAAGGGATATCTTATGGTTCATCGTATGTGCATGTGAAAATTCTTTGTAAGAGTGAGCGTTATTTTACTCTTATACCCAATCTTGTGATACATTTTATATTTGTGAGTGAATGTGGGTAACTCTCTTGTTGTGAGGTCACATGGTTGATGAAATATAGGTGAAGTATTTGATTTCTTGGTTGATTAACTTGCATGAGTTCGCTAATATTGTAGAGACGGTTTTTGAGGCTAGCAGGTTTCGAAGTGGTTGAATAAAGCATGCTTGATAAGAACTTGTCATCTATGTTAGTTGTTGTAGTCTTAGTTTGAGTAATCTTGTTAAATTGGTGATGTCGAAGCTTTCCTTGTAGCATGAGATATAAGAGAGTTGTTCAAGGACAAACGAGGTCTTAAGTGTGGGGTGGTGATCTTGGGCGTATTTATACGTCCAAGTGTCAATTTTTTCTCATATAATAGCTTAGTTCTAAAGTCAGTTCAATTATATTCTCATGTATTTTGATTAAAATGTGTCCATGAACTAACGTATGTGATTAGTCATTTTTGTAGGTTGAAAATGCATGTGAAGAGAATTAATCTTGAATCAAAAATCCAAATCATGAAGAGGGAAATTAAATGCCAGATCATGGAACACTAGACGCGCTAAATATTAGTATATGGAGTCAAATTCGTACCACGGACGAGACATGGAATATCCCAATCCATGGCACGGCTTTGTGGATAATCAAAAGGGGCAAAGTAGAAGTGGACGCTGCCTAACTAATGATTTACATGGTTTTACACAACAAATTTGCCCTTAGTGAAGGTGCCTAACTTTGTCCTTAGCTATTTCAATAAAAGTGGAGTTTATAGTTACATGGTAACTTTGTCAAGGCAACGAGATATGTCCGTGCCACGGAGCCTAGGCTCCACGATTTTAAAGTGGCACGGACCTTGGTTATTTTGTGTACAAATTGTCCTACACTATAAATAGGACACTTAGCTTTAATTCTTGTGACTCTTGGGATGACTTAAGACGATTTTGGAGAGATGAAAAGATGAAGGAGGCTTCTTCTAGGGTACTTATTCTTCTCTTTTCATTACTTAATTCTTGTAGGAACTACATTAATTTTGTAATGAGTGGCTAAAAACCGTCTTTCTAGGGTTGAGGCTACAACATGATTGCTTAATTATGGTTTATTAGTTCGGTTTATATGTTTATCATGTCATGTGATTGTTCTTGTGTTCATGCTTTACTATTCTAAAGAGTCATGAACTTTAGGATAAATCTCAGTCTCAAAAATAATATACCATAGGAGTGGAGGAATGGAATAAAGAACGTAGGGAGTGTGGATCAAATCTTAATTGATTAATTATTAATTGTTAAAGGATGATTTGCGGTTAGGATAGAGATATACCTAAATGCCCTACTTGGTTAATAAAATGGGAAGATAACTTAGTGCATCCAAATTAGAGACTCATATTCTCGTTTAATGATGTAGTTGTGAGACTAATTTGGGTAGACGACTTAGAAGGTGACAATCCCTAAGTTATACTATCAATCTCGTAGATCAATACACCGGCTAGAAACCATATTTATGCATGAATGTGAAGTAGATGCCTTAACCTTGGAACTCTCCATATATTGTTTACAATCCAAATTCCATACCCTTGTTATTTCTATTACCTAGTTTACAATAACAAAACTCAAACTATTTTTGATTATAAATCCCACTTGTTTAACTTCAATAGTAATACTTGAATTGGATCGTCTACCAAACACCAAGTCCATGTGGGATAGATATTCGGCTCGCAAGAACCACTATATTATCTGCATGACCGCATACACTTGCATGTGCGTTTGGATGCAATAACCAGCAACTTGGCGCTAGCCAAATTTGCTAAATTCTAATGGACTTCGATCGGATGCTCGAGATTAGTTCGGAACCCCATGCACCCAAATGAACTATGCTACCCTAATAAATTCGGTATTCTGGACTCAAAGGAACCATCAAAATTTTCATTCGAGGTTATTTCGACAAAATGTGGTCCCACACCTAAGGTTTCGTTTTCACCAAAATCCATCCAATAACCCAAAACGAGGTTGAAAGCCTTAGGACCTAGAAAAACACTCCCCCTAGCCTAAAATTATCATTCTAGAGCTAACAGAACTGTCAGAATTGGCATCCAAGGCTGTTTACCTGAAGTTTTGGCCCGAGACCATTTTCTCAACTTTAAAAGCTCCAAAACAGGGAAATGTCTATAAAAATCAAACGAACTGCCTGATAACCGAACTGTCATTCCAATCAAGTCATAAATAACTTGGGGCAGCTATAGGAAAGCTCTGAACATAGAAAGCACAAAAATGCAGAAAATGACTTGAAGGGTCATTACATGTAACACCCCGTACATTTCCGAACCTAGTTGACTACCGTAACATTTATGGAATTAATTAAACATGAGATTTTTGACGTATTATACATTTAATTTTGGTGGGCTAAAGAAGTCTTTAGACATTGGGCTCAATGGAGGCCAAAAAAAAATGATGCAAAAGGCATGGCCCAAATGAAGGGAAATGACCCATTCTTGTGACCAAGTCAATATATCTTATCATTGGACCAAGTGTTTGGGTTAAAAGGTACATTAGGATACTATAAAATGTGGAAAAAATCATATTTTAATCAAACAAAACCCCCATGTCTCATTTCTAGACATTTCCACAACATTCTCTCAACACAAACCCTAAGACAACCATTCCTTTGGACAAGATCACTCCTTGGAAAGCTTTGGTAAGTGTTTACTCTCATGGTTTAATATATTATATGCATTTAATATGGTGTAGATCATGTTGGTTATGTTGGTGAAGTGTGAGAAGTTCACTATATGTGAAACAATTTATGTTTGCTTAATCGGTGAAGGTTTTTGTCTTGTAAACTTAAAAATAGACTTGTGGTCTTGAAGGAAGTGAACTTGATGGGTTAAATATTTACATGTGATATGTTATTATAGCCTTAACTTGTTTTATTCTTGTACATAATGTTTGGAATTGTTATTGCAAAATTGTGCATGGATTTGGTGGTGTATTGAAGGAAAAGTGTGGTTTTGGTGATGTTCATGTGTGTTGTGAAACCATGGATCATTTTTGGCATCCAAGATGATCTAAAATATGTCAATAGAATTTTAGTTATGATCATGGACCATTCATGGCATAAAAGGACCCCAAAAGAGACCCTTTTTGGCCGAAAAGGGCACTCGTCCTCGCAGACGAAGCACCTGCGGACGCAGGTGACTTCGCAGGTGCCCCTGGATATTTCCAAGGGTCACCTGCAGATGCATTTCATCCACCTTAGGGTGCAGGTGACTTCTTAGGTCAGCCCAGAAGTTCATTTCGATTGTTTTTGCATCTCGTTGACCCCCCAAAGCCCCTATACCCTTTATGGATGCAATTACCAACTTATGGTACCTTTTAAATGACTATAAAGGAGTATCCTGGAGGTATTTTGAATGGTATAAATTATTTATTGTTGTTAAAGTGTTATTGTGAAAGCTATCGAGTGACTTGACGGAGAAAAAGGTAACGTAGTGTTAATGAGGAAGTGTAAAGGGTAAACTTGGTGTGAAATGTTATTGGTTTATGATGACTTGGTCAATGTGTGAAATATGATGGTGTTGTTGGTATGATAATGCAGTGGATTGTATTGTAAAGGACGAAATGATGCTATATAGCAGTCACGTAATTCATTGTCATCTTATGCACTTGTAAGGTAACTAGTTGTTAACGTGAGCTCCGTTATGAACTTGTGTTGTAGAGTGACACGTAAGGAAGGAACTGGATTGTTGTATTCACATCTAGGACGGTATATTCATATTGAGATCATAAGGTATGTAAGGTTACTCTTTCTTTATCCTTCTGCGGCATATTGATCATATTGACATTGTACCTATTCCATTCTAAAATGTCCAAAGGTATCTCATTTCAGGTTGTAATCTATTGTAGAGTCACATATCCCTCATTCATTAGTCGTTGTTGCCGTGTGTTACATAAATATGGACATGGCTCTAAAGTTTTAATAAGGTTATGCCCTAAAGCTTCCAATAATATCATGACTACAAATATATCAATCCCTCATGAGCAAATATACCAATCTTTCAAAAGAAAGAAACTAAGTAACGTATATTTGTTGGTTGCAAGAGTGGAGGAAAATAATAGATGTAGGGTGGACATGATTCCAAAGTTCCAACAATATTATGACTCCAAAGTTCCGAGAATGTTATGTTTTAAGTTCTAATAATGTTATGACTATCATTACACCAATCTCTCATAAGTGAATGAATCAATCTCTCCCAAGTAAGACATGAAGAAATGTGTAGGTAATATATTATAACCCACCTATAGAGTGGATGTATGTTCTATTATAACCCACCTATAGAGTGGATGTATGTTCTATTATAACCCACCTATAGAGTGGATGTATGTTATCTATTATAACCCACCTATAAGGTGGATATATGTTATATATTATAACCCACCTATAAGGTAGATGTATGTTATATTAAAACCCCCGATAGAGACTAATAATAATAATGAGGAGCGTAAAAGCAACAAAAGAACTCTCTTGGAGGCAAGTCTCTTGAGTGAAGGCAATTCTTTTGAATGAGAGTAATTATGAAAAATATTATATAAAAGATAAGGAGATGAGTGAATGATCGGAAATGACAATAATAGAAGCAAGGTACATATTTCCACACATTTAAAATGATGGTTTATCTATATCGACTATTCTCTCATATTTTATTCCATTGACATTCTTATGTATGATTTAGTTTCTTATAGACTTACATACTCAGTACATTCTCCATACTGACACCCTTGGGGGATTACTTTAAATGCTGCAGGCGCAGGTGCCAGTAGACCTCCACAGTAGGTTGACGATTATTTGTAGATCATTGGTGATCTCCAATTGGTTCGGGGCTTTTCGAGTCACAACTGTACATTTGTTTTGTTGTTGTAAATGTTGTATAAAGCGGGGACTTGTCCCGACTTTAAGTTGGTCTTGTAGATGCATCTGTTAGAGGCTTTTGTAGACATATGTGGGTATATGAATGAAAGAGAAGTATGTCCATTTTGACTTAATGGCCCTAACGGCCAAGTTTCGTATATATATATATATATATATATATAGCATATGTTTCCATGACTTCCGCATAATTGTATGAGGTATAATAAGGTTCATACGAAGACATACATATGAATGGATATGAGCAAAGATTGGTTCTCTCGAGCCTTATCGGCTTAGGGTGCCAGTCCGCCTCAATGGTATTTGGGGCGTGACAAAAGTGGTATCTGAGCAGGTCGTTCTAAGGGTGTCTACAAAGCCGTGTCTGAGTAGAGTCTTGCTTATGGATGTGTTGCGCACCACATTTATAAGTAGGAGGCTACGGGACATTTAGGGGTTGTTTTTTTTCTTCATTTCTAGATCGTGCAGTAGAGCCAATATGGTAAGTGGAATGATATCTGACCATTGTCATTGATTTTCTTGATATAGTAAAATGCCGATGACAAGACAAGATAGGGGCAAATATAAGTAGGTAGATATGCCTGCCAGATAGGGAATGAGTAAATCATCACCTGACCAAGCTAGTCAGGGCGGGGCTGAAACTGAGTTTGCAACGCAGGCTTCCCCTACTTTTCCAGCTCCAGAAGAGTTGGGAGAGAGAGAAGAACCTGCCGAAACACCTGTTAATGATACTGTGCGGGATATAAGTGATGTGCTGCAAATGTTGACTCGTATAGTTGTTGCATGGACTCAAGGACAAATTGGTCAAACCGTAAGGAATGATGATACAGATAGGGCAGCTAGTCGGAGGACACAAGATTTGCTGAAATTGGATCCTCCCACCTTTACCGGATCAGATTTGAATGGATCCACAAGACTTCGTGGACTAAATTCAAAGGGCCCTAGAGGTTATGCACGTAAATGGTATAGAAACAGTGGAGCTTGCAGCATATAGACTAAAAGGAGAGTCTATCTTATGGTACGAAGATTGGAAACAATCTAGGGGTATAGGTGCACTTCCACCTAGTTGGGAGGAATTTAGAACGGCATTTCTTGATCATTATCTTCCCTATGAGATCCGAGAGGCTCTTGCGGATCAGTTTTTAAGTCTTCATCAAGGGAACATGAGCGTCAGGGAGTAAAGTCTCCGTTTTAATTCCTTGGCTAGGTATGCTCCAAATGTAGTAGCCACTATGGTCGACAGAGTCCATCGGTATGTGAGAAGATTGGAGCCATATTTGGTAAGGGACTGTACTATTGTTGCGTTAAATAGAGACATGGATATAGCAAGAATACAAGCTTTTGCACAGAAAATGGAAGGTCAGAGGCAACGGAGAACTACACAAGAATTCGAAATAGGGTCGTCAAAGAGGGCTAGATCGATGGGACAGTTTATGGCGTCCCAAGGAGAATTTAGACCTCGAGTTCCTTCTAGACCGCCTAGACCATCATGCTCGAACCCTACAGTAGGTACTCCACCTCAATTTTGAGGATCTAGAGGCAGTCATGCTGGGCAAAGTAGTGTGGTTTGAGGTTCACAGACAGTAAGATTTTCTCGTCAGCTGTGCCAGTGCTGCGGGAAGTTTCATCCAGGTGAATGCTGGTTTGACACGAATGTTTGTTTTTGGTGTCGTAGGCCAGGACACATGATGAGAGAGTGTCCACAAAAGAGCACAGGTATAGTATTCATATTTTTACATAAGGTTTATGCATTGAGTGACTTGTATTTGACATTATCATAGGTTATTCCATTGATTGCGAAATTTATAATTCAGTGACGGAAGTGACAACAAGTAAAGGTAACATGTTTAAAATCTGAAGGTTATAGGCTATGTAGAGATTCTTTTTAGTTGAAAACGGAATATGATTAATATGGAGTTTATCACATGCTTGCCTCATACACTTTGGAAATGTGATGCCATATGGGTAACAGTTGCTAGGCTTACCAAGTTAACACATTTGTGGAAATCTTTTCAGAAGAGATTGGGAACCCAAGTGAATGTAAGTATGGATTTTCTTTTTCAGACAGATGGACAAGCAAATCGTACTATTTAAACATGGAAAGTTAGTCCTATATAAGATTGTTCAAAGAGGTGGTCAATTCGTATATGACTTTGAAGTATCCCAAGAATTCTCCACAGTTCATTCAGTAGTTCATTTGTGATGCTTTGAGAGTGTATAGGAGATCTATCTCGGATTGCTTCCAGTAAAGATGTACAAGTTATGAAGACTCTCACATATGACAAGGTAACGATTGCTAATCGAGATAATCACTAAGTAGATGAGGTTACATGGAAAGCCGAAGAAAGAATGAAAGCAAAGTACCTATATTTGTTTCAAACCAAAGAATGTCGTTATACTTACATTTTTTGAATTGAATACGATTATTAACATTCGAGGACGAATGTTTCTAAGGGGGGAAGGATGTCACACCCCGTACATTTTTGAACCTAGTTTACTACCGTAACATTCATGGAATTAATTAAACATGGGAGTTTTGAGGTATTGTACATTTAATTTTGGTGGGATAAAGAAGTCTTGAGCCATTGGGCTCAACGTAGGCCCAAAAAAAAAATGATGCAAAAGGCATGGCCCAAATGAAGGGAAATGACCCATTCTTGTGACCAAGTCAATATATCTTATAATTGGACCAAGTGTTTGGGTTAAAAGGGACATTAGGAGACTATAACATGTTGAAAAAATCATATTTTAATCAAACAAAACCCCTATGTCTCATTTCTAGACATTTCCACAACATTCTCTCAACACAAACCCTAAGACAACCATTCCTTTGGACAAGATCACTCCTTGGAAAGCTTTGGTAAGTGTTTACTCTCATGGTTTAATATATTATATGCATGTAATATGGTGTATATCATGTTGGTTATGTTGGTGAAGTGTGAGAAGTTTACTATATGTGAAACAATTTATGTTTGCTTAATCGGTGAAGGTTTTTGCCTTGTAAACTTGAAAATGGACTTGTGGTCTTGAAGGAAGTGAACTTTATGGGTTCAATATTGACATGTGATATGTGATTATATCCTTAACTTGTTTTATTCTTGTACATAATGTTTGGAATTGTTATTGCAAAATTGTGCATGGATTTGGTGGTGTATTAAAGGAAAAGTGTGGTTTTGGTGATGTTCATGTGTGTTGTGAAACCATGGATGATTTTTGGAATCCAAGATGATCTAAAATATTTCAAGAGAAGTTTAGTTATGATCATGGACCATTCATGGCATAAAAGGACCCAAAAGAGACCCGTTTTGGCCGAAATGGGCACCCGCCCTCGCAGACGAAGCACCTGCGGACGCAGGTGACTTCGCAGGTGCCCCTGGATACTGCCAAGGGTCACCTGCGGATGCAGGTCAGCCACCTTCAGGAACAGTTGTCTTCGCAGGTCAGCCCATAAGTTCGTTTCGGTTGTTTTTGCATCTCTTTGGACCCCCCAAAGCCCCTATACCCTTTATGGATGCAATTACCAACTTATGGTACCTTTTAAATGACTATAAAGGAGTATCCTGGAGGTATTTTGAATGGTATAAATTATGGATTGTTGTTAAAGTGTTATTGTGAAAGCTATCGAGTGACTTGACAGAGAAAAGGTGACGTAGTGTTAATGAGGAAGTGTAAAGGGTAAACTTGGTGTGAAATGTTATTGGTTTATGATGACTTAGTCAATGTGTGAAATATGATGGTGTTGTTGGTATGATAATGCAGTGGATTGTATTGTAAAGGACGAAATGACGCTATATAGCAGTCACGTAATTCATTGTCATCTTATGCACTTGTAAGGTAACTAGTTGTTAACGTGAGCTCCGTTATGAACTTGTGTTGTAGAGTGACACGTAAGGAAGGAACTGGATTGTTGTATTCACATCTAGGACGGTATATTCATATTGAGATCATAAGGTATGTAAGGTTACTCTTTCTTTATCCTTCTGCAGCATATTGATCATATTGACATTGTACCTATTCCATTCTGAAATGTCCAAAGGTATCTCATTTCAGGTTGTAATCTATTATAGAGTCACATATCCCTCATTCATTAGTCGTTGTTGTCGTGTGTTACATAAATATGGACATGGCTCTAAAGTTTTAATAAGGTTATGCTCTAAAGCTTCCAATAATATCATGACTACAAATATACTAATCCCTCATGAGCAAATATACCAATCTCTCAAAAGAAAGAAATTAAGTAACGTATATTTGTTGGTTGCAAGAGTGGAGGAAAATAATAGATGTAGGGTGGACATGATTCCAAAGTTCCAACAATATTACGACTCCAAAGTTCCGAGAATGTTATATTCCAACCTCTCATAAGTGAATGAATCAATCTCTCCCAAGTAAGACATGAAGAAATGTGTAGGTAATATATTATAACCCACCTATAGAGTGGATGTATGTTATATTCTAACCCACCTATAGAGTGGATTTATGTTCTATTATAACCCACCTATAGAGTGGATGTATGTTCTATTATAACCCACCTATAGAGTGGATGTATGTTATCTATTATAACTCACCAATAAGGTGGATGTATGTTATATATTATAACCCACCTATAAGGTGGATGTATGTTATATTAAAAACCCCGATAGAGACTAATAATAATAATGAGGAGCGTAAAAGCAACAAAAGAACTCTCTTGGAGGCAAGTCTCTTGAGTGAAGGCAATTCTTTTGAATGAGAGTAATTATGAAAAATATTATATAAAAGATAAGGAGATGAGTGAATGATCGGAAATGACAATAATAGAAGCAAGGTACATATTTCCACACATTTAAAACTATGGTTTATCCACATCGACTATTCTCTTATATTTTATTCCATTGACATTCTTATGTATGATGTAGTTTGTTATAGCCTTACATACTCAGTACATTCTTCGTACTGACCCCCTTGGGGGTTACTTTAAATGCTGCAAGCGCAGGTGCCAGTAGACCTCCACAGTAGGTTACCGGTTATTTGCAGATCATTGGTGAGCTCCAGTTGGTTCGGGGCTTTCTGAGTCACAGCTGTACATTTGTTTTGTTGTTGTAAATGTTTTATAAAGCGGGGACTTGTCCCAACTTTAAGTTGGTCTTGTAGATGCATCTGTTAGAGGCTTTTGTAGACATATGTGGGTATATGAATGAAAGAGAAGTATGTCCATTTTGATTTAATGGCCCTAACGGCCAAGTTTCACATATATATATAGCATATGTTTCCATGACTTCCGCATAATTGTATGAGGTATAATGAGGTTCATACGAAGACATACATATGAATGGATATGAGCAAAGATTGGTTCCCTCGAGCCTTATCGGCTTCGGGTGCCAGTCCGCCTCAATGGGATTTGGGGCGTGACATTACAGTCATGTGGAATCTTGAAATTAAAAAATTGATTAAAAAAACATTCTTTTTGAAACGGACTTTAAAAAAAAACAAATTGAAATGGATATTAAAAAATATTTTTAAAAAATCCTATAATAATTCTAATATTGCTTAAAAAAATGGGATAATTTCAAATATGTACAATAAAGTAATTAGTTTACAACAAATATAGCCAACTTTTTATTTACATAAAAAAATAGCCAACTTGATCTTGCTGCACCGAATCTTCTTCGAAATCTCTTTTTCTTTTCTATTTTTTTTAGTCCTCGTTCCTTTTCTTTTCTTTGTTTTTCTTTGTTCATGTTTTAGCTGCTGCTTAGTTGTTTTCAAGACCTATTGTATATATGTTTTCTTTAGGCTAAATAGTGAGGCTCAAGGACCTCATTTTATTGATAGCAAATATGGAAATACTGAGGCTCCAAAAGGAATGGTCCTTGAGTCTTTTATCTTAGTAATTTCTTACCTCTTTCTTCCATACAAGTGGTTAAAAAAAAATTCAACAAAAATTACATTGTATACAAAATGTATATATTATGTAGATGTAATGTGTTGATATTGTATAAATAGTGTATAATCATGTATATATGATGTATAGTTATGTATTGAAGATGTATATACATTCATATGCACTGTTTATGCAATGCATATACAATATATAAATAGTTATGCAATGTATCGATATTGTATAATGGTGTATAAACATGTATATATGATATATAATTATGTATCGAAAATTTTCATCAACCAATATGGAATTGTATAAATGTGTATAAACGTGTATCGATATTGTATAAATAGTTATATAATGTATCGATATTGTATAAATAATATATAAACGTGTAGCGATACTGTATAAATGATATATAAACGTGTATCGATATATATAGCTATTATATAAACAATCGATATCGATATTTATTTGATTATCATGCATTCCAACCTACTAAATAAAAGTATAAACAAAAAAAAGGAATAAAATAACACAAATGTTCCTTTTTTCATAAAATAAATGAAACAATTAGAAGAGCAAAAAAGACTTTTAAAAAAAAAAAGGAAAAACGTAGTGAAAAAATAGCAATAATTTTAAAAAAAAAAAAACTGCAACGGAAAAAGGTTTTGTTTTTTTTAAGATAATGCACATAAGAAAAATATATAATTTTTTTTTTTAAAGAACGGTGCATTTGATTACATCAAAACATTGACATTGAAGCAATTGGTCGATTGGCCATTTTATTGTAAATAATTTGGCTGATTGGCCATATGTGGTAACAATATTGCCCTAAAGGCCATTTTAGGTAAGAAATGATAAGTGAGTTATTTTTTGTGTAAAAATTTAACTCAATGGACATTTTATGTAATTTTCCCAAAAACAATTGAGGCCCCTCAAACTTAGGGGCCTAAGGCAGGTGCCTTATTTTCTAAGGCATAGAGCTGCCTCTGTCTTTCCTACTGGTTTATTAGTTTTAAAAGAAAACATAGAAGTGATCCCGATCTTAGACCTTTTCACCGTGAAATTCAACTTTAATTTCTTGGTTGGGTAATTGTAACTATGTATCAACCGTATAGTGTTTTCTTTTGAGATATGAGTTTGACGACCTCTTTTGGCATGATTTCATATTAATCGATCCCAAGATACTGAACAATTTGTGAAATAAAATATAAATTGATACAACAAGGGCAAATATACCCCTCCCAAATGGTGAAGCCAGAAATTTAGCTAAGGGAGTGCAAATTATCCTTCTTAGTTATGTTAACGGAGTGCAAAATTAAATATACACTCATAATAGCTAATATTTAACCTATGTACACCACATAATTTTTCAGCAAAGGATATGCACCAAGCTCCCCCCCAGTGGCGGACCCAGACTTTTCACCAAGTGGGTTCAATATATAAAAAATAAATACGCAACAAAGCAAACAAAACAAAGTTGGATTAACTAAAACATATTATTACAATACTAGTCAACCGGTTTTCATTTCTTGAAACCTATTCATAATACTTTCATCAGAAACAATATTAAACATTTTTTTTCTACATAAGGTACCATACAACTGCTCATGAAACCATCATCCATTCGATTTCTCAAGTCACTCTTGATCAACTTCATTGTCGAAAAGGCTCTTTCAACTGCAGTAGTGGCAACCGGTAGGGGCAATGCAACTTTACAAGACGAAACACAAGAGGATAATTAAAGTGTTTCTTTGTCTTAACTAGCTCCTCAGAAAGGTCACCAAGTCCTTTTAGATTGGAGAACCTTTCATCAACGTCACGAACATCAACAATATAAGTCTCTAGCTGATTCTTGAGAGTAACCATTATATTTTCACCAAAATCATCAGGATATAATTTAGCCATTCTCAATATTTTTTTGATGTCAAAACTAGAAAATGAGTCAACTGGATTCAAGCAAGCAACCCCAATAAGCGAATCTGTTCTCACCTCATTAAAACAATCATTGAGTTCTTGAAGTTGCCAATCAATAATCTTAAAAAATACTTCCACGCGATAGTGATGTGAGATAGTATACTCAGCAACTCTGCGTCGAGATCTTTTAAAATAAACATAGAACTCATTAAAATTGGGTATCAAAATATCATACCTGATACAAAATGCAGACACGTTCTTGATAAGTGGATCCCATCCTTCATCCATTAAATCTTGCAATCGTTTCTTCACCACTTTAACAAGTAGAACGACATTTGCAATATCTTGTTATTTCTTCTATAAGGATTCATTAAGCTCATTTGTTATTGCTAAAATATATCTCATTAAGTGCAATATGAAAGCAATCTCAAATGTTTGACAAGCTTTGAGATATCCTGTTGCCCTGGCTTTTTCTTCAACATATTCAGAATCAACAACAATAGTATCAAGGACATCAGTAATAGAACCAAACATACTAATAAAGTTCTTAAACGATTTATAGTGTGAACCACAACGAGTATTAGCAGCTCTAGCAAGACCAAGTTCTTGATTCAAGCCCTTACCAGTTTCAACCTTGCCCATATCTAGCGCCTCTTGAACTTTTTCTGTTTGAGCTCGTCGAAGTTCATTCATACGTTTAAACGAACCTCCCATTACATTTAAGACATTGGAAATTAACAATACAAGTTATCCAACTTGAAGACATTTTTTAGATACACCAACAAGAATCAACTGAAGTTGATGAGCAAAACAATGAATTGCATGAGCTGATCTACTTTCTTGCTAAATTAAAACTTTAAGGCCACTTAGATGCCCTTGCATATTGCTTGATCCATCATAGCATTGCCCTCGTATACAAGTTAAACTCAAAGAATGTTGAGTAAGATAGTTAACAATAGCTTCTTTTAAACATAAAGTACTAGTATTATGAACATGGACAATCCCTATAAACCGTTCCACAACATATCCTCCCCTATCAGTATATCGCAAAACAATTGCCATTTGCTCCTTACGTGACACATCACAAGATTCATCAACTAACAATGAGAAATAGTCACCATTTAGATCCTCCATAAAAGCTTTAATTGTTTCAAGATTACATGCAGTGACAATATCCTTTTGAATTTTATGAGAAGTCAACTGATTATTTTTTGGAGCCTTTTTCAACACAAGATCTCTAATTTTATCACACCGATTTGCATACCATGAAAGAATTTCAAGAAAGTTACCCTTGTTTAATGATGATTCATCTTCACGATATCCACGGAATGCCAATCCTTGATTCAAAAGGAGTCTCACCACATCAACTGAAGCTTGTAAACAAATTTAGTATTCAAGCTTGGTTTGATTGGATGGCTTCACAAATGCGGCTTGAATTGACTGTTCTTGTCGCACTATATCTTCAGACTTCTTCTTTGCCTGATTGTGATCACTATTTGGTCCTCCAACATGCATATCTAATCTTTTCTTTTTGTGCCAACTTCTGAACCCTATACTTGAAAATGCTTCACCTCCACCTTGATGAATGCTTTCATCTTGAAATAAATAACAACACAAACAATAAGCGGCATCTTCAATCTCACTATACTCCAACCAATCATGATATATTTTAAACCATTTACGATTAAAACGACGTTTTAATCCAGAAATATATCTTTGAGGAAACTCGTGAACTCGAGGTTGATGAGGACCTCTTTAAATATATGCTCGCCTAATCTCATCACGATCATTCGGATGATAGTCCCAAATGAATTTTCTTTCTTTTGGATCTGTCGGTAAAGAATTCAAGTTTACTCCTTGCTTTTGTTTTTTAGCAGAATGATGATTTTCTTTTAATTGATTCAAGATTTCATCCATGCTAGGAGTATTTTGAACGGATGAACTTGATTATGGCAACTTTGATGATACCAGAGCGAAATATCTCTTCATTGAATTTAAAACCTGTATTGTCGAATTAAAAACTCATTAGAAAAGTAAGAGTTATTGTAAGCATTTGAATTTTGAAAGTTTGTAAAAAAAGTGACTAAAATTGAAGAGAAAATCAATTGTAATTTTCTTCAATTCTAAGTAGTAAAGATTTTTTAAGTTGAAGAAATAAAAAATAACGACAATTTGTATATATAAAAAATTGAAAGTAGAGAATAGAGAGCAAAGAGCAAACTTAATAAATTTTTGGTTGATGTGAGATGGACCTTTTTTTTTTTTTTTTGCTTGGAGGCTGCGTTTTGTTTTTTTTTGGTTTTTCTTTATGCTGAAGGGGTTTGTATGGGGATTGGGGAATAAGGGGGAATTAGGGATTAATGGGTTGGGTAATTATGGGAAATTGGGGAATTAGGATTAGGCATGTTTGGGGGATTGGGGATTAGGCTTGCTTTTAGGTAAAGAAAAACGTCACTATTAATACTTACTGATAGACACATAGGAAAAGAAAAGAGTGATGTGCGCTGCTGCATAGGATTAAAAAAAATATGTCGTAGGGGTTTGAACTCGTGACATTGCCCTTTAGAATTGAACCCACTGTCACTGCATTAGGCGCTCCACATGTGCATAGTGGGTTCAAAACATAATATATACCTTGTACATTTGCAAAGACAGATTATATATACATATATACAGTGTAATTTTTCGACGAAGTGGGTTCATATAAACCCACTTGAACCTATGTGGGTCTGCCCCTGCCCACCCCCCACCAAAAAATAAAACGTCCCTTTTATCATATTCGTGGACATCTTTTTTAGAATTTATTTATGGAGAAGACTATTTGTTTTTTTATTTATTGGCATGAAAGCAACATTAGGGTGTCGACATTCCAAAATCAAATTATATACTCCCCTCCCCATCTAGTAAGGGATGAGACGTGCCGGTTAAATTCCTCCTACGTACTTTGTGTTCTTTGAAGTGATCGTACCTTTATTATATTTGATACTTTAAAGATCATCTGTTTTCAATATTATCTTATGTTCATAAAGCCATCGGCTTTGTTCATCGCAGTTCTATGTCGCACAAGCGTCCCCACCCTTTTGTACAGGGTCAGAACTGAGGGGTTCATCCAAATTTTCTTAAATGAAAATTTACATTATTTACATATGGATAAAATTATTTTTATGTATTTGACTTGTTAGTGTATTTATTTTTTTTTCTATTTTGAACACTCTTAATGAAAATTCGGACCTCGTCACTGCTTCTATACAATTTTGTCCACAAAACTAGCACCGGTTGAGGTGTAGTTGAGTAGGATTGGATTTATAACATGATGGTTTACATTTTTGGCCAAATTTACTTATTTTGAAAAGTATTTTTTGCTAAAATTGGATTTTTAAAAAGTATTCTTTAAGAGTAGTATTTTATGTTTGGCTAATCAATTTTCAAAAGAAGTTTTGCTAATATTAGAACAATAATTTGTGTTCCAAAAGCGTTTCTACGGAAAAGTTTTTTTTTTAGTTTCTGAAAAACAACATTTGTACTACTCAAAACACTAATTTTATTTTTAAAAGCTTGATCAAACACTTTAATTCTCTAAAATAAGCACTTTTGACTAAAAAAAAACCTGCCAAACAGGCCATAGTTCAATATATTCTTTGTTTTTTCTACTTTCTTCTCTCCTATTATTCACATGCTTACTCGCAGCATTTTTTAATTTTTTTTTCAAAAAGTGCTTTCAAAAATGACCTCTCCCTTTACAATTGTTTTACTTTAGCCTGTTTCCATTAGTATAAACATTGATTTTTAGAAAAAAAAATGAATATAACATTCATATCTTCCGGTAAGATTTTAGGAAAAAATGTAACTGCACTTTCGACAGCAGATGTAACATTTTCTACATAAAAAAAAGTTAACAAATCAAATCGACAAATTTTTCTTATATACATACAGACACGCTAATTTTTAGATACGTAGTTGCACTTGTACCTCATCAATAAGTATATAATTTTTAAAGTTTGCATAACTATAACTGAGAAAATATATGAGCTATGATTATTACTATTTTTCTCCCAAAGAGTTTTTTTGTTCGAATATATTTTTTCCTAAACAATTAAAGATGATATTGATACAGTCTGTTGCTTTTACGAGCTAGTTAAATGAGATCGTGTAGTCTATATACGAATTTCTTTACCATATCAATCATCATCATTAATAACTAAAGACCTGCCGGCATATTATATTCCGTATTGAATTCAACATCCAAATATATATTCATCCGAAATCGATGGTGATTAAAATTTTATCCAAGAAGCTAAGATATCTAGCCAAATTCTATCTTTATTTCGTATAAAAATCTATCAACATTTATTTACTCATTTATTATTATTTGGAGAAAAGTTTATTTACTCTAGAGAATGAATTGGAACAATTGGAATATAAGTACAGACATGGGAATTTATTTGGGTTTATTCTAGAAATATTAGTATTTAAATTATTCTAGTATATGTTAACTTCAAAATCATGATATAAAATATTCAAATGACAATTTAATTTCAAAAATTTAATATCTAAGGAAAATAATTAATTAAAAAAATTACCACCACAAAATCTATTTTTAAAGATTAAGAAGATCGATCAATATTTCCTACTTGTATAATAGTATAGGTGTAATTAAAAAATTGCGTAATCATATAAATTAAAACAAAGAAAGTAGTGTATGGAGGAAAATGGAATTGAGGACACATGGCACTCGCCGAGAAGATTGTGTTGGATGTATAATCTCGAGGGGCATTTTCGGTACACCGAAACCACTTTCTCGGGCGTAAGAAGGTTCAACGAAGTGCTTTCTCGATGACGCGGCAGATGAAGCTAGAGGGGACAAACTCTGTCAGAATAATTAGAGATGCGGATGAGCCTGCACCAAGTTAAGAGGCACAACGCTGCTAGCTTTCATCGCCTATAATGAACGGGACGTGTGGCGCACTAGCATATGTCATAGTCCTTTAGGGCGCTTTTGTCAAATTGTGATCAGCCAAGGCCCGAAATTGTAAGCTACAAATAGTTGTCTCTCCTTACTTGTAACGACATCTGCTTTTCCATTTTCTCAATCAATACAATAGTTCTTACTTGGTCACAAGGGTTTACTTTAGTTCTTGATTATTTGTATAGTTGTTGTTGGTTCCGCTTTGTGAACGTCTCATATAGCTCTGATTTTCTCTCTATTGCACTCCCAAATGCCTTTAGTTAACTCAGATTTGTTTGTTTTACCTATTCGCTCTGTTTTATTAGCATCTAACTATTTCCTTTTATCACCTAGAAATCAAACCGCTAATAAATCAAATATAAAATAAGGTTAAATCGTAACATGTTCTCTTAACCACCTACAATTTAACTGTACCAAATTTACCGTAACTTTTTTGGCACCTACCATGGGGCCAGAGAAACTGTGTGGGCTTAATCTTGAATTTTTCTTTGCTAGTTGTTTGCATTTTCTATTTCGCAGGAACAATTCAGGTTATGGGTGAAACTTCGAGTGTATCTAGAGAGCGAACCAGCATAAAAAGGGATTCTGCTCCCAGAAAAGAAGAATATTTATGACCACTGGAAGAGGTCTTGAGAGGATCGGTGCACTGACGTTGGAGACATAGATTTTCTGGGAAGAAGACCTGAATCGCTCAGAAAGCTCGCACAACAGTGCACTGGTGATATCTTTGGTGATTGATAACTGTGAAGCGAAGCGTGTGTTGGTATATCCAGGAAGCTCAGTCAACCTCATGCTCAAACGGGTCCTTGATCAAATGGGGTCAATGGTTGTCATGGTTCCATCATCTAATACGCTCACTAGTTTCAATATGGAAAGCAAAGTCATGAGGGGTGAGGTCAAGCTGGTGACCCATGCTGCAAGAATGAAAAAAACCACCTGCTTTGATATTCTCGACGGGGAAATGGGATACAATGTCATTTTGGGAAGGCCATAAATTCACGCCATGAGGGTCATATATTCAATGTATTATAACATGTTAAATCTTAGCCAGTCAGAGTAAAGCAGATTAGGGGCGACTTAAGGCAGCTGAGGAGATGTGCATTATCTTGCCCCTTAGGGAGCACTTACAAAGGATAGAGTTTGTCTCTCACAATGAAGCAGAGGGCGAGCTAGAGAGAATGAAGGAGATAACTAAACGGTTGTACGAAATTATATGAGCCTTCTACATTCCATTAAAACTAGATTCCACCAAGTAAAGGGCAGAAGAACTCGAGCAGGTAGCTCTCTTCCTAAAATTCCCAGAAAAGAGGGTATATTTAGGTTTGGGACTGTACCTCAAACTTAGGCAAGCATTTATTTGATTTCTCAGAACTAAAATTGACTATTTTTCCTTGACCCACATTGATATAATAGGTATTCCCCTGGAGGTGGTCATGTACAAACTGGGGATAGACCTTAGTTTCCTGCCTATGAAGCTAAATAGGCGACCTATCTCTGAGGATAAAAATAGGTTTGTTAAGGAAGAGCTAACACGCCTTCTAAACATAGGATCTATTGGAGAGTTAAAGTACCCGAAATGGTTGGCCAATTTCATAGTGGTACCAAAGAAGTTGGATAAATTTAGGGTGTGTCTATACTTTAAAGATTGAAATAAAGCTTTCCCTAAAAATTCTTTTCCCATGCTGAACATTGATCACATGATTGATGCCACAGTTCGACATCAAATAATGAGTTTTCTTGATGCATACTCCGGGTACAACCAAATCTAAGTGGACCCGAAGGACCAGGATAAAACCTATTCATAACTAACCACGACAAATATTATTACAATGTTATGCCTTTTGGCTTAAAAATATAGGCTCCACGTATCAACGAATGGTGAATCGAATGTTCAAAAAAGAAGATCGAGAAAACCATGGAAGTATACATAGACGAAATTCTAGTCATATCAAAGGAAGTCAAGGACCACCTGGCTCACTTATAGGTGGCGTTTGACATCTTGCAAAGTACAAAATGAAACTAAATTTGGAAAGTTTGCTTTCAGAGTAGGGTCAGGAAAGTTCTTGGTTTTCTTAATCTCAAGCAGAGGATCGAGGTTAATCCAGATAAAATCAAGGCAATCAAAGAGATCCCATACGTGTTTTACGAAGTTAAAGTCGTACAAAGGCTAATAGGACAGGTGGTTGTGCTCCATTTCATGTCAAGGTCATCTAAAAGATGCCATCATTTCTTCTCTCTCTTAAAGAAGAATACTCCATTTGAATAGACTCCTTAGTGTCAGCAAGCTCGGTGGGAGTTTAATATCAAGCCCACCATTATTAGAAAAAACTTGGGACGAAGAGCAGGTGGTTTTGTACCTAGCCATAGCAGAGGTCACGGTAAGTGTTGTGCTTATCCAAGAAGAAAAAGCTATGTAGTTTCCCATTTATTGTGTAAACAAAAGCCTACTGAGTGTAGAAACCTGATATTCGCACTTTGAAAAGCTAGCTTTGGCTCTTATAGAAGCCTCTTAAAAGCTTAGGAATTATTTTTTAGAGTCATCCAATTGCAGTAGTCACTGCCTACCCCTACGGAAAGTCCTCCATGAACATAAATTATCAGGGATAATGGAAAAAAAGGATGTCGAGTTCAATGAATTCGACATCGAATATAACCCCAGACTATTATTAAATCCCAAGTATCTTCCAACTTCATGGTTGAATTAAACCTAGGAATGATCCCTCAGGATCAACAGAAGGCCTTATTAGCCTCCAAAGATCAGCATGGGACTTAGAGCCTATACATGGATGGAGCTTTAAATAAAAGTCAACCAGCCTCGGGGAGGTTCTGATCACTCTAAAGATAGAAAAATTGAGGCAGACCATTAGTTGTGTTCCTCTTATTAACAACGAGGCCGAGTATGAGGCCCTTTTTGTAGTTTTGTGATTGGCACGAGGACTGCGAGAAGAGGCTGCTAAAGACTTCTGCGACTCATAGCTCATTGTGAACCAGATTGAGGGGACCAATGAGGCAAAGGATGGGAAGATTCTAAAGTACGCCAGGAAAGTTTTAGATTCTTTCTCTTAGTTCAAAAAGTGGGAGATGAAGAAAATTCCTTGAAGGTAAAACAACGAAGCAGATGTACTAGCCACTCTAGGATCTGTCACTAAAGTGGATGATTTAGTGGAAGGCGTCGTAGTAAAACTCTTCACTTGGCGCTCTAAGCTCAAGGAAGGGATGAAGTAAACTCCACCAATTTCATATGGAATTGGAGAAATGAATACATAAAGTATCTTAAGAATGGAGAGTTTCTAGAAAATCCAAAGTATTCTCATGCCCTGCGAACGAAGGCTACTAATTTTTTCCTGTGGATGGTAACCTCTATAGAAGGTCGCATCTAGGCCCTATGAAAAAAAGCCTTGGTCCCAGGTAGGGGTGTACATAGGTCGGGTTGGTTTGGTTTTTTGAAAAAAAAAAAAAAAAATCAATCATGTCGGTTTATTAAATCTATAAACCAAATCAAACCAACATAAAATCGGTTTTTTCGGTTAAGGTGTTAGTTGGTTCTTTTGGCTTTCTCGGTTTTTTCGTCTTTCTCATTTTTTTTATAATCTTTAAGTTTTACAATTATATTGTGATTGAAGACAAGATCAAATATGTATTCATTCATGTGCTAGTGGAAAACCAAATTATGAAAAAACAAGGAGTGGAGAGGATGAGTGGAGAACTCTCTTGAAACTAAAAAGTAAGATGAAGAGTGAAAAGTTTTAGGTTTTAAGTTTGTATTAGGCTTTGGATCATTTAGTTATCAATTAATGGATAAATATTACAACTTAAAGGCCCGAATCTGAATATATATCTACATCTACTTTCTAAATATTGAAAATTAATAAAACTAATTTAAAAAGTATTTAGAAAGTAGATTATAGTTAATATTTTTATGTATAAAAACATAAAATTATATATATATATAATTTTATGTATGTAGGTTTGGTTTGACTTTTTATTTGTTAGTACCAAACCAAACCAAGAATGGTCAGATTTTTTTTTCTAACGCCAAACCAACCAAACCAAACCACAAGTCGGGTTTTTTTCTAGGTTTGGTTTGGTTCGTCAGTTCTGTTTGACTTGGCGGTTTGGTTTGTATATACCTAGTCCCAGGGATACCAATTATGTATTAAGAGAAATACACGAAGATGTACTTGGCAATCATTCTGGGGTGGACTCACTAGTATACAAGATGATGAGGGTCGGGTACTATTGGCCTTGCATGGAGGAAGACGCCAAGAGATTTGTCGGGAAATGTGACAAGTTCCACCGCTTTGGACAAGACATTCATCAGCCTAGGGCATACATACAGTAGCCGCCCCGTGGTCTTTCATGAAGTTAGGAATGGATATCGTAGGGCCATTACCACCAGTACCAGGCTAGGTAAGATTCCTACTCATAATGACTGATTATTTCTCTAAATGGGTCAAAGAAGGAGCATATAAATAGATCCACAAGCGAGAAGTGATAAATTTTAGTTGGGAGCACATAGTCTGTCTTTTAGGGATAATGAAAAAGATCATTTGTGATAGAAACCCTCAGTTTGTGGGAGCCAAGGTGATTGAGTTCTTGATCAGGATGCACATCAAATGACTCACCTTTACTTCATATCACCTAAATGCATATGGGAAGGATGAGTCGACCCACATAACAGTACTGGTGAACCTAAAGAAAAGGTTGGAAAGCTCAATGGGTTGTTGGGTGGAAGAACTGCTTGGAGTACTGTGGGTGTACAAGATGACAACAAACTCAAGTGGGGGAAACTCTATTTTTGCTGGTATGTAGGGTCGAGGCTCTAATACCAGTCCAAGTAGGCGAGCCCAATCTCCGCTACCTGGGAGCAAGAAATTATATAAATAAATAAATCATAAGAAAGTAGTTGTTAAACCTAGACGATCACCGGGAGGTTATCCTCGTACGAATGGTTGCTCAAAAACAAAGTATGGAGAGATATTACAATCGCAGGACCGAATTTGGACACTTCAAGATAGGGGACCTAATGCTGCAAAAAGTGGCTCTCACTACTCGGAACCCAAATGAAGGAAATTAGGCCCTGGATGGGAAGGACCCTATAAGGTAACACGCCTACCCTGGAAAGACATCTACCAACTAACTGACCTGGATGGAAATCCACAACGAAACAACTAAAATTGTAATCATCTGAAAGGTTCTACTGCTGAGAATGCCAACATCAAACCTCTTCTTTTACAATAGCATGTGCTACACTCTATTTTCCTTGGCACGATTTTTATCTTGAAGTTGGGTTTTTCTGGAAAGGTTTTTAATAAGGTATGCACCAAGAGTGTTAGGAGGACGAAACATGGTCGATCCAAAACAATGACATCTCATAAAAAGACAGAATGCGAGGGAATGCTACTTTGGAACCTTATAAGTAGCAAACTAGGGACTACTGAGCAATCTCACCAAATGCCATATTAGGCATATGCTCACCTCAAAAATCCCTACACACGTCTAGCAGTACAATCTCTAACTAGGATTCAATGTATCAATACCTTATGATAAATACTATATGTTATGTATATTTTATACCTTGGCAGTCCCCATCAAAACAATCCTCCACTGAACTTAGTTCATGGACTTCAAATTATCCCAAACCCTCACACTCTGACATAATTAGGAGACGTCCTAACTTATAAAGAGTACCGATATACGAAATTATGTGCAAATTAATATGAGCCCAAATTGATCAAAGCCTCACAATGCATACACAATTATCTTCAAACATAAAAATGCTCACACAAAGCGATGCTCTCTAGAGAGCAGATGGTGTTAAAAAGGGATACCATAAAACAAAAACTAATCGGTCAACACCTCTCACCATCAAGTAAATACTTTTTTACGCTCTAATTCAGGTTACAGTACTTAAGTACATCCAATACAAAATAAAAAATCACAACAAATGCATAACCAACAAAGAGCTAAGACAAGCACGCTACAACCTTGAGTAAATAAAAAAAATTCATTATAGCTAGAAGGGATGGTAACAAATACAAAACAAAAGGCGAAGGCCTTCTTCAAATAACTCCATAGATGAACTCGTGGATTCGCTCCAATCGCTCTCTTCATACAAATCGTTCAGTGAGGAAGAGATTTCACTAGGATCCAAAGGAGGGCTATCAACAGTCGTGATGACTTGACAAGTGGTCTCAATCTCCTTTTCCACCATGGTAGGATCAGACTGAACCTTTTTGATAACCTCAAAATGGTATCTCCAAATGCCATCACATTGAAAGCTAAAAGATGTTCCCTATTAGCGAAGTGCCTATTCTTCCTTTCTGCCAAAGTCTCACAAAGAAATTTGTTCTTTCTCCTCTTCATATACAATGCTTTTTTTGTCAAATGAAGTTTTTCAGCTTGCCCCTGTATAGGGATAAAAATGAGGTGAGGCGGGGAGGGGTAGGTTGAGCCTTAACCCAGAGAATTTCAACCTGCCCCGCACTCAGCTTGTGTAGCATTCTTATACATTTTCAACCCACCCTATCCCGTACCATATCAACCCACCCGACCCCACATAACTTTTTTTTCTAAGCTTATTAGTTGGTAAGAGTTTTAATTTCTAGACAATTATACAACATGGGCTATCTTATGAAAAATGCAATGATAATTTTGTTATCAAATCTGTTAGGAATTGCACATTCCCCAGAAAATTTACCTCATAAAATTACTTATTATTTTGTCAAATGTGAAACTAATAAATAAGAAGAAGAAACTCTTTTGGGTTTAAAAAATTTTAAACTAATGATAAAATAAAGTAGGATTAGATAAGGTTAATATATATCTGAAGTATATAAATGTATGAACTGAGATGCTAGAAAATGTGACAGTTTTTTCACCATTTTATAGTAACAATTTTTTCTTAAAAAATAGCTTTTAATCCAGAACAAAAAGATAGTGACTAGCTGATTTGCCCATCACAATGCTTGGATAATTGTAAAGGAAAAGAATACAATTGATTGTTTAAAACAAAGGGACAACCATAGGAAAGAAAAGTTGTTTAGCAAACTGCCCCATATTGAATTTCCAAAATTTTAACCCACCCTGCATAAGCAAACTAACCCGTATCGCACCCGCCCTTCTCCATTGCCATCTTTACCCCTGTAGAGATCTTTTTCATTCTTAGCAACAGTTGCATTAGCCACACTCTCTTCCAGTTAGGACAATAGTTTGCCCACTTCCTAACTGGCTTGCTCCGCCTTCTGATGGCCTCTCTCTTCTCTGCCTCAACAATATTGAGCTTCTCAGCTTGACAATCAAACTGAGTGTAAAGGCTGGACAAGAACTTCTTTTGTCCAATCGACTCTTTCTCCAGCATCTAAACCTGCTCTTCCATGGTAGTAATCCTTTCCTGAAGTCGATCCCCCTCCTGCTTTGTCAATCTTCCATCACCAAGAGAATAAGACTACATTGCAGATATAAAAAGATATCCCTACATCTGGGACGATATTACTTAAAAAAGAAATAGGAAAGGAAAGGGGGAAAGATGACGAACCAATCACAACTTGTCAAAACAATTGTTACCTAAGAATGGTGATGAAGTGTTTACCAAAAATAGTCTTGGTTGTCGTGAAATAACAAATTTCTCAGGAAATCAGCTTGAACCTATAAAACCAAGGTGTGATATGATGTTTCCCTTACCGCTTTCTCCATAGGGACCAGAGACTCATGGGCATCTTAGGGAAAGAAACACAGTGTTTAATGGGACTTTCACCGGCAGAGCTGGGGCTCGATTCTATCCCTCTATATCCACACACTTCCTTAGCAACTCGTTTGGGCTGATCCACTCAGTCATAGTAATAGGAGAACCCCCCCAAAGAAAGAGACACCCATTTATGGGTGGCTAACAACTCATCGGTGACAGTTTTCTTTCCTAGTGTAATCTTCCCTTTTACTCTTTTTTGCCCTTTATTAGAAGGGGAGGATTACCCAATGGTGCGTTTCCTTTTTTTTCTTCCCTAAAGCACTCTATTTGATCGTCCTTTTTCTCTTTTTTTAATTGGAGAAGGAACACAGACACAACAAAAGTTGGGAGGAAGTTATTCAATCGGGCATCTCCCACGCCTATTTTCAACCTTAAAATAGAGACAAAGTCAAATAAAAACATAAGCATATGGACAATAAACCAAAAGGAGGGAGCTATGTGCTGAACTCACCATAGTCAAAGAAGGACAAACCCATTTTCTTCGAGATAAAACTCCAGCCGCGCTCTTTAAGCCTCACGTAACTATGAATCTTCTAGATCTGAGGGTGGATTTGGATAGGCAAAGGAGCCTAGGGAAAAGCTACAAAAAAAGGGAAAGAAAAATAGGGCAAAGTCAATTTCAAGAATAATTTCATGTAATTAGATGTGGGGAACTTACGATAGTAGCTCCACTCTTCTGATATAATTGCACCTTGAAGAAGATGCATTGCCCGAACGAACATGAATTTGTCAATCCATTAATGACCCTTTTTGTCCAGATCTAAAAGTGGGCTCTTGGACCCTCGACATTTAACCATGAATAGTTTTTCTCGAATAATTGGGGATGATAAAAAATAATGAAGTGGTAAAGAGTAAAATCAAGCACCAAGGCAGATGTAATAGTGAGAAAATGGGAAATAGACCTCCAAACAGTGGGAGTTATTTGCCTGAGAGAAATCTTATATCTCTCGTAAATCTAGAGAACGAATTTAAAGACAGGACCTAGACCAAATCCCACGGAATATGAATAGGTGTACACCTCCATATATCCTAACTTCTAAGAACAAACTCTATCTGAAGGAGGGGGAAAGCGCCTCTGTTTATGTAGAATACCCACAGTCCGCTTTCACATCAAGAAGGTTGCATATTTAATTGTAAAAGCATAATAAGAAATAGAGTGAGTTCTGGGGCTAGTAGATTTAACCCTACCTGGATAGATATATCAGTCATTCTGTATGATGAACTTCTGAGGGATTATCGATCCAGACATGTTTTCAACTCCCTCTGGGCATATCGATAAAAGGTGAAAAGGCTTTTCGATGCAGAGATGAAAAAGGCAGTATCTTCATCTCCGACAGATTCAATAATGGCAGTTGAAGTGGCCTCGATATCATTGGTGATAACTGTGGGAGCAGCAGGAAGCTCAAAAAACATGGCAAAAAGGAGGAACTGTTATCTTTCCTGAAAAGGAGAACAAAGATAAAAAATTGAGAGAAACAAAAGAAAAAGATGAGAAAAAGACTGGTGAAAGAAGAATGATTGGCGATATTAGATGAGGAAATGCTTAAGGAGGCAATTAGTGACGATTGATGCTCTTGGAAACCTTTCTAAAGACATAAGAAGGGTAGACATGTAAGGATGCATCAAAATGATTAGCAATAAATGAAGTGTCGTTACAAGTTTTCCCACCAGTAGAGTTTGAAAGAGGGTCACTCTCCTGTTTCTCGAAGTTTCATTACTCAACCCACAGAAGTGGAGGAACTATCTATATTGGAAAAATACGTGGAACCCCTTGAGAAGGTCACATTGGATGTATATTCCTGAGGGGCATTTTCGGAACACCAAAATCATTGTCTTGGGCATATGAAGGTTCAATGAAGTTCCCTCTTGATGACGCGACAAATAAGGCTAGAGGGAAAAACTCTATCACAATAATTAGAGACGCGGATGAGCTTGTTCAAGGTTAAGAAGCACAAGGCTGCTAGCTGTCACCACCTCTAACGAACGGGTGTGTGGCACACTTGCATAGATCATAGTACTTTAGGACACTTTTGTCGAATTATTATTGGCCAAGTCCCGAAGTTGTGATCTATAAATAGTTATCTCTCCTTACATGTAAGGGAATCTACTCTCCTACTCTCTCAATCAATACAATAGTTTTTACTTGGTCACCAAACTTTACTTTATAGTTCTTTATTATTTACATAGTTGTTGTTGGTTCCACTTTGTGAACATCTCATATAGCTCATATCTTCTCTTGATTGCACTCCCAAGCGCCTTTAGTTCACTCGGATTTGTTTTTTTGGACTATTCGCTCTATTTTATTAGTATCTAACTTTTTCCTTTTATCACCTAGAAATCAAACCGTTAATAAATTTAATCTAAAATAAGGTTAAATTGCAATGTTTGCTCTTGACGCACCTACAAATTTAAGAACTCGTTTGGCCATAAAAAGTGCAAGTAGTTTTTGGGAAAAATCTTGACAAAAATTATTTGGCCACACAATTTGTCATTTTTGGTAAAATTTTTGGCAAAAAACTCAAGTTTTCAAAAACTATAAAAAAAAGTAGTTTTTGGGTTAAATTTTAGTTTTTGGGTACTTTCAAAAATTTAAAATTTACCTCAAATATTTATATTTTATATAAAAAGAACCTCACTAATTCTTGTCTCTTGGCGAACTAATGAAAATGTGTGCATTTATTCATATAGGTCTAGTCAGTAGTAGTTAAAGCTTATAATCTATGGGTTTTTATTAATCATGAAATATAGTTACCACGGAACATGTTCATTATAAAATGATAATACAAACATATGAGTATTTTTACAGTTTTTAGTACTTATGGGGTATAAATCATATTTTATGTTTTTTTCTTAAAAATGTGAAATATGTTTTCTAAAAATAATGGCCAAAGACATGGTGAAACATCACCCAAAAATGACTTGCCAAAAATATTTAAAAATCTAAAGCCAAACGGTAGCTAACTGTACCAAATTCACCATAAACAAATAGTAATTTATAATTAATGTTTCGAAGAAACTGCAATATGAGACAATTGAACCCACAATCTAGCCAGGCCCCCTCCCACAAAAAAAAAAGATAAAAATGAAAAACAAATAGGTTAAAAACTAAAGGGAAGAAAGAACTAATTAATGAAAACAAGCCCTTATGTTATGAATATAGTGAGATCAGAGATGAATGAAATTTCTTACCTTAATTTGATCAAAAGTTTTAAATTTTAATTCAAGAAATGGAGAAATTCCTAGGGCAAGCCCTTTTATTTAGCACGAATCCAAATTAGTCAAGCTACTAAATTACAAATATACGCAATGATTTAGTTTTTTCTAAAAAAATTAAATAAATCAAGAAGATAAGAAGTACAATAATACAACAATAAGACGAAAGTATAGTCAACCCAAGCAGTACAATTAGTAGTACTACCCAAGTTTGGCCCCTACTCTATATAACAAGTCTCCAATATATATTCAATATCCGAAAGGCTAAATCAATCTACACAAGCCATCGTATTAATAGAAATTAAGAGGACAGAGGGCTTAAACTAGGAAAGCCATATGGATCATGACATGCCAGGAATGGAAGGAATGTCACCACCACCACAAAATCACATGAATAATGACCAGGAGGACATGATGATGGGCATGGGGTTGTCACACATGACCTTTTTCTGGAGCAAAAATGCTGAAATTATACTCTCAGGCTGGCCAGGAACGCGCACGGGCATGTATTTCCTCGCTCTGATCATTGTATTTGTGGTCTCTCTGCTTGTGGAGTGGCTCTCTAGCTGCAATTACTTTAACGGCAAGCTAGCAAATAATGGTCTTGTTCGGACATTCGTGCATGGTGTTAAAATTGCCCTTGCTTATCTTCTCATGCTTGCAGTTATGTCTTTTAATGTTGGTGTTTTCATAGTTGTAGTGGCCGGACATGCTTTAGGGTATTTTCTATTCGGCAGTAAGACTTCTGAGAATGCATGTCAACTTTGATATTTATCATCAATTGTGCTCAATCGTTATTGTTGCTTCTTGAGATTTCAGTTTATTATTTTCTAAATTTACTTATTCCAACCTTCCTGAGGTGAGATGTATTTGGTTGTGATACTGTAAATTAATGAGATTATGGTATTCTTCACATTTGCTTAATTAATATGATGATGATCTTTTAGTTAAATATAACTCGTTCCCTTTCATTCTATTTGTCCACCTTTTTTAGAATCAATTCCAAAAGGTATCTTCTATATCTGAAAACTTTAAACCATAGATAAATTATAGGAGCACAAATTCTATTGCTAATTTTGGTAATACAAGTTTCAGGTTAGGGGAGTTCACGATTTGGGTAAAAAGCGATCTGAATCGAAAAATTGAACCAAATTGATTGCTAAACCAATTTTTATTTGGTTTGGTTATACATTTTTAAAAAACGATAATATTTTGTTTAGTTTTGGTTTTGTTCAAAAAAATCAAAGAAATAACCGAGCCGAACCGACAAATTATATATATATATATATATATATATATATATATATATATATATATTAATTTTTATGAATAATCTGAAATATCTTATATATTTTTTCAGCAAAATTTATTCATAATTTAAATATATTATGTTAGATGTATGTCATGTTACTGTTTTATGTGGTAATCTCAGGATTTATTTTTCTCTTTGAATGAATTGTTGTCTTTTTCTTTTTCTTTTGAATGAATCATTTCTTTTATATTCCTATATGATTGATAACTAAACAACCGAGCTCAAATGACGGACAATCAAATCGATAAATGTATATTATATTTAGTTTTAGTTATGACTAATAATCGACCTGTGAACACCCTATCTCAGGTTATGCTCTGAGCGTGAACCTTTAATGAGTATAAAAATTTAAATATCATATAAAATATTTTAAACAAAGTTCTGAGATATAAAAATATAATTAAAACGTATGATTAGCTCATGAAATTTATGAATATAAAATATAACAATGACTGGAACAAATTACTTATCTAGCTATGTCTACAAATATAAAAGCATGACGGTCCTAAACAAAATGTCGTATGTCTTTTTTAATCCTTCGAAAATAGATTATTGATCGTCATTTCACTTTTAAACTTTTGTGTTTGCTAAATCATTAGTCAATTACTCATTTATTTATCTCTTTCTATTGCTTTTTGAGTTACACATTCTAAGTATTGAGTATATTTTTCAAATAATTTTTAAAATTAATTTATATGAACATGTTTTGTACGTTATTCCTTATTACATACTTTTATTTAATAAGGTACAAAATGTTCACCGTCGATTTGGGACAGTTAGATTTGTAGGTGGGTCAACAACATGCGTTACGATTTTAGCTTCAAGTTAGTAGCGAGAGTTTGCAAGATAGTAAATAGAAGAAGCAAATAACACAAATGATTAGCAAAACAGAGATCCATAGCAAATCTAGAACGACAATGTAGTCCGCAGTTCCTTAGCTACGAGTTGGTCTTGATCGTGATTGTTAGGTTCGACAGCGAGCGTAACAGCTAGAAATAAGTAAAGACAACTAAGGCTATAGAGAAAACTTAAGAACAAAGCTAAAGATTTTTATTGCTTGAGGATAGAGATGAGCAGAATCAAATCCCTTTACAATGGGGGAGGGAGTGCCTATTTATAGGGTACCAGGACTACTTTTGACCAATAGTAAAGAGCCATCTGAACCCTATGGTATGGTAACCAATGTCCAGGAGCCACTTTTCATTGAGCCGTTGGAGAATGCCAGCTCACCATTGTGTTTCTGACGCGATTCCGCTGAGGGTCGCTTGCGCACCTGAGATCCCTGACACACTGTCCTTCTGTCTGTCGTTTCATGCGTGGTCACCATCTTTGCTAGTCTAGTGCTACTTCTCTCTTGTCTGAGAGGACGTTCTTTTATCTCAGTTTGTTCATGGGATAATGCCATTATTGGCCGGTTCTAACTCTACCTGACCCAAGGTGGTCCAAGGTTTTTAAAAACTATTGTACCCCATACAAATAGTCACTGTCTTTTGGGTGCAGTACCATTGCTCGCAAGAGATGAAAAGCAAATGATTCTGATTGTCGTAGGCGTCTAATTTCTCGTACACTATTCCCACGTGTCCTTTCATAGTTGGTCGCATTCCGACTCAAAGAAGCTTATCTTACATGTCCAATTCTCATGGGGGTTCTTTTCCCCGAGCCACTATTTCAACTTGACTTGCCTTCAAATAATCATTACCCACTGGTTCTGTCTTCTCTCTTATTCTTATACTTTTTCCTTCTTTCTTTTGTCTACCCAAGACCAAAAATCCTCTTTTATGCTACCCTTCGGCCTAATCGTCCATTCTTATGGTGAACCGGAGATGCCCTTTGCCTGGATCTAATTTGCCTAGGGGGAAGAAGAAATTGTACACATCCTATTCTGAACCTTTTATTGACAACATAGTGCCCAACCTTTTTAAATTCCCAGATGATTTCTTCGAGCAAGAGAGTAACGATCCCTTCGTGGTGCAAATATATAAGTTGGGGTCTCTCGTAAAAGAGGGCACCCTTCCCTGGGTCCTCAAAGACTGTGTTTGGATTGAAAGTGGGGTTCGAGTGAAAGCTCCTGGACCTAGGAGCAACATCCTTTCTCAATGTCCAGGCGTGTCTTTTATTTACACATACCCATTCAGAGTCGGTCTGGGTAATCTAATTAACGAGGTCAGCTCCTCCTTTTTCAATAATTTCCAATTGTCCATCGATTAGCTAAATCGAGGAGTGTGGTAGACCGTTGCCTATCTTTGCGTCTGCTCCAGTGCATCAGGTGTCAATTTTACCTTGACACGTCTTCTTTTACTTTATTCCCCTAATTTGTTGCATGGGGGATAGTCAAGCTGAACCGTCAAGGGAGAAAATGTAACACCCCAAAAGTTTCCATGCTCAAACTCAGACTTAGATCAGAAAACTAGCAGAAAAGTCCAAATCTCAAACTAGTATGACTCAATCTACAAGTCATACAATCAGACCATGAGTCATAGAATGACTCGTGGAAAGCTTTCTACAATTTTCCAAGGTTCCAATCACCATGACTCATGATACGAGTCATGGAGTGAGAGTATGAGTTATGCATTGACTCATACTGATGAGGACCAGAGAGAGATTAATATCTCTCTTAGGGATTATGAGTCCAAACCACGACTCGTGGATTGACATCACAAGTGGGGAAGGAACTGTGATTCCCAGAGCAGAACATGATCAAAATAGCCTCAGGGACCATGAATCAAAGTATGACTTGTAGATCCAATGTATGAGTCGTACTATCGATTCATGGAACTCAAGTCCAAAACCCGTTCAAGGTGGTATCAGGAATCATGAGTCATACCACAACTCATGGACTGACCTACGAGTCGTGAAGTGACTCGTAGACTGACCTACGACTCGTGGAACATTGCGATAGAAAATTTTTAGTTATGTTTTAAAGGGAAAATCAGTGTTTTCCTTATTTCCTAAAACCTAAAATACGTCATTTTAAGTATCAGTTGGAGAATATTAGACTAAAGCATTGATCTTCCTCTGATTATCACAAATAGAACCTCAATAGAACACACTCAAGTCTCTCAAGCTCCATGCTTAGGGCTCTTCCTTCAAGCTCCCTAATATCATATTTAAGCCTGGATTCTTTAGTAATTGTTTATGTGGATATTTAATAAAGGTTTTCTTTCACCCTTATGCCTAAAACCTCAACTTTTAAATTATGTTTTTTATGATTTGCAACTTAGGGTTTATACCCAATTGCATTGTTTGTAATGATTTTTAGTTCTAACATATTTCTCATGATTTTCTATCTACTTCAATACTCCTGTCACAACCCAAATCTACAACCTGAACATAAAATAGTGCTTACAGTCACAAGTGACTCCAAGCTAACCCATGGTCTAACATAACACTAAGCATTGTATAAAGATAAACTGAACGGAAGATAAACTTGATTTAAATAACTGTGAGTCTGAAATAAATATCAAGTCTGGATAAAACACCAATACTGAAACAGCTGAAATTTCTAACTCTATGTCTAAAAGCCTCTACGATCTGATGAGTTTCTGGGACAAGTCCCCAGCTAACTCTAAATATCTGAAACTAGAAATAATGCTAAAAGGAAATAAACCATGAACTCTCATCCTCATATAATGAGGACTCACCACTGACAGCTGCTGAGGTGGCACTAGAGCATACTAACCACGGGGCTGATACTGAGCGTCCAAACTTATATCATAACACGATACTTTGCAAAGAAAAAATATGTGATTAGTACTTTGAATGTACTGAGCATGTGAGATATGATACTGTAAAATAAATTAAACATGCTGAAAATATTGATATACTATACTGAATGCAAAATTGAATGCAAAAACTAAACTGTAGTACAATGACCCTATATGAGATACATATATACTGATATGAAATGACAATCTGAAATGTCATAGTTTAAAACCAAGTAAAACTGAACTGAGGATCATGTACAATACTGAGTCTGAGTCAGTGGGAGAGTCTGTTAACCGAACGCCCCATCGAGAGGACCCAATATACCTTGTCAGGGTATAAAGGCATGACTGGCATGATCACTAAATTGATGCCCAACTGGGAGGGCTAAATAAACCTACGGTGGCATGTAGTTTTGGGTCTTTGGGTAAAACTGAGGCCTTAGTCCAACTTAGTGCTAAGTACTACTTTCATTACTGATTATATATTGATAGCTCATTAAGTTGAGGCTCTGATACTGGGTCAAAACCTGATTAAAACTAAAAATGTTCTGAAGGTCTGTATATTAAAACTAATCATGTTTATTAATGTTAAGATCAAGAATAATGCGATCGTGTATTCATAACACGCCAAACTTTTTGAAAATAAGGCTAATTGATGTAAAAGTATTGTAAAACCAAACTAAATATCAATTCATGAAATCATAGGCCATGCAAGATAACAAAATCATGGAAGACATACAATTATAATACAGGAATCATGAGGAGACTGAATTAAAAAAAGGAAAATCATAAACTAAATGAAAACCCTAAATTTTGATTCATAGAAAACTGAGAATTTCTAAGTTACTTGGGACACAATGGGTGAAAGGGTACCCATTGTTGAAATCCCCCATACCTGGAGTGAAGAATTCTTGCTAAGAAGCTTGAACTTTGACTTGAAAAGAAGAATCTAGTTTCTACCTTGAGAGAACCTTAATCGCCTTTCTGATTTCCTTTTAAGTGTTTAAAGAGTGAATGGGGAGAGAGGGTCGACTATTCCCCCTTTAATCCCACTAATTTAACCCCCAAACGCCATTATTTAGGAGTAGGATCTAGGAAAAAGACAAAACTACCATATTCAAAATGTAATTGATTTGCTATATTCAGTGGTCAAGGATCAAGGTATGACTCGTTACCGTAACTAAGGAGTCGTCCCATGACTCATGTAGACTGGACTAGTTTGCAAGCTTTGAGAACGACTAATACACTACGACTCATTGTGTCTACCAATAAGTCATATCTAGGACTCGTGGTCTGTGACCCAACTAGTGAACTCTCAGGTCCCTTGTTAAAACGAATGATCTAACAACTCGTAGTGAGTCCTAGTGACTCGTGGTCTGTGAGTCGTGGTCACTGGGTGAAACTGTCATCATTCAAAAATTTTGGTTTTCCACTCAGAATGTGTCACCCAACGTGATACGAGATGAAAAATGTGGAAATCAAAGAACAACGAAAACAATGATAAATAAAGCATGAAATCGAAACCCTAACACTAAGAACATGAAATTAAGATAAACAAAGATAAAGGATAATAGATTGACACAAGAATAGGACTAATAGGCAACCATGATTATATGAAAATCAAGACCTCCTATTAAGAATCCAAACAAGCACCGAATCTCTGGAGACACTCTCAAGAAGAATGATTTCCTCAAGCAAGCAATCCCTTCAAACAAGTCTAGCAACTAAGGCCTTAGCCATACCTCACAAGAGTTTCATTCTTTCAATTCAACATATCAAAATACTTTATCTCTAAAATGCACTATTCTCTCTTATTTATAGCCTACACTATTAATTACAAAAATACCCTTAATAAAATAAGGATTTTCTTTAGTATGGGGTTTATAGCAACTTTTGCATCCATAGCCTCTTTCTTTCTTTTTCATCTTTCTTCCTTGTACTTTCACTTAAGCATATTCTTGAGCTTCAATTATTCATTCTATTATATTGAAGAAGCTCGACTTGAATCATTCTTCCTTTCTTGAAAGGATTTGTCCTCGAATCCAAACCTCGCAAAACCATAAGGAAAAGAAGCAACAACAAGATCCTCATGGCATGAGGGTTAGTTTTAGTATTAAAAATTCTATCACCATGCCAAAGGTGCACACATTTAACATATAACCAAGCATCAAAATGAGCCACAAAGAGTTATAACCCAACAAAACAAGAGATACTTGGCTACATAGAAAACATGGACAAAGGGGTGAATCAAAAGAACCATGGTGTTTAGGCAACCACATATGTAAGTCCTCAATGGTTCTAATTTAGTCAATCACAAATCCACCTTTAAGTCAAGTAACACATGATAATCTACACAAGTTGGCAAACATATCTCATTCAAGCCCATAAGATCAAGTAATAACACCAAGTAATAATCACATGAGAGAAAAGAAATGTTACTACTATACTTATCACCAAGCAATCCAACAACCTCACTCATACCAAGCTTTCCTTTAAGACCAAACATTACGTCATAATGACAACCATCACCGGGATCAAATGGAAAAAAAATAACATAAAATGGGGTCAAAGAAACACCCATTTGCCCGATTGTTACTCCTATCAACATACGATATACTCTCCACACAAACATGAGTATCATCATATGCAAATAGATAGTAAAGAAATATGTCTCGCAAAACAACTTCATCCAAGGTGTTCTCATATATAAGATCACTATTAGACTCAAAATCATTGATCATACCATTAAAAATTGGGACACATAAAGATGAAGAAGTAGTGGAAAAGCAAATACCACCTTCCTCCTCATCACAATCCTTCCTGATAAGAGTACTCGTATATTCTAAAAAGAGATTTTCATCTTTGGGAGGAATGTCTTCACACCATAATGGGTTATCATAAAGAGTATAGCCCTTAAGAACCATACTACTATCAAGGTTTACACCACTAGGCACTTTACTAGGAGTGATCTCATCATTTTCATGCAAGATATTATACTTAAAGAGAGAATGATCAATCCAAGAAGGAGACATGTAATTTCACTCTCAAAAAGACAATTATCATTGTTCGAAGCACTTTCAAGTACATGATCTCTATGAGCAAACAAACAATAGGATCTTTAAGAAAAGATATGCTCAAAGAGTCACTCCTACTCAATTGATCAACTTCATCAACATTACCACTAACTTGAGGCTCAATAAGAATATCACAAGATCCCTCAAGTAGTGTACCACACACAAAAGCTAGTTGATCAATACCAATATCACTTGATAATAAACTATCATTCAAAGAACATGTATCAACACTAGGTGGACACAAATTAGTCATACTAGAAGAATCAATTTGGTCTTCAATAGGATCAACTAGTGTATCCACATTCTCAACAAGCACATTATCAAAACATGGCAAAGAATCACATGACAATGTACTATCATTCAACTCACAAGTATCAATACTAGGTGGGCACAAATCGATTTTACAAGAAAAATCAATTCGATGATCAATAGGATCAACTAGTGTATGAACACTCTCAACATAGACATTATCACTACGTGGCAAAGAATTATTAAGTTCACATAAATACAAACTATCACTCACACTTTATTCATTTGAAATGTTAAAAGTGTCAAGTTTAGCTATTGTACCTTGAGGCTCACAAGAGGGATTTTCTTTACCTTGAACCGAAGCTTCAACTCTTATGTCTTTAGGCAAGCCAATCCGCTCGGTCCAATAAAGTAGCACATTCTTCAAATCCTCAAGTGTAGGCTCCTTATTGGGAACTCGTGTCCCTTCAATTACCATGCTTGTACCTACTCAAGAATTCTTACAAAAAGAAGATCAAGAAGGTTAGCTTGGTTTTGTGGCAACTCTCTCACTTCACTCCACACATCCTCTCTTTTTCACTCTAGAGTTGCCACTTCACACTCTCTTACTCCTCTCAATCTTTTGTCTCTCATAATCATGAAAGAAGTTGGAATAAGGGCCCAAAGTTTCTTGGTAAGGAGAACTAGGTGGGAACAGAAGCTTTCTCCTTTTTTCCATGACATATTTGTACCACTCTTGCTCATAGGAAACCTTATGCCTTTAAAACCAAGGATTTCCCAAGCACATATGACAAGTATCCATGGGAACCACATCACACCAAACCTCCTCTTGATATTCGCCAAGAGAAAAAAATACCTTCACGCATCTATCAACCCAATACCCTTTTTGAACAAAATAAAGGTTTTGTCTCATCACACAAGGTATTCCCAACCTTTCAACCACATATGGGGCAATGAAGTTGGTACAACTATGATCATCAAGTAAAAGCATGTATCCCGAATCACTATAAACACTCACTTTGATTTCAAGAATTAGCCTCTTCGGGTCATCCCAATCTTGAAACATTGAATTTTCTCTACTTTCAAGACTCAGTGATTCTTCCATCCTACCTCCAACATCATTTTTATATTTAGAACAAGACACATTGGCATTAGGATATGAAGCGTAAGACATAGCATTTCTAGAAGTACCAACATGCTCATACACACTGCTTCGACTAGGATAAAAAGTACCACAAGACAAAGCACACAAATATCCACTATCTATATCACCGCTTTTATTGTCATGGGAATCTTCATCACAAGGCTCATAAAGTAGCTGGCAGCAGTGGAGGACCCAGACTTTTCACCAAGTGGGTTCAATATATAAAAAATAAATACGCAACAAAGCAAACAAAACAAAGTTTGATTAACTAAAACATATTATTACAATACTATTCTACGGGTTTTCATTTCTTGAAACCTATTCATAATACTTTTATCATAAACAATATTAAATATATTTTTTCTACAAAAGGCACCATACAATTGCTCATGAAACCATCATCCATTCGATTTCTAAATTCACTCTTGATCAACTTCATTGTCGAAAAGGTTCTTTCAACTGTAGCAGTGGTAACCGGCAGGAGCAATGCAAACTTTACAAGACGAAATACAAGAGGATAATTAAAGTGTTTCTTTGTCTTAACTAGCTCCTCAGAAAGGTCACCAAGTCCTTTTAGATTGGAGAACCTTTCATCAACGTCACGAACATCAACAATACAAGTCTCGAGCTAATTCTTGAGAGTAACCATTATATTTTCACCAAAATCATCAGGATATAATTTAGCCATTCTTAATAATTTGTTGATGTCAAAACTAGAAAATGAGTCAATTGGATTCAAGCAAGCAACCCCAATAAGCAAATTTGTTCTCACCTCATTAAAACGATCATTGAGTTCTTGAAGTTGTCAATCAATAATCTTAAAAAATACTTCCACGTGATAGTGATGTGAGATAGTATACTCAGCAACTCTGCGTCGAGATCTTTCAAAATTAACATAGAACTCATTAAAATTGGGTATCAAAATATCATATCTGATACAAAATACAGACACGTTCTTGATTAGTGGATCTCATCCTTCATCCCTTAAATCTTGCAATCGTTTCTTCACCACTTTAACAAGTAGAACGGCATTTGCAATATCTTGTTCTTTCTTCTATAAGGATTCATTAAGCTCATTTGTGATTGCTAAAATATCTTTCATTAAGTGCAATATGAAAGCAATCTCAAATGTTTGACAAGCTCTGAGATATCCTGTTACCCTGGCTTTTTCTTCAACAGATTCAGAATCAACAACAATAGTATCAAGAACATCAGTAATAGAACCAAACATACTAATAAAGTTCTTAAACGATTTATAGTGTGAACCACAACGAGTATTAGCAGCTCTAGCAAGACCAAGTTCTTGATTCAAGCCCTTACCAGTTTCAACCTCGCCCATATCTAGCGCCTCTTGAACTTTTTCTGCTTGAGCTCGTCGAAGTTCATTCATACATTTAAAAGAACCTCCCACTACATTTAAGACATTGAAAATTAAAAATACAAGTTCTCCAACTTGAAGACATTTTTTAGATACACCAACAAGAGTCAACTGAAGTTGATGAGCAAAACAATGAATTGCATGAGCTGATCTACTTTCTTGTTGAATTAAAACTTTAAGATCACTTAGATGCCCTTGCATATTGCTTGCTCCATCATAGCATTGCCGTCGTATACAAGTTAAACTCAAAGAATGCTGAGTAAGATAGTTAACAATAGCTTCTTTTAAACATAAAGCACTAGTATCATGAACATGGACAATCCCTATAAACTGCTCCACAACAGATCCTCCCCTATCAACATATCGCAAAACAATTGCCATTTGCTCCTTACGTGACACATCACAAGATTCATCAACTAACAATGAGAAATAGTCACCATTTAGATCCTCCATAAAAGCTTTAATTGTTTCAAGCTTACATGCAATGACAATATCCTTTTGAATTTTATGAGAAGTCAACTGATTATTTTTTGGAGCCTTTTTCAACACAAGATCTCCAATTTTATCACACCGATTTGCATACCATGAAAGAATTTCAAGAAAGTTACCCTTGTTTAATGATGATTCATCTTCACGATGTCCACGGAATGCCAATCCTTAATTTAAAAGGAGTCTCACCACATCAACAGAAGTTTGTAAACGAATTTTGTATTCAAGCTTGGTTTGATTGGATGGCTTCACAAATGCGGCTTGAACTGACTGTTCTTGTTGCACTAGATCTTCACACTTCTTCTTTGCCTGATTGTGATCACTGCTCGGTCCTCCAACGTGCGTATCTAATCTTTTCTTTTTGTGCCAACTTCTGAACTCTATACTTGAAAATGCTTCACCTCCACCTTGATGAATGCTTTCATCTTGCAATAAATAACAACACAAACAATAAGCGGCATCTTCAATCTCACTATACTCCAACCAATCATGATATATTTTAAACCATTTATGATTAAAACGACGTTTTAATCCAGAAATATATCTTTGAGGAAACTCGCGAACTCGAGGTTGATGAGGACCTTTTTAAATATATGCTCGCCTAATCTCATCACGATCATTCGGATGATAGTCCCAAATGGATTTTTTTTCTTTTGGATCTACCGATAAAGAATTCAAGTTTACTCTTTGCTTTGATTTTTTAGCAGAATGATGATTTTCTTTTAATTGATTCAAGATTTCATCCACGCTAGGAGTATTTTGAACGGATGAGCTTGATTGTGGCAACTTTGATGATACCGGAGCGAAATATCTCTTCATTGAATTTAAAACTTATATTGTCGAATTAAAAGTCTCATTAGAAAAGTAAAGAGTAATTATAAGCATTTGAATTTTGAAAGTTTGAAAAAAAGTGACTAAAATTAAAGAGAAAATCAATTGTAATTTTCTTCAATTCTAAGTAGTAAAGATTTTTTAAGTTGAAGAAATAAAAAATAACCACAATTTATATATATAAAAGATTAAAAGTAGAGAATAGAGAGCAAAGAGCAAACTTAATAATTTTTTGGTTGATGTGAGATGGACCCTTTTTTTTTTTTGCTTGGAGGCTGCGTTTTTTTGTTTGTTTTTCTTTATGCTAAAGGGGTTTGTATGGGAATTGGGGAATAAGGGGGAATTAGGGATTAATGGGTTGAGAAATTAAGAAAAATTAGGGAATAAGGATTAGGCACGTTTGGGGGATTGGGGATTAGGCTTACTTTTTGGTAAAGAAAAACGTCACTATTAATACTTACTTATAGGCACATGGGTAAAGAAAAGAGTGATGTGTGCTGCTGCATAGGACTAAAAAAAATATGTCGTAGGGGTTTGAACTCGCGGCGTAGTCCTTTAGAATTGAACCCACTGCCACTGCATTAGGCGCTCCACATGTGCATAGTGGGTTCAAAATATAATATATACCTTGTACATTTGCAAAGACAGCTTCTATATACATATATATACAATGTAATTTTTCGACGAACCTATGTGGATCCGCCCCTGGGTGGGAGGAAGAATTATACCTCAAATCATCTTCATCCTCATAGTGGGTGGTGTAAGAGCCCTCATATTCTCCATCATCACCATAAGAATCACCACAAGGTTCTTCTTCTACTCCACCATCTTCACAATAAGAGTTATGAACGTCATCTTCCTCATATTTATTGTCGAAGTAGTAGCTTTCATCTCCATATGGCTCATGATCATGATTATTTTCATTGCCTCCATAATCTCTGTCATCATCATACTCATAGCCTCCATCACTATAAACATAATTTTCCATGTCATCATCACAAGGATCCGAAGCTATGGATGACATACTTCAACTCCAAGTACCTACAAAATGAGCAAACAAGATTAGCAATAAAAGTCCTCACTTTCACTCGTATTTGCACTCTTTTGTGCTTGGCTATCACCACGCAAATGTTCTCATACACTCTAGCCTTTTACCACTCAAGGATCCAACCAAAGTTGCAATTCAATTTGATCAATCGCTTGCCAAGAGTCTCAAACCAACCTTAAGGGAATAATAAATTTTTGTTAATTGAAGAACGGACGACTCAATAAAATCTAACGGACTTGAGCCAAGAAATAAGAACGAGGTAAAATGATAAAAGCACAAAAGAAATTGGCACGGAAGAAAATATAGACACCAAAACTAATTACTAAGTAAGAAAATTTACTTAAAGCAATTAGTTAAGAGGTAACTAACAAATATTTAAACAAACTAAAGAAAACCAAAGTCAAATCATATTGACTAAAAAAAATAATGCAAAACAGATTGGGAAAATGCACTCTTGGATACTGACGTATCAAACCAACCCCAAAGAAAAAAAAAAATGTAATCCACTTTGTTTTTTTCATGTTTGATGTACCAACATACAACCCTGAGAAACTTGTTAGAATCATTTAGAACTTGGTATTCCTGGAGGAAGTAAACAATTTTCTGGGCACAAAATTCTGGGCAGCAGTTCATGGAGATAAATAAAATCACTGGCAGCAAAATACATGGAGTCGATACACCTTCATGGAGATGATTTTCTTTAAATTTTGTCCAAGTTGCAGCTTCATACTCACTGCTAGAGTGCACGTAAATTTTTCCGTGGACATGAACTGGAACAAGAAAATTCTGGAATTTGCAGCTTTTGTTCTTCACTATCTATGTTCAGCTCCTTCAATGTTCTAAAAATCAACACCCATTATATTTGCACCAAAAAATTTACAGCAAATCAGTGCAAAATTCTAAAAAAAAAAAAAAAAAACAGCAAATAACTGACATATACAAACAGTGGTTGTTTATGTGATTCAGAAAATTGCAACAATATGGAAATGCTCTTCAGCTGTTTTTCAAGTTATACGAACAATGTTGTTGTAATTCAACCAAAAACAACCTGAAATCTCACTCAAACAACCCCAAAATTCAGGAATAAACTCCTCTTGATGTTACGAATCTATTGATTTATTACCCACCCAAGACGGAGCATGTTTGCGGCAATCGAAAATCCAAAATCGAAGGTTCAAGCACCATTCATGGCTGCTGTGGAGTTGTTCAGATTCTTCATGTTTCAGACGTTTGATAACCTCAATTTCAGCTTCAAATAATAATAACCAACAATTTTAATCAATAACGAACAAATCTGAAGATCCGTACAGATTCAAATCGAGCTCCTCGAACATCAATGGTGGGAAGATTTATGTCTCGGATCAATTATTCAATAGCAAACATTTGGTTAATAAAACAGTTTAACAATCCATTTCACAGGTCCAATTGACAAGATCTGGACGATTTAGCAATACCCATTTAAAGATCAAATGCAAAATCGCAAATCTGAAATTTGTACCAAGTTTTTGCAACAACCTTCAATGGAGTTTCCGCTTGTTATTCACGTTAAAGAGCCTGAACAGAAAGCAATCACCTGGCTTCAAGTTTAGAATTCAGATCTGTGAGTTTGATTATTCCACTTCAAAGCTTGAATACCGTCAATGGACTTTGAGCTTCTTCAACTCATTCCCATGCCAAATCACTAGCAACTCACATTTTTCAGTTCACCTATACCTCAGGAATAATCTCTACTTTGACTATTTGAAGAGCCCAAATCGGCAGTTTCCTTTTAGAACAAGAGAACCCAACAAAAGTTTGTTTCCAAATTTTATCAATCCCAAAATGGAGCTTGAAATTCCAGATCTGGAAGGGTCTAAAGCTCACAAAGTTTCTTATTTTTATCATTTTTCTTATTTTCACACGTTTTCTACATTTAGATATTTTTGATATTTATAAAAGTTCTAAAGTTTATTATTATATTAATTAGGCTTAGTATTTTGACACTTAGTATATTATTTAAGTAATATATATATAGATATATTTGATCAAAGTTGGCTGAATACTAAGTATATTCCCTGAATTTAACTCTTTTTTTTTAATCTATTCATAGTTATACCATGTTCATCTCTTCTTCTTAAACTTAATACTTAACAACTGTTTCTTTAATCACACCCCGAAACATGCTAGTTTTTAGTCTATCCATAGTTGTACCCTTTTCATCTCTTTCTCTTAAATTTATTACTTAAGAATCGCTTCTTTAACCGCACCCTGGAAACACTGTCTTGCAGCTCTCTGGCCATAACGGACTTCAACATCCTAGATTTTACCGGTTAATCCATCGGGATTCATTAAGCATCTAAGAGAATAACCATATACTACGGGTAGTTATGGATCATCCTAGGAATTTACAGATTAATCCATGGGAGTTGTTTAAGCATTTAACAAGCTAACCATATACTACGGGTATTCGTATGACAGATTAACTTAAAGACAGGATATTAACATAACATGATATTATATTAACATAAGTCATCATGCTTGTACAAAAAACTAATTTACATACATATGGGGAAAATACCTAGTTCTAAGAAAGCCATAACCTACTTACATAATGTAGAGGAGAGAGGGTTCCCTTTCGGGAGTCCCCGAAAGTGCTCCTGGCTGAACTGGAAAATAAACACTCACACTCACAGTTACTTACAAACACTCACACTCTTTTTGTTTTTATAATAGCTCACACTTCTAACATATTTAGTTGAATATTCTGATATTCAAACTTGCTAATGGTCGATTGCTTCAATCGATTCTTCTTGCTTCTTGCTGAAGGAAATGAGAGGTATATATAGAGGAGAAAGTAAGAGGCGGACTTCAAAATTTCTTTCAATTTGCTGAAAGAATCTGAATTATTTAGTTTGGGTCACTGTCGTGGGTCCCATATTTACTGTGCGTCTGTTGAATTTTCTGAAAATGATTGAAATGGTTGCCGCTTTCGTCTTTTTCTTTTTGAAATTTGAGGCTGCTTATCTGCTATAAATCGTCATTGCTTATGTCTGTAGTAGAGTCTGAAATAGCTGATGTCATTGCTGATACTTTAACAAACAGTGTCTAGATTATGCAAAGCCTCCGAGTCAAACTCCATGCCTGAGTGATCACTGGCATTGGGGTCTTATACAAATTGTTCCATTGTTGGATCATAGTCTGGGTATGAATTTGAAACATCTGAGTCGTCTTCCTCGGGTTTTGGTTTAACCATGTCTTTGGTTTCTTCTTTGGCCACATTAGGTGTGACATCTTGTAGAATTCTCATTAATGTTTGTCCAATAATATTTTCAATTGTCTTTGTATTAGTTCTACTTTGTCTTTTGATTTTTGTAGTCCTTGTCTTTGAACTTGAAGCTTCTAAATTAAAACTTGAAGGAAGTCTTCTTACACTTTTTGGCAAAGTGTCAGCCATCAACGGGCTTGATGAGTCTTCACCGGTTGTCGTTTGAATCGGACTAGCTATACCTTTGCCTGGTATAGTAGGTCTTTCTACATTCACTGGGGAATGTACACCCGTCTGATCCATTTTTTGTAGAGTTGGAGAACTCATTTGTGTCTGAAAATCAGTTTGTGTGGTGGAATCTTTAAAAGATTCAACAGTATTTCGCTGATTTAATTCTAAATTTCTTATATGGTCTTGTAATAGCATATTCTATCGGAGTAAATTGTCTCTTTCTTTTTCTAAAAGCTCATTTTTCTGATTTAATCTTTTAAAACCTTCGGTCATTGAGCTGCAGTGATCATAGAAAATAATTTTATTTGAGTCTTTCTGAATATTATACTGAGGAAAATTTGTCTGATTTCTAAGTTCTGGGACTATAAAAAAGTTTGATCCTAAATTTCCTCTAGCATAGTCTAAAGCTTCATTAAAATTATTAAAACCTTTATATAAAGGGTCCTTAAAACCTTTAATGGTGTCTATTACTTGTATCCATGTCTGATATATGTCTGGTGTCTTTCCCTGTATAATCACATAAAACTTAAACTTGTTAGTTAAATTTTTGTCTGTGAAGTATTGTGCCAGGGCATTCATAACAGCTAAGAAATAGCTGACATCTCTTAGAGTCTTATTGTAAGAAATCCATAAATTGTCTAACAAGCACTTCTGATTTCGATCAACTCGTGCTTCTGGTCTTGTCTTGAAACTGAAATTTGATTCGGGATAATAAATTAAATTTTGTCTCCCAAAATGAATTCTTTCTATTATCTGATTTGTCGATGTCTGAGAAGTATTTAACATAGTCTGAGGCCGAAAATGAGTATTGCTTAATAAAGTCTTTAAATAATTGTCTGCACTGGAGTCTGAGGTGGAAGCCTTAGCTTTCCCCTTGTCTGTGTTCATGCTGCAAAGAAAATTGGTTAGTAGTTCGTATCATTAAAATACTTAGTTTGTCTGCTAAACCACTATCCTTGCCTTTAACATGTTCAAATTTAAGAGTATAAATAGAAGTAGCGTCTATAAAGTTTAACCATCTCCGTTTACTACTAGTCTTTTCACTAATTCTTTCATGAAATTTAACAATGGCTTCACAGTCTGTTCGAATTAATACTTCTGATTTATTTAAAATATATATTTTAAAGCTATTTAAACCGTAAATGACTGCTAAAATTTCCATGTCTATACTACTCATATTGCTCTTTTCTTTATAAACTCCGCTTTGATAAGTACAAATTATTTCTTCTTTCTTAGTACTGTATTTATTTTTTCTAGCTTTTAGAATGGCTCCCCATCCTTCGGCACTACCGTCTGTCTCTATTATTAAATAATCTGTTTCTAGTGGTAAAGAGAGGTCTGGAACTTTTCTCACCATTTCTTTAAGTCTTTGTACTAACTTAATATCTTCTGTATTAAAAGATTTTTGTCCTTTAGAACCGGTCTTTCCATACAGTGGTCCTGCGACTTTTCCTAAATATTTGATAAATGGTCTCGCATAATTTAAAATGCCTAGAAATTTTTGTAAATCTTTAGTCTTGTCTAATTTATCTGGCATATCTAAAACTTTTGTTGCTATATGAGGCTGGAGCTTTATTTTTCCTTCTCCTATAGTTATGCCTAAGAAATTAATATATGGCTTACATAATTCCATTTTCTTCTTACTAATAATTAGACCATTGTCTATGAATAATTGAAAAACTATCTGTAGATGTTCTAAATGTTCTTTTATGTTATTGCTGAATACCAAAATATCATCTATATAAACTAGTACAAAATGTTTATATTTAAGGAATATACTATCCATTTTTAGTTGAAAAATTCGTTGAAAAATTGGAGGGGCTGTTTTTAGTCCAAATGGTATTACTAACCATTCGAAATGACCTTCTGGACAAGTAAAAGTTGTCCATTCTATACTGTCTTTATGCATTTTAATCTGCCAGTATCCTGATTTACAATCAAATTTACTAAACATTGTCTTATTTTGAATTCTATTTACTAATCCCATTTTGTCTGGTAATTTATATGCGTCCATTACAGTATTATCGTTGAGTCTTTTGTAATTTATTACCATTCGTGCTTTACCTCTAACTATTTCACTATGGTTTCTTACCATAAAAGCTGTCGATCTATGTCATGATGTAGATCTCCTAATTACTCCTAAATTTAGTAATTCTTTGATTTGTATCTCAAAGTCTTTTAGATCTTCATCAGTAGCTTCTATTGCTGCAGTCTTAACTAAATATTCTGGATTTATGATTTCTAATTTACATTCTAATTGATTTTTTCCCCAATGTTCTAGGGTTTTTTCTCCTATTATTTCTAGCTTATCTAACTTTTAGAGTATTTTTTGTAAGTCTTCTTGGTTCTTAATAATTCCTATATGTTTTAAATTCTTTCGTGGATTGTAATTTTCTATACTAGTATCAATTAGATTATAACTCTTTCAATTTCTTCGTCTATCCATTCGGTATCTATTATTTCTGATAGTAAATTGTCTTTTACTTTGCAGGTACAATCCGTTCCTTTATCGCAAACGGTGTCTGGAGTGATTTGTTTATGTTTTGAATCTTGTATTACTTTTGTATTCCTTTGTACATTTCTTCCAAAGAATGAAGGTGTTATTGTAATATTCTTAGTAAAGATTACTCCGTCTCTAGTAATAAAACATTCTCCATTGTTTTTAACCATAAAAGCTAATCCTATAACAAAGTCTGCTTTAATATTTAAATCACGTGTTAACATGTATCCTAATTTATACCTGGTCTTGTAATTTGAACAAGTATTATTAAAGCTAACTCTAGCATTTCTTACATAATGTCTATATGTATTATGGGTTCCATCCATTTGCATGGCTATTTGTGGTTCTGTAAAATTATTTATAAGATGTTTTGGTAATATGTTTTGATTTATTAGACATTGGGTACATCCAGAGTCTATTATACCTAAAGTTTCTATTTCATAATCCTGTATTAATATTTTTTTCATTACCTTAATAACGCTTAATTTTTTGTCTTTGTTACATTCTAATCCTTCAAGGGATTGATTTAATAATTCTGTTTCTTCTAGGTCTTCTATAATAACTCCTTTTGATTCTTGAGAAACTCTCTTTCCCTTTTCTAAATATTTTATTCTATCTTCTAATTCATTTATTTTAATTTCTAGATTACTTATTCTAGTTTCTACTGCGTTATCTTCTGTAATTATGACGGTCTGTTTATGTTCTACTGGTTGTATTTGGATTGACTGTATTGCCTGCTTTCCTATCGTCTTTTCTATGCATGGTATGCATCCTTCTATATAACAATTTTTACATTTTGCGCGTCTTTGTCTACTAGGATACCACTTACAAATATAGCATTGATTACTATCCACTCCTTTATGTCTTTCAAATTCATGTAAACATCTTTCTTCTTTGATATTTACTAAAGCAAAACTGGTTATTACTTCGTTTAGATTTTCTAATCCTATATCTTCTTTGGAGTCTGAAGAGTCTGGATCTTTATCATAATCTATACTGACTATTGAATATATACTCTCTGTATCTGACATATGTTCATCTACATTTATTAGAGTTTGATTAAAATCTTCTATTAGCTGTGAGTTTCTTGTCCTAGTATTATTTCTTTTGGGGCAAGTGTTCGCTAAATGGTCTGTACTACCACATGTAAAACATTCTAGAGTATTTTTATAACTTCTGTCATCTTTATATTTTCTTACGTGTTTATTTTTATTTAAATAAGGTTTTCTGGCTGATGATTTTCTTAAATAATAACTTTTCTTTCTATAATCATTTCTTTTATAAGGCTTTTTATATTTCTTAGTATACTTATTCTTTTTGTTGTATTTGTCATCATAGCTTTGTGTAGTAGAAATTGTCTTACAGAAATTTATTTCTCCTTTCTTTAATTGTTTTTGTATTTTTATATTTGTACATTTTTCTTGTAATATGTCTATTATATGTTGTATTTTATGTCCTATTGACTATCTGGCATTAGGATTCTGTATTACACCGTCTCGTTTTTCCCATCTTTCTTCTATTTCTCTACCTAAGTCTCCTGATAATTTATTAAATAATTTTTTGCCTAAGCTTTGGCCAAAAGCATTACCGCTTATACTTGCATGATAGAAATAGTCTAAAAGAAATGATTTAATTTGATACCAACTACTTATGCTTAACTGTTCTAATTTTATTAAGGATTTACGTTGTAATACTAATAATCCACTATTTGAATCTTCTCCTGTTATTAGGCTATGTATTTTATTTGTAAAGTTATACGGGTTAGCTCCCATTTCTACTAATTCTTTAAATTCGTTAGGAAATTCTCTTTTAAAATTTTCCCATAAACTTTTGGTTGATTCTCCCAAAAATGTCTCCATGTATCTATACATTGTTTCTGGATCTGTTTCGTTATAAGTTTTAATATAGTCTGCTACTACTATACCTTTCCATAAGTCTATAACTGTATTCCACACTTGTGGATCATGAGCTGCTATGTTAAGTATTTTTCCTTTACTACCTCCTTCTTGAAGGGTAATAGGTTCTTCTATTGACATTCTTTTTCCTATGGGTCTTACACTTTCTAGTTCTGTTTCTGGATTAGTTCTATATACTCTATGTCTTGGAACATTTCCTGTATTGGTTTCTACCGTATGTATTTGGCTAGTTCTTTGGAAAGGGCTTGAGCTTGTTGAAGCTGACTCCATAAATTCTTTAATACTTCTATCTATTTCTGAAAGTACGTCTTCTGAAGTATCAAATATTTCTCTATACCTTATATTATCTGTTCTTAGTGTGCATAATCTAAAATGGTCATCTACTTCAAAAATGTCTAATTGTCCTAACTTACATCCACTACATTTAAAACGTCTATTGTTGTCCCGTGTGTATATATCTCTAGCTTTATGTATGGTTTTATCTACTTCAAATTCTTCTAATTCTATTATATTCATGAGTTCTCTTCTTTCTTCATTATGGACTTCTTCTTCTATCTCATATTGATTTGTCTTTTCGTAATCTATGAATCTAATTGAAGTCTCTCCTTTTTTGTTGGTATACATTAAATGATCAGTAGGCTTTAGTGTTTCTTGTTGTTTACCCTTATGGTCTAACTTCCATTCTAAACCTGCATAAATTTCTGAGTCTATTTTAATAGGTTTCATTAATTTAATTCCTTTGTTACCCACTAGTCCTACAACATCGTCAACTTTTAATTTAAACTTAGTAACCGCTATTATTGGCTAATTTTCCTATAAAACCTACACAAACTAAAAGGTTGTTACCTATATGCATATCTTCATATCCTTTAGTCTGAATACCTATCTTTATATTTTTTCCAAATTCTGATGCGTTGATCATGTAGTCTGGGCTACAGTAAAATATTCTGCCATTATTAGTCATGTCTACTTCAGTTAATACTATAAGGGATTTTCTAGAACCTGACCATCTATCGTCATAAATAGTGATTAGTACTTTGGTTCCTAAATTTTTTCTGGTTAATCCTTTTAATCTTATTATTATTAAACCCACGTGCATTAAATTCATGCTTCTTCTTTGTATTTCTGTTGAAGATTCTGGACTAATTAATGTTAGGTTTTCTTGATTGTCTCCTGTGACACATATTTGTTCTTCTCTATAGTGTCTATATAATTGAGCTTTTGGTGAAAATAAGCCTGCACTATATAATATTTGTGGATTTAATAAATTTAACTTGTTCTGTTGAAAAATTTGAATATCTTTATCAATGTCTATTGTTTCATCTAATTGTTGAGACGTGTTTTGTCTTCCTAAATTCATAATATTTGAAATAATATTAGTGCCTAGTCTGTTTTGGGTGTAACTATGTCGTGGTCTTTCTTGGTCTGATCTCCTACCTGATAAAAAGTCCATGGTTTTACTTTTCTAATTACTGGAGTTCTCTCTTTTAATGGAGTTACTTCTGTCTTTTTTAATTGATCTATTAACTCGTTTAGAGTGTCTTCAGGGACTGGTGGATATTTAATCTTATTTATTTCTTCTAAATGTTGTTTTAGTATTTCTTGATGGTCTAATACAGTTTTTCCTTTTACTAATTTTTCTATATTTTCGTTAAGTTTTAGGAGTAATAATATTGTGGTGTTATTTTGTTTAATTATTATTTGGTCTGCCTTACTTTGAGGTGAATGAGTACTTAAGCCTTCTGGATTTGGTGCTATTTGTTCTCCTTGTTTAAATATTTCTTCATATAAAGGGTTGTTCATGAAAGGATTATTGATTTAATCTGTTCTATAGCTTGTCTTAAATCTTTAAGGTCTTTATGAAGTAATTTTATATTTTCTTGTGGTTCTTTAAGTTGCTTTTTTTTATGTCTAAATATTGAATTTTTAAAAAGTCTAACTTTTCTTCTATTTGATTAAAAATCTTTATCTGCTTAATTTGTACTTCTCTAATAATTTCGAGTATTAAGGTATTATCTTTATGAATATTGTCTCCTAAATTTAATAACAAATCTACAATACTATTTAGTTGTGGATCTTCGTTATGTAAACTATGTTCCCCGTTACTAAAATTACACCTAATTAATGAATTGTCTTTTAGTCGTTATATTTCTTTTCTGGTATTAATTGTAAGTCTAAATATTCTAACTTCTTTAGATTAGTTACCTTGTCTATTTTTGCTATCCTAGTGCTATCCAAATTGATCTAGTTTTATACCACTCTAACCACTGTCTATAATTTTCTATATCACTTTCTATTCCTTGTATTTCCCAACTAATGTTACTTGTTATCTGATCTAAACTTTTTAGAGTTTTTAATTTCTTTAAAGATTGTTTTAAAATTCTATGCTTCTTTCTTGCATAAACTAATCTTACTACTTGAATAGTATATAAAATATTATTAGCTTGTACTTCTTTAGCGAAAGGATTTGTTTTCATTAATATTTCTATCCTAATGGAAAATTGTCTAAATATTCTTTAAATAATAACCTATGACTTATCTCACCTTTAATATCTCTATTTATATTATTAATTTTTAACAATATTCTATTTCTATGTCCACACCTTCGATGATGTGCTTGTACTGATATATTATGATGTCTTTCGACTTTATCAAAGTTATGTAAATGATGAATTAGTTGTGAGCGTCTTTCTTTTAACCTTTTCTCTTGGATGTAGGAAATATATATTTGTTTATTATAATGATTTATATAATTATGATAATTATCGTTTCTTCGCATAAAATGAAATCACAATTGCTTGTATTAAATATTCTTGAGCTTGTATGTCTGTTTTAACCTGAGTTATTTCTTTTTTCTATGTATTTAGAATAAGCGGCTATTTGATTAATTAAATGAGTCTCAATATCTAGTTCTAGGTATATTTTAAATCTAGTTCAAACTTCTACTATCTTTTGTTCTAAGAAGTGTATATAATTCTGACCTTGTTGTATAAAAAGTAGTCGTTTACTTAATTCTTTATATTTTTTACGGTATTTTCTAATAGTACGATTTGATTGTTGCGTAAATTTCTTATCCTAAAGGAAGATATTTTTTAAATATTTTATATAATTTTTTATCGCTATAATTTCTTTTTCGATACGTCTTAACTTACGTTGCTGATGATCTAATAAAGATTCTTTGACTATTAATGCTTGTCTTAGGTCTTGTTGAAAAACGTATATTTCTTTATAACAATATGAAATGTTTTTGGTGTAGAGATTTTGTTTCATAAACTTAAATATGTAAACTTCTTAAAATCCTAGTGTATGAGATACGGACAGTATGAGGGTTGGAGTATATGAGTTTTGAGATAATATGATTTATTAATTTTTTCCTATTCTTGTGAATCTCTAGTATGCAATATGGAATTCGACCGTTCTGAATTATACCATCTTTTACTTCGGGATTATAATATAAAACTTGAAGTTCTAAAACTAATAATTTTAAATTTCGTATTGAATTTCTATAGTCTCTAGTATTTCTAATTGGTCTTCTCATATAAATTAGCCTAAAGGATAGTAATTAATTACTTTCTTGATTCGTTTAGCTCGTTTTTGTAATACTTTTATGTGATCGCTATATAATAAGGATCTATCTATGAGTTGTTTTACCTGTCGAAAAATAGTAGGGTCTTTTCGTGCAAATTCTTCTTCAAAATTATTTGCGTAATATATATATCGTTTTCCTATTTTATCTAAATTCTTCTCTAAATCTATTAGGCTTAGTCTGTTAGTTGCTTCTAGATTTCTGAGATATTTTAAATATTTGGCTAACCTAGTTTGTTTCATATAACTTTATTAAGCGCTATTAAGCGCTTATGGCTAGTATGTAACGAAAACAAAAAATTAAGCGCTATTAAAGTAATGACAAAAATAATAATACAGGATTATGAAATAGAAACTTTAGGTATAATAGACTCTGGATGTACCCAATGTATAATAAACCAAAACATATTACCAAAACATCTTATAAATAATTTTACAGAACCACAAATAGCCATGCAAATGGATGGAACCCATAATACATATAGACATTATGTAAGAAATGCTATAGTTAGCTTTAATAATACTTGTTCAAATTACAAGTGTCACACCCCGATTCCCATTGAGGCGTGATTGGCACCCGAAGCCGATAAGGCCCGAGAGAACCAATCTATACTCATGGTCAATACTCATGCTCAATCATATGCATTCCTTAAGAAACATTACCACCACGTGAAGACATAAAACGCTAAGAGCGAAAATCATGGAGCATTATATATATACATATAATAAACTTGGCCGTTAGGGCCATCAAGTCAAAGTGGACATACAACTCTTCGTTCATATACCCACATCGGTCTACAAAAGCCTCTAACAAGAGTACACACATAAACATCTTAAATTAGGGACAAGTCCCCGCTTTACACAACGCTACAGTACCAAAATAAATGTACACAAGAGACTTGGAAAGCCCCGAACCAACTGGAGCTCACCAAAGATTGGCAAAAGATCCGCAACCTACTGTGGAGGTCTACTAGTACCTGTGCCTGCAACAAGTAAGGTAAATTTCCCCAAAGGGTCAGTACGAAGAGTGTACTGAGTATGTAAGGCCATGAGAAACTATATGATACATCAATACTTCAAAGGAGTCAAATATAATTAAAGAACCAACATGGATGACTCATCACTCTATACGCATGGAAGTATGTACATTAGATGGATTACTTCTTTTTATATTTACGCTCACTCGTTCCCGTCATCACTCACTTCTTCATTCACTACTCATCCTTCCCTTCTCACAATTCCCGGGCCCCAAGCTGATTAGTGGGTATTCAATAGTTTTCGGGATCGAGCCATGCTAGGCTTTTCTTTGCCCCTGGGATACCACCCGTAGTAGCGGGATTGAACCATTCTAGGTGTTCCTTGCACCCCTGGAATACCACCCGAGATATTGGGATCGACCCATGCTAGGTATTAACCCCTGGGATACCACCCAAGAATAAATAGTTCATTCCCTCACTTCTTTAATCTTAGAAATAGCTCATTCGATGATTATGTTAATACTGGAACTTTTGAATGTAACATTTTTGGAACTTGGAACCATGTTCATAATTATGTGATCCATGAATGACAATAGACCAAGAATAAAGTATATATGATTAACAATAGATGATAACCTGAAATGAGATGCCTTAGGACATTTCGGAAATGAGTAAGTACAATAACAAGGTGAAAACTACATGCTGCAGAAGGATACGGAAAGAGTAACCTTACATACCTTATACTTCCAATATGAATATACAATCTTATACGTGAATACAATAGTTCAGCTCCTTCCTTATGTTTCACTCTACAACACAAATACATAACAGAGTTTACATTAACCACCAACTACCTTACAAATGCATATGACGACAATGAGTTACATGTTTGCCTTTAAAAATGTCATTTCCCCCTTGACAATACCATTTATGAAATTATCATACCAATAATCCCACAATATTCCATACATTGACCAATACATGATAACTAATAGCATGTCACACCAAGTTCATACTTTCCACTCTTCATCACCACAACATCATAATTATTCCATCAAATCACCTCAATACACCTCATATCAACATATCGGCCAAAATCCCATAATTTACACTTATAGAAAAATAACAAGGTTAATAACATAATCACACCATACATGTTGATATTTCATCCATACCATGCTCTTTCATCAAAACCACAAGTCATCTTTCAAGTTTAAATTCAATAGATGACACTTCTTTTACAAAAACACATAGTGCCATGTTCAACACTTACAAGCATAACCAACATGATCTACATAATCTCTCATGCATATAATATATTAAAGTACAAGAATAATCGCTTACCTAAGCTTGAAAAATGATGATCTTGCTCAAAGAAGTGCCTTAGGGTTTGAAGTTGAGAGAAAAGACTCCTCAAGTCATGCTTAGCCATTTCTTGGCATTTAATGCTAAGCCTAGAAGGTCAATGGAAGAATGGGTCATTTGACCCATTTTAGCACATGTCTTTTCCTTATTTTGGGCCTTTTATTGAGTCCAATTCACTTAACCCAATAAAATCAATAATTTCTCATGTTTAAATCATCTCATACGTATTACGACAATATTCCCACTCATGCGATTTATATTCGTAGCCTCAATCCCAAAAACAAGTGATTCTAGCCACGTATGGCTTATTTTGACCGAAAGGGTAAAAACGTCATTTGGATGACAAATTCATCCACGAATAATCTTATCAAAGTGAAATGCCAATATTTCAATTATCCCATGTATAGGCTCGTGGTTGTAGAAGAAATGAGGCAAAAAGAGGCCCGGTACCTCCCTGGACACCCTTGGGACTTAGAAAAATTTCCAACATTTGAAAGGTGCACACAAGCAGCCTGGCACGCCCTTGGGCGCGCCACCTTGCTGCCTGTGCCCAAAAAATTTGGGCAGTTAGCGGCCTGGCCCAATTTTTTTTGCAAATTTTTGTTCTTCGACTTTTCTTTGCAGATTTGGTTAGATACTTCAAGTTCTATTCTGTAACATACTTCTTACCTTTAATATCCTTTGTTTGAGGGTCCTCCAAGCCTCGTTTTTAACCCCACAAATGTTCCACGAAGTCACAAAACACCTCCTACGAAGTTCTAATCACATGTACGAGGGCCAATATCAATTATCTCATCAATAACATTACAAAATACATACTTATGGCTCTCGACACCTAAGTAACCATTGTTCAACGTCGTCAAGTAGGGTTGAGAAGATACGGGGTGTTACAACAAGACCAGGTATAAATTAGGATACATGTTAACACGTGATTTAAATATTAAAGCAGACTTTGTTATAGGATTAGATTTTATGGTTAAAAACAATGGAGGATGTTTTATTACTAGAGACGGAGTAATCTTTACTAAGAATATTACAATAACACCTTCATTCTTTGGAAGAAATGTACAAAGGAATACAAAAGTAATACAAGATTCAAAACATAAACAAATCACTCCAGACACCGTTTGCGATAAAGGAACGGATTGTACCTGCAAAGTAAAAGACAATTTACTATCAGAAATAATAGATACCGAATGGATAGATGAAGAAATTGAAAGAGTTATAATCTAATTGATACTAGTATAGAAAGTTACAATCCATGAAAGAATTTAAAACATATAGGAATTATTAAGAACCAAGAAGACTTACAAAAAATACTCCAAAAGTTAGATAAGCTAGAAATAATAGGAGAAAAACCCCTAGAACATTGGAGAAAAAATCAATTAGAATGTAAATTAGAAATCATAAATCCAGAATATTTAGTTAAGACTGCAGCAATGGAAGCTACTAATGAATATCTAAAAGACTTTGAGATACAAATCAAAGAATTACTAAATTTAGGAGTAATTAGGAGAGCTACATCAAGACATAGATTGGCAGCTTATATGGTAAGAAACCATAGTGAAATAGTTAGAGGTAAAGCACGAATAATAATAAATTACAAAAGACTCAACGATAATACTGTAATGGACGCATATAAATTACCAGACAAGATGGGATTAGTAAATAGAATTCAAAATAAGACAATGTTTAGTAAATTTGATTGTAAATCAGGATATTGGCAGATTAAAATGCATAAAGACAGTATAGAATGGACAGCTTTTACTTGTCCAGAAGGTCATTTCGAATGGTTAGTAATGCCATTTGGACTAAAAACAGCCCATCCAATTTTTCAACTAAAAATGGATAGTATATTCCTTAAATATAAACATTTTGTACTAGTTTATATAGATGATATTTTGGTATTCAGCAATAACATAAAAGAACATTTAGAACATATACAGATAGTTTTCCAATTATTCATAGACAATGGTCTAATTATTAGTAAGAAGAAAATGGAATTATGTAAGCCATATATTAATTTCTTAGGCATAACTATAGAAGAAGGAAAAATAAAGCTCCAGCCTTATATAGCAACAAAAGTTTTAGATATACCAGATAAATTAGACAAGACTAAAGATGTACAAAAATTTCTAGGCATTTTAAATTATGCGAGACCATTTATCAAAGATTTAGGAAAAGTCGCAGGACCACTGTATGAAAAGACCAGTTCTAAAGGACAGAAATCTTTTAATACAGAAGATATTAAGTTAGTACAAAGACTTAAAGAAATGGTGAGAAAAGTTCCAGACCTCTCTTTACCACTAGAAACAGATTATTTAATAATAGAGACAGACGGTAGTGCCGAAGGATGGGGAGCCATTCTAAAAGCTAGAAAAAATAAATACAATACTAAGAAAGAAGAAATAATTTGCGCTTATCAAAGCGGAGTTTATAAAGAAAAGGGCAATATGAGTAGTATAGACATGGAAATTTTAGCAGTCATTTACGGTTTAGATAGCTTTAAAATATATATTAAATAAACCAAAAGTATTAATTCGAACAGACTGTGAAGCCATTGTTAAATTTCATGAAAGAATTAGTGAAAAGACTATTAGTAAATTGAGATGGTTAAACTTTATAGACGCTACTTCTATTTATACTCTTAAATTTGAACATGTTAAAGGCAAGGACAATGGTTTAGCAGACAAACTAAGTCGTTTAATGATACGAACTACTAACCAATTTTCTTTGCAGCATGAACATAGACAAGGGGAAAGCTAAGGCTTCCACCTCAGACTCCAGTGCAGACAATTATTTAAAGACTTTATTAAGCAATACTCATTTTCGGCCTCAGACTATGTTAAATACTTCTCAGACATCGACAGATCAGACAATAGAAAGAATTCAATTTGGGAGACAAAATTTAATTTATTATCCCGAATCAAATTTTAGTTTCAAGACAAGACCAGAAACACGAGTTGATCAAAATCAAAAGTGCTTGTTAGACAATTTATGGATTTCCTACAACAAGACTCCAAGGGATGTCAGCTATTTCTTAGCTGTTATGAATGCCCTGGCACAATACTTCACAGAAAAAAATTTAACTAACAAGTTTAAGTTTTATGTGATTATACAGGGAAAGACACCAGGCATACATCAGACATGGATACAGGTAATAGACACCATTAAAGGTTTTAAGGACCCTTTATATAAAGGTTTTAATAATTTTAATGAAGCTTTAGAATATGCTAGAGGAAATTTAGGATCAAACTTTTTATAGTCCCAGAACTTAGAAATCAAACAAATTTCTCAGTATAATATTTAGAAAGACTCAAATAAAATTATTTTCTGCGATCACTACAGCTCAATGACCGAAGGTTTTAAAAGATTAAATCAGAAAAATGAGCTTTTAGAAAAAGAAAGAGATAATTTACTCTGACACAGTATGCTATTACAAGACCACATAAGAAATTTAGAATTAAATCAGCGAAATACTGTTAAATCTTTTAAAGATTCCACCACACAAACTGATTTTCAGACACAAATGAGTTCTCCAACTCTACAAAAAATGGATCAGACGGGTGTACATTCCCCAGTGAATATAGAAAGACCTACTATACCAGGTAAAGGTTTAGCTAGTCCAGTTCAAACGGCAATCGATAAAGACTCATCAAGCCCGTTGATGGCTGACACTTTGCCAAAAAGTGTAAGAAGACTTCTTGCAAGTTTTAATTTAGAAGCTTCAAGTTCAAAGACAAGGACTACACAAATCAAAAGACAAAGTAGAAATACTACAAAGACAATTGAAAATATTATTGGACAAACATTAATGAGAATTCTACAAGATGTCATACCTAATGTGGCCAAAGGAGAAACCAAAGACATGGTTAAACCAGAACCCGAGGAAGACGACTCAGATGTTCCAAATTCAGACCCAGACTATGATCCAACAATGGAACAATTTACGCAAGACCCCAATGCTAGTGATGACTCAGGCATGGAGTTTGACTCGGAGGCTTTGCATAATCTAGACACTGTTTGTTAAAGTATTAGCAATGACATCAGCTATTTCAGACTCTACTACAGACGTAAGCAATGGCGATTTATAGCAGACAAGTAGCCTTAAATTTCAAAAAGAAAAAGATGAAAGCGACAGCCATTTCAATTATTTTCAAAAAATTCAACAGACGCACAGTAAACATCAGACCTACGATAGTGACCCAAACTCAATAATTCAGATTCTTTCAGCAAATTGAAAGAAATTTTGAAGTCCGCCTCTTACTTTCTCCTCTATATATACCTCTCATTTCCTTCAGCAAGAAGTAAGAAGAATCGATTGAAGCAATCGACCATTAGCAAGTTTGAATATCAGAATATTCAACTAAATATTTTAGAAGTGTGAGCTATTTTAAAAACAAAAAGGGTGTGAGTGTTTGTAAGTAAGTGTGGGTGTGAGTGTTTATTTTCCAGTTCATCCAGGAGCACCTCGGGGACTCCCGAAAGGGAACCCTCTCTCCTCTACATTATGTAAGTAGGTTATGGCTTTCTTAGAACTAGGTATTTTCCCTATATGTATGTAAATTAGTTTTTGTACAAGCATGATGACTTATGTTAATATAATATCATGTTATGTTGATATCCTGTCTTTAAGTTAATCTATCATACGAATACCCGTAGTATATGGTTAGCTTCTTAAATACTTAAACAACTCCCATGGATTAATCTGTAAATTCCCAAGATGATACATATCTACCCTTAGTATATGGTTATTCTCTTAGATGCTTAATGAATCCCGATGGATTAACCGGTAAAACCTAGGATGTTGAAGTCTGTTATGGACAGAGAGCTGCAAGACAGTGTTTTCAAGGTGCGGTTAAAGAATCGATTCTTAAGTAATAAATTTAAGAGAAAGAGATGAAAAGGGTACATCTATGGATAGGGTAAAAACTAGCGTGTTCCGGGGTGTGATTAAAGAAACAGTTGTTAAGTATTAAGTTTAAGAAGAAGAGATGAACAGGGTATGACTATGAATAGATTAAAAAAAAAAAGGTTAAATTCTGGGAATATACTTAGTATTCTAGGAAGAAATATACCTAACTATATAAGTAGATACAAGGAGGCGAGTAGGATTTTTAAAACTATAAGCACACACCCTCTCCAAATCAATCAACTCCAACAACCAACAATCTTCATACCTGCAAAATACCTGAAAAAATATTTTAAAAAATTAGAAATATAAATATATATAACCCCTTTTTGTCTTCTAAAACCTTCTCAACTCTTCTCTTTCTATATTCAACCATATTTGACCAATTTAAGCTCAATTTTGAGCATTTCTAGTGAGATTCAAGGTTAGGGGTTGGTAGATTTGGATCCGTGGATACGTTCTCGTCGTTTCTACGATACGTTTTGTTATTTTTACGGTAGTTTAGTTACGGTGGTATTGTTGGTATTGGTGTTGATGTTTGAGCTATATTTTGAGCTCAAATTGAGTGGTGCTAGTTGTGACTATTAGTCATGGGTGATTTGGGATGCTGTGACGGTTTTGATTTTTGCGATTTCGTAAGCGGGCCCCACGTGGACCGTTCAGATATTTTTTTTTTGAACTAATGCAATATGGGTATCAATATTTATGTTTTTAAATGTAGTTTATTATTTTGCTAGCGTGGCAGAAATCTGAGGTCTCGCGGAAGGGAAAGATTCCTATTTAGCAAGCTTTGGCATACATTCGGCTGCGTCCAGGTAGGCTAGGCTTACCATATACCTAGACTGAGTTAATTTATACTATTTGCATACTATTATGCTAGTTTTTGGGCTGGTAGTTGTAGATTGGCACTGGCTTGCTATGATTAGGCCTTTTGGGCCGGTTAGGGCCTTGTTCGGGTATGTTCTGGGCCCGTTATCCTCGTGGTGTGCCAGAGATTACCTTTATAGGGTTGGTTAATTTTGTACTACTGTTAGTAGGGGTTTGGGGAACCTAAGCCCAGACTTGGTTCTGGGACCCCGTAGTGGGCCCCGCTACTCTTCACAATCTGTATAGTTAGCTTTAAACATTGTTAGGCTTAGTTAAGCCCTGAGATGATCTTATAGGATAAAATTTATGTTGAATTACCCTAGTTATGCCCTTTTGACCTGTTTAGACTTGTAAGTCCCTAATAGTACCGTATTTGACCGGGGTCAGCTAGTTTGATTTAGAATGAGGACCCGCCTTGCCATGACTTATAATGTATACCCAGACTTGTATATACATATTTTTTATAGTAGATAGTTGACCTGGAAGTATCCCGAGATTGACTTGTAGTACGTGGTGGGTTAGCTCCTTATTTATGTTTCGGGTTTGTTCTAGGGACTGTATGTCCCCGTTTACTTGTGTGTGTGGATTCTGGCACTACTCTGTCACTTGGTTACTGATTATTATGAGTTTCGATTTGAGTCGGACCACAAATTCAGATATGATGTTTACCGATTGTTATGAGTTTCGGTTTGAGTCCGGCATCTGGTTATGATATGATTGGAGAGTTCGGGTACTGGGTACCGTGGTTACGATACTGTTGTTCTCTGAGTTTCAGTTCGAGTCCGACGGTTATGATATATATGTGGCCTATTGTTATTATCCACTATGTCCGGTTCGATTCCGGTATCTGACCTCTTGTTATTACCCATTGGTGCCGGTTCAAGCCCGGTGCACACCCTTGTTGGTTATTGTGGTTACTGGATACTGATACAACTTTGATACATTGGTGACTATGCATTTACTTTTCTTGTGTGTCCCGCTGGTTTATGGGGGCCAGACTGGGTTATTGTGTTCTTTCGTGTGCCTATCGAGTTTATGGGGGCCCAGATAGGTTATGTTTGATTTGTGTGTTTACTTACGCATTTAGTTACTCATTATTCTATATCGCACTTATTCTCTCATGAGCATATCTATACGCCTCGACAGTTACTTATGTACTTATTATTTATACCTTGGACCTAGCATGCACCCTCGCATTTTAGCTTTCTTATATTGTATTGAGCTCGGTCGACCGATGATGCCTACTGAGTACCCGTTGCTCTGGTACTCATACTGCACTTCTGCATCTTTTTCCTCGATGCAGATCCAGGCACTAGCTGACGATTTTGACGTGACTCTTTTCTCAGCACTGACTCCGGAGTAGGGTGAGCTTACTGACATCCGAGGCAGATCCTACTCCATCTCTACTGTATAGTCTTTTGCTCTCGAGACTGTAGTACTTGTTGTATATATTTGGTTTCTGTCTTGTATTTTGGACATGTCTAGTAGTGGCTCTTGCACCGACCTCACCAGGTCTTGGGAGGGGTTCTTGACTTTATATATTGTCCTCTTTCTTCTCAGTATTGGTATGAATATATATTTTGATTTTGTTTTTATATTTCTAGCATGTTTATTAGTTTGATTACTTTCACTTCATCTCTATTTTCTGAGATTCCGCCCGTTAGCTTGTCGTTTGTCGCTCTGGGCTAGGATTTGGCTTGCCTATTGGCGGGTTACGGTAGGTGCCATCATGACCCAAAAAATTGGGTCATGACAGCTTGGTATCAGAGCCTAGGTTTTGCTGGTATTGTTGGTGCATAAGCCGATGTTTAGTAGAGTCTCGCTGATTGGTACGAAGACGTTCGTATCCTATCTTCGGGAGGCTACAGAGCATGTTAAGGGTAAATCTTATTTCCTTGATTTGCCTCCGTGCGTTGGTGTCTATGTTGGTTTCTAATCTCTATTTGGTTCACTCTTTACGTAGATGGTTAGGACGCATAATACGAGAGTCGGGGGTCGAAATCCCGAGCCTTTAACAAGGGCTCCTGGTTGGGATGAGGTCGACCTAGAGGTCTAAGGCAGGGCAAAGTTGCAGCCCCAGGCCCAGTAGGCCCATACAGTCAGCCTTGTAGATATCTGATAAGGGTCAGCCCGCCTATAGTGGTTCTATTAGTCAGCATCAGGGATGTGGTCAGCCTAGTTCATCGACTAGAGGTGGTCATACCAAATCTTCTAAGCCAAGCAGGGAGCCAGGAGCATGTTATACTTGTGGGGTTGTCGGTCACTTCACGCGTGAGTGTCCTCAGCGCAGGGCGATTGAACCTTCAATTCAGACGGTACAGCCTATCAAATCTATACCGCCAGTAGGCAGAGGTGGTGTACAGGGTCGTCGGGGTGGTCCCCAGGGTCCCTGAGGTAGAGCGCAGGGAGGTCGGACTGGTGGTCAGGTCGATGCTCAGACTAGTGGTAGCCAGCGTCAGTTGTATGCCGTGCCGGCTAGGTCGTAGGCTGAGGCTTCGGATGCGGTGATTACAAGTACGATTTTTGTATGCCATCAGCCAGCTTCTGTATTATTTATCCCGGATCCACATTTTCTTATGTATCTACTTATTATGCACCACAATTGGGTTTATGCTCTGAGTTGTTATCTATGCCCTTACATGTATCTACCTCCGTTGGTGATTCCTTAGTAGTGGATCGGGTATATAGATCATGTCTGGTGACTATTCAGGTGTTTGAGACTCAGGTTGATTTTATTGTATTGGCCATGGTAGACTTTGATGTGATTCTGGGTATGGACTGGTTGTCTTTTTATCATGCAGTCTTGGATTGCTTTGCCAAGACCGTTACCTTAGCCATGCCTGGTGTACCCCCGGTGGTGTGGCAGGGTTATGTTAGCCGCACCTTGATGGGGATTATTTCATATGTTCGGGCTCATAGATTAATGGCGAGGGGATGTGATTTATTCCTTTCTTACGTTTGGGATGCTAGCATTGAGAGTTTGTCACTTGACTCCATCCTGATTGTTCATGAGTTTCCTGATGTATTCTCGACTGACCTACTTGGCCTTCCTCCTGAGCGTGATATAGAGTTGATTATTGACCTCGAGTCGGGCACTCGACCTATTTCTTTTGCTCCTTATCGTATAGCTCCTGCTGAGTTGAGAGAGTTGAGTAGTCAGCTTGAGGATCTTTTGGGGAAGGGTTTTATTAGGCCGAGCGTGTCGCCGTGGGGGTGCTCTAGTTCTGTTTGTAAAGAAGAAGGATGGGTCCATGCGTATATGTATCTACTATAGACAACAAAATAAGGTGACAGTGAAGAATAAGTATCCTATGCCTCGTATTAATGATTTATTTGATCAGCTTCAGGGTACGACAATGTTCTCAAAAATAGATTTTAGATTTGGATACCATCAACTGAGAGTTAGGGGTGAGGACATCTCAAAGACAGCCTTCAGGACTCGGTACGACCATTATGAGTTCCTGGTGATGTATTTTGGGTTGACTAATTCCCCAACAGCCTTCATGGATTTAATGAATCGTGTATTTAGGCCATACTTAGACTTCTTTGTGATTGTGTTTATTGAAGACATCTTAGTTTATTCGAGGAGTAGCGAGGAGCACGAGCAGAATTTGAGGATTGTGCTCCACACTTTGAGAGATCATCGGCTTTATGCTAAGTTCTCAAAGTGTGAGTTCTGGCTTGATTCTGTAGCTTTCTTGGGGCATGTTGTATCTAGACATAGTATCATGGTAGACCCAGCAAAGATTGAGGCTATTTGAGATTGGGTTGGGCCCACATCGCTTACCGAGGTTCGCAGTTTTGTTGGGTTGGAAGGTTATTATAGGCAGTTTATTGAGGGCTTCTCGTCTATTGCATCTCCTATGACCAGACTGACTAGGAAGGAGGTTCCGTTTCAGTGGTCTGAGGATTGTGAGGCGAGCTTTATGAAGCTTAAGGATCGACTTACTTCTGCCTCTGTGTTGACTTTTCCAGTTGAGGGCGAGGGTTTCACCGTGTATTGTGATGCGTATGGTATCAGTTTGGGATGTGTTTTGATGCAGTGGGGTCGTGTTATTGCGTATGCATTGAGGAAGTTGAAGATGCACGAACGTAATTACCCCACTCATGACTTGGAGTTAGCAGCGGTAGTGTTTGCACTGCGGATTTGGAGGCATTATTTATACGGTGTTCATTGTGAGATCTTTACAGACCACCGCAGTCTTCAGCATATTATGACTCAGAGGGATCTTAATTCGAGGCAGCGCAGGTGGATTGAGTTGTTGAAGGACTATGATATCTTTATTTTCTATCATCCGGGCAAGGCGAATGTGGTAGCGGATGCCTTGAGCTGGAAGGCAGTGAGTATGGGTAGCTTAGCCGTTATTCCAGTCTCTCAGCGGCCATTGGCTTTGGACATTCAGTCCTTAGCTAACTCGATGGCTCGATTGGATATTTTTGACCCCTAGGAGGATTGTTGCTTGCGTTGAGGCCAGATCTACTTTGCTGGAGCAGATTTAGCGTTGTCAGTTTGAGGATAATGGTCTTCGTAGCCTTCGGGATCAGGTGTTAAGGGGTAAGTCTGAAAGGGCTACCTTGGATTCGAATAGTGTTTGAGGTTTGATGGTCGTATTTATGTTCCGAGGGTTGGGGAGTTGACTCAGTTGATTCTGCGCGAGGCGCACAGTTCTAGATATTCTATTCACCCCGGGATAGCTAAGATGTATAGAGATCTGATACAATACTATTGGTGGCGTGGTATGCGATGAGACATAGCAGGGTATGTAGCTCGATGCCACTTTTGTCAGTAGGTAAAGGTCGAGCACTAGAGACCCGGTGGTCTACTTCAGCAGTTACCCATTCCTGAATGGAAGTGGGAGAAGATCACGATGGATTTCATTGGTAGGTTACCTCGCACCTCTCGTGGCTTTGATAGTATTTGGGTTGTTGTAGATTGATTGACTAAGTCTGCGCACTTTATCCCTATTCGAGTTTCCTACAGTGCTGAGAAGTTAGCTCGTGTATATATTCAGGAGGTAGTTCACCTACACGGAGTGCCAGTGTCTGTTATCTCAGATCGAGGGTCTCAGTTTACCTCCAGTTTCTGGCAGACTTTCCAGGAGGAGTTGGGTACCCAGGTGGACCTCAGTACTGCATTTCATCCTTAGACCGACGGGCAGTCAGAGCGGATGATTCAGGTATTGGAGGATATGCTCCGTGCTTGTGTACTTGACTTTGGGGGCCAATGGGATCAGTTCTTGCCTTTAGCAGAGTTCGCGTATAATAATAGCTTCCACTCCAGCATTCAGATGGCTCTGTTTGAGGCTTTATATGGTAGACGATGTCGATCTCCAGTTGGTTGGTTTGAAAGTTCAGAGGTCAATCCTCGTGTCACAGATTTTCTTCAAGAATCTTTGGACTGAGTTCGGGTGATTCAGGACAGGTTACGGACAACTCAAAGTAGACAGAGGAGTTATGCTGACCGTAGACGTCGTCTGTTGAAATTTAGAGTTGGTGATAGGGTCTTCTTACGAGTATCGCCGATGAAGGGTGTGATGCGGTTTGGAAGGAGGGGCAAACTTAGCCCCAGTTATATTGGACCCTTTGAGATTTTGCGGACAGTCGGGGAGGTAGCATATGTGTTGGCTTTACCTCCGGGCTTTTCAGTTATTCACCCAGTATTTCATGTTTCTATGCTGCTACAGTACATTCCGTATGAGTCGCATGTGCTTCAGGTTGTAACACCCCGTATATGTACGACCTTACTTTCCAACTATAAACCATGTTTACATTGGTTTTGAAAGCAATAAGTACGTATTTTTGTATTGCTATTGATGGAACATGTGATATTGTGTTAGTAAATGTGTTTAGACCCTTGTAGGAGGTATTGGTGACTTCGTGGAGCAATTGTGGGGTGAAAAATGAGGCTTGGAGGACTTCCAAGCAATGGATATCAGGGTTAGGAGGTAAGCAAAATACTTGAACTTGAAGGATCTTGTCACACCCCGAATCCCGTTCGGGACGGACTGACACTCGAAGCCGATAAGGCCCGAGAGAACTAATCTTTGCTCATGAACACTCATATGAATATCTTGGTATGAACATCACTACATCTATATTCCATGCATATGATATGTTAAACCATGAGAATAAATACTTACCAAAGCTTGCAAAGGATGACCTTGTCCAAAGGAGTTTGTTGCTTAGGGTTTGAGAGGATGAAAATAATTTGGGATATTTCTAGAAATAGCATGGGTATTGTATGGATAAAAATCTGATTTTCCCCTCATTATATAGTCTCCTCATGGTGCCTATTAACCACACACTTGGCCTAATCCTCTTATATTAAATTGGTCTCTCAAGAATGGGTCAAATACCCTTTTTTGGGCCATGTCTTGTATGTCTCTTTGGGCCTCCATTGAGCCCAACAGTTCAAGATTAATTTGGCCCATAAAATTTAATGTATAATTCCTCAAAACTCCCATGTTTAATTAATTCCATAAATGTTACGGTAATAACATAGGTTCGGAAACGTATGGGGTGTTACATCCTTCCCCCCTTAGAAACATTCGTCCTCGAATGTTAACAGTACTCAATCCAACAAATGCAAGTCTAAACAACACATGCTCCAGTTTGAAACAAATATGGGTACTTTGCTTTCATTCTTTCTTCGGCTTCCCATGTAACCTCATAGACTTAGTGATTATCTCGATTAGCAATCGGTACCTTGTCATATGTGAGATTTGTCATAGCTTATACATCGTTACTGGAAGCAATCCGAGATAGATCTCCTGTACACTCTCAAAGCATCGCAAATGAACTACTGAATGAACTATGGAGAATTCTTGGGATACATCAAAGTCATATACAACTTGACCACATATTCGAACAATCTGATAAGGTACGCTATATAGGACTAACTTCTTATGTTTAAATAGTACGATTTGCTTTTTCCTCTGTCTGAAGACGAAAAGCCATACTTACATTCACTTGGGTTCCCAACTTCTTCTGAAAATATTTCCACAAATGTGTTAACTTGGTAAGCCTATCAACTATTACCCATATGGCATCACATCTGTTTCTAACTAAAAAGAATCTCTACATAGCCTACAACCTTCAGATTCCAAACACTTTACCTTTACTTGTTGTCACTTCGGTTACTGAAGTATAAATTTCGCAATATTCTTTGCATGTAATCTTGTCAATAAGTCGCTTCCAAATCATGGTTCATATTGATCACTCCCTACTAAATAGGATACCATGCATGCTGTGCTTTTACCATAATGCCTTTCTCTAGCTCATATATATATATATATATATATATATATATATATATATATATATATATATATATCCAATACATAAAATATTTCTTTAGCTCAACCACCTTTGTCGAACTTTACTGTACATTCTTTTTCAACTGAATAACACAGGATTTGCATTTTGCTTTTTCCTCACCGTAGCCACAAACGAAGACTTTGCTATATTTTATACTATAATTCCTTCAACTCTTGGAAACTCTTCTCACATACATCATTCCCTTGAAACGTGGTAATTTTGTGTTAACTTGGTAAGGGTATTGTAATGAAAGATAAGCTCTCCAACAAACTTTCTGTCCTAACCGGCTAAGCTCAAGAAAACTACGAATAGCTGTAGGCGTTGTAGGATTTAGACAATTCTTCACGGCTTCTACCTTTGGTATATAGTCCCTTATTCCTTCATCTGTACTATGTGACCTAAGAATGCTACGGGTTTTACCTAACATTCACCCTTAGAGGATTGTGTCTATATCGTATGGTCACGAAGAATCTATGACATTTGCCGTAACTAGTTAGCATGGGTTCCTTATGGTCTTTGAGTAAACCACCATAACATCTGTAAACTTTGTTACAAACTTGTCTAAGAATGGCTTCATTCTATTCATCAAATCCATAAAAACTACAGGTGCATTCGCTAGCCCAATTGACATACTAAGAATTCATAATAACCTTACCTTATTCGTAATTCTGTCTTGGGTATATCATCATCATTCATTTTTCATTTCATCATTCACTCATTCATTCATTTCAATCATTATTATCTTTTCACTTTTACTAAGTAGCACATGTATCCCTTAGAGTATCATTTTCTTTGCCTTCAGATAGGCAATAAAGTTACCTCTCGATGTTCCAACATTATCCTTCTATTCAAGAACATTCTTTGTAGAAAAAAAATGAAAATGTAACTTCTTATCTCGGCACTCTACTATGGCCTAACAAGAAGCCAACCAATCCGTACCCATTATAACGTCAAACTCTACCATGTCCTATTCAATAAGGTCAACCAATGTATCATGATCACCACATTCACTATACAATTCGATATACACAATAGATTCATCATTTTGTGTAAATACTTCAAATGGCATAACTAGTAATTCTGGTGTTCCTTCATACATATTATATTTTTTTTCCAGCAGCCAATTGAGTAACATATGATAGGGTAGAACCCGGATTAATAAATGCATATACCTTATGTAAATATATGAATGTTTTACCTGTGTCTACATCAGGAGAAGCCTCCGAATTCTGTTGATCCCGTAGGTCATGTCATACTACCTGTGGCCCTTTGTGGGCACTCTCTCTTCACGTGTCCTGGCTTCTTACACCAAAAGCAAACATCTGTGTCAAACCAGCATTCACCTAAATGAAACTTCTCGCAGTGCTGGCACAGTCGATGAAAAGATCCTGCTGTCTGCGAACCCCGTATTCCACTACTCTGCCCAACCCGACTGCCTCTAGATCCTCGAAATGGAGGTAGAGTACCCGTTGTAGGGTAGGAAAATGATGGTCTAGGTGGTATAGGGAAAACCCGAGGCCTAAATCCTCCTTGGGATGCCATGAACTGTCCCATGGGTCTAGCCCGCTTCGACGACCCTTCTTCCAATTCTTGTATCCTTCTCCTTTGCCTTTGATCCTCCATTTTCTGTGCAAAGGCCTGAATTCTGGCTATGTCCATGTCTTTGTTTAAGGCAGCAATGGTACAGTCCCTTACCAAGTATGGCTCCAATCTGTCTACATACCGATGAACTCTATCGGCCATAGTCGCTACCATATTAGGAGCGTATCTAGCAAACGAATTAAACCAAAGACTGTACTCCCTGACGCTCATATTTTCTTGACGAAGATTTAAAAACTGATCCGCACGAGCCTCGCGGACTTCATAGGGAAGATAATGATCAAGGAATGCCACCTTGAATTCCTCCCAACTAGCTGGATTTGCACCGATACCTCTGGATCGTTTCCAATATTCGTACCATAATATAGCCTCTCCTTTCAGTCTATATGCCGCGAGTTACACTATTTCTATACCGGTCACATGCATGACATCTAAAGCCCTTTGAATTTGATCTATAAAGTCTTGCGGATCTTCATTAAGATCTGATCCGGTAAATATAGGAGGATCCAATTTCAGGAAATCTTGTGTCCGTCGGCTAGCTACCCTAGCCGCACCATCATCACTTGTCATTGGACCAGCTCGTCCCTGAGTTTGTGCATCCACTATTTGAGTCAACATATGCACTGCATTTTTCAAATCCTGTAACTCTTGCTTCATAACATTAATAGGTGATTCTGGGGACTCAGTTTCAGCCCCATATTGTCTAGCTGGGCCAGGTGGTGATTTACCACTTCCTTCTCCTACCAGCATGTCTACCTGCTTATCTTTGCCCCTATCTTGCCTTGTCATCGGCATTTTACTATTTCAAAGAAAACCAATTACAATGGTCAAATATAATTTCACCTACCACATTGGCTCTACTGCACGATCTAGGAATGAAGAAAAGAAACAACTCCAAAATGTCCCGTAGCCTCCTACTTATAAATGTGGCGCGCTACACATCCATAAGCAAGACTTTACTCATACACGACTTTGTAGACACCCTTAGGACGACCTGCTCTGATACCACTTTTGTCACACCCCAAATCCCATTCGGGACCTACTGGCACCCGAAGCCGATAAGGCCCGAGAGAACCAATCTTTGCTCATGAACACTCATATGCATATCTTGGTATGAACATCACTACATCTATATTCCATGCATATAATATATTAAACCATGAGAATAAATACTTACCAAAGCTTGTAAAGGATGACCTTGTCCAAAGGAGTTTGTTGCTTAGGGTTTGAGAGGATGAAAATAATTTGGGATATTTCTAGAAATGGCATGGGTATTGTATGGATAAAAATCTGATTCTCCCCTTATTATATAGTCTCCTCATGGTTCCTATTAACCACACACTTGGTCCAATCCTCTTATATTAAATTGGTCTCTCAAGAATGGGTCAAATACCCTTTTTTGGGCCATGTCTTGTATGTCTCTTTGGGCCTCCATTGAGCCCAATAGTTCAAGATTAATTTGGCCCATAAAATTTAATGTATAATTCCTCAAAACTCCCATGTTTAATTAATTCCATAAATGTTACGGTAATAACATAGGTCCAAAAACGTATGGGGTGTTACAGATCTAACCAAATCCGCAAAGAAAAGTCGAAGAAAGGAAAAAAATCACATTTTTTAGCACAGGCAGAACTGGGGCGCGCAAGGCAGCGAGCCAGGCTTCCTATGCCAGAAATATTTCTGGCATAGGCAGCATTGGGGCGCTCCAGGCGGTGTGCCAGGGTGATTTTCGCAAAATTTTTCTCCGACTATTATGATATATATATTAGACTTTTGAGTCATGGTATCATTACTCCATCTTAGTAGGACTACTCTTGAACGCGTTTAGCATCCGAGTTGGGGTTAATTCTTCGTCACAAGTATTTTATCAAATTATGTTCAATTAAGCCATGAGTGGCTAGAATTTCTATTTTTGAGAATTGAGGCTACGAACATGAATCGCGTGAGTCGAACATTGTTGTAACATTTATGGAATTATTTAAACATGAGATAAGTGGAGATTACACATTCAAAAGATAATATGTACAATTGGGCTCAATTTGAGGCCCAAAGAGAGGCCAAAATGCAAGGCCCAAAGGGGAAATGACCCATTCTTCCAAAAATTGACCAAGAAACATGACATTTAATGACAAGGAATGGCTAAGGATGACTTGAGGGCTATATAAGGCACAAAAGCTGATTTTTATTCATAAAAACTCTCATGCCTTCTAAGATATTTCCAAACCTATTTCTCTCAACTCAAACCCTAAGGCAACCCTTCTCTTTGGTAAAGATCATCACTTTGCAAGCCTTGGTAAGTGTCTACTCTCATGGATTAATTTATTATACGCTTAAGATGGTGTGTATAGCATGATGGTTATGTTGGCAAGGTGTTGAATAGTGCTCTTTTGCTTTTTGCTAAGAGATGTGCCATCTATGTGATTTAAAATTAAAAACAGACTTGAGGTTTGAATAAAAGTGAATGGTATGGATGAGATATCAACATGTATGGTGTGATTATGATCCTTAACTTGTTATTTTTCTATAAGTATAAATTGTGGGATTATTGTGGATATGTTGTTATGAAATGTATTAAGGTGACTTGATGGAGTAATTGTGATGTTGTGTTGATGGAGAAGTGTAAAGTATGAACTCGGTGTGACATGCTATTGGTTTATGATGAATTGGTCAATGTATGGAATGTTGTGGTATTATTGGTATGATAATTTCATAAATGGTATTGTCAAGGGGGAAATGACATTTTAAAGCCAACATGTAACTCATTGTAGTCTCGTGCACTTGTAAGAAAGTTGGTTGTTAACGTAAGTTCCGTTATGTACTTGTGTTGTAGAGTGAAATGTAAGGAAGGAGCTGGACTATTGTGTTCACATATAGGATTGTATATTCATATTGGGAAGATAAGGTATGTAACGTTACTCTATCCGTATCCTTCTGCAACACATAGTGTTCACATTGTCATGGTACTTGTTCCATTCCGAAATGGTTTAAGGTATCCCATTTCCGATTATCAATTATTATTATTCACATGTTTCCTATTCTTAGACCAATTGTGGTTCACATATCTCCTATTCATTGACTGAAGTTCCAAAGCTCTCATAATGTTGTAATTACTAAAAGAACTATTTCAAAGAAAGTAATGATGAAAAGAGAATCTATTCATTCTTGAGTAGCATATCCAATAATGTTATGTTCCAAAGTTCCAATAATGTTACATTCAAAAGTTCCAAATATAATATGATCATCGAATGAACTATTTCAAAGATTAAAGAAGTGATGTAAAGTCTTTATTCTCGGGTGGTATCCCAGGGGTGAAAAGAAACACCTAGCATGGGTCGATCCCGAATACCCACTAATAAAGTGGATGACTACCCACTAATAAAGTGGATGACTACCCACCAATAAGGTGGATGACTACCCACCGACATAATAACCCACCAAAAAGGTGGATGACTAATAAAGATGACGAACGTAAAAGTAAGGAAAGTAATAAAGGTAAGGTACATGGTTCCACACATTCCGAATGAAGATTTATCCGCATTGACTATTCTCTTATATTTGATTCCCTTGAAGTTCTTATGTATGATATAGTTTCTTATAGCCTTACATACTCAGTACATTCCTTGTACTGACCCCCCTTGGGGGAAACTTACCTTACTTGCTGCAGGCACAGGTGCTAGTAGACCTCCACAGTAGGTTACGGATCATTTGCCAGCCATTGGTGAGCTCCAGTTGGTTCGGGGCTTTTCGAGTCATTATGTATATACGTTTTGGTATTGATTATCGTATTGTGTAAAGCGGGGACTTGTCCCGACTTAAGTTGGTTTTGTAAATGTATCTGTTAGAGGCTTTGTAGACATATGTGGGAAACTGAATGTAAGAGATGTATGTCCATGTTGACTTGATGGCCCTAACAACCAAGTTTCATATATAGTAGATATTTTCCATGACTTACGCCATGGGTATGTTATATTATATCAGTGACATGAGATAGAATGCCATTCATATAAAGACAATCATACGAAGGTACATGAGTAAAGATTGGTTCTCTCGGGCCTCAACGGCTTCGGGTGCCAGTCCATCCTGAATGAGATTCGGGTCGTGACAAAGGTGCACTTAAGTTAGCATTTGTGGAGGAGCCTGTATCCATTTTAGCTAGAGATGTCAGACGGTTACGCTCCCAGGATATTCCAGTAGTTAAGATTCAGTGGCGTTACCGTCCGGTTGAGGAGGCCACTTGGTAACTTGAGCATGATATGCGAGCCCAGTATCCCTACTTGTTCACATCTTCAGGTATGCACTTACTGTTGACTTTCGAGGACGAAAGTCCTTTTAGTAGTGGATGTTGTAATGACCCTCCCGGTCATTTTCCTCATTTTTGTGCGTTCTCGGCATTTAGAATTCGGTAAAAAAATAAAAATAAATAAATAAATATATATATATAGTTAATTACCTTTCTAAAATATTTTTGATATTTATAAAAGTTCTAAAGTTTATTATTATATTAATTAGGCTTATTATTTTGACACTTAGCCTATTATTTAAGTAATATAGATGTAGATATATTTGGTCAAATTTGGCTGAATTTTCTTTAATTATATCAATTTATATATATATAAAACCCCTTTTTGTCTTCTAAAACCTTCTCAACACTTCTCTTTTTGTATTCAACCATATTTGACCAATTTAAGCTCAACTTTGAGCATTTCTAGTGAGATTCAAGGTTAAGGGTTGGTAGATTTGGATCTGTGGTTACGTTCTCGTCGTTTCTATGGTACATTTTCTTATTTTTACGGTAGTTTAGTTATGGTGGTATTGTTGGTATTGGTGTTGATGTTTGAGCTATATTTTGAGCTCAAATTGAGCGGTGCTAGTTGTGACTATTAGTCATGGGGTGATTTGGGATGCTGTGACAGTTTTGATTTTTATGATTCCACAAGCGGGCCCCACGTGGACAGTTCGGATATATTTTTTGGAACTAATGCAATATGGGTATCAATATTCATGTTTTGACATGTAGTTTATTATTTTGCTAGTGTGGCAGAAATCTGAGGTCTCGCGGAAGGGGAAGGCTTCTATTTAGCAAGCTTTGGCAGACATTCGGCGGCGTCCAGGTAGTCTAGGCTTACCATATACCTATACTGGGTTTATTTATAGTATTTGCATACTATTATGCTAGTGTTTGGGCTGGTAGTTGTAGATTGGCGTTGGCTTGCTATGATTAGGCCTTTTGGGCCGGTTAGGGCCTTGTTCGGATATGTTTCGGGCCCGTTATCCTTGTGGTGTGCCAGAGATTACCTTTATAGGGTTGGTTAATGTTGTACTACTGTTAGTACGGGTTTGGGGAACCTTAGCCCAGACTTGGTTTTAGGACCCAGTAGTGGGCCCCGCTACTCTTCATAGTCGGTATAGTTAGCTTTAAAAATTGTTAGGCTTAGTTAAGCCCTAAGATGATCTTTTAGGATAAAATTTGTGTTGAATTATCCTAGTTATGCCCTTTTGACCTGTTTAGCCTTGTAAGTCTCTAATAGCACCGTATTTGACCGGGGTCAGCTAGTTTGATTTAGAATGAGGACCCGCCTTGCCATGACTTATAATGTATACCCAGACTTGTATATACATATTGTTTATAAGAGATAGTTGACCTGGAAGGATCCCAAGATTGACTTATAGTACGTGGTGGGTTAGCTCCTTATTTATGTTTCGAGTTTGTTCTAGGGTCGGTATGTCCCCGTTTACTTGTGTTTGTGTGGATTCTGGCACTACTCTATCACTTGGTTACTGATTATTATAAGTTTCGATTCGAGTCTGGCCACTGATTCAGATATGATGGTTACCTATTGTTATGAGTTTCAGTTCGAGTCCGGCATCTGGTTATGATATGATTGGAGAGTTTGGGTACTGGGTACCGTGGTTACGATACTGTTGTTCTCTGAGTTTCGGTTTGAGTTCGGCGGTTATGATGTATATGTGGCCTATTGTTAGTATCCACTATGTCTGATTTGATTTCGGCGTCTGGCCTCTTGTTATTACCCATTGGTGCCAGTTCAAGCCCGGTGGACACCCTTGTTGGTTATTGTGGTTACTGGATACTGATACAACTTCAAGACACTGGTGACTATGCATTTACTTTTCTTGTGTGTCCCGCTAGTTTATGGGGGCCAGACTGGGTTATTGTGTTCTTCCATGTGCCTATCGGGTTTACGGGGGCCCAGATAGGTTATGTTTTATTTGTGTGTTTACTTACGTATTTAGTTACTCGTTATTCTATATCACACTTATTCTCTCCTGAGCATATCTATACGCCTCGGCAGTTACTTACGTACTTATTATTTATACCTTGGACCTAGCATGCACCCTCGCATTTTAGCTTGCTTATATTGTATTGAGCTCGATCGGCCGATGATGCCTACTGAGTACCCGTTGCTCTGGTACTCATACTGCACTTCTGCATCTTTTTCCCCGATGCAGATTCAGGCACTAGCCGACGGTTTTGACGTGACTCTCTTCTCAGCACTGACTCCGGAGCAAGGTAAGCTTACTGATGTCCGAGGTAGATCCTACTCCATCTCTACTGTATAGTCTTTTACTCTCGAGACTGTAGTACTTGTTGTATATATTTGGTTTCTGTCTTGTATTTTGGACATGTCTAGTAGTGGCTCTTGCACCGACCTCACCAGGTCTTGGGAGGGGTTCTTGACTTTATATTTTGTCCTCTTCCTTCTCAGTCTTGGTATGAATATATATTTTGATTTTGTTTTTATATTTCTAGCATGTTTATTAGTATGATTACTTCCAATTCATCTCTATTTTCTGAGATTCTGCCTGTTAGCCTGTCGCTTGTCGCTCCGGGCTAGGGTTTGGATTACTTATTGGTGGGTTACGGTAGGTGCCATCATGACTAGAAAAATTGGGTCGTGACAGTTTCTTCAATGGAGGAATTTAGATTCTCTCAATCACCAATAAATAACACATGTCATATATTAAACTCCGAAATTGCAGAACCGTGACTCAAACAAGTGACAAACAGTGAAAACAATTTCCAGAAATGTTATTTTTTGATTATTATTTTTAGTAGTAGCAAATCCCAAGATAGATTTATTAAAACAAATCTAAACCTAGCTCTGATACCAAATCATATAAGATGAAATACGCGGAAATAAAAGAACAACGAAAACAATGATAAACCTAACACTAAGAACACGAAATTAAGATAAACAAAGATAAAGGATAATAGATTGACACAAGAATGGGACTGATAGGCAACCATGATTATATGAAAATCAAGACCTTCTATTAAGAATCCAAACAAGCACCGGATCTCTGGAGACACCCTCAAGAAGGATGATTTCCTCAAGCAAGAAATCACATGAAACAAGTCTAGCAACAAAGGCTTTAGCCATACCTCACAAGAGTTTCACACTTTCAATTCAACATATCAAAATAATCTATCTATAAAATGTGTTATTCTCTTTTATTTATAGCCTACACTATTAATTACAAAAATACCCTTAATAAAATAAGGGTCTTCTTTAGCATGAGGCTTGAATGTCAAGAATAGCCACTTTTGCATCCATAGCCTATTTCTTTCTTTTTCACCTTTCTTCCTTGTACTTCCACTTAAGCATATTCTTGAGCTTCAATTCTTCATTCTATGATATTGATGAAACTCGACTCGCATCACAACGAGTCGTCGGTACTGACCACGACTCATGGTATGGATTGTTACCACTGGGACTGAATTGTAGTTGGGTGTCCACCATGAGTCACCCCACGACCCGTGGTCTCACTCTACGACTTGTGGAGTGAGTCATTCTGCAAATAAAACTAAGTTTCTTATTGGTCTCTGTTCTAAGTCTGATATATTATCTTAGGGACTTTTGGGTTGTTACAACTCCTTCACTTGACTTTATAGACTTACTCATGATTTATCACCTAGCGTGATTTAACCATAATTGAGCATGATTTAGATAATTTCAACATGAATTGATCTTTGATCATAGATTTTTAGTGAATTAAGCATGACTAGAATCAATATTTCCAAAATTTCAGTTAAATAGATGAATTAAACTAGTTCATGTATTTTCAGATAGTTTAGTTATTATGAGCTAATAGTTTATGGTTTTGGGTGTAGTATTTAGCACTGATCAGATATGGGTTCTAGATAACCCAAATCCTAAAACTATGTTACCACTGTAGGATAAAGGTCCTTGCTAGTTAGGAGTGACACCTTTAGCCCGAACGGGCTCAGTTAGTGGATCCTCTCCAGATAGGTTCAATACCTTTGTTGGGTATAGGGCACCCACCCAACTGGGGTTGTATATTGGTCTCCATGTTAGCTCACATAATTTATGTCGGTTACCAAAAACTCCCATAGAAATGATTTAAGTATACCAAGTGTACATGACCCACTAGTTTCAGTATTTACATTATAGTTTATGATTTACTCACGTGTTTTTAGTTCTCAGTTAAATTACATAAGTCATGGCTTATTATGCATCAGTTCATATACCTTTCAAATGATATGTCCATGTCATCATGATTTCAGTTTTCAACATGATTTACTTATTTTATTTCATGACTTGCATATCTCACATACTCAGTACATCCTATAGTATTGATCGCATACATTTTCTTTGCGCTATATCTTATTATGATATAGGTTTTGGCATTCATCCTCAACCACGTGACTAGTTTGCTTCCAGCTCCTATTTTCAGCAGTCGTTTGGTGAGTCCTCATATTCTGAGGACAACTTGCAGTTTAGTTATATCTTGATAGACATTATTTCAGCTTTAGTTTTTATCAGTTACTTAGAGTTAGCTGGGGGTCTTGTCCCAGTAACTCAGTTTTACTAGAGGCTTTCAAACATAGTTTTACAGTTCAACTTGTTGGATATTCAAATATTCAGTTTAAATTTCAGTCTTTGCCTATTTTTATTATGTTCAGCTTCCGCTCAGATTTTTAGTTTATGATTTTAGTAATATTCCAGTACCTAGGGTTCACGTGGGGCCACTTGTGGCTCTAAATATTATGTCTTGTCCAGGGTTTAGGCCTGGGTCATGACAGAAAATCAATCATAAGTATCCTGGACGATTCCCAAGATTGAAGGTGGACCAATAGTTTTGTGGTTGTACAACTAGAGGACCTCCCAAGAGCTCCTGCGGCCTTTCCTTGGAATACCCATCGTAAGTATTCGATCACCATCTTCCCTACTATTTTGCTTTCTGCATGCTTCTTACTTCTTTGTTCCTATTTCGTAGCTCCTCAATGGCATCCGATCTCGAGTAATGAACTCATAGGTTACTCTCGTATTCTTCAGCTTTGGGTGGCAATCTTCGCTCCGAAATCGGATTTTGACACTGGAAAATGAAAATAGCCCTTTTCTGCTCTCTACGCATTCTTGAATTTACTGTTGTGGATGATTGCACTTGGTCTAGTCTATTTGGTCGATAGAATGGAAAGCAACGAATCATTGTACCAACTAGTTTTATTTGTCCATTGTTTCTATTTTTGATATTTCTTAGATCTCACCCAATTTACATATTCAAATGTATAAGATGCAATGCCAATGCAAATAAGTCCTCTACCAGACAAGATCTCAACACATATAGTCATAATCAATCTAGAATCATCACAATGCATGGAGGATAGTGAAAGAAACTCAAACACGTAATACATATATCCAAATTCTTAAATAAACAGTCCAAACAAGTCAATTTATTCATTTTAGCACTTTATAAATATATCTGTGTTTGTATAAATACTTGTTATCCCACCTATATGGGACCCCCTTCACCTAGTACTCTCAATTACAGTCAATTAACATACAAACACATTAAAAAGAGTCAAATAAAGTCTCAACTTGCCTTAAGTAAAGTTCGAAAGATCAAATCAAAGATTTTTCCTTTCGTAAACCCTCTGAATGAGCTCAATCTGATCAAAAAAATATTCTACATAACCATATGAAACTACAGGCCCATATTACTATGATTTCTAATTTGGATTCAAATACTCAACTCAAAATTAACCTCAGGGTCATTAGGATAAAATTGTGATTTTATTAGAAATTCACGTTACCCATATTACAAGGATCTCAAATATGAAATTTAATCGAAAATAAAGTTAAATTCAACATTAAAAACCCAAAATTATACTCTTACCTTTAGACCATAACCACTCAATTTACCATTTCAAAATCATTGATTTCAAGGTAAAATCATCTAAGAGTATTGGGGAATATTAAAATAGTAGACAAGAATCATGTCCAATTAAGAAATCTTGAAATTTGTCTTTTGAATTGCCCAAAAATAAGTTCCCAAACTCCAAAAAATGAGTTGTGGGGGTTTTTCGTTTAAAAATAGGCATTTAAAACTATTTCAGGTAAAAACTTCTCGCAATCGCGAGCTTACCCAGCCTGGACCCATTGCAATTATTCTTTGTGATCGCGACCTGACATATTACTCATGATATGCAAGACCACTGTACTTCGTGAATGTGGCAAGGCCATCGTGAACACGAAGGGTAATTCACATGCACCTAAAAACTAGAAAATCTGGCAAACTCATAGACTGTAAAAAGTCCTGAACAGACCCTCAAGATTCATTCAAAACTTTATGTACACAAATAAAAAATGTTACCATCTTGAAAATGATATTCCAAAACCAACAAAACACCAAACAGAGGTCATTTAATCTGATGTTGACCAACGTCAACTCTTAGAACTTTTCAAAATTTCCAATCAGTTATTCAAAATACATCCAAAAGTCTCGAGACTCGAACCAAAGATCTAATCAACTCAAAACTCACATTCTGGATCTGGTGGAACTGCTCGAATTCTGTTTTGAGTTCATCTTCATCGACTGTTGACTTTAGTCAATATACAAATCAACTTTCAAATCTTCCAAAATAAAAAACTTGTATATTTGTTAACCAACCACCTTGAAAATCATAACACTCATCCGTATATATCACAATTACCTTAAAGAAACTACAAAAATGGGTAAAATAATTAAAACACTCAAAAAACAAAAATCAACCATAAGGGTTATTAGAAGTATATTCACCATGCATCAACACTCCAACTAAAAGTCTTTACTTGTCCTCAAGAAACTATTCAAGATACTATACTAAAACCTATGTTCAAATATCACAAATCACTCTGTCTAAATTGATTTTGAAAGTTAGCTATCGACATACACATCCACAAATTAACAACCCTTATTTATTGTTTCAAAAATATTATGTGATACAAATAGTCAAGACTAACTATGTCGCCTTAATCAATTACACCACAAATTCTACTTATCATGCACTAGAGACTCTATTTGTGAAGTCATTTATTTCAATTGTTTTCATCCAAGTTCCCTCACATAGATAAAAGGTTGTTCCAAAAATACTCACACGTATTTACAATGAATGAACTAGACAAAGATGAAAGAGAAGATACTTACACTCATACTCCCAAAGAAATGAACTAGACAAAGATAAAGGAGAAGATACTCACACTCAAACTCACAAAGAAATTCACATGTTATGAATGCAAATATCATAAACCTGCACTTATTTTAAAATGTCATTATCTTCAGAATGTTAGATTGAGATCAAGTAAGAAATTTTTAAACTTGTAAAGTAGGATCATGAAAAGGAAGAATACATATTTGGAAAAACACTGACTATATCCTCCTTGCACACTACATCATACTCTCCTATTCCTTTCTTTCTGTTTATTTTTCTTTCTTCTCGTCTTTTTTACTTCCATTAACCCTGATGTCTATATTTAATATTAAGAAAATTAAAATAGAGAAAATACACTACTAGTATTATTTTTATAATTGATTTTAACGTACTTTGAGGAACCTAATTATAATATTATTGACTTTTCTCTGTTATATTTTGTAATGACCCTCTAGGTTATTTTCTTATTTTTGGTGCATCTTTCCAGTTTTGAACTTTATTGTAGTTTGTATGGGGTATTTATGACTTATTGGGATAGATGGTTTGGTTTTCGAGGAGTTCGGTTGGGTTTTAAACCAATTTCCCTATTTTAGAGCTTTTGAAGTTAAGAAGTTTGACTTTAGCCAATATTCTTAGTAAACAATCTCAGATAAAAATTCTAACAGTTCCCTTAGCTCTAGGGAATGGATTTTGGGCTAGGAGGACTTTTTATTTGGTTTTGAAGCTTTCAGACTCATTTTGAGCACTTGGGTGGATTTTAGTGAAATTCAGAAAAAAGTGTTGACTTCGCTCAACGTTTTATCAAAATGACCTTCGTTGGCCATTTATATGCTTTTGTTGAGTCTAACATACAATTTCTAGTTGGGTAGCATGTTTGGTTTGTGTTCACGGGGTTCAAAAAAAATCTTGAGAACTCATTCAGAGAGTTTCTAGATGTAGAAAAGTTGCTAGTGCACAACACCTGATGTAGCTTCTCTTTTTTCATCGTGATCATAACCTGGTCATCAGTTTCATGAAGGTTAAACTTTATTAACCTTCACATTCGCGATGGACCCGCGCATTCGTGTTGAAGGGTCAATAGGACCCAGACTGTAATTTTTCATGTTCGCAAAGGGACTATTGCGTTAGGCTTAGTGGATCTTTGCCATCACAACAGGGGTTCTGCGAACATGATGAAGGGACTCCTGACAGTATAAATACTCCCTCTTTCATTTTAAACTTATTTTCACATGTTTTTCACTATTGTTGGAGCTTAGGACAACACAAATTATGGGTTTTCAACTAAGTTAGCTTAGGGAAGTTTCGTGCACCTCCTGTGATTAGTTTTGAGTTAAATTTATGCCTCCATCCCTAATTCCTCTTAGATTCAAATTCAATTCTTGAGAATTTGGAACCTTTCGAGCTGATGTGAGCCCCGAAATGAGTTTCATTTTTGCTCAAATTTTGAGCATGCATTCTTGATCTTACGAGAAAGATAATTATGGGTTTAATTTTTCTTTTCATCGAGGGGTCGTGAGGGTCAATATTTTGACCCATTTTTGGATCCAAATTTTATAATTATGATATGGATGTTGTTTTTCTCATAGTAACGTGTAGATTGTGGTTTTAATAGCGCATTGACTTTTAGAGGTTGAGTGGAAGGGGAAGGAACCTTGGTATTGGTCTGAGACTGGTGTTTGGCTTTGAGGTAGGCTATAGTATACTTTCTTTTAGACTTAGCAAAACAAGATGGTATATTTTATGAATTTCATGTAGGGTAGGGGGTGTATAGTATAGGCTTAGGATTATTTCATCATTTCTGATATCATTGGCCTATTTTGGGGATCCAAGAGAAGAATATTTGCATGAGCCTGAGATTAGGATGTTTCTATAGTGTTAGGATTAAGTTAAGAATCATGTTACACTTACTATAGTGTTAGAAGTAGGTTAGGAATCCTTAGTGGAGGTTTGCGGTAGTATCTCATAGTAAGATGAGTATTCTTCAATCGATTTTTATTTAGTTTGATGTTTACTTCAATATTGCCTCTATATTATTGATTTGTGGGCCCAAGGCCATGGCTATGCTTTTACTGGACTCCAGGTCAGTATTGCCTTCCTATGAAGGATGATTTTACCTTATTTTGTGTATACTTATAAGTAATGAGTTGCATACATTCACTTTTGCATATACATGGATTGTGGGACAATTCCAAGAAAAATATTAATTCTAATTTTAAAATTAAAAGGGAAATCATACAACCCTTACTGCTGGTTGAAGGCTTTTAAAGATGAAAATGTACTACCTTTACTATAGATTTTGGATTTTAAAGGATTTGAATCACATTTTATCATTGGTTTTGCTTTTTGGGTTTTGAATAGTTTGTACCAATTTATATCCACTAATTTGTGATTTAGGAAGAAACCGTACCACATTAATAATTTGGGCCAAGGGACATTTCTGGTCCATTTCTCTATTTATGTTCTTTTACTTCTGTTGGAGAGACGAGTGAGTCCAAGGGGTGTTTCCTAGAGGCCCGAGGTATATGCTCAAGGTTTTACATTATTTTTCTACATTGGCCACACATGCATTGCATATGTTAAGAGAGAGAGGCTAAAGATTTTGCCGAGCATGTTTACTTTACTGCACTGGCTACATGTTACACTGCATCATCTAATATTGCACTACATCTACCATATACATATATATTTGTAACAACCTATTTTGTCGTTATAGTGTTGTTTAGGATATAAGTACCCTGCTAAAATTTCTCCTAGTAAAAGAGTTTATAAAATCTCAAGGTAGGAGGATTTTTGATGAAAATATGGTGTTGTGTGCTTTAGTGGTGATTTGTGATTTGTGGTGTAGTGTTTGGTAGTGTTATATTTGTTAGGGGATGGTCAAGTGGCATAGTTCCCCATAGGAAGTTTTGGATGATAAATGGATTCACAGATCTTCGGGTGTAGAGGGTGCCGCATTGGGATAGCTTTATGATATCCTAAGTTGATGATTTGTGTTGTGAAATAAGGGTAGATTAAGTTTTTCCCTAATTTATTATTTAAGGCATGTTGTAGCGGTAGGATTCTTGATACAGTAAGACCGCCGTAGCCGTTGTTGTCCCATCGTAGCAATAGTGGCAATATAGATGAGGGCTGCCAAACCGAGCCTAATGTCCATCATTGAGGTAGGTAATTCTACTACTCTTTTCACCAAGAAATCCATTTCTATTGTAAAATCATTAGGAAGATCGTTAATGGTGGAATTGTGGGTTAGGACCCTAAGTTCATGAAATTGTGGGAAAAGCCTATGGGTAGATGTAAAATTATGTAGAATTGATTCTAGGTTGTTAATTAACACTTTCTTGCATAGAATTATTGCCCTTGAATGTAAATTATGGGAAATTGGGGCAATTTGATAGTTGAAAAAAATCCTTGGCTAAGGTTATGGGCTATGACTAAGGGTAAAACTAGTAGAATTGAATCCCCAAGGCTTAAAATTGAAGAGTAAATGATTAATTACTTTTATATTTATTTATTTTAGAATGAAAACAATCTGTGGCATTGAGGAAAGGAAAAGCTCTTGCGAAGTAGCTTGGATTTCATGTTCTTCGGTTAATGTAGGTTACGGTTTGACTTAATTTAGTCCCTCGTATATATTTATCAATTTAATAACATGTTGACTGCTCTTCGAACATATTTGTGGTTGATGCTTGTTGACTTGTTAATGCTTGAATGGATAAGTTATTGATTGTTGAACTGTTGAACTATTGAAGTCGTAATATAATTGTGAAGTGTACTTGTAAAATTAGGTGCACTTTTGATATTATTGTGATGGATTGGATAACACGCCGGTATGATACATGGACCCATGTTTGTCCCCTATAGGTCATGGCTCAATATGTCCTTTAGTATGTGTGTACAAATTAGTGCTTGAGGTGTGAGTTAGTATAACACATCATGATAATATTGAAAAGGAATACAAATGTGTGCTTGAGGTGTGAGTTAGTATAACATATCATGATAATATTGAAAAGGAATACAAATGTGAGATTAAGATAGACATAGATACATGTTGTGATGTGAGTACTGAGATTATGAATTCGTGATTGTTTATGATAATTGTTGATGGCTTACATGGCTTGTTTGCTGACATTGCTTAGCCTGATTGAAATGATTGCTTATTGACTAAACTACTTGCTATGTGTTGAAGCTCATGTCTAATTGTTATTTGATTGATGATTTATACTTGTTACTAAGTTGAGTTGACCGATGATGCCTACCAGTATATAGTGGTTTATACTAATTCTATCATGTGCTCTTCTTTGGTTGAGTGCAGACAATTTCCAAGGACTCAAACGTGACGTCATAGCTAGCGGTACCAGTTGAGTCGATTTGAGGGTGAGCTACTTGTATCTCAGGCTGCCACAGATCATCGTATCATAATTTATTTCTTTCGGATAGTAATTTTTTATCTTATTAGTGATTTTTGAGATATTCTTAGACAGTTTTATTAGCGTCCTTGTACAGTGACTTTTGGGTCTTGAGGTTGTAATAGATAGTATTTTTCATGTTTATTATTTAGTTTTGAAATCCTTATTATTTAATTTGAGATCCCTTTATATTTTGCCTTAATTGATTAATTGAATAGGTTCTCCAACCAGAGGGTTAGTGTGGGTACCACTCATGTCCATATGGGTTGTGACAAAGTTGGTATCAGAGTCCTAGGTTTGACAATCTCATCATACAAGGACATGTCTAGTAGAATCTTACGGAATGGTACAGAGACGTAAGTAGTTTTCTTCTAGAGGCTATAAAACACTAGAAAAACTTAGGTTCTTCTTACTTTCATGTTATTACTTAATTCCAATTGGTATCTGATGATCCAAATTAGTATCTGACCTATTTCATTCTTATTATCACAGATAGTGAGAAAACGTGCAGGCAAAGCATTAGCAAAGGCACCCGAACTGGCTAATGGGTCGCAGTTTATGGTATAGAGAGAGTGAGAGGAAGAGGAAGAAGCAGAGGACTGAAAGCAACGCCTGCCAGGGATAGAGCTTAGGCAGCTATGGAACCAGCTAGGGTGAGGTAAGAATCCCCTCACGATCAGATGATATTTCTGAGTTTCTAGCAGGGGAGGAAGTAGCACTAGTTCGGGGAGGTGCAACTGAGGTTTCGATTTTATCAAATGTGATTAAGCAGGTCTTGATTTTTCTGAGTGGGTTGGCAGGGACCGGGTATACACCTACAGTTCCCACAGTACAACATTCAGGAGTGCAGCATGCTGTTATCGTGGCTCTCCAAATGGATGAGGCTTTGGAGATGGGGACTATTCCCCGATAGGTAGCAGGTCCGGTGATGATAGGGGATAAGCATGACTTATTCTGTAAGTTTATCAAAATATAGCCTCTGGTCTTTCATGGGTCTAAGTCTGAGGATACATGCTAGTTCATCATTGATTGTCATAAAAGACTCCATGAGATGGGAGTAGTTGAGTGGTATGGAGTGAAGTTTGTCATTTTTCAGCTACAAGGTGACGTCATGTTGTGGTGGAGGGCCTATGTGGAGTGTAGGGCATCTGGGTCGCCTCCACTGACATAGAATTAGTTCTATTTTATATTCTTGGAGAAGTATGTCCTTCATACTTTGAGGGACAAGAGGAGAGATGAGTTCACTAATATTGAGCAGGGGAATTCTTCAGTTATATCCTATGAGGCTCAGTTCCATTAACTTTCCTAATATTCATTACAGTTGTTATATATTGAGGAGGAGAGGATTCGTCATTTTGTTAAGGGGTTGAACACGAGCCTCCAGATTTCAGCTCTTTAGATGGTATATTCTTGTAGGTCCTTTCACGAGGTGATTGAGTTTATCAAAAGTGTAGAAGGTGTGAATAGGAGGGGTATGCAAAAATAGAACTGATGAAGGTCCAGAAAAAAGGGAAACTACAAAATTTCATTCTCTTAGGGTAAGAGTTCTCAAGGGTGTTATGCATACCCTATTTAGTCAACTATGCAGGTGTTGGCTGGGGTCTATCAGGGGCTAGTCAGCCTTCTTCGAAGTTTGGTGGATATCTTACTTCTTCTACTTCAGCTTAGCGACCCAGATTGAATCGAACTTGATATGAGTGTAGCAAGGCTAGTAATATTCAAAGAATTTATCCCAGATAAATATAGGATGATCAGTCAAGCCAGTAGCAGGATCCCCAAGCTTTGGCTCCAGTAGGTAGGAGAGGCAGTGTACATAGTAGAGGTAATCCTTAGGGTGGACATAGTGGCCATATGGTAGAGGTGGTAACTATCCTAACAGAGGCGTTATACATGCTGATAAAAGTGATACTCAGCCTGGTAGGGGTAGTGCACAGGTGGGTGATTGGGCCTATTTCTATGTTTTTCTAGGCAGACTCATGGAAGAGGCATGAGATGAGGTGATCATAGGTACTGTTCTTGTTCGTGACTAAATGGCAATGGTCTTATTTGATCCGAGTTCTACTTTCTCTTATGTGTCTGCCTATTTTACTGTGGGGTTGGAAATGGTGTGTGATTTACTTGATGCTCCTGTTTATGTGTCCACCCCTATTAGTGATTCTATGGTTATTGATAGGATTTATTGCTACTGTTTTGTTACTTTTATGGGGTATAGAACGTGAGAAGATCTAGTGATTTTGTACATGATTGATTTTGATATTATTCTAGGGATAAGTTGGTAGGCTTCTTATCATGCTATTCTTGGCTGTCATGTTAAGACAGTGACTGTGGCTATGTCGGGGATGGCTAGACTTGAGTGGAAGGGTAATCATAATCTTGCTCCTATGAAGCTTATTTCTTTCATTAGTGCTAAGAGATTGATATAAAAAGGGTGTTTAATGTTCTTAGCACATCTCTGGGATAGTAGTGCTGAGGTCCCACCTATTGAGTCAATTCTTGTGGTATGCGAATTTTTAGAAGTGTTTGCTATGGATTTACCTGGCATGCCACCAGACTGCAACATTGATTTAGAGTCGAATACTCATTCTCTTTCCGTTTCTCCTTGTAGGATGGCACTGATTGAGTTGAAGGAGTTGAAGGCTCAATTGCGTGAACTGCTTAGTAAAGGGTTTATCTGTTCGAGTGCTTCCTCGTAGGGTGCTCCAGTGTTATTTGTGAAGAAAAAGGATGGTAGTTAGCATATGTGTATAGACTACCGTTAGTTGAACATGGTTATGATCCATAAAAATTATCCACTTCCCCGCATTGATGATTTGATTGACTAGCTATAGGGTGCATCGGTCTTTTCTAAGATTTATTTGAGTTATGGATATCATCAGTTGAAGATCCTGGCCAAAGACATTCCTAAGGACAAATTCTAGACCAGGTATGGGCACTATGAGTTCTTAGTGATGTCTTTCGGGCTTATTAATGCCCCAGCTGCTTTCATGGGTTTAATGAATGGAATATATAAGCCTTATTTGGATTCATTTGTGATTCTTTTTACTGACGACATCTTAGTTTATTTTAAGAGTAGAGAAGAGTATGAGAATTGCCTAAGGTGTAACACCCTACAAATTCTAAGCTAAGATTTGAACCGTTCTTCGATAGCGTATATACCCAAAACTGATGATTTCTAATGGTACATAGGTGTTAAGAATAATGTCGTAGTGTGGAAAGATCTTTGGATATGAATTAAGGTCATAAGGAACTTCTAGCTCAAAGTTAAGTTGGAAGTTTATCTACCGATTGAATTTCTGAAAAAGATTTTACTAGGGTCAACTTCAAATGAGAAAAACTCCCTGAATATGAAGGGTTTTGTGGACCAAGACACACCAAATTAAAGGTATTGGATTCTTGTTTCCAATATCACAAATCATTTGTCAATCTAATACCGGAGTAAATGGTTATAACCATTTTAACAGAGGGTGTCCATCTGCCAATAGACAATGGACGGAGTAATAGTCCGTCATCCACTAAGCTCAAAAATTATCCCTAAGTGGACGGTTTAGACCACGGTCCATTGTAGGGCCCATGGTTCATCCTCAAAATCATCCAAAAAGTTTTTGCACTTTTTAAGAGTTTTCTGAGGGGTAGTTTGATCCTTTCCTTACCCCAAAACCTCTCCCCACATCTTAAAACATCCCATAAGGATTATATTCTCATAATAAACATCGCTAATTTTTCCCATTTCCTTTATCCTCCAAAAAAATGCCAGAACAGATAGAAAAGGGAGTTTCCAAGTTCAAAGCTCCAAAAGTTCCAAATTCAAGATTTCTCTCTATAAATTCATCTAATCTCAGTTATGTAGGACTTCAATGAGGATTTCCTTTCATTCTCATGTCAAAAACTTTCTAGTTTTCATGAATTTAATTCTATAGTTAGGGTTTATAAACCCACTTTCAAATTCACCATTTTTATGATCCAATCGCATGATTTCCTGAAGTATTTACTTATGATTATGGATTATTGACTATTGTATGTACTTTTATGCTTAGCAAGGTTTTCCATTGTCATTATTATTAGTTCTGGACATGATTTTGTATATGGTCCTTGAAGTTTATATTTTCAATTATGATTTTAGAACTGATACGTTATTATGAAAGTTATTTTGAGAATCTGCAAGCTTATTCATGTTAAAGTGAATTTTTCCCATGAAATAACATATACATATGATTTGAAAGATATGTTTTAGAAAGAAATTTTTCAGCATATGATTTTACAAAGAAAGATTTGAGCTTCATCTCATAGATTTGAGCGTAGTTTCACAACAAGATATGTTTTAGAAAGAAATTTTGAGCAAGACTCATGATAAGATTAATAGATATATTATGAGCTATATAGATAATATGATTTGGGAGGATTATTTAGCACCGAATGGGCATGCGCTCTAGATAACACTTGTCCCATAACTATGTTGCCATTAGTGGATTATGATAGTACCGTAAGTCAGTAATCTCTTTAGCCTAAAAGGCTCACTTGGTGGATCCACAAATAGACAGATAGGTCATATACCTTGGCAAGGTATGGGGCATCCCTCTCCAACTAGGATTGTAAGTTGGTGCATCATGAGCTCACATGATGTATGTCGATTATAAGAAATTCCCACCTAAAAAATTTAACTCCATTTTTATATTTTAATTGATATAATCATTATATGATTTCAGATAGCATGATTCCAAATATGCATTGTATTTAGAAATCCTTATTTATGGTCTTTAACTGCTTTTACTCTCATTTTGATTCATATATTTATGAAATTCAAATTTTAGTCATTGAGTTCTTCAGCTATTCATATTCAGTGTTAGTATGTATTTTAGTTTTTTTTTTAAATTGCTTATCCCCTGTCTTATATAAGCAGTACCTTTTCTATACTGATGCATAATTTCCTTACACTATATTATTTTACAATGTAGCTTACAGAAATGCAGGTACATAGTCAGGCTTCATCGATTAGCTTGAGTCCTCATCTTTTCTGAGGACCTGTCAGTATTTCAGTCAGTCGTTTGTATTTTCTTTATAGTAGTAAAAATTAGTATGTAGTACAGGCTTCATTGACACAGTCAAGTTAAACCAGTTGTAAACATTTGTAATATTTCAATTAAGAAAAATTCATACTATTTTATTTCACTTTGTTTATAAGAGTTTAGCCTATGATTTTAGCTTTCACTTCAGTTCTCCATATTATGCTTAGATATGATATTCCAAGAGTTAGCTTGAGATCACTTATGGTTCTAAGCATCATCTGTCATCCAGGATATAGACTCAGGTCGTGACATAAGGATTGTGTTGGGTTTGCTGAAAGAGAAGCAGTTATATGCAAAATTCTCTAAGTGTGAGTTTTGGTTGGCTTCTGTGTCCTTCTTTGAAATGTAGTTTCAAAAGAAAGGGTTATAGTGGATCCACAAAAGATTAAGGCAGTTAAGGGTTGGGATAGACCTACCTCAGTGACTAAGGTTCACAGTTTTGTGGGGTTGGCTAGCTATTATTGCAAATTTGTGAAGGGGTTTGCCTTTATTGCTTCTAATCTGACCCGTCTAACTCAGAAAGAGTACCATTTTTTGGTTTGATGAATGTAAGGAGATCTTTAAAAAGCTCAAGACATTGTTGACTACCGCTCTTATTCTTTCTTTGCCAGTATAGGGTAAGGATTTTATTATTTATGGTGATGCCTCATGTTCTGATTTAGGTGTTGTTTTGATATAGGAAAAGAACATCATTGACTATGCTTCTAGGAAGTTGAAGGTGCATGACAGGAACTATCCTACACATAATTTAGAATTGGTTACGGTAGTGTTTGCTCTTAAAATATGGAGGCACTACCTGTATAGGGTTTGTTGTGAGGTTTTCACTGACCACTGCAGTTTACAGAATATATTCATGCAGTAAGATCTGATTTTGAGGCAGTGTAGATGGATGGAGTTTCTCAAGGTTTATGATGTTACCATTTTATACCATCCGGATAAGGCTAACGTAGTGGCCAACACTTTGAGTAAAAAGACTGAGAGTGTGGGATTTGAGAAATCCCTTGGGACAATATGCTCTATTTCCTCATCTTATAGGCGGTTTAAGAATTATTTGATGTTTTACTTTTAGCTATTATTAACATGTAGATTTAGTATATTTTTAAAATTAAAATAGTCCAAAGTTTTCCATTTGTTGATCATAAAAAAGTGATATTTACATGATCAGTAGTCCAAAAGTGACTACTAATCAAATCCACTTGAAGCCCAAGTGGCCCAAGTTTGGACAGAAAGAAAAAATCAAGGAACACATAAAAATCAGAAAATAAACAAAGAGAAACAAAGAAAGCAAAAGGGAAAGTAGCTGGAGAATCTAGAAAGACCCTACAACAACCTTTGTTGAGCTCATCGTCTTCACCCGATCTGACATGGACATGTTCTTGACCCTCCATTAATAAGCTCTAAGCTTAGGAGGGAAATTTATACCTTTCTTATAGGTGGTATGGTCTAAAGACAACAAGAGTTCGACAAGGATTTCAATTTAAACACTTAAATCTTCTCACAAGTGTCATGAACTTCATATCAAAGAAGACTTCTTCAACTTTGTTCCTTAGATCTAACCAACCAACAACCAGGTAACCATTTTTCTCCCTCACTATCATAAAAACTCTGATTGAAAATCTAACAAACTTGCAGTTCTTCTCCTCTCAACAGATTGAGCTTCGTGGAAGCTAATACCACTAAAAATTACAGTTTCATCATATTCTCTACCATTACCTTTAATATATAAGAATAGAACTAAGATTCTAAATCTTTGTATCTTGAAATTATTATTTAAGCTGATGAACAATTTGTCTGCACAATGATTCTGATCTGCAAATGTCAATGAATTTTAAAAGAACTATTTTTGCAATCTTCTAATTCTGAGATTAGGGATTTTGCTTTTTTCCAATCTTATAATTGCTCTTCCTTCTGGTAGTACTTCCCGCATAGACGTATAGGAAATATTATGACTACCTGCAAAAAAAGAAAACTTGATTAGAAAAATAATACACAAGCATGTTACTTTCCCTGAGTGTATGAGTCATTGTCACATTCCTATTAGCTTTCAACCTTTTGATCTTTTTCACCTCCAATACTATGTCCCAAGGGATTTCTCAAATCCCATCTAAGACTTTGGTTAACATCAAAGAATCTGTTTCCAACACAACCAGCAGAAGATTCTGTGATATGCAACATTCCAATCCTAATCTAAATACAATTGTTTCATCCATTAGACTTGTTCCATCCTTCAATATTGTTGATTAGCAAAAATCAAATTACCATTAGTGTCTCTTATACAAAATACAACAGAACAATTTCCTAGATTATTTTTAGAGGAACCATCTGAATTGCATTTGTACATCCCTACCTCATGAGGATTCCAGTATATAATTTTGTAATCAATGGTGGGCATATACTCCTCAAAAAATCTCACCATTAAAGGCCAAGTATTTAGAATAAACTTTAACCAAGAATTTCTGTACTTTGCTAGCATATGCAGATTTCTATTGACTTCTATCACCATACCATTTAAGTCATCATGCCTACCCCCATGATATACAATATTTCTCCTCTTCTAAATTTCCTATAATATGAAAGCAAGCATAGATCTATATAAAGGTTTCAGCTTAGGAGGGCCTTCTAGATGCCACCATTTATTAATTATATCTTTAAGCTAAATAAGTGGACCCTGCATCCCAGTTACATCTACAAACAGCGTCCAAATCTTTCTTGACATAGAACAAGACATGAATAAGTGTTCAAATATTTTTATAACACTTCCTTCACAGCAACAACATTGAATAGTTTCAGCTCCTATGAATGTCATTAAAACTTCCCTAATAAGAATCATCTTCTGGTAGAATCTCCAAAATAAAAAGGAAATTTAAATGGCTCCTTTCTCCCAAATGATTTTAAACTCTTCCTATAATTCATCCTTTTGTCTCATCAGAACCCATGCACTCTTTACTGAAAATCTCTTGTGCTATTCAACATCCATCTAGTTTTATCTCATTCTTCTATTTCTTCCACCACCCCCAGCTTATTCTATATAAGTAAACAAACCTCTTCAAGAAACATCTGATGTATAAGCTCTTCATTCCAGTTACCCTGCATCATAAGAATATTTAGGTCATCCACATCATAATTGTTATCATTAGAAATAGGAAGATAATAGTGAAGGGCTCCTAATTGAATCCAGTTGTCAAACCAAATGCTAGAGCGACCACATTTAGGTTTCCACCAAATCTCCTTATCTATAAATTCCCTAGCTTCCAACATATGCTTCCATAATTGTGAACCCCTCCCCCCCTCCATTGCACCACTTGAGGTCTATGCCTTTTACAAACTTATTCCATATAAACTGAGTCCATAATGATTTTTTAGTCCTGAAAATCCACCACATTTTAGCATATAAAGCCTTTCAAACATCAAATAAGGATCTAAACCCCAAGCCTTCTTCTTCCTTAGGTAGACATACTTCAGACATTGCCATCCAATATTTGCTCCTACCTTCCTCTTTAAAACTCCATTGGAATCTAGTAAGTAATCTTTGTAAATCATGTAACACACAGTTGGGAGGAATTAAAGTTGATAATAAGTATATATGAATGCTTTGGAGGCCATTGTTAATCATCACTGACTTTCTACCAAATGATAGGAGCTTCCTTTTCCATGCCTGTAATTTATTTTGTACCTTCTTCATGATCTTTACAAAATGAGACTTCCTTTTCCTAGCATGACCTATAGGACATCCTAAATAGGTCAAAGAAAATTTACCCCTTACAAAATCAGTACAGTCTTCCACCTCTTGAATAATTGTCCTTGTAGTCTTGTGGAAAATATAGAAAAAGCTTTTCTCCTTATTAATCTTTTGCCCTGACTAAATCTCGTAATCACCTAGAGTTTTCATGATCAATTGGAAAGACTTCTTATCAATAGATACAAATATGATAGTATCATCAACATAGGTAAGGTGATTAAGATTATCACTCCATATAGGCATCCCAAAACCCCTGAAAAACTTGTTATAAAATATATTATTCAGGCTTCTAGACAATACCTCTACAGATAAAACAAATAGAGCTGGAGAAAAAGGATCACCCTGATTTACTACTCTTGAAAAATGAAAAAACCCATGAGTCTGACCATTGATGAGAATAGAGTACCATTTATTAGCAATCAATCTCCAAATTTTATCAACTCTTATTCTATTAAACCCCATCTTTTCTAGCACTTTAATTAAGAAGATCCAATCTACTCTATCATAAGTCTTTGCCATGTCAAGTTTGATTACAACATTGACAAGTTTACCTCTCTTACTAATGTCAACAATAATTTCCTGATCCAATAAAACATTCTCAGATATGCTCCTCCCTTTAGCAAATCTTGACTGATTCTGAGAGATAATTTTTGGCAACAGGCTTTCAAATCTGTCATGAAGTAATTTGGATACCACCTTATTCAAGAAACTACTCAAACTAATAGGTATCATATTGAAAAAAGATTGGACAATCTCTTTCTTAGGTAGTAAGACCAAATTAGTATGTGTGATAGACTTTGGCAAGGTTTTTCCCCGTAAGAAAGCCTCTACCACTTTGACAATATCACCCCCAACTATATCCCAACACTTCTAATAAAAAATACCTATGAAACCATCAGGCCCACTTGAACTATCCCCATTAAGTTTAAAAATAACTCATTTGAGAACATTATCATCTTCATTAAATATAGTAGGAACATAATTTACAAAGACAATTCAGAAGAACCTGCAGCACCAGAAAACTATTCCTAAAAAAAGGTAATTGCTTCATCTACAATTTGCTCCAACCCTTCTTCCCAACTACTATTAGCTCTCTGAATTTTGTTAATTGCTAATATTTTCCTCCTCCCATTAAATAGGCTATGAAAGAACCTAGTATTCATGTCACCTTCTTTAAACCATTGATACACAACCTCTTGCCTCCAAAATTCCTCTTCAAAATGGAGGTATAGCTTCCTCTCAAATACTCAATTGTTTGAAAATATTTCCAAACATTTCCTTATCCAACATGACAGTGCAATTTTTTCTTATTCATTTTCATTTTCAATGCTACAAAAATGTCATTTGATTTATCAGTTGTCCAGTTTTCTTTCACCACCTCTTTAAAATCCACTTTTTCTATCCAAAACTTTAGAAACCTTAAATGTTTGATAAAGTTTGGAGCTTGTCCCCCACAAGTCAGTAACATTGGGGTATGGTCTGATCCTGTCCTAGCCAAGTGATCCATTTCCAAATTTCCAAACAAATCCAGGAAAGATTGATTCACCACTAGTCTATCCAACCTTTTGAAAATAAATTCTGCATCATCTCTACCATTCCACCAAGTAAAAGGGCTTCCTCTGAAATTTATATCATTAAGTTCACATAAATTGATACAGAAAGCAAAATCCTCATATTCAGATGAGTCGGAGGGATGCCCTTTACCTTCTCTTCTTAATTCATAATGACATTAAAATCTCCCCTACAAGCCATGGAAAATTCCAATTTCTCCTAATCACATGTATATTATCACCTAGACTCAATCTTTCAAAAGCATCACATTTACACAATTGTAGTTATGATTGATCTCTCAGAATCTTGGAAGGTTAACTGTAAAGTTAAATATTGCTCTGAGTCTGCTACAACTCCAACGTGAATATTCTCCTGTACAAAGATCCAAAATTTCTCATTCTGATTATAATTAGCATAATGCATCCATAATCTCCTTTTATACCTCTGAATTTGTATTTTGTCTTGGAAAGGTTCAATTAAAGCAACAAGAAAAAACTTATGATATGTGTGAAGCATTTGCACCTTATGAAAGAAATGTTGAGTTCTCACAAATCTAATGTTCCAAAATAAGGCCTAGTCTATCATTATTAATGTAGTGTTTTTTTTTCGAGTGTATGTGAATAAAAGGACAACTAATAATGTAGACTCCTAAAATATATATGGGAAGGAGAACTAATTTAACTTTTTTAATCAACACAATATGATTTATGTCAAGACCCAAACCACGGATCACGCGGGCACCTATCCAACTCAACCCTAGATAGGAGAATCTTTACTAATATCCAGCCATTCGATTAATGTGGAAGTTAAATAAAATTATATTTAAAAGAAGAAAATTCCTTTAATAATAAATCAACTTCTGTTAAATACATTTTATAGATAAAAACAATGCGGAAAATAATCAACAAAGCTTCCCCAGAACCTAATCTAAATTGGTACAAGAGCACTAAAAAAGGAACATGCTAATCCAAGACACAACATCTATATGAGAGTGAAAGGACAAGAGCCGTTGAAGAGTGATCACCGTCGCTTCTATAGAAACTCCAACTTACCTGCAATATGCCCAAAAGAAAGTATAGTAATTGTAGTATCAGTACAACCACACATATTGGTAGGTATCATCGGCCGACCAAGATTAGATACAAATAACAATAATAGCAAATAGGAAGAAAATCATGACATCAAATGATGTTCCAGTTGCTAAACCCTCATCAACTATTCTTTGGCATGTTTCTCTCAACATCTCTATGACCTACCTGTCATTTAACATTTTTGTATATCTTTATTCTTTGACAAACAATCCTTTATTTCTTTCCTAAGTCTTATCTTACCTTCCTTCAATCAATTCTGTGAGTCTACTTTTAGAAAATTATCGAGAATCCTACGGACCTCCCTATCCTAGCATACTATAAGCACTGGATCGGGTAGCCCCATTACCCTTATAATCATATGACCTAAAATACAACTAAGTATAGTCAACACTCTTTACTTCTACATATGTTCAATAAGTAATAAGCCAATTTTAATAAGCAGGCTCCACAATTACGTTCACCACAACATACATATATTGGCACTCCATAAATATGATGAATGCATGCATGTAATATGTACGTATCATCTCATCATCATTTCAACAACGTCTTACATTTATCTAATCATAATCATGTCACTATATTGACATCATCAATCTAACAATATCATATCCACATGATCTCAATATCATCATCAATATTGTCACATCATCACCTAATCACCATCATATCATCAATCGACATCATCAATATCACAATATAATCTCAATGCCATGTTCAAAAAATGCAATATGCAGTATGCAGTCAGAATATCTCAAGTAGTGCCTAAAAATAATTACAAATACTAAATTCACATATAAGCACAGAGTCAATTGAATCTTTACTACCCTCATAATCACCATAATACCGAAAGTTATTTAATCCCTTATCTATATATTTATATGTCAGAGATATCTATAACAATATACGAGAACACATAGAGCACCCCTTCCAGATGACACCCAACAACTCATACTCATCGATGCACACTCATACACTCAGGTCATCTCGCATGCCTTTGCCTAACACCCATTCTAAAATACTATGCGAGACAATAATTCTTACACTTCTATTACTTAATGACTTCCATCTCAGACACTAAATCTCTCTCTAGCCTTTCTTCTCATTTACCCCGACCCCAATCACAACCCTGTCATCCAACTAAGCACAATCATGTATGTATGCTCCCACGACTCTTTAGATCAACAAATATATGCCACTATACTCAGGTCTCATATTTCCCCTTTCTACATCCCCAAAGAACTTTACCAAATTCCTATGAACTCATAAATGACCTACTCTAATCCCTACTTGTGCTCATCTCATATGTTGGTGGCCCTTACCCCTTTTATAACCTATTACCATGCTTACAACCCTCAGCTACCTCTAATTCATATGAAATTATACCTTTGGAAACATAAGTGGTGAACCATTTCGATAACACATTTATTCGAATCATTTAGTTGACTTAAATCGGTTATCATCATTTCGTCCATCCAAACTCCGTACCCAAAAGCCAAAGACATGAAATCTCATGATAGTACTACCATTATTGCATGCATACAACCAAATCTACTACAATTAACTATAACTTTTCTTGTAGATGAAATCTAATACTACGGAGGGGGGAGTGGTCCCACACGTCTGGCCTCTTCTAACATTAGAATCCTGTTGGGAATGCCTCAAAATTTCCCTCATAAAGTGTGGCCTCTGAAATTTCATTGTTCTAGGTGTGAGGTTTGTTTGGGGCATTTTTGGAGGAAAGGGATAACCTAATGAGGCTCAGCTGAAAAAAGGGTTTTAATAAATTCTCGGGCTGGCTACTGCACGATGGGTGTTGCAGTGGCTGGAGTGCTGCTGTAATGATACCCCTGTAGTGGTGGATCTGCCGCTGTAGTTGGAGGAAGCAAGCCTGGCCCAATCTTTTAAATTTTGTGGCCCAATTAATGTTGGGCCCTTCTTTTTCCCATGAAATAATTTCTATCGAGTCTAGAATAAGGATTTTCTTAGTCATAAAATTTTTCCAATATAGTTTTTGATGTAACAACGATTTAGGTAGTTACATTAGATACCAATTTACCCACTGTTCATCCCCGAATAGTTATGTAGAAGGGAGAAGGATTATTAGACACGACTTTGAAATTCAATGTATATGGTAGTGTCGAAAAAAAGAGTGATCTTTTAATCTCATTAGCTAAACCAAAACATTTCACCGAACCTCGATTAATTAAACATGACACTCAATGTAACTAGCCAACTTATGCATTAGTAGGCTTGAACTTCCTAGCTCGACGCATAATTATTATTAACTATGGAAAGAAATTACGATCATACTTTACGTAATGGGTTATTTTAAAACACTCTGGACATCACAAAATATCACAACACATGAAAATTTGGAACGAAATACAAACCTCATGGAGCCCGTCACTATAGCAGAAAACCTACCACTGCAGCGGCAAAACTGTCGCCACAGCGGTGCATGGCAGTCAAATAGGGGCAAGTATTTCATTTCCCCCATTTTCAACTTTTACTCTTCTAAAAATCCTCACTAATTCTCTCGAGCAACCCTTTTCGATGAAAATTTAAGGTAAATCCTCATCTCTACTACTTTCTTTACGCTCTTATCATCATAAAATCATGAAAGCTAGAATAGAAAGAGATTTTTCAATTGGTTTCTTAGTGCAATTTTCAAATTTGAATTTTGGTGGTGTTCTTGTACGAATGTCAAGAATGATAGATTCTCTTATAATCCAATGCTCCTACATCATTCTAGGCATAAGATTGATGATGTTCACGTTGATTTTTGGGTATGGAAAGGGTGGAAGATGAAGAGTCACCCTTTCCAACTATTTTTGAACAATTTGGGCTTGTTTTGGGTGTTAATCACCCCCATTTTAGTGTAAAATAGTTCATACGAACTTTACCAAGCTCGATCTAGGCTTTGAAATCAAAACTTTGAAGAAAAGTCAAAAATCTGCCATGGAAGGGGGTCGGGCTGGTTGAGGATGATGGTGTCGCTGTAGCAGTGGATTTGCCACTGCAGTGACAAAATAACTGTTGCAACAACGCCTGGCAGTGGCTCCCCAGATTTTGATTTATTTGAGTTTTTAAGTTTATCCCCCTCTGTAGCATCCCGACATGGTTTCTAACACTGCATTTGTAACATTTGTAGGTTTATTATAAAACACTAATCCCAATACCAAAGATTCCCTGACTCATTCAGCCATGATCGTTACAAGGAGGAGATACATAATAAGGGCTTCTTTCGTGAAAGGGGTTTTGTTATTAGGGACGTGGAGGATGAGGCACCAGACTTCTACAACCAGTTGAAGACTTTTGGATGGGAGATGTTAACGGAGCCCATCCCTGAGAGCAACCTGTCCATAGTTTGGAAGTTTTATGCCATACTTCTAACTGTGGATTAGTCTGTTCCCCTCTCCACCATTTGTATTTGGGGAAAGGACGTCCCAGTGGATAATACCACTATCAATGACACTTTGGGAGTCCCCAACCCCTCTAATGTCGCTTTTAAGACCAAGGTCAAGGAGTCAGACTTGAAGTAGGCAGCCAGGATCTTGGCGCCGGAGGGTCAAGAGGGTAAGGTAAAATGGTCTGGTCTCAAGAGGACCAACAAAATTTACTTTTCAACAGAGGCTCATATGTGGCTACAGCTGGTGTCCTGAAGGAGTCGTCCTTCGAGAAATATGACTGATGTGACCTTCCACCATGCTATGGTGGTGGCTTGTGATCTTGCAGAGATTGAGTTAAATATGGGTATGCATGTTATAGATGAGTGGTGGTATTTTTACACTAGGGGAGGGTCTGCGAGGGATTTTTTCTTGCGTTCCCTCATTACTGAGTTATGCAAGAGAGTGGAGGTGCTGAAGGAGGACCACAACACCTTAGAGGAATGCAATGTGTCCTTCAACCGACTGAGGGGTAGGGGTGAGAGGGGAGTGAGCAAGAAGAAAAGGAAGGTAGGGGAAGAGGTCAAGAGTAGCAGCGTTGGAAGGGGCGAGGAGACTAGTACCCCTCCCACACAGGCTCCTGCATCTCTTGGGGCTAGGAGGCCAACCTTGCCATTGTATGAGGTTATTTGGAGAAGACTCAGTTGCCTCCACCAGGGTTGTCTCCTTCAATTTCTATTTCTTTACTAGACCCATCCTAAGCCTATGTAGAGCTCCCAAGGGAGCTAGATGAGGAGAAAAAAAAGTGTCGCTCCTGGTACAGCATGCTGGTTAGGATATGGAAGGTTGTGTAGGTGATAGTCAAATGCACATCCCACACTAAGAAGCTCCCAAAGCTATCAAATAAAGATGTGGAGGTGTTCTCATTCCTTACCAGAATGGAGGAGAAGGGCTCAGACGCCTCGAGCCTCGCAGATGATACCATCAGCTAGATTCCCACCCACCCATTATTTCATTTCCACTTTTTGGTTTTGGGTTGTCCCTGTTTGGGGTATGTATCAAACAATTTACAATCTTTCTTTCTTATATTTTTATGACCTCTACTATTATCGCTTCTTATTAATAAATAACTAGTTTGCAATGCATTACCAAAGTGATTTTCTACCTTAAATATTGTGAACATAGGACCATCTTTATAACGAATGAAAAATTACAAAACAGGGGAAGTATTGTGACATAGGGCCATTTTTACAACGAATGAAAAATTACAAAACAAGGGAGGCCCTGGCAGTTTACTACTTGGGAGTCGCTGCATCGGAGAAGTCGTCGCTGCAGCGGCAAAATCGTTGCTACAGCGGTGCCCACCAGTGGATCCAATTTTCACCTAGTCCCAGGCCCTTTCTTACATGATGCTATCCCACTAATACTTTTATTACCTCTATCTCTCACATTTTAGCAATTTTCAAACTTAGAAGGATCAAATTCTTAACTCTAAGCTATTGTTAACGCGGTTCCAAACCCTCAACTCGATTAAGTACACGAATAATTCCCTTTTTACTCGTCTCAGGTAACAAACCAACATGACAACTTCCCCATAATATAGCAAGGTACCCCCACAATACGTCAGGTACCATATAGAAATCAAGAAATATTTTAAATCATAGAGAAATAAAATGTGTCTCAAATTGCGAAAATAAAGATACATCCCAAATCGCACCTGGCCCTTACTATTCCCAAGTCCTTTTCAAACAACTCATCCCAAATCACACATAGTCATTACTTACACTTGAGGAGTTCAACCATCACACAACAAAGCAATAATAAAATCAATGTGATAACAATCCACATAGGGAATACACGTACCATACTATCATAATACAACAAAACATTTAAGGCACAAGTATTTTGCTAATAAGCCTAACTGATCAACTAATGAAAGAGTTATGCTTACCAATTGCACTGGAAACTACAGTATTCACTACATCAAACATAATTCTCATATCAAAATACAAGCCATACGCCTCTTATTAATCTATACTGGTTAGAATAATACTATTCCACCTTCCAAATGTTTCAATATACCAATTGAGACTAACTAATCCCAATTATGATGGTTTAGATACCAATTGGAATCTGCTAGATACCAATTAGACTAAACTTGGGGAAATAACACTGAATTAGCATGATAGGAGAGAAGAAAGTGAAACTGATTTCCTAGATGCCTTATACCATCTTGTCACAACCCAAACCACGGATCGCTCAGGCACCTATCCAACTCAACCCTAGATAGGAGAACCCTTACTACCCAACCATTTGATTAATGAGGAAGTTAAATAAAATGAATTTTAAAAGAAGAAAATTCCTTTAACAATAAATCAACTCCTGTTAAATACATTAGATAGAAAAAAAAAACGAGGAAAATAAAACCTTCCCCAAAACCTAATGTAAATTGGTACAAGAGCACTAAAGAAGGAACAAACAAATCCAAGACGCAACATCCATATGAGAGTGAAAGGACATGAGCTGTTGAAGAGTGATCACCATCGCTTCTATAGAAACTCCAAATGACCAGCAACAAGGCTATACCCCAAAAGAAAGTATAGTAATTATATTATCAGTACAACCACATGTACTGGTAGGTATCATCGGTCGACCAATGTTAGAAAAAATAACAATTATACCAAATATGAAGAAAATCATGACATCAAATGAAATTTTGAATACTAAGCCCTCTTCACCTATTCATTGGCATGTTGCTCTCAGCATCTCTGTGACCTAATTGTCATTTAACATTTTTGTGTATCTTTGTCCTTTGACAAATAGTCCTTTCTTATATTTCCTAAGTCTTATCTTATCTTTCTTCAATCAATCCTGTGTGTATAATTTTAGCAAATTATCGAGAATCCTACGGACCTTCCTATCCTAGCATAATATAAGAACTGGACCGGGTAGCCTCATTACCCTCATAACCCTATGACCTGAAATACAACTAAGTATAGTAAGCATTCTTTACTACCACATATGTTCAATAAGCAATAAACCAATTTCACTGAGCAGGTTCCACAATTATTTTCACCAAAACATCATATATAGGCACTCCATATATATGATGAATATATGAAAGCAATATGTACGTATCATCTCATCATCATTTCAACATCGTCTCTCATTCACCTTATCGTCATCATGTCATTATCTTGACTACATCAACATAACAATATCATCTCAACAAGATCTCAATATAATGATCAATATCATCATATCATCACCTCATCACCATAATATCATCAATCAACATCACAATATTCTCTCAATGGCATGGTCAATATCATATGTAAATGCAATATATAGTATGCAGTCAAAACATCTCAAGCAGTGTCCAAAAATAATCGCAAACACTAAATTCAGATATAAGCAAAAAGTCAAGCAAATCTTTACTACACTCAAAATTCTGGTAATACCAAAAGTTATTCAAACCCTTATCTATACATTCATATAGACATCTATAAGAACATACGAGAACACATAGAGCACCTTTTCCAGATGATATCCAACAACTCATACTCATCGATGCACACTCATACTCTCAGGTCATCTCTCATGCTTTCACCTAACACCCCAACCCAAAATATTATGCGAGACCATAATTCTTACATTTCCATTACTTAGCGACCTCTATGCCAGACACTAAACCTCTCTCTGTAGCCTTTTTTCTCATTTACAATGACCCCAATCACAACACTATCATACAACTAACCACAACAATGTATGTATGCTCCCACGACCCTTCCGACCTACTAATGCATGCCACTACATTCAGGTCTCACATTTCCCTACTCTCCATCCCCAAATGACTCTACTGTATTCCTATGAACTCACAAATGATCTACTCTAATCCATACTTGCACTCATCTCATACGTCGGTCACCCTTACCCCTTTTCTAACCTACTACCTCGCTTATAACCCTCAACTGCCTCTAATTCCTATGAAATTATACCTTTGGAAACGTAAGGGGCGAACTAGTTTGATAACACATTTATTCAAATCATTTACCGATTATTATCATTTTGTCCATCTAAACTCCGTGTTCAAAAGCCAAAGACATGAAATCTCCCGCTATCACTATCATTATTAAAGGCGGCAAATGGACTGGTCAGTCTCGTTACAGATCAATTCCAGTACTGATTCTTGGTTCGGTAGTCCGAATTCTGCAGGCTCGAAAAGGACCGGTACCGGTACCTTCCAGTACACGGGCCGGTGCTGACAAAAGGATTTAGACCGGTTGTCTGATCAGGTTTTGACTGGTTAATGGTAACAATTTTAAAAAAAATTAAAATATATATTTATACTTTACTAGCCGTTAGTGGGTCCCTCTATCCCCCCACCTCATATTTTCCTATAAATACCCACATTTTCCCCCTTATTTTCCCACAAATTCTCAAAAAAATTCTCTATTACTAATTACTCTCTAATACTCTCTAGTATTTTGTGTATTTGGCTAATTGGGGGGATTTTTTTGAAACAAGCTTCAATTGTCATCTCTCAATTCCAACTTTTGGTTATATAAGTCTGCTTTTACGGAGACGTTCGGTACATTCGTTTCAACTTTCATCTCTTTATTAGTTTAATTACTATTTTTTTTTTTTTTATATTTGTATTGTTTTTATTCATCTCTTTATATTTTTTCGCGTTGAATATGGATGCCAGTAAAAAAAGTAGAGGTAAAAAATTAAATTTTAGCAAGGTTAAAAAAATGATTGGAAAAAATGAGAAGGGTGCTAGCAGCAGTAGAGGTGAGGGTGGAGGTAATTCTAAATTGTTGCCACCTAGATTTAAAAGTAATACCGACGATTTTACTCATGTTAATGATACTTCTTTTGAATGTTCTTGTGCTACTGATATTGGTTCCAGTAATATAGCAGACCATGAGGCTTTAGATAGATGTTTTGGTAATTATTTTGAAGAGGTAGATGTAGAAGAAGTAGAGTTAGAAGAGACCCCTACCCCTACTAGTCCTGCTACGAAATTACCGGAACAAGATGAAGTAGAAAGTTTAAAAGACCGAATGTTCTAAGAGATCATTAGTTTGGAAATTAATCACTCAGAATAGAGAGAAATTAATCACTCAGAATAGGGAGAAAACTACCGCTACTTGCAACAAATGTAAGTTGGTGTTGAAATATTTGACTGGGGGATCGTATGGTGGTACAGGACAGCTAACTAGACATTTGAGAATTTGTGTTCCTGAATTTACTCGTCTAGACGCTATCGCTAAGGCGAAAAAAATGGTACATCCTTGTCCGGAACTGACCAATCTATAGGAGGTTCTTACATGGTGAAGAATATTTTGAATTATAGTAACCCATCTGGCCCAAGTACATCACTTACATACAGTCAGGATAGAGATCGTAAAGAATTAGCTAAAATGGTTGTTGGTGGTGGTTTGCCTTTTAGTTTTGCTAAACATCCCAGTTTTATTCATTATATTCGAAGTGTGTATAACTTTGATTTTTGAGTTTTTTCAAGAAATATAATTAAAAAGGATATTTTTAAATATCAACGTGAGCATTGTCATTTTCTTCGTTGCTTATTTTCTTATTTTGATGGTAGAATATCTATTACTTCTGATATGGGTTTAACTCCTAATGGTAATGATTATTTTACTGTAACTGCTCATTGGATTGATCATGACTGGAACATGCAAAAAAGAATTATAGGCTATAAATATGTTGAAGAGAGTAAAACTGTTTGCTATATAGCTAGTATGACAGGAGAAATTTTGCAATGTTTTGGACTTTCTGATAAGATAATGGGTGTCACGTTAGATAATGCTTCTAGCAATTTGAAAGGTATTGATTTTCTAAAGTCTAGACTTTGTCCACTTGATGATAATGCTTTTCATATTAAGTGTAATGCGCATATTTATAATTTGATAGTGATGGATGTATTGATTTATTTAGTGATTCTTGTCTTAGAATTCAAAGTGTTTGTGCATGAATTTTTAAAGCTAAAATAAAGGCTAGAGTTAGAGAATTTGAAAAATACTTGTGGTTTATTTGAAATGTGATTTAGAAAAATTCCAAAAGAAGTGCCTACTAGATGGAATTCTTTATTTGAAATTCTTGTAGTTGCTATTGATTATCGTGCGCCTTTAACAATGCTTTATAATAAACATAATGCGGATCGGACAGCAAGAATTACCGAAGAGGATTCGAAAGAATGCCAGGAACTTGTTGTTTTTTTTGAATTTTTTTTATAGTGCTACAAATATTATTTCTGGTCACTATTATCCTACTATTTCTTCGACTTTAATAAATGTTTGTGTTATTTCATCTGAATTTGTTAAATACAAAGATCGTGAACATTTTAAAGTAGCTGTTACATATATGGTTGAAAAATTTAGAAAATATTTTTTTCCTATTTCTCAAATATTTTTGACTTCTACTTTGTTCAACCCAACTTATAAAAAATAAGGTGTGAAAAAAATGATTGAAAAGATTTATAAAAATTTAAAAATTACAAGTGATGAAGAACCATGCGTTGAAATGTGTAAGGCTAGTAGTAACTAAAGCTAGAAAATTGTATGATATTTATAGATCCAAGCTACTAAATGGTGAACCATCTGAACATCCAAATCATAAACCTAGATTTAATGATTTTGATGAAATTATGGATGAAGAACTTGGTCTTGATTCTGCTAACAATAATAATTTTGATCAATATACTAATCAGGCACGGAAAAATTTTAGGGATAAACATGGAGATCCCCAACTTTTAAATTGGAGGAAGAACCGAACAGAACAATTTTCATTTCTTTCAAGAGTGGTTCGGGATGTGCTAGCTATGCAAGCATCTTTAGTAGCTTCAGAGCAAGCTTTCAGCGCGAAGAGATTTATTATTGGAGACCATAGGTATTTGCTAGCAAAAGATAGTTTGAAAATATCAGTGTTGTATAGAGATTGGATCAATGTCGAACGATGGAATGCTGGACTGCCAAAATTATCGTATCAAGTCAAAATTGAAATAGATGAAACACTTGGAGAAAATAGTGATGATGGCATGGAAGCAATGGATGAAGAAAATCAAATTCATGTTTCGGAGCATGTTTCCAAGGAATTGATAGATAAGTTACGAAAAATATATTTTGGAAATTTTAGATATTAGTATGATAATCGAGACCTAGCTCAAACAGAACCCTTCCTAGAAGGTGGCTGCATAGATTAGGTGCTCTTTTAATATTTGTAATACATGTACTTCTTTATTTATTTGAATAAAATTTATGGGAATATTATACAAAATGTCCATTGAATTAAACTTTTTACACAAAAACTAACCCACTTTTTGATTTATTACTTGAAATGGCCACTCGGCCAACATTCTAACCGAAAATGCCTACTCGACTTACATTATTACTTGAAATAGCCAGGAGACCTACTTATCAGCCTTGTTCGTTGGGTTAAGTAAAACTAATGATTTTGTACTTTTGTTTTTCCTGTTTTATACTAGCAAACCAACTACCAAGTTTTGTTTTCTCTACTTTATTTTTTTGTTTTTTTACTAGGATAATTCATAATTATATTTTTATCAGTAGTAATGTTTGTTTCATTAAACTAATGAAATACAATATAGAATATGTTTCTGATTTTACGTTGTTACATTAGATAGAGCTGAATATTTTTTAGTTTTAATATTAATATTAACTTTTTTAATAAAACTTTGGAGGAAAATCTTTGTCATTTGTTGGGATTTTATAATCTATCTTACACTGTGGGTGCTAGTAAAATAATGTCATAACTATGGTGCAAGTAATTTCAGAATTATTGTCCTATATTGCATAATTATATATATATATATATATATATATATATTTGTGATAAAATAATTAATTACATTACATAACTTTTATACAATATGATACAATACGTAACTATTTATACAATATCGTTACACGTTTATACAACATTTATACAATCGATACATTACATACCTATTTATACAATATCGATACACGATTACCCTTACACGTTATATACTATTTATACAATGTCGATACATTACATAACTATTTATACAATATCGAAACACGTTTATGCACATTTATACAATATCGATATATTACACATACACTACATAACTATTTGTACATCATATATACATATTTATACATCATTTATACAATATCGATACACGTTTATACATTATTTATATAGTATCAATACATTAAATATACACTGCATAACTATTTATACAATATCGATACATTATATATATACTACATAACTATTTGTATATTATATATACATGTTTATACACCATTTATACAATATTGATAAATGAAAAAATTGCATGGAGAAAGTTTTGAAAAAAAAGGAGAAAAGTTTTTTTTTTTATAAAAAAAAACGCAGAAAAAAAAAACAACAAAAAAAAGTTTTTTCTAAAAAAAAATTAATGCTGAAAAAAAAGGGATGCAAAAATGCCTAATGGGCTTGGGCCGAATTGAGCTTTGTTGAGCCCATGACCCTTTTTGGCTATTTTTTCTGTAAATGAAAAGTGAGTTACTTTTTTTTGTAAATATTTTATTTTTCTGTATATAATTAAATTTTTTCCAAAATAATAGGCAATTCGCCTTCATTTTCTTTTTAAATTTGTCTTTTATCTAAACTTTAAGAATTTTAAAAAATAATAATTAAAATTTAAGTTATAAACTTAAATTTGAAAATTTAAACTTCAAAGTTCAAAAATTAAATTTAAACTTTAAATTTCCAAGTTTAAAAAAATATTAAACTCTTCAAGATTCAAAAGAATTCAAAAAAAAATTAAAATTGAAAATTGAAAATTTAAATTTAAACTTTAAAGTTGAAAATTTAAATTAAACTTAAAAGTTTTTAAAATTTTAAAGTTCAAGATTCAAATTTCAAAAGAATTCAAAAAAAAAAAAAAACTTAAGTAAAAAAAATAAGTATAAAACTGATTTTATTTGTAAAAACTAATTTTGATTTTAAATTACAACACAAAAATTTTTTTAAAAAAATTTGCAAGGTTGTCCGGTTCATGGTCCGGTTCGGCCCGACGACGGACCGGTGCGGACAACCGTCATTTTTCTAGGAAGCCCGGTTCTGGAATGTCCACCGGCCACCAGTACCGGTGCGGAAGTCTAGCCGCCCGTTCCGCTAGGCCCGAACTGGTTCCGGTGCTACCTTTAATCATTATTACATGCATCCAGCCTAAGTCTACTACAATTAACCGTAACCTACTTCGTAGACAAAATCTACTGCTACGGAGGGTGGGGAGTGGTCCCACGCGTGTCTGGCCTATTCTAACGTTAGAATCCTTATCTATACCATTATATATTGATACGTGATTTCATTTAAGCTCTTACCTTACATGTGGTTACTTTATGCCTTACATACTCAGTAAACTCTTTCGTACTGACGTCCCTTATGGGGGACAATGTGTTTCATGCCACAAGTACAGGTACTCCAGCTAGTAGACCTCCTCAGTAGGAGCACAGGACACTCAGCTGCGATTGGTGAGCTCCAAGTTGATTCGAGGCTTTACCGAGTCTTTTATATATGCATTTTGATATTTTACAGTAGTTTTATAAGGCGGGGCCTATCCCGACCTAGACTAAGTTTCTATTTTTAGAGGCTTTTTAGACTAACGTACTAAGTTCAACTATGTCTTGTCTCGTAACAGTTGTGGCCCCAACGACCTAGTCATGTATATGTAGTTTGGGCCTATCTATGCTGGTCTTTCATTAATGTAGCTTATATATATTTGTCAAAGTTTCATGATTTTCATAGTTATATGCATGGTAAGCACAGGTTAAAGTTGGTCATCTCTAGTCTTTAGGGCGTCGGGTGCCTGTCCATCTCAATGAGATTTGAGGTGTGACAAAAGTGGTATCAGAGTCGTTCATCCTAGGGAGTCTACAAAGTTGTGTCTATGTAGAGTCTTGCTTATGGGTTTGTTGTGCACCACATCTATAAGTAGGAGGCTACAGGACATTTAGGAGTTGTTTCTTTTTCTTCGTATCTTAGATCGTGCGATAGAGCCAATGATGTAGGTTGATTTGAATTTAACCTTGAATAAGTTTTTTCTCTATATATTGAAGATGCCAATTACAAGAAGGATTAAGAATAAAAGTAAGCAAGTGTATATGGCTGCCGGAGAAGGGACCAGTAAGTCTCCACCTAGACAAGCTAATCAAAATGAGGCTCAAGCTATGTTTGCATCACAGACTTCTTCTACTCCTCCATCTCCCGAAGAGCTAAGGAGGAGAACAACATCCTCAGAATCACCTATTAATGCTATTGAGCAAGATTTAGGGAATGTAGTGCAATTATTAACTCGTATAGTTGCTAGACAAGGTCAAGGACAAGCTGGTCCAACTATGGGTACTAGTGGTGCGGATAGAGCAGCCAGTCTACGGACACATGATTTTCTTAAATTGGACCCTCCCACATTCACCGGGTTAGATCTTAACAAAGACCCACAAGACTTTATTGATCAAATCCAAAGGGATTTCGATGTCATGCATGTATCTGGTAAAGAAACGATTGAGCTCACAGCATACAGATTGAAAGGAGAGGCTATATTATGGTATGAAGACTGGAAACGATCTAGGGATACAGGTGGACCGTCAGCTAATTGGAAAGAGTTCAAAGCAACATTTCATGATCATTACCTTCCATTTGAGATCTGAGAGTCCTATGCAGGTCAATTTTTAAATATTCGCCAAGGGAATATGAGCATAAGAGAGTACAATCTTCAGTTTAACTCTTTGGCCAGGTATGCTCCTATTGTGGTAGCTACAATGGAAGATAGAGTTCATTGATATGTGGATATATTGGATCCGTATCTAGTTAGAGATTGTACTATTGTTGCCTTGAATAAAGACATGGATATAGCAAGGATACAAGCTTTTGTACAAAAAATAAAAGATCAAAGACAAAGAAGGACACAAGAGCCGAAAAGAGGGTTCTCCAAGAGGGCTGGATCTATGGGGCAGTTTATACCATACCTAGACACCATCTTTCTACTTTAAAACAAGTTCTCCACCCCGATTTTAAGGATTTAGGGGCAATCAATTTGGGCAAAGAAGTGAGAGCCAAGGTTCAGTAGCGCAGAACCAAGAGCATGGAAGTATGAGCCAATCAAGACCTCCTAGAAAGCCTTGTAAACAATGTGGGAGACATCATCTAAGGCATGCTGGTTTGGGATAGATGCTTGTATGATGATAAATTACCCCTGTAAGGGAATGGGTGGTGTGGTACAAACTACTGGATCATCTATTACATCATCATCATCTGTGCCTCCTTTAGGTAGAGGTCAACAAATATTTGCTGGTCGTGGTAGAGGTTGTAGAGGAGCAGCTAGTTCTAGCGGAGTCCAAAGTCATACATATGCTCAAGCGGGTCGACGAAATTTGGAGGCTTCTTCTGATGTGGTTACAGGTACATTGTCCATCTTTTCACATAATGTATATGCATTAATTGATCCAGGCTCTACGCTATCATATGTCACTCCATTGTTTGATGGAAAGTTCAAAAGAACACCGAAATCACTAGTTAAGCCATTTGAAGTGTCTACACCAGTTGGTGAATCTATTATAGCTAGAAGAGTTTATCGGAATTGCATAGTTACTGTTTGTGATCATGACACATTGGCTGACCTTGTTGAGCTAGAAATGGAAGACTTTGATGTTATGATAGGTATGGATTGGTTGGCTTCTTGTTATGCCACAATAGATTGCCGAGCTAAGAAGGTGTATTTCCATTTTCCAAAGGAGGCAGTCCTTGAATGGAGGGGTAATATTGGGGAACTAAGGGGTAAGTTTATTTCTTATGTTAAGGCAAAGAATATGATGTCCAAAGAGTACATATGTCATGTAGTGAGGGTGAAAGATATAGAAGCGGAACCACTGACTCTTCAATCCATTCCAGTGGTAAATGAATTTTCTGATGTGTTTCCTGAAGAGCTTCCTGGTTTAACTCCAGAACGAGAAGTAGAGTTTGGTATTGATGCAATCCCAGGTATTCAACCTATTTCTATTCCTCCGTATAGAATGGCCCCGGCAGAATTATGTGAATCAAAGGAGCAATCAAAAGACTTGCTAGAAAAAGGGTTCATAAGGCCTAGTATGTCCCCTTGGGGCGCACCCGTGTTATTTGTACGTAAGAAAGATGGAACGTTGAGAATGTGTATTGACTACCGACAACTGAATAAGGTGACAATTAAGAATAAATATCCCCTTCCTAGAATTGATGATTTGTTTGATCAGTTACAAGGTGCTAAGTGTTTCTCAAAGATCGACTTTAGGTCAAGTTATTACCAAGTCAAAGTGAAGGAGAAAGATATACCCAAAATAGCTTTTCAAACACAATATGGTCATTTTGAGTTTTTAGTTATATCATTCGGCCTAACCAATATACCAGCAGCTTTAATGGATCTGATGAATAGATTGCACAAGCCATTCTTGGATGTGTTTGTGATAGTATTTAGAGATGATATTCTGGTGTATTCAAGATTAAAAGAGGACCATGCTAATCATTTGCTACAGGTGTTATAAATTCTTTGTGATCGTAAGTTATATGCAAAGTTCTCTAAATATGAGTTTTAGTTAAAATCAGTGGCGTTCTTAGGGCATATTGTATCCGATAAAGGGATAAGGATTGATTCTCAAAAGATAAAAGCTGTGAAGAACTAGAAAAGATCCACAATGCCTATGGAGGTTCATAGTTTCCAAGGCTTGGCAGGTTATTATAGAAGGTTCGTCGAGGGATTTTCTTCCATTTCTGCACCAATAACCAAGCTAACACACAAAGCAACCAAGTTTCAATGGAATAATGCCTGTGAAAGAAGCTTTCAAGAGCTGAAGAATAAGTTAAATTCCACGTCTGTATTGGTATTTCTAGAAGATACAGAGGGGTATGTAGTGTATTTTGATGCTTCAGAAGTGGGTCTAGGATGTGTATTAATGCAGCATGGTAAGGTAATAGCCTACGCCTTAATACAGTTGCGTCCACATGAGAAGAATTATCCAACACATGATCTTGAGCTAGCCGCAATTATATTTGTTTAAAGATATGGCGCCATTACCTATATGGGGTCCATGATGATATATATACTGACCATAAGAGTTTACAATTTATCTTTAAGCAGAAGGACTTAAATCTAAGGCAGCGAAGATACCTTGAGCTATTAAAGGACTATGACATTGATATCTTGTATCATCTGAGGAAAGAAAATATGGTAGCTGATGCTTTAAGTTATAATACAATGGCAAGAACTTATGGGCAGTCCATGGAAAGACAAGGGATAACTAAAGATCTACCCCAACTAGCTAGCTTGGGGGTTCACCTTCTTGAATCTCCAGATGAAGGAGTTATTGTGCAAAATGCGATAGAATCCTCATTGGTAACTGACGTGAAGGAAAAGTAGTATACGGATCCTACTCTATTACAACTTAAGGAGAATGTACAACAAGATATGACAAAGGAATTTGAGCTTAAGCAAGAAGAAGTACTTCGGTGTCAAAACAGATTGTGTGTACCTAATATAGATGGGCTAAGAAAGAAGATTATAACAGAGGCATACTATTTAAGATATTCTGTCCATCCGGGGTCAACCAAATGTATCATGATTTGAAATAAGTGTATTGATGGGAAAACATGAAGAAGAACATTGCAGAGTTTATAGCCCAATGTCCAAATTGTCAACAAGTTAAAGTAGAGCATCAAAAGCCAGGAGGTTATATGCAGTGTATGCAACTCCCGATTTGGAAGTGGCACAAGATCAACATGGATTTCATCACTGGTTTGCCTCGCTCCTCTCAAAATTATGATTCCATATGGGTAATAGTTGATAGACTCACCAAATCAGCACACTTCCTACCGGTTAAGACCACTTACACTGTTGAAGAGTATGCAAAGTTGTATATTAAAGAGATAGTTTGGCTACATAGAGTCCCAATCTCTATTATATTCGATAGAGGAGCTCAATTTACTACAAAATTTTGAAAGTCAATTTAGAAGAGCTTAGGAATGCAAGTGAGTCTAAGTACAACTTTTCACCCTCAAACGGATGGCCAGGCGGAACATACAATCCAAACACTTGAGGATATGTTACGAGCTTGTGTATTGGACTTCAAAGGTAATTGGGATGATCATTTGCCACTTATTGAGTTTGCATACAAATAAGCTATCATTCGAGAATCAAAATGGAACCTTACGAAGCTTTATATGAAAGAAAGTGTAGATCACCAATCGGGTGGTTTGAAGCGGATGAAACTACCTTATTTGGGCCAGATCTTATTTATCAAGCTATGAAAAAAGTTAGGGTGATACAACAGTGGCTGGAAAAAGCTCAAAGTCGACATAAATCATATGTCAATGCTAGAAGAAGAGGGCTAGAGTTTGTTATAAGAGATTGGGTATTTTTAAAGTGTCACCAATAAAAAGGGTAATGAGGTTTGGTAAAAAGGGAAAACTAAGTCCACGTTATATAGGGCCATATAAGATTATACGAAGATTTGGCCAAGTTGCATATGATTTATATCTACCCTAAGAACATTCAACAGTACATCCATTGTTTCATGTCTCAATGCTCCAAAAGTGTATAGGAGGTCCATCTCGTATTACTCCTACTATAGATCTACAAGTTCCAGAAGATCTTACTTTTGAAGAAGTACCTATTGCTATTCTAGATCGGCAAGTTAAGAAGTTAAGAAATAAAGAAGTAGCTTCTGTAAAAGTACTTTAAAGGAACCAACAAGTAGAAGAGGTCACATGGGAAGTCGAGGAAGCGATGAAATCCAAGTACCCTTATTTGTTTCAATCCAAAAAGAAAGTCCAAGATGCTGAATTAGAGCATTAACAAATAAGTGTATATATATATATATATATATATATAAAAGTGCTATGTGGTAATAAGGAGATTAAACTTAGGCTTGAACTTGTTTAGGCTGGCAAATTAAGTTAATATTCGAGGACGAATGTTTTTAAAAGGGGAGAGGATGTAACACCTGTATGTTGTGTGCACTTGTTCTATTAATATGGAACTTGTGGTAACCTTGTTGTATAGGTAAGGGACTAAGTTTCTTAAGTGATTAGTGATGGTTCAAGATGGATTTAAAGGATATTATAACTGCCCAAGACATTGCAGCATCTATATGCCAAGTTAATCTCGATGGAAGTATTTAAACGCGATATAGTAAGATGGTATTCTACCCCAAAGATTAAAGTAGCCAAGTGTATATAAGTATTAAGTTAACATAAAAGGATTAAGACTTAGAATATGGATTAAAATAAGTGAGCTTATTGCTTGGCTTAAATTAAACTAGTAGGTGACAAGCAGGTGCATCACCTACTTTGACCTATTGACCAAACCTAAGAACTAAGTATATCCATCACCTACTAAGACTCCTTTGACAAGCCTATTGGTCCAAGTACACCACCACCTACTTGAATTAATTCTGGCCCAAAATGATTGGAAGAAAATGTGGAAGAATAGGCAACCAAGGCCCAACAATTTTAAGTCCACAAAGGCCCAAGTTCAATAGCTAAGTAGGTGAACCTAATTGATAATATATGGCCCAAAATTAGCCAAGAAAGTCAGCCAAACCAGGTCCCTTTTGAAGGGTTTAGGATCAGATCATTTGGTTCATTTTAAATTGAAAAAAAAAATCAACTTTCTAGAGATTTCTCTCTTTCTCTCTCTAAGCTTCTATAGCAGCCCTAAACTTCCATTAGGGTTCTTGGGATTGTCTTTATTTCCAAGATAAGGTAAGTGAATGAATTATGAGTTTAGTTTAAGAAGACTATTGGAATTATTTTCTTCATATTCAAAGCATTGGACAATTTCATCTAAGCTTTGACAGTCCCACTTTTCTTTAAACTTCTAAGAGATTTATCTTTTTCTTTGGTTTAAGTTTGGAAAATAATGCAAGTCCTTGACGAATTACAAGTTACGGAGATATAAATTTCAGAATTTGAGGTAAGGGTTCTGCCCTATTTCATCTCTTCTTAGATACAAATTTGGGTAGGTGATTGTGGATGTAATTTTATTGGGAATTCATCAGAAAAGGATAGTAAGAAATGTGTTCATGTTTTACTATAGTGTAATGGAATTTTTGGGACTGTTTGATAGTTATTTTGGAGGTATTGTGTTGGGAGACAGTTGCTCACCCTATATAATGGTTGTGTATGGGTTGTATTGATGTGGAAACGGAGGGGGTGGTGATGCACCATTTATTCAAGGGCTACTGCCTAGCTACTGTTTGGATGAAGTTAAGTGGCCTAAACACGTTGATTAGCTACTAATACTAGTTTTACTACTTACTTTATTGAAGATAAGTAATCCGAAGGCCAGGAGATTAATTTGGGGTAATATCGGTGTTGTACTACAAGGTATGTAAGGCTATTCGATTCTATGTTCTTTGGCATGAAATCTAATACATGTATTACAAAATGAGCTTTCTAAGTGCTCTTCCTAGTAAAAAGATAGATAGTGGCAGTGTACCATCTCTAATTTAGTCAATAGTTTTGTTCCCACTCCATAGTATGTTAGAATACTTCAATGTGTGTTTATTATTAGATCTACTTGTTTATTCTTCCAAGAACTAGTCTGGGAATGGTACTTTCGGCAGCAATCTTAGTAAACTTTTTGTTTAGTCAAGTGAAGTTCGTTGTGTCATTTAAGCTCCTAAATACTACATTGATGTTACATTTGCTCCCTATGTCATTATTACTGCGTTAAATATGTATTCACATGTCTCTTGCTACTAGTCCATAGTCCAAAACTCAATAATGTTATGACCACCAAAAGATTAATCTCAACGATTCAAGAAATAATGTAAAGTGAATCTGCTTATTGACGAGTGGTATCCCAGGGGTGGAAGAAATACCTAGCATGGGTCGATCCCGATCTATATACTACGGGTGGTATCCCATGGGTGAGAGGAAAGTCTAGCATGGGTCGATCTCGATTTATGTATTTATGAGAACCGTATCCCAGGGGTTAAAATACCTAGCATGGGTTATCCTCTTTTACCACTGATCAGCTGGTCATTTATATTATATGCCTTACGAAGTTTATAAATTAAAGAAGAGAAAAGTAAAAAAAAAAAAGTAATGTATGTGATCCCACTAGTGCAAGCAAAGGTGGTCTTTTATCCTTATCTATACAGTTATATATTGATACCTGATTTCATTTAAGCTCTTACCTTACATGTGGTTACTTTATGCCCTACATACTCAGTACACTCTTTCATACTGATGTCCCTCATGGGGGACACTGTGTTTCATGCCACAGGTACAGGTACTCCAGCTAGTAGACCTCCTTAGTAAGAGCACAGGACACTCAGCTGCGATTAGTGAGCTTCAAGTTGATTCGGGGCTTTATCGAGTTTTTGATATATGCATTTTAACATTGTACATTTGTTTTATAAGGCGGGGCCTATCCTGACCTAGACTTAGTTTTCTATCTTATAGAGGCTTTGTAGACTAACGTATTAAGTTCAACTATGGTTTGTCTCGTAACATTTGTGGCCCCAACGACCAAGTCATGTATATGTAGTTTGGGCCTATCCATGTTAGTCTTTCATTACTGTAGCTTATATATATTTGTCAAAGTTCTTGATTTTCATAGTTATATGCATGGTAAGCACAGGTTAAAGCTGGTTCTCTCGAGTCTTTAGGGTGTCAGGTGCCTGTCTATCTCAATGGGATTTGAGGAGTGACAACTAGTAACTTCTTCTGTATCATCATATAGAGTTCTTGGATGCTCCTCATCCTATATGGTCTTTCACTTGAACTCTCTTGAGAAGACGGAGATGCAATATTTGCTGGTGAAGGAGGTGGGGTTGCATTCTGTGCAGGTGCCATGATCTCCTACTCTTCTTTATTTCTAAAGCATGTAAGAAAATCATATGTTCTTTCTTCCTAAGCCTCCTGGACCTCCTAATTCCATGTCGCTTTTTCATCAAATTCAACATCATGACTCACCACCACCTTATTGTTGCTTGGGATGTATAACTTGTAGTTTATTTAACTAGTATCATAGCCAACAAACACATACTTGACACTTCGATCGTCAAGTTTAGCTCTCCCTTGATGTGGAACATGAGCATATGCTATGCTCCCAAAAATTCTCAAGTGCTTCACACTTGGCTTTCTCTCGCTCTATGCTTCTTGAGGTGTTTGATCTCTCATATATCTTGTTAGAGACCTATTTCTCAAATAAACTACATAAGAAACAACCTCGACCCAAAATTCTTTTGGCAGATTTTTAGCTTTCAACATACATCTAGCCATATTAAGAATTGTTTTATTCTTTTTTTCTGGAACTCCATTTTGTTGGGGCGAGTAAGGTACCATTAGAGTATGACAAATTTCATGAGATTAACAAAAGTCATTAAATTCTTTTGAAGTGAATTCGACTCCTCTATCAGACCTTAAGTCTTTTATTTGAAAGTTGCTCTCCTTTTTTACTAAAATTTTTAAAAGTAATAAAAGCTTCTAATTTTTGCTTCAAGAAATATACCCAAGTCTTTCTAATGAAATCATCAGTAAAGACTAAAGAGAAAGAAATATTTACTTTTACCGAAAGAGGGTGGATCGCTTGGACCACACACATCAATGTGAGCAAGCTGAAGTGGATTAGTTGCTCTTGATGTAGTCTACTTCAGAAAACTCCTCCTTGCATGTTTTCCAAGAAGACAAGCTTCAGAAAAATAATTTGGATGGTTGATTGACGGAATCCCATCAACCATGTTCTTATCTCCTATTGATTTGAGTGCTTCAAAATTCAAGTGCCCAAATTGCATGTGCCAACACCATAATTCTTCTTATACATTAGTCTTCAAACACTTTGCATTAATGGTCTTAAGATTCAAAGGAAATAATCTCTTCTTTGCCATATGCACTTTAGCAATTAAATTGCTACTTGAATCTCTAAGCCATAGAAGTATATTTTTCAAATGAAGATCATATCCTTTTTCAAGAAGTTGTCCCAAACTTAAAATATTAATTTTCAGTTTTGGTACATAATAAACCTCGTTAATCAATTTGTGACCACCATCTTTACAGGAGATTAGAATCATATCTATCCCTTCAGTTTGATCTTTGATGTATCTCCAAAAGACACATTACTTTTCACCATTTTCATGATCTTCACAAATTTGTCTTTGTATCCACACATATGGTTACTTGCTCCATTTTCAAGATACCATGAACTGCAATCATCTTTATCATCTTCTTTGAGTGTCATTAACAACGTTGAGTCATCTTCTTCTTTGTTGTTATCAACAAGGTTAGCTTTCTCTTCAATATTACTACGACATTCCCAAGGATAATGTCTAAATTTATGACAGTTGTAGTACTCAATTTTGGATTTGTCATACCTCATTTCTTTGGTACCTTGATAAGCTCCACGTCCTCTTCCTCCTTGTTGTCCACGACTACGGCCTCTGAATGTTTGGTGATATTTATCTTCATTGTTGAATTTGTTAACATAACTCCTTCCTCTTCCACGACCTCCACGGCCTCGCCATTGTCCATTTCCTCTATAAGTTTTTTCACCACCAAAATCTTTGAAGGATGCCTGAGTTATAAGAAGTTGCTCCAATGGCTCTTCTTTTCTCCTTTTTATCTTTTCTTCATGGGCCTGTAAAGAACCTTCCAACTTCTCTACCATCATAGAGTCTAAAACTTTAGACTCCTCAATAGCATACACCACATAATCAAATTTAGGTGATAAAGAGTGAAGGATCTTTTCTACTACTCGTACATCATCTACTTTCTCCCCGTACCTTGTATTAAGACATTGAATCGCTTGTCTTCACTAGCTTTATTAGTTGGCAGCTCATGCTCAAGCGTGAATGCCTCAACCAAAACTTTCTATTAACCCCCCAAAAAAACAAAACTAAGAATCACAATTAACACAACTGATTAAACAAACAAAATAAAATAAAAAATAAAAGAAGAATAGGTGTAGATAATTATCGAAGTTTTTGATTTGTCTGAGTTAAAAAACTTGACCACTGTTGTGTATTGTGGAGTAGCACATGCCACATAATGTAGCATAAGAGGTTACTTTTCATCGGAGACTATTTGCACATTCTTTTCTCTATATTTGGGGAAAATATCCCATGTCCATACTATAAAGGCATATAAAAAACCAATAAGCTGGTATGATGCTCCAACAGTGGTTTTTATTGGTTTCAATGAACTTTTCAACTAACTTAGAGTTTCATTAAAAGATAGTTCACCCCATCAAAACTCTGTACATAAAGCTTCATCCTCCAGTATCATGGTATGATTAGCATAGATGACCTTAGTATGCCTCCCTCCCAACAACACGCGTCTTAAAATATAGATTTCAACTAGTTTGATAGTGTCTAAACCAGTTTGGACTTCATTTTTTCTTGTTTCCACAAAAATTTTCAAGTCTTCCATTTTTAATTTGTCTGCTCCACCAAAATAAGTATTCAACAGACAGCTGTCACCCCTTTTTTCCCTAACTGCTGTTAATACATTGCTAGAACTTTTAATTGACAAACCAGTAACAAGACCAAAAACGTCGAGTGTGAACTCGATATAACTTCCCTGGACATAAAATCCCATCACATTCATCTTGTTACATCTTACTTCAGATAAGAGCATGCAATGTAAAAGAATACCAGATGAATTCAGATTACCTAATTGCATGAATTTTCCAAAAACACCTTTCTCTAATAATGACAACTGATTGCCATCCAAAAAGGTCATTATAGTTTTGTGATAACTCGAATCTCCTCTTCAACGAGGGTCTGATTTGAATCAATCTTTAGGATCAATAAACTACTCGGCAGGGTTTGTCTTGCTAGACACGATTTAGAAAATCTACATAATTGCAAAGATAAACACAACTTTCAAATTCAAAAATAACAACAAAACAAGAATCGTGAAGACACGACAATGTATAAGACATAAAATATATATATATATATATATATAATATAGATACACAAAAAAAATCAAGGTGCAAAATGAAATTTATGAGACAAAAAAAATGGACTCAGTGGCTACAGAAACCACCAAAAAACCAACTCTCACAGGCAAAACTAAATGACCTAATGACTAGACAAAAATGAACTCAGTGAGTAGATAAACCACCAAATACCCAAATCTCACCACCAAAAACTCTCTTTCATCAAAGTGATTTAGGTAAAAAAATAGAGTTTATCAATTGCTATGTACCAAAATGCTCTAAATGCATAGAATGTGATTAAGAGAAAAGGAGAGTGATTTCCAGCTCAAAAAATTGGGTCTAGCACCAATTGCTAGGTAACAAATAGTTCAATGCAATCTATGTGATTAAAAGAAAAGGAGAGAGAATTACCTGTGCCTAGGAAGAAAGTGCAGAGAGAAGAGGGACAAAATCAAAAGCCCTAAAAAATAAATTGTGATTTCACTATAAAGAGAGAAGAAGATAAAGGTGAAGCTCCGAATACTTCTTTGTAGCTTTGAGCTTTGATATGAAATGTGAAGCTCCGAAACAAGGAAACCCTTTGACTATTTTGAGCTTTGTGAACTGGGATAAACGTATTTTTAATTTAAAGTTGTTGCAGATAAATTGTGTCAATTGAAAAATAATTGATTTCTAATAAAATAATATATCACAAGTTATGCCTCGTAGACAAGCGTTGACACTATTAATATTAATTTAGCAAAAGTTTTATAACTCTTACCTTAAAGGCAAACTTAGCCCCAACGAAATAAGTTATGCCCCATAGGCAAGAGTTGACACTATTAGTCTATATTGATTTAGCAAATACTCTATAACTCTTGCCCTAGAGGCAAGACATAGCCCAAGGACTTCAAAAGAACAGGTAATGCCTCATGGGCAAGAGTTCACACTATCTGTATGTTATGGGGGTATGTAGTAACTATTGCCTTAGAGGAAAAACATAGCTGAATGGCTTAAAAAATTATTGTATACCTCATAGAGAATAATTTATACTATTTCACAAAGTTTAACTAATAGATTATTATACATTCTTGACTTAGAGGCATAATCTGTAGTAGTTGTTGTCTTAGATGCAAAACATAGCTCAAGGGATTACAAAAATTAACGAATACTTCATGGGCAACGGTTTATATTATTTCACAAAATCTAACTTATTGAGTATTACATAACTATTGCCTTAGGGGAAAAACGTAGCTCAAATTTTTTTTAAAATTAACATATTCCTCATGGACAACAATTTACATAATTTCACAATGTCTAACTTATTAGATACTCTATGAATCTTGTCGGAAAGACTTTGCCCAAGGAATTTCAAAAGAACAAGTTGAGCCCCATGGGCATAACGTCCAGTAACGGTTGCCTTAGAGGCAAAACATAGGTCAAGAACTTAAAAAAATTAAGGAATACTTCAAGGGCAACAGTTATACTATTTTAACAAAGTCTATGTAGTTCTTGCCTTAGAGGCAAAATGTAGCTTAGAAAATTTTCAAAAATTAAATATCTCATGGACAACAATCTACACTATTTCGCTATGTCTAACTTATGAGACACTCTAATATAAGTTGGTAACCCAAAAAAGAGAGTATATCATGACCTTGTTACAACTTGACTTGAGGAAAATAAACTCATCAGTAAAAAAAAAAACAAGATCAAGAATTTGATATCAAAAGGTCGAAAGAGTAAGTAGTAAACTAATAAGAAAAATGAAACAGAAAAAAGAATGTAACAATTTACAAAGGAAAAAGGAAAAATTATGGCAAACTAGTTGAAAGTAAATATTGTCAATTACAACTTGAACAACCATCTTTAAACCTCACAAGGAAACACAAGATAAACGTAAATTCTATTATGAATTTCCCAAGTCTTCAGCAGTACAAAATTCATCGTTTATAGACATGTGATCAGAAACATTGGGTAGCGTTGGAGTTATTAGAGCAAAGTTAGGAGAATCATCTACATCTGATACTTTGCACCGCTTCCTTTTCCTAGAAATCAAATCATCAATCTTCTCAGGAGGTGTTGAAAGATCAATTTCTCCAGTATGAAGTTTGGCACAAATCTGCGAACCAGTTTCAAATATGACTTCATATCCTAGAATAGCCACATTTTGTTTTTGCATTTCATCCACCCCCTTATTCCTTTCGAAATCTGTAATACCAACTCCTCATCCATCAAATGTTTTATTTACCCCTTGAAGAAGCTCCACAACAGAATAAAACTTGGACTCTAGAGACTATATAACAAAAATTTATTAATGTCACAGCACAATCAAGGCAATGACTGGTACAATGATGTTATTTCTATTGAATAAAAAATTTGTGGAATTTACCGTAATACGGCTTATAACCCCATCCAAAGCAGTATCAAGATGAGTCTTAAGAGAAGCTGTCACTCTCTGTATCAAAATTACAAAAGAAAAGGAAAGATTACTAAAGTAAGCTAGACACTCAACATTGAATTGCGATTTGAACTGTAAAACAATAAACATATATCCTATCATTTAAAGAAAAAGAGGGTGACAGAGATTCTACCCTGATAAAATATCTAAAGTGAAGTTGCAATATTTTTTTTGTATGCACAATATAGGTTATGCCCTATGGACAAGAGTTGGCCCTACCCTAGTCTGTATTGATTTGGCAGATGTTCTATAACTCTTGCCATAGAGGCAAGACTTAGCCCATAAAGGAACAAGTTATGCCCCATGGGCAAGAGTTGCTACTACCTTGGTCTGTAATGATTTGGCAGATACTCTATAACTCTTGCCCTAGAGGCAAGACTTAGCCCACAAAGGAACAAGCTGTTCCCCATGGGTAAGAGTTAATACTACCTTGGTCTGTAATGATTTGGCAGATGCTCTGTAACTCTTGCCCTAGAGGTAAGACTTAGCCCACAAAGGAATAAGTTGTGCCCCATGGGCAAGAGTTGATACTATCTTGGTCTGTAATGATTTGACAGATGCTCTATAACTCTTGCCCTGGAGGCAAGACTTAGCCTACAAAGGAACAAGTTGTGCCCCATGGGCAAGAGTTGATACTACCTTGGTCTGTAATGGTTTGGCAGATGCTCTATAACTCTTGCCCTAGAGGCAAGACTTAGCCCACAATGGAACAAGTTGTGCTACATGGGCCAGAGTTGATACTACCTTGGTCTGTAATAATTTGACAGATGCTCTATAACTCTTGCCCTAGAGGAAAAATTTAGCATATAAAGGAACAAGTTGTTCCCCATGGGCAAGAGTTGATACTACCTTGGTCTGCAATGGTTTGGCAGATGCTCTATAACTCTTGTCCTAGAGGCAAGACTTAGCCCACAAAGGAACGAGTTGTGCCCCATGGGCTAGAGTTGATACTACCTTGGTGTATAATGATTTGGCAGATGCTCTATAACTCTTGCCCTAGAGGCAAGACTTAGCCCACAAAGGAACAAGTTGTGCCCCATGGGCCAGAGTTAATACCACCTTAGTCTGTAATGGTTTGACAGATGCTCCATAACTCTTGCCCAAGAGGCAAGACTTAGCCCACAAAGGAATAAGTTGTGCCCCATGGGCCAGAGTTGATACTACCTTGGTCTATAATGATTTGGCAGATGATCTATAACTCTTGCCCTAGAGGTAAGACTTAGCCCACAAAGGAACAAGTTGTGCCCCATGGGCAAGAGTTGATACTACCTTGGTCTGTAATGCTTTGGCAGATACTCTATAGCTCTTTCCCTAGAGGCAAGACTTAGCCCACAAAGGAACAAGTTGTTCCCCATGGACAAGAGTTAATACTACCTTGGTCTGTAATGATTTGGCAGATGCTCTGTAACTCTTGCCCTAGAGGTAAGACTTAGCCCATAAAGGAATAAGTTGTGCCCCATGGGCAAGAGTTGATACTACCTTGGTCTGTAATGATTTGGCAGATGCTCTATAACTCTTGCCCTGGAGGCAAGACTTAGCCTACAAAGGAATAAGTTGTGCCCTATGGGCTAGAGTTGATACTACCTTGGTCTGTAATGGTTTGGCAGATGCTCTATAACTCTTGCCCTTGAGGCAAGACTTAGCCCACAATGGAATAAGTTATGCTACATGGGCCAGAGTTGATACTACCTTGGTCTGTAATAATTTGACAGATGCTCTATAACTCTTGCCCTAGAGGAAAGACTTAGCCCACAAAGGAACAAGTTGTTCCCTATGGGCAAGAGTTGATACTACCTTGGTCTGCAATGGTTTGACAGATGCTCTATAACTCTTGTCCTAGAGGCAAGACTTAACCCACAAAGGAACAAGTTGTGCCCCATGGGCCAGAGTTGATACTACCTTGGTCTGTAATAATTTGACAGATGCTCTATAACTCTTGCCCTAGAGGCAAGACTTAGCCCACAAAGGAACAAGTTGTGCCCCATGGGCCAGAGTTAATACCACATTAGTCTGTAATGGTTTGGCAGATGCTCCATAACTCTTACCCAAAAGGCAAGACTTAGCCCACAAAGGAATAAGTTGTGCCCCATGGGCCAGAGTTGATACTACCTTGGTCTATAATGATTTGGCAGATGCTCTATAACTCTTGCCTTAGAGGCAAGACTTAGCCCACAAAGGAACAAGTTGTGCCCAATGGGCAAGAGTTGATACTACCTTGGTCTGTAATAATTTGGCAGATGCTCTATAACTCTTGCCCTAGAGGCAAGACTTAGCCCACAAAGGAACAAGTTGTGGCCTATGGGCAAGAGTTGATACTACCTTGGTCTGCAATGATTTGACAGATGCTCTATAACTCTTGTCCTAGAGGTAAGACTTAGCCCACAAAGGAACAAGTTGTGCCCCATGGGCAAGAGTTGATACTACCTTGGTCTGTAATGATTTGGCAGATACTCTATAACTCTTGCCCTAGAGGCAAGACTTAGCTCCCCAGTAAAGGAAGAGAGGCCATCATTTAATGGAAGAGAGGGTGACAGAGAGTCTATCCCCAGTAAAATATGAAAAGTGAAGGTACAATAGATTTTTTTTTGTATACACATTATAATCTCATAGTTGGTAGCTATGCATTTGTTTCTATTTTACTATACTGATAGACATTCATGTAAAAAGTATGTAAATGATAAATTGATTTTGCTAGAAACTTACATCAACAATGATGTTAATCAAGATGGAAGGAAAAAAATCCCGAAGAATTAAAAGAAACATCCACTGGGAGACACTCTGTTTCTTCATCAGTAGCAACACATGGCTACACAAGGAAAATCATCGAACAATTTTTGATTTTTAAACATAAATATATACTTACAAGTAAAAGAACACTTTGGACATTTACAAATAATTGAACTATCAAGAAGTTTTAAATTCAAAATCCTGTAAAATGCAAGACAATTTAAGTGCAAAAATTAAGAGTTTCTGTTACCCTAAAAGTTCTGTTTAAGTAAGATCTACAAAAAAAATACAATACCCTAAAGTATAATACCTTGAAAATGAAGAACTTACCGAAATCATATCCATATTGTTCTGTATATCGCGAGAATTGAAAATCTCTTGAAAGGGAGAGGTGCGAAAGAGAGAAAATGCGAGTCTGTCGGCACTTCAACAGAGAGTGAGATGCAATAGATAGAGCAGAGGTGATTAAGGGGCAAAACTGTACTTTTAGTATGTCGGTAAAAGAGTGAAGGTTATTTGGGCAAAGGTTTTTTATTGGGAGTAAAAATACAAAGCTACCCATTATGAAGGACATTCCATGTAATTTCCTGCTACCAGTAGCCCAACACCACAAACATCTGACCCGGCCCATTCCCTTAACTCACCCTTATACCCTCTCTTCCCCACAGACCTCGCGCACTCACGCACAAATTCACGCGCCCCTTTTCTCTCATTCACTCTGCGCAAAACATCGACAACAACAGAACTCAACAGCCACACTCAAACGACTCAGTTTGAAATTCCAAATCGACTATTTTCGGCTATAAATAGCCACACTCATTTTCATTGAAAGGTGGAATAGGGAGGAGGTGGAAGAGAGCTTGAGGAGTGTTAGAGTTTTCTATTCACTAATTCTTGATAGTTCTTTGCTTTGTTTTCTCTTATTTCTGACGTATTTCCCCGCTATTTTTATATCTTTTTCATCACTCATACTCAAAGTTGGTGTGGAAATTCATCCTCGTCAAATCGTCGTCTTAATTTACTGCTCGTTAAAAGGTAAGTTTTCCTCCTCGTCTTAATATTTTTTAAGTCCTGTGCATGATATTTCTTGTCGGAATTGGTTTTCCATTGTGCTTCAGCTTGCTTTCCATGGTTGAATGAAGTTAGGGTGTTTTTCTTACTGTTTGCTTCTAATTAGACTAGTCAAGCTTATGTGTTTAAGTGTAATAGAATTGCTTCCTTTATGTGGTATTTTGTAAAGAGCTAGAATTCGACGCTTAGTCTAGATATAACATAATCTCCCTCTCTGTTCAATTTCTTTCTCTGTATACTACTCGTTGTGTTGTTTGCTTGTGCTTTTGTTTCAATACGTGGTGAATAGCATAGGTGTCACATTTTGTTCGTATTTATTGGTGGACGCAAGCTTTTTAAGAATTTTTGATTCCCCGTTAGGTATCTTTTGAACTGATCCATTTGTCTTTTGAACTATAGAGTGTGTGTTGAGCATGTTGCCTGTCTAAGTTATTTTTTTTCCTTTCTCGTGAAAAGTGTTCTAAAGCCTGTGTCTTAAAACTTTCATGTGCAGTGGCATATCTGCTTTCTTGCAACAAATTAAAATTAATGGTGAATTCTAAAGTTATCCTTGCTTTTAATATAAATGTTTAAACTTGTGAGTTCATAAGTTTGTTTAACCGATCATGTGAAGTGCCTGCCCCGTTTGATTGGAAATTGATAGCCTATTTTCATGACCATGTTCCAGTTAGCTCTTGAGTATAGTTTGAGTAATTGTTTTAAAGCTTGACCTCACCTCTTCCCCTACCTGCATTTAGAGTTGATTTAGAGTTTCAAAAATTGAAAGTTCAAAGGGGCTGAAGTTCTTATCTTGTCGGAGTGTTAAAATCCTAGATATTTTGCCTTATATGTGTTCATCTGTGCAGATTTTTGCTCATAGATATGGTTTGCTGCCTCTATTTGTTTGTTTAGATGTGTTAAGATCGTACCAATTAAAGCTTAAGAGCATACCCTATTCCTATTTACTAATTTACAAAAGAGACTAAATGCTCTTGAATGTCAAATGATATTTGAGGAGATGTTACTACTAACAGATGCATTTCCTTTGGCCTTCTGGTTGAACATACTTAGATTGACAATATGTGATAGTAATAGATTATAATCTGATTTGATTTAGTTTCTTGGTTATTTATGCGATTAGTAGTAAGTATCCTTTTCTTTCACGACCAGTATGTGCTTACGATTAGCTTTTCTATTTTATTATTTCTGCCTTAGCTAGATATAGATGACTCGTGTAATCATGTGTAGTTTTGCGATTAGTCGTTGGATATTTTCTTTACTATTTTCCTTTACATTTTGATTAAGGTTTTTCTTCTTGGATATGCAGTGGTGTTTTTTCGCTTCGAGTAAAGGAAGTTTAAGTTCTTGTTTTGTCCTCGTTGAATATGCTATGCTTGAGTATTAAATGGTTCATTTTTTTATTTTTTTTTTGGTTTAAGTCTCATTAAGAAGTTAGTTCTCGTATTCTGTTTGAGTGTAAAAAAATTCCTCCTTGCTTTCCTTAGCAGTATGTTTAGCTTTGTGTGTTTCTAATCTGAAATTGAATGGATTTAACTAAGTAATTTGAGTAAGCCATGTTAATGATAGATCGACTGATTTCCAAGCTTAAAGTGCAACGTTTGGTGTGCTTTTGGAAGTTCGCCTGCGTTATTGATATAAATTTCAGCAATTCTCTTTCATTTTTCTGTTATATTACCTTTGTTTTCTCTAAAAGATTTAGATTTCCTTCAGTTGTTGGCTAAGTTTGAGTCATCGTCCAATTCTTTAAAAATCAATTTAACCAATGTTACTGTCCTCCCACTATTGTGAAGTTAATTGCATAGTTTCAATCAGCCTGGTGTAGTAATAAATAGTCAGCCGCTATGTTCTTCACTTAAGGTTCAATTTTTTCTTAGTCTCTTTTTACATTCAGTGATTTGCGTTACAGCTCGCATTTGTGTTATCATTATGAATAATCCCTTTTAGAAATGCTTAAAACTAAAACTCATTAGAGTATAAAGAATTCTTATCCACATCCTTTGTCTTCCATGGCCTACTCTTGATGTTAGCTTTTGCCTGGTCGTATCCAAGTGAATAAGATAAGCATGCCGCGAAACTTTTAAAGTATATCAACCTGTTTGTGTACTATCTCGTTCACTAGTGACCAAGTCTGAGATTTCTTTGCCATGTCAAGATTACGATTAGTTTTTCCATGGCTGTATTATATCCCGAAAGTAAGCATATCTCCCTGTTTTCTAATAGATCATTTTGGCTTAGGCGTTAGGAAGCAAAGCTGGTACTAATTTTATGTTTCTTGCTTAAACCCCAATCTGTTTTTCTGGTACAGGCAATACGAGTGAGAGAATGCTGAAACTATATTTTTTTTTTAAAAAATAATTTATTTGACTAGCTGAGATGATTCTTTATTTGAAACTTTGACCTCTTTCCCAATCTACAAGCATGTATTCCAATGGAATTAGTTGCAACTTCTCTTGTCCTCTTTTAAATACATTTAGGAGCTGTCTGTTGGATTTGTGCTATTCTCAAGTAAAAAGTTTTGACAACTTTAAAATATAGCATGTGTTTTTTCAAGAATCTATTAGTATGTGCGTTAATACTTTACTTTGAGATTTCTTAGTCATATTTGTGCCTAATCTTTCTTGCTTTTCTCTCCCCTTATGTGCTGAAACTTGAATGAGTGTATTGTGGTATAATTACATTAGTGTTTGACGTCAAATTAGAGTGAATCTGCTTTGTTGCAGCTCTGGTATAGTTGACGTTAAAATATAATAAGAAGTTCGTGTATTTTAAATAAAGGCTCTTGACGTAATAGTATTTGTCAAAATGTTAGTTTAACTCTTACTCCGTTTTCTAATCCTTATTTCTTTCTTTCTTTAGCATGAAACTCTCACTCGAGTCTATATGGACTCGGCCATATCCGTATTGTTCGGCCCAACAAAATACTCTCTTTCGAGTCATCCTCTACCCCGCAACAGATGAATAGAAAGGAAAGATAAACCCGCGGACCCGCGACAATAGCAAAAGAACGAAAATCACAATAAGTAGTTTGGGCCATGGAAGCTCAAATCATTTTATCTTTCGCTATCTTTATTGGAAAAATTACATAGCATAGATAAATTTAGACCATAATTACCTCACATGGTTAATGTTTAAAATAATTACTTTCTATGGTTAAAGATAGTTGGAAAAGTAGTTAATTATGTGGGTCCTCATATACAAATGAAGCAATATATATGTCTTTTTAATTTAAATTAGAAAAAGGTAATAGAGAGTAATTAATTATGGAGCTCACCTAATTGACTACTTTTTTAGCTGATTTTCAATTGAAAGGAATAGATAAGCTTAAGAAGATTTCAGAAATATTTTTTCCTATTCATCCGAGATTATGATCCCTAAACATCCGCAAAAGATTTCCTTTGAAATAATCCCTCAATTGTTGTGTATATTTGATTTTCTTTGTTTTTTTCGTTTAATTTTTTATCTTCTTCTTCATCTAATCACATTATTTTCCTTCCATTTCCCCCATTTTTACAATTTTAATTAGGATTTTTCCATTAAACAATTTGCTTTATTCGAATGGCTGATAAAATCTCATTTAGGAGATTGACGAGAGGTATTGAAATCTATTTATACAATCTTTAGAAATCTATGAAATCTATTTATACATATATGTATAATTGAATATTTTGTACAATATATAATCGATATACATATGAATATTTGAATAATTTACTTTTGTTGCCATCATGTTATACTTATTGTATCAAATCTATTTATACAATTTTTATATACTTTAGTTTTATGTATTTTACAAGAGTATACGTATCTATTTAGATATACATATGAATATTTGAATAATTGAATAAACGAATGTGTTCATATGTATAGTTGAATATTTTGTACAATATATAATAGATATACATATGAATATTTGAATAATTTACTTTTGTTGCCATCCTGTTATACTTATTGTATCAAATCTATTTATACAATCTTTATATACTTTCGTTTTATCTATTTTATAAGAGTATACATATCTTGCATGTATACTTTGGTACATATATATATACACACACCAAATACTTGTTTTGAATTTTTGATGTTGTTTTTTCCCCTTTTATTAGTTTTTTTCAGCACTTAAAAGGATAATATATGGAAGGAGAATATTGTGGGAGGTTAGAGATAATTAAGGGTCTTAATTATACTTTCTTACCTTTTAAATGAATGGATTATTCTTTTTGTAACCGATTCTTGAGAAAAAAATGACTAATAGATTTGTATAAATGAGTCTTTATACATTTCTTCACTAACTGCTGCCTATAAATTGTAATTAGTAAAATTTAGACAAAAAAGTAAGTTAGAAGGATTCTAAGTTATCTATATGTGAAATTTTGTCATCTTTATTCCATATTAGGAGTGGCAACGGACCAGACAGGGAAAAATTCATTTGCCCGAACCAGTCCGCTATTAATTGGTCCTTGGCGGGTCGGACTGGTTGCCGGACCGGATTCCGATTCCGCGGATTTTTTTTTTTTTAAAACTTTTAATTTATAATTTAAATTCAAAATCAAAAGAAATTTTTTAAAATATTTTTAAAATTGTTTTTTTGTTTGAATTTAAATTAGTTTTCAAATTTTATTTAGTTTTAAAACATCTTTTTGAAAACTTTAATTTTCAAATTTAAAGTTTAAGTTCAAATTTTCAACTTTGAAAACTTTGATTTTTTTAAAGTTTAAATTTAAATTTTCAACTTTGAACTTAAAAGTTTTAATTTAAATTTTGTTTTATTTTTTTTAAAAAATTAAATCTTGAAAATTTTATTTTTTAAATTTATAACTTAAAGTTTAATTATTTTTTTTTGAATTCTTAAAGTTTAAATAAAAGACAAATTGAAAAAGAAAATGAAGGCGAATAGCCCATAATTTTATTCAAATCAATAAAGAAGTACATGTATTATAAATATTAGAAGAACACTTAATCTACGAAGTCACCTTCTAGGAAGGGTTCTGTTTCAACTAAGTCTCGATTATCATACTAATATCTATAATTTTTAAAATATGTTTTTCGTAACTTATCTATCAATTCCTTGAAAACATGATTCGGAATTTGTATTTGATTTTCTTCATCCATTGCTTCCATGTCATCATTACTATTTTCTTCAAGTGCTTCATCTATTTCGATTAGGGGTGGGCATTATTTGGATTAAACCGAAAAATCAAACCAAATCAAATCGAATTTTAATTTGGATTGTTTTTTTGGTTTGGTTTCGGATTAAGATTTTACTTTTTTTGGTTTTTTGGTTTGGTTTCGAATTTAGAAGAATAAAAATAAAAAATTCAAAAAAATTGAATTATTTTTTATATAATATATATATTATATTGCATATATAATATTAGGTTTAGAATTAGGGTTTGAGTTACAATTTCAGCCCATTTAATTGTTACCTTTTTTATTAGGGTATTAACTACCATAATTATGTATTAGGGTACTACTAGTATAAGTATAACTCCTTCCTAATTACCTTTTCACCAAAATATTTCATACCCTAATAGCCTCTTCAACTTCTGTTTGCTTGTTCTGGGATGAACACTTCAGTAACTTTGACTTCTTTATTAAAAGATTTAACTATAAATTCATCAATATGGATGAATATAATCAAGATGGAACAACAGAAATTTGTTGATGCTTGTAGAACTATAACACAAGCTTCAAATTCTAACTCTACTGTTGGAGTAGTTCCATCAATTCTAACATGCAAATATAACTTTGATTATGCTATTAACTATTGATATAACCGAATACCGAATCGAAAAAATCAAATCGAAAAGAGAGAAAATCGAATCGAATCAAATTTATTATGGTTCGGATTGAGTTGTACATTTTCAAAAGCGAAAACCAAAAAACCAAAATCGAATAATACAAAATCAAATCGAAAGACTGAATGCCCACCCCTAATTTCGATTTCGGCTTGATGCAATAAATTTGGCAGTTCAGCATTCCTTCATTCGGCGTTGATCCAATCTCTAAACAACACTGATATTTTCAAACTATCTTTTGCTAACGAATACCTATGGTCTCCAATGATAAATCTCCCCGAAAGCTTGCTTCGAAGCTACTGAAGATGCTTGCATAGCTAGCACATCCCGAACCACCCTTGAAAGTTATGAAAATTATTCTGTCCGATTTTTTCACCAAGTTAAAAGTTGAGGATCTTCATTTTCATCCCTAATATTTTTTCGTGCCTGATTAATATATTGATCAAAATTATTATTGTTAGCAGAATTAAGACCAAGTTCTTCATTCATAATTTATCAAAATTATTAAATCTAGCCCTACGACATGGAGGTTCAGACAGTTCATCATTTAGTAGCATGTCTCTATAAATGTCATCCAAATATCTAGCTTTAGTTAATATACTATTTTACATGATTCAACAGATGAAACTTCATCACTTGTAATTTCTAATAAATCTTTTCAATTATTTTTTTCACACCATGTTATTTGTAAGTTGGGTTAAACAAAGTAGAAGTCAAAAATATTTGAGGAATAGGAAAAAAATATTTTTAAAATTTTTCAATCATATATGTAACCACAATTTTAAAATGTTCACGATCTTTATATTTAACAAATTCAAATGAAATAACACAAATATTTACTAAAGCTGAAGAAATAGTAGGATAATATTGACCAGATATAATATTTGTAGCACTATAAAAAATTCTCAAAAATTTAATAAGTTTTTCGCATTCTTTTCAATTCTCGTCGGTGATTCTAAAACTCCGATCCTAATGATGATTATTATAAAGCATTTGTAAAGGCGCACGATAATCAATAGCAACAATAAGCATTTCAAATAAAGAATTTCATCTAGTAGTCACTTCTTTTGGAATTTTTCTATACGAAAAAAGGCTAAAACTACCCCTGAACTATTCGAAATAGAGCAAAAATATCCTCCGTTTGTTTTTGGCTTAAAAATACCCCTCATTTTAATGGAGTGCCAAAAAGGGCTAAAACTACCCCTGAACTATCCGAAATGGATCAAGAATACCCTTTCATTTATTTTTTGATTCAAAAATACCTCTCACATTAATGGAGTGCCACCAAGCACACCATGTGAAAAAAATTGTCACATGGTTAGTCCACGTTAGTGTCCCATTTAATATCCAACTAACCCACTTAACCATTTTTCAACTTAACAGTCATTTAATATTCATACTCGATCCATCTTAAAAAGAATTCGACCCGTCCTCATAAGTAAATGGTAAAGATAGATCTATCCTTCATTTCACTTGAACTCTTCAAAAAAAAAAATTGATGCAGAGTAGGGATTCTGAGGAAAAAAAAAGCTCTTAGTACACAGGTTGATTTTTTCCCTAAGGGCATTCTTGCTCCTTTTTGTAATCGACATCTCTACTATAATAAGAAAAAAAACAAATTCAAAGGTTAAATATGACTCCACCTACAATTTTGGCTCTATTGCACGATCTAAGATATGAAGAAAAAGAGACAACTCCAATTGTGCTCAATTTTAGGGCATGTGATCATTGAGCTATGAGACTTTTTGGCGGGTAAAATTTATGAATTTCATTAGCAGGTCCCATAGCCCTATTTTCAACCTGATGTTTGGCTAGCCCATGTGATTTTTTCATAAGGGCTTTCTTTTCCCTCAGAATCCCTAGTCGACATCGATTTTTTTTTTTTTGAGAGTTCAAGTGAAATGAAGGGTGGATCTATTTTTACCATTTACTTATGAGGACGGGTCGAGTTTTTTTTAAGATGGGTCGGGTAAGGATATTAAATGGCTGTTAAGTTGGAATATGGTTAAGTGGGCTGGTTGGACATTAAATGGGACACTGACGTGGATTAGACATGTGATAATTTTTTTTCACGTGGTGTACTTGGTGACACTCCATTAATGTAAGGGGTATTTTTGAGCCAAAAAATAAATGGAGGGGTATTTTTGCTCCATTTCGGATAGTTCAGGGGTAGTTTTGGTCTTTTTTGGCACTCCGTTAAAATGAGGGGCATTTTTGAGCCAAAAAATAAATTGAGGGGTATTTTTGAGTCGAAAAACAAATGGAGGGGTATTTTTGAGCTAAAAAACAAGCGGAGGGTATTTTTGCTCTATTTCAGATAGTTCAGGGGTAGTTTTGACCCTTTTTCGTATAAATGACATTTCAAATAAAGCACAAGTTTTTTCAAATTCTTTTATTCTAGACCTTATTTTAGCTTTAAAAATCTATGCACAAACAACTCTGTAACACCCCGTACCTTTCTGAACTCACGCGACTACCCTAATGTTCATGGAATTAATTAAGTTGTGATAAATGATATATTATTCATGGAAGGTATTGGGCTAAACAAACCTTGTGCAAATGGGCTCAATTGAAGGCCCAAAATTAGGTAAAAGACATGGCCCAACAAGAGAGAAATGATCCATTCTTCTTTTGACCAAATCAACACATCAATTATTGACCAAAAGTTGGCTAAGGATGACCATTAAGGGGCTACAAAAGGCACCAAAAATTTGATTTTTATTCATTTCATTACACTTGCCAAGTTCTAGAATTTTCCGCAAATGAGATATTTTCTCTTCTCTTCCAAACCCTAAGACAATTATCTCCTTGGACAAGATCACTCCTTTGCAAGTTTGGGTAAGTGTTTACTCTTATGGTTCAATATATTATATGCTTAAGATGGTGTATAAATCATGTTGGTTATGTTGGCAAAGGGTTGGATAGTTCACTATGTGTAAAACAATGTACTTTTGCTTAATCGGTAAAGGGTTTTGCCTTGTAAGCTTGGAAGTGGACTTGTGGTCTTGAAGGAAGTGACTTTGATGGATTAAATATCAACATGTAAGATGTGGTTATGTCCTTAATTTTCTTTCTCTTTGTGTTTAACATTTGAAATTGTTGTTGTGAAATTGTACATGGAACTGGTGGCGTATTGAAAGGAAAATGTAGTTTTGGTGATGTTTATGTGCGTTGTGAAACCATGGCTGTTCATTGGAATCTAAGATGATCTAAAATATGTTAAGAGAAGCTTAGTTATGATCATGGACCATTCATTGCAAAAAAGGACCCTAAAATGACCTCCGAAGGCTGAAACGGGCATCCGCCCTCGCGGGTGGGGCACCTGCGGGCGCAGATGCCAACGCAGGTGACCCTGGACCAGGCCAATGGTCACCTGCGGACACAACTCAACCACCTTCGAGTGCAGGTGGCTTCGCAGGTCAGCTCAGAACTTCGTTTTGTATGTTTTTGTCTCTCTTTGACCCCCCGAAACCCCTATACCCTTCTTTGATGCAATTATCAACTTATGGTACCTTTTGAATGACTTTAAAGGAGTATCCTGGAGGTATTTTGAGTGGTATCAATTATGGATTGTATTTCATGTGTTGTTGTGAAGGTGTTTACGTGATGTAGTGAGGTAATTGTGACATTGTATTGAAGGGGGAATGTAAAGTATGAACTTGGTGTAAAATGCTATTGGTTTATGGGGTCTTGGTCAATGTGTGGAATGTTGTGGTGTTGTTGGTATGATAATGCAGTGAGTTGTATTGAAGAAGGACGGAATGACGCTATATAGCAGTCACATAGCTCATTGTCGTCTTATGCACTAGTAATGTAGTTAATTGTCAACGTGAGTTCCGTATGTACTTGTATTGTAGAGTAAAACGTAAGGAAGGAGCTGAATTATCGTAATCACATAAAGGACTGTGTATTCATATTGAGAAGATAAGGTATGTAAGGTTATTCTTGTCCACATTCTTCTGCAGCATCTATTGCCCACATTGTCATTGCACTTGTTTCTATTTCAAAAAGTTGTACAATATCTCATTTCTCCCAACTGTTTAGAATATCTCATTTTTGAGTTGTTAGTACTTGTTATTCACTTGTATCTTATTCATTGAACATTGTTCCAAAGTTCCAATAATGTTACATTCTAAAGTTTCAATAATGTACGACCAATGATGTATCACTCTTATAGCTAAAGAATGAAGTAATGCATAATTAGTTGTTTTTATGAGTGGTATCCATGGGGTGAAAGGAACACCTGCATGATGTCGATCCCAAATATTGGGGTGAAAGGAACACCTGCATGATGGCGATCCCAATATTACGGGTGGTATTCATGGGATGAAAGGAACATCCGCATGATGTCGATCCCGATTATGATGTTATTTTTCCACTGATCAGTTGGGCCCGGACATTATATAATTGATGATTGATGATGTAAAGTAAAGTTAAGTAAAAAGGCAATGTACATGGTTTCACACATATACAGTAAAAAGGCAATGTACATGGTTTCACACATATACCTTACGTTGGTTTATCCATATTGACTATTCTATTATATTTGATTCTATTGAAGTTCTTAGGTATTGATACAGTTTCTTATGGCCTTACATACTCAATACATTCTTCGTACTGATGTCCCTTGGGGGATTTACCTTACTTGCTGCAGGCACAGGCGCTAGTAAACCTCCACAGTAGGTTGCGGATCATTTGCAGACCATTGGTGAGCTCCAGTTGGTTCGGGGCTTTTCGAGTCATAGTGTGCATTTATTTTGGTATTGTAAATGTTGTACAAAGCGGGGACTTGTTTCGACTGTAGGTTGGTTATGTACACGTATCTGTTAGAGGCTTTATAGACGTATGTGGGAAGATGAATGTAAGAGATGTATGTCCATTTTGACTTGATGGCCCTAACGGTCAAGTTTCATATATAGTATATGTTTCCATGAATTCCGCATAGTTGCATGAGATATAATGGTGTTCATACAGAGACATGCATATGAATGGACATGAGCAAAGATTGGTTCTCTCGGGCCTCAACGGCTTCGGGTGTCAGTCCGCCTCGTTGGAATTCGGGGCGTGACAAGCTCGAATTCTCACACAAGAATCATCAAATACATCAATACCATCCATCACTATTAAATTATAAATATGCGCATTACACTTAACATGAAAAACATCATCATCAATTGGAAAAAGTCTAGGTTTTAAAAAATCAATAACTTTTAAATTAGCAGAAACATTATCTAATGTGACACCCATTATCATATCACAAAGATCAAAATAATGTAAAATCTCTCCTGTCAAACAAGCAATATTACTACTAGTTTTTCTCTCTTCAATATATTTATATCCTATAATTCTTTTTTGTATGTTCCAGTCATGATCAATCCAATGAGTAGTAACAGTAAAATAATCATTACCATTAGGACTTACACCCATATCAGAAGTGATAGATACTTTACCATCAAAATAAGAAAAATAGCAATGAAGAAAATGACAATGTTCACGTTGATATTTAAAAATATTTGCTCTAATTGTATTTCTTGAAAAACCTCGAAAATCAGGATTATACACTTTTCGAACATAATGAATAAAATCGGGATGTTCACCTAAACTAAAAGGCAAACCACAAACCGCAATCATTTTAGCTAATTCTTTACGATCTCTATCCTGACTATATGTGAGTGATGTGCTTGGGTCAGTCAGGTTATTATAATCTAAAATATTTTGGACCATGTTAGAATCTCCGACAGATTGGTTAATATTGGGCAAGAGTGTACCATTTTTTTTAGCCTTAGCGATAGCTTCTAGATGAACATATTCAGGAACACAAGTTCTCAAATGTCTAGTTAGCATTCCTGTCCCACCCTGCGATCCCCCAGTCAAATGTTTGACCACTTTCTTACATTTATTGCAAGTTGCAGTAGTTTTCTCCTTATTTTGGGTCATAAATTTCCAAACTAGTGATCTCTTACTTCGTTCTACTTTTCCTACTCTAGTAAATGTAGGTAAATTTTTCACTTCATCTTGTTTCGGTAAATTCGTAGCCGAACTAGTAGGGGTAGGGGTATCTTCTAACTCTTGTTCTTCTACATTTTTCTCTTCCTCTATGACTTCAATATAATTACCAAAACATCTATCTAAGGCCTCATGGTCTTCTACATTACCGAAAGCAACATAGTACAAGGACGTTCAAAAGAAGTATCATCAAAATGATTAAAATCATCGTTATTAATTGTAAATCTAGGTGACAACGATTTAGAACTACCTTCACCCCCGCCTCTACTACTACTAGCACCCTTATCTTTTTTACCCAAATTTTTTTTAGCCTGACTAAAAATTGATTTCTTATCACTACCTTTTTTACCTGCATCCATATTTTAATGTGAAAAAAAGAAAGATAAAAAGATAAAAACAAAAAATATAAATATAATGAAAAATCAATAATAATTAAACAAATAAAGAGATGAAAGTTGGAACGAATGTACCGAACGTCTGCGTAAAAACAAACTTATATGACCAAAAATTGAAATTGAGAGATGACAATTGAAGCTTGCTTCAAAAAAAATCCCTTCAATTAACAAAATACACAATATTATAGAGAATATTAGAGAGTAATTAGTAATAGAGAGTTTTTGAAAATTTGTGGAAAAATTAGGAGGAAGAGTGAATATTTATAGGAAAATATGAGTTGGCTGGGGACGGCTGGGGTGGTGGTGGTGGTAGTGGGTGGAACTAGCCATTGGGGGGGCCCACTAATGGCTCCCAACGGCTAAAAAATGGTAATTTTTTTTTAAATGTTACCGTTTAACCAGTCAATCAAATCGAAAAACCAGTTAAACAACCCTATCCGCACCGGTAGGTGCCGGTTTTGGGCCTAAATCAAACTTATCGGACATGGGCTATCAGAATAGGAACCGGCGCCAGACAAGCCTGGTCCGACTGCCAGCCTTATTCCATATTCATTTTTTGTTCAAATATGTGTTACTAACATTTTATTTGCTTCTTTTAGTAAGCTTAGATGAATCCCAAGTAAGGTGGAATTCGAGAGTTGCTAAAACTTTACTTCCTTAAGTTGCGCCTTGTCAAAAGATGAGTTAAATAATGACAAGCTTGATTTACAAAACGACGCAATAAAAGTTTTATTGCTTGATAAAGCTACGTTTTAATGGCTCCATCAGAGGATTTATTAACTTTTAACATTGATCATCTTTTATCAAAATCAAGGTTTAAAGTTTTACGAATCAATTTCCCTTTTCCTTTTGAGGTTTAAACTCAAGCTCGTGTTATTTTACATATACCAAATTTGATTATAAAATTCAAGATTTTTATTTATGAGTTTAAAAATAAGAGCCCCACGAATTTAATAAATAAAGTAAAGTAATCTATCGAAAATCTTTTTAGCAATACAATTGAGTCTTCTAATAATTTTTCTTTCAATCAATTCATAAAATAAGTACTTAATTGATAAACCATCTCTTTCTAAACCAACCTTAAATCCCTTTTTTACAAACAAGGTACATTTTAGCTACAAAATAATTAAATCCATCGGTCAACTGCATTTGCAGATTTTTCGAGGTGCCTAACACCTTCCTAAAAAAATAACTTGAACCCTTACCCGTGTCTTTGGTTTTTCAAAATGAAGAATTTTAAATACCTTTAAAAAATAATTTCCTAATTCCTTAAAAATTAGGTGGCGACTCTTCTTTTAATCTATTTTTTTACAAATAGCCAAGTTATGGAACGTTTTTAACAGAGTTTAAAAATGGGTCGTAACAAAATGACGATTCTGCTGGGGATTCATCTAGGTTCTAACCAAAATAATTTTTTCTAACTTTTTGCGGCTAACCCTTACTTGTTTTATTTGTTTAAATTCTAATTATTTATTTAAATTATATAAACTGTCATTGTCATTTCATTCATATTCCTTCCACTTTAAAAGACTCACACTATTACACATACACTCGAGGTGTGTTTTGCGCACCCGCAAATTTCTTTTAAAATTTCAAAATTTAGGAGAGTGCGCATGCGCAGTATGCCCGGATCTTTTTCCATGTAACCGCGTAGCCTTCTCACTCGAGTAGTCCGCTCGAAAACTTTGAGTCTGCCACTCTAGACACCTAGGATAGAGCGAAACCAAATCTCATTTTTAGGTATTGGCCTAGGATGGCCCAATACCCAAAGAATATTGGGCCCATTAGAAGACCACCTTGCGTCTATTGGCCACGAGTCAATAATAGACGATCATCCCTTATGTGTTTAATTGAAGGATGCGATGTCAGATTGTATGGATCATTGTCCCTCAGAATCGATAAATTGCTAGACCTGAGGCAATGGAACGTTTTACAAACCATCCTTCAAATGTTAGGCTTACCTTTGGGTAAAAATGTCACATATATGTTAGGACGCGTTATATATTGTTTATGTGCTAAATGTTACATAAATTGCTTCATCCGTGCTTATTTGATGCATATATTTTGCTTTAAACATGACTAGTCCATTATTTTATTCAAAAGTCTTAGAACATCTTTAGGCATAAAAATCCAAAATTTCGAGCCTTCCTAAAATACTTTTCAAAGTCCACCGTCATTTTTGTTTAAAATTTCAAAGTTCTATATTCCAAAATTTCTAGAAAAAAATCATTTGTTAACTACGTTGACCCCGTCATTTTACAAATCTCTTTCTTACGCTTGTTTATAGCTAGTGTTAACCAAGTACGAAATCAGTTTTGAGTCAAATCAAAAAAAAAAAAAAAAACTCCTTGATTTTCCTAAAAATTCAAAGAAACAACCTAGAAAAAGCTAGTTTGTGTCGATTTTATAAAATGTATGAGCATTCGTACATTCCTTCAAATCCCAAGGTTTATGTCACACCCCAAATCCCATTGAGGCGGATTGGCACCCGTAGCCGATAAGGCCCGAGAGAACCAAGCTTTGCTTATATTCATTCATATGCATGACATAAGAAATACCACTATCATGTACGAGCATAAAAGGCTAAAACGGAAATCGTGGAACATGTGATATATATACATATGTGAAACTTGGCCTGTTGAGGCCATCAAGTCAAAAATGACATGTACCTCTTACATTCATACACCCACATACGTCTACAAAAGCCTCTAACAGATGCATTTATAAGACCAACTAAAAGTCGGGATAAGTCCCCGCTTAATACAACATGTACAATACCAAAACACATGTACAACTGTGACTCGAAGAAGCCCCGAACTAACTGGAGCTCACCAATGATCCGCAAACAACTGGCAACCTACTGTGGAGGCCTACTAGCACCTGCGCCTGCAGCAAGTAAGATAAGTCCCACAAGGGATGTCAGTACGAAGAATATACTGAGTATGTAAGGCTCATAAGAAACTGTATGATATGTAAATTCGTCAATGAACTCAAATACAAGTGAATACTTAATATGGATAAGTTAACATTCTGTATGTTGGAAACCATGTACATTGTTTTCATTACTTTCTTTGCTTCTTTACTTCTATGCTTATTCATCATCACTTGTGTCACTAGGTACCCGGGCCCCGACTGATCAGTGGGTCTTTACATAACATAACATAACGTTATGTTGGGATCGACTCGAGCTAGGCTTATGCCTCTAGAGCTACCACCCATGAATCAATATATCGGGCTCGGCTCGAGCTAGGTTATCACCTCTAGAGCTGCCACCCATAAACCAACATAGCAGGTTCGGCTCGAGGTAGGTTATTACCTCTAGAGCTACCCCCTGTCAGGATCGGTCCGAGCTAGGCTTATGCTTCTAGGACTGCCCCCTGATCCAATAATCTCGGGATCGGCTTGAGCCAGGCATTTCGCCCCCAAAGCTACCACCCATACTCAATCATTAACCACATATATGCATTACTTTAATCTTTACCTTTGAGATTAATACAATGATAGTCATAATATTATTGGAAACATAACATTATTAGAACCATTGGACAATAATCAATGAATAAGAGACATGTGTATAACCACTATTGGAACTTTGGAACACAACCTTATTGGGCTTTTGGAACATTAGTCAATGAATATGATACATATGAATCACAATTGGTCAATGAGTAGGAAACATGTGATAATGACAATTGATAACCGGATATAGGATACCTTAGCACATTTCGGGATAGGACAAGTGTAATGTCAAAGTGAATACTATGTGCTGCAGAAGGATACAGACAGAGAAACCTTACATACCTTCCCTTCCAAGTATGAATACACAAGCCAATATATGAACACACTAGTCCAACTCCTTCCTTATGTTTCACTCTACAACACAAATACATAACGGAGTTTACATTAACCACCAACTACCTTACAAATACATATGACAACAATGAGTTACATGTTTGCCTTTAAAATGTCATTTCCTTCTCTACAATACCATTTACAACATTGCCATACTAGCAATACCCCAATCATTCCATACATTGACCACAACATCATATACCAATAGCATTTCACAACAAAGTTTCTCTTTTACACTTCCTCATTCACACCATATCACAATTAATCCATCAAGTCACCTTAATACACCTCATAGCAACATATCGGCCAAAATCCCATAATTTACACTTATATAAAAATAACAAGTTTAATAACATAATCACACCATACATGTTGATATTTCATCCATACCATGCTCTTTCAACAAAACCACAAGTCATCTTTCAAGTTTAAATTCCATAGATGACACATCTTTTACAAAAACACAAAGTGCCATGTTCAACACTTCCAAGCATAACCAACATGATCCACATAATCTCTCATACATATAATATGTTAAACCATAAGATTAAACACTTACCCAAGTTTGAAAAATGATGATCTTGCTCCAAGAGATGACTTAGGGTTTTGAGAGCTAAATGGGTTTTCTTGGAATTGTCTAGAAAAACATAGAAAAGCATGTGTATTTGTAATGAATAAAATAAGATTTTTGGCCCTTTATATAAGCCCTCAATTCATCCTTATCCACTCTTTATAGCATTAAATTCCATATCTAGAAGGTCAATGGAAGAATGGGTCATTTGACCCATTTGGCCCATGTCTTTGTTTCCTTATTTTGGGCCTTTATTGAGCCCAATTCACTTAATCCAATAAAATCAATAGTTTCTCATGTTTAAATCATTTCATACGTGTTACGACAATATTTCTACTCACGCGATTTATATTCGTAGCCTCAATCCCAAAAACAAGTGATTCTAGCCACGTATGGCTTATTTTGACCGAAAGGGTAAAAACGTCATTTGGATGCCAAATTCGTCCACGAATAATCTTATCAAAATGGAATGCCAATATAATACTTCAATACAAACACACATGCTTTTCTATGCTTTTCGAGACAATTCCAAGAAAACCCATTTAGCTCTCAAAACCCTAAGTCATCTCTTGGAGCAAATCATCATTTTTCAAGCTTGGGTAAGTGTTTAATCTTATGGTTTAACATATTATATGTATGAGAGATTATGTGGATCATGTTGGTTATGCTTGGAAGTGTTGAACATGGCACTTTGTGTTTTTGTAAAAGATGTGTCATCTATGGAATTAAACTTGAAAGATGACTTGTGGTTTTGATGAAAGAGCATGGTATGGATGAAATATCAACATGTATGGTGTGATTATGTTATTAAACTTGTTATTTTTCTATAAGTGTAAATTATGGAATTTTGGCCGATATGTTGCTATGAGGTATATTAAGGTGACTTGATGGATTAATTGTGATATGGTGTGAATGAGAAAGTGTAAAAGAGAAACTTTGTTGTGAAATGCTATTGGTATATGATGTTGTGGTCAATGTATGGCATGATTGGGGTATTGTTGGTATGGCAATGCCGTAAATGGTATTGTAGAGAAGGAAATGACATTTTAAAGGCAAACATGTAACTCATTGTCTTCATATGCATTTGTAAGGTAGTTGGTGGTTAATGTAAACTCCTTTATGTATTTGTGTTGTAGAGTGAAACATAAGGAAGGAGATGGAATATTGTGTTCATATATAGGCTTGTGTATTCATACTTGGAAGGGAAGGTATGTAAGGTTATTCTGTCCGTATCCTTCTGCAGAACATAGTATTCAGTTTGACATTACACTTGTCCTATCCCTAAATGTGCTAAGGTATCCTATATCCGGTTATCAATTGTCATTATCACATGTTTCCTACTCATTGACCAATTGTAATTCATATGTCTCATATTCATTGACTAATGTTCAAAAGCCCAATAAGGTTGTGTTCCAAAGTTCCAATAGTGGTTATACACATGTCTCTTATTCATTGATTATTGTCCAATAGTTCCAATAATATTATGACTATAATTGTATTAATCTCAAAGGTAAAGATTAAAGTAATGCATATATGTGGTTAATGATTGAGAATGGGTGGTAGCTTTGGGGGCGAAATGCCTAGCTCAAGCCGATCTCGAGATTATTGGATCAGGGGGCAGTCCTAGAGGCATAAGCCTAGCTCAGACCGATCATGACAGGGGGTAGCTCTAGAGGCAATAACCTAGCTCGAGCCGAACCTGCTATGTTAGTTTATGGGTGGAAGCTCTAGAGGTGATAACCTAGCTCGAGCCGAGCCCGATATATTGATTCATGGGTGGTAGCTCTAGAGGCATAAGCCTAGCTCGAGCCGATCCCAACATAACGTTATGTTATGTAAAGACCCACTGATCAGTCGGTGCCCGGGTACCTAGTGACACAAGTGATGATGAATAAACATAGAAGTAAAGAAGCAAAGAAAGTAATGAAAACAATGTACATGGTTTCCAACATACAGAATGTTAACTTATCCATATTAAGTATTCACTTGTATTTGAGTTCATTGAAGAATTTACATATCATACATTTTCTTATGAGCCTTACATACTCAGTACATTCTTCGTACTGACGTCCCTTGTGGGACTTACCTTACTTGCTGCAGGAGCAGGTGCTAGTAGGCCTCCACAGTAGGTTGCCAGTTGTTTGCGGATCATTGGTGAGCTCCAGTTAGTTCGGGGCTTCTCCGAGTCACAATTGTACATGTGTTTTGGTATTGTACATGTTGTATTAAGCGGGGACTTGTCCCGAATTTTAGTTGGTCTTGTAAATGCATCTCTTAGAGGCTTTTGTAGACATATGTGGGTGTATGAATGTAAGAGGTACATGTTGTTTTTGACTTGATGGCCTCGACAGGCCAAGTTTCACATATGTATATATATCACATGTTCCACGATTTCCGTTTTAGCCTTTTATACTCGTACATGATAGTAGTATTTCTTATGTTATGCATATGAATGAATATAAGTAAAGCTTGGTTCTCTCGGGCCTTATCGGCTACGGGTGCCAATCCGCCTCAATGGGATTTGGGGCCTCACAGTTCACTTGTTCAAATCTCTTTCTTTATCAAAAAGTCCATCAAGTGATTAAAATTACATCCGTTTGGTCAATCTTTTTGAAAATTTTCCATTACTCGAATTTTGGACTAATCAGTTTTGAGCAAAAGAAATGTTGTTTATTTTATTTATACTTTGATTAATTATTATGATATAACGCCCTGGCATTTTACTTTTTGAGTTTTTTCTTTCTTTTAGAGAGAGGTTGATTTGTGTTGGTAATCAGAATTGCTCACTTCACAAAGATCGAATTAAATTAGTTTCAAGTACTCGCTGGCAGAATATCCGTATTTTACAAGGTCTAAGGCCAAGAAAGTTACTATAGACTCATTATTTCGCACTACAAAGACTCGTTCGACTATGAATCCCAATTCGATCAATGCAATCACTTCATCTGAATTGGTTCCTAACTTGCCAGTCGCAACTGATCCTAGTGCTTCGATGGTAGGAGAAATAACGCCTGAGGTCGTTGCTAGTCTAGAGCAACAAATTACTGAACTAAGGCTCACGGTGATGCAAAACAGAATACCTTCTCAGACCTCACCATACATGATCCTTCCCACTGATGCCCGCCAAAAAGGGCCTATGTTTCCAATCTCTAATAAGGTTGACCAGGGAGACCATTTCACCATTCCTCAACAAGTTCAAAATGCTCATGTTTATCAGAATGTTCCCCTTTGTGTACACATTTGCTCCTCCAAAGGTCCAGAACATATCATTATCACACCATGCTCCGCCAGTGTACACTTATGTCACTCCTCCACCCCTGACTCAAACACAAGGGTTATACCGCTCAGATGTTGATCACTACGTTGAAATTGAAGATGATGCAAAAGCAGTCCATGATGAAATGGTGAACAGAAAGCTCAAAATCTTAAAAGATGCCATGAGAAGTATTCGTGGGCTTGGTAGTAACCAAAGGGTGAGATACGAAGAGTTATGCACATTTCCTGATGTTGAGCTGTCACCAAGTTACAAGATTCCAAAGTTTGATGGATCGGTAAATCCTTTCTTCTATTTGAAAACCTACTGTGAAAAGTTGATCGGCGTAGGCCAAAATGAAGGGATAAGGATCAAGCTATTCAGTCAGAGCTTGAGTGGAAAAGCTTTAGAGTGGTACTCTAAGCAAGATGTAACCAAATGGCGTACTTGAGATGATTTGGAAAATGCTTTTGTGGATCACTACAAATTCCATGTTGAGTTTGCTCCTGACAGAATCTCTATCACAAAGCTGAAGCAAAAATCTACTGAATCCTTTCGTGAATATGCCATACGGTGGAGAGAAGAAGCATCCAGGGTATACCCACCTATGGAGGAAGCAAAAATGATCACTTACTTCATTCAAGCTCTGGACCCAGAATATTATGAACGAATGGTGACAATGGCTGGAAAAACCTTTGTTGAAATTATCAAAGTTGGAGAAAAGGTTGAAGATGGTCTTAAGACAGGAAAAATAACAAATTTTGCAGCACTAAAGTCCCCTAATAAGGCCTTTCAGACTAGCTCCTTTGGAAATAGAAAGAAAAAGAAGAAAGAAGTTATGAGAGTAATGACACAAGGAAGTACATCATGCCACCAACAATCTCCACAATACCAGTCCAATGCTCAATATTTGCCATATCCGATCTACAATACACAAGCAACATATCATGTTCAACCACCACCGCAGACCTACCAAAACAATGCACCTCGTGCCAACCATGAAAAGAAACCTTCCAGGGTCTTCACGCCACTGGCGGAATCACTAACTCAACTTTATGAGAGGTTAAAAGTAGCAGGAATACTTCATCCAGTTGAAGCAAAGTATGTGAACACTTCAGCTAATTGGTATGATCCGGATCAACGATGTGCCTACCACTCTGGAGTTGTTGGACATGATACCGAGAAGTGTATCACTCTTAAACACAAAATTCAAGACTTGAATGACAATAAGGTGATAACACTTGCGGAAACTAATTTTTTTTTTTTTTAAAAAAAATTATTTGACTAGCTTAGATGATTCTTTATTTGAAACTTTGACCTCTTTCCCAATCTAGAAGCATGTATTCCAATGGAATTAGTTGCAACTTCTGTTGTCCTCTTTTAAATACATTTAGGAGCTGTCTGTTGGATTTGTGCTATTCTCAAGTAAAATGTTTTGCCAACTTTAAAATATAGCATGTGTGTTTTCAAGAATCTATTAGTATGTGTGTTAATACTTTACTTTGAGATTTCTTAGCCATATTTGTGCCTAATCTTTCTTGCTTTTCTCTCCCCTTATGTGCTGAAACTTGAATGAGTGTATTGTGGTATAATTTCATTAGCGTTTGTCATCAAATTAGAGTGAATCTTCTTTGTTGCAACTCTGGTATAGTTGACGTTAAAATATAATAAGTTGTTCGTGCATTTTAAATAAAGGCTCTTGACGTGATAGTATTTGTCAAAATGTTAGTTTAACTCTTACTCTGTTTTCTAATCCTTATTTCTCTCTTTCTTTTGAATGAAACCCTCATTTGAGTCTGTATAGACTCGGCCATATCCGCATTGTGTGTTGGGCCGAAGGCTCAACAAAATACTCTCTTTCGGGTTATCTCCTACCCCGCAACAGATGAATAGAAAGGAAAGATAAGCCCGCGTACTCGCGACAATAGCAAAAGAACAAAAATCACAATAACTAGTTTGGGCCAAGGAATCTCAAATCATTTTATCTTTCGCTACCTTTATCCCATATTCATTTTTTGTTCGATTATGTGTTGCTAACGTTTTATTTGCCTCTTTTAGTAAGCCTAGATGAATCCCAAGTAAGGTGGAATTCGAGAATTGCTAAAACTTTACTTCCTTAAGTTGTACCTTGTCAAAAGATGAGTTAAATAATGACAAGCTTGATTTACAAAATGATGCAATAAAAGTTTTATCGTTTGATAAAGCTATGTTTTAATGGCTCCATCAGAGGATTTATTAACTTTTAACATTGATCATAAGGTTTAAAGTTTTACGAATCAATTTCTCTTTTCCTTTTGAGGTTTAAACTCAATATCTTGTTATTTTACATATACCAAATTTGATTATAAAATTCAAGATTTTTATTTATAAGTTTAAAAATAAGAGCCCCACGAATTTAATAAATAAAGTAAAGTAGTCTATCGAAAAGCTTTTTAGTAAAACAGTTGAGTCTTCTAATAATTTTTCTATCAATCAATTCATAAAATAAGTACTTAATTGATAAACTATCTCTTTCTAAACCAACCTCAAATCCCTTTTTTTTTACAAACAAGGTACATTTTAGCCACAAAATGTTTAAATCCATCGGTCAACTGCATTTACAGATTTTTTGAGGTGCCTAACACCTTCCTCAGAAAATAACTTGAACCCTTACCCGTGGTTTTGGTTTTGCAAAATAAAGAATTTTAAATACCTTTAAAAAATGGTTTCCTAATTCCGTAAAAATTATGTGGTGACTCTTCTTTTAATATATTTTTTTTTAGAAATAGTCAAGTTATGGAACATTTTAACAGAGTTTAAAAATGGGTCGTAACACACACATAGTGTGTTTAAAATTAACCGAGGAATACCTCTTGAAGCGTGAGCAGATATCTTGAAGCAAGTCCGTCTTCAGTTCTGCGGTCTTCTATAGTGATTCCGAATTCACAACCGAACTCTCTTAATACTTGGGTGAGTAGGTACTGAATAGAAAACTGAAATTGAATTTCTAGGTTAGGGGAATCCCTATTTATAAAGATACTTCTCCGAGTCCAAGTAGGAGAATAAGAAACTACCGCATGTTTATTTTGGAACAAGAAACATGCATTTCTTTCTCTCTTTTCCCCTATAAAATCGGATTTAAAGTTTTAATTTAATATGGCCACTGTAGGAACCACTGAATTAATTACTGAGACTCCCTATTATGAAAATAATTCAAAATACTAATTTGAATTATTCTTACCATAATAAGTTATAAATTATTTCACTAAAAATTCGTAATTGCACTCCTCTGTTTTTATTTCAAAATTTCCCATTAAACTCTTATGTAATTCCCCATGTTAAGATTACATATACTAATCAATAAATTAAATTACTGACGAATTCAATATAATGATTAATTTCCTTTAGAGCAATGCTTAACTTATTTCATATGTCGGATTCATAAATTCACCGGCCGAGTTTACACATGAAAACTTATAAGCTTCTTATAAAAATGTGTATATCAATATCTATACTGAGATATGAATTCCGTCAACTAACTTATTATTTCACCAATATATATTATTATCATTCAATCTACCAGGAATATTGATCCATCTCAGAATCTCATCTATTAATAAATCAAAATGGTAAATAATATATACATATCATAATAGTTATATCAAGATTGAGATTATAAGTACATTTAATAGTTTAGAGAATATGTTTTAATCAGTCAATCTAAAACAACTATCTCTACTCGGTCTTATTCAATACATACAAAATGCACTAGCACAAGAAGTTAGAACTATACCATTCCTGTAATCAAGACAAATTACTTTTAATCTCTTGCTACAATCATTCTGATGGTTTGTCAAAATTTCCATCTACAATTGTGAACTATAGCTTTAACTTATAAGAATTGATAATTTGATCTTCTGTGTATAAACTCAAACTCTATACACCAAATCATCTACTATATAAGTTGAAGATACATGTATGACAATGATCTATTTAATGTAACACTTTATTGAATTGAATAAATAAATAAATAAATAAATAAACTATTGTTCAATAAATAATACTATATCAAACACATGGTTTATATTATATCATAACAATATTTGTTTTATTCAATACTTAAATAATATATTAAAAACATCATGTATATTTGCTGAGGCGGATGCATAATTTAAATTTTACGGGTTAAATCTCTCTCTCTCTCTCTCTCTCTCTCTCTCTCTCTCTATCTATCTATCTATATATATATATTAAATATGCATTTATGATCAGTATTATCAATTAAAATGGTACATGGAGTTATTCTATTTTAATTGATAAAATGAGATTAAGAGGAAAAAAAATTCTTACCTACCTATTTATTAGTTAAAGTTATTTTAAAAGAAAAGTGTAATGACCCTCTAGGTCATTTTCTACCTTTTCATGTTTTTTCGCGTTTATAGCTTTCCCATAGATACCCTAAGTCATTTATGACTTGCTGAGACAGATAGTTCAGTTCTCGGGCAGTTTGTTTGGTATTTACAACCATTTTCCTATTTCGGAGCTTCTAAGGTTGAGAAAATGGTCTCGGGCCAAAACTTTAGGTAAACGGTCTCGGATAAAATTTTTGATTGTTCCGTTATCTCCAAAATATTGATTTTAGACTAGGGGGACCCTTGGCCCAGGTCCTGCGGCTTCCGGACTCATTTTAGACTATTGTTTGGATTTTGATAAAAATGGAACCTTAGGTGTTAGACCCATATTTTATCGAAACGACCTTTAATGGAAATTTTGATGGTTTTATTGAATCCAAAATATTGAATTTGGTAGGGTAGCATAGTTCATATGCATGCACGGAGTTTCAAACGAATCTCGAGCAGCCCATCGGAGTCCATTTGGACTTAGCAAAAATTACTGGTGCCAAGTTGCTGGTGCAACCGCTTAAGCTGTAGTTGCTTTAGCGGCTAAGAATCGTTAACCGGAGTCTATCCAGCTTGGCGGTGGTCTCTTAAGCACCCTTTTTGTCGCTTAAGAGCCCTTTTTGTCGCTTAAGCGGACCACTTACGCAGTCATTTGGACACTTAAGCAGCTACCGCCAGTATTTTATATATATGTCCTATTTTCATTTTCAACTCCACTTTTCCTAAATGTTGACACCATATTTGATATTAGGAGCTCTAGAATTGTGTAGGTAATCATAAATTTAGGCGGGGATTAGCTGGGGGGGACGTTAAAGTGCACATTTTGAGACCATTTTTTCGTAAGTTCTCGATTTAATTTCGAGTTAATTCTCTATTTTAGTTCTTGATTTTCTCATTTCTCTTTGGGGTTGTTTTGGGACAATTATGGAGCTGATGATGCTCACTTTATGAGCACAAGATCAGTGTTTCCCGAGGGATGTTATTATAGGTTCAATTTTGGGATTCCATAAGTGGGCCCCAAGGGTGATTTTTTATCAAAATTTGTAACACCCCAAAAATCCCAGTTAAGATTAGAACCATACTTCAAGTACATGTAGAATCAAACATCATGTTTTGGTAGTATGAGAAGTGATTTAGACATGTATTAAGGCCACAAGTAACTCCTAGCTTATAGCCAAGTTGAAGCATTCCTTTCTAATGCCACCAACTGTTTGAAAATCCGGTATCGGAGTATGGCCATTTTAGTAAACCACTATCAGACTGTCCAAACCCATGGGTTGTCATACGAACCGTGTGTTAGGCATATGAATCATGTGTCAATCATACGAACCGTTTGTTAGTCATATGAACTGTGTGTCAATCATACAAACTGTGTGTCAGGGACACGAGTTTTCATACGAACCGTGTGTCAGAAACACGAGCCATACGGTCCAACCCACGACTCCATCTATAATTTTTTAGCAACTTCACTGCACATTTAATGGAGGGTATTTTGGTCTTTTCCCAAGCTTTTTAGCCATATACCAAGTCATTTTAGGGTATTTTGAGGGGTTATATCATATAATTATTCAATTTTCTCCCTCATAACAATGATCAAAGTTCCTAAACTCTTTCATAACATAGGGTTTTTCTCCTCAGGCTCAAGAAAAGTCAAGTCTCCACCAAGGTTTTTGATATAAAAGCTTCATAATCAGGTATGTGAGTATTCAATGGAGGTTTCTTTCACCTTCATGCCCAAAACTATAGTATTTTAATCATGTTTTTATGAAGATTCAAATTAGGATTTTCATTAGAATCATTATTCTTCTGGTATTTCAGTTTCCCATACCTAGTAGACTATAAGTACATGTTCCTCCATGAGATTTAGTACTTCTACCTATGTAATTCATGAACCTTCATTATATTAATCCTCTCATGATTTTGGACTTGTGTCATATAAATCCATATTCTTTTCAGATTATAGAATTGTCATAAGTAGTTGCATTCTTCAGAGATGGCGGGTTATGAACACCCGATGACTTAGGAATTCATGTATTGATAATTAACTATTCAGTTTTTAAGTTTCATATGTTTTAGGATGCTTTCAGATAAAGTGTCTCTCACTCAATCTCAAACATCAGAACCAATGAACTCCAATATTACCAGTTTTGCAGACCCTCATAGTGATTTCCAATAAAGTATATTCTAAATAGTATTTTCAGATAATACATACTATTAAACTATTAGCACATTTATGAGTCAAGAATTAGGATTTAGGTCCAGCATTTTAGAGTCATTCTAAAGCTTAACACTCATATGTTATCTTATGCATTTTACTCCAGCGATCTCAGATACCTCAAAAACTTACAAGTCACAGTGTTCAGAAATACATGATGCATATATATACACACATAACAATATCTGAAACAAGTCACAGTCTCAGATACATGATATATATATATATATATATATATATACACACACACACATATATGTTCTCATATCATGATCAGGAGCTTCGGCTCATAACAATAAGATACATGACATGCATGACATCCAAATGTGCCATCAATGCTCTTGGACACTCTTTCCCAAAAGTAAGTTCCTGATTAGTATGCTATCCAGAATGCCATCAATGATCGTGGATCCATTTTCTTATAAACACAAAGTTTACTAGTAGTATGGCAGTCAGGTATGGAATCCATGATTATGGATAGGTTTACATCCAGATATGCCATCTTAAGTTGACATCCAGATATGCCATCTTAAGTTGACATCCAGATATGTCATCTTATCAAGCTATCAATTATGTTCAGTTGGGAGTAATACTTAGCACCGAGTTGGACTAGGCTTCAGCAAAACCCAAGTCCCAAAACTACATACCACCGTAGGTATAATATTATATTTTTCGCCAATGGGCTCATGAGTGATCATTCTAATCATGGTTCGTACCCTTGGCAAGGTACTAAATACCCTCCCAACTTGGGTTACAGGTTAGATTTCATGTTGCTTACATGGTCTATGTCGATTAATAGTATCTCCCATGTTTTAGACTCATATCTTGCATTGAACTTGTATTCAGTTTATTCAGTATAGTATTGATTAGTTACATGTTTATTTACTTGGTCATTGCATTAGTTTACATTTCTTAGTCTCATGTTTAGTTCAGTCTTGTATGTTTAGTATGTTCAGTTCTATTATAGAATAGTGCATATCTCACATGCTCAGTACATTCAAAGTACTGACCGCATACTTTCTTTTGCACTATAATTGTATCAAAATATAGGTTCAGACGCTCAACATCCAGCTCGCAGTTAGCACGATCCCGTATCACCTCAGCAGCAGAGTTTGGTGAATCCTCATCTTTCGAGGACCAGACTTATATTTACTTTCTTTATTTTATTCATTTAGTTTTTAGACAGTTAGAGTTAAATGGGGGCTTGTCCCAACAAATCATCTCAGTAGAGGCTTTCAGACAAACAGACTAGTGTGTTCAGCTTAATGGTTTATTAGATGATTTCCATTTTGGACTTCAGTATTAAAATTTATTTTAAACATTATTATATTATTCATCTTTCAGATTCCACTCAGTGAATCTCATTTTATACAGTATTCTTAGTGTCATACAATACCATGGGTTAGCTTGGGATCACTTGTGACTCTAAGTACCGTGTTACAACTTGGAGGTAGTCTCGGGTCGTGACAAATTTTTAACACGGAGCATAAATTCTCAATAAGGGTATCATTGTTCTCATCTTGATGCCTATATTATTATTTTGATAGTGTGGCAGCAGTCAGAGGCTTCTTGAAAAGGAAAATTTTTACTATAGAAAATTTTCGAGTGCTTTCGGTGGCGTCCAAGTAGGCTAGGCTTACCTTCTTCTAGAATTTTCTCTTTAATGGTATTTTTATGGTAATGTGATAGATATGGGTGGGTTCTTATGGTATAGATAGTTGTTTAGTAAATTTCCTTTTATTTTAACCAATTAGGGGGGTTTTAAGGTAGATTTCGGCCTCATTTTCCTTAAGATAGTAGTTGCTTATCTTTTATGACATGACTTAGCTTACTTAGGGCCTTGGGACAGGATTGAGAAGCTTTAGACTAGGCGGGTAGGTTCTTGCCTTAGATTTGGTTCTTGGGACTTGTAGTTGGTCGTTTCACCCCTTTTTAGGTAGGTTGCTTTAGAACAACGCCCTCTTATGACATAAATAATTATAGGAACGCTTTGAGATACCAGTTATTGGGATTGTTTTAGCTTAATAATTATATTGTGCTCGTTAGTTTTGGTATTTCCTAACTTGTCAGTATTTTGGCCTTTAATCGCAATCTTGATTGCGACTTAATAATTAGAACCTTGTGCTTCTTTAAATGAATTTGTCCTTCTAAAAATGGGAAAAAGGACTAGATAAATTTGCGTTAAATCAGAACATTGGGTTATTACTACCTGTTGATCCTTTTAGTTTCGGTTCGAGTCTGGCACCTGGCTTATTATTTATCTCCTATTAGTTTCAATTTGAGTTTGACATCTAGGTTACTATTTTAATTTGAATCTGGCACCTGGTTACTGCTTATTACTTATTAGTTTCGATTTGAGTCCAAAAGCTACTATACTGTTATTATCCATTAGTTTCAATTCAAGTCCGACATTCACTATTATTATCTATCCTTGGTTGGAAAATCGGTGATGACCGATAGGAATTATGGTTATGGCTGAAGGAGGAGTGTACGGTATGCTTTTCGTACACCTTGGTTAGCTTTTACTTTCTTTACTCTTATACTTAGCCTTATATTAGCATTGCTTCTTGCTTGTACCCACCTTGCTTATGGGGGTTTGGTTGGGTTTATTCTTTATTGTTTATGCTTTTTGGGCTTATGCAAGTCCAGTTAGATTATATTTATGCATTTACATATGCTCCTGAGTATTTATATTTGATTTTTTCGCATTTGCTTAGTATAGCCTATTATTTCCATTTATGACCTTCATTTACTGCCCTTTAGCATAGACTCACACTTTATTTATGCTTTTACTTTAATTGAGCTAAGTCGACCTATGATGCCTACTGAGTACTCTGTGTTTTGGTACTCATACTACACTTCTACATCTTTTTCCCAGATGCAGATCCTAGTATGAGCCATCACCACTGATGTTGACCTCGAGTTGTGCTATTAACGGGAGATTTAGGTGAGCTTTCAGAGTTCAGAGCTGATCCTTCTTTTTTCACTATTGTGATAGTCTTATTTTGTATATCCTGAGACTATCTTGTATATTTTGGCACTATCTAGTAATCTTTTTTATATAGTGGCTCTTGTACTGACCTTACCAGGTCTTGGGGGATTCATTTTGGTATTTTGTCCTCTCCCGTTTCTTGAATGACATACTTATATTTATATATATCCCATTTGTCATTTATTATTACTATTTCTATTCTTATTAAATTCTATTTTGCCTATTAGCCTGTTACTCGCTATTTCGAGCTATGGTTTGGCTTACCTACTGGTGGATTAAGGTAGGTGCCATTATGACATGAGAAATTGGGTTGTGGAAATTCGGTATCAGAGCCAGGTTCACTGGTATCAACGGTCCAAGGGCAAGTTTCTATTAGAGTCCCACAGATTGGTACGATGACGTTCGCATCCTATCTTCGAGAGGCTACAGGACATTCTTAGAAAAATCTCACCTTGTTGATTTGTTATCATGCGTTGTGTCCATATTGGTTTCTAGATTCTCATTTGTTTCACTCTTTTATAGATGGCTAGGATTTAGGCCACAGTGGTTGGGGATGGGCCCCCCAAGCCTGCAGCTAAGGCACCTGTTAGAGGCAGAAGTCGACCCAAAGTCGAGGTTAGGCTAGAGCTACAACACCAACTCAAGGCTATCCCAGGGAGCCTTCACCAGGGCTGGTTATTGATTAGGAGATGGATATTATACTAGAGGGTCTGCCGCCATAACAGCCTATGGAAAGCCCAGGCTCCACCCAGATTCATATCCTCGTCTGTCCTCCGTGATGCCTGGTTCAGTTATTGGGTATGATGGGTGATCAACCAATGAATAGGTCCCAAACATCCATTCAGAGGGAAGCTCAGGTTAGACTTAGTATAGGAGCGCATACTGCAGTTGCGACTCCCAGAGTAGAGGTCCCACCAGCACCAGTGGTTCCACATCCAGCAGCAGCCTAACTAGCCATGACTTTTGAGGAGAATAATATGCTGGGCCAATTTCTTAGATTGTCTCCATCGAGGTTTTTGGGAGCCCTAGAAGAGGATGCATTTGAGTTCCTTACAAACTGTGAGGAGAGACTGCGTAATTTGGGTTTATTTGAGTTGTACGGTGAGGATTACACCATATTTCAGTTTGATAGAGTGGAGAGAAAGTACTGAAGGGGATACCTTGATTCCAAGTCAGCTGGATCTCCTTCTATGACTTGGGTTTAGTTCTCCGAGGCTTTTTTTGGAGAAGTATATCCCTCGCAGCATGAGCAAATGTCTGAGAGCTGAGTTCATAGGGTTGCAGTAGGGTTCTATGACAATGGATGAGTATGAGGCTAGATTTCATGAGTTATCCAGACACGCCACCATGATTCTATCTACTGAGTATGAGAGAGTACGGTGCTTCATTAGAGGATTGATACTTCTACTCTGTATGGCTACTCAGAGTCTGGTATCTGCAGGTAGGTTATTTATTTATATTGCTGATTATGCTTACACTATGGAGGGTTTGCATCATGAGGCCTGTATGGGTAGTGATAAGAGATCTCGTTATCAAGGTATTTACAGTGGGAGTCATAGTGGTGCACAATTCAGGGCTAGAGATTTTTAGGGCCTGTATCCTTAGCAATAACTGTATCAGCATCATGGTTAGTCTAGTAGGCCTGTTCATGCAGTGCTTCAGATTTCAGATGAGGGTCAGCTTGGTTATAGTGATTTTGATGGTCAAGGTAGTGGTCAACTATCGAGTGGTATTCAGTCAGGGACTTCAGACTAAGGTGTCCATTCTATACCAGCCGAACCTTCTCACTAGGTTAGAGTGCCCGGGGTATGTTATTATTGTGGTGTTATAGGTCATTTTGCCAAAGAGTGTCCCCAACATGGGATGATTGATCCTTCCACATAGAGTGTTCAGCTGATTAAGTTAGTGCTGCATGGTCCCCAAGGTTCTCATAGAGGTCCTCAGGCAAGTAGGGCAGGTGGTCGGGTAGGCACCTAGTCTGGAGGTTGGCAGAGTCATCTATATGCTGTTCCTGGTAGGATAGAGGCTGGGGCTTTGGATGATGTTATTATAGGTATGATTTTGGTGTGCCAACAACCTGCTTCCACATTATTTAATCCATGCTCCACTTATTCTTATATGTCTACTTATTATGCAACTCAGTTTGGGTTGTCATTTGAGCCATTAGTTGTATATATACATGTAGCTACTCTCGTGGGTGATTCTTTAGTAGTAAATTATGTGTATAGATTGTGTGTTGTGACTATTTGGGAGTATGGAACTTAGATTGATCTTATTGTGCTTGACATGGTCGATTTTGACGTGATTCTGGGCCTGGACTGGTTATCCCCTTATCATACCATCTTGGATTGCTTCACCAAGATTGTTACCTTAGCTTTGCCTGACATACCCACCGCTGTGTGGCAGGTGGCTATAGTCACGCACCGACGAGGATTATTTTTTATATTTGGGATAGGAGACTAGTGCGAGGGGTTGTATGGACTATCTTGCATATGTTTGTGATGTTAGTCTTGAGAGTCCTTTCTTGACTTTGTTCCTGTAGTCGATGAGTTCTTTGATGTTTTTCTTACTAACTTACCTGGCCTTTCTCTTAAGTGTGATATAGACTTTGCTATTGATCTAGAGCTGGGAACCTGACCCATTTCTATTGCAACTTACCGTATGGCTCCTTTCGAGCTAAAAGAGCTGAATATTTAGCTTCAGGATCTTTTGGGTAAGGGATTTATTAGATCGAGTGTCTTGCCTTGGGGTGGTCTTGTTTTGTTTGTGAAGAAAAAGAATGGTTATGCATATGTGTATTAATTATAGGTAGTTGAATGATGTGGCGGTAAAGAATAAGTATCCTATGCCTCGTCTCGATGATTTGTTTGACCATCTTCAGGGTGCTGTCATTTTTTCTAAGATTGATTTAAGATCTGGCTACCATCAGTTAAGGATTCGGGCAGAGGACATCCCTAAGATAGTCTTTAGGACTCGCTACGGTTATTACGAGTTCTTGGTGATATTTTTTGGGTTGACCAATTCCCCAGTAACATTCATGGACTTGATAAACCATGTATTCAGGCCCTAGTTGGTCTCATTTGTGATTATTTTTATTGATGACATCCTTGTTTACTCGAGGAATAGGGAGGAGCACGAACAACATTTGAGGATTGTGCTCCACACTTTGAGAGATTAGTTCCTTTATGCCAAATTCTCAAAGTGCGAGTTTTGGTTTGCGATTTTAGCATTCTTGGGGCATGTGGTGTCCAAAGATAGGATTATGGTAGACCCAACAAAGATTAAGGCTATTCGTGATTGGGCTAGGCTTACATCTCTGACTGAGGTTTATAACTTTATTAGGTTGGCAGACTATTACAGATGATTTGTTGAGAGATTCGCCTCTATTACAACACCCATGACCAGATCGACTAGGTGGGAGGTCCCATTTTAGTGGTTCGATGTATGCGAGTTGAACTTTCTAAAGCTTAAGGACTTGCTCACTTCAACTTCTATTCCGACTTTTCCTATTGAGGGCAAGGTGTTTACAATATATTGTGATGCTTCGAATGTTGGTTTGGGTTGTGTTCTGATGCAGAAGGGTCAAGTTATTGCATATGATTTGAGACAGCTAAAGGTGCACGAGCGACAACTACCCCACTCATGACTTAAAGTTGGCAGTGGTAGTTTTTGCTCTTAAGATTTGGAGGTATTACCTATATGATGTTCACTGTGAGATATTCACTAACCATCATAGTCTTTATTACATTATGACTCAAAATGACCTTAATTCAAGGCAGTGCAGGTGGATTGAGTTACTGAAGGACTATGATCTCTCTATTCTATACCATCGGGGCAAGACAAATGTGGTACGGGGAACTTGGCCTTCCTTTCAGGTTTTGAGTGACCGTTGCCCCCAAACATCTATTCCTTAGCCATTAGGTTGATTTAGCTTGATATTTCAGACCCCAGGAGGTTTTTTTCTAGTGTTGAGGCTAGGTCTACTTTGTTGTAGCAGATTTAAGGTCAGTAGTTTAAGGATAGTCGATTATATGGTATTCGAGATTGTGTGTAGAGGGTCGAGTCTAGGTGGACTACCTTAGACTCTGAGGGTACATTGAGATTTAACGATCACATTTGTGTTCTAAGGGTAGGAGGCTTGATTCAGTTGATACTTCAGGAGGCTCATAACTCCAGATGCTCTATTCACGTGGAACAACTAAGATTTATAGAGACGTGAGACAACATTACTGGTGGAGTGGTATGAGGAGAGATATAGAGGACTTTGTAGCTTGGTGTTTGTGTTGTCAGTAGGTGAAGACCAAGCATTTGAGACCAGGTGGTTTATTTTAGAGTCTACCTATTCCTAAGTGGAAGTGGGAGAAGATTACTATGGATTTTATGGGTGGTTTGCCTCGTACTTCTCATGGTGTTTTTATAGCATTTGGGTTATCATAGATCTATTGACCAAGTCTGCTTATTTCCTACCTATCCAGTCTTCCTACAATGCTGAGAGGTTGGCTCAAATCTATGTTCTAGAGGTGGTTCATCTTCACAGAGAGCCTGTGTCTGTTATTTCTGATAGAGGTTCCCAGTTCACCTCTAGCTTCTAAAGGGGTTTTCAGGAGGAGTTAGGTACCCAGGTCGACCTTAGCATAAATTTTCATCCCTAGACTGATGGACAGTCGGAGCGAACTATACAGGTGTTGGAGGATATTCTTCGAGCTTGTGTCATGAACTTTGGAGGTCAGTAGGAACAGTTTCTAGCCTTAACAAAGTTTGCCTACAATAATAGCTGCAACTCGAGTATTCAGATGGAACTATTTACGGCATTATATGGTAGACAATGTCGATATCTGGTTGGTTGGTTTGGGACTTGAGAGATTAATCCACGAGGTGCTAATTTACTTCGAGAGTCATTGGACAGAGTTTGGGTTATTCAGGATAGGCTAAAGACAACTTAGAGTAGGCAGAAGAGTTATGCTAACCATAGGCTTCGTGCTTTGAGGTGTGGAGTTGGTGATCGATTTTTTTTTTTTTTAGTGTCTCCCCTGAAGGATGTGATAAGGTTTGGGAAGAGGGGCAAGATCATCCACAGGTATGACAGGCCATTCAAGATCCTTTTGAGAGTTGGGGAGGTAGCTTATGAGATATTCAGATATTTATTATGTTTTTCATGTGTCGATGCTTCGGTGATATGTTCTGGATGAGTCTCACGTGCTCCAGTAGGACTCAGTTCTATTAGATGATAGGTTAACCTTCGTGGAGGATCCAGTCTCTATCCTAGTAAGAGATGTCAGACGATTGCATTTCGGAGAGATTCCCGTAGTTAAGGTTCAGTGGAGATATCATCTAGTTGAGGAGGCTACCTGGGAGACTGAGCATGATATGCAGACTAAGTATCCTCACCTGTTCAAGCCTTCAGGTACTTTTTAACTCTTTAGTTTTATGGATGAATGTCCTTTTAGTAGTGGATGTTGTAATGGCCCTCTAGGTTATTTTCTACCTTGTCAAGCTTTTTTCCATGTTTAGAGCTTTCCCATAGTTTCCCCAAGTCATTTATGACTTACTGGACTGAAAGTCCGGTTCTCGAGTAGTTCATTTGATTTTAATAGCAATTTTCCTATTTTGGAGCTTCTGAAGTTGAGAAAATTGTCTTGGGCTAAAACTTTAGACAAACAACCTCAGATGACAAATTTGACATTTCTATTAGCTCTGGAATGTTGATTTTAGGCTATGGGAATCCTTGGCCGGGGTCCTGAGGCTTTCGAACTTGTTTTGGCCTATTGGTTGGATTTTGGTAAAACCCGAACCTTCGGTGTTGGATCCATATTTAATCAAAAAGACCATTGATAGAAATTTTTATGGTTCCATTGAGTCCGGGATGTCGAATTCGGTAGAATAACATAGTTCGTTTGTATGCACGGGGTTCCAAATAAATTCTCAGCGCTCGATTGGAGTCCGTCTTGGAGATTGCTGAAGCGGTAGCGGCTAAGCATCGCTTAAGCAGCAACCACTTTAGTAGCTATACACCGCTTAAGTGAAGGCTGGCTAGCTTGGCAGGGGTCACGTAAGAGGTGACTGCTTATGGGGTCATTTGGCAGCTTAAGCGGCTACCGCTGGTATTTTATATATATATATATATATATATCTTAGTTTCATTTTCAGCTCCACTTTTCCTAAGTATTAACACCATATTTGATATTGGGAGCTCAAGAATTGTGTGGGTAATCATAAATTGAGGTGGGGATTAGCTGGGGGATGTTAGAGTGAACATTTTGAGATCATTTCTCATTAAGTTCTTGATTTAATTTTGAGTTAATTCTCTATTTTAGTTTTGGATTTTCTCATTTCTCTTTGGGGATTTTTTAGGATAATTATGGAGCTGATTATGCTTACTTTCTAAGCACAAGATCAGTGTTCTCCGAGTGACGTTATTACGGGTTCAATCTTTCAATTTTAGAAGCCCTCATGGGTGATTTTTAGCCTAATTTCTGACCCAGAGCGTAAATTCACAATATGGGTATCATTATTCTCATCTTGACACCTAGATTATTATTTTTATAGTATGATAGCGGTCGAAGGCTTCTCCTACAAGAAAAGCTCCGCTACAGAGGATTTTCGAGTGCTTTCGGCGGCGTCTAGTTAGGCTAGGCTAACCTTATTCTAGACTTTGCTCTTTTATGGTATTTTTATGGTAATGTGCTAGTTGTGGGTGGGTTCTTATGGTTCAGATAGTCGTTTAGTAAATTTCCTTTTGTTTTAGTCTATTAGGCGGCTTTTAAGGTAGATTTCGGCCTTTTTTCCCTTCAGTTAGTAGTTTCTTATCCGTTAGGACTTGACTTAGCTTAGAGATGGGATTGAGAAGCTTTAGTGATGTGTCATGGTCTCATGGCACTTTCGATGCTCAAAACATTAGACATATGCTAGTTCTAAGGCTTGCTTATATGGATATGATGTGTTTATGTTAGTTTTGCAGGAAAATAGGTTATGAAAGTAAACAACACAAAAGAATGGAAAATACAGCTAGTGTTGGCACCTGAAACTTGGCCAAAACTCGTTGGGTCATGTTACGAGTCGTGGCTTGAATCATCACGTTAACAGTGATGAGGGTCTTAAAGATTAAAATTGAGATATTGGCTACGTCTACATGCTACGGGTAATAGGGTCAAGGGAAGGGTCGTCAAGTTACCTATCCTGAGCATATTGACCAAAAATCCCACAGAGGTATAATTCCTTCCTAAGGGCAACAACTACTTCGTACGAGCCGTCAGGAGAGGCTACGAGTTAATGCCAAGACTCATCCTGATTAGATATTCCCAAAGTCCTAGAAGTTTGCGAAAGAGACTCCATTGACAATGATTGACCTAATAAGCTGTTGCGTATCCCTATGAATCATCACCAGCCGGTAACAAAATAAGACAATAGGCTATGGGCGTATGCAACAAGGTGTAGCCAGGACATACGACTCATTGCAATGATCGTTGCCGCCGCAGACTTAGTTTTCAAATTAAGTTTAGGTTAGGATTTATTTTGTATTTATTAATACTCCTATTAGGTTTTATGTTTTAGCTTACGTTCTATTACTATTCTTAAGTTTCTGTACTTGCTCTTGAGAGTTGTAAACACATTCCTTGAGAGATTTAATTCATAGTTGAGATTTGTGGTTTTAATTCTTCTTCTTGTAAGTGTATTATTATGATTTCTTTCAAGAATTATTATTGTGTTCTTGCAATTATGACTAGCTAAACCCCCACAAATAGGGTTGTGAGAACCATGACGGATTAACAAAATAGGGTTCGAAGTACATTGTGATTCTTGGTAGGTGTTTGTGCATGTATTGTTGTTTTCTTTGCTTTGATTACTTTCTAACGGTTGCAAACGTTAGAACTCACCTTATTCTTACTTGCTTTGGACGAAGGGGTAACAGATGGAAAAACAGAACAAACAACTGAGATTTGGAGCTATCAACCTTCACTTAATAGCTTGAGCCGTGGATGCAGGAAAGCTAATATGGGATCCATGATAAGGGTTAGATTTCAAAACTCATGAGACGTGGATGCGTGATTGAGGATAGTTATTTAATAGAGGCTAGATGATCATTTAGATGAACTTAACTTATTGATTCTGCATGCTAAGCACCGAGCGAGAGCACCAGTACTAAGAACCTATGGAAATATGAAGTTATGGTTGTCCTATATTGATTACAAACTTGAAGAAAATTCACAATTGTTACTTGTTCTAAACCCAACTTACAAGACTCCCCAATTTATGGAAATACTTCACTAATAGCTTACATAATTGCATCAACCTAGCTTCTATCCAATTCCCTATGGAATCGACCCTAACCTAGTTGTGTTCTATATTTGATTTATCAACCACTTTATACTTCATAGCGAGGTGTAATTTGGGAGTCATCAAATTTGGGAACTAAGTTTGACATAACCAGTGCTATGATACAATTGCTGAACTTGAAAGGAGTATTCACAGGCCTTGCTACTGCTGATGTGAACTTGCATCTAATGAATTTCGTAGGGATTTGCAATTCCTACAAATTACCTGGGGTGAGTCAAGATGCTTTCAATCTATGATTTTTTCCCTTCTATCTGATTGGTGAAGCTAGTCTATGGTTTCCAGAGTTTCCAAAAGGATCAATAACTGTTTAGCAAGAGTTAAAGATGCAATTCTTGGAGATATTTTTCCCACCTTCAAGAATGTTGCACTTGAAAGACAAGATTGATAACTTCAGGCAACTATATTCAGAGGCATTGTATGAGACATTGTTGAGGTTTAAGAAGAAGCTGCAACAAGTCCCAAATCATAGGATACTAGCTCATAGTTTGCTTGAAATCTTCTACAGATCTTGAAATGCGAATAACAAAGCAGTAGCTGACACTATAATAGGTAAATTAAGAGCATGCTTTAATGCTACTGGATCAAATCACAAAAACCAACAGGGGTTAGCATACAAGGGAAACTTATGTTGCCACAGGCATTTATTCTATAGGAGCATCTGTAGAGCAGCGAATGATAGATGAGTCAGTCGCTCAAGAAGTAGCACAGCTGAGGACCAAATTTAGCTTATTCAAAAAATAGTTTGCAGCAGCGGGGGCAGAGAAGGTAAATACAGTTGGTTCACAAGGTAAAACACCTAGATATGATGACTCTAATTCTGAGGAGAAGGCAAAATATTTAGATGATTAGGTGGTGGATTTTTGAGGCAAAGGCCAAGGGTTTAATCAAGACAATTGGCGCTTTAGTCAAGAAAATCAAAGTCAGAACTATTATAAGGACAATAACTACAAATGGTTTGGGTATAGAGATAGAAGTATAAGTAGAGATGGTGATTAGAAAATGAAGGACGGTTACAAGAATGACAGAAGTGGCTTATATATTCCGCTTGGGAGTTGTGATGCAGAATTGAGTAATTCTAGGGTAGAGGAGCTGTTGTCTAAAGTATTGAAAAGGGTGGAGAAAATTGATAAAAGCCTTAAGGAGATTCGAGCAGATATTTCTGAGATAAATTAGAAGGTGGAGTCACATTCCACCTCTAGCAGGCAACTTGAGCAGCAGTTTGCCCAATTGTTTGTGGCACTGAATCAAGTCAAAAAGGTACTCTTCGAAGCAACAATGTCCAAAATTCAAAAAATGATATTCATTGCATGGCTGTGACCACTAGAAGTGGGAAGATGACTATCAATCAACCTATGCCTGTAGTTGTTGATGATACAACCAAGCCTGTAATTATTGATGTGGAAAAAGTTGTTGAATCTGAGAATCAAGTGGTTGATGAGAATGCATCTGAAAAGCCATCTCTAATTGTTGGAAAAGTATTTGAGGCTAGAAAGGGGAAGGAAAAGAAGGTCCCACAGGTTTTGACTCCTATTTCACAACCTCCTCCTCCTTTTCCACAGAGATTAAAGAAAAGAGCTAAAGAAGGGAAGTATCATAAATTTATTTCAATACTGAAGCAATTGTTGGTGAAAATTCCTTTGGTTGAGACACTTGAGAAAATGCCTAGTTATGATAAGTTTATGAAGGATATTGTGATAAAAAAAGGATCGTGACTTTTGAGCGTGTTGATAATTTGCACTATTATAGTGTAATAACTTCCCGATCACTTATGGAGAAAAAGAAAGATACTGGAGCATTCATAATTCCATCTGCCATTGGGGCGTTCAATTTTACAAAGGCTTTGTATCTTGGGTGCTAGCATCAACCTGATACCGCTTGTAGTGTTAGGATTGTTAGTGTTGGAGGCACCTAAACCAACTTCAATGAGACTTCTTTTGGCAGATTGTACTATACAGAAGCCATTGGGAGTTTTATATGATCTTTTGGTGAGGGTTGAGTCATTCATCTTTCTAGCTGATTTTTTCATCCTTGACTGTGAAGTTGATCTTGAGGTTCCCATCATCTTAGGAAGACCATTCCTTGCGATCTTAAAAATATTGGTTAATATGGAAACTGGTCAGTTGAAGTTTTGGCTGAATCATGAGAAAGTGACTTTCAATGTTTGCCAATCTATGAAGCAACCAAAGGACATGTGTCTGATCTTAGTTATTGATATAATTGATGAGGAGTCCTTGGTATCTCCTATTAAGGAAAGACTTGGTATTGAGGCACTAGCGGTAGTAATCATAAACTTTGAAGGTGATAATATTCATGAGTATAATGTGATGGTGAGCGTACTCACTGGTATGGGTGACGTGCCGTGATCTTACGACACTTTCAACGCTTAAAACTAAGGAAATTTGCTAGTAGAAGGGTATTTTTATGTGGATTTAATGTGTGTTTATGGTATTTGCAGGTCAAACTTGTCCGAAGAAGTAAAGTGTAGAAAATTGGGATTTAAAGGCATCATACGAGCCAACCTACCAACATTAAATATGACAATAGTCGTACCATTGCTATCGTGGGTTGAAACATAGAAGTGATATTCAAGTGGCCATCAAATGAATACATCCCACGATCGTACATAAATTCAATGGCTATTAGATCGATCGTGGGAAGAGAGTCCAAAAATAAGGCTTGTAGATGTTAAGTATGAAGAGGATTTGACGAGAGGCTCCCATCACCGTGCTATGATTTAACGAACATGTACTGAAGATTGTGGGAGGAGTATCCTACAAAGTAAAATCAAAGAAAGAAGCCACAAGAGGTAGTGACCATTGTAGGAGGAAAGGACAAGCTTATCTTGAGCTCTACAAGCATGCAAAAGTCAGTCTTCCAAACAATGAGAACCAAGTACGATTGTGGTATCTACCCACTATTGTACTTTCCTTTATCAGAGGCGCCGACTCAGCAAATCTAATTGTGTTTAGTATAGGTTTTATTTATGGCTATAAATACTCCCATTAGGTTTATTGTTTCAATTTACATTCTATTTCTAATTTCATGGAATATTGTTGTTCTTGCAAGTACAAACATCAATTTTAGGGGTTTTAATTCAAAGTGAGATTTGTGGTTTTCATCTTCTTCTTTATAAGTTTATAATTATGAATTTTTATCAGAATTATTATTTTGTTCTTGCAATTATGAGTAGATAAACACCACAACTAGGGTTGTGAGAACCATGACGGATTAACGAAGTAGTGTTCAAAGTACGATGCGTTTCTCAAAGGGTGTTTATGCATTTATTGTGATTCTCTTCGATTTGATTGCTTTCTGACAATGGCCAACGTTATAACTCGCCTTATCCCTACTCGCAATGAAAGAGGGTTTAAAGGATGGTCAAAAGGAATTAAAAATGAGACTTGGAGCTATCAACCTCTATTTAATTATCTTGAGACGGTAAATGGGTTAGCTAATATGGGATCAATGATAGGGGTTAGTAATGCAAAACTCCTGAGACGTTAATTCATGATTGAGAATAGTTATCTAAAAGGGGCGTAAAGTTGTTTAGATGAACATAACCTATCGATTCTGTATGCCAAGCACTGGGAGAGATCACTGGTGCAGCGAACCTATAGAGTTATGAAGTTATGGGGAACACAGTCCTAGTGCCTCTCATATCTTGATTACAAATATAACAAAATTAACAATTGTTACTATTGGAATTCTAAATAACAAACCCCCTTTTTATTAGAGATTATTTACTGATTGCTTAGATAAACCCTTGATAAATACTTTAACTTATTCCTCATGGGATTGACCCCAACCTAATTAGGTTCTATTTTTAATCAATGCCTGCTTTATACTTTTATCAAAGGTGTAATGTGGGCGACATCAAATTTTGGCGTCGTTGCTAAAGAATACTGTTACAAAGTTGATTGATTGTGTTTGTTTGGCTGTTGGTTTCTGTTTCCTGATTTTAGTTTTTCAATTGTTTTTAGGGTGCAAATCGATCCATGCCCAATACTCGGAGTCAAGGCAATCTCCTAATTCCACTTGATACAGAAATTGAAAGGACTCTGAGAGCTAGAAGAAAGATGGAGAACAACGGAGTTCATAATCAATGAGTTCATAATGAGGGAGTTCTAGACGAGGGAGTCCTAAATCATCCAGGACATCTTCATTGGATTCAGGAGGCTGTAGAGCCAACTACTGCTCGATTAGTGGCTCACGAGAATGCTAGACAGGAAGCTGTCAGGAAGGCAGTAAAGGAAGAAAGGGTTAGATAAGCTGACGTAGACCATCTGGCCACACTTGAGAAACAAGAAAGGTAAATAAGGAATAGGGGGAAAAAACCTCTAAAACATTATGTTCCTCAGTTTGATGATGCAAAAGACGATCTAGACTTTCTAGAGCCGGTTGAACAACTGCTATTATTCCACCGCCATTGCCACTAGGAACTAAGTTTGACTTCACCACTGCTATGATACAGTTGCTAAACTTAAAGGGGGTGCTTACAGGAACTGCTACTACTGATGAAAACCTTCATGTGATGAACTGTGAGGGATTTTCCATTCTTAGAATCTACTTAGAGCTAGCCAAGATGCGATTAGACTGTAATTTTTTCCTTTCTCTCTGATGGGAAAGGTTATGTTATGTTTGATAGAGTTGCCACTTGGATCGATCACTAATTGGAATAAATTAAGGACTCAGTTCTTGGAGAGATTTTCCCCACCTTCTAGAATGTTGCAGTTGAAAAATGAGATTTATAAATTTAGGCAGTTATATTCAGAGGTGTTATATGAGACCTGGTTGACGTTTAAGAAGAAGCAGTAGAATGTTCCAAATCACAGAATATTGGGCCATAATTTGCTTGAGATCTTTTATTGAGCTTTGAATTCTAACACCAAGGTTGTAGCAAACATTATCACAAGTGGGCATTTTTGAGGTTACAATGGGATCAAGCTTTTGAGATTCTAGATTGGATCACTAAAACCAACCAGGGTTGGCATACTCGTGATGCAGACATGCCCACAGACACTTATATGATAGGGGAATTCGTAGAGCAAAGAGCTCTAGATAACTCAGTAGCTCAAAAGGTAGCTCAGTTGAGGACTGAGCTAGCTTATTTACTAAGTAGTTTGTAATAGCGGGAGCAGAAAAGGTATATATTGTTGGTTCACAAGTTAAGGCACCTAGACATGACAACTCAGATTCAGAGGAGAAGTCTAAGTATCTAGATAATCAGGTGATGTGTTTTTGAGCAGAGCTACGGGACTAATCAAGTCAATTAGAACTCTAGGCAAGGGAATAAAGATCGGAACTACTACAAGGATAATAACTACAGTAGGTCTGGGTATAGAGATAGGAGTAGAGAAAGAGATGGGGATTCAAAGAAAAAGGATGACTATAAGGATAAAAGTGGCCTATATGTTCCATTAGGGAGCCGCAATGCTGATTCAAGTAAATTGAAGATGGAAGACATGCTTGCAAAGTAGTGAAAGGGGTACAAAAGACTAAAGACTTCCTGAAGGAGATTAGAATAGATATTTCAGAGATGAGTCAGAATGTAAAAACACATGCTACCACCATTAAGCAGCTTGAGCGGCAGTTTGGTAAGATGTCAGCCGTATTTAATCAATATCAACAAGGTACACTTCTAACCAACACTATCCAAAATCATAAGAATGATGGTCATTGCTTGCCTATTACTATGAAGAGCTGTAAGATGATCATTGATCCACTTATGCCCATGGTTGTTGAGAATGAAGTTGAGCCAGTGATTGTCGATGATGAGAAAGTGATCGAATCTGAAAAATCTAGTTGTTTATGAGAACGCAGCTAAAAAGCCTCCAGTTGCAAAAAAGGGGAAGGAAAAGTAGGTCCCACAAGTATTGAATCCCATTCCAAGACCTCATCCTCCTTTTCCATAAAGAATGAAAAAAAAGGATGAAAAGGGAAAGTATTGCAAGTTCATCTCCATGTTGAAAGAATTATCGATGAACATCCTTCTAGTTGAGGCTCTTGAACAAATGCTGGGTTAAGCAAAGTTTATGAAGTATTTGGTGACAAATAAGAGGACTATTTGTTTTGATCCCGTTTATAATGTGCACCATTATAGTGCAATAGGTTCTTGGTCTCTAGTAGAGAATAAAGAAGACCTTGGAGCTTTCACAATTCCATGTATCATTGGTTCTTCAAATTTTTCTAAAGCTTTGTGTGACTTAGGTGCTAGCATTAATTTTATTCTGCTAGCAGTTTATAGACAGTTGGGGTTGGGGTCACCCAAACTGACTTTAATGAGACTCCTTTTGGCGGACCGCACTATGAAGAAGCCCATATGAATCTTTTGTGATATTTTGGTGAATATTTTGCACCCTTTATATTTCTGGTTGATTTTGTCATCCTTGAATATGAGGTTGACTTTGAGGTTCCCATTAACTTGGGGAGACCATTTCTTGCGATTGGCATAACATTGGTTGATATGGATACTAGGTAGATGAAGTGTATGCCAATCCATGAAGAAACCAAAGGATTTACACGCGATTTTTGTGATTGATACAGTAGATGAGGATGCACTAGTAGCTCCTAGTGAGGAGAGGCTTGAAGTAGAAGCACTTACAACAGTTATTATGAATTTCGAGTGTGATGACTTTGATGGCTATGATGAGATGGTGAACACACTTGCTAGTAGTGGTTCATACACTTTTACACCAAGAAGCTAGATCTTAATTTGAAGAATAGAGTGAACCCGCCGGCTAAGCCTTCTATTGAGGATCCTCCAGTTTTGGAGCTCAAAGCTCTTTCATCCCATCTTCATTATGTATTTTTGGGAGCCAACAATACTTTGCCGATTATTATTGTAGCTGATTTGGTAGATTGACAAGTTGAGGCTCTAGTGTCTATGTTGCAGAAGTTCAACTGGGCGATTCAATGATCCATTGCTGATATCATTGGGATTCCGCCTGGAATATGCACACATAAAATCCAACTTAAGCCATATTGTGTTCCTAGTATTGAGCATCAACGATGACTTAATCCACCTATGCAAGAGGTAGTTAGGAAGGAGATTATCAAGTGGTTGGATGCTGATATGGTTTATTCTATTGGTGATAACAAATAGATAAGCTCGGTCTAATGAATGCCAAAAAAGTATGGAATCACCGTGGTTTCAAATGAGAAGAATGAGCTTATTCCTATGATGCCAGTCACCGATTGACATATATGCATGGATTATAGGAAGTTGAATGTATGGACTGAGAAGGATCAATTTCTGATGCCTTTTATGGATTAGATGTTAGACTATCTTGCTGGTAGAGGATGGTATTGTTTTCTTGATGGATACTCGAGTTACAATCAAATTTTGATTTCTCCTGAAGACTAAGAGTAGACCACTTTCACTTATACATTTGGAAATTTTGCGTTCAAAAGTATGCCTTTTGATTTGTGTAATACACCAACGACCTTTCAGCATTTCATGATGTCTATTTTTTATGACATGGTGGAGGAAACTATTGAGGAATTTATGGATGACTTCTCAGTTTTGGGTGGTTCATTTGAAGATTGTTTGGTTCATCTTACTAGTGTCTTGAGGAGATGTAAAAATTGCAATTTGGTGCTAAATTAGGAGATGTACCACTTCATCGTCAAAAAAGGAATAGTGCTTGGTCATAAGATTTCAAAGAAAGGTATTAAGGTTGATAAGACGAAGATTGAGGTGATTGAAAAATTACCTCCACTAATTTCTGTGAAAGGTATTCAGAGCTTTTTTGGGCATGATGGATTTTATCATAGATTCATCAAATATTTCTCTAAAATTGCACATCCCTTGTTCAAGTTGTTAGAGAATGAGGTGAAGTTTGTGTTTGATGATGCTTGTCTGAAGGCATTTGAGTGTCTGAAAGAGAAGTTAATTTTAGCCTCGATTATTGTGTCACTTGATTGGTCCATGCCCTTTGAGGTTATGTGTGATGCTAGTGGTGTGGCACTAGGATCAGTCCTAGGCCAAAGGCGAGGGAAGATTTTACATCCGATCTATTATGCTAACAAAACACTTAATCCTGCTCAGAAAAAATATATTGTGACTAAACAAGAGTTGCTTGCTGTGGTTTTTGCATTTGAGAAATTTTGATCTTACTTGCTTGGCATAGTGATTGTACATACTGACCACGTAACTCTTAGGTACCTTATGGTGAAGAAGGATGCGAAGCGAAGGTTAATTCATTGGGTACTTCTGTTGTAGGAATTTGACTTTGAAGTCAAGGATCGAAAGGGGAATGAAACTCAAGTGGCTGACCACTTATCATACCTTGAAGAAGAGGAAATGCAAAAATTAAAAGATGAGCTTGAGATTGATGATACTTTTACAGACGAGCAGGTATTGGCCGCATTGCAAGACTTGATTTTATGGTTTGTAGACTTTGCCAATTATTTGGTAAGTGATGTGGTGCCTGAGGATCTATCATTTCAGCAGTGTAAGAAGTTTGTACATGATGTGAGGAAGTTCTTCTGGGATGAGCCATACTTATTCCGAATTTGTGTGGACGAACTAATTTACAGATGTGTTCATAAGGTAGAGATGATGAGTATTCTATAGGCATGCCACTCTTCCCAGTTGGGGTTATCATAGTGGTGCGCGGACTGCGCATAAGATCTTGTAATATGGGTAATACTGGCCCACCATTCATAGAGATGCACATGACTATGAAAGGGATTATGACCAATGCCAAAGACAAGGAAGCATCTCGCAAAGGCAAGAGCTTCCAATGACCACGATACTAAAGCTTGAGCTATTTGATGTATGGGGCATTGATTTCATGAGCTCCTTTGTGAGATCATGTGATATGAAGTAAATTCTGGTTATGGTTGATTATGTTTCGAAGTGGGTGGAAGAAGTTGTTCTTCCAAACAATGAATTGAAGAGTGTGACTGCATTTTTTAGGAAGAATATTTTCTCCAGATTTAGGACACCAAGGGCAATCATTAGTGATGGAGGCTCACATTTTTGCAATCATGCCCTACTTGAAAAATATGGTGTGAAACATAGGGTGGCAACACCCTACCATCCTCAGTCAAGTGGGCAAGTTAAGGTCTCCAATCATGAGATCAAATGAAGAATGTGAATACCAATAGAATGGATTGGGATAGAAAATTGGATGATGCATTATGGGCTTATCGGACATCATTCAAGACCCCTATTGGTACTTTTCCATATCATTTTGTGTATGGTAAGGCGTGCTACTTGCCTGTTAAACTTGAGCATAAGGTGTTGTGGGCAGTGAAAAGGTTGAATCTGGAATAGAGTGATGCGATAAAGTTGAGACTAGAGCAGTTGAACGAGATGGATGAATTCTGTCTTAGAGCATATGAAAGTTTAGCTTTGTACAAAGAAAATATGAAAGCATACCATGATCGAAATAATTAAAAAAGAGTTCACTACCGGTGATAAGGTTCTATTGTTCAAGTCCAAACTTCACTTGTTTCCTGGCAAGTTGAAGTCAAAATGGAGAGGACCATTTAGAGTGGTGACAGTTTTACCCTATGAGCTTTAAAATAGCAAGGCCAGAAGCTTAAAGTAAATGGCCAAAGGGTGAAGCACTATCTTGGTGATGTTGAAAAGGTCAAGGTGGTATGTGAGGTGGATCTTGAGGGTGCCTGAGTAATTAGGTACACCCGAGTCGTGCCGTGACATTAAATCAGGCGCTTCATGGGAGGTAACCCATGGATTAGTTTGGTGAAGCCTGAGTAGCCAAACTAACCACATCGTGCCGCGATATTAAATCAAGTTCTGCTTGGGAGGCAACCTAAGGATTTTGTACTTATTTCATTTATAGGGTAATGTTTGCTAAGTGTGCAAGGACAATGCATAAAAGAACTTGGGAAATAGAACAAAAATAGAACCCACAAAAGTATTGGACAAATCGTTAGAACTTCCAATGATTATGAGTTCTGTCGTCTGCAAGAAGTCCAACGAATTGGTTTCTAAGAGTTGGTCCTATGATTGTGAATCCACGATTGCACCATGGTAGTACGATCGTGGAATCTATCGTCTGGCTAATCTCCTGTGAATCAACTTCCATGTGTTGGTACTAACGAGTTTAAGGAATAATCGTTGCCAATTACAATGATCTTCCTTATGCTTTGTTAGTTCCCAGGTAAGTTTTCTTAACCCTCCTGAAACGAGGACTTACAATGGTCGTTGTGTGATCTTGTGATCATAGGTACGAATCATTTGTTGGGTCATAAATTTTTAAAATTACCCAGTTCGACCCAACCTAGCTCATTTTCATTTCCCCAATCCTTATACCTTCAGACCCGATACACCCCTACTTACATTCAAATTCCAATTGCATATCAAAAATACAATCAAAAAGCAAAATAGAAGAAAAAATTCGATTGTAACCTAGAATCTTGAGCAAACTCACTACTCTTAATCATGTCATCCCTCAATTCTATGAACTCCTCAAATATTCAAATCACTTGCACTCTTTAAGAAGTAAGTTACATTCTCATGCTTAAATTTATTGATTATTCTTAGAAGTAAAAGAGAAGTTGAAATTATTGGTACCTGTTGAGTGCTAAGTGGATGTTCAATGGAGTTCGCAGTGAACAAGGTGCTTAAACCTAAACTGAATAATATGAATTGTGAGGTCTTTTTGAATGATGGAGATAGTGAAGGTGAAGTTTGAGTAACCTTAAGTGTCATAATAGGGTCAAATTTTTGTTATTTTAAACTGGTCTGATGTTAGGGAAAACTTAATGATGCAACCAACGATCATTGTTCCTATGTACAATCATTGGTTGGATCATTATGGGTGCCAAGTTGTAAGGTTGCAGGAGTTCATCAGATGAAAACTTCTAACGATCGTCATGTCTTGGTACAATCATGGGTAGTAGTCATCTGATGTGATAACCCTCACAAAATTTTGAGAGGGACTTTCTATGATAGAAAGAACGATTGTCCTTTCATACCACAATTGTAACATGCGTCGTCTGCATGAAATATTGTGTACCCATTTCTATTTTTCTTTGAGACTAACTAATTTTTGTACAGGTACTATGGCACCCAGGTTGAACAAGAAGAAGTTGGATGAGGCTCTTCACAAGAAAATTGCTAAGAAAAGGGCACCAAAAGACATATCATTGGTCTTGGAGATGGAATCTGAAATGTCTAGTGGTTCGGAGGTTGAGCACTCCAAAAGCAGTGGTGAGGAACAACAAGAGCCTCAGACTACTAGAACAAAATCTGCTAAGGCAAAGGCTCCGACATCCACACCATTGGTGCCCATAACTACTCCCATTGAGCCTTTCCAGTATGAAGAGGGAGTCCAAGCGTCAAACCCAAATGAGGGTGAACCAGAGGTTGCCAAAGCTAATGAGGAGATGAGTTCCTCTAAGAAAGAGGAATCTGTGGATGGTTTCGGTAGTACTAATCTGTAATCCTCTGAAGGAGCTGCTGTTGTAAATCAGCCTCAAAGGGGGGTAGACCCGAGGCGACGAAGTGTACCAAAGTCCCTAAATCACTATACTAATAGGGTTTCTCTAAACAACAAAGGGAACCTAAAGAGTAGTATTCAAGAATAACCCCGCATGCTACCCGGGGCTCTATAGAGGTTTCCAGAACTAAACCGGGTGTTCCAGAAATACAAGCTTGACTAGATGACTAAACATATGGGCAACTATGGGGCTAAGTTAGTGAGAGAGTTTTACATCAACTATGCAGCTATGATTGAAAACATGACTCCTTCCGGGAAGGAAAAAGATATGAGAAAGTAGTACAGATTAGACACGGTAATAGTGTGGGGTGTAATAATTGATATCTCGGAGAAGGTTATTTCTAGAGCCTTATTTGGTGATGAATTTGAATCAGCAACAAAGACTACTAAGCATTATTACTGGATGATGGAGTTAAAAAAGGTAAAGCAACTCAGTACTGATGATAAATTTATGCACTAGAAGTGGTTGGCTGGGCAAATTAAGAAAGCTAAGAAAGGAGCTGAATAGATAAATGGTGCTACTATATACAAACACATACTGAACTTTACTGCAAAGTCCTGGTGGTCCATTATTAGGTATCACATAGCTCTGACAGAAAATGACAACACACTAAGTGATGACAAGGCAGGAATGGTAGTAGTCTTGAAGGTAGAGTTAGAGCTAAATATTTTGTGGATCATTGCGAAAGAGATTCGGGAGAGGGCACTAATGTTTCATACTATTCAAACCTTTTTGATCTCGGTGATGTTGTTATATTGGAAGTCGCATGTGCCTTCTATTCCAGCAGTTGTCAGATATACCTGGCTAACCAAAACCATAAACATTACATTGATCAAAGACAATATGAACCTAGTGGCTCGAGTTTGAGGTTCTTTAGTAGATTTTCCCTCATAAGAAACTGAGGAGGCTTCACCTACTACAGAGATTCTGACTTCCATAGCCGGTGATACTTCATCTTCCATACCGCAGCCCACAACACCTTTGGGTGCACTTCAGTCTATGCCTACAGGCTACTTTTTGGTACCTACAACCTTTATAGAAAATATGATGAGAAATCAGGTTGTTCTTGATATGAGGATCAAGAAATTAAAGGAAGGGGTAAAACCTAAAATGGAGGATGAGATTCAGGCCGCGGTATGGGGTATGGAAACCTATTTTGATAGTTTTAAGAGCTGGATGATGGAGAGGTTAGTGATTATACAGGCTACTAATTTGAGAACGGTCACATCTTAGTTGGCCAAGTTGAAAAATACGATAAAAAGATTTTTGAGGGACAGTTCTTAATTATTCAACCTCTACCACTGCCTGTTATGAAGGATTTTGATGTTAATTTTGATGTTCTGGTACCAGACTTCTATACCCAGGCCTAGGTAGATGGGGGTAAGGGTAATGAAATAGATGAGATGGTGGATGAGGGTGATGATACACAACCCCATATGAAGAGAAATGAAGGATAAGAACGAGAAGAAGAGGAAAGAGAAGAAGAGCGAGAGGACCTCTGAGGTACCTATTTCAGAGAGGAGTGAGGTCCCTCCTGCTATTGTTACTCCTATTGTTACTGATGCTATTAGTAAGAGTAGAGGGGGCAAGGAGGTATCCCCCATGATATCATTTTTGAGTGTACCGGTCACCACCGATGCCAACTTGAGTGAGAGTGCCACTGCCATTGCCGAGGCCACTAGAGAAGGAGAGAATGGATGGGTCTCATCTTTGAACCCTATTGATTAGTCAACGACAGGAGTGTAACACCCCGTACATTTTTGGACCTATGTTATTATCGTAACATTTATGGAATTAATTAAACATGGGAGTTTTGAGGAATTATACATTAAATTTGATGGGTCAAATTAACCTTGTACAATTGGGCTTAATTTAAGGCCCAATTCAAATTATAAGACTTGGCCCAAATGGGAAATTTGACCCATTCATCTTGGCCAAGTAGATAATTATTATTGGACCAAATGTTTGGCTAAGAAGGGACCTTAAGGGCTTATATAAGTGGAGAAAAACAGATTTTTAATCCACACAACACACTTGCCATTTCTAGAAATTTCCCAAAATATTTTCCTTCACTCAAACCCTAAGGAAACCTTTCCTTTGGTCAAGATCATCCATTTCTAAGACTTGGTAAGTGTATATTATTATGATTAATTATATTTTATGCATGGTAGATGGTTTATATGATGTTGGTTATGTTGGTGGAGTATTGAGAAGTTCAATATATGTGTAATGTTACATGTTGCAGGTGCAGGCATTAGTAGACCTCCTCACTAGACTGTGGATCAGTTGCAGAAGTTTTGGTGAGCTCCACTTGATTCGGAGCTTTCTGGGCCATAGTTGTATATTCATTTTGATGTTGTAAAGGTAGTATAAATAGATGTATCTGTTAGAGGCTTTGTAGACATATATGGGTATATGGATGTAAGATGTACATTCAGTTTGACGTAATGGCCCCAACGACCAAGTTTTATATATATATATATATATATATATATGGCATATGTTACCAGATTCATGTCTTCCGCGTAATTGCATGAGGTATAAGAAGATTCACACGAGAATATGCATACGAAGGTTCACGAGCAAAGATTGGTTCTCTCGGGCCATATCGGCTTTGGGTGCCAGTCCGGCCTGAATGGGATTTCGGGTCGTGACAAGGAGTCTAGTGCGCCACAGGTATATCTCTACCTTATTTCTTTATTTTTTATGCACTAGGGACATTGCACAGTTTTTAAGTTGGGGTGGGGGTATATAGATATTCGAGAGTTTTGTTGCCGTGTTTCTTTTCCCTTGGATGCACGATCTAGTTCGAACTGGCATGTTTAGGTATTTAATTTATGTTTTTGTGTTGCTTTTGTAACCAAGAGAGAAATAGAAGAACTCCGCAGACTGTATAAAAAGAGCATGCAATCCGTGTTTTTACAATTTTGTGTTTAAATGATAACCCCCCCCCCCCCCCCCCCTCCATAAAGTTTTTGTTAGGTTTGTTTTGTTGTGTGCTTACTGTGAACTGTGACCAATGTGGATCTTGTCATGGCATTAGGATTATGAGTATGATAACCATAGCCTAACTATGCATGACCGGATAGGTAGTAACTATATGTTTAGCCCTAAGCCATATGTGTTGTGAGGTAATTTCCTAGTCGGCATGTGCGTGTGATCTAGACCTTGCCTGATTAGTCTCACCAAAGTTGTAGGATAGTAGGTTAAAAAAGAATCATAGGCCGTTCTTGATTAGTCCACTATAAGCCTAAAAATCCTACCAAATAAGAAATAATATCCTCTGATCTTGAAATTTGAGCCTAAATAGACTTTTTCTTAAACTAGCCTATTCACCTTCCCAATTCATTTACAATGAACATGCTATGGCCTTAGTCAGGGGTATGTAAAAGAACTTGGTAAATGAAAAAGGGGATTCGAGTGTGGTATTGTGTAAAGAAAATGATGAGAAAAGTTTTTTTTTTTTTTAAAAGAAGAATAAAAGAGAGTAAACGATGAATTTGCTAAAAGAAACCGCACCCATGGTCTGAAATATCAAGAAATGGGAGAAAAATAAAGAAAGTAGGAAAGTGGAATCAAAAGTAGTGCAGTGTCAAAAAGGATTAAGTCACTTGATCCATATGTATCATACCCATCCCCAAGCCTACATTACAAGCCAATAAAAGTCCTATTGTGATCCTAATCCGACTATCCAAAAACTAAGGCGTAGAAAATAAAGGCAAGCCTATGGTATCTCATGCACACTGTCTAAAATTCTTTGTGAGAGTGAGTGCTTATATTCTGTCCTTGTACTGATATTCATTGTGTATTTTGAGTGTTAGGGACTTCTTTGATGTGATGGCGTACGGGTTACATTGTATTTATTGCTTGTTTGGGTAGTGTTATTAGTTTGCATGCTAGGTTATCTGTTGATAATGTAATGCCATTAATTGATCCCATTGTATCATGGTGCGTGGTTTTGTATACACACAATGATTTTGGTTTTGATGATGTTTGGAGGGGGATGAGCTTTTATTTTGATTCATGCGTGCTTAAGTGGATTTTTGGAAAATATGACTGCTGTAGTACTTTTGGATTTCTCTTGGTTAAGCATCATTTAGGTTGTGTTTTAGTTTAGTTTAGTTTTGTTTGCCTGAGGACATGCAAATATTCTAATTTTAGGGTGTTGACATGTCGTGATCTTATGGTACTATCGACACTTAAAACTCACAAGTAAATAAGGGGTGTTGACACTCAATTTTGGCTCTCCTTTTTCCTAAAATTATTTTTTTTCTTTTTTCTATGCTTATGAGTCCTGGTGACTTTGCCAAAATATCTTTCTTACATTTCAAATTAATTTTGATAAATTTGGCGCCAGTAATAATTTTTTAAAAGATATTTTTTTCATTACTTTCTATTATATATATATATATATATATATATATGGTAACTAATAATATCGTATCCTATAAAATTGTGCGAAAGAAAATAATATATATATTTATAATTTATTTTTCTTCACTATTTTTTCAATAAAAATATTAGCGTGTTAGCTTTTATCTCAAATTCTAAATAAATTCTGATATAATATTACACAATCTTATTTATAGTTTCATTTCTTATATCAAACTATAGCTATGTACATTAAATTATTTAAGGTATAATATGTACATAAGGTCATGCATATAGGTGTGTGCATATATACGTACATGTACATGTATGAAGACGTATGTATATATATGTATACTTTTTGGGAAATAAATTAGGAATAAAAAAGCATCGTTAAATGAATTTAGTGAAAAATGATTGAAAAAATTAGATTTTTATAAGCTAATTTATCTACTAAATTTGGGCCAAATCAATCTTCGTTTTTCAGCCAAAATCGGCCCAAAAACATTAAATTCCTTGACCCGACAAAAATTCACTAAACATAACACTAAGCGCCCCTAATCCTTTTCATTCACTTCATTGTCTTCCTCATCTCCAAACACACCCCAACAGACCCCTCGATCAAAAAACAAAGACAAGCTTCAACTACCCCCTGTGTTGCCCATCTCCTTTACCTCAAAAATTCGCCGGATTTGATGCTCACAGACCTCTATCACCCATCAATTATCTCTGCATGTCAACAGTGCCCTAACCTTATCCAAATGGCTAGTTTCAACCCTTTACTGCAAGAGAGATTTTCAAATCTATTGAAAGCTCCAAATACATTTCAAAATCAATGGAGAAAGTTTGGTCATATCTGAGTACCCAACTTGCCTTTAGATGAATTCAGACGTTAAAATCAAATCAAGGGTTAGGTTTTTTGAATTTCTCCACATTCATCTTATCTTCTCTGTCTCCTAAATCTATTCAGAGAAGTGACCTGTTATTTTACTTTTATTTTTGAATTCGAGAGCCAATTTTTTCAAACTAGTGGAGCTTTGATTTTTCACTATAAATAGGGCTTCAAATGCCCTCAACAAGGAAAAGTTTTAATCATCCATAGTCATATCCATAGCCTTAATTTAAGAGCTTTCAATACTCTCAGTTCTCTTTTGCTAAAGTTCTTTTCATTTGTCCGTTGGAAAATTTGAATTTGTTTGAAGAGAGTTTATAGCAGAGTCGGAGTAGCTAGCTTGAAACTCAACGCTTGACGGCCTCAATCACTGTCCAACACAAGGTAAACATCCATCCTCTTATTTCTCCTTCATCTATTTGATTTCGTAAATATGTGATTTATTGTGGTGTCGAGCTCATGTTGGTGTTACTGTTTGTTTTCCTGCAAATTCAGTCCAAAACGTGATTTTGTCTTGGCTTTATTTGCTCTAATACCTGGCCGTTAACCTCCAAATTTGTGATATGTAAAAGTGCAAAATAGTTCCTATTATATTCACAACACTATAGATGCCGATATGAGTCCTGAATCGTATTTGACGGGATAATGTTGTAAGGTTCTTTGTTAAGTTATTTGGATTTTCTTTTGGACAATGAGCAATTATTCTCCTTCTTTTTTTTTTTGTTATATATTTATCTTCCAAAAGTGACCACGAATTTGATTTCATCTTGGTTCGGATATGTGGTTGGTATATGTGAAATAATGTTGAACTTTCCTCTATCCCTTCATTCTCGGTTTTTCTCCTTTTGTTCAATGTGTTTATGTGAATCCATGAACGTGTGTTGTTCTATTAAATTTTAATTCGTGATATGCATCTAGTAACCGTAAGCATTTCCGATGAATTGAGATGTGAGAATGAGATTCATTTGTTTCAAATTAGTCAATGTACATGACTGTATTTTTTTAAAATGTGCCGTAGCATGTAGATTAGAGTTACCAATTTAGTTTGGGGATTTTTTTTTTGGAAAAAGTGTAGAGCTACTTCAATCTATTACGTAAATCCATCTTTTCTTTCGCTTTCATTCTCCTCTCCTTCTTTTGTTTTAATCTGATTTTTGTGAACATGATTGGATTCGGGTTTTGTGTTGTGTTGGCATTGCCGTTTGTTCATTTTGAATTAGATTCTAAGAACAAAGTATGATTCCGTCTTGATTCATTTCAAACAAGTATGCCTATGATTATGTTTTGCCTAAAACAAAGATTTAATTGAGTCCTTCTCTTTTATGCCTTGTTTGCAAGTGATTTCATGTTTAATAAAAAATGACTGAAACTTGATGTTTGTCCCAAACACTACTGGCCAATTTCATAATTTTGGGGTTTTATTTCATTTTTTCTTATTTTCTTTTTTTTAACCCTCTACCACATTTGCATTTTAGTAGGTTTCTTGTTTCCCGTATCACCTTCCTCTCTAATCCAACGTCTCTGTTATTTTGGTCTAGAAAATCTAAATTTTAAGTTTACTTGGACAAATTTTTAAAATGATTAGTATTTGTGATCAATTTCAAGTTAGAGTTCAAGTGAAAAATGATTTTTTTGAGTTTGAATGTGCAAAATCCTTACTTTTCCCTCTTCTACTTTTGATCCATTTTGCTGGCAGCTTTCCAAAAATATTGTTTGCCTTAGTTCGGTTTTGATACTGTTCTTTTACTGATGTGGTAATCCATTTGTGGATTTAGTAACTAGAATTCTAATGTCATAGTTTTCTTTACAAACATATGGGGGTTGTCTGCTCTTCCCTCGTTTCATGTGATATGGGAGTTGTTAAAAGTTTATAATGCATAAGCTCTATCCTTAAAAAAAAAATCAGTCAAGTATTATTTTTCTCCTTTTTGTTTAGTATTTTTCTTTAAGTGGATAGTGGTGTTGCCAAATGGTCATGGATGATATAAATATGAAGTGTGTCATGTGCATGTTTTATAAATCTCTTCTTGTGACTTTGTGGTTGTGGATTTGTCATCCTTGCTGCTTTCTAATTAAAGCACATCTACTACCCGAATGTTAAGCCCAGTCACTAATTTTCACAAGAAAAAATAGTATGAGCAATGGTATTCTGCATATTATGTTTGGTCACTTCGAAAATAAATTAGTGTACTTAAACTTTTAGCTTTGGCAAACTTGTCTTTATTAATATGTCTTTTAATCTTCTCTCGTCATATGCTATTATTCGATCTAACTTCTAATCCTTATCCTCTTTATTTTACATGTGAAATCAGGAGTTGGAGTTTCAATTGAAACTCCATTTCGACCCAAATATCGGGTCAACTGCTACTAGGATCACAACGTTTAGAGTCTCGTAGATTAGAAGCTCAACTCCGAAACGGAGTCTAGTATTCCTTAGCCTCTTTTCCTTTTAATATATTTATATTATGTTATGTTTTTTTAAAATGATAACTAATTCTTTTTTTTTCTTTATTGAATTTGTTTAAGATAATCTTATTCGTTTATTGCTTTATATGGCCTTATTATTTGTCGATCCTTTTAAAGTAGTTTAACGTCTTCACCTTTTCGCAATTAATACATGACTAGTTAAATGAATTTTTCTTAAATAAAAAGGTCTCTAGCAAAATTTAAAATTTGGCTAAGTTTAACCAATTATTTGTCTTAAGTGAATTTTTTAAGAATGGACATTGCAACCTAACATTTTCTTTAAATAAAATTAGAGTTCAGTATTATTGCGAGAGAGCAAGAAATAAAATTCTGATTTTTTTAAATAGAAGTCCTATTCACCAATTTCGACTTATTTCAATAAATAATTCCAACGTTCACTTTACTTTTGTTCGTTTTCTCAACACTAGTTTCAAGTTTTATAGACTTCAAAAAATTTAAAAATCCTATGTACATACACATATATACTCTACCATATATAAAATATTTTTACCACTATTTTTATTTATTTATTTTTCTAAAAAAATTATTATTACTACTATTTACACTTCATTTCAACTATACGTTTATATATGTGTGTTTTTATCAAATTTATTTATTATCAATATATTTATTTTATCCATTTTATCTATTAGATAGGACTTTTATATTTTAAATATATAAATTCATTTTTTTTCTCTTTAGATAATATATTAATATGTTTTCACATCCTTTTATGCATCCTTACTTTACAATAAGCGTATTTATATAAAAGTATATTGAATATACATTTTACAATATCATGAAAACTCCTGTATATTTTGGTACACATATTTGTCATCTTATGAATAAAATTTCACTATTAAATTTTCTACATTTTTAGCTATAGATTTATGCATATACACTTTATGGTAATTATATATTATATTTTTATATATTGTAGGCATATGTTTATATACCTTGTGCGTTTCTTTTCTTAAATTTAATAAATTCTTTCTTTATGAAGTAATCACCATTTCAGCGAATAATAAACAAATATTTTTTCAAATGTTTTCCTAAACTGAGTTTAAGGACTATCTTCGGATAGTCTCTGAGGGATGCTTAACACCTTTTCCTCGAGTAACCAAAACCCTTAGTCAGAATCTCAAACATTTTTCGAAATACCAAAAATAAAGTTTTGCATAAAAAATGATTTTCCTAATTTTTCCTAAAAAGTTAGGTGGAAACTCTAAAAAATAAATTTTCAAAATCAGAGAGTTACAATGACCACCTCATGTTGTGTGCTGTTTCGACCAGTTCGAAATAAGGCGCGACAAGGGGTCCTTGCACTTCACTGCCAAATCTTGGTGGATGTTGATTCATCATAGATTGGGCCCATATCTAGAGATAATATTCTGAGCCCCGATCGGGCTACTTTGTTGGTAGGCATCATGTAGGGGTATGATATTGATGTTGCTAGGTTGATTACCCAGGAAATCTGGGATAGAGTAGTTGAGGGCGAGAAGAGCATTCCTGTCACAAACAAAATCATGGATCGTGCGGGCACCTATCCAACTCTACCCTAGATAGGAGAACACTTACCACCCAACCATTCGATTATTGTAGAAGACATTTTTAAACCTTAAGCATAAATAAATACATGAATAAATAACCTTTCTTTTTGAACAACAAAACTTTATTACAAAAAGATACATTGTGGAATTCTACTAAATAACTTCCCAAAACCTAGTCTAAACCGGTATAAGAGCACTAAGCAAATGGAGGACTGACCCGAGACACAACATCCATGTAGGAGTAGGATGACAGGACTTGATGCAGAATAAATGCCATTGTACCTATAGAAACTTCAACTGACCTGTAATATGGCCATATCCCCAAATGGATATATAGTAAGTGTTGTATCAGTACAATCACACGTACTGGTAGGTATCATCGACTGACCAGTGTTAGAAACATATAACAACATATAGCAAACAAGAAATATCATGACAAACATATAGGCTTAATAATTGAGCGTACTTAACTTACTTCGACTTCCAACCTTATCACCTTACATTTATTTAAGTAATATTAATTTACCCTTGGACATGACTAACTAACTACCTTCCATGAATTAATCTAACCCTCAATTCTTATGCACTTACCTAATTATAGCAAATCTATATACTTTTTTCTCTCTAATTAATCTTCTTTCGTGACAATCTTCGCTCCCTATTATACTACCATTAACCATCAGGATTGCAACAATAAAGACAATTACTAGCTTCAACAACTTTACAAGTAAGGATACTATAATATACATCAAGTTTGCAACTCTAAACATATGAGAGAAATATTTATACATAATTCAGGACGTACCTTATATTCACACTTTGCTACCATGCCAAATCATATCCATCAATATAACTGGTCCTCTCAAGAAACCACAATATCTCATCAAATTACTGGTCCATACAAGGAACCATGACATATTATCAACATAACTCGGTCCACTAAAGGAACCATCAACCACATATAAATATAAATGTACATTCAATGCATATGAATGAAGGTATGAATACAAAATGTGCACATCGTCTCTTTCTCTTCTCAATCTCATTAACATCATTCTCAACATCATGAACATCAACATCATCATCATCAATATCATCAACATCACTATGAACATCATGATCTCGATATTATCATTATTAGCATCAACTCATTATCACTAATATGTATGAATATGTAAAAGCAGAAAGCAATCAATAATTATAAGAAATGTCTGAAGGCGAATCACGAACACCTAATTGAAATCAGATGCAAGCAACAGTGATCAAAACAGAACTTACAATTAATGACAACCAAGTAAATACAGTCAATAATCACCAGTTTGACTAGTTCCATATAAAATACAATAATATACAATTGTATCATTAGTACCCTAGTTCCATGTTTTATCCATTCTGACTCTGTGCTCGCAGGCCTAGACATGAAATATCTCGTCCACTACAGTTATTACATTCATCTAAACCAAGTCTACTACACATGAAACCATAACCTACCTGGGCACCAAGCTGCTTCAACAAGTAAGCTATTTCATGGATGATCTTTCTTCTTTTTCACATTTTCGATGGATAAATCATCTAATAAACAACAATTATAAGAGTAATTAATAAACTACTCTTCAAACAAATACCTTGGGAATTCAAACCCACTATTCTATCCTCATTTATGGTGTATAACAATCCCCAAAGGTCAATTCACCACTAACTAGCTCTATCATGCTTAACCCATCTCCCTTAATGGAGTTTTAATGCTAAAGGTCGCATCTTTATATAATTTAAGGTCCCCAACCATCAAAATTCATGTTTTTGAACCACAATCTCATACTAGGAAGAGTTAATTTACGATCTCAAAACCATTCTAATTGAAAATACTCATACCCAAAGGTTTTCCCTATAATTTCATAAACCTATGGTTCTAAACCATAAGAATTTCACCATAATTCCTATTCTAATGATTATAGAAGAAGAACAGATTAATCGATGTTATAAAGGGAGTAAAAATCTTATCTCAACGAAGGATTTCCACCCTAACCTTGAGCAAATCACCTCTCTAGGACTTAGGAATTAAATTTTGGAGTTTATGGACTAAACACCATCAGAATAAGCTTTATGCTGCCCCGTTACCGCTGTAGTGGTTAAATTACCGCTACGGTGGTTAATTTCTTAGCCCGAACAGAGTTCAGTAAAATGGTCATAACTTTTAACTCTAAAGATGAATTAACAAACAGTAGGATGTGTTGGAAAGAAGACTTAAAGATATTTTATTTGGTGGGTATTTGTCCCCATAATTCTTTATATTCTAGGATATATGCTTATTTGAAGTGACCCTAGTTTAATCTTAGCTCAAAACTCAATCGGTAAGAACACTTTCAACTTAACTTTGTTCGGGGGGTATTTTGTGACCTTAGTACATGTCTAATACACTCGCATACTAAATAAATAGTCCCATAGCTTATGAGGAAAGAGGTTATTATGATTTTTCCACATATATTTTCCGTACCAATGGAACGAGTCGTTATAATTCCTTTTCCGTGTTTGATGACTTAGATGTGTTTGGAGACTGGTGTTCCTAAGCTGCTCGAGATTGATCAGTTCATTGTGGTTTGTCACACTATAGATCTTAGGTTGATTCAATATCCTACAAACTCAGTTTCTAGGGCTAAGATTGTAGCGGTTACTGTATTATTAGAGAGGGCATTTTAGTCGGGTGAGCGGATGGAGATTGGTACACCCGAATTTGCTGATATTGGGGCTACATAAGTTGAGTCCCATACTGAGACTTTGAGGCCCGAGCCTCATGCTACTACTGATTCTACCATTTCTTTTGCCTCACATCCGGCTTCAGTCCCTATTTTACCCACTACCACTTCTGGATCATCTATGCCACGCCCACCTGTTGGTGGGTATACTCTAGTCGCATAGGAGTTCTTATAAATCATGCTGAAATAGTTGACCACACTTGAGTACAAGGTTGACAATATCGAGAGTGGGGCTCAACCTTGGATGAAGTGTGAGATTATGACAAAGATGCATGGGATACAGGACCATTTTGATAGTTTTGGAAAGAGGATTAATGATAAGTTTGAGGGTGTGAATTCTTCAGACTTGAATGGGATTAGAAAGGAGCTGTTTGGCCTTCGTGCTACCATTACGGACATGTCGTCTAGATTATTTTTGGCATTTATGGCTCTGATCATGCCCGTGATAGAGGAGATTAAGGTGGTCAAGGTGACCAATATATGGAGCACTAAGGGAAAAGAAAAGAGTGTTGAATATGGTGCAAAGTTAGAATGACAAAGAAATAAGAGAAAGAGAGACAAAATAAATGTTAAGAAAGTAATGAAGGTGAGCAAGCAGTTTTCCAGGACTACTTATCTGAGATTCATGAGAAGGGGTGAGAATCCAGGAGCTCCATAGTTTGTGAGGCCCCAATAGATGCTTCTATTGTTGGTTTCGAGAGTGGTAGGGGTATGACAGTTGCCCCCACCAGTTCTACACCTTTAAGTGCACCGGCCACCATCAATGCTAATATTGATTTGAGTGTTACAGCCACAACCAAGGCCATGAGAGTAGAGAATGGGGTGATTTTTGAGAACCCAACAACTGATGACACCATATCTGATGCATGGAGCACTACAGGTATGTCCTTACCCCTTTTTTTTATATTTTTTTAACTATATGCATGTAGTGAGGATACTGCATTTTCTCAAAGTTGGGGTAGGGGTGTACCACCACTTGCTATGTTTCTATTCCCCTGGGTGTGCTATTATAGTATAACCGACATGTTTAGGTTACTATTGTTGTTTTTGATGTATTTATGTTGGGTTTTGTTATGTTTGATTAGGATAAAAATTGGGGAACCTTAGTGTAGTCGAAGTTTTGAATGTTTTGATTTTTGATCTTGATTTTGGTGTTTAAAGGATACTCCTCCTAAAAATTTATTTTAGACGTTGTGTTGTTTCTTTTTGGAACTATGACCTCTGTGGATCTTATTATGGCATTAGTATTATAGGCATAATAACCATAGCTTAGCATTGTATGAACTAGATAGGTAGTAGTTGATAGTGTAACCCTGTACTATATGTATGTAAGGTACTTATTAAGTTCAACTGTTGTGTGCGATCTAGAATTTGCCCGATTAGTCTTGCCTAGGTTGTAGGATAGTTGGTTAGAAAAGGATCATAGGTCATCCTTGAATAGTCCACTTTTAGTGTAAATGCCCTACCAAATGGAATAATTATCCCTTGATCCCGAGTTTGAGCCTAGATTGACCTATTTCTTTCATTAGCTTATTCACCTTCCCATTTCTAATTACAATGAACCTATTTTGGCGATGGTCCCTCCTTGAACACTGTGTACCTCAACTCAGGCAAATAGCCTAAGTTGAGGGTGACTATCATAGGGGTGCGTAGGGTGAATTGGGTATAAAGATGAAGTTAGTAAAAGAAAAGAGAAAGAATTCGGGTGTGGTAAGAAAAGAAGAAAAAAATAAGAAAAAGAGAAAGTGTAAAAAGAAATCCACACACGAAATTTGAAGAAAAGCAAAGGAGAATAAGGGAGAAAAATAAATAAGGTTGACAAGTAAAGCAAAAAATAGTATAGTGCCAAGGAGGGTTAAGTCACTGTATCCATATTTATCATACCCGTCCCCAAGACTACATTACTGTCAAAATCCAAATTACGGATCATGTCGTCACCTACCCAACTCTACACAAGAATGACCCAATAGCACTTCAGGGCTGGATATAGTCACCAATAGTCAGACCACACAAGGTGTCACACCCCAAATCCCATTGAGGCGGACTAGCACCCAAAGCCGATAAGGCCCGAGAGAACCAGTCTTTTCTTATGTTCATTCATATGCATGCCATAAGAAATACCACTATCACGTAAGAACTTAAAATACTAATAAAGGAATTCATGAAACAAGTGATAAATATATATACATATGTGAAACTTGGCCGACAGGGCCATCAAGTCAATATGGACATACATCTCTTACATTTGTCTTCCCACAACCGTCTACAAAGCCTCTACAGATACATGACCATGTCTGTACAATATTTACATAATACAAAAACCTAGTGTACACATGTGACTTGGGAAGCCCCGAAGCAACTGGAGCTCACCAAAGATCTGTATATGGTCCGCTGCCTACTGAGGAGGTCTACTAGCACCTGCGCCTGCAGCAAGTAACGTAAATTCCCCAAGAGGGGTCAGTACAAATAATATACTGAGTATGTACGTCCATAAGAGTTACATCATACATAATAACAACAATAATGGAGTCAATATAAGAGAAATAGGGAATGTACATAAACTCTCTTTTTGTATGTGAGGAACCATGTACATTACGTTCTTTACTTCTCTTGTTTTCACATATGTTCATCTTTATTGTTCTACCCATGCTAGGCTGTTCTGTCGCACCTGGGATGAAATTAACCCATGCTAGGACTTTGACCCCTAGGATGTTATACTAACCCATGCTCGGCTTTCGTGTTGCCCCTGTGATGTTACTAACCCATGCTAGGTACTGTGACCCCTGGGATGTACTGTGATAACCCATGGTAGGCTTTCGTGCCTCCCCTGGGATGTTACTAACCCATGCTAGGTGCTGTGACCCCTGGGATGTACTGTGATAACCCATGCTAGGCTTTAGTGTTGCCCCTGGGATGTTTTTATGTTACATTGGGATCGACCCACACTAGGTATTTCAACCCCTGGGATACCACCAAAGATTACTCATCGATTGATTATACATTACTTCTTTCTCTTATTACTCTTTATTTCATTACTTAGCGATACCTTGGGACTGAAACATTCTTGAAACTTGGAACACATACATACATTACTTCACGTCTTTACTCTTGTAAGATTGATACCTTTTCTTGTGAGGGATAGATATATTAGCTTACACATTACTTCGTTCATTACTTTTTTGAGATTGGTACTTTTACTTGTGAGAAATTGGTACAAAGATAATCATAATCTTATTGGACTTTTGGAACATGACATGATTGGAAACAAAATGCTTTTTCAAAATAAATAGACTCTCTTGAGATAGTTCTCTTAGAATTATTATGACAACTTAGGAATTCCAGTCAATGAATAAGAGATAAGCGAATCATAATTCATCTAAGAATAGGACACATATGGATAACAATATATGTCAACCTGAATTGAGATAATTCGAAACCCCTTCGGAAATTGAACAAGTACAATGTCAATGTGAATAATAGCTACTGCAGAAGAATATGGGAAAAGTAATCTTACATACCTTCACTTCCAAGTATGAGTACACAAGTCTATATATGACCACAGCAGTCCAACTCCTTCCTTATGTTTCACTCTACAATACAAGTTCATAATGGAACTCTCGTTAATAACTATTTACCGTACAAGTGTACAAAATGACAATGAGCTATATGACTGCTATATAGCATCATTTCACCCTTTAAAATACAATCCACTGCATTCCCATACCAACAACACCATAACATTCCACACATTGACCAAAATATCATACATTAATAGCATTTCACACCACATTTACCCTTTATGCTTTCCCTTTAGCATTCCGTCACAATTACCCTATCAACTTGCCTCATAAAAACTTATGATCAACAATAAATACTTAATATAGTCCAACATACTTCCATAATCCCCTTTAAAGTCATTAAAACGGTATCACAAGTTGATAATTACATTCAAAAAGGGTATAGGGGCATTTGGGGGTCAAATAGATGCGAAAACATACGAAATCGAACCTGGGGCTGACCTGCGAAGCCACCTGCGCTCGCAGGTGGCTGAGTTGCACCCACAGGTGGACTTTGGCAGATTCCAGAGGCACCTACATTGGCATCTGCTCCCACAGGTGCCCTCGTCTGCGGGGGCGGATGCCCGTTTCGGTCCAAAATGGTCTCTTTTGGGTCTTTTTATGCCATAAATAGTCCATGATCATAATTAAACTTCCTTTAACATATTTTGATCATATTGAATGCCAACCATCAGCCATGGTCTCACAACACACATAAACAACACCCAAAACTACACTTCTCGGTCAATACGTCACCAAATCCATAACCAATTTCACAATAACAATTCCAAACATTATACACAAGGACAAAACAAGGTAAGACTATAGTCATATCTCACATGACAATATTGCATCCATCAAGTTCACTTCCTTCAAGACCACAAGTCTATGTTCAAGTTTACAAGACAAAACCATTCTCCGATTTAGCAAACATGTAACATTACACACATAGTGAACTTCTCAATACTCCACCAACATAACCAACATGATATACACCATATCTCATGCATAAAATATATTAAACCATAATAATAAACACTTACCAAGTCTTGTACAAAGGTGATCTTATCCACAAAGATGAGAGCTTATGGTTTGTGTGATATAAGAAATGTGGAGATAATTCTAGAAAAAGGCATGGTTGTTGGAATGAAATAAAATCTGATTTTTCCTCATATATATAGGTCCCTCAAGTCACTCTTATCCATCTCTTGGCATTAAATTCATGGTTGATTAGTCAAATGGAAGATTGGATCATTTTTGCCCCATTGGGCCAAGTCTTTTGATGATTTTTGGGCCTCATTTGGCCCAATAGCTTAAGCCCACAAATTTTAATGTATAATTCATCAAGTCTCTCATGTTTTACTAATTCCATAAATGTAAACGTATTCTTCTAGGTTCGAAAACATACAGGGTGTTACATTCTCCCCCCCCCCCCAGAAACATTCGTCCTCGAATGTTAATAACATCGTCTCTTGTGCAACAAATGCATCTCTATATTAACATATCTATAAATATACATATACTCTTATAGATACTTACTTAGTCTTTCTCCACTTTCGCACCTTTGAACTTTTTCCTTCTGTGTGGAACAAATATGGGTACCTTGGTCTCATCATTTTTTTTCAGCTTCTCTGGTTATCTACTCGACTTGTTGATTTCTCCAAAGAACTTTTACGAAAGTTACTTTTTTATTTACTAACCTTTGCACTTGTCGGTCTAGAATAGCCATAGGTATCTCTTCCTAGTGGTATCCTCCATGACTTGTATATTTCTAATAGGAGCAATATGAACTGAAACTCTTGTGCATTTCCGCCAATTTATCATGGTTTCTTTCTTTCCAAACCCCATTACCCCTTTCATTGGTGATGCCTTTAAGAGAACATAATTATTTATGATCACAAATATCTACTACACCATTACGATATGTTCTTTTAACTATACTACATTCACCGACAGGTGGAGATATTTTCATTGACTTAACGAATAACCCCAGTGTACCATTATATTCACGGTAGTCGATAGAGTAACATACGAATAGGGTAGATCTCGGATCAATCAGTACATATACATCATGTGAAAATATGGTAATGTACCTGCACCCTCATCAGGAGATGCCTCCTCATTCTGCCAGTCCACTAGAGCATAGGTGCAATTTTGGGCCCCACTGGAACTAGCTGCTCCTCTAATATCATTACCACGACCAATAGGCTGAACGCCTCTACCCGGGGAAGGAACTGATGCTGATGATACAACGGTTGATCCCGTAGGTTGTGCTATACCACTCGCACCCCTGTGTGGGAATTCTCTCATTATGTGCCCCGCTGTACCACACCAAAAACAAGCATTTGTCCCCAACCGGCATTTACCTAAATGGTACCTGCTGCAATGCTGACACAGAGGATGAGAAAATCCTGCTTTCTGTGAACCTTGCACTTCACTACGCTGTCCTGATTGACTACCCCTAAACCCTTGGGATTGGGGTTGAGCGCCTGCTGTGGAATAAGAAAATAAGGGTCTAGGCAGTAAAATCCGAGGTATAGATTCTCCTGGGGACACCATAGACTGCCCCATAGATCTTGCTCTTTTTGATGGCCCTTTCTCAGATTCCTATGTCCTTCTTCTTTGCCTTTGATCCTCCATTTTCTGTGCGAAGGCCTGAATTCTGTCGATGTCCATATCCCTGTTCAATGCAGCAATAGTGCAGTCTTGTACTAAATATGGCTCCAGTCTATCCACATATCGGTGGACTCTATCTTCCATTGTGGCTACTATATTTGGAGCATATCGAGCCAAGGAATTAAACTGCAAACTGTATTCTCTAACACTCATATTCCCTTGACGGAGATTTAAAAATTGATCCTCACGAGCCTCAGGGATCTCATAGGGAAGATAGTGATCCAGAAATGCCGCTTTAAATTCTATCCAACCAGCTGGGAGTGCATCAATGCCTCTTGATCTTTTCCAGTCCTCATACCATAATATGGCCTCACCCTTCAATCTATAAGCTGCTAGCTCAACTGTTTCTACACCTGTTACGTGCAACACCTCTAGTGCTCTTTGAACTTGGTCCACAAAATCCTGTGGATCTGCTTTCAGGTCTGACCCAGTGAATATAGGAGGGTCCAATTTTAGAAAGTACTGTGTACGTCGACTAGCTGCTCTATCCGCGTCATCTTCATTTACCATTGGACCAGTTCGTCCTTGTGTTTGTGCAGCCACTAACTGAGTCAACATATGTACTGCATTTCTTAAATCCTGATCAGTGGTATTCATTGGCGGTTCTGCAGGTACTTCTCTACCTCTTGGCTCTTCTGGAGCTGGAAAAGTAGAGGAAGACTGCGATGTAATTTCGACGTCAGCTCCACCTTGACTAGCTTGGTCAGGTGGTGACTTACTCATTCCTTCACCGACAGGCATATCTACCTGCATACCTTTGCCTCTACCTCTTCTTGTGATTGGCATTTTACTATACCAAAGAAAAACAATTACCATGGTCAGATACAATCCAACTTACAACACTGGCTCTATTGCACGATCTAGAATTGAAGAAAAGAAATGACTCCTAAATGTCCCATAGCCTTCTACTTATAAATATGGTGCACAACACATCGATAAGTAAGACTCTACTCAGACACGGCTTTGTAGACACCCTTAGAACGACCTGCTCTGATACCACTTTTGTCACACCCCAAATCCCATTGAGGCGGATTGGCACCCGAAGCCGATAAGGCCCGAGAGAACCAATCTTTGCTTATGTTCATTCATATGCATGCCATAAGAAATACCACTATCACGTAAGAACTTAAAATACTAATAACGAAATTCATGAAACATGTGATAAATATATATACATATGTGAAACTTGGCCGACAGGGCCATCAAGTCAATATAGACATACATCTCTTACATTTGTCTTCCCACAACCATCTACAAAGCCTCTACAGATACATGACCATGTCTGTACAATATTTACATAATACCGAAACCTAGTGTACACATGTGACTTGGGAAGCCCCGAAGTAACTGGAGCTCACCATAGATCTGTATATGGTCCGCAGCCTACTAAGGAGGTCTACTAGCACCTGCGCCTGCAGCAAGTAAGGTAAATTCCCCAAGAGGGGTCAGTACAAATAATGTACTAAGTATGTAAGGCCATAAGAGTTACATCATACATAATAACAACAACAATGGAGTCAATATAAGAGAAATAGGGAATGTAAATAAACTCTCTTTCTGTATGTGGGGAACCATGTACATTACGTTTTTTACTTCTCTTGTTTTCACATATGTTCATCTTTATTGTTCTACCCATGCTAGGCTGTTCTATCGCCCCTGGGATGAGATTACCCATGCTAAGTACTTTGACCCCTGGGATGTTATACTAACCCATGCTAGGCTTTTGTGTCGCCCCTGGGATGTTACTAACCCATGCTAGGTACTGTGACCCCTGGGATGTACTGTGATAACCCATGGTAGGCTTTCGTGCCTCCCCTGGGATGTTACTAACCCATGCTAGGTGCTGTGACCCCTGGGATGTACTGTGATAACCCATGCTAGGCTTTCGTGTTGCCCCTGGGATGTTTTTATGTTACATTGGGATCGACCCACACTAGGTATTTCAACCCCTGGGATACCACCAAAGATTACTCATCGATTGATTATACATTACTTCTTTCTCTTATTACTCTTTATTTCATTACTTAGCGATACCTTGGGACTGAAACATTCTTGAAACTTGGAACACATACATACATTACTTCATGTCTTTACTCTTGTAAGATTGATACCTTTTCTTGTGAGGGATAGATACATTAGCTTACACATTACTTCGTTCATTACTTTTTTGAGATTGGTACTTTTACTTGTGAGAAATTGGTACAAAGATAATCATAATCTTATTGGACTTTTGGAACATGACATGATTGGAAACAAAATGCTTATTCAAAATAAATAGACTCTCTTGAGATAGTTCTCTTAGAATTATTATGACAACTTAGGAATTCCAGTCAATGAATAAGAGATAAGCGAATCATAATTCATCTAAGAATAGGACACATATGGATAACAATATATGTCAACCTGAATTGAGACACTTCGAAACCCCTTCGGAAATTAAACAAGTACAATGTCAATGTGAATAATAGCTGCTGCAGAAGAATACGAGAAAAGTAACATTACATACCTTCACTTCCAAGTATGAGTACACAAGTTTATATATGAACACAACAGTCCAACTCCTTCCTTATGTTTCACACTACAATACAAGTTCATAATGGAACTCTCGTTAACAACTATTTACCGTACAAGTGTATATAACGACAATGAGCTATATGACTGCCGTATAGCATCATTTCACCCTTTACAATACAATCCACTGCGTTCTCATACCAACAACACCATAACATTCCACACATTGACCAAAATATCATACATCAATAGCATTTCACATATGCTTTCCCTTTAGCATTCCGTCATAATTACCCTATCAACTTGCCTCATAACAGCTTATGAACATCAATAAATACTTAATATAGTCCAACATACTTCCATACGCCTCCTTTAAATTCATTAAAATGGTATCACAAGTTGATAATTACATCCAAAAAGGGTATAGGGGCATTTAGGGGTCAAATAGATGCGAAAACATACGAAACCAAACCTGGGGCTGACCTGCGAAGCCACCTGCGCCCCAAGGTGGCTGAGGTGTGCCCGCAGGTGGACTTTGGCAGATGCCAGAGGCACCTACGTTGGCATCTGCGCCCGCAGGTGCCCTCGTCTGCGGGGGCGGATGCCCGTTTCAGTCCAAATTGGTCTCTTTTGGGTCTTTTTATGCCATAAATGGTCCATGATCATAAATAAACTTCCTTTAACATATTTTGATCATATTAAATGCCAACCATCAGCCATGGTCTCACAACACACATAAACAACACCCAAAACTACACTTCTCGGTCAATACGTCACTAAATCCATAACCAATTTCACAATAACAATTCCAAACATTATACACAAGGACAAAACAAGGTAAGACTATAGTCACATCTCACATGACAATATTGCATCCATCAAGTTCACTTCCTTCAGGACCACAAGTCTATGTTCAAGTTTACAAGACAAAACCATTCTCCGATTTAGCAAACATGTAACATTACACACATAGTGAACTTCTCAATACTCCACCAACATAACCAACATGATATACACCATCTCTCATGCATAAAATATATTAAACCATAATAATAAAAACTTACCAAGTCTTGTACAAAGGTGATCTTTTCCACAAAGATGAGAGCTTAGGGTTTGTGTGATATAAGAAATGTGGAGATAATTCTAGAATAAGGCATGGGTGTTGGAATGAAATAAAATCTGATTTTTCCTCATATATATAGGTCCCTCAAGTCACTCTTATCCATCTCTTGGCATTAAATGCATGGTTGATTGGTCAAATGGAAGATTGGATCATTTTTGCCCCATTGGGCCAAGTCTTTTGATGATTTTTGGGCCTCATTTGGCCCAATAGCCTAAGCCCACAAATTTTAATGTATAATTCATCAAGTATCTCATGTTTTACTAATTCCATAAATGTAAACGTAGTCATCTAGGTTCGAAAACATACGGGGTGTTACATAAGGATCCCAATTATAATCATCAAAATTTGGACCACACAAGGATCCTAAGTACATTGTCAAAGATTTGGACCACATAAGGATCCCAATTATAATCATCAAGTTTGGACCATACAAGGATCCTAAGTATATTGTTGAAGACCAAATAGAAATCAAGACATACCTCCAATCACACCCATCCTCTACTATTCATGGATATTCTTTTGTAACAAATTATCTTATATTACTCATAATAATCACTTACACTTAAGGAATTCAGTCATCAAAAAGTAAAGCAATACCATAATCAATGCCTTAACAATCCACATAAGGAATACACGTAGCATTCTATCATAACATAACAAAAATATTTAAAACAAAAGTATTTTTCCAGTAAGCATAATCGACCAATTAATGAAAGAGTTATGCTTACTAATGGTACTGACGACTACAATATTCACTAAAAAAAATATAATTCATATATTAAAATACAAGACCTACACCATTTATTGACCTCTACCGGTTAGAATAACACTATTCCAACCTTCCAAACATTATTGAGATATCAATTGGGACCAACTAATCCCAATTGTGATGGTTGAGATGCCAATTGGAATCAGCCAGATACCAATTAGACTCAACTCGGGGAAGCAACATTGAGATAACACGATAGAAGAGAAGAACGTGAGATAGATCCCCCGATGCCTTGTAGCTTCCTACAAATTTGAAGTGGACTTTAAAACACTAATCCGCAGTACTCTACTCGACATTTGCTCTTGTACTGAGAGGCCAGTAACCTAGGCTCTGATACCATATTATCACAATCCAAATCACAGATCATACGGGCACCTACCAAACTCTACCCTAGATAAGAGAACCCTTACCATCCAACCATTCAATTATTACTCAAGACATTATTAAACCTCAAGCATAGATAAATCCATGAATAAATATACTTTCTTGTTCAAAACATATTTATTACATAAAAAAATTGTGAAAGTAAATCAATAGTTTTCCCCAGAACCTAATCTAAACCTATACAAGAGCACTAAACAAATGGATAAATGTCTAAAAACATGGAATCCATGTATGAGTAGGATGACAGGAGCTGCTGAAGAATAGACTCTGCTGTACCTATAGAAAGTCCAACTGACCTACATCATGGATATATCCTCAGATGGAAATATAGTAAGTGTAGTATCAGTACAACAACAACATACTGGTAGGTATTATCAACCGACCAGGGTTAGAAACATATAACACTAAATAGAAAATAAGAAGAGATTATGACAAGCATAAAGGTTAATATCTGAATATACTTAACTTACTTCAACTTCTAACCATACCGCCTTTCTTTAATTTAAGCAATATTAATTTACCCTTAGGTCTTGATTAACAAACTATATTCTATGGATTAATCTAACCCACAATTCTTACACACTTACCTTATTACAACAACTCTATATACTTATCTCTCTCTTTCTCATTAATCCTCTCTTGCTCCCTATTATACTACCATTAATCATCGGGATTGCAACAACCAAGACAATTGATAACATTAACAATTTTAAAAGAAAGGGAACTACAATATACATCATATATATAACTACATACACAGGGGAATAAGATTTATACACAATCCAGAACATACCTTGTATAAATATTTTGCTGCAATGCACAATCACAACCATAAATATAACTGGTTCACTCAAGGAACCATAATATCTCATCAAATAACCGATACCATGATATATCATCAACATAACTCGATCCACTTAAGGAATCATTAACAACATATATATACATATAAATATACATTCAAATGCATATGATGAATGTATTTATGCAAGATGTACGTATCATTCCATTCTCATCTCAACATTATCATCAAGAACATTCTCCATATCATCATTATCATGATCATAATATTATCATCAATATCATCTCATCGTCATCATTAATATTATTCTTAACATCATCATCATCATGATGTCAATATCAATATCATCAATGTAAATGCAAGATGCAATCAATAATTAAAAGTAGTGCCTGAAAGTGAATCACAAACACCCAATTCAAATCAGATGCAGGTCATAGTGATCAAAGCAGAACTTACAATTAATGACAACCAAGTAAATGCAGCCAACAATCAACAAGTTCATTATTTCAAGTAAACAACAAATATCCACTAACACGTGAAATTACATGTATGCCCGAAGGCCAATTCACTACTTACTCAAATGAGAATTATCAACCCAATCATCAATATCAAACATGTCGGACGACCAATCAATCAAGTATTCATTTTAAGAGTGCACGTTCCACCAGGATTGATATTTACACTCTAATTCATCATCCTATTTCATTCCCCAATCTAACTCTCTTTTATTCATATAGAAACCGATGAATTCATTTATAAACAAGCAACCCTTACACTCAAGTCATCACTAAGTAAAAGGCACTATCCCTTTTAGTCTATCATTCAACCATTCTGCTCTATTTAACTTACAATTTTAGCTAGAGACATACACCTTTACACATCTTACTTTCTAACACTTAGCAAAACTTGACTTTAGGTTTTTAAAGTATATCATTACCTCCTCTTATCATAATCAATCCTCTTAACTATATTCTATCAAGAATTATCTCATACTTCAAATATACATAATATTCACCCTTTTAAGGTATTAAACACTAGATCTATAGATTAGACGGTCACCTAATTCTTCTATTATTATTCACATTCATATATTAAACTCTATAAATCATCTAATAATTCATACAAATACAAACACCCATTAATGGATCCACACAAAATACAATAACACACAACTATATCATTATTACATTATTTACAAGTTTTATTCATCCAAACTCTGTGCCCGTAGGCCTAGACATAAAATCTCCCGTCAACTACAGTTATTACGTGAAACTAATCCAAGTCTACTATACATTAAACCATTACCTAGCTCGACCAAAGATCTTGGAACAAGCAAGCCACACCAAGGTTATTCTTTCCTTTTTTTTCGTGCCTCCACTAACCCAATTATCTAGAAATTAAATAATTATAAGAGTAATTAAGCCATTACTCTTCGAATAACTAGTTTTAGAATTCAACCCAGGTATTTTATCCTTATTCATGATCTAAATCATTATCCAAGGTCACTCCAGTAATGGTGTTTCAAATTTAAAGATTCTACTCAACCCATCTCCATTAATGGTGTTTCAAATTTAAAGATTCTATTTTTATTTATTTTAAGGTTTCCAAGAATCAAATTTCATATTTAGAATCACTAATTCAAGCTAGGAATTGTTAATTAACAATCTGAAAGTTATTCTAGGTGATATTAACCCAATCCATAGGTTTTTCCTAAAATATCATGAACTTAGGGTTCAAATTCCCAAGAATTCCATCATTAAAGGTTGATTCTAAGATGTTAAAGGATTGAAATACGAAGAAGATGATGGAAGAACTTATCTCAATGAAGAATTTTCACCCAAGAAGTTGGAAAATCCACCCCTATGGCTTTGGGATAACGTTTTTGAGTTAAAACCCTAAATACGTCTAAAACTGACTTAAAAGCTACCCAGTTACCGCTGCAGCGGCCAATTTATTAGTCCAAACAGTGTTCAGTAAAATGGCTATAACTTTTTATTCCAAAGGCGGATTAACAAATGGTCAAATGTATTAGAAAAAAGACTCAAATATATTTCATTTGGTGGGTATTGAGCCCCATAAATCTTTATATTCTAGGAGATATGCTTGTTTGAAGTTGATCCTAGTTTGAATTTAGCTCGAAACTCAAGCGATAAGAACACTTCCAACTTAACTTTGTGCTAGGGGTATTGCATGACTTTAATACATGTACAATGCACTCCCATACTAAAGAGTTGGTACTATAAATTATGATGAAAGAGGTTCTTATGCCATTACCACATATATTTTTAGTAATGACAAAATGGGTCATTACAATTACAAGCCGATAAAAGTCCTATATTGATCCTAGTCCATTCGTCTGAAAAACTAAGGTATAGAAAATAAGGGCAAATCTATGGTATTTTACGCACACTCTTAGAACTTCTTTGTGAGAGTGAGCGTCTTGACTTAGTCCTGGTTTATATTTTCATGTTTAGACTATAATTGTATGGGACTTCTTTGTTGTGAGGGCACACGGGTTGCATTATTGGGTGCTATTTGTTTGGGTAATGTCACTTGTATATATTCTCGATTGTTTGTTCATAATATGATGCGATCCCTTGATACCTTTGTGTCATAGTAATAGGTTGCATATGTGTACATAGTGGTTTTTAATTCTGGTATAGTAGGGGGTTGAAAATTTTATGCTAAAAAGAATTGCATTGACTGTTGTAGGTACCTTAGGTTTCTCTTAGTTAAGCATCGTATAGTGTTTGTGTTGTTTTGTTTGCCATAGGACATGCAAACATTCTAAGTTGAGAGTGTGGGTGTGTCGTGATTTCGTGGCACTTTTGACACTCAAAATATGGGAAATATGCTAGTCCTAAGTCTTGTTTATATGGATATGATGTATTTATGTTAGTTTTGCTGGAAAATAGGTTTTGAAAGTAAGAAACACAAAAATGATGAAATATGTTTTGCTGGAAAATAGGTTTTGAAAGTAAGAAACAAAAAAATAATGAAATATACACTAAGTGTTGATACCTGATGCTTGGTCATGACTAGTTGGGTCATGCTACAAGTGGTGGCTTAAATTTTTGCATTAATAGTGATGAGGATCTTCAAGATTAAAATTGAGATGTTGGTTACGCCTATATGCTATGAGTCGTAGGGCTAGGAGATGGATTGTCAGGTGACTCATTCTGAGCATATTGATCAAAAATCCTGTAGAGGTGTAATTCTTTCCCAGTAGCAATGACTACTTCATACGAGCCATCAAGAGAGGCTAAGAGTCATTGGTAAGACTTATTCTTAGTAGATATTCCCAAAGTACTGAAAGTTTACAAAAGAGACTCTAGTGACAACGGTTGATGTAACGAGCCATTGGGTAGTCCTACAAGTCATTACCAGCCAGTAAGAAAACAAGTCAATAGGCTATGGGCATATGCGACAAGGCATAGCTAGTCCATACGACCAGTTGCCACAATTGTTGTCACTGCCGACTTAATTTTCCAATTATGTTTAGGCCAGGATTTATTTTGTATCTATAAATACTCCTAGTAGGTTTTATATTTTAGTTTATGTTCTATTACTATTCTTGAGTCCATATACTTGTTCTTGAGAGTTGTAAACACATTCTTTGAGAGCTATAATTCATAGTTGAGATTTGTGATTTTAATTCTTCTTCTTGTAAGTGCATTATTATGATTTATTCCAAGAATTATTATTGTGTTCTTGCAATTATGAGTAGCTAAATCCGGTAACCATGAAGAATTAATGAAGTAGGGTTCGAAGTACACGGTGATTCTCGACGGGTGCTTATGCATGTATTATTTTTCTCTTTGCTTTGATTGCTTTCTAATGGTTGCAAATGTTAGGACTTGCCTTATTCTTACTTGCTTTGGATGAAAAGGTAACGGATGGGAAAAGAGAACAACCAACAAAGACTGGGAGCTATCAAACTTCACTTAATAGCTTGATCCTTGATGTAGAAAAGCTAATCTGAGATCCATGATAAGGGTTATATTGCAAAACTCATGAGATGTGAATGCGTGTTTGAGGATAGTCATCTAATAGGGGTTGTACGGTCGTTTAGATGAACTTAACTTATCGATTTTACATACTAAGCACCGGGAGAGATCACCAGTATGAAGTACCTATGGAGTTATGAAGTTATGGGGAACACAGTCCTAATGTCTCTCCTTTATTGATTAAAAACTTGAAGAAAATTCACAATTGTTACTTGTTCTAAAGCCAACTTACAAAACCCCCTAATATATGAAAATACTTTACTAATAGCTTAGATAACTACATCGACCGAGTTTCTAGCCTATTCCCTGTAGGATTGACCCCAATCTAGTTGGGTTTTATATTTGATTCATTGACCGCTTTATACTTCATAGCGAGGTTTAATTTGGGTGTCATCACTTAGTATAGGTTCAGGTAGGTGCTTTCCTTAGATTTGGTTCTCGAGACTTGTAGTTGGTCGTTTCGCCTCTTTTTAGGTAGGTTTCTTTAGAATAATGCCCTCTTATGACATAAATGATTATAGGACTGCTTCGAGAGACCATTTTTTGGGATTGATTTGGCTTAATCATTATATTGTGCTCGTTATTTCTGGTATTTCCCAACTTGTTAGTATTCTGGCCTTTAATTTCGATCTTCGACTTAATAATTGGAATCTTGTGCTTCTTTAAATGAATTTGACCTTCTAAAATGGGGAAAAGAACTAGATAGATTTGGGTTAAATCAGAATATTGGGTTATTACTACCAGTTGATCTTTTTAGTTTCAGTTTGAATATGGCACCTGTGTTACTGTTTATCTCCTATTAGTTTTGGTTTGAGTTCGATATCTGGGTTACTGTTAATTATTTGTTAGTTTTGGTTCAAATTCGGCATCCGGTTACTGGTTATTACTGATTAGTTTTGGTACAATTTTAGCAGCTCCTATATTGTTATTATCTATTAGTTCCGGTTCGAGTTTGGTATTCACTATTATTATTTATCCTTGGTTGAAAAACCGGTGGAGACCGGTAGGAATTATGGTTATGCCTTGAGGAGGAGTGTACGGTATTCTTTTCGCACACCTTGGCTCACTTTTACTTTCTTTACTCTTATACTTGGCCTTATAGCATTACTCCTTGCTTGTACCCACCTTTCTTATGGGGGCTCGGTTGGGTTTATTTTTTATTATGAGTGCCTTCTAGGCTTAGGGGGTCCAGTTAGATTAGATTTAGATATTTACTTCTGGTCCTGAGTGTTTCTATTCGATTTTTGCGCATTTGCTTAGCATGGCCTGTTATTTCTGTTCATGACCCTCATTTACTGCCCTTTAGCATAGACTTGCACTTTATTTATGATTTTACTTTATTGATCCCAGTCAGCCTATGATGCCTACTGAGTACTCCGTGTTTTGGTACTCATACTACACTTCTGCATCTTTTTCCCTGATGTAGATCCTAGAATGAGCCATTGCCACTGAAGCTGACCTCAAGCTGTGCTGTTGACCAGAGATTTGGGTGAGCTTTTAGAGTCTGGAGCTGATCCTTCTCCTTCCGCTTTCATGATAGTCTTATTTTGTATATCATGAGAATACCTTGTATATTTTGGCACTGGCTAGTACTCTTTTTGGTATAGTGACTCTTGTACTGACCTTATCAGGTCTTGAGGGATTCATTTTGGTATTTTTTCCTCTCCCCTCTATTGTATGACATACTTATGTGTATATATATTTCCCTCTAACACTTAAAATCACAATTAATGCCTGGGGCCTGCCGACTCGGTGATGCAGAAAAGAAAAGTAAGGGTGAGTACATAATCACTTGTACTCAGTAGCATCGTCGATCGATCCTAATCTAAAGCGGTGATGAGAACACCGACACCAACCATCAATATAAAATCATAAACCTACACTCAAGAAATCCACCCTAGTCTAACAGATATAGCAAGCCATAGTAAAAGAATGTCTCGAACTAGTAAAATCAGACAGTAACTTCTCAAACTCTCAGTCACAATACAAGCTCAACAAATACACATTATTCCATTTAAATCCGAGAAAGAATGTATGAATGCAATACATATGATGTGTATACACCCGCTGAGCATGTGGCTTTTAGTCCAGGACCCATGGGGAATTCGCAAGGTTCATATATTGTGCAACGTGCACTCCGATCCCTAGTATATAATATGTGTGGCGTGCACTCTGATCACAATAATTAATATATATATGTATATATATAGGCATGCACACCGATCTCAATAATATATTTAACATGTGCAGACGTGCACTCTGATCCCAATGAGATACACTGTATGATGTGCAGACGTGCTATATCGATCTCATATCAACAGTATATATAATTTAATCAATGCATCTCATATCACAAGGCAACACATATCAATTCACAACTCGCATATCTCATCAAAAAGACATCATCCTCAACTAGCTTATCTAATATTTTACTCTATAACTACAATTTACATGGATCATGCTAATAAAAGAGGAAAAATAATCCAAACAAGTCAATTAGTCATTTTTAGCCCTTCACATAACACTAGTACTCACATAAGTGCTCGTCACTTCACTTATACAGGACCCCCATTCTCCTTTACTTTCATTACAAGCATCTATCACATAAGCAATTCAAAAAATAATCAAAAGAAAGTCTCAACTTGCCTTAAGGAAGCCCAACACATCAAACCGAAGCTTTTCCCTTCCGAATTACCTCTGAACGAGTCCAATCTATCCAAATATGAGTTCTAGGTAGAATTAAGCACTCTGGATCCGAGTTCAAAAGTCAATCCAAAATGTGACCCCGGATCAACAAGGGTAAAATGAGAATTTTATTAAAAAATCAATTTACCCATAGTTTAGGGAGTTCAAATTTAAAATTCCATAAAAATAAGGTTGAAATCGAATTTGAAATCACCAAAATATCATATTTTAGCTTTACAGATAAAAATCATAATTTTCAAATTGAAAAACTTTGTTTTGAAGGTAAAATCATAAATTAGTTAGTGCAAAATGATTAAATCAATCTTTCAAAATTTACACAAGGGTGAATCTCAAAAATCTTCGTGAAAACTCTCAAAATCGTGATCTCTAGGTTCAAAAATGGTAGAAATGAGGTTTTGATCAAGAATGGGAGTTGAATAATCAGTGGTAGCATTTTCTTCTTCACAGATGTGGGAGGCCCATCGCGTTCGTGAAGCTAGCTAACCCGGACTCATCGCGTTCGTGATGGTCTGATCGCAATTGCAATTGCCAACCCAAACCCGCCCACTATCCTTCTTCATTGCAAACACGGTCCCCTCCTTGTGTTTACGATGCCCAAGAGAGATTATTGTTTGTAAACATGGGAGGTCAGCAAATGAGAAGAAGAAGGGGATGGAACCAGTTGACAACAACAATAGTTGAACAAACATGACTCAAAAACTCCCAACGAACCCTCCAAACGCATTCAAAATTCTATTAAAATAATTACAATGCTACTAGACCAAATTCGACATTCCAGACTCAATGGTGCAGTCACAATTTACAAGGGAGGTCATTAACATCAAATGTTGACCAAAGTCAACCCTTAAGCTTAACCCTCTAATATCTCGTCTAAATTCTCAAAACCACACCAAAAGTCCTAGGACCTAAACCAACCGTATTATAACCCAAAATAGATGTTCTGGAGCTGATAGAACTTACGAAATTCTCGTACGACATTTGGATCTTCAAATGTTGACCAAAGTCCATCATTCCAACTATAAATCCTTCCAAAACAAAAAACTCACTTAACTCTCAACCAAACACCTTGAGAGACACGTCACCCACTCTCGCAATCCACAAATATCAAAATGTAACTATAAAAAAGGATAAAATAGTCAAAACGCACAAAAATCTAAAAATCAAACTAAAAGTTGTTATAATTCTTTTACCAAATTATTAAAATATAAAGATAAAATATCAAACAAAAGGATCCAATTCATATCCACTGCTCCACTAAGGATTAATGGAAACAATTATACTGGAGGAGATTCTTTCCTGATATTATTAGTTGAGTATTATGTCATTTTAGTTGAAATTTCAACCTTGTTTTTTCTCCATAAAGAGATTTAGATTTATGGCTTAATATTAGTTGTCTTTTTTTTTTTTATTCTTGTAGGGAATATGTGATAATATGGTGGATTGAAAGTTAGGGGATAATTACCCAAAAGTACAACTAGCAAATATACTTTACATTTAAGTAGCCAAAACTATACTTTACACTTTATAGCCCAAAATCTGATTTGGCCATTCACTGTAAACTAACTTTTCTTTCTTCTTATATAGGGAACAACATTTCTTATATCAAATTTTCTGCTTCTTCTTCACGATTTTCACTTCAATTCTTTTCCAATTTTCTCCCAAAAAACTTCAAACAAATTGGTGAAAAATTTAGCATTATTTCGAGTTTTTTTCTACAATTCGAGATTCCAATATTTTCATAAATAAGCTCTGTTTCTAGTGGGTATAGTTATAAAAAATTGGTTATGTATTGAAGAGCCCAAATCTGAAATTTTGGATGATTTGGTATAGTTTTGAGGTTTTTTTGAATGAATTTGATGCTTGAATTCGAGGAATAAGATGAAGTCTGTTTTTTTGGTACAAAAATGTATTTATTTGTATATTGTATCATATATTATTGTATATATTTGTATACTGTATTGTATATTGTTGTATATGCAATACAATCTTTTTGTTTCAGTGATTTGCTTGTTCCTCTTCGTTTTATACACACTTATATAATGCAGATGTATTGGTTAAACATTAAATATACATATGTATATATTTATATAAATATGTATATTATTGAATAATTGTATATATACACCTAATATACAACATTATGCCAAATTATAAGAGGTATATAGTATACACATATACAATATTATACAAAAATATTGACTTTGTCTTCTTCCTTTATTAAAACTTCTGAGTAGTTGTTGGGTTTTTCCGGTGGTTGTCTTTGATTAAAGTATGAATATTTTCAGCTATTCGAGCTTCTTCTTCGGATAATTGAATGGGTCCCAAAATTTCGCCCGCTCCGGTACAAGGTTGTGTGGCTAAACATAGAGGACTACTATTATTCCTACTACGCCATCAAATTTCAGTGACTTGAATGTTTTGTTTCTTAATGTTAAGATTTGAGAAAGAGCAATATTTTGCTGAGAATAAAACACGCCATAGAAACAAACTCAGTTCATAAAATTTTGTAGGTGCCCATTAATCTCAATTAAAATCTTCTTGAGCCATCTAAATTGGACAAAGACATTTCTAGACCCTACTAATTGACAAAATGCCCAGAATCTGAATGGATAGGAATAGTCTTTTTGATTGGTTGTAAAGGAGAAACAAATGAGACCAGACTTGTGTGACGTCGCAGGCGTTGTTCATGTCGGCGGCGATCTCTTAGGTTGAGCAGAACTGAATTTGCTATGAAAGGAGAATGGACTGAGAAAGTAGCGAGAGATATTAAAGAGTAAGATGGATTTTGAGAAGGCCATGAATTCAACTGAGTTCAAAGAATTTATTGATGGCTATTGTTAGACTCTTTTTTTTACTTCATTTGGATAAGGATGTAAAATAATTTTCTTTTTCTATATAATTGGGTCATATTTGATAATGTAATATAGGGTGAGCTATATTTTGTAATGTAATATTATTAGTTGCATTTTTTATAATTTTTCCAAAAGTTATTTGGTTCAGTCAAATATTTGAGGACCGCAATGGTTATTAGTTGCACATAATTGACTTTTTCTTCTCGTAATTAAAAGACAAAATCCAATGGAGGAATTTTAGATGTATCTCTTCAAAGGTATTTTGCTTTTTTATTCTCTCCTTAATCTCTTTTTTTATTTCTCATGGTGAGTGTGATCAATATCCGCTTTAATCCTCAACTAATATGGATCCACACCGCGAGAGAAATATTAAACTAGAAAAGGGTGTTGCCTCACTACGAGGATTTTTTCTATTACATGGGTCAAATATGAAATCTTAAATTAAGGGTAGAACAATAATATTTATCTTAATATAGTCCTTGATAGTTTCTCCTCTGTTGGATATCTGGGTCGTGGGTCGCCCATGTGGACTGACCCGACCAGACCTGTTAAAAGAGATAATAATAACAGAAGTTAGAATCGGTTTTTTTTTCTATGAGAAGTTACAACTTCTCTCTATGATCTCCTATATAAAGAGAGAAACAAAGGAAGAAAAATACAGAAGAATCGATGATTCTTAATCTTTTACTCCTAAAGCAAACATCAATAACACAACAATAAAGGGACATTTAGTTTGTGATTTACACTTTGTTTTCGAGAGATTCAAAGTAGACTTGGGGCAGATTTGATTGCTATCAAGATTAACGATTTCCGCTGCATCTTCAAGGTACACTATAAATATCATTTTTGCTCCGATTTACTTTCATTGGTATCAGAGCCAGATTGTATTTGCCTCAGTCTCGGTCAGGTTCGACATTTCACATTCTTGAATGCATGACTATAAATTTTTTTTCACAATAAATGAAGGGAGATTAAAATCGAAATTGTACTCACCCGTTAGAAAGGAAATAAGGACAGAATATAGATCGGGGATTTAAGAACCTGACGTGAAACGATCTCGCAACCTTCTGATCTAGAATCAGATGCGCCCCATTGCGCCACGAATCTGGTTGTAGATCTGTAGTTTTTTTTTTATTTCTCCATAATAAAGATCTTTGAACTTCTCGTTCCTTAATAGGAATTAACTTTTTGGAGAAGATAAGGAATCAGAATTTTTTTTTTCTCGTTCCTTAATAGGAATTAATTTTCTGGAGAAGATAAGGAATCAGACAAATTTTTTTTGTTCTGCCATTTTTTTTTTTTGGTGAAGAATGAATATCTCCATGTAGGAGATGATGGTGAAGTATGTATTTTTTTCTTGAAAATATGAAAGTGCTAGTACCTATAAATTTAGCACTCTATTATTTATTCTAGAATAGGTTGAGTGGGAATACGTGTGTTGAGTGGTTGACATTTAATCATCAACTTTAATTTAAAAAAATATAAAAAAAAATATATATACATGAACTAGAAAAGGGAAATACTGTAGATGCACTTCTGAGATAAAGGCGATGGTATTTAACCTTTTGAAAATAGAATCAAGACAAAGCTTGTTAAGGGAACTGTGTACAACTTTTATTATTATTATTTTATTATGGAATATAGATAATGGCATAGTATAATTATCTTTAATCTAGTTTTAATTTATGGACTAGAAATTCATTCCATTTTGTCTATGATTGAAAATCATATATATTTTGGCCATTAATTGTGATAAGTGTATAAAAGTCATATTTTTGTCTTATTAAGTTCCTTGAGTCCCATTAACAGATTTTGCCTTCTACAATTAATTGTGGCATAAGTTGTTGCATTGAATGGTATACCCATTCTGACTGTTTCTTTGTTCAGGGACAAACTCGAATCACTCCAAGTGGGAGTTCAGGATATCGAGCAAAGAGACAAAGTGGAAGAGCACGCCGTAGACGGACAAGTTTTCGAGGTCATGAGATCATACGAATTAGTGTCCCAAGGGCGACAAAAAATTTGTTACGAAATGAGAGGACTATACGAAGGGAAAAAGAGAAGACACTAAAAGAGTTTAAGTCTTTTAAGATGTCCCCTAGTATTTCAGTTGCTAATTTTATTCTTTTTTTTGAATTAAAACATATAGAACTGGAAAACTATGTTGAAATCTCGGATTGGGAAGCTTTAGCTATTTTAGCAGACTCTCTCCGTGATCCTTGGGGCAAGAGACTAATTGACGTTTATCACAAGATTTGGCCTAGCGAGCCTTTTTGGGTGTATATACGTCGTCTCGAATATTTATGGGGGGATTTTCATTTTTGAATTGACTTGTAACTTGAAGTTTTTTATTAACTATATTATATATATATTAAGTTGTTTCTCTCTTTTGATATGAATTCCATTTATTTATTTAAGTTAACTAAGACTTTATTGAAAGCTATCATTAAAATACACATTAAGAAATTAACTTCTAATTTTGGTCAAATGTTTAGTTCGTAGATGATGATCGGATTCTTATGTGTCCTTTCGATTTTACACTAAACATGAAACCTTTATGTGAATTGATTTGCTTAAATGTGTAAGTCGCATGCATTATTGATAAATGTACTTGCGTGATTGTCTCTCAATTACAGACATGACATCAAAAAGTATTATTGCTGACTTCAACAAAGGTAAAAAATTAAATGGTGACAATTACGACATCTGGAGTCATAAAATATGGTATGTACTGGAAGAGCAAAATGCTCTTGAAGGTATTAACCATGTTTTAAGTCAAACAGAAGAGGGAAACACTGCACAACACAGAAGAGACCTTGAAGATTATAAGGCTTGGAAAAAGGCTGATTCCGTTGCACGTGAAATCATTGTTAGTTCTGCGGTTGATGACCTCATTCACGAAGTTGAGGAATTTCCTACTGCTCATGCCATATGGGCACACTTGCGAGGAACATACGGGGGTACATTTGTCACCCACCTCAGAAAGCTGACTATCAAGTTTGAAACTTACAAGAAGCGTCATGATCAGAACATCAAACAACACCTTAGGGTGATGTCAAATATGATAGCTCAACTCAAAAGTGCTGGTCATGTTCTCTCGGATGAGCAACAGGTTCAGGCAGTGATTCGGTCTCTTCCCAACAGTTGGGAACATTTGAAGGTTAACTTAACCCATGATGATAGCATCAAAACTTTTTATGATGTTGCCCATCATGTTGAACTTGAAGACGAGCGGCTTGGTGCTGCTAATGCTGCTTCTAATGCCTTTATGGCAGAATCAAGTGGAAAAAAGTCTTCAGGATTCAAGCATAAGAAAAATTGGAAAAAGAACGGGAAGGGTAAGGAAACCAAAGAAGGACCCTCTGAGAAAAAGAACAAGCCAAATTCCAAGAAGGGAAAACGGTTTTTCAAGAAAAAAGACAAGAGCAAGTTGAAGTGCTACAATTGCCAAGTTCTGGGGAATTTTGCTCGTGATTGTCTTGAGCAGAAAAAGGTAGCATTTCAAAACGCATCTCTAAGTGCTACATATGTTTCTAGCACTGCTTTATTAACTGAATCTTTTCCTATATGGATTGTAGACTCAGGAGCCACCGACCATGTAAGTCGTGATCGTGAAACGTTTGTGGAGTTTCATCGAGTTTCACCTAGATCAAGGTGGATATATGTAGGAAATAATGAAAGACTTTAAGTCAAAGGTATTGGCACTTGCAAAGTATACTTGCGTGGTGGCCGGTCGTTGATGTTGCATGACGTCCTATATGCTCCAGAGATTCGACGAAACTTAGTATCTGTGTTTGTTCTTTTAGATGTTGGTTTCAATTTGGTTTTTAGTCGCAATGGTGTTAGAATAACTCTAGATAATGTTTTTTATGGTTTTGGAATTGGTTATGATCGTTTTATCATTTTAGAATGTAATCCTTCAACTTATGATTATTATGTTAACCGTTGTGTAATGGCATGTTATTCTAGTAATAATGATGTTGATATGATTACATGGCATGCTAGATTGAGTCACATAGGGCAAGATCGAATGAATAGATTGGAAAAGGAAGGACATCTAGGTTTTTTTTCCAAAATTGAAATGCCAACTTGTGAAAATTGTCTTATGGGAAAGATTACACGTAAACCATTAGGGAAGGCTAAAAGAGCTGAATTCCCACTACAATTAACCCATTCTGATATCTGTGGTCCAATGAATGTGAGGGTAAGGTATGGTGCTTTATATTTCATTACATTTATTGACGATTTCACAAGCTTTGGTTATGTCTATTTGATTTCTCACAAATCTGAAGCACTGGAATGCTTTAAAAGATACTTGAATGAAGTTGAGAATCAATTAGATAAAAGTATAAAGGCTTTAAAAATCTATAGAGGTCGTGAATATTTGTTAAAATAATTTGAAGAACTGTGTACTGAAAAGGGCATTGTCAGACAGTTAACTACTCCTTATACACCTCAACAAAATGGTGTAGTTGAAAGAAGGAATAGAACATTGTTGGACATGGTAAGGTCTATGATGGCGCATGCAAATTTTCCAATCTCTTTCTGGGGGGATGCGTTATTGACTGCGACCCACATATTGAATAAAGTGCCTTCTAAATCAGTACCTTCCACTCCTTATGAACTATGGACTAGTCATAAAGCAAACCTTAATGATCTACGACCTTGGGGTTGTGCTACATATATTAAAGATCGTTTTGGTGAGTTTGGTAAACTAAGTCTAAAAGGAAAGAAATGTATCTTTATAAGATACTCAGAACACTCCAAAGGGTATGCGTTCATTGGTGAATTGGAGGATGGAAGTACTACTGAAATTGAATCACGAGATGTCACATTTCTGGAAAATGATTTTCCCAAAAAGGGTGAAATAAAGGATAGTGAGCCTCTTTACAAAATATTGAATTCAGATGATCAAACAATGTCGTCGGACATGCTTGATAATCCATTAGATCAAGAAATAGTTCTTGGTCTAAGTGGAAGTTATGATTCCCATAATCCTATAGAGGAATCTGAACTTCAATTATGTAAAAGTACTAGAAAAGGTGTACCTAAATGATCTTATGAGATTGAGGATTATGTTTTCACCAGTTGTGAAGTTCACCTCAATTCGCTTACTTTTGGATACTATTGCATGTTTGGATTTAGAATTACACCAAATGGACGTGCAGACCGCTTTTATCAATGGAGAACTAAACAAGGAAATCTACATGGAACAACCTGTAGGTTTTGTTGTTAAAGTCCAAGAAAAGAAGGTTTGTAAATTGAACAGATCAATATATGGCCTAAAGCAGTCTTCAAGGCAGTGGTACCTGAGATTTCATAAGGAAGTGATTTCATTTGATTTCACCATGATCTATGAAGACCATTGCATCTATGTGAAGAAGTCCAATGGAATGTTTGTGATTCTTTCGCTTTAAGTGGATGATATTTTATTAGCTGGAAATAATTTGGAGTATGTGAAAACTGTTAAGTCATGGCTTTTAAAGTCATTTGACATGAAAGATATGGGTGAAGCAGACTATATATTGGGTGTAAAAATCCAAAGAGATTGTTCCAAGAAAATTTTGAGTCTATCTCAAGAAACATACATAAAGAAAATTTTGGAACACTTTCGAATGAATAGTTGCAAATCCATGGATACTTCTATAGTAAGAGGTGAAACTTTAAGCCTTGAAATGTGTCCAAAAACTGGAAAAGAAAAGGAAGACATGTCTCGAGTTCCATATTCTAGTGCGATTGGGTGCTTGATGTACGCTATGATGTGTACTCGCCCAGACATTTGTTATGCCGTAGGTCTGGTTAGCAGGTATCAATCCAATCCTAGAAGAGATCATTGGAAAGCAGTAAAGAGAATTTTTCGATACCTGAAGGGAACTACAGATTATTCACTATGCTACAGTGGATCAAATTTATTCATAAGAAGTTATACAGATGCTGATTGGGCTGGTGACCGGTATGATAGAAAATCAAGCTCCGATTATACTTTCTTACTAAATGGTGGTGCTATTTCGTGGAAAAGTAAGAAACAAACCTGCACAACCCTTTCAACCATGGAATATAAATTTGTGGCTTGTGCATATGCAGTACAAGAAGTTGTTTGGTTAAAGAGATTCTTTGAGCATTTGAATATTACAAAGAATTCTAAGGGTCCCATGATTTTACATTGTGACAGTCAAGCGGCTATCGCATATACGAAGGATCCTAAGTATCACAGCAAAACCAAACACATTGACATCAAGTATAACTTTGTGAGAGACATAGTAGCAAGTGGAGAAATAAATTTACAATACATTCCTACACGAGAAATGATAGCTGATCCCTTTACGAAGGCGATATCTAGAGATTTGTTTGAGAAACATGTTATGGCTCTAGGTTTGCGTAGGATATGATTAAATTTCTGTATTGTAAAATAAATTGATTGTTATAATATTTTTATCAATATAAGACTCTTGAATTTATGTTCATATCTCATATGCATGTGATAATGTGTTTTATTTATAAAGTGTGTCGAACAAGTCGCGAGATTGGCTCTCTCACACGAGCAATCGCCTCTTATGTCGAGGAACATGAAGAGATGAGTTCTACCATCATATTATAACTTGTTTTGCAAAGGCAGGTGTGAGTTTCTATGAGAAGATGGCTTTGGGGATCATTAAAGAAAGAAACTCAGGTTAGACATTTAGACGTGTTTAGACCAAGATTTGTACGATGTTGAATGACTAAAAGAATAAGACACACGCACCAATATAAGGTGAGAATATCATAGAACGTGTTTCATACCACGTGTGCTTAGCGACCATTGGATTAATGGAAGAATGAATCCCTACTTCTTCATTGTTTGAGACCCTAAAAGTTTTATTAACTTTTCATTGAAATACCCTTTGACCTTTGACCGTTTCTTGAAGTTTCAATCGGTGTTGCTACTTTAGCATGTCACTAATAGCCATGAGTTATTCGGCAATGCAGTACATGTCTAGAAAAGCAGTTGATTTGGAACAGATAGATTCAAGTAGAAAGGGAAGACAATTAAAATGAATAATTTGACTTGTCTACACAAGCCGGCTATTACACTAATAGGTGTCAAGTGTAATTGTGTATATGAAGTTAAACATGAACTCGAGTTTACCTCTTTAAGAGGATGAGGGATCAGATAAGTAACTACTGAAGTAGTGAATGATGTCTGGGGTATTACGAGTAATAGTATCCTCATATAAATAGTGAATCCTTTCCGTATGTGATTCGATTCCTATGTTGAGATTTTGTAGCATCTCAAAAGGTTACAAAATATTGTAGCTGGTGACGCTCGCAGGTCGAATGAACTATTTGTCAGTATGAATTGTGTGTGTTTACTTGTATGGTGCTAGATTGGATCTAATCAATCACGTGTGAAGTGGGAGATGTTGGATATCTGGGTCGTGGGTCTCCCATGTGGACTGACCCGACCCGACCCGTTAAAAGAGATAAGAATAACAGAAGTTAGAATCGGTTTTTTTCCTATGAGAAGTTACAACTTCTCTATTAATCTTTTACTCCTAAAGCAAACATCAATAACACAACAATAAAGGGACATTTAGTTTGTGATTTACACTTTGTTTCCGAGAGATTCAAAGTAGACTTGGGGCAGATTTGATTGCTATCAAGATTAACGATTTCCGCTGCATCTTCAAGGTACACTATCAATATCGTTTTTGCTCCGATTTACTTTCATCCTCAAATTTTACTTGTTTCAACTCCTTGAACAAATATAAATTTGTTATGGTATATTTATGATTTACAAGTTAAAACTATAACAAATTTGTCTAAAAACAACAACAACATACCCAGTGTATTCCCACAATGTTGGGTCGGGGGGGGGGGGGGTATAGTGTACGCAGTCCATACCACTACCTCAGAAGAAGTAGCAAGGCTATTTCCGTTACATATTCATCAAAATCTATGAGGATTGTTTCCATTACATGAGTCAAACCTGAGATCTTAGGAGATCATATCCAACTCAATATTATTCTTAATGGTTTCTCTTCAAACTTTTCCTTGTTTCGGCTCCTTGAATAAAACAATACAAATTTGTTGTGAAATATTTATGATTTAAAAGTCGAAACTATAACAAACTTATGACGATCTAAGAAGATAATTATGAAAGATTTGTACCAATTTTATTCTTTTCATCACAAATTATCTTTTTATTCTTTTAGTGTTTTTGTTCATTGTTGTTGTTAAAAGGGCCACCATCTTGATTTGTCGTTGAAAAGAATGAGACAATTTGTTCTTTGTCGATTTCATATGCTAACTCTTGCACATATTTTGATTTGTTTTGAACTAGAAAAGACTTTAATTAATGGTTCTTTAATAAAATTTGAAATAATTACAACGCTTCTATGAGAAATAAAATTTGGACTGGACCATGTTACTTTCACATGGAAGCACTTGCCTTTACAGTGTTATCAATTGGTTGAGCTCTATCGATCATGAATCTAATGCCTTACTACAATGTAATCAAAACAGTCTTTGCACTAATATAACTATCAATATCAAAATATAATTAAAAAATATTTAAAATAACACTTATTCATTGTCAGTTGTATCAAAAGTTTGTAGCAAAATTTAGCTAACAACTCCATGCACTTACTTATGGTTTTGAGTTGGAGGATCAGATCTTTTTATGTTATATCAGAACTAAACTTTGGTAAACTCATTTCAACAATTGTTTCTCTCTACTCATTTTATTATTTTACGTTGTTATTTTTGGATCAACCCTTTTCAGCTCGATTGAACCCTTTTTAGGTTATGGCTCTGCCACTAACTTAAAGTAAACCCACACTTCAATATTTAAAGAAAAATAGAATAAAATAAATAGTATAAGTAAAACAGAAAGGATGTGTTTAGTATGAAGGAAAGAAGATGATTTCCTTCATGAGCTTACAAAAAATAAGTTTCATAAATAGCATTTATAAAGATTGTTTGACCAGATACAAAATTTATTTGAAGATTGAAAGGCTGGCTTTTACCACATACTAAAGTAATTTTAAAACTTATGCTCCTAAATATTCATAATATTTTATAGTTACAAAAAACGCATTAATCGAACTTTTTAAATATAAAAAGTATCATTCTATTTAAAATAGAGAAAATAACCAAAAGCCCCTTCCCCCCGGAACCCAATCTTTTACCTGAATACAACCTACACACTTATACTTCACGGGAGTCCTATTACCCCCCTCCCCCTCCCCCAACTATTTGAAACCAAAATTATTGTGTCCTTAAAATCTCACAACCATACAAATATTGATCGTGTGAAAGCCACACACTTTGACACATATAAACTGTATGAATTTTTTAATTTTTTTTTCCTTTTTGATTTACTTTTTTCTTTCTTTACCTCTTTCCTTTTTTGATTTATTCTTTTTCTCTTCCCCTTCTTTCCTCTATCTTCTTCTTTTTTTCCTTCTCCAGAACGTGAGTAACTGTACCCACTTTCTCATATAATTTTTTTCTTCCTTTCTCTTTTTCTTTATTTACTAAATCTTAAATAATTATTGAGTATATAATTAAGCAAGAAGACCTAGGTGCATACATGATAGAATTCACTATTAATATAAAAACTTGCCTGTAAATGTTCTGTATAATGCCTAAAAAAGTGAATATTCCCAGTCAGAATTTTCTCCAATGAGAGTGTTTTGAAAAATAATTTAGAGATATCCTCAATAAGTTATTTGAATAAGTTTTGTTAACTGAAAAATTCAAAATGATAACAATAGATATTTCAGTTCGCTATCACTCAGGATATACCATAGTGCACCACTTCTCAAGTACAGAAACTATCACAATGTACTTTGTCAATTTTATTGTTCTTTAGCTTATTCATTCAAGCACTTAAGAATCAAACCAAAACTCAAAAATGTCCGAAGACCAATCCACAAATATTCATTTAGGAGAGCACATGAAATCTAAATCAAGTCTCAACTCTAATTTAAAACCATAACCTACGTCAACTGAATAATCCAAAAGTAAGCTAATCCGTAAGAGCCTTACCCCTCCTCAAAGCTTTGGATCATTCACGATCTAAAAACAAATAATGAAATAGTAATTAACCACCTACTCTTCAATTCCAGGCCTTAGGGATTAGTCCTCACTAATTTTACCCTTTCCATAGCCTAAAGCCTTACCATAAGGGTTTTTCAACCATGAATTTACCCCAAATCTCCATAATTCACATTCAAGGGGAGTAATTCTACACTAGAAAGTATAATTTAACAAACTAGAATCATTATTAGACAAATTTAGGAATGCCAATAGGTTTTTCTCACTAAATATTAAACTTAGGGCCTAAACGCAAGAATTCCACCATAAACCCCCATTCTAATGATTCTACGGATTAAATGTTGTTAGTAGGGAATAATGATTTTACCTCAATGATGTAAATCTCCCATGTTGGTGAAAAATCACCTATCTTCAGCCTAAGCACGAAACTTTGGATTTTATGGGAAATAAGGTATGATTTTTGAAAACCAGTCATTAATTTTGCTGGATGAACGCGGTAGTGATCACTTGACCGCTACAATAGTCTCACTATGACAAGCAAGTAGCTGCCACAGTGGTCCCCGATGGTTCCTCATCGACCTCTATGATGGTCGGCTGATCACTACGGCAATCCCACTACAACGGTGATGGGACTGCTATGATAATATAGGTAGTAACTTGGGGGAATTTCAGACTACCCCTATTTTACAATACACATCTGGAGTTTTGACAACAAAGATTTATCCTGTTGCAGCAACCGCTATAACCTGAGTTCTTTTAATCCATTTCTTATTCACAAAGTTTCTATGGGCAACTATACCTCTCACTATAATATACTAAACTCCCAACCACCAAATGCTACACCAAGAGATATAAATGATCTCTAACCCACACAACACCAGATGTTTCTTAGAAATTAACCTAGCCTGAGATTTTATCAACTCTCATCCTAGGAAAAACTCAACCCGGGTACTTACACCCTAAACAATTCTATAACAATGGAACAAGTCATTACATCAGATACCAAATAAACGACCGTTCATCCTCGAATGACAATAAGAAAGAAAAGGGAAAAACAAGCAGTTACTGAATTAGCAAAAATATGCAAATACTTACTACGCATGTCCGGTTTGATCTTCCAAGTGGCCTCCTCAATAGGACAATTCTTCCACTGGACCTTCACGGATGCAAACTCCTTAGTCCTTAATTTACAAATATCTCTATCAAGAATAACAATAGATTCCTCCTCATAAGAGAGGTTTTCATCTAACAGGACCAAATCCCAGTGAATTATATAGTCACAAACCTCATGATACTTCTTAAGCATCGACACATTAAACATGGGATGAACTCCTGACAAGCTCAGAGGCAAAGGCAATCTATAGGTCACTGGCCCTACTCGCTTAAGAATATCAGAAGACCCAATATATCTTGGACTAAGCTTACTACGCTTATTGAATCTCATAAAAACCTTCATGGGTGAGACTTTGAGCAACACTTTCTCACTTTCATGAAATGCACATCTCTTAGCTTTGGATTTGCATACTCCTTTTGCTTGCTTTGAGCAACTATAAATTTCTCTTTGATAATTCTTTTGATTCTCCATTGAGTCTCTCAGAAGATTAGTACCCTACGATCTCAACTCAAATGCATCAAATCAACCAGTAAGAGATCTATACCTTCTCTCATACAATGTCTTAAATAGAGCCATATTATATGCGTACTTTGCCAAAGGTAGATATTGGTCATAATGACCTCCAAAATCCATCACACTTGCATGGAACATGTCCAACAACACCTGAATTGTCCACTCAGACTGCCCATCGGTCTAAGGGTGAAAGGTTGTACTAAGGTCCAACCTAGTGCCCAACTCGTCATGGAACTTCTCCTAAAAGTTAGAGGTAAACTGAGTACTCCTATTTGAGATAATAGAAATTAGAACCACAAGAAACCAAACAAATTTGTTAAGATAAACCTTGGATATCTTTGCTATAGTATAAGTTACCTGGACAGGAATGAAATATGCAGACTTAGTTAGCCTATCCACAAAACTGTAACACCCCGAAGATCCAAGATAAGATTAGAATCATGCTTCAGGTACATAGAAATTTAAACTTCATGATTCAGCTGAATTATAAGTGATTTAAACATATATTAATGCCTCAAGTAACTCCTTGCTCACAACCAAGTTGAAATCTTCCTTACCGGTGGTTTTCTTGTGAAGAGTCATGCCCTAGTCAAATTCAAATGATCATAACTCCTAGGTTCTAGGGTATTTTTGAGATCAAGACCACTAATTGATATATATTTGAATTAAATTTCCAACACATTCAGATTCACCTTAATCCGATGTCAGAGCTAAGAGTTATGGCCATTTTAGTAAAGCACTGTCCAGCAGTGAGAACATACGAGCATAGGTACGATCGTGGGCACAACGTACGATCGTACCATGCTCCTGTCTAATAAAAAAATACCCAAAAACCTGAAGTTTTACATGTATACCTTCCAACCACAAAAGGGAAGCACGACCATGCTTTGAAACCACGATTAAAGGCACGATCGTGACTTCGAAACTTGATCCTGCTTAAACTTCCAAGCTACGAACCAAGGCACGATCGTGAGTGGGTCCCAAAATCATACCATGGCTCTTCTGATCATGTTCAAAAAACCCATAAGTCCATCCCATACCACGATCACAAGCCACGATCATAGGTAGGACCCACGATCGTGGGAAGGTCCCATATATCCCTTCCAACAACTTTTCAGTTATGATTTTAAAAGGTTTATTTAGTCTTTTCCCACTATTTTAACACCAAAACCACGTCATTTAAGCTACTAAAGGTCTGAATAATAGTCCTAAAACACACACAAGTCCCCCATTCCTCATAATTCATTCTACACTTGGAAAATTTAGAGAGAAAGGGGAGATTTTTCTCCTTCAAGCAAGGGCTAGGGTTCTCAAACAACAGGCTCCAAATGCAAAGGTGTCATCAAGGTTTTCAACCTCAGGTATGTGGGATTTAATCTTTGGGTTTCCTTTTACCCATTGAGTTACAAAGTTAACCTAATTTTTCAAATTTAATTCCTTCTTCATAGCTTAGGGTTTATGAAGGCTGTAAATCCCTTGATATCTCATTCCCTTAGTATTAATGAGTTGTAGTCCATGATTTACCATGAATTTCAGTACTAGTACATGTACCAAATTATGAACCCTAATTATATTATTAAATTCATGAATTTTGAACTTGAGCTACGAAATTCCTTACTTCATTCAGTTTATAGAAATCGTCATAATAGTTGCATTCTTCAAAGATAGCGGGTTATGAACACCCAATGACCTAGAATTTCATGCATAAATTTATGAGTATTATATTCTCCAGATTACAGCTTGAATGCTCTTAGATAATGCATTTATTTTCAGTCTTCAAAACATTACTATTATTGAGCATCTCAGTTATCAGTGTCATTCAGTTGGGAGTAGTCCTTAACACCGAGTGGACGTAGGGATGAAGGCTCATCCATTAGTTAGGTGAGATCTTTAGTAGAAGTCCCTAAGTCCTAGAACTACGGTGCCACTGTAGGTTCTAAAGGTTCACCGTCAGACCAGGCTTGATACCTTAGTCCTTTTGGACATCAGTTTAGTGGATCCACGTCAGTTAATGTTTGTACCCTTGGCAAGGTACTGAACACCCTCCAGCTGAGGTTACAGGTTGGACCCCGGTTAGCTCTGATTGGGGTATGTAGGTTATCAATAGCTCCCACAATCCATAGTTCATAGTCCAAATTCAGATACTTGCATAACCATGTATTCAGCATTTCAGCTTTTCTATTTGTACATGTTTATTACTTGGTCTTGCATCAGTTTATCATGTCACATGCATCATGTTCATCCTATATTAGTACTTTCCCATCTCATATGCTCAGTACATTCAAAGAACTGATCACATACTTTCTTTTGCTCTATATAGTTTTATAATATAGGTTCGGATGTTCAACATCTGAATCGCGCTTAGTGCAATCTCCTACCACATCAGCAATAATACTTTGGTGAGTACTCATCTTTTAAGGACTATCACTTTATGTTCTTTCAATTTTAGACAGTTAGAGTTAGCTGGGGGCTTGTCCCAGCTACTCATATTATTTAGAGGCTTTCAGACAGTCAGATAGTGTCACGACCTTCCTGGTTATTTCCGATAGGTTATGTTTTCAGTTTCATAGTTTTAAACTCAGACATTGCTATTGGTTTTGATCACTATTATATCATTTAGTATTTCTTCCATACAGTATTATATCAGTTATTTTAGTATTCTTATTGTCATGCCAGGCTATGGGTTAGCTTGGGGTCACTCGTGACTCTAAGCACCATGTTACGACTAGGGGGTAGTCTCGCGTCATGACAAAAACCCATATAGAATCGTACTTTCCCAAAGTCTTGGGAAGGCCAACAACAAAGTCCATATCTATCTTCTTCCACTTCCATTCAAGAATTGGCATTCTCTGAAGAGTACCACCAGGATTCTAATGTTTGTACTTCACCTGCTAGCAATTATAACACTTAGCCACAAAATCAACTATGTCTAGCTTCATTTGTCCTCACCAATAGTGCTGTCTTAAATCATGGTACATCTTGGTCGCACTAGGATGTATAGAGAATTTTAAACTATGAGCCTCAACAAGAATTGTAAATATCAAATGATCAACACGGTGCACGAAAACTCTTCCCTTGATCCTCAAAACACCCTCATAATAAAGAATGGCCTCCTTGGCCTCACCTTGCAAAACCTTGTCACAAATCTTACTTAGCTTTGCATTTTCAAATTGCCTAGCCTTTATTTGATCAAGAAATGTAGACCTTGCCTCTACACTGGATAGCAATCCACCTCTCTCAGACACCTTAAGTCACATGAAGTTATTAGTTAGAGACTGAACCTCCCTAGACAACAGACAACTTGAAATCTACAAACAAGCCAAGCTAACTATGCTTTCAGTCTTCCTACTTAGAGCATCGGATACCACATTAGCCTTAGCCAAATGGTAGAAAATAGTGATATCATAATCTTTGAGCAACTCCATCTATCTACGCTGCCTCAAATTTAAATCCCTCTGAGTGAACATATGCTACAAGCTATGGTGATCAGTGAACACTTCACATCAAACCCCATACAATTAATACCTCCATCTTTTAAATGCAAACACCACTGCCGCCAACTTTAAATCATAAATAGGATAATTCTTCTCATGAACCTTCAACTACCTAGAAGCATAGGCAATAAAATTCCTTTCCTGCATCAAAACAACACCTAAACAAGAACGTAAGGTATCACAATATATAATGAAATTCGTACCCTGCATCGGTAAGGGAAGAATAGGAGCGATAGTCAATAATGTCTTAAAATTTTTGAATGTCTCCTCACATTCATCAAACCATATAAACAATACCTCTTTCTGAGTCAGATGGGCCACATGAGAAACAATAGAGACAAACCCCTTCACAAACCTACGATAGTAACTAGACACTCCCACAAATCTATGAATCTCAGTCATGGAGGTAGGCTTAGTCTAATTCTTAAATGCTTCAATCTTCTGTGGGTCTACCATAACTCCTTATTTTGAAACCACATACCCCACAAAGGACACCAAAGATAGCCGAAATTCATTCTTGGAATTTTAGCATAAAGTTGTTTCTCCTTAAGCAAACCCAACAGAATATGGAAATGATTTTCATGCTCATCCCTTCTCTTAGAATACACTAGAACATCATTAATGAAGATAACCATGAAGGAATCCAGGTAGGTCTTAAATACTCTATTCATTAAACCTATGAAAGCAGCTAGTCAAACAAATCATATATGTAGGGTAAAGGGTATACTTTACAAACTATAAACTTATTCAACTATCAATAGTCTATGCACATATGTGAACTACCATCCTTTTTTTTTTAACAAAAAACACTGGACCACCCCACGGGGAGACACTCAGATGAATGAATGCCTTCCTAATTAGATCCTGCAACTGACCCTTCAACACCCTTAGCTCAGCTGGTGCCATTCTATAAAGGAGAATAGAGATGGGACAAGTGTTTGACCTCAACTTTATACAGAAATCAATGTCACAATATAGTGGTATACCAGGCAAGTCAGCAAGAAAGACCTCTAGGAACTCACACACCATAGAAACTGATTCAATGGGCGGGACCTCTGCACTAGTATCCCAAAGATGATCTAGGAAATCCAAACACCCCTCATAATTAATCTCTTTGCATGAATAAAGGAGATAAGTTTCATAGGAGCAGGATTATAGTCACCCTCCCACTCGAGTCTATCTATCCCCAACATATTCACAGTTACTATCATAGCATGAAAATCTAAAATATCATGGTATGGAGATAACCAACTCATCCCCAGAATGATGTCAAAGTCCACCATGTCCAATATCACCAAATTTACCCAAGTTTGATATCCCATAAACAAAATAGAACAAGAAAGTACACTTTATCAATAAAAACAGAATTACCAATAGGGATGGATACATGAACAAGAGCATCAAGCATATCATTACCATATCCAGCCCTACAGCAAACCCAACGGATACATATGGAAAAGTAGAACTAGGATTAAATAATATAGTATCCATCTGGTCACAGACAAGAATATTACCTATGATAACTGGATTCTATGCCTCTGACTAAGGCCTGTCTGGAAAAGCATAATAATGGGCCCTGTCACCCACATATGCACCTCCTTTTTTTGGATTAATACCACCTTGATCTATGTTTCCACCACCTCAGTTGAGTGCCACACCTGCCTCTTTAGTGACCACCATGCCCACCCTGTGGATGACCTCTATCATCACCAGCTCCTCCCCTACCTATTAGAGCTGGAGCTCTAGGAGCCTACTACTGGCAGACTGATCATAATGCCTGTATCTCGGATAAAACCTATGAATATGCCCTACCTCACCACGTTCATAGTAAATACGATATAAGGTAGGTTGCTAAGCTGGTATGGATGAAGTAAGATAACCATCAAATTCTAAAGTATGTTGATTGGCCCCTAATGCACCCCCAATAGACACCAGCACTATGGATTGAATGGGGTATGTAGGGTACCCCTGCAAACTCTAACCCCTTGAATAAGACCCACTAAAATTGTCCATTTTTCGAGCCTTCTTCCCTTCCATCTTGGCATAGTCTTACTTTCTCACAACTTCAACACTCTTCACAAACTCAATTACCATCTGAAAAAACTTACCCAAGGATACCATTTGAAGACTTAAAATTAGGAGACATGTGTTCAAGCTCTTAACAAAATGATGAATCCTTTCCTCTTCAATATGAATCAAATGCAAAGAATAGTGAGAGAGTTAGTAGAATCTAGCCTCATAGGCTGCAACTAATGAATTCCCCTACTTAATACAAGTAAAAATATCTCTTCTCCTGTCTCTCAAAGTATGTAGGACATACTTCATAAGGAAAAACCAAATAAAATGGATTCTATGATAATGGAGGAGATCCAGCAGCCCTACACTCTATGTAAGCCCTCTACCATATCTTAGCATCTCTCTTAAGCTAAAAAGTCACAAACTCAACCCCATTTCTATCTATTACTTCTATCTTGTAGAGTCTTTCATGGCAGTCGATGATAAACTCATATGCATATTCAGATTCCAGACTATGGAAGACTGGAGGCTTCATCCTAACAAACTTACAAAATAAATCATGCTCATCTCTGGTCACAACGGAACCCACTACCTATTACGAAAAGATACCCTTCTCTGATGCCTCATCCATAATGGGATCCATGACAACAACATATTGCACTCTTTGATACTGAACAACAGTAGTTGTGGGTGTAGCCTCAGTCTTGACTAACCCACTCAAGAAGCTCAAAATTTTGTGAATCATATCAAAAGACATTTGAATTGGAGCTACACCTCCCTGAACTGGTGTTACGTCATCCTGAAATGGTACAACCCCATCTTATGTAAACATAGAATATCCTCAAGTAGGGGAGGAGATTTTGATCTATCCCTAGCCTATTCAGCGGCTGTCTGAGCTCTGCCTCTAACAGCCGCTGTCCATAGCCACTTCCCCTCCCTCCACCACTCTCTTTACTTCTACCATGAACCGTGCCCCAACAGTAGGTTCAGGTGATTTTTCTCTTGCTTTTCCTACACATGTTCTCGCCTTCTATAAGAAAAGAATGAACAAAGTCAAATACCAATTTAGATCACCATATACTAATTGGAATTAAGTAATAGCATGAAAGGAAAAAGAAGTTGAAGTTTTGTAGTGTCCTGTAGCCTCTCGAAGAAAAATATAGATGTCTCCATAACATTCTATAAGACTTTATTAGGTTTGTTATTATACAATGAGATCGACGAACCAAGGGCTCTGATACCAACTTTCTGACTACCCAAATGGTTATGAGTGGCACCTACACTAACCCTCTGATGGGACCAACTTGTGACTACCCAAATGGTTATGAGTGGCATCCACACTAACCCTCTGATGGGAGAACCATCTAACTTAAGTTAAACTTAAACACTTAGCCATTTTTAATACAGAAATATAGACAAATCTCATACTTAACCAAATAATATCTCAAAACCCACAAAATACTAATGCATAATCAATCAAACTACTTATATCAATTCTCGAGATTCAAAAGTCAACATACAAGAACTCTAAACAACCATGTATAAGGAAATATCCAAAATTAACAAAATAATAAAGAATAATCTCATTGTTCGAAAGAAGGATAAGAACCAATTTGATGATCCATGGCCGCCTGAAGATGGAGTGCTCACACTTGGATCGCTGTCGAACACTAGAGATGAGGTTTCGTCAGATTCTCTGGAACATAACCTACATTGAATAAAAGAAGAGCACATGATCTTATCAACACAAACCACTATGTACTGGTTGGTATCATAGGTCGACTCAACCTAGAAACATGTAATACACATAAATCAAATAGCAAGTAGACAATACATTCAACACATAACAAGAAATTTCAACTAGTCAACAAGTATGTACACAATAGATCAAACAATGTCCACAATCAAGTTACCTAACAATCAAAAATATCAACCATATCAGAGTAATCATGAATTCAATAACACATAAAAATAGGGATCTATGTCCACTTGAACCTCACAAGTATGATATCACTAGTCTCGTTATTATCATAACATGCTATATAACTCATGTATCAATCTCTAGTCTATATATAGATGCTGAAGGACTAATTTATGCCTATCTAGTCATGACTTGTAGGGGACCATCTTCAACCATGTACCACACTGACATGGTACTCAATCCTTCATAATATTAATAATATAGGTATCCATACGGGTGCGATACTCGACCCTTCAAAATGATAATATCACGACCTAAAAACCAAAGCTGTGATGGCACGTACCCCACCCTCTATGGTAGGTAAGCCTTACTCAATAATCGTGGAATAAATAAAAAATGAAGATAATTAATCAAAACCCTTGCATAATAACAATAAAGGATGGATCCTCAAATCACAACTCAAAAGAATCGAAAATACAAGAACAATCCCAAAACTCAGTGTCATGAATAGAAGAGCAACTCTATTATAAAAAAAGGAATGTTGAGTAAACACATTACTATCTTTGATAATTAATAACAACAATATACAATAGATGAATCCTGGAGACAGCTCCAATTGAGAAAGCTCACCATGACTCCAAACTTCTCAGATATGCAAGATTAGGGCCAGTAAGAAGCACTCATACTAGGATCTACATCAAAAGGGTACAAAATGTAGGAGTGAGTACAGTCCACTAGTACTTAATAGGCATCATTGGCCGACTGAGCTTAAGTAGATAACTATATCAAGTAAAAAGTACTATTTAAATAAATAACTTACATGTAGAAAAGTGCCAATAGTTCAAAGCCGCAACAAATACACAATATATGAGTATGTCTCAATCATAATTTATACACCATGTATCCATATATCTCAATCGTAATATCAAACAAAGAGAAAGTGCAATGCAATGAAATAATATGGAGTGAATGCAATGGCCAAAGTACACTTGGTATACATTTTCTTAGCCTAGCTTCTAGGAGAGGACCCATGGAAGGTTCGCAACCCATATATATCAATCACAATCTCAATATTTGATCTTGCTGGCACATCCCTCAGTCAGGTAATTTCCCAATATCACATCACTTGCTGGTAAAATCCTTGGTTAAGGTTTTATAAGGTGGTTTATTTTCTTTCACAAAGAATCAGTATTTATCAATAATATCACCCAAATTACACCTCACTATGAAGTATAAAATGGTCATTGAATCAAATATAGAACCCAATTAGGTTGGGGTCAATCCCATAAGGAATAGGCTAGAAGCTCGGTCAATGCAGTTATCTAAGCTATTAAAAAATAATTTTCGATAATTAGTTTTTGTTTGAAAATTAGCTTTTGAACAAATAGCAATTGTGAATTTCTTCAAGTTTTATAATCAAGAGAGGATAAACACTAGGACTGTGTTCCCAATGACTTCATAACTCCACAGGTTCTTCGTACTAGTGATCTCTCCTGGTGCTTAGCATGTAGAATCGATAAGTTAAGTTCATCTAAACAGTCGTCCAAAACCCTATTAGATGACTATCCTTAATTACGCATCCATGTCTTATGAGTTTCACAATCTAAACCTTATCATAGATTCCAGATAAGCATTCATGTGGCTACAACTCAAGCTATTAAATGAAGGTTGATAGCTCTAAGTCTTCGTTATTATTTTCCCCTTTCCCATCCGTTACCCCTTCGTCCAAAGAAAATAAGAATAAGGTGAGTTCAAACATTTGCAATAATTATATAGAAATCAAAGTGAAGAGAACAATAATACATGCTTAAACACCCATCAAGAATCACCGTGTACTTTGAATCCTACTTTGTTAATCAGTCATAGTTCCCACAACCCTAGTTGTGGGGTTTATCTACTCATAATTGCAGGTACACAACAATAATTCGGGAAAGAAAACATAATAATGAACTTATAGGAATAAGAATTAAAACCACAAATCTCAACTATGAATTGATATCTCAAAGAATGTGTTTACAACTCTCAAGAACAAGTATATAGAATCACAAGTAGTAAGAAAACATAAACTAAAACATAAAACCTAATAGGAGTATTTATTGATACAAAATAAATCCTGTCCTAAACAAAATTGTAAAATTGAGCCGGCAGTGGCAACGGATGAGGCAATTGATCGTATGGACCGGCTACGCCTTATCACATAAGTCCATAATCTATTAGCAAGTTTTCTATCTAGCTGGTGAGTGATGATGGTGAAACCTCACCGGGACTCCCAATGGCTTGTTTGGTGATCCGTTGCCCCTGAAGCCTATTTGTAAACTTTTAGAACTTTGGCCTCTTCTTCCTCAGGACGAGTCATGCAATAACTCATCTCCACTTCTGATGGATCATAGGGAGCTCTTGTAACCACTGGCATGGATTTGTACCTCTACAAAACTTTTAAAACTTTTCTACAGGATGAGTCAGGTGAAGACTCATCGCCTGACCCGCTTGTAGCATGCATTCATTAGCAATTCCTACCATGCAAATCTTAAAAACTTTTATCACCTTATTTAGTATGACTCATGCCATGACTCATAGTGTGACCCAATGAGTTGTGGCCAAGCACCAAATGACACTACTCAGTCAATTTTAGTTCTTTTTCATCTGATTACTTCCAAGACTTATTTTGCTGCAAAACACTTCAACAAATACATCAGATCCACAAATATACCTAAGTTCCTGCATATTTTCTTCATTTTAAGCATCAAAAGTTCCATGAAACTACGGTACATCACCCATAACTTAGAACATTTGCATGTCCTTAGGGAAACAAAACAACACAAACACTATGATGCTTAACTAAGAGAAACCTAAGAGACCTACAACCGTCAATTCATTGCTTTTTAGCATAATGTTTTCAACTCCCTCCTACCCCATGTGTATACATGCATCCCATTACCATGTCAGAAAGGGATCAAGAGATGGCATCATATTATGAACAAATAGCCAAGCACATATACAAATGATATTACCCAAACAAATAGCAACTAACAATGCAACCCATGTGCCCTCACAACAAAGAAGTCTTATACGCTCATAGTCTAAAGATGCAAATATAAATAAGGACTAAATTAAGACACTCACTCTCACAAAGTCATTCTAACGGTGTGTGTGAAATACCATAGGCTTGTCCTTATTTTCTATGCCTTAGTTTTTCTGACAACTGGACTAGGATCACTATAGAAATTTTACTGGCATGTAATATAGGATTGAGGATGGGTATAGTAGATATGGATACAGTGACTCAACCCTCCTTGGCACTACATTATTTTTGGCTCCACTTTTCAACCTTATTTTTCTCTCCCTTATTCTCCTTTATTTTTTTTTTCCAGATTTTGGATGCAGTTTTCTTTTTAGACTTTCTCTTCTTTTGTTTTTCTTTTTCACACTTTATACATTTTTTCTTTTCTCTTTTTTTCCTTACCACACCCGAAGCCTTTTTCTTTTCTTTACTAACTTCTTCTTCATATCTACTTCACACTATGCACACCTATGATAGCCACCTCAACTTAGGTAGTTTGCCTGAGTTGAGATACGCAGTGTTCAAAGAGGGACCAGGGAAAAAATAGGTTTATTGTAAGTAGAAATAGGAAGGTGAATAGGCTAATTAAAGAAATAGGTCGATTAAGGCTCAAACTCAGGATTAAGGGATATTCATTCCATTTGGTAGGTCATTTATTTTAATAGTCAAGACTATTCAAGAATAGCCTATGATCTGTCATACCCTAAATTCCAACGGGACGGACTGGCACCCAAATTCGTTGAGGCCCGAGAGAACCAATCTTTACTCATGTACACTCATACGCATGTCTCTACGTGAACATCATTATATATCATGCAACTATGTGGAAGTCATGGAAACATATGCTATATATATATATGAAACTTGGTCGTTAGGGCCATCAAGTCAAAATGGACATGCAACTCTTACAATTATTCTCCCACATAAGTCTACAAAGCCTCTAACAGATACATGTACATAACCAACCTACAGACGGGACAAGTCCCCTCTTTATACAACATTTACCATGCCAAAACCAAAACCAAAATACACATGAGACTTGGGAAGCCCCGAACCAACTGGAGCTCACCAATGACTGGCAAATGATCCGCAACCTACCGTGGAGGTCTACTAACACCTGTACCTGCAGCAAGTAAGGTAAGTCCCCCAAGGGGGTCAGTACGAAGAATGTACTGAGTATGTAAGGCTATAAGAAACTACATCATACATAAGAATGTCAATGGAATAAAATATGAGAGGATAGTCCATGTGGATAAACCATCATTTTATATGTGGAAACATGTACATTGCTTCTGTTATTGTTATTGTAGATCACTCATTCATATCCTTATTATTCATATACTATTTATCATATATACCTTCACTCAAGAGAATTACCTTCACTCAAGGGACTTGCTTCCAAGAGATTCTTCTATTCTAGATATTCTTCTATTCTCGAGATTCTTCTTTGCTTTTACGCTCATTATCATTATTATTAGTCATCCAAACTTGGTGGGCTATAATATAATAGCCGTCATCCACACTTGGTGGGCTATAATATAATAACCGTCATCCACCTTTGGTGGGCTATAATATAATAACATAATATTGGGATTGTTCCATCCGAGCTTAGGCCCTTTAGATTTGCGATCCATACTTAATGAAACATAAAGTAACCATGTAAGCATTACTTCTTTACATTGCTTCATACATTGGTGATTGGAACATCATTGGGGACACATATATACATTACTTCATTCCTTACTTTCATGAGATTGATGCTTTGGGTATCTATAATACAATTGGAACTTTGGGATGTAATCGTTATTGGAATTTTTGGAACAAGTCCACAATTATGTAACACATGAATAACCAATGACCAACGAATAAGGAACATATGACTAATAATAGATGACAACCTGAAATGAGATACCTTAGAGTATTTCAGAATGGAATACGTATGATAACAATTTGAGCAATATGTTCTATAGGAAGATACGAAAAGAGTAACCTTACATACCTTATCTTCCCAATATGAATACACAATCCAATATGTGAGTACAATAATTCAGCTCCTTCCTTACATTTCACTCTACATCACAAGTACATAACGGAACTTACGTTAACAACCAACTTTCTTACAAGAGCACAAGACAACAATGAGTTACATGTTTGCCTTATAACGTCATTTCACCCTTCCCAATACCATTCACGAAATTGTCATACCAACAATACCACAACATTCTACTCATTGAACACAACATCATAAACCAATAACATTTCAATACCAAGTTCCTCCTTTACACTTTCTCATTAACACCACATCACAATTAATCCATCAAGCCACCTCAATACATTTCATAACCAAAATTCCATAATTTACACATATAGAAAAATAACAAGTTAAGGACATAACAACACCATACATGTTGATATTTCATCCATACCATGCACTTTCATCAAAACCTCAAGTCCTTTTTCAAGTTTAATTCACAAGGATGCACATCTTTTACCAAAGAACAAAAGTGCAATACTCAACACTTTTAGACATAGCCATCATGATCTACATATGCTCTCATGCATATAATATAGTAAAACATAAGATTAAATACTTACCCAAGCTTGAGAGATGATGATCTTGTCCAACAATTGTAATTGCTTTAGGGCTATTAGGGTTTGAGTTGAGAGAAAATATCTCTTTTTGGTTTCTTGGAAAAGTCTAGAAATACATGTGTGTTTGAGTGATTACAAATCTGATTTTTGGGGTCTTTATATAGACCTCAAGTCATCCTTAACCACACTTGGTCCAATAATAACATGTTTACTTGGTCAATGGCAAGAATGGGTCATTTGACCCATTGGGCCATGTCTTTTGGCCTCTTTTTGGGCCTCAAATTGAGCCCAATAACACATGTCAACTTAGCCCACCAAATTCAATGTGTAATCCATCATATACCTCATGTTTAAATAATTCCATAAGCGTCACGACAATATTTAACTCACGAGACTCATATTCGTAGCCTCAATCTCAAAAATAGAAATTCTAGCCACTCAAAGCTTAATTGAACAAAATTTGATAAAATAATTATGATGACGAATTAACCCCAACTTGGATGCTAAACTCACTCAAGAGTAGCCCTACTATGATGGAATAATGATACCATAACTAAGAGTCCTCTTTATAGACTAATGGTCGAAGAAAAATTTTGGCAAAAACCAGCCTAGCACGCTGCCTGGCCTGCCTCCTTGCTGCCTGGGCCAGAAAAATTCTGGCCAAAAGCGGCCTGGCAGGCCCCTGGGCTTGCCCCACCCTTAGTTTTTGAAATTTTTTGTTTCTTCGACTTTTCTTTGCGGATTCGTTTAGATACTTCAAGTTCAACTCTTTAGCTTACTTCTTAGCATTAAAACCCTTTGTTTGGAAGTCGTTCCAGCCTCACTTATGACTCCCAAAATGTTCCAAAAAGTTTCAAACTCTGCCTACAAAAGTCTAGTCACATTGACGAGTACGATATCAAATGTTCCATCTAAAACCAATACAACACACGTACTTAGTGCTCTCGAAGCTAAGGTTTATACGACACCCTAAGTCACCAATCCATCAAATTAGGGTCGGGGATGTACGGGGTGTTACATGATCCTTTCCTAACCAACTATCCTAGAACCTAGGCAAGACTAATCGGGCAAGTTCTAGATTGCACACACAAAGATGAACTAAGTAAGTACCTCACACGCACATAGCACCGGGTTACACCATCAATTACTACTTATCTGATTCATACATTTCTAAGCTAGGTTATTATTCCTATAATACTAATGCCATAAAAAGATCCATAGTGGTCACAGTTCAACACAGATACAACACACAATCTAAAACAATTTTCAGGAGAGGTATCCATTAAACATAAAAATCAACATATTTCAAAACTTGACTGCACTAAGATTCCCCTATTTTTCTCCTAATTAAATATAAAAAAACACAACATAAACATATCAAAAACAAAAAAAAATTCCTTGACATGTCGATTTTACTTTGATAGTACACCCGAGGGAAAAGAAATACTACAAACAAAAACCCTGAGTGGTGGTACACCCCTACCCCTAACTTTGAAAACCTACAGTGTCCTAACTACATTAAGATAGATAAAAAATTACAGAACGAGGGGTAAGGACATACATATGGTGATCTAGGTCTCATCAACTACTGAGGTCTCAGAAGTCACCCTAGTCTCCAATCTCGTGGCCTCGACTGTGGCCATGAAACTCAACTTTAATGTTGGCACCGGTGGTGAACAATGCACTCAAAGGTGTAAAACTGGTGAGGCAACTACTGTATCCCCACCACCCTACAAAATAATAACAGAAGCATCTATCAGGGTCTTGAGAAATATAGAGCTCTCGGCTTCTCACCCCCTCTCATGAATCTCAAATAAGTAGTCCTAGGATGATTGCGTGCTCACCTTCTTCACTTTTTTCATCTCTTCTTTACCTATCTTTCTCTTTTTCCTTCACTAGGCTAGCTCTACACCATCTTCAGCTCTCTTTTCTTTACCCTTAGTGGTCCATATTTTGGTCACCTCAACCTCCTTAAACTCCTCTATCATGGGTATAGTCGAAGTTGAAAATATTAGAAACTGTCTAGATAACAAGTCCTCGACTTCAGTATAAGGAAATGGAAGCTCCTCTCTAATCCCGACAAAATTGAGGACTTAACACCCATAAGCTTATCATTTATCCTCTTCTTAAAACTATCAAAATAGGTCTGCATCCCGTGTATATCTGTCTTAATATCACCCTTCACCCAAGGTTGCACCTAATTTTTTGGTATTATCAACCCTCCGCTCTATAGTGGTCAACCATTTTAGCATCATTTGAAGGAACTCTTATGGGACTAGAACATAACCACTGACAGGTGGGCGAGGCATGGATGAGCATGGAGTAGTAGTGGGAGAAATAGGCACTAAAGTCGATCATAAGGCAGAAAAATTTGTAGCATCAATAGTACCATGAGGCTCGGGCCTCGAGGTTTTTTTCTAGGACTCACTATATGTAGCTCCAATATCAACAAATTTGGGTGTATCAGTCTCCATCCGTGTACCTGACTGAAATGACATCTCTAACAATGTAACATCGACTATAACGTTCACCCTAGAAATCGGGTTTGTAGGATCCTAAATAAGCCCAAGATTAGTAGTACAATGAATCACAATGAACTGAGCAATCTCGGGCAGTACAGGAACATCAGCCTCCAAACAAATCTGAGTAACAAAGCACAAAAAAGTGATACTTGTCTCCCCCTCAATAGCTCTATCTTGGATCTCTCGAGCAATCAACTTAGAAATATCAGTCTCATACTCTCTATTATGCCTGCCAACAAAGCTGCATGGTCGGGGATTAAAATATTATCTATACATATGGTCCACAATCAATGTGAATCAAAGTCCATCAAGATTTGGTGGTGAATTTTAAGGACCCCTTCTTTATTGCAACTCTTGACTGGATACCCATTCAGTATCTTCCTTGCGGTAGCAATAATATTTACCATCCACCAAAAGTGTACAAGTTTGTCATTAGTACTATTTTTTTTGGCTTCCCCTTTCCTATCTCATATATCCAGTGATCAATCTCTGCAATGTTAGTCAGAGTTTCAAAGTCCAAACCATGGAGGACTCATGAGATAGTACGAGCTGAGATGTTAACTTGAATACCTCAAATTGGAATGGTGTCAAGTGGAGGTTTCACTTTCCATAACAGGCCCTATGGAGCCAACACCTTCAGGGTGGCCTAATAAGCAGCATAAAGTTCACAAACAAGTACCAGGCTATATCTACCTGGCTGCTTAATCATCTATCCAAACCTATATTTATAAAACAATTTCTTAAAGTCGGACACCTCATAATACTCGTAGTGATCAACCTTGACTCCTTATAGAAACCCCTTTTTGATCTACCCATGCTTTGGTTGATAACAATATTCAGATCATATATGGCCTGCATGCCTTGAATGCCCCATCTCTCAACTTGTGGGCCTACCTATTTCTGAAGTATGGGATGACCCAGAGTTAGAGGCTAATTTTATGGTGGGGAACTATCTAGTGGAGGTCTCATCATCTGCCTCACTGGATATATGTGTATCGGAACCCGACCCTTCTTCATCTTTTGTTTGACTACTAGATGTAGTTCTATCTCTATTTTTGAAGTCGTTTTCCTCCTTGCCTTCCTCAAACTCAGATTCTCCTCCATCTTTAAAGTAGGGAGGTGTTTGTGTGTCTGGTGGGAACACCCTTACACTCTTTATTCAGGGCCTCAATCTACCTTTTCGAGGTGAACTCTTACATGGATTAGCCAGAGTCAAAAGTGGATATTCCTGCACTAAGCCACTAGATTCTTCATTAGTGGGCACATCTTCCAATTGCTTAGTAAACCATGCTTATTTCTTGGGATTAGGTTTCCCTCTTTATAGCTCCTTTTAGTGCATCATTCTTGGGTGAAATGGTACCACTGAAAGGTAAATGTTATTACTCAAAAGATCAAGAAAATAAAATGCATGTATTAGTGCACCGTTAGTGCCTACGGGTGAGGCAACAAATTGTTGCTAGTGGCTACGACCTATAGGGTGACTTGTAGGTTCAAATCCTAAAATTTAATTATTCATTGTTCTTAGTATGGGTCTACCTTATTAGTCCTAAGGTATCCCTACAACTTGTTCGGAGACTCGTACTGAGAAATTTGACCAACCTTGTAATTTTGAACCACAGTGCCAGTGGTCATGACTCACCTGATGACTCATTGCCTTTGGGTACGAGTTATTGGGAGAGTCATGAGGACGGCACTGAGGTGTACTCTAAACACCCATAATTGTAATTAAATAATTCCCAATAATTTCAAACTTAGACCATATTTACGATCATTAGAATGGTCGAGAAGATCGAGTCTGTAACACCCCATACATTTTAGACCCTACTTGATTGGTGTTCTGGGGTTTATATGCCTTATTTGAACCATGTTTACCTTAGTTTGAGAGCAATAAGTATGTATTTTGTATTGTCTTTGATGGAATATATGATATTGTGCTAGTAAATGTGATTGGACCTGTGGGGGAGGAGTTTGTGACTTTTTGGAGCAATTGTGGAGTGAAAAGTGAAGCTTGAAGGACTTCCAAGTAAAGTATATTAAATATAAGAGGCAAGCTAAAGACTTGAACTTGAAGGATCCAACCAAATCCATAAAGAAAAGTTGAAATCAGAATTTAAGTTTGGGGCGCGCCTAAGGGCGTGCCAGACCACTTTTGGCTGAAATTTTTATGCCATGGACAGCATAGGGGTGCGCCAGGCAGCGTTCTAGGCTGCTCATGCTCACCCTTTCAAGTGCAGAAATTTGGCCAAGTCCCAGGCGTTCCCAGGGGCGTGTCGGGTGCTTTTTGCCAAATTTCTTCTTCAATCATGAGTCTATAAATAGGACTCTTGGGTTATGGTATCATTATTCCATCGTAGTAGGACTACTCTTGAGCGAGTTTGGAATCTAAATTGGGGTTAATTCTTCGTCATAATTATTTCATCAAATTATGTTAAATTAAGCCATGAGTGGCTAAAATCGCTTAATTCTTGGGATTGAGGCGACGAACATGAATCTCATGAGTTGAATAGTGTCTTCACATTTATGGAATTATTTAAATAACAGATTTTTGGGGTATTACACATCAAATTTGGTGGGCTAAGTTAATACGTGTTAATGGGCTCAATTTAAGGCCCAAAATGGAGTAAAAGATATGGCCCAAAAAAGGGCAAATGACCCATTCTTCCATGTTGACCAAGTAAAGATGGCATTTAATGCCAAGAATTGGCTAAGGATGACTTGAGAGATTATATAAGGGCACAAAAGCTGATTTTTATTTATTATAACTCTCATGCCTTTCTAGATATTTCTAAAAACATTTTTCATTTCACAAACCCTAAGGCAACCATTTCCTTTGGACAAGATCATCATTTGTCAAGCTTTGGTAAGTGTCTAATCTCATGGATTAATATATTCTATGCTTAATATGGTGTGTATATCATGATGTTTATGTTGGCAAAGTGTTGGGTAGTGCACTTTTGCTTTTTGCTAAAAGATGTGTCATCTATGTGGCTTGAACTTGAAAGGAGACTTGAGGTTTTGATGGAAGTGAATGGTGTGGATGAAATATCAACATGTGTGGTGTGGTTTTTTTTCTATGTGTATAACTTGTGGGATTGTTGTTATGAAACATGTTGTGGTGACTTGATGGAGTAATTGCGAAGTAGTGTTAGTGAGGAAGCGTAAAGGATAAACTTGGTGTGAAATACTATTGGTTTATGATGTCTTGGTCAATGTATTGAAATATTGTGGTATTATTGGTATGAAAATGCCGTGAATTGTATTGGAAAGGGGGAAATGACGTTATAAGGAAATCGTGCAACTCGTTGTCGTCTTATGCACTTGTAATGTAGTTAGTTTTTAACGTGAGCTCCGTTATGTACTTGTGTTGTAGAGTGAAACTTTAGGAAGGAGCTGGACTATTGTATTCACATATAGGACTGTGTATTCATATTGGGAAGATAAGGTACGTAAGGTTACTCTTTCCGTATCCTTCTGCAGCACATATTGTTCACATTGTCACTGTACTTGTTCCATTCCGAAATGTTCTAAGGTATCTCATTTCAGGTTGTCATGTATTGTTATTCACATGTTTCTTATTCATGGACCAATTGTTATTCACATGTATCCTATTCATTGACTAATGTTCCAAAGCTCCATAATGTTACAACCACCAATGTATCACGCTTATAACAAAAGAATTGAAGTAATGCACACTTGTTGAGTATGGGTGGCAACCCAAAGGGGCGAAGAGCCTAGCTAGGGGTGATCCTGAATGAATATTGAGTATGGGTGGCAACTCGAAGGGGCGTAAGCCTAGCTAGAGGCAATCCCAAAGGATTATTGGGAATGGTTGGCAACTCGAAGTGGCGTAAGCCTAGCTAGAGGTGATCCTGAATGGGTGGCAACTCAAAGGGGCGGAAGCCTAGCTAGAGGCGATCCCGAACAATCACATGAATAATATTATATGAGAGATGTTATGTAAATGACTGTGACACTAATATGAACAAAAATGAAAGAAACAAATGCAATGTACACTACCTCCACACATGTATATTCTGGTGGCTAATCTATATTGCCCACCCGCTTGTACTTGATTTCACTAAATTCCTTATATCTTATGCAGTTACGTATAGCCTTACATACTCAGTACATTCTTCGTACTGAAGTCCATTGGGGGACTTACCTTACTTGTTGTAGGCACAGTTGCTAGTAGACCTCCACAGTAGGTTGCGGATCATTTGTTGATCATTGGTGAGCTCCAGTTGGTTTGGGTCTTTTCGAGTTACATGTGTACATTTGTTTTGGCATTGTAAATGTTGTATAAAGCGGGGACTTGTCCCGAATTTAGGTTGGTCATGTCTATGTATCTGTAGAGGCTTTGTAGACGTTATGGGACAAATGACGAAATGTAAGGAATGTATGTCCATTTTGACGTGGTGGCCTTAACTGCCAAGTTTCATATATAAATCACATATTTTACATGACTTTAGCCATTAGCATATATTATCTATACGAGATAGTGATGTTCATTGAGTGACCTGCATATGAGTGTACCTGAATGAAGATTGGTTATCTCGGGCCTTAACGGCTTCGAGTGCCAGCCCGCCCCGTTGGAATTCGAGGCTTAACAAAAGTGGTATCAGAGCCAGGTTGTACTAAGGGTGTCTACAAAGTCGTGTCTGAGTAGAGTCTTTCTTATGGATGTGTTACGCGCCACATTTATAAGTAGGAGGCTACGGGACATTTAGGATTTGTTTCTTTCCTTCATTTTTAGATCGTGCATTAGAGCCAAAGTTGTAGGTGGAATCATATCTGACCATGTGAATTGTTTTGTTGTGTTATAATAGAAATGCCGATGGCAAGGAAAGGTTGGGGCAACAGTAAGAAGATAGACAAGACTGCCGGAGAAGGAACTAGTAAATCACCACATGACCAAGCTAGTCAGGGTGGGGCTGAAACTGAATTTGCATCGCGGACTTCTTCTACTTTTCCAGCTCCAGAAGAGCCGAGAAGGGTAGAAGACCCTGCCGAAACACCTATTAATGGTACTGAGCAGTACATAAGGAATACAGTGCACCTGTTGACTCAGATAGTCGTTGCGCAAAATTATGGACAAGTTGGTCCAGCTTGTGCACAGAAGAAGAAGGATCAAAGGCAAAAGAGAAAGGCACAAGAATTTAATAAGGACCGTCAAAGAGGGCTAAACCTATGGGACAGTTCATGGCGTCCCAAGGAGAACTTAGGTCTCGGGTGTTTAAAAGACCGCCTAGACCATCATTCCCTCATTCTACAGTAAATGCTCTACCTCGATCTCAAGGGTTTACAAGCAACCAGTTTGGACAAAGAAGTGAGATTCAGGATTCACGGACAGTGGGGTATCGAGAACAAGGAAGTATAAGCCAATCAAGGTCTTTTCATCAGCTGTGCCAGCTCTGTGGGAAGTTTCATTTAGGTGAATGCTGGTTTGGAATGAATATTTGTTTTTGGTGTAGTAGGACAGGGCACATGATGAGAGAGTGCCCACAGAGGGGCACGGGTAGTATGACACGACCTACTGGATTAGCCGTTGCATCCTCCTCATCAGGTGTACAGCCTACGGGGCGTGGCAGAGGTTCTAGAGGAACAGTTGGTGCTAGTGGAACCCAGAACCATACCTATGCCTTAGTAGATCGATAGAATTCGGACGCTTCTCCTGATGTAGATACAGGTACATTATTCATATTTTTACATAAGGTATATGCATTGATTGACCTGGGTTCTACCTTATCGTATGTTACTCCATTGATTGCGAAAAAAAAAAGTTTTTCCAAAGAACGTCGATATTACTAGTTAAGTCATTTGGAGTATTACACCCGTTGGTAAGCCTATTAGAGCTAAGAAAATTTGTCGTAATTCCATAGTCACTGTTTGTGGTCATAATATGTTGGTTGCTCTTGTCGAGCTGGGGATATGATAGAGTTTGATGTTATAATGGGTATGGGTTGGTTGGCTCCTAATTATGCCACAGTAGCTTGTTGAGCTAAGAAAGGTACATTTTAAATTGTCCACAAAAAGAATGCTCATGAATGGAAGGGTAAGGTGGGAGCACCGAGAGGTAACTTTATTTCCTATTTCAAGGAAAGGCAATTGATACCCAAAGGAGTACATATGTCACTTAGTAAGTGTGAAAGATACTGATGTGAAGCCACCAAATTTTCAACCGATTTCGGTGGTACATGAAATTCTTGAGAAATTTCCTGAAGAATTTTAGGTTTACCTCCAGAACGGGACGTAAAGTTAGGTATTGATATGATACCAGGAACTCAGCCTATTTCTATTCCTTCGTATAGCATGGCTCCAGCAGAGTTACAGGAATTAAAAAAAGCAATTAACAGGCTTGTTGTACAAGGGATACATAATATCTAATATGCCCCCTTGGGTTGCACATGGCACATGGAGAATGTGTATTGACTATCGACAACTGAATAAGGTAACAATTAAGAATAAATATTCCCTCCCCAGAATTGATGATCTATTTGATCAGTTATAAGGTGCCAAATGCTTCTCAAGGATTAACTTAAGATCGAATTGTCATCAAGCAAAGGTTAGAGACAAGAATATACCCAAGACAACTTTCCAAACACACTGCGGTCATTATGAGTTTTTAGTTATGTCATTTGGGCTACCAAATGCACCTGCTGTTTTTATGGATTTGATGAATAGGGTGTTCAAGCCATTTTTTAGATGTGTTCATAACCATGTTTAGAGGTGATATTCAAGATCACAATAGGACCATGCTAATCACTTTCAGCAGATGTTACAGATTCTTTGTGATCGTAAGTTATATGCAAAGTTTTCTAAATGTGAATTTTGGTTAAAATCCGTAGCATTTCTGGGTTACATTGTATCGGATGAAGGAATAAGGATTGATACACAAAAGATGGAAGCAGTGAAGAATTTGCCAAGACCTACGATGCCTACAGAGATTCACAGTTTTCTTGGGTTGACAGGTTATTATCAAAGGTTTGTTGAAGGGTTTTCTTCCATTGCTGAACCTTTAACGAAGCTTACACACAAGGCAGTCAAATTTCAGTGGAATGATGCATGTGAGAAGAGTTTCCAAGAGCTGAAGGGTAAATTGACTTCTACACCTGTGTTGGTACTTCCAGAAGGTACAAAGGGGTATGCAGTATCTTGTGATGCTTCAGGAGTCGGCCTGGGATGTGTATTGATGCAGCACGACAATGTGATAGCTTATGCTATAAGACAATTGTGTCCATATGACAGAAATTATCCAACCCATGACCTTGAGTTAGCAGTCGTGATATTTTCTTTAAACACATGGCGCCACTACTTGTATGGAGTTCACGTTGACATAGATATACTGATCATAAAAGTTTGCAATATATCTTTAAGCAGAAGGATTTAAATCTGAGGCAGCGGAGGTGGCTTGAACTATTAAATGATTATGATGTTGATATCCTATATCATTCAGGAAAAGCAAATGTTGTAGCCGATGCATTGAGACACAAGGCAATAGTGGCCAGTTGACGGAAAAGCAAGACCTAGTCAAGGATCTACATCAACTAGCCAGCTTGGGAGTTCTTCTTCTTGAATCTCCAGATGAAGGGGTTATTGTGCAACATGCAGTAGAATCTTCATTAGTAGCTGAGGTGAAAGAGAAGCAGCATGCGGATCCTATGTTATTGCAACTAAAAGAGAATGTACAACAAAGTCTGACAAAGGCATTTGATATTACGCAAGAGGGAGTACTTCAATGCCAAAGTAGATTGTATGTAATGGATGTAGATGAGCTAAGGAGGCGTATTATGACAGAGGCACATCATTCACGGTATTCTATTCATTCGGGATCCACCAAAATGTACCACGATTTGAAAGAAATGTATTAGTGGGGTAACATGAAGAAGAACATTGCAGAATTGGTAGGTTATTATCCGAATTGCCAACCAGTAAAAGTAGAGCATTAAAAACCTGGAGATTATATGCGAAGTATCAATCTTCCAGTCTTGAAGTGGGACATGATTAACATGGATTTCATCACAAGTTTTCCTCGTACACTGTGGAAATTTGATTCCATATGAGTGATAGTTGATAGGCTAACCAAGTCAGCGCATTTCCTACCAGTCAAGACCACTTATACAGCTGAAGATTATGCAAAGTTGTATGTTAAAGAGATAGTACGATTACATGGGATTCCAATTTCTATTATAGCAGACATGGGAGCTCAATCTACTACATACTTTTGGAAATCTTTCTAGAAGAGTTTGGGAACCCAAGTGAATTTATGTATGACTTTTCATCCTCATACAGATGAACAAGTAGAACGTACTATCCAACACCTGAAGATATGCTACGAGCTTGCACATTGGACTTAAAAGGTAGTTGAGACGATCATATACTTCTTATCGAATTCGCCTACAACAAGAGCTATCATGCAAGTATCAAAATGGAACCTTATGAAGCTTTATACGGAAGAAAGTGTAGATCACCAATTGGATGGTTTGAAGTGGGTGAAACTGCGTTACTTGGGCCAGATCTTGTTCATCAAGTTATGGATAAAGTTAAGATGATACAACAGTGGCTACAAACGACCCAAAGTCGACACAAATCATATATCAATGTTAGAAGAAGAGAGTTAGAATTTGCCATAGATGATTGAGTATTCTTGGAAGTGTCACCAATGAAAGGGATAATGAAATTTGGAAAGAAAAGAAAGGTGGCCCTATATAACGTGCCATATGAAATTGTCCAAAGATTTGGGCAAGTTGCGTATGAATTGGAACTACCCCAAGAACTCTCCACAGTTCATCCAGTATTTCATGTTTATATGCTTCAAAAGTGCATAGGAGATCCATCTCGTATCGCTCCCATGGAAGATGTACAAGTTACAGAGGATCTCACCTATGAAGAGATACCTATTGCTATTTTGGATAGACAAGTGAAGAGATTAAGGAATAAAGACGTAGCTTCCGTGAAGGTACTTTGGAGAAATCAGCAAGTAGAAGAGGTCACATGGGAAGCTGAAGAAATGATGAAGGCAAAGTACCCGTATTTGTTTCACACAGAAGAAAAAGTTCAAAGTGCTGAAGTGGAGCAATAAAAAGTAAGTATCTACAAGAATTATTTCTGTATGTATATGTGCTAATATAAAGGTGCATTTTTTGTACCTGAGACGATGTTATTAACATTCGAGGATGAATGTTTCTAAGGGGGGAAGGATGTAACACCCCGTACATTTCTGACCCTACTTGATTGGTGTTCTGGAGATTATATGCCTTATTTGAATCATGTTTAGCTTAGTTTGAGAGCAATAAGTACGTATTTTGTATTGTCTTTGATGGAATATTTGATATTGTGCTAGTAAATGTGATTGGACCCGTGGGGGAGGAGTTTGTGACTTTTTGGAGCAATTGTGGAGTGAAAAGTGAGGCTTGAAGGACTTCCAAGCAAAGTATATTAAATATAATAGGCAAGATAAATACTTGAACTTGAAGGATCCAACCAAATCCACAAAGAAAAGTCAAAATCAGAATTTAAGTGTAGGGCGCGCCCAGGGGCGTGTCAGGCCACTTTTGGCCAAAATTTTTATGCCATGGACAGCAGAGGGGCGCTCCAAGCAGCGTTACAGGCCTCTCATGCTTACCCTTTCAAGTTCAGAAATTTGGATAAGTCCCACGCGCGCCCAGGGTCTTACCGAGGTGCTTTTTGCCAAATTTCTTCTTCGATCATGAGTCTATAAATAGGACTCTTGGGTTATGGTATCATTATTCCATCGTAGTAGGACTACTCTTGAGCGAGTTTGGCATCCAAGTTGGGGTTAATTCTTCGTCATAATGATTTTATCAAATTATGTTAAATTAAGCCACTAGTGGCTAAAATCGCTTAATTCTTGGGATTGAGGCGACGAACATGAATCTCGTGAGTTGAATAGTGTCTTCACATTTATGGAATTATTTAAACAAGAGATTGTTGGGGTATTACACATCGAATTTGGTGGGCTAAGTTAACATGTGTTAATGGGCTCAATTTAAGGCCCAAAATGGAGTAAAAGACATGGCCCAAAAAGGGCAAATGACCCATTCTTCCATGTTGACCAAGTAAAGATGGCATTTAATGCCAAGAATTGGCTAAGGATGACTTGAGAGATTATATAAAGGCATAAAAGCTGATTTTTATTCATTATAAATCTCATGCCTTTCTAGATATTTCTAAAAACATTTTTCATTTCACAAACCCTAAGGCAACCATTTCCTTTGGACAAGATCATCATTTGTCAAGCTTTGGTAAGTGTCTACTCTCATGGATTGATATATTATATGCTTAATATGGTGTGTATATCATCATGGTTATGTTGGCAAAGTGTTGAGTAGTGCACTTTTGCTTTTTGCTAAAAGATGTGTCATCTATGTGACTTGAACTTGAAAGGAGACTTGAGGTTTTGATGGAAGTGAATGGTGTGGATGAAATATCAACATGTGTGGTGTGGTTATGTCCTTAACTTGTTTTTTTTTTCTATGTGTATAACTTGTGGGATTGTTGTTATGAAACATATTGTGGTGACTTCATGGAGTAATTGCGAAGTAGTGTTAATGAGGAAGCGTAAAGGATAAACTTGGTGTGAAATACTATTGGTTTATGATGACTTGGTCAATGTATGGAATGTTGTGGTATTGTTGGTATGAAAATGCCGTGAATTGTATTGGAAAGGGGGAAATGACGTTATAAGGAAATCGTGCAACTCGTTGTCATCTTATGCACTTGTAAGGTAGTTGGTTGTTAACGTGAGCTCCGTTATGTACTTGTGTTGTAGAGTGAAACTTAAGGAAGGAGCTGGACTATTGTATTACCATATAGGACTATGTATTCATATTGGGAAGATAAGGTATGTAAGGTTACTCTTTCCGTATCCTTCTGCAGCACATATCGTTCACATTGTCATTGTACTTATTCTATTCTGAAATGTTCTAAGGTATCTCATTTCAGGTTGTCATGTATTGTTATTCACATGTTTCTTATTCATGGACCAATTGTGATTCACATGTCTCTTATTCATTGACTAATGTTCCAAATCTCCATAATGTTACAACCACCAACATATCACGCTTATAACAAAAGAATTGAAGTAATGCACACTTGTTGAGTACGGGTGGCAACCCAAAGGGACAAAGAGCCTAGCTAGGGGCGATCCCGAATGAATACTGAGTACGGGTGGCAAATCGAAGGGGTGTAAGCCTAGATATAGGAGATCTCGAAGGATTATTAGGAATGGGTGGCAACTAGAAGGGGCGTAAGCCTAGCTAGAGGCGATCCCGAACGGGTGGCAACTCAAAGGGGCGGAAGCCTAGCTAGAGGCGATCCCGAACCATCGCATGAATAATATTACATAAGCGATGTTATGAAAATGACTGTGACACTAATATTAATGAAAATTAAAGAAACAAATTCAATGTACACTACCTCCACACATGTATATTCTGGTGGCTAATCTATATTGCCCACCCACTTGTACTTGATTTCATCGAAGTCCTTATATCTTATGCAGTTACGTATAGCCTTACATACTCAGTATATTCTTTGTACTGACGTCCCTTGGGGGAATTAACTTACTTGCTATAGGCACAGTTGCTAGTAGACCTCAACAGTAGGTTGCGGATCGTTTGCCGATCATTGGTGAGCTCCAGTTGGTTCGGGGCTTTTCGATTTACATGTGTACATTTGTTTTGGTATTGTAAATGTTGTATGAAGAGGGGACTTGTCCCGATTTAGGTTGTTCATGTTTATGTATCTCTAGAGGCTTTGTAGACGTTGTGGGACGAATGACGAAATGTAAGGAATGTATGTCCATTTTGACGTGGTGGGCCTAACGGCCAAGTTTCATATATATATATCACATGTTTTCCATGACTTCCGCCATTAGCATATTGTCTCTATACGAGATAGTGATGTTCATTGAGTGACCTTCATATGAGTGTACCTGAATGAAGATTGGTTCTCTCGGGCCTTAACGGCTTTGGGTGCTAGTCCGCCCCGTTGGAATTCGAGGCGTGACAAAGTCCTCATGTGTATTCATTACCCAAAATACCCGGGCTGGTCAGACTTCACCTTGGATCACAATTATATACATGGTTTATCATAAATCAATCATGAACACACTTTAGTTACCCAATCTACCCTACAACAAAAATTAAGTGATCAAAGTTTTTAAGTCTAAACCAAACTCAATTCTTTTTCAAGAAAATTAATCTAGGGTTAAGTAGACGCAAACTAATGATAGTACACCTGTATAGAATTGTCAATACCAATACCTAAAGTAATTCAAGGGAAGTTAAATTTCTTTGATATTGCTAATAAAGTTTGAATCAGAGAAGAACATAGAAGACAATTACTTGAAATTGATTATGAGAGTAATTGGGCAAGAAATTGTGTACAAAAGAGAATTTAAAGAGGATTATGCATGATTTAGGGAGTATTTTAAGGAAGGGAATCAATTTTTCCATAATGAACGGAGTTACGTTTTTGAATTGGAGAGTAATAGTCCAAATAGGTGCAGATTTAGGGTTTTAACCCCATGGATTGGGTCAATTGGGTCGGATCTTTAAATTATTTAACTAAATCTGACCTTGCAATTATGACCAACCCTGCAAATTGTTTCCACTAGCTATGAGTCCCATGCATCTATTGTGTATAGGTTAGAGCACTTACCTGACTTTCCCTCTCCAGTCCCCACGACTCAATGTGATGAGTCATTGTGAGACCCTACGATCACTATGACTCATTTTGAGAGTCGGGGTGCAAATCCCACAATAATTTAATTTCCATTTTCACTCCCAATAGCTATGACTTACCCCCACAACTAGTTGCCAAGGGTCACGACTCATTAGGATGTCCGTTGAACCTATGCACCAAAATTTCTTTTGGTTTTAGTTTTAATCTGCAACCACCTACACAGTTCAACTCCCATTAATCCTACACTACAAACTAAAAAGTAATGAGAAACAAAAAAACAAAATCCTTGGGTTGCCTCCCAAGCAACGCTTAATTTAACATCGTGGCACGACGTGGCTAATTTGGCTACTCAGGCTTCACCAAAATAACCCATAGGTTTCCTCCTATGCAGTGCCTAATTTAACGTCGCGGCATGACTCAAGTGTCTTAATTACTCAGACTTCATCAAGGTACACATCACATATCACCTTGACCTCTTCAACATTATCAAGGTATTGTTTCACTCTTTGGCCATTCACTTTAAACTTCTTGCCATAGTTATTCTCAAGCTCAATGGAACCATAAGGAAACACTCTCATCATTTAATATGATCCCATCCATCAAGACTTCAGCTAGCTAGGAAATAAGAAAAGCTTAGATTCAAACAATAGAACCATATCGCTAGCAGTGAATTCTCTCATCTCGATCTTTCGGTCATGGTCCAATTTCATCTTTTCTTTGTAAAAAGTTGAACTCTCAAATTCTTTAAGATGAAACTCATGCATCTCATTCAATTGCTCAAGTCTTAACTTCGTTTTATCACTCCATTCCAGATTCAACCTCCTGAGTACCCATAGCGCCTAATGCTCAAGTTTGATAGGTAAGTGACATGATTTTCCAAACACGAGATGATATGGAAAATCATCAATAGGAGTATTAAATGCTGTTCAGTAAGCCCATAATGCATCATCCAACTTTATATCCTAGTCCGTTCTATTGGCATTCACAATCTTTGTCAAAATGGACTTGATCTCCTGATTAGAGACCTCAACTTACCTGATTGATTAAAGATGTTAAGGTGTTTCCACCTTATGATTTACACTATATTTTTCAAGAAAGGCCTTGAATAAACGATTACAAAAGTGAGAACCCCCATCACTGATAATGGCTCTTGGCATACCAAACTTGGTAAATATATTCCTTATAAGAAAAGTTGTAACACTTCTTCCCTCATTGTTTGAAAGTGTAACCGCCTTCACCCACTTTGAGACATAGTCAAAAACAACCAAGATATACTTCATACTATATGAACTCATAAATGAACCCATAAAATCAATACCCCACACATTAAACAACTCAATCTCTAGAATCGAGGTCAAAGGTAGCTCATGCCTTCATGAGATTTTACCTTGTCTTTGGCATTGGTCAAAAGATCTTACATAGTCATAAGTATCCTGATGAATGGTGGGCCAATACTACCCACATTAAAAAATATTATGATCCATACGCACACCACTATGATGACCCCAGCTGGGGATGGGTGATATGAATCTAAAATACTTATCAATTCAACCTTAGCGACACATCTATAGACCATTCCATCCGTACAAATCTGAAAGAAGTATGTCTCATCTAAGAAAAATTTCCACACATCAAATATGAACTTCTTACGCTGCTAAAAGGATAAGTCTTCAAGCACCACATCACTTACCAAATAATTGGCAAAATCTGTGAACCATAGAATCAAGTCTTATGATGCAGCCAATACCTACTCGTCTAAAAGTGTATCATCTATCTCAAGTTTATTTTTCAACTTCTTTAAGTAGTGACAAGTGGTCAGCCACTTGATTTTCGATCCTTGACCTCAAAGTCAAATTCCTATAACAGAAGTACCCAATGAATCAATCTAGGCTTTGTATCCTTTTTTGCTATAAGATACCTAAGAGCTATGTGGTCGGTATGCATAAGCGCTTTCATGCCAAGAAAATAAGGTCAAAATTTCTCAAATGCAAATACCATATTAAGCAACTATTGTACTACCACAGTAATGCAAAATTTCTAAGCTGGATTGAGTGCCTTACAAGCATAATAAATTGGATGAAGTATCTTCTCATACCTTTGGCCTAACCACTCCTAGCACCTGATGTTGTCCAAATTACACATTTAAACAAAGTATAAAGCGGTCGTTGATCAAATGTAGAACCCAACTAGGTTGTGGTTGATCCCACAGGGTATAGGTCGAAATATCTATCAAGATGTCTGTCTAAGCTATCAATAAATAATTTCTATTAAGAAGGGAGAGTTGTGTAAATTAGAATTTCAATAGTAACAGTTACTGATTTTGTTGGATTCGTAATCAGTGTATGTGACACATTAGGACTGTGTTCCCCATGACTTCATAGCTACGCAGGCGGTTCGCGATATCAATCTATTACAATGCATTGTATGCAAAATCTAACAAGATAGGTTCATCTAAATGACTCTCAACCCTAATAAGATGAATATCACTCTTCTCCTCTCGGTCTTTGAGTGTTTCACTTTTAACCTTGTCTTTGACCTCAAATAGACTCTACCTGCCACGGCTCAAGTTATTAGATAAAGGTTAGTAGCTTTAAATCTCTGTTGTTATTTTCTTTTCCTAATATCCACTTCTTTCTCTAGAAAGTCTAGAATTTAGGCAAGTTCGTAATGTTTACAACCATTAGAAAACAATCATAATGAAGAAAATAACAATACATGCATGCACACCGGTCTAGAATTATCAAGCACTTAGCCTTCATTGCTAATTCATCATGGTTCCTACAACCCTAGTTGTGATATTTAGCTACTCATAATCGCAGTGACCATATCCAGATTCAATAAAGAATGCATGATGAAAACGCTTACAATAATCAAGTAACTACTTGGAAGGATTATAGACGAACAATGGAATGAAAAACGAATCGAATTATTGAATTAATGGCAAAAGTATGATAATATACGTTCAAAGTATGTTAGAATAACACCTAAAACGTGTGTGACCAAAATCAAACCTTATATGATGTATTTATAGAAATAAATAATCCTATCCTAATCTAAGTAGGATAACTGGGTGGGCACAGGTTCCCCATGAGTCGCATAAGATCTCAATGGCTCATGGGTCTGCTCGTGTGGATGACCTTCACAAAAATCCTTGTCATTCCCACGAACACCCGTATGACTCGTGGTCTCTTCATATGCTTCGTAGAAGCACTCGTATAATTGGTCCTTCAAATTTTTCCAATCTTTAGGTAACCTTCCCCATGACTGGGCGTATGACTCATACAGTACCTCCACGTGTCGTGGGGCATCTCGTAGCCTCTCACCTCTTCACTTGTCAATTCCTTCAACTTCTTCTCCCATGAATGGAAATATGAATAGTGAGTAGGACCTTTGACTCGTATAAACATCTTCATCTTCAGCCTTTAGCATATTTTTCAGCTTTTCTGTCATATGTGCTTCTGGACCTTATTTCCCTGCAAAACTAATTAAAATACATTATATCTATATAAACATACTTAAGAATGCCCAAAAATTCCTTTTTTTAAGCGTAGAATATGTCATAAATCCACGGTACATCAACACCCTCAACATAGCATATTTGCTTGTCCTCAAGCAACAAAAACACAACTAAAATAAGATGATGCTTAAGTAAAAGAAACCTAGGAGATATATGGTAGTCACACACTTCTAGCACATACATTTCAAAAAGTACCACTCCATTTTATATCAAAACAAGCTATGTACTATCAATACTGCTTAAGTTAACTCAAGAGGATCTATGAATGACATCAAGCTATCAACGAGCAACTATGCATACATAAATTACAATCCTCCAGATAAACAATAGACAGACAAATCAATCCAAGTTCCCTCACAACAAAGAAGTCCAACACACATATATGAAATTTGGGACTATGTCAAACATACTCTCTCTCATAAAGAAGCTCAAACAATGTTCATGAAATACCATAGGCTTGCCCTTATTTTTTATGCCTTAGTTCTTTGAACTATTCAACTAGGATCACTATAGGACTTTCCTTGGCTTGTAATATAGGATCAGGGATGGGTGTGGTAGATATAGATATAGTGACTAAACCCTCCTTGACAATGCACTACTTTTGGCTCTGCTTTTCAACCTCTTTTGTTTTATTCTCCCTTATTATTCTTTGTTTTTCCTTGGATCTCGGATGCCACTCTTTCTTCCCTTTTTTTTTTTTTCAAAACTATTTCAAGCACATTTTTCTTTTCATTCTCATTTTACTGCACCTGAGTTCTATTTATTTTCTTTCTATCAACTTTTTTCTTCATACCCACTTAGTGCTATGCACCCCTATGATAGCCACCCTCAACTTAGGTTACTAACTTGAGTTGAGGTACATAGTGTCCAAGGAGGAACCATGGATAAAATAGGTTCATTATAATCGAAATGGGAAGGTGAATTGGTCAATAAAAGAAATGGTTCAATTTAGGCTCAAACTCAGGATTAAAGAACATACATTTCATTTGGTTGAGTTTTAGGCTAGACGTGGACTAATTCAACAATGGCATATGATCCTTTCCTAGTCAACTACCCTACAACCTAGGCAAGGACAACCTGGAAAGTTCTGGATCGCTAACACAAAGTGAACTTTGTAAGTATCCTCACACACAGAGCACATGAGTTCATTATCTGCTACTACCTACTGGATTCATACCCTTGCTTAAGATAAAATTGTCTCATTCATAGTCATAATGTCATACAAAGATCACTAATGGTCAACCTATCACAGGAAGAAAACCACACAACATAAAATGAATTTTCTTTTCGGAGGTCTAAAGTTCAAAAAGTATTCTTTCAAAATCATTGTACATGCACACGGCTTATTTGACTGCATTAGTTTTCCTACTCTCGTTTACTCAACACAAAAACCAAATAAAACAAAAATATATCCTAAACATCTCAGTTCTACTATGATAGTACACTTGAGGGAAAAGAAACACGGGAAGAAAAACACTGAAGTGATGACACCCATATAAGCCCCACCCCCATAAAAAAGGCATGCATTTTTCCTAATGCATAAAAAATAAATCAAGGGAGCAGCATGTACCTGTGGCTTTCTAGGCACTAGGATCTAGTTTCTGTGAAGTGGGGGTTGTTGGTACAACTCCTGTAGTAGCTAAGTTGGTATTGGTGACCAACACACTCAAAATAAGACTCATCCGAAGGGTCACCACCTGTAGTAATTATGATAAGTACAGGTACCTATGATAGCCAATCATCATCAAGGGTTTCCTCAGACACCATAGTATCATTTGTATCAGTGGTGATACCAATCGAGAGAGGTAGGGCCATGTTGTTGGAAGAGGTAACAACTTTCAATGCCTCAATTAGGTGAGACTTCTACTATTATGCTATTGTGACCCTCGACTGCCTCAACACTTTTCTTGGGTCTGATAAGTTGGCAATTTACCAACTTTTTAGTCATTTAAGCTTGTTTTATTATCTAGTTTCCTTTGATTTGAGGTGTATCTCATGTTGAATTGCCTGTTTGTGCAGGTAATTGATGAATTTGAGGTTGAGCTAACCATATGAGTCAAATAGAGTGCAAAATGAAGGAAAGGAGCATGAAAAGAAAATTGGTCACCTGCACACGCAGGTGAGGAGGTGCACACGCACATGACGCCGCACTTGGCCAAAAAGGAGAACATGAAAGAACCTAAAATCTCACCACTGAGCTGACCTGCACGTGCATGCGTCCACCTGTATTGGCATGTGTACCAGCATGTGACCAGTATGGTGGCATTTTTGTAATTACATGAAGTGTAATTTTTGAGCTATGAAAGGCATTTTTTAGATCTAAAACTCAATTCTTTGTCAAATTTTGAGATCCTAAGCTTGTAATTGAAACCCTAAGAGTGGGATTTAGTACTTCTGCTTAATTTTATTGCTCAAAATTTGGAATTTCTATTGAAGATTTTGGATTCTATGCTTGAATTTAATGAGAATATAGGTATATCTGTTTTTTCTCTTGTCATGAGTAGCTAAATTCCCCAACTTGTTGTTATTCATGATTTAGTTGTGATTTGTGTGTGGGTTTTACCAATTTGCCTAGATAATCAATTATTTGTTAAGGATTTAGTCATTACTCCATGTTTTAACATAAGATTAGAGGTTGCAAACTCTAATTTTGTTAGAACCCTTTTCATCCTTGACAAAGAGGATAAGGGTGAGGAGTAGTGATTGACAATAACTTGATTTTATCATTTAATAGTAGATTTTAGACATATGGCTACTAATTGAGGTATTTGGTTGGTTACAAGGATACATGTGTGAGGTGTTCAAAAGAACCCACATATAAAATTTTAAAATTTTATTGAAAGATTGATGTTGAAAGCCATAACCTAGCCTATCCTCAGCAATTAGTTGAAATTAGGTGAATTGATGCTTACCCATATGTATATTCTCACTCATGAAGGCATAACCACAAGTCTCTTTACTCTTGATTACACTTTAGATTTCAATCTTACAAACTAAACTTAGAAATTAATTATTTGAAAATGAAATTGATTAAACAAACCCCCCATTTTACTTTTTGCTATATTTTAAGCATTATATGCCAATTCATAGTCACTTGTGACACTTGAGAGTGAAGCTATTGCTCTTATTTCTTATGGATTCGACCCCAACTCCTAATTTAGGTAAAAGTATTGCTAACAACTGCATACATTTTGTTCCTAAAGTGTATTTGAGCAATATCAAAAATGGCACTATTATCGGGGAATAAAATGTAGCATTCATTCTTTTTAGTGTTATAAGTTACTCTTTTTAGCCGTAGTATAAACTGTACTTTATATGTTATTTTTGTCTGGTTCAAGTGATAATCTAAGTCTTCACAACATAATGAGTCAACATGGTAGCAATACCGTTACCTTTGATGGACACCTTGAGGATAAAGATCACCTAGGGGATGTCGAAAGGGCTAGTGCAATCCACATCCCACCAACATAGGGTAATGGAGTGTTTCATGTCAATATGTGATGCTCCATATACTTTAAATGAAAGGCTTATTTGGTTTTCAAGCTCACAAAGATGCCAACCTCCATTTGAAGAACTTTATAGATGTGTGTCTCCCGTTTGACATTGCTCACATAACAAAAGAGTCTATCCAGCTGAGGCTCTTTCCATTCTTATTGATGCGTGATGCAGTATTGTGGTTGTGGTAATTACCCACGGGTTCTATAACTTCTTGTATTGAGTTGATGGAAGCATTTCTAGACCGATTCTTTCCACCATCCCGTATGCTCCAATTAAGGGATGAAATCATAAACTTCTGGCAATTGAGTGGTGAGCCATTGCATAAAGCATGGCAAATGTTCAATAACAAGTTATTGCAATTCCCAAACCATGTGATTCTAGATAATATGCTTCTCCAAATCTTCTATAGAGCATTAGATCAATTGAATAAGATGGTAGCGGCTAATGCATCTGGAGGATCTATCATTAAACAAACTTATGGAGTTACTTCAGCATTATTGGATCAAGTGATAAAACAAAATCAAACATGACATACAAGAGATACTGAGGTATCCGTGGGGTATCCCTTCACATATTTTGTGAGCCAAGAACAAAGGAAGAAGGATGAGGAGAGAGACAAGACTATGGATAAAGTAATAACATAATTAGACCTCTTCACAAAACATGTAATGGGTTCAACTACAAAAGCAGTCAGTGACATTGCTTCTAAGGGTACTAAAGCATATGAAGATGATGATGCGGAGGCACTTGATGAAGAAATTTGGTTCTTGTCAAACCAAACGGGGGGTTCCCAACCTACCTATCAAAGTCAAGGCAGGAATCAAGGTTAGATAGAAAGAGACCATGATCAGAAAGACCATGATTGGAATGATCTTGATCGAGATAAATATTGGAGGGATAAATAAAGATATAGGGATTGAAATTAAAGAGACAAATATCATGACCATGATAGATACATTCCTCCACATGATCGGGCCAAAGATAAAGAGGCGACATCTATTGATTCAAAAAGTTATAAGAAAGAAGATACGCTTGCGCGTATCCTCATGGGAGTTGAGAAAAGTGACAAGATATTAAGAGAGATGAATAGTGACTTTTTGTAGCTCAATCAAATGGTAACCTCACATTCGGCCTCTATCAAGAAACTTGAAACACAATTGGGCCAAATCTCAGCTCTTCTAAATACAAGGCAAAAAGGTGGTCTACCTAGTGACATCGTGGCTTATTAAAAAAATCATGCTCATAGTATGTAAATTGTCACTAGGAGTGGTAAGACTCCTTGTAATGATGTTCTGAATCTTGATGAAGACCCTAATAAGAAGAGAGTTAATAAACAAGTGAACGGGACGAGAAAGTGACTTGATAAGTACAATAAGGATGTCACTATTCCAAATGAGTCAAGTGTTAAGAATCAAAGAGTTGTGGAAGAGAAGGTTGAAGGTGAAGAAATACCACAAGTGGTTTATGGTAATGTTTCAAAACTGGAGGAAATCCCGATTATCTTAAAGCCACAAATCAAAATCCCTCCTCCATCCCACAAAGGCTCAAGAAAAAAAAAGATGATTCAAAGTTCAAGAAGTTCCTCTCAAAATTTAGCAATCTATCTGTAAATATACCATTGTTAGAAGCCTTATATAGATTCCCGGGTATGCTAAATTCATGAAGGACTTGGTAATGAAGAAGCGAGTCATGGATTTCAAAAAAATTAAAGTGATGCACAATTGTAGTACGATGATGTCTAGCATAATGGTTGTGAAGAAGGAGGATTCAAGAGCATTCACCATCCCATGTACTATCATGGTGTACTAGTTCGGAAAAGCTTTACGTGATCTTAGGGATTGTATTAATTTGATGCCATTGGCTGTGTTTTGAAAGCTAGGCTTGGGTGCTCCCAAGCCTATTACAATGTGGCTTTTAATGGCTGACTGTTCTATAAATAATCCCTGGGAGCATTGTATTATGTACTTGTGAAGGTGGACCATTTTATTTTTTCAGCCGATTATGATTTTGGATTGTGAAAGTAACCATGAGGTCCCCATTATTCTTTATAGGCCATTCTTGGCAGCCAGATGGGATTTAGTCGATGTTGAGTGTGGTGAAATAAATTTTTAGTTAAATAATAAAGAGGTGTCATGTAACGAGTGCAAGTCCATAAAGCAACCTATAGATTTGCTAATTGTGTCTGTAATTGACGATGAAGTGGCTAATTCTATGGAAGTAAATTTTGTTAATGATCCTTTGTTGGGAGTCTTGGGGAACCATGGGAGCGAGAAAATTGAAGAATATGATAAAGTATTTGCATCTTTGAAAGGTCTTAGGTCCTACACCAAAAATCCTTGCAAGTTGGACCTTGACATGAAAAATTGGGAAACTCCTCCCGTGAGGCCTTCAATTGAAGATCCACCATAACATGAGCTTAATCCATTGGCACCTTATTTTTGTTATGTGTTCTTGGGGGAAGGTGAGAGATTACCCATTATTGTTGCGGGAGACTTGTTGTCTTAGCGAGTTAAGGCATTGAAGTCGGTGGTGAGATGGTATATTAGGGCTCTTAGATTGACCATAACCGATATTATCAAGATTCCTCCTGGTATATGCACCCATAAAATCAAAATTGAGCCAAATTATATAGCAAGTGTGGAATATCAATGGAGGTTAAACCCTTTTATGCAAGAGGTTGTGAAGAAATAAATCATCAAGTGGCTTGACGCAGATGTTGTCTATCTTATTTTGGATAGTACTTGGGTAAGCCCAGTTCAATATGTCCCCAAGAAAGGTGGTATCATGGTGGTCCCAAATGAGAACAATGATCTTATACCTATCCATCTAGTCACGGGTTGGAGAGTGTGTATTAATTATCGAAAGTTGAATTCATAGATGGAGAAGGATCACTTCCCCATGCTCTTCATGGATCAAATGGTTTATAGACTAGCGGGAAGGGTTGGTATTGCTTTGTCGATGGATACTCGAGCTATAATAAAATCTCAATAGCCCCCGAAGAGCAAGACAAAACTACTTTCATATGTCCCTATGAAACATTTTCCTTCAAGCGTATGCCCTTTGGGCTATGCAATGCACCCATCGCTTTTCAACGGTGTATGATTTATATCTTTTTAGACATGGTGGAGGATTCGATGGAGGTATTTATGGACAACTTCTCGGTTGTTGGTGATACATTTCATGATTGCCTTGAACAATTGGAGAAGGTGCTTGAAAGGTGTGTGACAAATAATCTCATGTTGAATTGGGAGAAATGTCACTTTATGGTGAAGGAGGGGATTGTTCTTGGACATAAGATTTTGGTCCAAGGAATTAAAGTTGATCAAGTGAAATTAAAGGTCATTTCCAAGTTACCCCCTCCGATATCTATCAAAGGTGTGAGAAGCTTCCTTGGCCATGCGGGTTTTTATAGGAGGTTCATCAAGGATTTCTCTAAAATTGCTCATCCTGTGTGCAAGCCTCTTGAGAAGGAAGAAAATTTTGAATTTGATGGGAAGTGTGTGAGGGCATTCAATTGCCTCAAAGTAAAGCTTGTCTCGGCTCCTATTATTATGGTTCCTAATTGTTCACAACCTTTTGAGCTCATGTGTGATGCAAGTGGTTTTGCACTAGGTGCAGCATTAGGGCAATAGAAGGATAAACTCTTCCATTCAATCTATTATGCTAGCAAGTCATTAAATGAAGCACAACAAAACTACACAATTATGGAGCAAGAATTGCTAGCCGTAGTATATGCGTTTGAGAAGTTCAGTTCCTACTTGTTGGGTAGAAAATCCATTACTCACACCGATCATGCCACCCTTCGATAATTGATAGCCAAGAAAGAAGCAAAACCTCAATTGATTAAGTAGATCTTATTGCTCTAAGAATTTGATTTTGAAGTTAAGGATCGAAAGGGATGTGAAAATCAAGTAGCGGACCACCTATCATGCCTTGAGTCAAACAAAGAAAAGTGGGGTGATATTGAGATTGATGATACCTTTCCCGATGATCTTGTCATAGCCCTAAAGGGGAGTATGCCACCATGGTATGCTAAGTTTGCAAATTATATAGTGAGTGGGTTTCTCCCTGATGACTGGAACCATTACCAAAGGAAACATTTTCTCCATGATATAAAAAGGTATTATTGGGATGGACCATATCTCTTTAGGGAGTGTGTTGATGGAGTGATATGTCATTGTGTTATGGAGGAGGGGATGAGGTCGATTCTTGAGGCATGTCATTCATCACCAGATGGTGGCCATTATGGTGGTGTATGTACTGCTATAAAGGTTTTACAAAGTGGGTTCTATTGGCCTACCCTTCATATAGATACTCATGACTTGGTTAAAACTTGTACTCAATGTCAAATACAAGGAGTCATGAGATACCCTTGAAGCCTAACCTGGAAGTAGAATTGTTTGATATGTGGGGCATTGATTTTATGGGGCCGTTTGTGAGTTTGTATAGTAAAAAGTACATATTGGTGGTTGTGGATTATGTTCCAAAATAGATGGAACCAATTTCTTTACCGAGTAATGATCACATTCTTATAGAATAAATACATCTTTACAGAGTTTGGACTCCCCGAGCAATCCTTAGTGATGGAGGTTCTCACTTTTGTAATTGGATGCTTGGTGCTTTGTTTGATAAGTATGGGGTGAATCATAAGATGGATACCCCATATAATCCCTAAACAAGTGGCCATGTGGAGGTTTCCAAAAGATAAATCAAGTCAATCTTAGAGAAAATCATGAATATAGGTCGCACAAATTGGGAACGACAATCAGACGATCCTCTTTGGGCTTATAGAACTGAGTTTAAAACTCCTGTTGGCATGTTGCCATATCAATTGGTGTTTAGAAAGGCTTGTCATCTCCTGTTGAGTTAGAGCACAAGGCATTATAGGCCTTATACAAATTGAATATGAATTGGGAGGATGGCTCCAAATCTAGAGTGGAGTAAATACATGAATTAGAGAAATTTTTCCTTAAGGCATATGAGAGCTCGGTGCTATACAAGGAAAGGATGAAGAATTGGCATGATGCCAAGATCTTGAAAAAAGAGTTCCATGTGGGAGATGAGGTGTTATTCTTCAATTCAAAGTTAAAAAACTCAAATCTAAGTGGTCAAGCCATTTTATGGTGGTGAATATATATCTGAGTAGAGCGATTGAGTTGGAAGATCACGAGAAGAGAAGGTTCACAAAGAACGAAGGTTAAAACAATTTTATATAGATGGATCCGGAGTGGCCAAGGTTGAGGCACTCCATTTCAAAGATACTTGTTGATGTGGAACAATGTCGTGCCACGACGATAACCAAGGCGCTTCTTGGGAGGCAACCCAAGTTTACTTTTTATCATTTTATATTTGTTTGAGTACTTATTTTAAGTTATCTTGGTGAATGCAAATGATAAATTCTAAGTATGAGGCATTTACACACTGTTTTAATCATATATGGGCACCTGCAATGGCACATACCCACATGCTAACACAGGTCAGGGCACATATGGATAGCAGACTACCTGGGCATTTCTGGTTTGGCTATAATAGCCACCTGAGGGTGCATGCGCAGGTTGGTGCACATATCCCAAGTGTTCTAAGGTAAGTTTCTCTACTTTTGGACTCCCAACTTTTGGGCCTTACCCGACCCGGTAAGCCTAATAACCCTTTAAATTCTTTTTCTTTCTTCTAAACTAACATAAACTCTTCATCCACATGAAATAAAAAACAAACAAAAAAAAGAAAACCCATTTACCTGATTGCTCCTTTTCCCGACCTCTCTTTTCTCTTTACAAAAATGTATAACCTCAACCCCAGCAAACCACCACTGCCAAAACTTCGGCGCCCTCCATCTAACCATTTTGTTATTACTCGTCTAAGTTTATACTTGAGTTTGGTAAGTCCTTTTTAAAATTTTGCTCTATATACTTGTGTTTGAATGGTGAATAATCTCATATGCTTGATTCTTTTTGTCGATTGTTTGATTTAGGATGCTTATTGCGACATGGATTTGTTGGTTTAGTGAATTTGTTGGAGTCGGAGTCACTTTTTCATGAAAGTTAGGGAGTTCTTGAGTACCTACTTTAACACCCACCATGTGTTTGATGAAAGTCCTCAATCGAATTTCCACCTTGTTTTCTCTTAGTTGGTAATCTAATGGATAATGTAAGGAGTTCTTGTTGATGTATGAAGTTGATTCCATGATGAAAGATCTGTTTATTCTTGTTTGGAGTTGAGTGGGGTAAATTTGAGTGTACATAAGTACCCTTTTATTCTCTAAAATGCTCATTCTATGATGCACGATGTATGTTCAATAAAAGTTGCATATGAAATACTTGGCATGTTAGTTAATAGTTATTAATTTATTTGACTTTGGAGCATATTTTTGATAATTCTTAAGTGTTAATTTGAGTCAAAATGCTTTCTAAGGAGTGATGCATTGGTCATTCAAGTTAGTGGTACTTTGTTAATAGAATTGGATGTGCATGACCTTTGTTGAATTGATTGTTGTGCATTTAATTTTTGCGTGAAGTATGATTAACCCCATTAATCAAAATTCATGATTTTCCCAATGATAGATCAGGTGACGTCATTCTTAAGGGCAAATTATCATTTTTGTTAATCCAATGGTTATGGGATATTTTGTGTTCTAATAATTAGTGTGTGAAGTGTAACCATGTTCAATGTTGTGGTAGAAGTTTAAGTGAGCATCTATTGGTTTGTGTGGCTACATTTGGGATTTTACTCGCTCGACACTTGTTGTGTGTCCATGAAAACACTAGACGAGAGAGGTGTATCACCCCCAAAACTCATCTACCATCCTCACGGAACGCACACCTTGTATCAAACCCCTCAAAAACCAAATATTGGGTCAAAGGGATTTCAATTGCCTTGTGTCAAAACTGCCTAGCTAAAAAAAGGCACATGCGGGCGCATGTAGGCACCTGTATGCTAGGTCAGCCTCTCATGTGTCCAGATAACTCACTGTCTATTATTGCTTTCTCCTGTGGACTGACATATGGCTGCATGTGCTGGGATGTATCTATGTCTCAGTTTATGCAGTTTGCATATTCAGTCTTGTGAGGTCAATTGTTCCTGTATGCTTTCACAAGTATTTTTACTTTGTATTCACCTCTTTTAGCATAGTTTTTCTCTTCTTTAATGGTATATAAAAATCTAAAAACATGTTTTACCTTTTCTTTTTGTTTTGGTTGGTTTTTTTATGTTGTTTTCAGAGATAAATTTAAGGAAATCCATGCCTCGAGCAACATAAAAAATCAAGGAAAAGGGCAAAACTATATCAACCACTTCCAAGAAGAAATCCTCGATTTAACAAGAGGCCACTATAGACCCTGAGATTCAAAGAGTCATTGATCTTTCTATGGGGTTGGACAAGGAGACTGAGGCCATTAGATGGGAACAAGAAACCAAGATCTGGTTCACAGTTGAGGGGGTGCATGAGTTGTATAATGACAGGGTTAACACCCAAGGGTTCAACTCGAAGAAAGTGTTTATCTTGAAAGAAGTTCCCGAACATTTCCCGGACATGGTGAGGCAAATTAACAAGAATATGTTAGATGTATTTACTAATCTTCATACCCTACCACATCCTACCACCTACTATTCAATTCTTTTTAGGGAGTTCTATGCACCCTACGCCATCTGGCACAAACAACAAAAATATAAGCAATTGGTGGTGGAGCAACCTTGTTTTGCCAGTGTTCTTGTGAGAAGGGTTGAGGTTCCTTTCTCCGTGCTAGACATCAACAAGTTTTACTTTAATGGTACTTCTAAGTTCGGTGTTGAATGTAAAAAGGAGGTAAAAGGTAGGAGCACTCAATTCTCTTGGATTGCCCCAATCATTGCAAAAGGCCTTCCTCCAAGGACCAATGGTGAAGGAAAAATTTAAAGGAGAGATCTTTCAATTCAAACCAAGCTTTGGCTCGGCTTAGTGGGTAAGCGGTTGCTTCTTTCAATTAATGATCAGGATGTCAGTATTGATAGGTCTATCATTATAGGCTGCATTATGAGTAATGTGCATGTTAATGTGGGAGAGATAGTTGTACAAATAATCAAAATAGATGCAGAAATGATCAAAATAAGAGCTTGACAACCTGAGACTTTATTGAATTTTTCTATTCTTTTATCCATGCCATGCTTTGCCAATAAGGTCCTATCTTGTTTAGGATCAATCGAAAAGCAAAATGTACTAGGATTATTGATATTTCCAATAGCCAAGATGATGATAATCCTATGGGAAAGAAAAAGAAAATTGCTGAAGTGGATAGTTTGTTAATGAGAGAGCTACTTGGTCTTAAAGACTTGAGCACCGTACCTGTGATTTCACCTTCATCTGATGTCCCTCAAACTTCTAGTAGAGCTACATCGGCTATTAATCTACCCCTTGCACTAATTACTTTTTCCAAGGTGGCTTTCATGACCCTAACTAATAACAATACTCTAGACTGGTTGTTCATTGATATACCACATTTAATTCAAACGGCCATTGATAGGAGTCTTAAGCCTCTTCGTACTCAGATGCGAGACTATAAGCGGCGATTAGCCATGGTTGAGGCGAGAAGGGATAGTGTGGCAGTTACCACTCTCAGTGCTGATCTTTATAGCCTTCACTCAAGATCCAGATGATACGACCCTCTTTTTCTCTAGATGATGCTCAGATGACTCTCCCTTAGGTTGCTAATAGCCCGATTCTACCATTTGCTAATTTATTTAGGCACACCAGCGTGGGAGATAAGGCAGGAGTTAACTTTGGTGCAGTGCTTACTGATGCCCAACAGATTAGACTTGCCATATAGTTCTCAGTAGATGATCAGCATGCCAGGATGGTTGGTGCCAGTTCTAGCTCACAGGTTCACCAAGATCAGCATAATGGATCAATTGCAGTTATAGGAGCCTAGTCTAAGGAGGCTCATCGTATTTTAGTTAATGAGCAACTACAGACCACCCATTATATAGATCCACGTGCCTAGTTCACATCAGGGATTCCATACTCTTCTCTCCTATCATTCTCTAGTGTTTCATTGGGGATAATGCAATGTTCTTTAGTTGGAGGGTGGGACATTCTATTTGATTTGTGGTCTATAGTATTATTTTTGTTGATACATTATCTTGGTGTTGTTTTTGATTCCGATATTTCCCTTGTCGGGCCCATTTTGTGATAGATTGATATGCTTTTAGCCCTTGCCGGGCCCATATTATGCCCTTGTTATTATTTGAGACCCATGTACATTTTTCTTGTGTTGATTGTTGATTTTAAGTGATGTCTACTTTGGGAGAGCGCATCGTTTTATTCGCCTTTGGTATATACATGTCAAATAAACTCTAAGGGTTTTCTTTGATACTCAATTCTTTCCAAAAGAGCTCGTTTTCTTTTTATTATTTTGTTTTCTTTGTTGAACCGAGTGACACTTACCTATGATAGATAGAATGGACGAATTTCATAAGGTAAATGCTCGTCCTTCAGAGTTAGAGTCAAGTAGTTAGCAAAGTTCGAAAGGTACCTCCAAAAAAAATCTCTCATTGGCAAACAAAATGGTTTTTGAAAGACAAAGAGCAAAGAGTATTCAAGCTTTCTCTTGAATCATGAACTTTAAATTTTGGCTCTTTCTTCACAAAACAAGAGTTCTCAATTTGGAGTAGTTTGTCAAGTTCATTTTTTCAATTTTTTTGGAAGACTAGCTTTCTATTTTAAGTGTGTGGCTCCTTGTGTGGTGAGGTTTTCAATCAATTCTTGTGTATAGATTGTAGTCTAGAACTTTCCCTGAGTGTATACAAGGCAAAATCCTAGGCCACACTTGGTTTGGAAGATGACCCAAGACCTTCTTTGAACCAACACATGGCCTAAATCCCATCTTAACATTGTTCCCAAGGTAACCAACTTGAACCTCTTCCCATTATCCTCTTTTTTTGTGATGACCATACTATGAAACCATGACCCTTTTAATAACCCCTCTCCCAACCTCCTTGAACGCGTCACATTGTTCTAATGTAGCCGATATAGAAAAATGCCTAAGTTTGGCGGAACATAATTGTGAGAAGGACAAAATTAGGCCAAAAGACTAAGTTTCGGGGGAAGGAGATTTGCAAGATTGTTTATGAGAGGTGTATGCTTGGTTGTCCCAACTAATGCTTCATAAGACAAAATATGATCTTGAAAATAAAAGCAAAAATCCTAGCACAGAGAAAATGAATTGAATATGTGGAAAAACATGAGAAAAGGGGGTATAAATGGCTAGTGAGTAGAAAATATCTTGAAAGAACTAAATAATTGACTTAAAAATTAAAACTCATATGTGTGATTAGCAAAAGGATGATAAGATTTGACGAAGCAAAATAAAACAAAAAAGGGTGAATAAAGTGGAGAACTTGAAAGAATTAGGTCCTAAGAAGTTGTTAAAGCAATTGTGTTTGGGGAGTTTTTCAAGTCACTTGATCCATAAAACCCTTCCTTCGCCCTAACCTTCATCAATTCCCACAAGTCTTTGGTGATTTCAAACCTTGTAGGTCTACATTAGTAGCGAATGACACAAAGGGCAAGCCTATGGTTCTTCTTGTTGTACTTGAATTTCTTTGTGAGAGTGAGCAAAAATACTTGAATTTCTTTATAAAAGTGAGCGGAAATTCTTTATATCTCTATGTTCCTTGTGAATGGCATTGCACTATGTGAGTGGAACAAACTCTTGCATGTGAGTGGCATCTACACCTTGAAGTAGAGAGTGATGTCTTACTTTCAATTAGGGGTAAGCGAGCAAAGCAAGCCGCGAAGTGAGTTTGAGGAAAGTTTTGAAAGTCAAGTGTCAATATTTGGGAATTTATTTGTTTCTAAACTCTTACCCTTTGATGTTCCTGAGAAAAGATTTGTATTTCTAAAAAAGAAGTTCTAGTTGCTAAGTTGCTATGACTTGTTGGGAGAACCGATTGAACTTTGTTATTTTGGGTTGTTTAGTGTAGTATGTTGTGTTTGTTTTGGAATCATTAATATCCTTTTTATTGGGAAGATCCTCGATTGCTTGAGGGCAAGCAATATTTTAAGTTTGGGGGGTTTATAAGTTGGCAGTTTGCCAACTTTTTAGTTGTTTAAGCTTGAATTATTGTCTAGTTTCCTTTTATTCAAGGTGTATCTCATGTTAAATTACTTGTTTATGCATTTAATCAATGAATTTGAGGTCTAGCTAACCATACGAGTCAAATGGAGTGCAAAATAAAGTAAAGGAGCCTAGAATGATGCATGGAAAAAAAATTGGTCACCTGTGCACACACGTGAGGAGGTGCGCACATGCATGAGGCCGCGCTTGGACAAAATAGTGAACTGGAAAGAGCTTGAAATCTCACCTGTGAGCTAACTTAAGCGTGCATGTGCCTACCTGCGCTGGCATGCGTGCCAACATGTGACCAGCGTGGTGGCAAATTTGTTATTATCTAAAAAGTGAATTTTGAGCTATAAAAGGGATTTTACATATCAGAAACTCAATTCTTTATCAAATTTTGGGATCTTAAGCTTGTAATTGAAAGCCTAAGAGTGGGATTTAGTACTTGTGCTTGATTTTGTGCTTGGAATTTGGAATTTTATCTTGAAGATTTTGGATTGTTTGGATGAATTTAATGAGAATATAGATATATCTTCTTCTTCTCTTGTCGTGAGTAGCTAAATCCTCCAACTTGGAGTTATGCAAGACTGAGTTGTGATTTGTATGTGGGTTGTACCCATTTGCCTAGATAATCAATTATTTGTTAAGGATTTAGTCATTACTCCATGTTTTAATCTAAGATTAGAGGTTGCAAACTCTAATTTTTCTTAGAACCCTTTTCATCCTTGACAAAGGGGATAACAGTGATGAGTAGTGATTGAAAATAACTTGATTTTATCATTTAATAATAGATCTTAGACACAAGGCTACTAATTGAGGTATTTGGTTTGTTACAGGGATACATGTGTGCGGTGTTCAAAAGAACCCACATATGAGATTTTAATGTTCTATTGAAAGATTGACGTTAAAACTCATAACCTAGCCTATCCTTAGCAATTAGTTGATATTAGGCAAATTAGTGCTTACCCATACGTATATTCACATTTATGAGGGCATAACCCCAAGTCTCTTTACTCTTGATTACACTCCTTAGATTTCAATCTTACAATATAAACTTCAAAACTAACTATTTGAAAACTATATTGATTAAATGAACCCCCTGTTGCGCCCAAATGCACACGCAAGTATACGCGGTCGTACAAGTAATATAGGATTTTTATGTCCGAATATCGTACCCACAGGAATGTGTCGATTAACTATTTAATAAAATTAGGCTAATGCTAATTATTTATTCAAGCGGAGGATTTCAAGATATATCTATGAATTATCTAAACTAAAAAAAACAAAAAAAAAACTAATGAACAATTAACCAAATGAAGAGCAGATTTTTACGTAATCAATGTGATGAATCGATCTAGAATTATGGATTCACTAACAATCCTGTTGAGTATCAATTTCATCAACTTATTTGATTATCTAGTTATTGATTTATGGGGTTGATTTTATGATTCAGGAATGGTCATCCTCTAATCATCCATTCAAACTAGTCTCATAACTACATCGTTGAGCGAGGATGTGAGAAGTTAATTCAAACGAGTTTATTTACCTTCCCATTTTGTAACCCAGTAGGGTGATCTAGGTATATTCCTATCCTAGCCACAAATCAACTCTTTATTTTACTAAAGAAGATATCTTACTCCTTATTTTCTTCGTTCTAACCCTCCGTTCCCGTGGTCAGTTCACTTCGGGCTCAAAGATTTACTTTAAAGGTCGAGAATATTTAAAATAGCAAAAGCAAAAATATAAGAAAAACTAGTTTGGTAATCAAACAAATAAAATCAAGAGTTACTAAATAATCATTTTATTAGCTACCATAATCCTAGAACGAGAAGTTTGACTCCACATAGACATGGAGCAATTACAACAAATCATCTAAAGAATAAACGTAAAATAAATAAATATGGAGAAGAAAAGACAAAACCAATTTTTCCGGCCTCCACGGCGGCTCCTTGCTCTCTCTAGGTCAAAAGTTTTTCAAATATTGTGTTTATGAAATATTTATAATTGTAGGAAAAAAAAATCCAAATAAAATAATCCAGGCCAAAAATGGACCGGGAAAATAATTAGATCGAAACAGCCTCCTCCGCGACACATCTTCCAACACGCCAAGTTTCCTGCGCGATGTGTCCCTGTTAAGTGTCACTTTACTTGCAATTGCAATCTGCACCTTTGGCCTGAGGGTCAAATTTGATTAAAATAATAAATTTAATCCATTAAGCTGCCTGCTTGATTTCCTTCTATAATCTTCTATTTTTAATTCATTTTAGCTCCAAATTTTTTCATCTTCACACTATTTTAATCCTACACATCAAAATATAATATTAAGTACAATCCATAAAATCAATAATCAAAAAGAATAAATAAAAATACTAAATATGAGGCAAATAATGACTAAATAATGTAATTTTGGCCTCACATCACCACCCCACACTTAGACTCTTGCTCGTCCTCAAGCAAGCATTAAAGCTCATCTCAGTAAATCAATCTAAGAAGACCACCACTTTGGTTAATACAAGAAATTAGACCATATAGCAATTCAAAAATCAAGTACACTTCCCAATCATTATGCAAGAAATACAAATAAACCACACACCTCTAACATCCTAACCTCAAAGACGGACTCTAACTCATCAAATTTAAGCTCGCTCACCTACTCTTGCTAAAGAAATCTAATAACATCACCTATCTATCATGAAACAAGTGCCCTCACAAGAAGAAATAGTACACACACTCAAGTCAATGAATTGAACATAATTTAAGGACTTAGCATTAAAGAACAACTCTCGCGATCCCAAAGAATTCACATGTATGCATAAAGAACCATAGGCTTGCCCATTATGTACATCTCTACTAATTAAGTATGATCGAATAGAATCAAATAGCAATTTTAACGGGTTGTAATGTAGGCTAGGGGATGGGTAGGAAAACTATATAATACTGACTTACACTTCCCTAAGCACTTTGCATTTTATTTTTTACACTTCATCACCCATTGTTTTCTACTCTTTATTTTAAGCCCCCTTTTCAACAATTATTTTCACTACTATTCTCATCTTATCAAGAATGCTTCAATGAATTTTTTTTAAAGCAATTTTCTCTTCTTTTTTTTTTCCACATTCCTTCAGAAAGGGCCTTTTCATCACTTTGTAGCTATCACTGGTCACCTTTGACACTCAATCATCCTCTTTCTTCAGATTTAAAAATTGTAACAAGTTTATGCTACAGTGCTTATGGAAGCAGGGTGCAAAAATTAGGGATTCAACAAACAGATCAAGGTAAAAATACTGCTACCAAACAAAAGGCTGCAGGCTCAAAGGGGCTAACTAGTGGTATAATCTCTGAAAAGGCTAAAATTCTCAAGACAAATCAAAGAAATACTATATCCTCTTCTAAACAGAGCAACACTTTTTATTTTGCTTCAATAACATGCAAGGCAAGTTCTAAACTAAGATTCAAAATATGGAATATATGCAATAAAACCTCACCACATGGAACAAGTATCAATCAAGATGGATCAATTCCACTTCTGGTACAGACAGGGTCAAAATGAACTACACAATACGAAAGTTATATACAGAGCCACAACCATGAGCCTAGGTGTTAAGAAGTATGCTATTTTATTTATATTCAAGTACTCACAAGTAAGTACTACTCAAGCTTAGGCCTAAATTGCTAGTATCACACAAGTCAAAAAGGTCTTTTCTTCTCTCCAATAAAATAAAATAAAATTTACTCCTAAAAAAGTAAAGGATACTCGGTTCAAAGGGATCTCCCTCGAAAAAGAATCAAAAAAATGAAGGGGTGGGAAAAGTATGCTCTAATAAAGACTAAAAAACTAAAAACCAACAAAAACTAAGCTAATCTCTAATCTAAGAATAAAATAAAAATAGTTTTTTGTTTTTAAAATTCTTTAATTTTTTTTGTTTTAGTCAAGAAACTAAAAAAATAAACACATCTTATAGCATACCTCACCCTAAACAAGTATTGGAAGGCATCTCACCCCACACTTAAAATCATGCTTTGTCTCAAAAGCAATACATAAAGTAAAACAAGGATTAAAGATACTCCCTGAGGCCTCTCGGCCTAGCTAGCAGCATGTCAATTTTCACTTTTTTCATCAAGGGGTTTGGAGGACCCTACACTTAGCTTTTTTCATGCTACTTAGCTCAAATTGTGGGTACTCAGACTTCCCTCAATCGGAAAAAACAAAAACAACAAAAACAAGTGACACTAAAATAAAAACAAAAAATAAAAATAAAAAGTACTTACTACATGTTGGGTTGCCTCCCAACTAGCGCCTGATTTAACGTCATGGTACGACCCATCAATTTTTTCCTCAACCTTGAGGATATAAATTTCACCCCCAACATTGCATACATCTTTTTGCTTCAATAATAAGGTGGTGGTACAAAAATGAAGGAACCAAGTAATGGATGGTGCATGTTAAACCATTTGGCCCTGAGGTGAGGCATGTTGTTCTGTTGCTTGTCTGGTGTAAATTTAAGAATGTAGGATTCTTGTTTCTCATCTACACACTCCTCCACTAGTTCAGATAACTCAAAAGACATGTCATCATCTAAACATACTATAGAAAAGTTCTTTGAATGTGACCCAACACATCCTACTTTCAAACTTACATCATTCACAACATGCTCACTTTTACACACCTTCTCAATGTCATACTCAAGTAAAAGATGATAGTTGAGTGGTTGAAATACTTCTTCTCTCTCCACACACTGGCTAGTATCCACAACTATAGGTGATTGGACATTAGACATCTTAATCTTTTGATTCAATTAGGCCTCCAAGTCACGGACATCTAAGTAAAATTGCTTTATCTCTTGTATGAGCTCATCTCTCCCCTTACTTAGTTGAGTTGCTATGATTGTGAGACCATACCAAATACACTTTTGAAATATGATTTGTTGCTCTAGTTCTATTAGCAAATCTTCATCTGCTTCCCCACCAACATCACAAAAAACAGACTAATCATAATAGGGGCTCAGGGGAGGGGAATAAGAGTTGGGACAACTATTCCAATAACTTTCCTGATCACCACATACATTGCATACATCTAATTCAGTAGATTGAGTAGGTGCACACCACTCGCTCTCCTAAAAATTTTGACAAATATTCTCTCGATAGGGTCCTCCATAAAAAAAACAAGAATCATCACCACACGACCATCATTTATCCCAAGCTGACATATCAAGAAGAGTGATAGAAAAATAAAAGAAACTAAAACGATAATTATGTACAAAAAATAAACTATGTACAACTCAAACAAATAACTAGAAAAAGTCTATCTATCTAAACAATTAACACCGAAGTACCCAACAACGGTGCCAAAACTTGTTGTGCGCAAACGCACTCGCAAGTGTACACGGTTGTACATGTAATATAGGATTTTAAAGTCCGATTGTACCCACAGGGACTTGTCGATTAACTATTTTACTAAATAGACTAATGCTAATTATTAATTCAAGCAGAGAATTTCAAGATATATCTATGAATTAACTAAACTAAAAATAAAAAGAAAATAAATAATGAACAATTAACAAAATAAAGAGCAGATTTTTACGTAATCAATATGATGAATCGATCTAGGATTATGGATTCGCTAACAATCATGTGGAGTATCAATTTCATCAACTTATTTGATTATCTAGTTGTTCATTAGCGGGGTTGATTTTATGATTTCAGAATGGTCATCCTCTAATCGTCTATTCAAACTAGTCTCACAACTACATCGTTGAGCGGGGTTGTGAGAAACTGATCCAACGCATTTATTTATCTTCCCATTTTGTAACCAAGTAAGGTGATCTAGGCATACTCCTATCCTAGCCACAAATCAATTCCTTATTTTATTAAAGAAGAGATCTTACTTCCTATATTCTTCGTTCTAACCCTCCGTTCCTATGGTCAGTTCACTTTGAGCTCAAATATTTATTTTAAAGGTTGCAAATCTTTAAAATAGTAAAAGCAAGAATATAAGAACAACTATTTTGATAATCAAACAAATAAAATCAAGAGTTACTAAACAATCACTTTATTAGCTACCATAATCCTAGAACGAGAAGTTTAACTCCACATAGACATGGAGCAATTACAACAAATCATTCAAAGAATTAACGTAAAAATAAATAAATATGGAGAAGAAAAGACATAACCAATTTTCTCTGGCCTCCACGGCGGCTCCTTTCTCTCTCTAGGTCAATAATTTTTCAAATATTATGTTTATGAAATATTTATAAGTGTAGGAAAAAACCTCAAATAAAATAACCCAGTCCAAAATGGACTGGGAATATAATTAAATTGAAATAGCCTCCTCCGCGATGCATCTTCCAACGCACCAAGCTACCTGTGCGACGTGTCCCTGGTAAGTGTCACTTCAATTGCAATTGCAATTGCAACTGCAATTGCAATATGCACATTTGGACTGAGGGTAAAATTTGATTAAAATAATAAATTTAATTCATTAAGCTGCCTGCTTGATTTCGTTCTATAATTATTTTTTTTAATTCCTTTTAGCTCCAACATTTTCTATCTTCACACTATTTAATCCTATACATCAAAATATAATAGTAAGCACAACCCATAAAATTAATGATAAAAAAGGATAAATAAAAATACTAAATGTGAGGCAAATAATGACTAAATAATGTAATTTTGGCCTCACATCACCCCCCATTTTACTTTTTGCTATATTTTAATCATGATGTGCCAACTCATAGTCACTTATGACTCTTAAGAGTGAAGCTATTGCTCTCATTCCCTGTGGATTCGACCCCGACTCCTACGTTGGGTAAAGTATTGCTAATGGCCGTGTACATTCCATTCCTAGGTGTATTTGAGCATTATCAGGGTCCTATTTCAATCTCTTTTCTAGATTTTCAGACTTTTCATCCCCTGAATCATATGGGAGCTTCCCCTTCTTATATGCACCAGAAGGGGTCGCAGCGGCTAACAAATTCACCAACTGGGTAGTCACCATAAGCCTCTCAAAATCTCCATCAAAGAATTTGGGACCACCGGAGGCGGAACTACTGGGGCCTGTCTGTCAGATATTGACACCACATCAGATCTCAGCATCCTCGACTCTACAAGCACAGTTTTTAGATCTGGTATTTTCAACTCATTCATCCGATCCATGACACGAGTCTTAAAACTATCCACCCTACCATTCAAATGGTCCACAAACTTCGCATGCTCTACTCTCAATTAGTGCTCAGATTCTGCAACCTTTTTTCTACATAAGGATGCAACTGCCCTACAAGTTGATCGAGATTGACTCTCGTCCCATTCTGCCTCTTGATAAGTTTTAGCAAAAACTCGTTTGAGATAGTAACATTACTTGAAGTAGCAGCAATCAGGGGTGCTGAGGGAGTAGAAGAGGTGGTTGGTGGTGCATCCGTCTATCGAACAGCCTCTCCCTTAGTATGCTTAATCTCAACCTCATCTGCAACAGTAGTAGTAGAAGGAGAAATAAGGTTAATCAAAGTAGGAACCTACAGTGTCACATCTCCTCTCAATCGATGATCCACCAACTCAGCACCAAGTAATTGGGGCTGGATTCTTGTCCTAGCGACCAGGGTTATGACATCCCTTATCAACACAATGTTCAAAACTTTGCTCACCATAGTTTCAACATCAAGATGGGGGATGATGGGTACCTTGGCTGTTCTACATAACCTCTGGATCAGGCATGAAAAAATAAGGATGGTAGTGTTAGTTACCACTCGAGCTTGGATCTTAGAAGCAATAAGTCAGGCTATGTTCAAAGTATATCTGGACATGATACTAGCCACTAGCAATGCTCGCTCTGGATCCAAAGTGTTTTATTTCCTGTAGATCTCAATTTGAAGCGCACTATGAACCACCAGAACTTTGCAGCGAAGGTCAGTGAAGATTTTGTAATTTTTGTCCGTGGGTTGGGTACCCAAGTTGCCTTTGTACCTGCCTTAACAATCTTACCTGTAATCTATCATATTATATCCGCTCGTGATGTCGTATCTTTCATTGTATCGTTATTAGTAACCAGATGCATGCAATACTCATGTTCTGTAATGTTCATTGGTGCTACATACTCTAGCTCAGATAGGAAGCGGTGGAGAGTGCGCTTAGAGATGTACACAATCTTACCCTAAACTCTTACACTATCAAGACGTGGCAATTTCAGGGTTGTGGCCCTCTTCTTCTTTTCAAACATCTGACCTAGGGAATTTAGCAGGTTGGCGGTGTCACACTCCAAACTCAGAGGGACGGAACTGGCACCTAATTTCTTACTTGACTGAGCAAACAAACAAACACCCAACCAAATAACATAACCTTCAATAAGTCAAGGCCGACGAGGTCCAAACAATGCTAATTATTCATAATATAAAAGTAAGAGAATAATACAACTGACTAATAAGGTTGATTTATAGTACAAACTGTACGGAATCTAGCCCATCAAACAAATATGTACCTGAGATTGGCAAGGGAAAAAACTAAGAATATAACTAACAAAAAGGCCACAACTGACTTACATACCCACAACAAATATCTATAACCCTCTAAGAGAAAGAAGCATGAACAACTAGTAGGGACAAGACCATGACATACCCATCATCTATGCAAAATAGAAGAGGACTCTAGACTCAGTAACTTCCAAAAGAACGGAGCATACCAATCATCAGCTGAACTCAACCACATGCAATGAGGATCACTGTGTACCTGATAACCTATAGGCATGAATGCAGTTTCCCCAAAAAATAGAGACATCATTACAAAATAATGAACCAAGAATGTAAGGCAAATAATAACTGAGAAGGTATCGAAAAGAAATGAATGTACATATAGATAAGGGGCAAAGATAAATAAGTGTACTTACTGGCTCTTGAATTTGGTTGGTTCTTTTGTTTTGTTTTCAGAAATGACTTCAAGAAAATCCATGCCTCGAGCGGCAAAGAAATACAAGGACAACGGCAAAGCTATAACAACCACTTCCAAGAAGAAAGCCCCGATTTAACAAGAGGCCACTATAGATGCCGAGACTTTCTATGGGGCTGGACAAAAAGACTAAGGCCATTAGATGGAAACAAAAAGCTAAGATCTGGTTCACGATTGATGAATGGGTTAACTCCCGAGGGTTCAACTCAGAGAAAGTGTTTAGCTTGAAAGGAGTTCCCAAAAATTTTTCGAACATGGTGAAGCAAATTAACATGCATATGTTAGATGTCTTTACTAATCTTCATGCCCCACCACATCCTTACACCTACTATCTAGCTATTTTTAGGTAGTTCTATGCTTTCTATTCCATACAGCACAAGCAACACAAGTATAAGCAATCGGTGGTGGAGAAACCTTGTTTGGCCAATTATTTTGTGAGAAAGGTTGAGGTGCCTTGCTTCGCGGTAGGCATCAACAAGTTTTACATTGATGGTACTTCTAAGTCCGGTGTTGAATGTAAAAAGTGGGTAAAAGATGGGTGGGAACACTCAATTCTCTTGGCTTACTCCTATCATTGCAAAAAACCTTCCTCCACGGGCCAATAGTGAAAGACAAATTAAAAAGAGAGATCTTTCAATTCAATCCAAGCATTGGCTAGGCTCTGTGGGTAATCGGTTACTTTCTTCCACTAATGATTAGGACGTTACCATTGATAGGGACATCATTGTAGGTTGCATTATGAGTAATGTACAAGTTAATATGGGAAAGATAGTTGCAGAAATAATCAAAATAAGAGCTAGATAACCTAGGACTTTATTGCCTTTTTCTATTCTTATATCTATGCTATACTTTACCGACAAGGTCCATATATTTTCTAGGATATACCAAAATGTGAAGTATACTGGGGTTATTCATATTACCAACAGCTAAGATGATGATAATCCTACGGGGAAGAAAAGGAAAATTGCTGAAGTGGATAGTTCGTCGATTGAAGAGTAACTTGGTATTGAGGACTCGAGCACCACACCTATGATTTCACCATCATCTAATGTACCTGAAACTTCCAGTGGAGCTACTCCGACTTTTGATCCACCCCTTACACCACCTTCTTCGGGCACTACACAACCTCTTTCTCAGCCTACTCAGCCTCTTAGAGCCGATGCACCGATTACTTTTGCTAAGGTGGATTCCATGACCCTCACTTATAAGAACACTCTAGCTCGGTTGGTCATTTATATACCACATTTCATCAAGATAACAATTAATAGGAGTCTTGAGCTTCTTCATGCTCAGATGTGAGAATATAAGTGGCGATTGGCCGCGGTTGGGGTGAGAGGGGATAGTGTGGCAGTTACCACTCTCAAGTCTGATCTTGATAGCCTTCACACAGAGTTTTAGATGATACAACCCTTTTTTCCTCTAGGTGATGCTCATCTGACTCTCTCTTAGGTTGCTACTGGCCCGATTCTGCCATTTGCTGATTTATTTGGGTACATCAGCGTGGGAGATGAGGTAGGAGTTTCCTTTGGTGTAGGTATTATCGAAGCCCAACAAATTAGACTCTCCATACAATTGGTGCTAGTTCTAGCTCACAGGCTCACCAAGATCAGCGTGATGGATAGGATTCAATTATAGAAGCTCTGTCAAAGGAGGCTCCTCGTATTTTAGTTTATGAGAAGTTACAGACCACCCATTATGTGGATTCACATGCCTAGTGTACTTCAGGGAGTCCTTACCCTTCTCTCCTATCATTCTTTAGTGTTGCATTGGGGATAATGCAATGTTCTTTAGTTGGGGGGTGGGATATTCTATTTGATTCGTGGTCGGTACTATTATTTTTGTTGATACAATATCTTGATATTGTTTTTGACAATCATATTACCCTTGTCGGGCCCATTTTGTGATACACTTTTGATATTGCCCTCGTCGGGCTTGGGTCTGGATTGATATTATTTTTGCCTTTGCCGGGCGGCCCATATTATACCTTTGTTATCATTTGAGACCCATATGTATTTTTCTTGTGTTGATTATTGATTTTGGGTGATGTCTACTTTGGGTGAGGGCATCGTTTTATTTACCTTGTGTATATACGTGTCAAATAAACTCTAAGGGTTTTCTTCAAAACTCAATTCTTTCCAAAGGAGCTCATTTTCTTTTTATTATTTTGTTTTATTTGTCGAACCGAGTGGCATTTACCTATGCACAACTTTCATAAGTGAAATTCCCATCTTTTAGAGTTAGAGCCAAGTAGTTAGCAAAGTTGGAAAGGTACCTCCAATAAATATTTGGCATTGGCAAACAAAACGATTTTTGAAAAGCAAAATGGTCTTTACAAGAACAAAATGGTTTTTGAAAGATAAAGAGCAAAGTGGTTTCAAGATTTCTCTTGAATTGTGACCTTTAGATTCAATTTTTGGCTCTTTCTTCACAAAAGAAGAGTTCCCGATTCAGATTAGTTTGTCTAGTTCATTTTCTCAAATTGATTGGAAGACTAGCTTTCTATTTTTTGAGTGTGGTTCCTTGTATGGTGAGGTTTTTAATTAATTCTTGTGCATGCATTGTAGTCTATAACTTGCCCCGAGTGTATACAAGGTAAAATCCTAAGCCACGCTTGGTTTGGAAGATTACCCGAGGCCTTCTTTGAACCGTCACATGGCCTAAATCCCACCTTAACATTGTTCCCTAGGCAACCAACCATACTATGACACCATGACCCTTTTAATAACCCTTTTTTTTGCACCCAAACTCTTTGAATGTGTCGCATTGTTCTAATGTAGGCCAGTATAGGTAAATGCCTAAGTTTGGGGGTGCATAATTATGAGACTAACAGAATTAGGCCAAAAGCCTAAGGTTGGGGGGAAGGAGATTTGGAAGATTGTTTATGAGAGGTGTATGCTTGGTTGTCCCAACTAATGCTTCATAAGACAAAAAAATGATCTTGAAAATAAAAGAAAAAAGCCTATCCCATAGAAAATGAATTAAATATGTGGAAAAGCAAGAGAAAAGAGGGCACAAATGACTTGTGAGTAGAAAATCTCTTGAAAGAACCGAAGAGTTTAATGAAGAGGAAAAACTCATAAGTGTGATTAGAGAAAGAATGATAAAGATTTGGGAAAGTAAAAGTAAAGAAAAGAAGGTGCATAAGGTGGAGAACTTGAAAGAATTAGGACCTAAGAAGTTGTTAAAGCGATTGTGTTTAGGGAGGTTTTCAAGTCATTTGATCCATAAGTCCCTTCCTTCACCCTAACCTTCATTAATGCCCACAATTCTATGATGGTTTCAAACCTTTTAGGTCTATATTAGTGGCGACTGACACAAAGGGCAAGCCTATGGTTCTACTTGTTGTACTTGAATTTCTTTGTGAGAGTGAGCGGAAATTCTTTCTATCTCTATGTTCCTTGTGAATGGCATAGCACTATGTGAGTGGCCTCTACACCTTGAAGTGGAGAGTGATGTCTTACTTTTAATTAAGGTAAAGTGAGCAAGACAAGTCCCAAAGTGAGTTTGAGGAAGTTTTGAAAGTCTAGTGGCAAGATTTGGGAATTTCTTTGTTTCAAAACACACTCTTTGATGTTCCCAAGAAAAGATTTGTATTTCTAAAGATGAAGTGTAAGTTGCTAAGTTGCCATGACTTGTTGGGAGAACCGATTGAACTTTGTGATTTTGGGTTGTTTAGCATAGTATGTTGTGTTTGTTTTGGAGTCATGAATATTCTTTTTATTGGGAAGATCCTTGATTGCTTGAGGGCAAGCAATAATTTACGTTTGGGGGGTTGATAAGTTGGCAATTTGCCAACTTTTTAGTTGTTTAAGCTTGAATTATTGTCTAGTTTCCTTTTATTTGAGGTGTATCTCATGTTAATTTGCTTGTTTGTATAGGCAATCAATGAATTTGAGGTCGAGTTAACCATACGAGTCAAATGGAGTGCAAAAATAAAGGAAAGGATCTTAGAATGATGCATGGAAAAAAAATTGGTCACCTACGCAGGTAGGTGAGGAGGTGCGCATGCACATGAAACCGCACTTGGCCAAAACAGTGAACTGAAAAGAGCCTAAAATCTCACCTGTACGTGCATGTGCCCACCTGTGCTGGAATGTGCACCAAGATGTGACCAGCGTGGTGGCATTTTTGTTATTACCTAAAACACGATTTTTGAGATATAAAAGATATTTTTCAGATCTGATTTCAATTCTTTGTCAAATTTTGAGATTCGAAGCTTGTAATTGAAAACCTAAGGGTGAGATTCAGTACTTGTGCCTGATTTTTTTCCTGGAATTTGGAATTTCTCTTGAGGATTTTGGATTCTATGGATGAATTTAATGAGAATATAGGTATATCTTCTTCTTCTCTTGTCATGAGTAGCTAAATCCCCCAACTTGGGGTTATGCAAGATTGAGTTTTGATTTGTGCATGGGTTTAGACTCTTCACACCCAGAATCATGTGGGCACTTCCCCTTCTTCTATGCACCAGAAGGGGTCGCAACATCAAACAAATCCACCAGTTGGGTAGTCACCACAGGCCTCTCAAGAATCACCATCAAATAATTTGGGACCACCGAAGGCAAAACCACTAGGGCCTGTCTGTCAGATACTGACGCCACATTAGATCTCAGTACCCCCAGCATTGTAAGCAGAGTCTCTAGATCTGGTATTTTTAACTCATTTATCGGGTCCATGATACGATTCTCCAAACTACCCACCCTACCATTCAACTGGTCCATCTACAAACCTCGTATGCTCTGCTCTCAATCAGTGCCCAGATTCTGCAACCTTTTATTCTACATAAGGATGTAACTGCCCTATAAGTTGATTGAGCTTGGCTGCCATCCCATTCTGTCTATTGAAAAGTTTTAGCAAAAACTTATTTGGGATAGTAACATTACTTGAAGTAGTAGCAGCTAGGGGTGCTGAGGGAGTGGAAGAGGTGGTGGGTGGTGCATCCGCTGATCAAACAGCCTCTCCCTAAGTATGCTCAATCTCAGCCTCATCTGTAACAGTAGTACTAGTAGAAGAAATAGGGTCCGTCAAAGTGGGAACCTGCAGTGGAACATCTCCCCTCAATCAATGATCCACCAACTCAGCACCAAGCAATAGGGGTTGGATTCTTGTCCTAGCAACTGGTATTGTGATATCCCTTATAAACGCAATGTTTGAAACTTTGCTCGCCGCAGTTTTGAAATCAAATGAGGGATGATGGGTACATTGGCTTCTCTACATAACCTTTGGATTAGCCATGGAAAAATAAGGATGGTAGTATCATTTACCGCTCGAGCCCGTATCTTAGAAGTAATAAGTCGAGCCATGTTCAAAACATATCTGTACATGATACTAGCCACTAGCACTACTTGCACCGAATCTAAAGTGTTATCATTTCGTGTATCTCTCAATCTGAAGCGCACTATGAACCACCAGAACTTTGCAACAAAGTTCAATAAAGCCTTTGTAATTTTTTCCTATAGGTTGTTCACCCAAGTTTCCTCAGTACAGGACTTAGCAATCTTACCTGCAATCCATTACATTATATTCACCCGTGATGTCGTATCTTCCATTCTATCATTATCAGTAACTAGATGCATGCAATACTTATGTTTTGCAATGTTTATTGGTGCTACATACTCTGGCCAATACAGGAAGCACTGGAGAGTGCGCTTAGAGATGTCCACAATCTTACCCCAAACTCTTACACTGTCAAGAGGAGGCAATTTCAGAGCTACGACCCTCTTGACCTAAGGAATTAAGTAGGGTGGAGGTGTCACACCCAAAACTCAGAGGGACACAACTGGAACCCAATGCCATACTTGACTGAGCAAACCAACAAACACCCAACCAAATAACATAACCTTTGATAAGTCAGGGCCGACGAGGCCCAAACGATGCCAATCATCATAATATAAAAGGAAGAGAATAATACAACTGAGTCATATAACTACAAAAAACATCTACAAGACTCTAAGATGAAGAACCAAGAACAACTAGTATGGACAAGGCCCTAACATACCCATCAGTTATGCAAAATAGAAGAGAAGTCTAGACTCAGCGACTCTGGAAAGAACGGAGCAAACCAATCATCAGCTGAACTCAACCATATGTAATGAGGATCACTGTGTACCTGATAACCTATAGGCATTAATGCAGTGTCCCCAAGTTAATAGAGCAATCAGTACAAAATAATATACCGAGTATGTAAGACGAATAATAACCGAGAAGGTATCATGAAGTAATGAATAAACATACAGATAAGGGGCAAAGATAAATGAGTGTGCTTATCAGCTCTTGAATTTATGGATAGTTAAAAGTACTCACTTTCTCATGACTTAGAACTTAAATCATAACTAATTAATAGTTAACTTAAATAAGTGAGATGATATATATTATTAAGATTCGAACGTACTTGCGAAGGAGAGTCGGGAATGGTCACAATATAATCTAATGGCTCCTGACACAAATTCTACAATAATAATCAAACAACAGCCTAGTCAAGCCCCCATAAGCTCAACATAAATCAAGTAAACGAATACAACAAAGGTATCAAACTCGATACTTAATGACTTATGTTTCAAGAAGGTTCATAGGACCATTTTATAAGAGGTCAAATAAAAAGTTTTGCTTAATATATGCATCATGTTTTCACACCAAGCATAATCAAATATCGAGAAGGATCGAAGCCCTGTATCAAAAAGGGCCAAAACACTGTATCAAGTAGGGACAAAACCCAATAATCAAGAGAGTTAAGAATCATATTAACATTGGCTTCATCATCCATAGAAGTATCACATTTTAATTTTAAGACTCGAGTGTATAGAAAGATCCAAGAACTATTCAAAAGAGGTCAAGTAACAAGTATCGCCCAATATGTACATTATCTCGTCACACTAAGCATAATCAAATATCAAGAAGGACCGAAGTCCTGTATCAAGAAGGGTCGAAACCCAATAATCAGGAGAATCAAGAACCATATTAAAAATGGCTTTCTAGTTCGTACTTGAAATGGATAACTTCCATAACTAAGACGAGCTACAAATCCATAGCCAAGATGGAAAAAGATCTGAATTAATAGTCATACCAATAGTGACAAAGTCACAGCCACAAGAAGGAAAAAGTCCCAACAAGGATGCCAAGTGATCAAGCAATCCGTACAAGTGGGCTAGTTAAACAAGTGTCTTGCAATACTTTAAGGATAACAAAATGACAATATAAGGTTACATGAAGGTGACCAAGGTACCAAGATAAAATTTCAAATACTTCAGCAGTTAACAAGAGTACGAGTTCAAGATTATACACAAACCTTAGTCCTTTAACACATAACAATCCAACCATAGCTCGAACAGTTCAAATCTTAAGCCAAAAAATTATTTCAAGTTCCTCAACAATTACTTTTAACTTATACACGAATATGTATATACACCTTAGAACACAATTAAGTACTTATCTAAAATCTAGTAGATCAAAGTGTTAATATGATCTAACAACAACATCAAAGGTGAGTGCAATTTACATTAAATCCCAAAATAGTAGCATCAAAGGTGAGTGCAATTTATATTAAACAGTTAAACCGGACTTTATATCCTTCATGAAAGTTTTAGGTATATTTCTTGGAGGTTACAAAGAGTCCAGAATCACTAAAAGATATATTTTGTATAAAAAATATCATCAAATTACTAGTAGTAGCACATAAGAAATTTTGAAATCAGAAAACTGGATAGAACTTGTCCTCTCTTGCGTCCCCTATTTCGAGTCCATAACAACAAAATCAGCTTTTGTTGTAAGGATAAAAGTTGTAAATCTATGATTTAGATTTCCAAAAAAAAAAATTCACTTAACTCGGAGCCCTACACAATGAGATATTCTATGTTTACTAAACCTTGTACTTTGAAAGAAATCTGTTTAATTCAATTCTTCCCTTATTCACGTTTAACTCATTGTATTTGGTAGCTCATTTCCTCCTAGAAAATCCAATCATAATACCACGATAAATCCGACCTTTACAAGAATCCAGTAATCAAAATAATATGCCACCTCCTAATCCTTAGCTTGACACGGAATCAACATCACCCAAAATGGGAGTTCTTTTAAAAGAGTAATATCAATACAAATTTAGAGACATTGAATAACCGGTTCTATAGAATACTGGACTCAAAAATCACATATCTTAAAGAGCCATGCCAAAAAAAAATGATATGGCCTTCACATACCTCAACACTCATTTCTCGAAGCTACCATGAGTTATGGTCTCGCATCTGCTCATATGAAATCAGCCCATATGGAGGATATGTATGATATTTCTATCAACTTAAAGATTTCTCAAAATATAGATGTGTTTGTCATAGGTGTGGTAGATATATATATATATATATATATATATATATTACCTATCCAGGAGCTTTCCTTTTCAAAAAGGTAAGAGTTAGGCCACATATATGTATCCTAGCCGGTGGTGATCTTTACCACCCAATACATGTATGTATATTAAAATACAAAAAGTTAGGCAACCAATATAATTATCCAAATACTATAAATCATAAAGCTATTCTATGGAACACATAACCCATGTGATACGCTATATGTGTGTCTCTCTATCTATATGTGTATTAACTCAAATAATTATGTTATATTTATGAATATAGGCTACCTCATATAATAATGATTTTTTCAACATAATTACACTTACTATCTCAGTTAAAATAGTAATATACTACTAAATTCTTATAAAATAAATACATATCTCAATATATCATAACTAAAGGAGTTTCAAAAATCTTTCAGACACTTCAGGAAAGCAATAAAAATATAATTTTTTTTATCATATTCTAATTTAAATCAAATATTTTAGAACACGTTCAGTACTAATAAAATTCTCAAATCTAGGATTGTAACCCTTAGACTCGGGACGAAGGACACTGTAAACACTCGGGGTGTTACATCCCCCTCCTAGGAACATTCGTCCTCTAATGGTGAATAAAACACACAATTAATAAGTCTAGGTAAATCAAAATTCCGACAAAACCTCCTCTATTTAAGGGACTATCTCAATCGTAAAACTCAATTAAAATCAACATATGTGCCTTCAAAGGTGGTAACAAACATAATACGTAGACATAATCGATAAAATCTCGCTTATTACCATATAACACGTGTTGCAGCTTAACAGGATGACTTACTCTTACAAATTTACGCAAGTATGTGTGCAAAAAATAGTAAATAGCATATAAACAATTCATTTGTCACATAAAGTTCATAATGTTCAAGTAACCGAGCATGTAGGGTACAAAAAAAAACTAAAAAATAACAAAAGTTTCTCATCTTGCGAACATGTAAGTCCTTAGGGTATGCTGAATGCACAACTATACTACAAGAATATGTAATCTTATATGAAAATGAGCCATGAATTATACGACAACGTATATACTAATGACCTCTAAAGTATGTAGCAAGAAGATGAATAAACTTTAGTTCGAAACTTATCAAGTAATTCATAAGCAGAAAAGATATATAATTACCTTAAATATGATTTCTTAAGATGAAAAAAGAAAACTTGTGCTTTACGAGTACTAGATTATAGCACATAATCTCTACAACACATAAATCGATAACTTACATGTTCATAGCTTCCGCACAACTAAATATTTTGTTTCTGAATGATAGTTCATTACCTTTTATATGCATGATCTGTGAGGTATATAACATTTAAACAAATAAGTTGTGAGTATATGGCATGTGGGCAATTAATCCATAAAACATAAAATTCTCCTAATGTGAGTGAAAATAATTTTTTTATTAAACATTTGCTCAATAAGTCCTGATGCATAAGCACATACATTTGAACAAATATTCTTATGAAACAATATCATATGGGTAACTATTCCAAGAAGCACTTAGCATATAAGCTAATATTCTTTGGTATATTTTTTTTATACCTACCCGTCTTTGGTGAGGTAAAAATATATAGAGGCAATAGCCTAGGCAACAAGAATCTCATAGACATACGATCTATAGTATAAATGGTATCCAAGTAGATAGTCCTTAAGGGATACATGGCATGCAATTATTGAGTTATGAATATCAGTGTACTAAAAGCATATAAATTGTATTCTCAAAACAGATACACTTCTGTCTTACAATAACAAGCAATTAAACTTAATACTTTTGAATCATGGGAATTTTGGAAACCATATAACACTTATATAATTACTGACATGGTCTTTGTCATATAAACAGATAATTTATAATGTCCATAACATGCATACAATTAACCTAGGACACATACTCAACTAGCCTGACGTGAATTCCTTCCTACCTCCAGCTTACTTGTAACATCAACTTTGTACCAAACTAATCTTTTTAAAAGAAACAAATAACATGTAGCTGAAAAGAAAAGTAAAGCCAACAACACGTGAATAGATGAACTATAATGCATGATCACACCACTGGTGAACAATAGAACACATACTATATACGAGCTTATACCGACTCAATCAAGTAAATAATTAATGCCCCCCTTCCATTCGTGTAGTTACCTTTTTATTCTTAAAACAATTGATCTCTTACTAAAACCCTTACATGTTCATAACTACTCAACTCACGTTATTCTGGTATCATGTCATTAATTCAAAATGTAGTCATTGCTTATTCGAAACAATTATCAGCTACCATATCTCTTATTGTTCAGGAAATTTTTATACATTCTACCTATGTCTAACTCCTAAATTTTCATTGACTCTAATGTAAGACAAACAATAATTTCTCTTAAACGTTTTCATTACACACAACAAGACCAATCTGTATGTAATAATTCATAAGTAATAATTTCAAAACACTTACCTTTAAGCTAGATATAAAGAATCCCATATAGGTTATTCTCCAGCCTGAGATATCTGAATCACGCAAGTTGTTAAAGTCATTTCTTCAACTAATGGTTATAAATTGAGGGCTTCCCTTGTGGCTGTCCTTGCACTTGGCCTCTCAGTCTAGTTTGAGATTACCCTTAATAGGCAGAACCTAGGCGACTCTTAATTAAAGGTAAATTAAAAAAAACCTCCTAACTTAGCTTGATAGCACGATCCTAATAAAAGCAAGGTAACAAACCTTCACTGCCCTGTAGCCTCCTGATTATAAGTGTGGTGCACAACACACCCATAAGCAAGACTCTACTAGACATTACTTGTAGACACGACATTTCTCTAATACCAAGTTGTCATACCCTATACTTAGAGGGATGCAACTAGCACCTAATGCCTTAATTGACTAAGAAAACCAACAAACACCCAACTAAATAGCATAACCTATGAAAAGTCAGGACCGACGAGGCCCGAATGACACCAATCATTCATAATATAACAGTAAGAGAATAATACAATTAACTAATAAGGTCACTTTAAACAACAAACTGTACAGAATCCAACCCATCAAATAAATATGTACCTAAGATCGACAAGGCAAAAAAATAAGAATAAAACTGACAACAAGGCCACAACTATACAACTGACAACAAGGCCACAACTAATTCACATACCCACAACAAATGTCTACAAACGTCTAAGATGAAGAACCATGAACAACTAGTCGGGACAGGGCTTTGGCCCTGACATACCCATCAGCTATGCAAAATACAAGAGGACTCAAAACCCAACAACTCTAGAAAGAACGAAGCATACCAATCATCAGCTAAACTCAACCACATGCAATGAGGAACACTATGTACCTGATAATCTGCAGGCATGAATGCAGTTTCCCCTAGATAATGGAGACATCAGTATAAAATAATGTATCAAGTAAGTAAGGTGAATAATAATTGTCACGCCTCAACGGGGCGGACCGGCACCCGAAGCCTTTAAGGCTCGAGAGAACCAACTTATGATCGCGAACATTCATATGCATGTTACTAAATGCACTAAAGTTCTGCCACAAGTAGAAATAATATATCAATGACGGAAGTCATGTAAAGACGTTCAAAATAGATACTAGACTTGGCCGTTGGGACCAAAACGTCAAAAAGGTATGACACTTCTACGTTTGACTTTACAATGGTCTACAAAGCCTCTAAAAGACATATAACCATGACTAAGGTCGGGACAAGTACCCGCCTTATTCAACTACTACACAGTACCAAAAATATATACAAATGACTCGAAAAGCCCCGAATCAACCTGGAGCTCACCAAAAGCCAGCAGATGACTCATACCCTACTTTGAAGGTCTACTAGCTCCTGTGCCTGTAGCAAGTAAGGTTGGTCCCCCAAGGGACGTCAGTACGAAAGAATGTACTGAGTATGTAAGGCTACAAGTAACTGTAAGAAATATAGGAACTCAAATGGAATCAAATACAAGTGAATAGACAACACTAATATACCACCGTACTGTATATGTGGAACCATGTACATTACATTCATTTATTTCCTTTTACCTTCATATCAATATACATCATATAATGCATGGGACCAACTGATCAATGGTAAATAACATTGGGATTGGCTCGAGCTAGGCTTATGCCCCCAGAGCTGCCACCCATAAATTAATAAATCAGGTTCGGCTCGAGCTAGGTTTTCACCCCCAGAGCTGCCCCCTGTATCCAATAAATCAGGTTTGGCTCAAGCTAGGCTTTCGCCCCCAGAGCTGCCCCCTGTACTCAACCAAATATGCATTACTTCATTCTTTACTTTTTGTGTGATTGTTACATCGGTGGTCATAACATTATTGGAGCTTTGGAACAATAGTCAATGAATAAGAGACACGTGAATAACAATTTATAACAAAACTTAATGAGATACTTTAGAACATTTCGGAGTGGAAACAAGTTCGGTAACAATAAGAACAATAGGTACGGCCAAAGGATACGGATAAGAGTAACCTTACATACCTTATGTTTCCAAAATGTGAATACAACAATTCATATCCTTCCTTATGTGTTAATATACAACACAAGTACATAACGGAGCTAACATTAACAACTAACTACATTACAAGTTCACAAGACGGTAATTAGTCACTTAACGGGAAGTAAAAACTATCCAACATCCCAAACACATGGTACATCATTCCACATTATTTCCTACTTCCACATAACTTCATTCCACCCTCCTGCAACACAATTTACTGCCTCACAACACCAACAATGCCAAAACAGTCCACAAACCAACATAAACATTACAAACCGACAAGATTTCCCACCAAGTGCATACTTCACATTTTTACCTCAATGCAAATCCACATATTTATTCCATCAAGTCACATAAATAACTCCACAACAATATACCAAAAACATTCCACACAGTTTCAGATTTCACTTTAATATAATAAGAAAGTATTCTCTTTTCACTACGACAAACGTTCCATATACAAACACGTATAAACATTTCCATCAAGCCATAACAAGGGTAACAAATTAGGGACATAACCACACTTAAATATACTGAAATTTAGTCCATCTAATTCAATTCCTTCAAGACTTTAATTCCCCTTTCAAGTTTAAACCTTATAGAAGGCAAATCCTTAGCGATTAAGAAAAAGTGGACTGTTTTACAAATAGTGGACTGCTCAACACTTTTTAAACATAACCAACATGATTTATACAAACTCTTATGCATATAATATATTAATCTATAAGGTTAAACACTTAACAAGGCTTGTAAGTGAAAGATTTGTCCAAAAATCCTTAAGGAAGCTTAGGGTGGCTAGGGTTTTGAGAGGAGAGAAATATGTAATTAAAATCTGATTTTTTTGGCAAGTGACTTATGTTGAATTTAGGCTGAATTTCAGCCTTAAATACCCCCCTTTAAATTCTATACTTAGCCCCACTTTTTGACAAAAATGGTTTGTTTTACTTGGTCAAATTGGAATGGATCATTTCCCTTTTGGGCCATGCCTTCTTTACTTTATTTTTTTTTGGGCCTCAATTGAGCCCATTAGCATAAAATTAATTCAGCCCAACAAAGGTAGTGTGTAATTCACCAACCATCTCAAGTTTAAATACTTTCATAAATGTTAAGGTAATCAAATAGGTTCGGAAATGTACGGGGTGTTACAATAACTAAGATGGTATTATAAACTAATGAATGTACATACAGATAAGGGGCAAAGATAAATAAGTGTGTTTACCGGCCCTTGAATTTATGGATAGCTGAATGTACTCACTTTCTCATGACGTAGACCTTCAAACATAACTCATTAATAATTAATTTAAATAAGTGAGATGATATATATTATCAAGATCCAAACATACTCGCGAAGGAGAGTCAGGAATGGTCCCAATACAATCTAATGGCTCCTGATCCAAATTCTACAATAATAATCAAACAACAACATAGTCAAGCCCCCATAAGCATGACATAAATCAAGTAAACGCATACATCCAAGGTATCAAATTCGATACTTAACGACTTAAGTTTTAAAAAGGATCATAGGACCATTTTACAAGAGTTCAAATAACAAGTTTTGGTTAATATATACATCATGTCGTCACACTAAGCATAATCAAATATCGAGAAGGACGAAAGCCCTGTATTAAGAAGGGATGAAATCTAATAATCAAGAGAATCAAGAATCATATTAAAATTGGCTTCCTCATTCATACCAGTAGCAAATTTGAATTTAAAGAGTCAAGTGTAGAGAAAGCTCCAAGAACTATTCAAAAGAGGTCAAGTAACAAGTATCGCCCAGTATATATATCATGCCTTCACACCAAGCATAATCAAATATCAAGAAGAACCAAAGTCCAGTATCAAGAAGGGTCGAAGTTCTATATCAGGAAGAGTCAAAACACAATAATCAAGAACCATATTTAAAATGTCTTTCTAGTTCATACGTAAAATGGATAACTTCCATAATTAAGACGAACCACAAATTCATAGTCAAGATGGCAAAAGATCCGAATCAAGAAGCATGCCAATATTGACAAAGTCACAGCCAAAATAAGGACAAAGTACCAACAAGGATGCCAAGTGATCAACCAATTCGGACAAGTGGGCGAGTTAAACAAGTGTCTTGCAAGACTCCAGGGATTACAAAATGATAATATAAGGTGACAAGAAGGTTACAAAGGTATCGAGATAATATTTCAAATACTTTAGCAGTTAACAAGAGTACGAGTTCAAGATTATACACAAACTTTAGTCTTTTAATATATAACAGTCCAACCATAGCTCAAAGACTACAAATCGTAACTCAAACAAATATTTCGAGTTCCTCAACAACTACCTTTAGCTCGTACATGAATATATATACACCTTAGGTACACAATAAAGTACTTATTTAACATCCAGTAGTTTGAAGTAATTATATGAACTAACAACAACATTAAAGGTGAGTACAATTTATATTAAATCCCAAAATAGTAATCTGGATAACCCAACTGCCTCGTGTTGTAACTTAGTTTTGAATAGATAAACAGTTAAACCAAATTTTATATACTTCATGAAAGTAGTAGGTATATTCATTAGGTTGAAAAGAATCTAGAATCAATGAAAGATACATTTTGTACAAAAAGATATCATCAAATTACTAGCAGTAGCACATAAGAGGTTTCTAAATTGGAAAACTAGATAGAACTTGTCCTCTCTTGCATCACCAATTTTGAGTCCATAATAGAAAAACCAGATTTTATCGTAAAGCTAAAAGTTGTAGATCTATGTGTTAGATTTTCAAAACATATTTTTTTTCACTTAACTCAGAGCCCTACACAATGAGATATGCTATGTTTACTAAGCTCTATACACTGATAGGAATCTGCTTAACTCAATTCATCCCTTATTCACGTTTAACTCATTGTATTTGGTAGCTTATTTCCTCCAAGATAATCCATCATAATACCACGATAAATCCGACTTTTACAAGAATATACTAATCATAGTAATACACCACCTCATAGTCCTTAACTTGACATAGAATCAACATCACCCTAAATGGGAGTTCTTTTAAAAGAGTAATATCAATAACAATTTAGAGACATCGAATAACCGGTTCTATAGCACACTGGACTCAAAAATCACATATCTTAAAGAACCATGCCAAAAAAATGAAATAGCCTTCACATACCTCAACACTCATTTCTCAAAAATACCATGAGTTACGGTCTCGCATCCGCTCACACCAAATCAGCCCGTATGGAGGATATTTATGAAATTCCTATCTACTTAAAGATTTCTTAAGTTATAGATATGCTTGACATAGGTGTGGCAGATATACTTATGTATCACCTATCCAGGATCTTTCCTTTTCAAGAAGGTAAGAGTTTGGCCACATGTATGTATCCTAGGAGGTGGTGATCTTTATCACCTAATATATGTATGTATATTAAAATACCAAAAGTTAGGCAACCAATATAATTATTCAAATACTAGAAATCATAAAGTCATTCTCTAGAACATATAACCCATGTGATGCACTATATGCATTCTCTTTATCTATATGTATATTAACTCAAATAATTATATTATATCTATGAATATAGGCTACCTCATATAATAATGACTTTTTTAAACATAATTTGACTTGCTATGTCCGTTAAAATAGCAATAAACTATTAAACTCTTATAAAATAAATAAGCATCTCAATATATCGTAAATAAAGTAGTTTCAAAAATCTTTCAGACACTTTAGGAAAGCAATAAAAAAATTTTTTTAATCAAATTCTAATTTAAATCAAACATTTTCAAACACGCTCTGTACTAATAAAATTCTCAAATCTAGGCTCGTAAGTCTTCAACGCGAGACGAAGGACACCGTAAATAGCTGGGGTAATATAGGCGGCATATGATGCATAGAACTCCTGAATAATGAATTCGACATAATGGCCTTGAGGTCGTTCCATCCAAGCAAACTGGTACCTGTCAAAGAGTGTCTGCTCCTCGGGCATAGAATTGAGGTTGTTTTTTTTAATTTATATCTCCTCAAATATCCCCCAGCTGCATTTGCTTCTAGCATTCTTCTCAATACCCTCTTTAAAAATCTTTCTCATACTAGGTACCTCCCACTGACTTCTATGGAGTCATTCCATCTCCCTTTGTGCCCCAAGCTCAGATTCTTTTTGTCTAGCTATCTCATCTGGAATTTCTTCACCCTGGCTCTCATTCTCGGACTCAGCAGCTTGCTCCCAAACTAAATATCACTATTATCTACTGCATCTATATCACCCTCATTATTATCTCCTAAATTTTGTTCATTGAACTCTTCCTCATTGTTGTTGCTCGAAATATCTCTACCCTCTTCAGACTGGGGAGGAGGTGTTTTAGTCACTGCTACAGAAATTTTTTGCCCCTCAGTTAATGAGGTAGGTGCTATTTAATAGTGCCTCTATAGTGCACCATATACCCACTAGATGATGCACGTTGGTCAGAGTCTGAGGCAGCTTGAGTCCCTTGCTCATGCTTGGAGGAGTCTGTAGGTTGATCTTGTAACCTGCTTTGGAGAGCAAGGGCTTGCTCCTGTCTAGTAGTTCCTCCTTACTTTGTTGTTTTCTTGGGTGGCATTGTACCTGAGTAGGAGATGTTAAACTAAAAAAATAAAAATCAAAATAAAATTTATACCATGTTATAGTGCAGCAGGTACCACAAGTCGTACAACAGAACCACGGCTCATGGTGGGTCTCGTATGGTCTCAAGAAGTTACCAGGTATTATGCTCTTTTAGTAATATCAATCCAGTAATTAAGATCATTAGAACATGCAAAATATTCAAAATACTCTCATTTGAACATAAGTAAAAGGTTGGGTTCCTCAAACTTCACTTGGATGTGTTGGGAGGCTGGTGCGCAAACCAACATTGATTTTATTTCCAAAGTGCAAAGAAATTGTAATGCCCACAGCCTCAGTGGGTGATGAACACCCGAACCAACAATCCATGACCAAATATCAACAAATCTAGGCATTCTTTAACATTTAGATTCAAAACTCCCTTAATAACCCATAGCAAACACATCATAAAAACTACACCCATCACACAAGCAACGTAAACAACACAAAAACAGAGCATGACAATTAACACCCATCAATTTTTCTCTAAGTGTTCATCATCCTTTTACAAAAACTCAAAACCTAACCCAAGAATCATATAGCTATTGCCAAAGTAAAATAGAGTTGGGTTCCACTTACTTAGTAATTCCTTGATTATCTTAAGTTGGGGATAAGTCGAAAGCAAAAACCAGTGCACTATTGATGAGAAACGAACTCGATTATAGAAAATGATGAACACTCAAAGTGGATATGATATCTTAAAAGAGAAGATCGCGGGTGGGGTTTGTTATGTTTTCACGAAAATAGAATTTTTAATTTCCTTAGGGAAATATTTATTAGCCTTAAATGATAAAAAAAAATGGGTGCAACCCTAAAAGACTCAAATCGGGTGAAAGGGAAAGGTATTCGAGTCGGGTTTTAAAATTTAGAAAATTGTCAAAGAGCCCATGACCCGAGCCACAACTTGTAAGATGTGTCCATGAGTCGTAAGAAGTGCTAAAATGTTTGGAGAACTTACCTGGGGTTTACGACAGGGCTTACGACCCGTGGTATGGTTACACAAATCTATGGCATGTCGTAGACCCTTGCTAATTCTATTATCTTAGGGTCAAGGCCCACGATAAGTACCACGAGCCGTGGAGGTTCTTTACAAACCATATGCCCCTCGTAGGGTGACCCTTTTCTTTTTCAAACATTTGCCATGATAGCCCTAACGAATCCTACATGGCCAATACAATTCGTACAGGCACTCATAGGACCAAACCTGATCTTTGTCCTTTTTTTATTTTTATCACCTTGAATACATTGAACAAACCATGAAACTATTATTAAAAACTAACTATTACAAGTAAAACTCTGGGGTTGCCTCCTAAGTAGTGCCTAATTTAACATCGCAGCATAACACAGATTCCTTTATTACTTAGACTTCATCAAGGGTGAGCTCCTCTATTATCTTAAACCAAGTATTATTTCAAATGTTGACCGTTCACCTTGAACTGAACACTATCATGCCCTTTCAGCTCAATTACCCTATGCAGAAATACTTACGCCACAGTGAATGGTCCAGACCATTTTGACTTCAATTTGCCAGGAAACAAGCGAAGCCTCGAATTAAACAACAAGACCAAGTCACTAGGGTTAAATTCTCCCTATTCAATCTTCCAGTCATGGTGAAATTTCATTTTATCCTTATATAAGGCTGAACTTTCATAGGCGCAGAGACAAAATTCATCCATCTTATCAACTGCTCTATGTAACACCCCATACCTTTTCGACCCTACTTGTCTGGTGATTTAGGGCGCATTTATATGTCGTATTTGAACCATGTTTACCTTAATTTTGAGAGCAATAAGTGCATATTTTGTATTGGTTTTGATGGACTATTGATATTGTACTAACGTCCATAAAGAAAAGTCGAAGAAAGGAAAAAAAAATCAAATTTTTAAGGTCAGGCGCGCCCAGGGGCGTGCCAGGCCGCTTTCTGCCAAAATTTTTATGGCACAGGCAGCAAAAGGGAGAGCCCGGGGGCGTGCCAGGCCACTCAGGCTCCCCTTTTCAGGAGCTGAAATTCAGCTAAGTCCCAGGCGCGCCCAGGGGCCTGTCGGGGTGCTTTTTGCCAAATTTCTTCTCCGATTATTAGTCTATAAAGAGGACTCTTAGGTTATGGTATCATTATTCCATCGTAGTAGGACTACTCTTGAGCGAGTTTGGCATACAAGTTGGGGTTAATTCATCATCATAATTATTTTATCAAATTATGTTAAATTAAGCCATTAGTAGCAGAAATTGCTTATTCTTGGGATTGAGGCTACAAACATGAATCTCGTGAGTTGAATATTGTCGTAAAATTTATGGAATTATTTAAACATGAGATTGTTGGGGTATTACACATCGAATTGGTGGGCTAAGTTAACATGTGTTAATGGGCTCAATTTAAGGCCCAAAATGAAGCCAAAAGACATGGCCCAAAAGGGCAAATGACCCATTCTTCCATGTTGACCAAGTAAACATGGCATTTAATGCCAAGAATTGGCTATGGATGACTTGATGGGCTATATAAGACAAGGAAAAATCAGATTTTTATTCACATAAACACACATGCCATTCTAGACATTTCCAAGATTTTCCTTTTAGCTCTCAAAACCCTAAGTCATCTCTTTGGACAAGATCATCATTTTTCAAGCATGGGTAAGTGATTATTCTTATGCTTTAATATATTATATGCATGATATATGGTTTATATCATGATGGTTATCTCTAAAAGTGTTGAGTAGTGCACTTTTGCTTTTTGCTAAAAGATGTGTCATCTTTGTGATTTGAACTTGAAAGGAGACTTGAGGTTTTGATGGAAGTGAAGGGTGTAGATGAAATATCAACATGTATGGTGTGATTATGTCCTTACCTTGTTTTTTTATATGTATGTGTATAACTTGGGAGATTATTGTGATGCAACAAATTGAGGTGACTTGATGGAGTACTTGTGATGTTGTGTTGAAGGGGAAGTGTAAAGTATAAACTTGGTGTGAAATGCTATCGGTTTATGATGCCTTGGTCAATGTGTAGAATGTTGTGGTATGGTTGGTATTACTATGCCGTGAGTGTTATTGTAAAGTGTGAAATGACGTTATAGGGCAATCATGTAACTCATTGTCGTCTTATGCACTTGTAAGATAGTTAGTTATTAACGTGAGCTCCGCTATGTACTTGTGTTGTAGAGTGAAATGTAAGGAAGGAGCTGGACTATTGAATTCACATATAGGATTGTGTATTCATATTGGGAAGATAAGGTATGTAAGGTTACTCTTTCCGTATCCTTCTGCAGCACATAGTGTTCACATTGTCATTGTACTTTTTCCATTCCGAAATGTTCTAAGGTATCCCATTTTCGGTTATTAATTATTGTTACTCACATGTTCCTTATTCATTGATCAATTGTGATTCACATGAATCATGTTCATTGGCTAGTATTTCAAAGTTCCAATAATGTACAATAACCAATGTATCAATCTCATAGAAGTAAAGAAATGAAGTAATGTATAATTGTTGTATATGCTTGAGTAACATCCCATGGGTGACATAAAAGCCTAGAATGGGTTATCACGGTCACATCCCAGGGGCGATATAAAAGCCTAGCATGGGTTAATCACATCCCAGGGGTTAAAATACCTAGCATAGGTTAATCTCATCCCAGGGGCGACATAAAAGCCTAGCATGGGTAGAACGACAAAGATGAATAAATGTAAAGGCAAAAGAAGTAAAGGACGTAATGTACATGGTTACACATATGCATACCGGTGGTTTATCTGTACTAACTATTCTCTTATATTTGATTTCATGGAAGTACTTATATATCATGCAGTTTCATATGAGCCTTACATACTCAGTACATTCTTCGTACTGACGTCCCTTGGGGGGACTTACCTTACTTGTTGTAGGCACGGGTGCTATTAGACCTCCATAGTAGGTTGCGGATCATTTGCCGATCTTTGGTGAGCTCCAGTTGGTTCGGGGCTTTTCGAGTCACATGTGTACATTTGTTTTAGTATTTTAATGTTGTATAAAGTGGGGACTTGTCCCGACTTTAGATTGGTCATGTATATGCATCTGTTAGAGGCTTTGTAGACGTATGTGGGAATATGAATGTAAGGGATGTATGTCCATTTTGACTTGATGGCCCTAACGGCCAAGTTTCGTATATAGCATATTTTTCCATGACTTCCGCTATCTATATCTTATGTCTCTATGTGATGGTGATGCTTATTGAGTGACATGCATATAAGTGTAAATGAATGAAGATTGGTTATCTCGGGCCTTAACGGCTTCGGGTACCAGTTCGCCCCATTGGAATTCGAGGCGTGACACTCTAGTCTCAACTTTGTTGTATCACTCCACTCTAGATTCAACCTCTTCAGTGCCCATAATGCCTTATGCTCAAGTTCTACAGTCAAGTGGCATGCTTTGCCATGCACAAGCTGATATAGGGAAACACCAATAGGGGTCTTGAATGCTGTCTGGTAAACCCATAATGCATCATCCAACTTTCTAACCCAGTTTGTTCTATTGGCATTCATAGTTTTTGCCAAAATGAACTTGATCTCACGATTGGAAACCTCAACTTCCCACTTGTCTGAGGATGGTATAGTTTTGTCACCCAATGTTTCACACCACATTTCCCAGGCAAGGCTTTAAATAGACGATTGCAAAAGTGCGAGCCTCTATCACTAGAATCTGGAGAATATATTCTTCCTCAAAAATGTTGTGACACTCTTCCCTTTATTGTTTGGAAGCGCAACTCCCTCCACCCACTTTGAAACATAGTCAATAGCAACCAAAATATACTTCATTCCATATGAGCTCACAAAGGGGGCGATGAAATCAATGCCCATATATCAAATAGCTCAAGTATTATGGTCATCGAAAGCTATTGCCTTTGCGAGATGCTTCTTTGTCTTTGGCATTGGTCACAGGCTCATGCATAAGCATGTGCATTTTTATGAATGGTAGGCCAATAGTATCCGCATTGTAAGATCTTATTAGTAGTCTGCACACCACTATGAAGACCCCCAATCGGTGACTATTGACATGCCTCTAAAATACTCATCATCTCAACCTCAGGAACACATCTCTGAATCAGCCCATTAACACGACTTCGGAATAAGTATGGCTCATCCGAAAAGAACTTCCTCACATCATGCATAAACTTCTTTTAGCTGCTGAAATGATAGGTCTTCAAGCACCACATCACTCATTAAATAATTGGCAAAGTCTGTAAATCATGGAATCAAATCTTGCAATGCTGCCAATACCTGCTCATCTGGAAAAGTATCATCAACTTGAAGCTCATCCTTCAGTTTCAACATTGCCTCTACTTCAAGGCATGATAAGTGGTCAGCCACTTGATTCTCAATCCCTTTTCGATCTTTGACCTCAAAGTCAAATACCTATAAAAGTAGTACCTACCGAATCAACCTCAGTTTTGCATCCTTCTTTGTTATAAGGTACCTAAGAGTTGTGTGGTCAGTATGCACAATCACTTTTGTACTAAGAAAATAAGATCAAAATTTCTCAAATTCAAACACCATAGCCAACAACTCTTGTTCAGTCACAGTATAATTTTTTTGAGTTGGGTTAAGCATTTTACTAGCATAATAGATGGGATGAAAGATCTCCTCTTGCCTTTGGCTTGGGACTGTACATAGCACCACGCCACTAGCATTACACATAACCTCGAATGGCATAGACCAATAGGGCAACACGATAATAGGGGCTGAAGTCAACTTCTCTTTCAGGCATTCAAATGCCTTTAGACACGCATCAGCAAATACAAATTTCACCTCCTTGTCTAACAACTTACACAAAGGATTAGCAATTTTATAGAAGTCCTTAATAAATCAACGAAAAAACCTAGCATGAACCAAAAAGCTCTGAATACCTTTCACAAAAATTGGTGGAGGCAATTTTTTAATCACCTCAATCTTTGCCTTGTCAACTTCAATCCCTTTCCTTGAAATCTTATAACCAAGCACTATTCTTTCTTTGACTAGGAAATGGCACTTTTCCCAGTTTAGCACTAAGTTACAATCCTCGCATCTCCTCAAAACACTAGAAATATGAGCCAAGCAATCCTTAAAAGAATCACCAACAACTGAGAAGTCATCCATGAACACATCAATAGTATCCTCAACCATGTCAGAAAAGATGGACATCATGCAACATTAAAACGTTGATGGTGCATTGAACAAACCAAAAGGCATCCTTTTGAAGGTGAAAGTCCTATATGGACAAGTGAAAGTGGTCTTCTCTTTGTCATGGGCAACAATAGAAATCTGATTGTAACCCGAATAACTATAAAAAAATATAATACCATCCTCTGCCAGCAAGATGGTCTGACATCTGGTTTATGAAAGGCATAAGAATGTAATCATCCTTAGTCCATGCATTCAACTTCCTATAGTCCTTGCATACATGCCACCCCGTTACCGGTCTCATAGGAATAAGCTCATTTTTCTCAATTGGAACCATAATGATTCCACCCTTTTTAGGTACACATTGGATTAGGCTCACCCATTTGTTGTCAGTAATAGGGTAAACCACCCCCGCATCTAACCACTTGATACTTTCTTTATTCACCACCTCTTGCATAAATAGATTCAGTCTCCATTGATTCTCAATACTAGGAATGCAATCTGGCTCAAGTTAGATTTTGTGTGTGCAAATTCCAGGTAGAATCACAATAATATCAGCAATAGACCATCCAATGGCACTCTTAAACCTTTACAACATCAGCACCAAAGACTCAACTTGCTCATCTACCAAATCAGCTGCAATAATAATTAAAATATTATTCGCTCCCAAAAATACATAAAGAAGAAGGAATAGAAGACCCTTGAGCACCAAGAGTGGAGGCTCCTTAATAGAAGGCTTAGTTGGTGAGGTCACTCTATTCTTCAAATCAAGATCTAACTTCTTTGGGGAAAAATTGTATGGACCCCTACCATTAAGTGTGCTCACCATCTCATCATAACTCTCAATATCATCTTCCTAAAAATTCATAATCACCACTGCAAGTGCTTCGACTCCAAGCCTCTCCTCAATAGGAGCTACCAATGCATCATCATCGACTGAATCAATCACAGAAACCGCACGCATATCCTTTGGCTGCTTCATAAATTGGTATACATTGAAAGCTACATGTCTGTCATTCAATCTAAACTTAATATGCCCAGAAACCATATCAACCAATGCATATCTAGTCATAAGGAATGGTCTCCCTGAAATAATGGGAACCTTAAAATCAACCTCACAGTTAAGGATGACAAAATCATCCAAAAAAATAAAGGATACCACCTTCACCAAAACATCACATAAGACTCCCACGAGCTTCTTTACAGTACGTCCGACAATTGCTTTAGCATTGAAATAAACTTATGATACTTTCCTTCTTTAGTTCTCTTCTTTAATTTATGTGGACAAAATGGAGGAGGTCGTGGAATGGGGTCAAAACCTGTGGGACCTCCTTTTCCTTCCTATTTTTAGCCTCAATCTTTTTTTTAGCAACTGGAGATGGCTTGTTATATGCATTCTCATCAATAACTTGATTCTTGGATTTGGAAACTTTTTCAACATCAATCATCTCAGGTTTGGCTGCATTATCAACAAATATGGGCATAGGTGGATCGACAATTATCTTCCCATTTCTAGTGGTCATATTCATGCAGTGACTGTCATTCTTAGGATTATAGATAGTGTTGTTTGGAAGTGTACCTTTTTTATATTAATTCATTACTATAGAAATGTGGCCAAACTACTATTTAAGTTGCTTAATAATGGTAGAATATGACTCCACCTTCTAATTATCCCAAATATATCAACTCGAATCTTCTTAAGGCTTTTATCAATTTTCGCTACCCTTTTCAACACTTTAGAGAGCATCTCCTCTACCCTAGAATTACTCAAATCAGTATCACGACTCCCAGGTGAAATGTATAAGCCACTTCTATCATTCTTGTAATCATCTTTCCTCTTTTAGTCACCATCTCTACCTCTACTTCTATCTCTATACCCAAACATGTTGTAGTTATTATCCTTTTAATAGTTCTAACCTTGATTTCCTTGACCATAGCATCAATTGTCTTGATTAAACCCCTGTCTTTTGGCTTAGAAATAAGCTAATTGATCGTCTAAGTATTTTTCCTCCTCCTCAGAATCAGAATCATCAAGTCTAGGTGCTTTACCTTGGGACCCGACTGCATGTACCTTTTTTACCCCCGCTACTATAGACTATTTTGTAAATAGGTTAAAATTGGTCCTCAATTGTGCTACTTCCTTAGTGGACGCCTCATCTATCATTTGTTGCTCTGCAGATGCTCCTATCGAATAAGGTGCCTACGGGAACATCCGTTTACTTTGTATGCCAACCCTTGTTAGTTTTAGTGATTCTATCTAGTATCATTGAAGCATTCTCCCAAGTTAGACTAGTTAATGCACCTATAGTTACAGTGTCAGCTACAACTTAATTTTTCGCATTCAATGATCTATAGAAAATTTTGAGCAAACTGTGGGTTGGTATTCTATGATTTGGGACTTAATTTGTAGCTTCTTCTTAAACCTCAACCATGTCTCATACAATGCATCTGAATGTAGTTCCATAAAGTTATAAATCTCATCTTTCAACTATAACATTCAGGAAGGTGGGAAAAATCTCACCAAGAGTTACATCTTCAAATCCTGCCAAATAGTTATTGATCCTCTTGGTAACTTTGCCGACCATAGACTAGCTTCACCAGTCAGAGAGAATGGAAAGAACCATAGTCTAATAGCATTTTAGCTCACCAAGGTAACTTGTAGGAATTGCACATCCCTACGAAGTTCATTAGATGCAAGTTCACATCAGCAGTAGCAAGGCCAGGACTATGAATACTCTTTTCAAGTTCAACAATTATATTATAGCATTAGTGATGTCAAACTTGGCTCCTGGTTACAGTGAAGGTGGAACAATAGTATCCCTTTCACATGTATCATATAAATTTGGGTCATCACTGTACCATTAAACTGGGGAACATAATAATGGGGACGCTCATGGCCCTTATTCCTTCTTTGCCTCGCTTGTTCCTTAGTAGCAGCCAAAAGGTCTGCTTTATCTTGTCTAGCATGTGCATTAATTGATGCCTGGCGGGCAGCTTCCCGTCTTTGTTTTACTTTAGTAAGCATACAGACAATAGCTTCATCTATAGTCTCTTGAACTCCTGCATTGTGAAGTCCTGGTGGATCCATTCTCCTTAAATTTGTTAGTGTTCTCTCAAGTTTAAGATCAAGTGGAATCAGGGGAGTGCCCTAACTCCCATTGTTGGGCATGCCCCCTAAAAATAATAGAAAAAGTAAAATTGGGAAACAAAGATTAATAGTTAGACAAACAAAATTGATCTAATCCTAAACCATATTCCCCGACAACGGTGCCAAAACTGATGTATCCTAAATTACACTTTACTGTGAAGTATAAAGTGGTTGATGTATCAAATATAGAATCCCATAGGAAATAGGCTAGAAGCTTGATCGATGCGGTTATCTAAGATATTAGCAAATAATTTATGGTAATTGGGGGGCTTTTGAAATTTGGCTTTTGAACAAGTAACAATTGTGAATTTCTTCAAGATTGTAATCAAGAGAGAAGAGACACTAGAACTGTGTTCCCCATGGATTCATAACTCCATATGTTCTTCTTACTAGTGATCTCTCCTGGTGCTTAGCATGCAAAATTGATAAGATAAGTTCATCGAAACAACCATCCAGCCCCTATTATATGACTATCCTCAATTATGCTTCCACGTCTCATGAGTTTCACAATCTAATCCTTATTATGGATCCCATATTAGCTTTCCCGCATCCACGATTTAAGCTATTAAGTGAAGGTTGATAACTCCAAGTCTCCATTGTTTATTCCTTTTTTCCATCTGTTATCCCATCACCCAACCCAAGTAAGAATAATGTGAGTTCTAATATTTGTAATCGTTAGAAAGCAATCAAAGTAAGGAGAACAACAATACATGCTTAAACACCGATCAAGAATCACATCTACTTTGAACCCTTCTTTGTTAATCCATCATGGTTTCCATAACCCTAGTTGTGGGGTTTAGCTACTCATAATTGCAAGAATGCAATAGTAATTCTTGAAATAAAACATGATTATGAATTTACAAGAAGAAGAATTAAAACCACAAATCTCAACTATGTATTAATATCTCAAAGAATGTGATTACAACTCTCAAGAACAAGTATATGGACTCAAAAGTAGTAAGAAAATGTAAACTAAACTATAAAACCTAATAGGAGTATTTATAGTTGTAAAATAAATCTTGTCCTAAACAAAATTCGAAACTGAGTTGGGAGTGGCAACAGACGAGGCAACGGGTCATATAGACTGGCTATGCCTCATCGCATATGTCCATAGCCTATTGGACAGTTTTATTGTTAGTTGGTGATGGCTGATGGTGACGCCTCATAGAGACTCCCAATGGCTCATTGGATGATCTATTTCCCCGCAAGCCTATTTGCAAACTTTCAAGACTTTGGCCTCTTCTTTCTCAGGACGAGTCATGTTGTGATATCTTATGTGTGTGCCCACTAGTCATGACCTGCAGGGGACGAGCTCTTGTCCATGTAATAAATCCCAAACATCAAGTGTCTACCAACCTTATATCAACCAAATCATGTGGAGATGTCTAATTACTGGTACATTCCATAATAATGACAGATATCACAACAATCATAATCATAATGATAATATAAACAACACTTGTAAAAACCAACAAGCTTTCATGATTGCTTGCGATTAACACTTAGGATATCAAACAGTCATTTATTTTCCTAGAACATACATTCTACAAGAAATACTAAGAATTAGTTATCATGCACACATAACACAAATTGGATTTCAACTACATTAAAACCATCATCTACCTCAATCCAAGCTTGCACCACTCTATTAAACTTGAGCCTTGCCTTTTCGTGCAATTTCTGCTAGGTTGTGGTCTAAAACAAGAATATAACTCATAATCAACCAAATGACCTATAATGTCAAGGATTATAACCTAATCCCAAAATCCCAGGCCAAATTCATGAACATCCCACCTATTCTAGGGTTTTTCCACCATCAAGTTACCTTAAAACTATCAATTTCATGGTTACATTAGTGAATTAATGGCATGCAAGAGTAAATTAATGATTAACAACTAAAACCTAAGGGTTTTTCACCTAATTTACCCTCTTGTACCAGAAAATTTGCTAATTCAAGCTTAAACCCTCACTAAAATCCACAAACTAGTGATTCTAAGGTTAATTAACTGAAAAACTAGTTGATATCGATGGAAAACTGAAGAAAATCACCCTAATAGCCTATGCCTTTCCCCAAAAATGAGTTTAGAATAATAAACCATTTTTAGGAATTCACTTCCGAAAAGTCATGATATTTCGGACTAACTACTTTATGTCAAGTTAGATAGCGCGAGTTCTACTCACCTGAATTCACTTTCGAAAAGTCTTACGGATTCCCTAAAAAGTTAGCTAATATAAAATCAAGATAAATTTTATTATATTTATCCAATCCATTCTAGAATTATCCTAGACCATACCTCACTCCAATTTCATCTGAGACTAGCCTAACCTGAAATTTTTAACCCCCAATCCGAGGAAAATCTTAACCCAAATTTTTGTATAATTGACTTACCCATAACGATGAAAAGTGTCTTTAGAATGACTGATTTAATATTCTTCTTGGAGTTACAAGTTCAACAATCTGAAAAATGAATCATCATCTGCCAAAGTAAGTACCCCAAGAAACTAATTTAAAATTTTAGAATAGAAAATGCTAAAGCATTGGAAATGTGTTCTCTTCATAAAGACAAAGAAGTTAAATCATGGATGAAATAAAATATTGAGGTATGTTTGGCTCTTTATTATACCATACTGCCAGCCGACTAGATATAGTATTTATTGTACGCATGTGTGTCAAATTCTAGTTAGCTCCTAAAGACCCTATCTCACTGTCGTAAATTGAATAATTCGATATTTCATTAGCACTATTTTTTATGGCCTATGGTTTTGTCAAAATTGACATATTTAAAATTAAAGATTTCTCAAATTCAAATTATGCAGATAACAACTAAGATAGAAACAGTACTAGTGGAACTTGTCAATTTCTTAAAAACTTCTTAATTTTCTGGAATAGCAAGGAAAAAGGATTTGTATACTTATCCATAATGAAAGCTGAATATATTACCATTGACCAATATTGTGATCAAATTTTATATATGGTTTATCAACTCAGTGATTATAATTTATCCTTTAAACCTATTTAGATTTTTAATGATAATTCTAGTATTATCTGCCTGATAAAAACTATATGCATCATTCTCATGCAAAAAGTATAGATATTAAGTATCATTTTATTAGATATCATGTCATTAGTTGTGATATTGAGTTATCTTTTGTAAGACCTAATTTCCAACTTGCTGATATTTTTATAAAACCTCTCGTTGAAGCAAAGATTCTATCTCAGAGAATCCCATTGTATCATCTCAAATCCTCTTATAATTAATTATATTTGTTTTCTTAATTATGTTTTTGTGCTACGTAAATTTTATTAAATATATGTTATTTACTCACCTTATTTTTCTCTTCAAATCTGTCGTCGTCTCTATGTTTTTTCTAAAGTAATTATTACATTGCCTCATTTTCTGCTTCTTCTCATCTGTTTGCATCTTTTTTGAATCCATTGATAATCCTCACTTTTCATTCCTCCTATAAAGTATCTTCCCTCTATTAATTTACTTACTTCTGTCTTTACATCTTCTTTTTTTTTGTCTTGTCATTTCTAGGGCTGGGTATGAAATACCAAAAATTAAATTATCAAATCGAATCAAAAATTTGGTATTTGATATTCTGTAATTCGGCATTTGGTATGGTATTTGGGAGTAAAATTTTAAAATTATGATATTTGGATTCGGGTTTGGTATAAGATATTGATACAGTTTGGTATTCGATATTTACCAAATACCAAATTATTTATTAAATATAAGTCCTATATATAATTATATATAAATACTCAATACTATTCTAGAGGTACATGTTATATACGAATACATCCAACAAGCTAAAAATCCTCTACACTTTTTTATCATTTCTTAGTGTAGCTAAACTCTCTGTTGATAAATTGTGTAACCATAATTTTACTGTTCCTATTAGTGTTCTTTCTATGTAACCTGGTGTTTGTGCTATTGATATTTTATTATCTATTAGTTGTTTCGAAATATGTCCTAGCCATAATTGTAGTATTTTAGTTATATCGGTAACACAGTCTAAGTCTAAGAAATTAGATTGTTCTGGTGTTTTATTAGGTATCCATTTCGTATTTAATCTTCTATTCCATAGTGTTTCTTCTCTATCATATGAGCCATAATCAGCTGAAAAATAATTTGGACTTGAGGTTCTTGGATGTAATCTTTCTCGTGTTAATGTAGAAGTATTTGGTTCATGTTTAGTATTTGTATTAATTTCTGGGGTATTAATTTCTGGTTCTTCTTTGGTAGTTGTATTGATTTCTGGATTATTTATTTGGTTTAGTATTTCCATGTAAGTTTCACTAGGGTCATCATTCGTTAGTTCTTCAATTTCTTCACAGAAAAATACAGGACTCTGTGACAACAAAAGAGATACGACGACTCGTACTGAATATACAAAATTTTACATTTACTATTGAAGTAATTAGGACTGACAAAAATACTGTTGCAGATTACTTATCAAGACAAAGCTACCCATATAACTTTGCACTTTACCAGCAAAATCCTTCGTTCTTCTTCTTTTGCAGGGGTTGTCTTTCAAGGTGTAGTTTCATTGAAATTGAGATGAGGCTAAGTACAATGTAGCATCTCATTGATGAGAGTCTTGAAACAATTGACTTTATGAGTTGTTGAAAAGAATTGGTCAAACATAAATAATTGCTTCGAGAAACATATCATGTTTTTCTCACTTGGTTTTAGTGTAAGAGAATAGCATACCAACTCGCGCACCAAAGTAGTATGTGTTACCTTTATTGAATATATTTTCAGTAGTATCTCTCTCCAACTTTAATATAATATTTTCATATACCGTATCGAACCGAAGTTTAATTTACTAATTACCGAATTATCGAATTGAAGTTTAAAAATATGGTATTTGTATCTACTTTCAATTATCAATTACCGAATACCGAAAGCTCACCCCTACTCATTTCTATTCACTCATGGGTAAATGTCAGAAGCATTCCCCTCTTTCCACTCACTAGAGCTCTAGAAACAAGAGAGGACAAAGCTTCTTCTCCCATTCCTATTGATTTTAATATTCAGGGCACTTTGCTCTTTCTATGTCCTCCGCTTCTTCTACACAGCATCTGGGCAAACACCATGGTGACATTGATGATAGAGTGAATTAAAAAAATAAGTAAAATCTTGACATCTTTCTAAATGTGAAAGTGGAATTTTGGGGTCCTTTGAATGAAGACCTATTTCACTCTCTAAAGGAAAAAACCCTTGAGCATGATAGGGTTATTGATTTGGATATCCTTCTCTCTCTTTATTGTCATGTTAAAGAACTTTTCAAATTTCAAAGATGGTCAAATATCTTCTCTTCCACTCCCAAAGTTATGTATGAACCCCTCATTAGCTTGTTCTATGCTGATCTCCTGTCTTCCAAATTAGGTGAATTAAAACTCTAGTTCTTAGTAAATGTATTTTCTTGATTGTGCGCTCTTTGACTCCATCTTTAAAATTCAGAGTTTTGGTCTCTCTGCTTGTTTTAAATGCTCCTAGCTTTTTAACTTTGAGGTAGTCTCTGGGCAAACCAAGAGCTTTCTTTCTTTAGACTGTACATATTTCTTACCTACTCAATTAGGACCCATGGATTTGCCTTTTAAGACTAGAGTTATTACCCATATCATTGCTACTACCCTTCTCCCTAGTGTAAGTTTTAACTCTATGCTAATGTAGCCTGACACTCTCCTTACCTACTGTATCTTTTCAAAATGCAAGCTCAAACTTTCCTTCATTGTTTATAACTTCATGTTGGAAGCTTCCTCTAATATCTCTAGTATTTATTTTGGCATTCTCATTACCCCCATAATGGAGGAAAATAACATCAGCCTGGGTGACATTCTTCCTCTATACATCAAACAATGCTACAACTCTTGAGATTTTTCAAGTATAGGCTATGTTCGTACTGAGACCTTTCAATTCTCAAATCTTAGTCTGATGTCCCTAAACTATTGCCCCCTCCAAGTCCAAGTCCTCTCCTTCTCTGATCTTATTTCTTCCTCTCAATCTCATGACATTCTTTCAAAGTTGATACAAATGGATGCCAAGCTAGATTCCTTTAAATACATCCAGATTGCTATTCATACCAGCTCAAAAGAGTCAAAGATGTCATGATGAGATAGGAACAGACATTTCTCACTTGTGCAACAAATTGAATCAAGACATCAAAGAGGCGTTCAAAGTGGCCAACGATATTTAGACTAGCAAAGAGTCGATCACCACCTCCATCTCCACAAAGTTTGAAGCTATGAAAAATACTACTATTAATACTCTAATGTAGTTTTTGAACCAAGAAAAACTATTTTTGGATGACTATACTAATCTTTACTTCTAGTTCTCTTTTTTTAGTATGTCTATTGAGCCTAAGGTTAGTTAAACCGCTTACTAGCATAAGCTCTCTTTGCTCTTAATATTACTTTATGGTATGTGATGTTTAGTGCACTCATCTCTCTTCCTACCCCTTGTGCATTTGTATCTTTCTTTTTGCTACTATCAAAGGGGGAGAAAAGGCACATAAATAGAGGGAGTCAACAATGCAAGAAGACTCAACATCATAAAAAAAATGAAAGAGGAAAGTTGACTATACTTAAGTTGTATTCATCAAAATGGAGAATATTGTTATGTTGATTTTAATAATGATCATGTATTATTTATAGGAAATCAAATAAAACAAAAGGTATGCAACATAAAAGGAAAATCAAAGAAAAATAAGAAGCCAAGTTAAGGAAATGATTAAGGAAGCAAGTACCAAGAAACTTAATTGATTTGAATCAATTAAGAAAGTAAGTACCAAGAGAGAAAATTGATATCTATAAATTAAGGAAGAAAGTACAAAAGGATCTCAACAAAAAACTCGAGATTTAGTTCACATCTCAAATTTTGCTGGAAGACTCCAAATCAAGAAAGAAGATTTAATCAATAACAAATCAAATTAAAGTAATAAAAAGCTTAACGTTATTCTTGAAAATAGGATCATTCACCCCTCTTTCCAAGGATAAAATCTTTTGGGTTGATTTCTCTTCTCACAAGATCTTCCAAGGCTCAATGCAATAAAATGACCTACAGGGTCATGATGCATCTTCTACCACTCAGCTTAAGTGGGTGAACCTCCACTTCTACAGAGGCACATGTGAACAATGACCTCCACTTATGCGGAAGGTCTGCCACTTAAGCAATGCCTCTTTTGTGGCTAGACCTCCACTAAAACGGTGGTAACAGTATATATACTTGTCTTCTCCATCTTGAAATCATTTCCAAGTGTTTGTTCCATCATTATTGAGACCTTTGAGCTTGGTAATTGTGGATATTTGTCCAATAGATCAAAAGTAAGAAAATTCCATTTCCCGTGATTGTTACTTATTACTTTCCCCATTGAATTTTGCTCAAATTCTAGTTAAATTATAGTTTCTTGTCTTGACTTTCTTTAGCTTATGGGACTAATTTGATCCTCATTCTGGCCTCCGATCATACTCAAATTCTGAGCATGTGATCCTTGTCCTATGAGGGACCTAGTTGCAGGTTTAATTTTTAAATTCTGTTAGAAGGTTCCATGTGCTGATTTTTTACCTAATTTTCAGCCTGGGGTATAAAATTGCAATATGGGTATTGCTCTTCTTGTCTTAATAAGTAGATTACTATTTTGATACCATGGCGGCAGTCAGGGGCTTCTCAAAAAGGAAAATCCCTGGAGTAGTGGTTTGAGAGTGAGTTATTAAACCTCCAAGTAGATTTGGCTTTCCTACTCTTAGGCGTAGCTTAAATGAGGTATAAAATGATGATTTGCTAATTATCGATGAGATGTTAGGGTTTGAATATGAATTTATCTAAGTGTTTCTGATTCATTTAGCTTATTTAGGAGCCTTAGGATAGAATTTCACCGTAAATTCTTAGTTTAGGCAGTTACTCCTCTCTTGGAACTTAGTCTAGAATGCCTGATAGCTTTAGGATTACTATTAGAATCCTAGGTTTGGGTAGTCAACTTTCCTTAGCTCGGGTTTTTGAGGATTTTAATTATGTTATTGATCCCCTGTTGGGTAGTTACCTTAGTTAGCCCTTTTATTATATTATTCTTTATCATCCCCTATCTGTGTATATTTATGCATAGGTACTCATATTTGGCTGGCATGAACACACTCATCCACTCTTATACTCTAAGTTTGACATAGTACGGAGGGATATTCTACTGACTTGGGTTTTTATCAGACTTGCCCCATTTTTTAAAAGTTTTGAGCTCCAAAGAGCCATGTCACCTTTCTATTTATCTTTTTCCAATGATGAGTTTTCTTAAATGGTCATACCATCTTTTAAAACTCAGTCCAAGGAAAATTTTGTTCCTTTTTACTCTTTATCTTATGGTTACCCCCGATGTAAGATTCTAGGTGTGATTTCACTCAATTAATTAGCTACGTATGGGGTAGATACTTGGCAGGCCGAAGTGGATTCCAACTCACTTACTACATGGGTCTGTTTCTGCATTTATAGGTCTTCCCTTTTTTCACTCATTCATCCATATGCATTGCTCATAGTTAGTATTGTTTATTGTTTGTATCTATCGTGCTTATACGTGTGGTTGGGTTATTTTACTTGTTACTTGTGCCTTTTGAGCTTATATGGGCCCAGTTAAGTTGTAGTTAGGTTGTTATTATGCAAGTTGATGTTATTTACATGCTTATATCGTACTCAATTATTTAGACATGCCCTGTTTAGCCTTTTTCTAGCCTTAATATGTTTAACTTACCTTATATTCAAACTTTAATGTATTTATATCTTATTTGAGCTCAGTCAGCCTATGATGCCTACTGAGTACCATGTGTTTTCATACTTATACTATACTTTCCATATTTTTCCCTGATGTAGATCCTAGTACAAGTTCTCACCGAGGATATCTACCTCGTGCAGAGCATTTTAGTCGGAGTCTTAGGGTGAGATCTTGACGGTCGGAGTTGATCCATATCCCTCTACTTTTGGACTAGTCTTTATTTTGTGTATTTTGAGATAGTTTTGTATTTATTATATCTACTCAGTACTCCTTATATTTGTAGTAGCTCTTGGACCGACTGATATTAGGTTTTGAGGGGTTATTTTTTATATTTTTTACCTTTACTATCTATGTATAAATGTATGGGATTTATTACCTATGTTTATATTATATATTTGGCCTCTATATCTTGTGTGATTCTCTTCTTATTATTAGCCTGTTACTTGTAATTTTGAGCTATGGGTTTGGCTTACCTGTTGGTGGGTTATAGTAGGTGCATTATGAATCAAATTTTTGGGTCATGATAGTTTTGTATAGGTTCATCGATATCGTTGGGGCAAGATTAAAATATCAAGTAGAGTCTCGCGGATCGATATGATAACATTTGTATCCAATCTTTAGAAGGCTGTGGGATATTCTTAGAAAAATTTTACCTTTGGATTCCTCATCCTGCGTTCTTATTCTTATTTGATTCAAAAATCTTACTTGTTTCACTCTTTTGTAGATAGATAGGACAAGTGCTATTGCGTTGATAAGAAGGACCCTGCATTGATAGCTAGGAACTGAGGTAGAGGTCAACCCCAAGATCAATGTCAGGCTTGAGCTGCAACACTAGCTCAAGACCAGGATAGGGAGTCGTCACTAGAGCTAGAAGTTGTTCCAGAGATAGTGCCAGAGGATCTACCAACTCAGCATTGGTAGATCAGGGACCAGCCCAAACTCCACAAAAATTTGTAGATGTGTTGGTACTACAGGATGCACTGGTCCGCTTATTGAGTACTCTAGGAGGAGTGCCACAGACATCAACTCAAGGAGCGACTCAAGGTGTTCAAGGTATAGGAGCACAACTTGCCATTGTGGTTCTCCGTGTTAAAGTCTTACTAGTGTTGGTGATTGCTCAGTCGATGGAAACCCGACCAGCTATGACTTCAGAAGAGTAGAAGATAGGGGTGTGCATTGGTTGGTTTGGTTTCATTTTATATATTATCGGTTTGTTTTATCGATTTTTAGTTTTAAATACACTACCCAATAACTAAACCAGTAAGATATTTTTTATCGGATTTCTATTTATTGGTTTTTGGTCCTTCACGATTTGGTTTTTAGTTTAACCAATAAGAAAATGCTCACAAACCAAATATATGTACTTCTTTCTTTTGAATAATTATATACTATTTTGGATGCCTATGTTAGTGTGACATAAAGCAAGACTTAATTAATAAATGTAACCGACTATAGTTAAGTAATTCAAATTAAACAGGATTAATTAGTTTGTACTTTTGGAACCAAAAAATCATGACTCTAATAATAGACTAAACTAATATTGACTAATCCAATCAAATAAACATACAAGTTTCAATAACTTTTATCATAAAAAGGAACAAGAGAATCAATTTCCACATATAGGAAAGAAAATATATATAGTATGTCTCCATCTCTCAAGATTGAGTGATTCGAATCCCCCTTCTTCTTCTTCCCACAAAACTGAAACTAAAGAATTCCTTGTAGGGTCAGCTTAGGAAATTAAATAGGGCTTTCAGGTTTTGTAGAAACTATAAAGGCACTAATATATATAAGTAAGGATAAAGTAGTAATTTAGTGTACTCTTAATGGGTTATTGATTTACCCAATAAACCAATATTAAAAAACAAAACCGAATAGATAACCCGATAAAAAAATTTATAAAATCATTAAAAAACTATTGGCCCCAAAACACACTAGTAATAAAAAAAATAGCATTTTTTATTCGATTTATTGGTCAGTTCAATTTTTATACACCCTTAGAGAAGATGCTAGGTCAATTTATCATATTGGGTCCTCCGAGGTTTTGAGGCGCTTTAAGGGTGGATGCGTACGAGTTTCTCATCAGTTGTTAGGAGAAGTTTCATAACCTTATTTTATTGGAGTCATATGGAGTGGATTATACCATGTTTCAACTAGATGGGTTTGTGAAGCAGTGGTGGAGGGCATATGTTGAGTGTAGACTAGCTGGGTCCCCTCTCATGACTTAGGCATAGTTTTCTAAGTCTTTTTTGGGGAAGTATGTACCTTGTAGCATGCTAGAGTGAATGAGGGATGAGTTTATAAGTTTGTAGTAGGGTTTTATGACTATATCAAAGTATGAGTTGAGGTTCCATGAGTTATGAAGACATGTTGCTATGATTTTACCTACTAAGCACAAGAAGGTGTGCCACTTTGTCAGACGGTTGAGACTATAGATTGTCCTAGCTACTTAGTAGATAGAATTATTGGGTTGTCCATTTTTATAGGTTGTTAACTATGCATGGACTATATAGGGCATACATTATAATGCCTACGGGGCAGCGATAAGAGGCCCCACTGTCAGGGCAGTTTCAGTGGTTCTCAGTTTAGAGGAAGGAATTTTCTACCTAAGGTCATAGTGGTTCAGACAGAAATTTTCTACGGGGCAACGATAAGAATCGCTTCAGATTGTAGATGGGATTCAGACAGGTCATAGTGGTCAAAGATCTAGACAATCTTCACGGGGTTCTTATTCTGGGTCTTTAGGCCAGAGAGTCCAGTATAGATCAATAAGTTTTTCTCATTGTACTTTAGATGATAGACGTAGCTTTGAGTGTAGAGAGATCAGTCACTTTGCCAGAGAGTGTCCCTAATGTAGGATGATTGAACAGTCAGCACCGCTAGTTCATCCTCTCAGGGCAGTGGCGCCACTGGCCAGATGTTGTACTTGGGGTATTAGAGGTGGACCCTAGAGTACTTGTAGAGATGTTCAGCAAGGTAGGGTAGGTAGTCATTCAGATTCTCAGTCTAGTGGCAAATATAGACAATTGTATGCCTTTCCTGGTAGGCTAGAGGTGGAGGCATCTGATGTCGTGATAATAGGTATGTTTTCATTCTGCAGTCAACCAGCCTCTATTTTATTATATCTGAGTTCCATTTTTTCATACGTGTTGGTCTACTTTGCTTCTTAGTTGGGGTTGACTAGTGAGCCTTTTTTGGTTCCCTTGTGTGTAGCTACTCCTATAGCAATTCTTCTATAGCAGATCAGGTACTTAGATCCTTTGTGGTAACTATTATGTAATATGACTCTTGGGAAGATCTTATTATGCTTGACATGGTCAACTTTAATGCGATTCGGGGTATGGACTGGTTATCCCCTTATCACGTGGTCTTGGATTGCATTGCCAAGACTATTACCTTAGCCATTCCTAGTATCCCCTTGGCCATATGGAAGGGTTCTAATAGTCATGTACTGGCAGGGATTATCTCTTATATTCAGACAAGGAGGTTAGTGTCGAATGGGTGTTTAGCCTATCTTTCTTTTGTTCGTGATACTAGTAACGACACTCATTCGCTTGATTCTGTTCTTATGGTTTGTGAGTTTGTTGATGTCTTTCCTACCAACTTGCTCAGTCTCATGCCTAATCATGATACTAACTTTTCTATTGATGTTGAGTCAAGCACCCAGCCCATTTCTATTTTGGCATACCATATGGCTCCTGTTGAGTTAAAAGAGCTTGAGGTGTAGCTTCAGGATCTTCTGGGTAAGGATTTTATCAAGCCGAGTGTTTCTCTAAAGGATGCTTCTATCCTATTTGTGAACAAAAAGAATGGCACCATCCATATGTGTATTGACTATCAGCAGTTGAATAAGGTGACTATAAGGAATAAGTATTTGATGACACGTATCGATGACCTGTTTGATCACCTTCAGGGTACAGTAGTGTTTTCTAAGATTGACTTTAGATCTAGCTATGATCAATTGAGTGTTAGGGCAGTGAACATCCCTAAGACAGCCTTCAAGACTCGCTACAGCTATTACGACTTACTGGTGATATCTTTTAGGTTGACCAATGTCCGAGCAATGTTCATGAACTTGATGAACTGTGTGTTCAGGACTTATTTGGACTCCTTCATGATTTTTTTTATTGATGACAACCTTATTTACACAAAAAGAGGGGAAAAGTATGAGCATCATTTAAGGATTGGGCTCCAGACTTTGAGACATGAGCAATTTTATGCCAAATTCTCAAAGTGTGAGTTTTGGATTGATTTTGTAGCATTCTAAGGGCACGTGGTCTCCAAGTATGGTATTATGGTAGACTCGACAAAGATTGAGGCAGTTCGTTAATGGGTTAGGACTACTTCTTCTATCGAGGTTTGTAGTTTCATTGGGTTAGTGGGTTACTACAGATGATTCATCAAGGAATTTTCTTCTATTGCAGTGCCTTTGACTAGATTAATAGGAAGGATGTCCCATTTTAGTGGCTCGATGAGTGTGAGGCGAGCTTTATGAAGCTTAAGTACTTACTCAATTCAGCTCTAATTCAGACACTTCCAGTTAAGGGCCAAGGATTTACAATTTATTATGATGCTTACGGTGTTGGTTTGGGCTTTATTCTAATGCAAGATGGTGGAGTGATGTCATATGCTTCTATATAGCTAAAGGTGCATGAGTACAACTACCCCACCTGGCGGTGGTAGATTTCATGCTTAAGATTTGGATGCATTAATTGTATGGCGTGTATTGAGAGATATTCACCAACTATTGTAGCCTTCAATACATTATTATATAGAAGGATCTTAATACGAGGAAGTGCAGGAGGCTGGAATTACTGAAGGACTATGATCTTTCTATTCTGTACCATTTGGTCATGGCAAATATGGTGGCGGATGCCTTGAACTGAAAAGCGATGAGTATGGGGAGTTTGCCTTTTTTGCAGTTTCAAAGCGACCATTGGCCTTGGACATCCAGTCTATATCCAATAGGTTGGTTCAACTTGATATTTTTGACACTAGGAGGATTCATGCTAGAGTTGAGGCTCGGTCTAAGCTGATAGAGCAGATTCAAGAGCGATAGTTTAAGTATAGTCGATTGAGGGGTATTTGAGATCAGGTGTTAAGAGGCAAGGCTAGGAAGGACACCTTAGATTCAAAGGGTTTTCTAAGATTTTAGGGTCTTATTATGTTTTGAGGGTGGGTGATTTGACTCGGTTGATATTGCAAGAGGCCCATTGTACCAGATGTTCCATTCATCCAAAGGCAACTAGGATATACAGGAATTTGAGACAATATTACTAGTGGTCTAGGATAAAGAGGGATATGGCAGAGTTTGTGTCTCAGTTCTTGACTGTTAACAGGTAAAGTTTGAGTACTTAAGACCCGGTAGCTTGATTCAGAGGCTACCCATTTTCGAGTGGAAATTAGAACGGGTAACTATGGACTTTGGGATTAGTTTGTCGTGCACTTTTTAGGGTTTTGATTTTATTAGGGTCATTGTTGATCGATTGTCCAAGTATGCTCACTTTCTAGCAATCCAGATGTCCTACAGTTAGGAGAGGTTGGCCCAAATTTATGTTCAAGAGGTAGTCCATTTTCACGAGGTTCCAGTGTCCATTATTTTTTATAGAGGTACCCAGTCACCTCTAACTTTTGAAGGGTTTTTCAGGAGGTGTTAGGTACCTGGGTTTGAGCTCAGCATGATATTTCACCCTCAGATCTATGGCCTATCTGAGTGGACTATTTAGGTTCTACAAGATATGTTATAGGACTATGTTATTCATTTCGGAGGTCAGAGAGACTAGTTTCTAGCCTTGGTATAGTTTGGTTATAACAATAGCTATCATTCAATTACCTAGATGGCTCCATTTGAGGAATTATATAGTAGGTGGTGTAGATCTCTAGTGATATGGTTTGATTCCTTTAAGGCTTGGTCATGGGGTATGGACCTACTTTGTAATTCATTGGATAGGGTCCGAGTGATTCAGGATAAGCTATGGGTAGCCTAGAGCAAGCAAAAAAGTTATGCTGACCATAAACTTCAAGCATGAGAGTTTGGGGTTAGTGATAGAGTGTTTTTTATGTATCGCCCATGAAGGGTGTGATCAGGTTCGGAAAGAGAGTCAAGCTCAGCCCAGGTATATTAATCTATTTGAGATTCTACTATGGGTAGGTGATATGGCGTAGGAGTTAGCTTTGCCTCCAGCATTTTCTGCTATTCACTCTATTTTCTATGTACCATGCTATGGTGGTATATTCTTGACTAGTTTCACATGCTCTAGCATGATTTAGCTCAGCTTGATGAACATTTGACTTTTGAGGAGGAGCTAGTTGTTATTCTAGCCAAAGATGTCTGATGATTGAGATTTAGGGAGATTCCAGTGGTTAAGGTTAAGTGGAGGCACTGTCCAATTGAGAAGAATACCTGGGATTCTAAATATGACATATGGACCCAGTACCCTCAGTTGTTCAAGCCTTTAAGTATTTTTTGTCCCTTGACTTTAGAGGATGAAATTCCTTTTAGTAATGGATGTTTTAATAACCCTCTAGGTCAATTTTTTCATTTTCATGCATTTTTTGTGTTTTACAATTTCTGACAGTTGTCCTAGGTCATTTATGACTTGCTTGGACTAGTGATTTGGTTCTAGGGCAGTTTGTTTGATCTTTAAGCCAATTTTCCTATTTTGGAACTTTTGAAGTTAAGAAATTGGAGAGGAGCTTTTTGGGGCATGCTGGGTTTTATCGTAGATTCATCAAGGATATTTCTAAAATTGCACATCTCTTGTGTAAGTTGTTGGTGAAGGAAGAGAAGTTTATTTTTGATGATGCGTGTCTAAAGGCCATTGAGTCTCTATAAAAGAAGTTAATTTCAGTCCCTATTATAGTTTCACCTAATTTGTCTATGCCATTTAAGGTTATGCGTGATGCTAGTGGTGTGGTGCTAGGAGCAATCCTAGGCCAAAGGGGAGATAAGATTCTACATTCGATCTATTATGCTAGCAAAGCACTTAATCCCAAAAAAATTATACTATGACTGAACAAGAGTTGCTTGTTGTGGATTTTGACTTTGAAAAATTTCGGTCTTATTTTCTTGGATGAAAGTTATTATGCATACTGATCACACAACTCTTAGGTACTTTATGGTGAAGAAGGATGTGAAGCCGACGTTGATTCGTTGGGTACTTCTGTTATAGGAATTTAACTTTGAGGTCAAGGATCAAAAGGGAGTTGGAAATCAAGTGCCTGGCCACTTATCATGACTTGAAGAAGAGGCAATGTTGATATTAAAGATGAGCTTGAGATTGATGATACTTTTCCAAACGAGCAGGTTTTGGCTGCATCACAAGACTTGATTCCATGGTTTGCAGATTTTTCCAATTATTTGGCAAGTGCTATGATGTCTGAGGAGCTATCAATTCAGTAGAGAAGGAAGTTTATGCATGATTTGTGGAAGTTTTTCTGGGATGAGTCATACTTATTTTGGATTTATGTAAATGGACTGATTCATAGATGTATCCAGGAGTTAGAGATGATGAGTATTCTAGAGGCATGTCATTCATCACCAGTTAGGGGTCATCGTAGTGGTGTGCGGACTGCTCATAAGATTTTACAATGTGGGTATTATTGGCCCACCATTCATAAAGACGCGCATGACTATGCAAGATATTATGATCAATGCCAAAGATAAGGGAAGATCTTAAGAAGGCAAGAATTCCCAATGACCCCAATGCTAGAACTTACGCTATTTGGTGTATGGGGTATTAATTTCATGGGCCCTTTCATAAGCTCATATGGTATAAAGTATATCTTGGTTTCTTTTGATTACATTTCAAAGTGGGTGGAGGTGGTTGCGCTTCCAAACAATGAAGGGAAGAGTGTGACAGCATTTTTGAGGAAGAACATATTTTCCAGATTTGGTACGCCATAGGCAATCATCAATGATGGAAGTTCACATTTTTGCACGTGTCCGTTCAAAGGCTTGCTTGAGAAATATAATGTGAAGCATAAAAGGGCAACACCCTACCATCCACACTCAAGTGGGCAAGTTGAGGTCTCCAACCAAGAGATCAAGTCAATTTTGGCGAAGACTATGAATGCCAATAGAATGGAATGGGTGAGAAAGTTAGATAATGCACTGTAGGTATAGGCCTATCAAACAACAATTAAGACTCCTACTGGCGCTTCCCCATACAAGATTGTGTTTGTAAAGGCATGCCATTTGCCTGTTAAACTTGAGCATAAGCCATTGTGGGCATTGAAGAGGTTAAATTTAGAATGGAGTGATACAGCGAAGCTGAGCCTCAAGAAGTTGCATGAGATGAATGAATTTCGTCTTAGAGCATATGAAAGTTTAGATTTATACAAAGAGAAGATGAAGGAATACCATGGAAGAAAGATCGAAAAGAGAGAGTTCATAGCAGGTGATATGATTCTGTTATTGTAGTCCAAGTTGAAGTTGTTTTCTAGGAAGTTGAGGTCAAGATGGAGGACCTTATCGAGTGGCGATGGTGTTTCTGTTTGGTGCTATTGAGGTTAAAAAGGATGAGGGCTGAAGTTCAAAGTGAATAGCCAAAGGGTGAAGCATTACCTTGGTGATGTTGATGAGGTCAAGCTAATATGCGAGGTGGTTCTTGGTGAAGTCTGAGTAAAAAAGAACACACGAGTCATGTCGTGAAATTAAATCAAGTGTTGCATGGAAGGAAACCCGTGTGTAAGTTTGGTGAAGTCTGAGTAGCCAAATTTTCCATGTCGTGCAGCAATGTTAAATCAAGCGCTGCTTAGGATTCAACCCAAGGATTTTGTACTTGATTTTTACTTTTTATTTATAGGGTAACGTGTGCTAAAGTGTGTAGGGACAATGCCGAAAAGAACTTGGGAACTGGAACAACAACAAAAATCACAAGCTAAATGAACGACTGTTGAAAGATCCAACGATCGTGGTTTCTATCGTCTGCATAAAGTCCACAAAATTGATTTTCAGGAGATGGTCCAATAATTGAGTACCAACGACCGTTCCAAGAAAGAACAGTCGTGGAAACCATCGTCTGACTAAACTCCTGAAAACCAACTTTCAGGAATTGGAACTAACGAGCTTAAGGAACAATCGTTGCATCATAAAATTATAATCCTTAAGCTTCTTCTATTCCCAGTTAAGTTTCCTTAGATTTCTAGGAATGAGGATATGCAACAATCATTGCATGAACCAATGAACCTAGGAAAGAGCCGTTCATTGGGTCTTAAAATTTCTTTTAAAATTAGACCCGACCTGACCCGGCTTAACTTAAAATCCCTAATTCTTCTACCCAAAGACCCGATACCATTATACTCCTATTCAAACACAAAAATATACCCACAACTATATGATCATAGCACAAAACAAAGCACTAGCTCCAAGGCTGCCAAGTCCAAAGCCATTGTGCCCTCAGCCACTCCTATTGAGCTTCTCTAATCTGAAGAGAGAGGTCAAGCTTCAAATCCAAATGGGAGTCAGCCCAAGGCTGAGAATCCTGGTGATGATGAGTCGGTAGGTGGATCCGATAACACTAACTAAAAAGCCTCTGATAGAGTTGTTGCTGAGGTTACGCCTCTATGAGGGGAAAATTTGAGGCGATTGGGTGTTCTAGAGTCCTGAGTTTACTATAATGATAGGGTGTCCCTTAAAATCAAGAGGAATGTCAAGAGGAGAATACAAGAAGAGCCTCACATGCTACTCAGGTCACTATAAAGTGTTCCTGTACTGAACCAGCTGTTTGATAAATATAAGTTGGATTGAATGACGAAACCTTTAGATAGCTATGGTGTTTAAATAGTATAAGAGTTTTATGCAAACTATGTTTCCTCACTAGAGAACATGACTACTTCAAGGAAGGATAAGGAAATGAGAAATCAACCAGGTTGGATACGGTGTTGGTACGAGGTACGGAGATTGACATATCTGAGAAGGCCATCTCTAAAATTCTATTAGGTACAACTTTTGTGTCGCCAGCTGAAACATCAAAATTTGACCACTGGATACCAGACTTCAAAAAAGTGAAGCAGTTGAGTTGGGAAGATAATCTGATGCACTACAAGTTGTTGGCTCGCTACATAGTTGAAGATAAGAAAGAAGCTGAATGGGTCAATGGCACAGCGATCTACAAGCACACACTGAACATTCTTGCTAAATCCTGGTGGTCCATATTTAGGCATCACATAGCACCAATGAGTAATGGCAATGTGCTGAGTACTGACAAAGGAAGGGTGGTGGTAGCCTTTTTAGCTGAGATAGAGTTGAACATCCTACGGATGATTGCTGATGCGATTAGGGAGCGAGTTCTTATATATCACACTATTCTCTTATTCCCTAGTCTTATGACCATTTTTTGTTGTAAGTCTAGTGTGCCATACATACCCGCTGTCGACTGATTTCTCGGGCCAACCAAAACAGCTGATATAGCATTGATAAAAGATTACATGAATTTGGTTGCTTGAGCTAGAGGTCTAGTGCTAGATTTAGCCCCATGGGCAGCTGAGGGGGTTGACCCTACTTCTCAAACTATAGAGATTCTGGCTACTGAATTTGGTGACTTTATGTGCACTTCAGCCTATTCCCACGGGCTATGATTTGGTCCCGAAAGAGTTGCTTTAAAAAAATGCTTAAAAGGCAGGCCATCTATGAAGTAAGGATTGAAAAATTAGAGAAAAGGGTCAAGACTTTTATGGAGAATGAGATCAAGAGTGTTATGTGAGGTATGCAGGTGAGGTTTAACAGTTTTAAGACAAATTAGAGAGTGTGTAGGCTCCATATTTGAGTACAGTCACTGCTTAGCTTGACTCACTTAAGATAGTTGTAAAGGACCTCACCAAGAGATAGTTTCATGTTGTGACACCTCCTTTATTACAGCTTATTAAGGAGGAGTTTGATGTTTACGTGATGAATTTCTACACACAGGCCCTGACAGATGGGGGCGAGGGTAAAGAATTAGATGATACGGAAGATGGTATGAAGCCCCATAGAAAGAGAAAGAGGAAAGATAAAAAGGGAAAAAAAAAAGGTGGTAGATAAGAGCGAGAGGACCTCCAATGTGAATATATTGGAGAGGAGTGAGTTCCCAGCTGATGTTATTGCTATTGTTGTTGAGAGTAGAGGTGGTACAGAGATAGCCCCTATGATACAATCATTGAGTGCATTGGCCACCACTGGCGCCACTACATCTGAGTCCCCGAGAGTCGGAGAGCACGGAAGGGTTGCATCTGTGACCCTCACTGATCAGTCTGAGATAGGTGCCTAGTGCGCCACAGGTATGTCCTTACCCTAGTTTTTTATTTTTACTATTTTGTACATTGGGGACACTGTATGATTTCTTAGTTGGGGGTAGGGGTATACCAATATCCAAGGCTTTTTGTTGTCGTATTTCTTTTCCCTTGGATGTGCTATCTAGTTGGAACAGGAATGTTTAGGATTTTACTTATTTTTTTAGGTTATTTTTTATGTTATTTGTGTAACTAATAGAGAAATAGGAGAACTTAGTGCAGTCAAAATAAAAAGAGTATGCAACCTAAGTTTTTAAATTTAAATATTTTAATAATACCCCTCATTTAACTCTAAAGGTGTATTGTGTGTTTACTATGAGTTGTGACTAAGTGTGGATCTCATTATGGAATTAGGATTATGGGTGTGGTAATCATAGCCTAACTATGTATGAACCAGATAGGTAGTAACTGCTAACTTAGCCCTGAGCCATATGTGTGTGAGGAACATACCTAGTTTGGCAGTATGTGTGAACTAGAACTTACCCGATTAGTCTCACCAAGGTTATAGGATAGTCAGTTAGGAACGAATCATATGACATTCTTAAACAGTCCAGTCTTAGCCTATTTTGTACTATTTTCTTATAATCAATATCAGAATCAAAAGACCTTTTAATAACAGAAATTTACAGCAAAACATGAAGTGTGATGCATAAGTGCTTGCACATAGAAGAAACCACATCCTTGAGACTATGTCAGTTGCTTCACTAACGTAGGCTTACTAACCAGCATTTCCCTGTGACTTACATCCTCTTATTTACATGCCTTCCTCATTACCTAACTTTTCCATCCTTAATACTCTTCCATTGCGCCCCAATCCAAGATTGTCCATCAGATCATATTTTTTTTATGTTACAGTAGGTACAATTGCTACATCTTATTAAAGATGATTGAAGCTGATTGACAGAACGTATTAGCCAAAAAAAATTCAAAGTTATGAATCTTAACTGGACACTCATAATTATTCCTTAATTCATTAAGTTCTGTAAAAGCCATGATTTGATAACTTGATGGACTATTTTTGGTAGTTTTAATATGGTCTCTGTGGTTTTGTTTTCTTACAGTAAAGGTGTAAATCCTGAGTTTAATTTTTTCATTATAACAAACCAATTGGAGTTATTTCCACAGTTGAATAGAAATTATGACTCTTAGCGGTAAGGTTTCATTTGCTAAAAAATGCTTAACAACTATAGTAATTCATGAGGCGTGATCCCAAAGAGTCATTAGCCTAAAATGCAAACATATGAACATGAGCCCCAAAGGGCTAAATTATGTACATGAGCCTAAAACGGCTAAACTATGAGCATGAGCCTAATACGGCTAATACTTTGAACAGAAATAAATAAGATAACTTAATGAACATAAGGGAGTTAGCTGGCTGACCGAGAAGGCATAGGTCTAAACGACAATTGCCCGAAACTACGTTTGCCGACGTAGGATAGAGATTATTCCGCAAGTTGGATTACTTTTTTTCATGTGTCCCAAAAGTGGATAATTATGGATCCTTGCTAGCAAATCATGTCATGTCATGTCCTACACCCGGCAAGGTGCAGGATGGCTTAGCTGATCGGGCCGAGATCAGACTCCATGCGCTCATATGGTGGTTTATGTCGGTTCACTAGTTACTCCCACAAATAACCAAAAGAATTAAATTTACCTTACTTTGTCAATTATTAAGTCAGTTTAGACTCTTGTCCTTTTCTAGCTTGTCTTCACTTAAATTTGAATTTCATTTATATTGATAATCTCCTGTCTTGTTATTCTACTGGAATGGTTTTACATACCAATACATTCCACGTATTGACCGTCTTTGGCGCTACATCATTTCATGATGTAGGTTCTGGCTCTCAAGTCCGTGGTCAGGCGCATCATTAGGATCTCTATCTCCTGCCATTGATGAGCCTCTTTTCTATCTGGAGGCTGGACGAGATATGATAACTTCTTTATATTTTTTTTCCAGTATCGGTACTATTTATAGGCTTCACAGGCTGGCGTAGTTGTCAAACAAACTTTGTAATTTCCAGTCTTTATTTATACTAACTATTAGTATTGTTGGGCATTATGCGGTGTAAATAAACTTTGGTGGAGTTTTACCTCTTGAGGAATCTTAAATAAATTTTATATTATTTTCGCTTTATTCATTTGTATTAGAAGTACGCTTAGGTGATATGCCAGAACATTTGCTCGTACTAACAATAGTATCGGGTGCATGCCATATCCAGGGCCCTGGCTCGGGTCGTGACAAACTTGGTATTAGAGCACAGGGTTCAAGTATCCTAGGAAGTCTGTGAAGCCGTGTCTAGTAGAGTCCTAATTATGGGTTTGAAGCGCGCCACACTTATAATCAGGAGGCTATAGGACATGTAGAAAATGTTTTCCTTTCTTTCAAACTCTAGTTCGTTCGATAAAGTTTAACTCTATGAAATTGTTCTAATTCGTGCTTGTCGCTTGTTTCAGATCATGCCTCCAAAAAGACCTGCTAGCGAAAGGGCCACTACTAATACTGGGGCTCCTACAGGTGCCAATACTAGCAATATGCCCTCGACTCATGTGATGCATACCAGAAATGGAGCTCGCATGTCTGGGCAAAATGCTACTGCTAATGCACCTCCTATGACATCTACTCCGATTAGGGGACCCAGAACGTCATTTACTCAACCTCCTCACACTAATGATACCAATGCTGAGTTTAGACAAGCCATTCAGATGCTCACACAGCTTGTAGCATCTCAGTCCAGTCGTTCAGGCCCTACCAGCTCCAACTCCCATGACTCCTCCGGCACATCTAGAATCCAAGTGTTCCTCAAAATGAATCCACCTAAGTTCACAGGATCCAAGGTTGATGAGGATCCCCAAAATTTTATTGAGGAAGTTCAAAAGATCTTAAGGGTTATGCATGCCAGTGACACAGAGGGAGTTGAACTTGTCTCCTACCAGTTGAAGGATGTTGCTAGTATCTGGTATGATCAGTGGGAGTTCGCTCATGGTGAAGATGCACCTCCTGCAGTGTGGGCTAATTTTATGGATGCTTTTCTTGATCATTTCTTTCCGTAGGAGCTAAAGGAGGCCAAGGTACAAGAGTTTGTGAATTTGAAACAGGAAAAGATGAGTGTGAGAGAGTATGGTCTCAAGTTCACTCAATTGTCTCGATATGCTCCGGAGATGGTATCTACAATGAGGGCTAGGATGCTGAAATTTATGTCTGGAGTTGCGAAACATGTAAAGAAAGAGTACAAGGGGGCATTGTTGGTTAGTGATATGGATATTTCTAGGTTGATGGTGTATGCTCAACAGGTTGAGAAGGAAAAACAAAAGGATAGGGAGGAATTTCAAAGAAAGAGGGCCAAGTCAGCAGGTAATGAGTCTAATCACCAGCAGTCAGGAAATGGAAACAGAACTTTCTTTCACAAGAGGTCATTCGGACCTGCTCCATCTTCAGCTAGTGCACCTGCACCAAGGCTTAAGAATGACCAGCGGGTTCAAACAAATAAGAATTTCAGGGTTCAAGGTTCTCAGTCTCAAGGAAGTGGAAGTCAGTGGGTGGTTCCATCATATCCTGCTTGTGCTACTTGTGGAAAGAATCACCAAGGTGAGTGTCGGTATGACAAAGGTGTATGTTATGGGTGTGGTCAACAGGGTCATATGCAAAAGGATTGTCCATCCGTAAAAAGAGGTAATGGGGGCTACAAAGCCCAATCTTCTGTTTCAGTTACTCCTGCAGGATAGGGCACTACTCCGGGGACTGGCAGAGTTCAAAATCGTCTGTGTGCTTTGGGAAATCGCCAGGATTTGGAGGCTTCTCCTGATGTGGTTACTGGTATGTTGAAAGTATTTTCTCATGATGTTTATGTGCTACTTGATCCTGGTGCTTCTTTGTCTTTTGTGACCCCATATGTAGCCATGAAGTTTGGGATTTTCCCCAAACAAATCCTAGAGCCATTTTCTATTTCCACTCCTGTTGGCGAGTCCATTATTGCTAGACAAGATTATAGAAATTGTGTAGTTACCGTCCTCCATAAAGACACCACAGTCAACTTAGTTAAGTTGGACATGGTGGACTTTGATGTTATATTGGGTATGGACTAGTTGTACTCATGCTATGCTTCCATTGATTGTAGAACGAGGGTAGTCACATTTCATTTTCCCAATGAACCAGTTCTTGAATGGAAAGGTAGTCCTGTCGTGCCTAAAGGAAAGTTCATATCATATCTTAAAGCCAAAAAAATGATATCCAAGGGGTGTATTTATCACTTGGTCCGAGTCAAAGATTCTAAGTCATAAATACCTTCACTCCAGTCGATTTCTATTGTCAATGAGTATCCAGAAGTTTTTCCCGACGATCTTCCTGGAGTTCCTCCCGATAGGGAAATAGATTTTGGTATCGATCTCCTTTCTGACACTCGACCTATCTCCATTCCTCCATATAGAATGGCTCCTGCAGAGTTAAGAGAGTTGAAAGAGCAGTTGAAAGATCCTATTGATAAAGGTTTCATAAGGCCTAGCATTTCTCCTTGGGGTGCTCCTGTCTTGTTCGTGCGTAAGAAGGATAGTTCCCTTCGGATGTGCATTGATTATCTCCAGCTGAACAAAGTCACTATAAAGAATAAGTACCCTTTTCCCAGAATAGATGACTTGTTTGATCAACTACAGGGTGCCAGGTGTTTTTCTAAAATAGATCTCAGGTCTGGTTATCATCAATTGAAAGTCAGAGAATGTGATATTCCGAAGACAGCTTTTCAAACTCGGTATGGTCACTTTGAATTTTTAGTCATGTCCTTTAGTTTGACTAACGCTCCTGCAATTTTTATGGACCTCATGAATAGGGTGTTTAAGCCATACCTGGATATGTTCGTAATCGTCTTTATTGATGATATTTTGGTCTATTCCCGAAGTAAGGAGGATCATGCTAATCATCTCAGAATTGTTCTTCAAACACTTAAGGACCGTGAGCTATATGCTAAATTCTTCAAGTGTGAATTCTGGTTGGAGTCTGTAGCATTTTTAGTTCATATTGTTTCTGGTGAAGCCATCCAGGTTGATTCTCAAAAGATTGAGGTAGTGAAAAATTGGCCCAGACCTACTACACCTTCTGATATCAGAAGTTTTATGGGTTTAGCTGGTTACTATAGGAGATTTGTGGAAGGTTTTTCCTCCATTGCTGCTCCTTTGACTAGATTGACTCAGAAGATGGTCAAGTTTCAATGGTCGGAGGCATGTGAGAAGAGTTTTCAGGAGTTAAAAGATATATTGACCTCCTCTCCAGTGTTAACTTTGCCAGAGGGAAATGATGGTTTTGTGGTTTATTGTGATGCTTCACGGGTTGGTATTGGTTGTGTATTGATGCAGCACGGTAAGGTTATAGCCTATGCCTCAAGGAAACTTAAGAATAATGAGAGGAATTACCCAACTCACGATCTCGAATTGGCAGTTGTAGTCTTTGCTTTGAAGATTTGGCGTCACTATCTTTACGGGGTGCATGTTGATATATTCACAGATCATAAGAGTCTCCAGTATGTTTTTAGTCAGAAGGAGTTGAATCTCAGGCAAAGGAGGTGGCTTGAGCTACTCAAGGACTATGATTTAAGTTTTCTCTATCATCCTAGTAAGGCAAACGTGGTTGCAGATGCTCTTAGTAGATTGTCTATGGGGAGTCTTGCGCATGTGGAGGAAGAAAGGAAAGGACTCACGAAAGATATTCATCGGCTTGCTAATTTAAGAGTTCGACTTCTAGATACTGAGGATGGTGGGGTGGTTGTTCAGAATATGTCAAAATCGTCCCTAGTGTCAGAAGTTAAAGAAAAGCAGAATAGTGACCCCATTCTTTTGCAATTGAAGAAAGAAGTTCTACAACAAAAGGTTATGGTTTTTGAACAAGGGGGAGATGGTGTTTTGAGATATCAGGGTAGACTTTGTGTTCCAGATATTGATGGGTTGCGTGAGAGGATCATGGCAGAGGCACATTGTTCCAGGTACTCCATTCACCCGGGCTCCACCAAAATGTATCATGATTTGAGGGAAATTTATTGGTGGAGCAACATGAAGCAAAATATTGCTGATTTTGTTTTCAAGTGCCCAAATTGTCAGCAGGTTAAGGTTGAGCATCAAAAACCTGGTGGTTTGGCTCAAGATATAGCTCTTCCATTGTGGAAGTGGGATATGATAAATATGGATTTTGTGACAGGGTTACCGCATTCTCGGCATCAACATGACTCAATATGGGTGATAGTGGATCGAATGACTAAGTCTGCCCATTTCTTGCCGGTCAAGACGACTTTTTCTACTGAGGATTATGCTAGGTTATATATTCGGGAGATTGTTAGGCTGCATGGAATTCCTATATCCATCATATCATACAGAGGGCCCCAGTTCACTGCTCACTTTTGGAGGTCTTTTCAAAAAGGATTAGGTACGCAGGTGAATCTTAGTACCTCTTTCCACCCTCAGACAGATGGCCAAGCAGAACGCACCATTCAGATGCTCAAGGATATGTTGAGGGCATGTGTTCTTTATTTCAAGGGAAGTTGGGAGGATCACTTGTCTCTCATCGAGTTTGTATATAATAATAGCTACCACTCCAGCATCAAGATAGCACCTTATGAAGCTTTGTATGGGCAAAGATGTAGATCTCCTATTGGGTGGTTTGATATTGGTGAAGTTAAGTTGTTGGGTCCGGATTTAGTTCATCAAGCTGTTGAGAAGGTCAAGGTTATTCGAGAGAGGTTGAAAACTGCACAAAGCCGACAGAAATCCTACTCAGATAGGAGGCGCAGAGACTTGGAATTTGAGGAAAATGATTGGGTGTTCTTGAAGGTATCCCCAATGAAGGGTATCATACATTTTGGAAAGAAAGGGAAGCTTAGTCCCCGATATATTGGTCCTTATCAGATTTTGAGGAGAATAGGAAAGGTTTCCTATGAGTTAGATTTACCCACGGATCTAGCCTCGGTTCATCCGGTATTTCATGTATCCTTACTTAGGAAGTGGGTGGGTGACCCTACTCTTATAGTCCCGATGGAGAGTGTTGGTGTGAAAGATTCCTTGAATTATGAAGAAATTCCCATTAAGATATTGGATCGTCAAGTTCGCAAGTTAAGGACAAAGGAAATTGTTTCGGTAAAGGTGTTGTGGAGAAATCAAAAGGTTGGGGAAGCTACGTGGGAATCGGAGGAAGATATGAAGGCAAGATATCCTTATTTGTTCACTTCTCAAGAGGGAAGCTGGGAAGGTAATGATCTAATAAATTCTTGCTTCTCGTTGTTTACATCAAGCTCCATAGAACGCCCATCTTGAATAGTGTTTATGTCTGGTGCCTTTAATTTCATGATTTGTGTTTATATTTCTCTTGGTGGACTGTTTTGGAGCCAGTGAGTTGTGGTGGTATTTATAAGTCTTAAGAAAAGTTCATTAGCAAAAGTCTCATTCCCTAATTCTAGTGCGTAGAGTTTTTACATGAGTTTATAACCTTCATTCTAGGACGAATGATCCCAAGGGGGAGATATTGTAACATCTCAGGCCCACTGCTTATCCTTCAAGGGCAATTTTGTATTTTCCTTTTTAAATTTACCCCAAGTAATTAAAACCTTTTTTAATTATCAGTTCCATATGTTTTATTAATCCAGCAGATGTGTTATTTTTTTTTTAGCAGATAAAAGTCTCCTCTGTTTCCACCAGTTTTGTACGTTAAAAGAGTCCCCCTGTTTTCCTCAAGTTCACACGATAAAAGCTTCACTTTTCCCATCAGTTTGCATAAGTTTTCATCAGCAAATATCCATATTCCTGCTTTCAATCACAACTCTTAATAAACAAAATAGAATAGGTGAGAATCAAGTCCAAATTTCTCCTTGCAATCTCAAGTTCTTTCAACGTTTAAGAGGTATGTAGAACCGTCTCTTGCTCACGTTTCTGGATGTTTTACCATTCTCTAAATCTCTGTTTTGTAATCTCGTCGTCTTTGTGTTTCTCTTCAGTAATTAGGTTAAGTCTTCAACCGGTTAAGTCACTATTTTTCTTGGAGTCTTAACGAGTGTTTATGTATTCATAATGTATGGACTGACTTTGACTAAATCTGGAACCAAGATCTTATCCAGTCAATAACATGGTGGTCTAGATAATCTTCAATAAGTATTTTTCTGCTTCTAAAATTGTTGAAAGACGTTAGGATTACTAAAGATAAAGAACATCCCTTTTGTCTCTTAAGTTGATATCCATTCCGGATTGAGTTTATCCATCCCTTTTCTAGCAGGTAACATCCCTCTGTTGACATACTGAATTTCTTTAAGCTTAACAAGTATGTGATAGTTGCAAGTTGAATATGGTTATGGTTTGTACTATTTTCTTATAATCAATATCAGAATCAAAAGACCTTTTAATAACAGAAATTTACAGCAAAACATGAAGTGTGATGCATAAGTGCTTGCACATAGAAGAAACCACATCCTTGAGACTATGTCAGTTGCTTCACTAACGTAGGCTTACTAACCAGCATTTCCCTGTGACTTACATCCTCTTATTTACATGCCTTCCTCATTACCTAACTTTTCCATCCTTAATACTCTTCCATTGCGGCCCAATCCAAGATTGTCCATTAGATCATGTTTTTTTTATGTTACAGTAGGTACAATTGCTACATCTTATTAAAGATGATTGAAGCTGATTGACAGAACGTATTAGCCAAAAAAAATTCAAAGTTATGAATCTTAACTGGACACTCATAATTATTCCTTAATTCATTAAGTTCTGTAAAAGCCATGATTTGAGAACTTGATGGACTATTTTTGGTAGTTTTAATATGGTCTCTGTGGTTTTGTTTTCTTACAGTAAAGGTGTAAATCCTGAGTTTAATTTTTTCATTATAACAAACCAATTGGAGCTATTTCCACAGTTGAATAGAAATTATGACTCCTAGCGGTAAGGTTTCATTTGCTACAAAATGCTTAATAACTATAGTAATTCATAAGGCGTGATCCCAAAGAGTCATTAGCCTAAAATGCAAACATATGAACATGAGCCCCAAAGGGCTAAATTATGTACATGATCCTAAAACGGCTAAACTATGAGCATGAGCCTAATACGGCTAATAATTTGAACAGAAATAAATAAGATAACTTAATGAGCATAAGGGAGTTAGCTGGCTGACCGAGAAGGCATAGGTCTAAACGACAAATGCCCGAAACTACGTTTGCCGACGTAGGATAGAGATTATTCCGCAAGTTGGATTACTCTTTTTCATGTGTCCCAAAAGTGGATAATTATGGATCCTTGCTAGCAAATCATGTCATGTCATGTCCTACACCCGGCAAGGTGCAGGATGGCTTAGCTGATCGGGCCGAGATCAGACTCCATGCACTCACATGGTGGTTTATGTCGGTTCACTAGTTACTCCCACAAATAACCAAAAGAATTAAATTTACCTTACTTTGTCAATTATTAAGTCAGTTTAGACTCTTGTCCTTTTCTAGCTTGTCTTCACTTAAATTTGAATTTCATTTATATTGATAATCTCCTGTCTTGTTATTCTACTGGAATGGTTTTACATACCAATACATTCCACGTATTGACCGTCTTTGGCGCTACATCGTTTCATGATGTAGGTTCTGGCTCTCAAGTCTGTGGTCAGGCTCATCATTAGGATCTCTATCTCCTGCCATTCGTGAGCCTCTTTTCTATCTGGAGGCTGGACGAGATATGATAACTTCTTTATATTTTTTTTCCAGTATCGGTACTATTTAGAGGCTTCACAGGCTGGCGTAGTTGTCAAACAAACTTTGTAATTTCCAGTCTTTATTTATGCTAACTATTAGTATTGTTGGGCATTATGCGGTGTAAATAAACTTTGGTGGAGTTTTACCTCTTGAGAAATCTTAAATAAATTTTATATTATTTTTGCTTTATTCATTTGTATTAGAAGTACGCTCAGGTGATATTCCAGAACGTTCGCTCGTACTAACAATAGTATCGGGTGCATGCCATATCCAGGGCCCCGGCTCGGGTCGTGACAATCAGAACTTCTTTGTGAGAGTGAGCACTTCATCTCTGTCCCCATTTTGAGATTCATTATGTATTTTAAGTTTATGGGACTTCTTTAATGTGAGGGCGTATGGGTTGCATTGTGGTTGTTGTTTGTTCGGGTAGTGTCATTGGTATATGTGTTAAGTTGTCTGTTGATAATGTAATGTCATTTCTTGATAATTTTGTGTCATGGTTGGTAGTTCTTATACACACAACGATGTTCATTTAGATTGTATTGGAGGGGGTTGAAAATGATTATGGTACATGCATGCTAAATCTGACTTTTGATATTGTGACTGCCATTGGACTCCTAGATTTCTCTTAGTTAAGCATCGAGCTTTTTGTGGTTTCATTAAGTTTTGTTTTGTTCACCTGAGGACAAGCAAATCTTTTAAGTTGAGAATGTTGATATGTCCTGGACTTACGACACTTTCGATGCTTCAAACAAGGGAAATATGCTAGTTTAAAGGCACGTTTTTGTGGGTATGATATGCTTTTATGGTATTTACAGGTTAAACAAGTTCGGAGAAGTGAAGTGTAGAAAATAGGACTCAGGTGCATCAGACAAACCATTTAATGACCATTGGATCTGACAACAACTGTCCCATGCACCCGTTGGTTGAAATAGAGAAGGAAAAATATGAGGATCTTCAGACGATGCATTCCACAATCGTCCTAAGATACAACGACCATTCGATCAATTATGGGAGGAAAATATCGAAATTGAAAATCCAAGGTGGAAATAATGAGAGGATATAACGATCGTAATAGGAAAGGACGGGCTCATCCTGAGCATTATTCCAGCAAATATCTACAAGTGGTCAAAGAGGCATTCATCCAGCAACGAGCACAAGGAACGATTGTGGGATCAAACCACGATTGTCCTATCCTTCGTCTGAGGCGCCAACTCTGCAAATCCTATTTTGTTTTGGAAAGGATTCTCTTATGTCTATAAATACTCCTAATAATTTTTTTTGTTTTAAGTTTACATTCTATTACTACTTATGTGACATATAGTTGTTCTTACAAGTTGTAAACATCAATTTTAAAGTTTTGATTCGTAATTGAGATTCATAGTTATTCATCTTATTCTTCGTAAGTCATAATTATATTTTATTTCCAGAACTATTATTGTGTTCTTATGACTATGAGTAGGTAAACACCACAACTAGAGTTGTGGAAGTCATGACGGATTAACGAAGTAGGATTCAAAATACAAAGTGACTCTCAAAAGGTGTGTGGGCGTGTATTATTTCTCTCGTCAGGTTGATTGTTTTCTAATGGATGCATACATTAGAACTTGCTTTATCTTTACTCTAGATGAAAGAAGGGGTAACAAATGGGAAAAGGAAATAAACAACTGAAATTTGGAGCTATCAACCTTCAATGAATAGCTTGAGCTGATAATCTGGGAAAGTTAAAACAGGGAGCCAAGATAGTGGTTAGTAGTGTAAAATTTAGGAGACGATAAACCGTACTTAAGGATAGTCATCTAATAGGGGCATAAAGCTATTTAGGTGAACATAACATATAGATTATGCATGCTGCATGCCAAGCACTAAGAGAGATCACTAGTACAATGAAGTTATGAAGTTATGGGGAACACAGTCCTAGTGCATCTCATTTATTGATTACAAACTCAATGAAATTAGCAACAGTTATTTGTTGAAATCAAAATTCCAAAAAAAAAAATACTGGAAATTATTTATTAATTTTTTAGATAAAGACGTTCCTCGTGGGATCGGCCCCAACCTGGTTGGGTTCTATATTTGACAGCAACCACTTTATATTTTTATTGGAGGTGTAATTTGGGAGGCATTAGATACTTCTATTGATTTCATCCTAGGTATGATTCAGGGTAAGGTATATGGACCTCGTGAGTACTCTATGGGCTCCGCCTCAGAGCATACCATTGTAGAGAGGGTGTATATTAGTAGGCATTGGCCATTGTATTTCATTATATTACATTGCATTATTTCATATCCATTATTTTTTTTTTGAGATATCTCTTATTGATTCATTGATATTAAATTTTTTGGACTTTCCTGCATGCAGAGTTATTTTAGTATTCTTTAGTTAATATAGTATTTGCTTAAGCTCAGTCAGCCTATGATGCCTACAGAATACTAATGGTTGTCCTCACCCCTATTTTTCTGTATTCTATAATATAGATCCTAGTATGAGTTACTAATGTGGCTCTTGATTATGTGGGGTTACTGGTTTTGAAGTTGTGGTAAGGTCCTAGGTTCAGAGAATGTCCCGACTTCCTTTATATTTTATTTTTCTATCCTCTTTCATTCTTAGACAGTATTGTGATTTATTTTTACATCATGTATTTGAGTCGCTCTTATACTTGTGATAGCTAAATCTTGGGATATTTTGAGATATACTTTTTTGACTTTTATTTGAGGATGCTTAAAGTTATTACCAGTTATTTATGTTGATATTATATTGCTTGCCTCTATTATGAATAGACTATGTTGTTGAGTTTGGCTAACCTACCATGGTTGGGTTGAGGTAGGTGTCATCATAACCCTTGCTATATTAGGGGCGTGGTAAGTTGATATTAGAGCCTTAAGTTCACCAATCTCACATGTAAAAGTGAAGTCTCACAGGTTGGCATGATGATATCCATATTTATCTTCGGGAGGCTATAGGGTATTCTTAGAGAAATTCTACTCTTTGATTTCGTATCATGTAAATTGACTCATCTCTTGAATTCTAAAGTTTGTATTTCATTCTCTCAATAGATGGTGAGGATGAGATCAGTTGTTGCTGAGAGTGATGTGCTTGAACCTATAGTTAGAGCTCTAGTTAGGGTTCGAGGTTGTGGCAGAGGTAGAGCATGAGGTGCAGCATCAGTCTGGGGTCATGACAGGGTGGCATCTCTTGAGTCCGAGGTTAACATTGAGGATTTGTGTTATCAGCCTAAAGAAGTAGAGCCAGCTTAGGATCCTTAGGGTTTTATAGCTACCACAGTGTAGCAGAATACCATGGTTTGGATTTTGATTTTATTAGAAGGTGTGGCTAAGATAGGAGATTTTCTTGTCACTCTAGATAGATATCAGACTAAAGATCAATTTCAGCCTCTAAAGCGAGTACTAGTTAAGGGTGTTTAGATTCCTAGGGAATAGCCAGTTGCTTTTATGGCTCCATACATTTATTCTTTTCTAATTTAACTCGATGATTCGCTGCTTGTGGCTAGGCCATTGATATCAGTAGAGGAGAGGAAGATGTTCGACAAATTTGTTAGGTTGGGTCCTCCCAAATTTATAGGTCCACCTGAGGAGGATGCTTATGAGTTTTTTGTTAATTGTCATAAGAGATTGAATAATCTTGGTTTGGTTGAGTCTCGTGGTATGAACTATTCTAATTTCTAGATAGGGCAGTAAAGCAGTTGTGGATATCTTATCTTGATTGAAGACCAGCGGAGTCACACCCTATGACATGAGCATAGTTCTCTAAGGCCTTTATTTGGAAGTATGTGCCTTGTAGCATGAGGGAGAGTTTGAGAGATCAGTTTGATAACCTCAGGTAGGGTACCATAACAGTCGTTATGTATGAGACTAGGTTTCATCCCCTATCTAGGCATGCTTTGATGAGTATACCCTCAAAGGAGGAGGAGATTAGAAAGTTTGCGAAGGTATTGATCACTCCACTTTATTTGGATATTGAGAACCTAATGACAACTAGGGTACCTTTCAGTAGATAGTAAATCATGCTAAGAGTATTAAGGACATTTATCATTGTACTTATGGAGGCAGCGACAAAAGGGTTTATAAATATAGTAATTTTAGTGGTTCATCATATCAGGCAGAGAATTTTCAAGTAGGGGTAAACATTATCAGCCTAGCAGACCAGTTCATGCAACGTTATAGATTTCTAGTGATGGTTATTTTGGGTATAGTAGTCAGGCAGCTAGAGTTTAGGATAGGTGTCTAGAGGTTTTCACACTAGGTTTTTAGGTCACGATGAGTACTCTAGTTCGTCTAGACCATTGCAACTCTCTGTTCTAGGCAGGGGAATTTTGGTGACTTAGGTTATCTTATGAAAGTTAGCCCCAAGCATAGGTAAGGCCACCTATAATAAGGTTCTCAGATACATACTTATCGATCACCAATGCCACTGACTAGAGAAGGTGCATAGAGTGCTAGGGTGGTTCTTAAGTTGCTAGGGATAGAGCTCAGACAATTCAAGAGGGTGGTCATAGAGGTACTTAATCCTTAGGCAGGTATGGATAATGTTATGCACTTTTGGGTAGACCCAAGGTAAAGGCCCCCAATATAGTTATTACAGGTATTGTCATTGCTTTCTATCGGCCTACTTTAGTATTAATTGATCCTAGTTCTACTTTCTCATATGTGTATATATATTATGCATCAAGTCCTGATATGATGTATGATTTTCTTGTTATGCCTATTCATATTTCTACCTCAGTAAATGATTCTTATGTGGGAAATAGGGTGTATCGATCTTGTGTTGTGATTCTTTTGGGTATGATACTTAGGTGGACTTTATCATTCTAAATATGGTGTATCTTGATGTGATTTTGTGTATGGATTGCCTCTTTTTGTATCATACTATCTTGAATTGTCATGCCAATATAATTACTTTAGTTACGTAGTTGGAATGGAAGCATAACTAGGGTTTGTATTCCAAGAGGGTGATTTCATTTCTTCCAGTACATCGGATGATTGAGAAGAGTTGTCTTTGCTACTTGGATTATGTGTACTAGTGCTGACACACCTTCTTTGGAGTGAGTGAGAGTGGTGAGAAAGTTTCAGGATGTGTTTTCTACAGAGATTCTAAGCGTTCCTCTACACAAAGATATCAATTTTGGCATTGACTTTGAGTTGGGCACCAAGTCTATTATTATTCCCTCTTATAGTATGGCTCTGATAAAGTTGACAGAGTTAAAGGACTCGTTGTTTGATTTTTTAAGGGATTCATTAGACCAAGTGTTTATGCGTAGGATGCTCCGGTGTTATTTGTAAAGAAGAAAGATAGATCTATGTGTATGTGTATCAACTATCAATAGTTGAACAAGGTGACCATCAAGAAAAAGTATCCTCTCCTGCATATGGATGATTTGTTTGATCAGCTTGAGGGTGCTTGGGTGTTTACAAAGATCGACTTTAGGTTGGGGTACTATTAGTTAAGGATTAAGTCTTTGGATGTTACTAAGATGGCTTTCAAAATATGATATAGTCATTATGAGTTCCTTGTAATGTTATTTGGGTTGACTAATGCCCCAGCAGTATTTATAGAGTTGATGAATAGAGTATCTCAGCCTTATCTTGATTCCTTCATTATTTTATTCATTGATGATATCTTGGTGTATTCCAAGAGAGAGGTGGAGCATGTGCAACATTTGAGGAATGTACTTCAAAGCCTAAGGGAAGATAAGTTGTTTTCTAAGTTCTTAAAGCATGAGTTTTGGTTAAGTTTTGTGTCATTCTTGGGGTATATTATGTCAAAGATGGGGATTATGGTCGATCCAGACAAGGTTAAAGTGGTTTGAGATTGGCCTAGGCCTACTTCACCTATCGAGATTTGGAATTTTGTTAGGTTGGTTGGATACTATAGAAGGTTCGTGTAAGGTTTCTCTACTATTGCAGCTCCTTTGAAAGGTTTCTCTACTATTGCCGCTCCTTTGATTAGATTGACTCAAAAAAATGTTGTTGTTCAATAGTTCGATCAGTGTGAGGAGATCTTTCAAAACTAAAGGCTTTATTGACTTCAACACCTATTTTAACCTTACACGTGGAAGTTAAAGGTTTTGCCCATATATTGTGATGCTTCGAGAATTGGCCTTGGGGGTATTTTGATGCAAAAGAGAAAGGTGATAGCCTATGCTTTGAGGCAGTTGAAGGCCCATGAGAAGATATAACACACTCATGATTTAGAGTTGGAATTAGTAGCATTTGTTTTAAAGTTGTGGCAGGATTACTTGTGTGGAACCTTTGTTTTGGGACTCAAGGATTCCATTAGTTCCCGTTAGCTCTGAAATGTTATTTTTGGGTTAGTAGAACCTTTGGTACAAGACTCAAGGAATTTAGATGAATTTGAATAGTTGGTTGAAAAGTTAGTAATTTATGGCCTAGATTTAACTTTGGTCAACATTTGTTAATAACGACCTCCATTCAAAAATTGATGATTTTATTGAGTCTAAACTATCAATTTTGATCTAGTAGCATAGTTGAATTCTGTTCACGAGGTTCCAAAGGAATCTTGAGGGTTTGTTTGTTGAATTTCCTAGTTTTTTATATTCCTGGTGCAACAGCTGCTGGTGTAGCTGATTTTCCTCCTTTACGTTCGGGAGGCATTTGATGCGTTTACAAAGAAGGGTGGTGGGTTGTCATCACCATCATGGAGTTGGGATCATGATTGCAAAGAAAGGTTCTGGTTTCGATTTGTGCCTCCTTTTACGCGGATGTGATCGGACCATCACGAACGTGATGGGTCTGGGTCAAATGTCTTTGCGAACGTGATGGGGGGCCCAAGTTCGCGAAGAAGGACTTTTCTGTACAGTTTAAAAATTCCATTTTTGGCTCAAACCCACATAACTCAATTTTTGAAGCTTGGGAACTAAATTTTGGGAGATTTAAAAGGTAATTTTCATGATCTCTTCCTTGGATAAGATTCTTAAACCACTTTTACATATTTCTCAGTGAGTATTTTATGATTTTATTTTTAAATCTTGCTTTTTAAATGTAACAACCTGTCACGACCCAAAATAGGCATGTGATGGCACATGTCACACCCTCTAGACAAGTAAGCCTAACCCAACCCAAAGAATTTGAATATAAGGAAATCAAAGGCAAAAGCAGAAGAATAGAAGTAATACCAAATATATATATATATATATATATATATACGAGACACAAATCTCAATGATAGATCACAGGTCTGGTTGTCGCTAGTGCAAACCTCTAGTACAGATTAAGAGTAATAACAATTGTCTAAAGTATCTTAAATAAGACGAAAAGCATAAGTTAAAAAGAGGAGAGATTTGAGTAAGCTTGAGGTCCGATAGCACTACCTCAATCGCCGCAACGTCAATACTGGAAGAAAATCATCTTCAAGCTGCTACTCGGTCCAATACCTACATGAGGTGCAGAAAACAAGAAAAGGAAAGAGAAGCAAGGATGAATACGAAACCACATGTACTCAGCAAGTATCGTTGATAACTGGCCCTAATCCAAAGCGATGGCGAGAACCACCACCCCAACTACCCAAGGTTTCCAAAACAGTCTATAACCCACAATTATAACTCTTTATCCTATTAGGATAACCCAACACAACAGTCTACAGATTTACCAAAAATAGGGTAGGCACATTAATCTATGTGAGTCAATACTATTCCCTTTATGAACAACAAATAAGGAAAGTAATTTATGAAGAAGACTCACAAATACGATAAATTAGGCTTAATCAATGATAATCAACCAATAATCTGGGATCAAAACAGGGAGAGTGTACATATATAAGAGTGTATCTCATGCTATCAAAGGTGCTACACAACTATCTCTCTGATTAAACTATAGCTATACCCCACGTCTCACAATACCCCAACCTCCCAACCAATATAAGATGATATAAGGTAATGTAATGAAATGAAATATATGCTCAAACACAGTATCACAAACAAGTTCTATCACGGTAATACAATAAAAGAGTAAATACTAACACAATACTAAATCATACCAACAAATGTCAATGTAATGCAATGTAGTGATGATGATGGGATGATGATGAATCGTTAAAAGTTATTGCATCACTTTCTGTATACACCTACCGAGCAACGCTGCTTCCAAAGAAGGATCCATGAGGGGTTCGCAACCTATATACTTTCCATAATCTCAATCTTAAGTCTCAAATCAACCTTACCGGCACATCCCTCGGTGTAGGCATTTTATAAAGTGTCTCATTTTCTTTCGAATGGGGAAAACTCAGTGGTATCAATCTCATTGACATATATGAATGATATGAGGATATAATGCTCACAATCAAATCAATAGGAAGATATGAATCAATTCAATAAAAGTATAAGTGAGCTCAGAATCAACTTTATATGACAATGTTCCATGATGTAAGCCATCATAGGGCACCACTGGTATAAATACTCATGCATGACATTAATAATGTCATTTAAAGTCCCTCATTCGAGTATCATCAATATGATAAAGTCAATTTAACATACTAACATGTCCTATGATAACAAGTCAAGCCCTTACTAGGCGACACGATGATAAATATGGAAATTAAATGCACAATCATAGCCAAAAATATAAACTCAAGCCCCCACTCGGGCATCATCACCATACATATACTCCAAAATAGTAATAATATACACATAAGCCCCCACTAAAGCACATGATAATAAATAATTTCTCAAATCAATAATAATGTTCACATAAGCCCCACATGGGCAACACGAAATTGACAACAATCCCAATAATAATATACATAGCAAAACTACCCAAACCTAGCTTATTCCATACAATGAGTCTCATCCACTACTACAGCTCTATTTATACTCTAAGTATTCTCTAAAAGTCATTAATCCCCGATCGTCACAATAAAGTCCACTAAACAAGATTCAAGCTCTAACATAGGCATCCAATATCAATTAATCAAGATCACTAAGATTATCTATCTATATCTGCTCTAAGGATATTTACAAGTAGTAATACTAACTAAGAAAGGCAATAATCCAACTACAATCCACCAAAAGACTCTGGTACCCGCGGAGATGCTCACTATTTCACCTAAGCAAGACCCCCAATTCTAAATGAATCAGAAAATACAAACAAACAAGCATTCAACACATAAACACTTAAGAAAAAGGAAAGGTACATCTCAACTTGCTTTAAAAGAAGATCCCCAACCCCAAACACTATCCAAAGCCTCAACCAGAAGTTCAACTCCCTCGAATCAACACCAAATGCATCTAATCAAAACAAATATGACATCTACAAGTCAAAAGGAGTTCAATCATACCCATATCGACTATATTCGAGACGGGTCCAACATGGACCCTAAAAATGGGTTTGAAAATGAAAGGTGTAAAATTAGAATTTTATTTAAAAATAATGTTCCCCATATCAAGAGGAGTCTATGGTTGAAAACCCAAGCATAAATGAGTTAAAAACTAGGTTCAAATAAAAAAAAAACATTTTTAAGCTTCACCGGCAAAAAACCCCAAAATCTAATTTAAAATCAAGGATTTGAAGAAGGATTTGTAAAAATATCAATGGGAAATGATAAATACAAGATTAGGAAACTTACCCACGGAAGAACTATTGAAAACCACTTTGAAATCGCCCTAATTCAAGCTCTAGAAGTCCAAAAATGGGGAAAATAAGATTTAGGGCCGAAATGAGGGTTTTTAATCTGTCCAGGTCTAAAGGCCTTCTCGAATGCAGGCCCTTAGGTCGCGATTGCTAGGTTTTCCGGACCCAAACCTTCACGAATGTGAGCCTAGGGCCGCAAACGCTAAGAAGAAATAGCACAACCCTTCACAAACGCGAGCCTCCGTCCGCGAACGTGAATCTAGGGACAATAAAGCTTCACGAATGAGGGCCTAGGGTCGCGAACGCAAAGAGGAAGGGTGCACAAGTCAAAATTCTCTGAACGGATCCTCGGGATTAGTTTGAGACCCTACAAATATAAATCAATAATGCTACTAGTCTAATTTTGACGTTCTGGAGTCAATCAAGACGTCGGATTTTTGAAAAAGGATTATTTTCAACCAATTAACCGTAGGGACCCCTATTGGCCAAATTTAACTAGTTTTCAAATGGAGGGTCGAAATGTGAAACAAAGGCTCGGGATCTAAACTAACCATGCTACTTACCCAAAATTGATATTCTGAATCTAGTGAAACTATCTGAATCATCATACAAAGCTTGGATCACTAAAAGTTGACCAAAGTCAAACTAACCCCTTTAAGGATATTCAAAGTCACAAATTCATTTAATACACTTCCGAACACATTGAGAACTGTGCCAACCATCCCCACAACTCGTAATGAGATAAAGCAACCACGGGAAAGGGAAAAAATGGTCAAAACACAGAAATTTCTAAATTTAAATGCGAGGGTCATTACAGTATCCACCACTAAGATTCATGTTCGTCGTAGAACGTACAAGTAAGAAAATCCAATACAGTTAAAGGATAGATAATACGCTCGAGAAACATCAAGCGAGCACTCTAACGTGGAGTCACAATCATAGAACTACCGATCTCACCATAGAACCAGAAATCTATCGCATAAGAACTCACCAGGTCACAACACTAGCGTCTAAGGCCAAATTCTATATTTTTGAACTTCCTCTATATCCAAAATCTGAGTCAAACATAAAGAAATTATGAACATACCCGGCTAACCTAAACCTGACCAAGGCACCATAAAACACTGGCTACCATCACAAGACCAAAAATCATCCTCGGGCCAACAAAATGCCAAGGAACCCATAAATCACATAACTACCCACAAAACACTGAATCAACCTACCTAAGGCCAATACTATAACTACCAAAACAAACTGCACTATAGCCTCAAGCTAAAGCTACTAGGCCAGAAACCAGAATCAAAATCACCCAGAAAAAGTCACACTTAGCACACTAGAGACACTATACTATAGTCAAATCCTTATGCTCAACCCTTGAGGCAATCAAGAATCATCGTAAAAATCTATGTACCATAGTCATGAAATCTCTAAATGACACCGAATACTCAAGTAACTCATCACAATAACATGTACAGCCTCAATATCCAAAAGCCATCAAACAATCTGCAGTCCTCAATAATCTAGTAGAACAAGGAGTGTTTTTTGATCCCACACATATAAATAATCCATTGCAATAGAGAAAAATTAACCCATAGAAGAAGTGCAACAACCCCTATATCTCACTGACGGACGCCATCCATGAATCAAAACTCGGGAAAATTACCTCTAAACTCTGTATAAGCTACCGATGAACCATTCTATTAGGACTTCAAATTTCTATCTCAAGCCCATGGCTAAACTCTGAATATAACAAATTTCCTTATTCACAAAAATCCTTATCTTTTTTCTTAACTCTCTTCCATTCAATATTTTTAACACAAGAGTCGTGGACTAATGAGGTACAACTTAAACCAGCTCAACTCTCATTCAACCTTCCCTAACACAAGGTCCACAGAGAATAACACATACTCTAATCGAAGCTTAAGAGCAAGAATATTCCACCGAACCACTTAGTTACTAAGGAGCGACTCTACAACCAACTTTTCCCTTCCATTCAAAACTCTTTCCAAATCAAAACAAAAATCCCTTACAAGATGAAATCCTTTAAATCTAACAGAGAAGTGTTTCAATACCATCGAATCCTACCATGCAAGCAAAGGATAATCACTAAGGAAGTAACAAATTGCAAGGCTTAAATGCCTAAAAATCTTTCCTTATCCAACTAGAATCATTTACTTGCAATCCTTTCAAATCAATCACACCACAAGTCTAGGCTATCACAAGGTCTACCACTTATAAGTACCTCTAGGCATACCACTATCTAAAATGCCAAAACGACAAGACCATTCTATTCCACAATCTAAAGATATACCAATATCTAGAATCGGTCCACCACTATTCCAAGACATAACCCTCAAGAACACCATACCCAAATACACCAAAATCCATAATACTCAATGAGATCAAGTTAAATCCAGCGATATACTCTAAACGAGTTCCAACATAGGATCGACACACCCGATCCACCGCTAAGAAAACATCTATTGGGTAGCAAATATCAACAGCTCCAGCAAAAATGCATGAATTATATCAAGAAGCAATGCTGAATAGATAAACATATAAGAGAATATAGAACCACAGTCAAATACCGCTATGGCATAAAAAAGGCTCACCAAGAACCATACTTGTGGCTAATGTACCAAAAGCTCCTGCCTCGAGTCCAACCTGTAGGATATGATATTGGGATCTATCATTTCTTGGAGCAGCTGGTGAAGCACCTCTCTATCTAACCTGTGGGAAATCCCTCCTATAGTGCCCAAGATATCCACATAAGAAGCAACCTAAGGAAGTTAGAGGCCGCCGATCTAGGCCTGAAAAACTCGAATGATCATCCTGATCTAACCCTCTCCAAGCATAACTACAAAGATCCTGACCTCCATCATACATATCACTATGATCATCAAATACTTGGGCCCTCTGGCTCGCAAGCCTCTCATATCTCCACTCAAACTCCTCTAAAACACTTAAGAAAATTGATCCCACAAAAGAGGAGGTGATCCAACTGGTCTACCCTCTACAAAGGTACTCCATTACTGTCTAGCTAACCTAAAAAACTGAAAGGAATTAAAGTTTAATCCATTAGAATCCACCAAACCCAACATGTGCAACCTCTCGTGGCAACCAAGTAAGAACATATAAGCATCAACCCTAGGATTTCCATCTAATCAAGAAGGATCTATCCTCATAAAATTTATATATCTAATTTGTCCTTCCATAGACATAAAAGGTAAAGACACTGAATGTGAATCAAACCCCGTCAATACCCCATAAACACTAGGAGAACAGTAGTCACATGAGCATATAAAGTCTGAAGCCTAGAAGTAGCATGTTGAGCCAAAATAGGAGCCACCCTCTGAAGGAAACCCAACACTCTAACCAAGCAATCATCAATCATAGGTATGGTCACATGTGGTGTCTCAACTGGCCTCAACCCTTCTAACACATTAGAACTACTAACACTAGCAACCCTAGAACCTGAAGAGGCAATTCTAACTTGACCTCTAGCTGGTCTGGAAATCCCAATCCGACCTCTGCCTCAAACCCTGCTCCTACCTTGTACCAAAGGCACGGGCCCTGAATCTCTAGCTAAGGAAGAACGCGTTCTCACCATCTGTGAGGGAGGGAATAACATATTCTGAGTTATACAAAGCTATGAATGCGCGACAAAAAATGAAGAAATGGATTTTGCCTAAAGTCATGTAGCCTCTCAAAGATAAATAATGAACGTCTATACATTGATCCACAAGACACTACTAAACTCGGCTTTTATTAATGAGACCAATGAACCTGGCTCTGATACCATTATATCACTACCCAAAATAGGCACGTGATGGCACTTGTCCTACCCTCCAGACAAGTAAGCCTAACCCAACCTAAGGAACTTGTTTATAAGGAAATCAAAGGCAAAAGACTAAGAATAGAAGTAATCCCAAATATATATATAATTCACAAGTCTCAAAGATACATCCCAGGTCTGCTTTTCATTAGTACAAACCTCTAGTATAGATTAAGAGTAATAACAATCGTCTAAAGCATCTTAAATGAGAGAAAAAGCATTAGATAAAAAGAGGAGAGATTTATGTAAGCTTGAAGTCCGACAACACTACCCCAATCTCTGCAACGTCAATACTAGAAGAAAATAGTCTACAAACTATTACTCACTCCAATACTTGTATGAGGTATATAAAATAAGAAAAAGAAAAGAGAAACAAAAGTGAGTATGAAACCACATATACTCAGCAAGCATTATCGATAACCGACCTTAATCCAAAGCGATGGCGAGAACCACCACCCCAACTACCCAAGGTTTCCCAAATAGTCTAAAACCCGTAATTACAGCACTTCATTCTGTAGGGGTAACCCAAAATAACGGTCCACAAATTTACCAAAAATAGGGTAGGCATATTAATCTAGTTGAGTCAATACTATTCCCTTCATGATCAACAAATAAGGAAAGTAAATTATGAAGAAAACTAACTAATATGATAAATCAGGCTTAATAAATGATAATCAACCAATAATCTGGGATCAAAATAGGGAGAGTGTATCTCATGCTACCAAAAGTACTACACAACTATCTCTCTGATTAAGCCACAGCCATACCCCACGTATCACAATACCCCATCCATCCAACCAATATAAGATGATATAAGGTAATGTAATGAAATGAAATGTATGCTCAAACACAGTATCACAAACAAGTTCTATCACGGTAATACAATACAAGAGTCAATACTAACACAATACTAAATCATACCAACGAATGTCAATGCAATGCAAATGATGTAATGCAATGTAGTGATGATGATGGGATGATGATGAATCTTTAAAAGTTATTGCATAACTTTCTATATATACCTACCGAGTAATGCTTCTACCAAAGTAGGACCCATGGGGAGTTCGCAACCCATATACTTTCCATAATCTCAATATCATGTCTCAAATCAACCTTACCGGCACATCCCTCGGTATAGGCATTTTATAAAGTGTCTCATTTTATTTTGAATAAGGAAAACTCAGTGGTATCAATCTCATGGACATGTATAAATGATATGAGGATATAATGCTCACAATCAAATCAGTATGAAGATATGAATCAATTCAATACAAGTATAAGTGCGCTCAAAATCAACTCTATATGATAATGTTCCATGATGTAAGCCATCGTAGGGCACCACTGGTATAAATAGTCATGCATGACATCAATAATATCATTTAAAGTCCCTCATTCGAGTATCATCAATATGATAAAGTCAATTTAATGCACTAACATGTCCTATGATTACAAGTCAAGCCCGTAATAGGTGACACAATGATAAATATGGCAATTAAATTTAATGCACTAACGTGGCCTATGATTAGAAGTCAAGCCTTTACTAGGCGACACAATGATAAATATGGAAATTAAATGCATAATCATAGTCAACAATATAAACTCAAGCCCCCACTCAGGCATCATCACCATACATATACTCTAAATCAGTAATAATATGCACATAAGCCCCCATTCAGGCATGATAATAAATAATTTCTCAAGTCAATAATAATATTCACATAAGCCCTCACACGGGCAACATGAAATTAACAACAATTCCAATAACAATATATATAGCGAAACTACCCAAACCTAGCTTATTTCATATAATAAGTCTCATCCATTATTACAAGTCCATTTACACTCTAAGTATTCTCTAATAGTCATTAATCCCCAATAGTCACAATAAAGTTCACTAAACAAGATTCAAGCTCTAACATAGGCATCAATTATCAATTAATCAATATCTATCTACATTCTACTCTAAGGATATTTACAAGTAGTAATACTAACTAAGAAAGGTAATAATCCAATTATAATCCACCAAAAGACTGGTACCCGCGGAGATGCTTTCCATTTCAGCTAAGCAAGACACCCAATCCTAAATGAATCCCAAAATACAAACAAACAAGCATACAACACATAAACACTTTGGAAAAAGTCAAGATACATCTCAACTTGTCTTAAAAGAAGATCTATAAGCCCAAACACCGTCTAAATCCTCAACTGGAAGTTTAACTCCCTTGAATCAACACCAAACACGTCTAATCTAAATAAATATGATATCTACAAGTCAAAAGGAGTCCAACAATACCTATATCGACTATATTCGAGACGGGTCCAACACGGATCTCAAAAATGGATACAAAAACAAAAGGGATAAAATTGGAATTTTATTTCAGAATAATGTTCTCCATATCAAGAGGAGTCTATGGTTGAAAACCAAATCGAAAATGAGTTAAAAACGAAGCTCAAATCGAAAAAAACCATTTTTAAGCTCCACCGGTAAAATTCCCCCAAATCAAGGATTTGAAGATGGATTCATAAAGAAATCAATGGAAAATAATAAATACAAGATTAGGAAACTTACCCATGGAAGAAATCTCGAAAGCCCCTTTGAAATCCCCCTAATACGAGTTTTAGAAGTCCAAAAATAGGAAAAATACGATTTGGGGCCGAAATGAGGGTTTTTAATCTGTCCAGGTCTAAAGGCCATCGTGAATGTGGGCCTCTAGGTCGCGATCGCGAGGTTTACCCAACACGGACCTTCACGAAAGCGAGCCTAGGGCTGAAAATGCAAAGAATAAACAGCAGAACCCCTTACAAAAATGAATGTAAGGACAATAAAGCTTCGTGAACGTGAGCCTAGGGACGCGAATGCAAAGAGGAAGGGAGCATGCACCAGAAAATAGTTGAAAACCAGCAAAAGGCATAAGTCAAAATTCTCTAAACGGACCCTCGGGATTAGTTTGGGACCCCATAGAAATAAACCAATAAAGCTAATAGGCTAACTTCGACATTTCGAACTCAATGGAGAAGTTGGATTTTTTTAAAAGGAACATTTTCAACAAATTAACCCCCAAGACCCCCTTTGGCCAAATTTAACTAGTTTTCAAACGGAGGGTCTAAATGTGAAACAAAGGCTTGAGACCCGAACTAACCACGCTACTAACCCAAAATCGACATTCTAGATCTAATGAAGCTATCAAAATCATCATTTGAAGCTTGGATCACTAAAAATTGACCAAAGTCAAACTACCCCTTTAAAGATGTTCAAAGCCATAAATTCATTTAAAATACTTTCAAACACATTGAAACCATGCCAACCATCCCCACAACTCGTAAATGAGATAAAGTAACCACGAAAAAGGGTAAAACAGTCAAAACATAGAAATTTCTAAATTTCAATACGAGGGTCATTACACAAACCTCATTGTGATTTTTGACATTTGGTGCATTTTGACCATTTTATCTCTCTTAGTAATTGTATTATGGTATTTGTGGTCTGCAAAGTGGTTTTCATGGTTCTTGATGTGGTTGAGTATATGTGACTTTTTCGCTTTGAAAAATAAAAGTTGATATGGTTGACTTTAGTCAACATCCATAGAAATTGAGCTTGTATCAGAATTCCATCAGTGCCATCAGTTCTAGAATGGTATTTTTGGGTTATTTCGACTATTGATTTGAGTATGAGGCATTCAATGAGCATTGAAAGAGTTTTTGAGTTATGAAAGTTGGAAACTTAAGAGAGTTGATCAAATTCAACATTGAGGTTAGGAAGGTCATTTTCCAGTTTCGATGATTCTACTAGGTACGAATGGCAATTTTTCATATAGTTGAAAGTTTGGTTCAGTTCTTGAGGCTTTTGGGTGAGTTTTAAGTCATTGTTTGAAAATTTGGAGATTTCTATGTTAAGAGTTGAATTTGGTCAATATCTAGTCAAGATGACCTCGTTTGGGTGTTTGATGATTTTATAGAGTCTGAAATGTCATTTCCAAGCTAGTAGCATATTTGGTTTGTGTTTGAAAGGTTTTGGATCGAGTTTTGGGTGAGTTTTAAACATTGTGTGCTTTGGCCTTATTTAAGCAAAAATCTGTCGACTAAAAGGTTCGTTCTTAGTTCTAAAGATCAAAAAATTATTTTGAGACTTCTGAAATTTTTTAGGGGACTGTATGATATGGGAAGAATTGCACCACACACACATTTATGTGTACATATACATATACACATATACATATACATATACATATACATATACATATACATACTTATACACATATACATATACATATACATATATACATACATACATACATATATATATATATATATATATATATCTAATGATGCTATTATAGAAACATTTCAAGAGATGAAGACTCGTCAAGTACAGTTGAGATAATTTAATTACGGTTTTTTTCATTAGTAAAATTTATACTTGATACAAAATGTAGATACCTTATCAATAAGTGTACCTCATCTATCATCTCTTAGCGTTTGCAACCTTCTCTTTGCTACTTCAACTAGTAGCATAGTATTTGCAATATCATGTTATTTCTTTTGTAAGAATTTACTTAAACTCATCTGTAATTCCTAAAGATATTTCTCATCAAATACAACATAAAAACAATTTTAAATGTTTGACAAGTTTCGAGATATCCTGTTGCTTTAGCTCTTTTATCTATAGAATATGTATCAACAACAAGTGCATCATGAATATTAACAATAGAGACAAACATAAGAATAAAGTTTCTAAAATATTTATAGTAAGATCCCCAACGAATATCAGCGGCTCTTATAGGACCAAGTTCTTGATGCAAGCCTATACTAGTTGTAAGCTCACCCGTATCCAATGCCTATTGATTTTTTTTTTCTTTTAGAATCTCAAAATTCATACATACACTTAAAAGAAGCTCCCAACATATTTAAAAACAATGATACAAGCTCCCCTACTTGAATACATTTTTTAGAAATAATAAAAAGTTTTGTTGAAATTGATGAGCAAAACAATGAATAGAATGAGTTGAGATACTTTCTTTCCTAATCAACATTTTAAGGTCATTCATCTCACCTTTCATATTACTTTTCCCATCATAACATTTCCCACGTACATAGGATAGACTCAATGAATGTTTAACAAGTAAATTGACAATTGCGCTCTTTAAAGATAAACCACTAGTATCTTGAACATGAATAATATTAATCAATCACTCCATTACAAATCTTATTCTATCAACATATCATAAAACAACAGCTATTTGCTCTTTAAGTAACACATCAAAAGACTCATCAACTAATAAACCAAAGTAATCACCATGTAATTCCTCAATCATAGTTTTGATGGTTTCTATCTTACATGTAGTGATAATATTTTTTTGAATCATTGGAGAAGTCTTTTGGTCATTTTGAGGAGCACGTTTTAATACATAACCATGAATTTTATCATAGTGTTTTGCATACCATGAGAGAATTACCCCTATTAAGTGATGATTTAGATTTATCATGACCCCAAAAAGTAAATCCTTGATTCAAAAGAAGTCTTGCTACATCAATTTAAGTAAACAAGTGAAGTCAATAGTCATGCTTAACTTTATCAGACTATCTCTCAAATGTAGATACAATAGACTATTATTGTCGCACTAGATCATCACTTTTCTTTTTTGCTTGGTTATGAATGATATTCGGCCTACCAATATGTTGTTTAAAACTTTTCTTTTTATTCAAACTCTTAAACCCTAATGTCGAAAATACTTCACCTCAACATTGATGAATGTTATCATCTTTAAATAAAGAACAATACAAATAATATGTTGCATCGTTACTTATACTATATTCTAACCAATCATGATACTCTTTAAACCATTTAGGATTAAAACAACGCATATCTCCATAAAAATTTATTTAAGGAAAGATATGATTATCAGGTTGACCAGGACCGTCTCGGATGTATGTTCTCCTAATTACATCATGACCATTAGGATGATAGTCCAAGATTGATTTTCTTTTTGTCGGATCAAACTCTAAAGAATCTAAATCAATTTCTTGTCTTTGTAAAGAATGTAATGGTACTTTTGATTGGTTGACATTTTCTTCCCGAACAGGATGATTATGAGAGACCAAATTTGAGTTTGGTATATTGAGAAAAAACTTCTTCGGTGACTTTTGAGATTAAATTATAGAATAAAAATTTAGTTAGAAACATATCTAATAAAAAATTATTAACTAATATTTTGATTACTAATTTTACAATAAAATAAATTATTATTAACAATCTGACTACTGAAATTCAGATTTAGTACCAATTTTGATTACTAATTTTTTTAACAAAACAGAGAAATTTAGAAATCTACACAACAAGAAAATATAAATAGAAGGAGACTATGGAAAGAACTTACCATTGCCATAACCAGCGACTAAAGACCGACGACTGACTAGTGGCTGGCAAGAGGCAACGATAAGCAACGGATGACAGCGACGATCAGCGAGGCCGACAGTGAGCGGTGACAGTAAGGCGTGAGCAGGCAGAGGACTCTTCATCGTTCTCGTTCAAACTTTTGGAGGACTCTTTGTGAATTCGTGTTTTGTATTGAAATTGAGATTTGTTCCCTTTATTTAATCCCTAGATTCATTATGCTTTTTTAAATAAAATAATAAATAAAGTTAAGTCACAGAAATATAAAAGTCTATTACACTTTTTTAAAAAATAATAATAAGTAGTAGTTTAAAACTTTTATTAGTAGTTTAAAAAATGGAAAAAAAGCTTGAAGTAAAAAACTTTTAAAAATGTTGCGGGAGCTAGGATTGAACACGTGATGCGCCAAACCATAGCATGAATTTGATGCCCCTCAGCTGTTGCGCTAACACTTCACCTTGTGTTAAGAGGTGTCAGCACTAATATATATACCTATAAAATTAAAGTTTTACCTATATACAACGTAATTTTCTAATGAAGAGATGTCACTTGACATCCCTCGAACAAGGGTAGCTCCGTCCCTGTATATAGGTTTCCTTCGTCACAATTAATATGACATACTTTTATTTTTAATTTGTCCAAAAAAAATGTTACATTTCTATAATTAAAAACAACTTAGAAAGTTTATTTACAACATTTGTAATCTAAAAAGAAAGAGAAACTGAATACACCAATTCTGACTAACTATCTATGAAGCCTCTACTAATACTGACTATAGATAGACGGGATATAACCCCCAGTTATCCCTAATCAATATATACAAATAAAAATAAAATACTGGAACCGCAAACTAACTTGAGTCCTCTAATAAAGAGAACTCATTGCCTATGATCCTGATAGTAAGCACCTGAATCTACATCACATGAAAAATGTAGAAGAAGAGGTATGTGATCAGTACTTTGAATGTACTGAGTATGCGAGATATGCACTATGAATAACAGAATATAAAACTGATATGAACGACAATATACAATGATTCACTAAGTGATAAGCATGAGTGTGGGAACACCAATATATTTTGAAACTATAAAATAATATACAAACTGGGCATGCTGATAATAAAACATTTAAATCAAAAGTGATGTTGAAGTATACTAAGATGCAAGGACCCATCTGGATAAACATAAATACAAAATGCGTGATTATCCTGAGATAACTGAGACACTGTGAACTAGACTGAATTGAGGATCACAAAAATACTGAAATCTGACTGTGGGAGCTAATTGAAACACCTCTTACCTTCCCGACCCTACTTGACTACCTTGAAACATGTTTAGCCTAGATTCGAGAGCAATAAGTATTATTTCGTGTTGTTATAGATGGAACATTTGATATTGTGCTCGTGAATGTGACTAGACCTTTGTAGGAGGTGTTTGTGACTTTATGGAGCATTTGTGGGGTGAAAACAGAGGTTTAAGGGACATCCAAGCAAAGGATCCTAAAGGTAAGAGGCAAGCAAAAGGTTGGGACTTGAAAGATCCAACCAAATCCGCAAAGAAAAGTCGAAATCAAAATTTTTGTATGGGGCGCTGCAGGTGGCGTGCCAGGCCAATTCTGGACGAATTTTGTTTGGAACGGGAAGCAAGGGGGTGCTCCCAGGGGCGTTCCAGGCCGCTCCTGGCCACCTTTCTAGAGCTGAAATTTTTCTAAGTCTCTAGGGCGCCCGGGAGCGTGCCGGGTGCTTTTTGCCCGATTTCTTCTACGATTATTAGTCTATAAAGAGGACTCTTGGGTTATGGTATCATTATTCCATCATAGTAGGGCTAATCTTGAGCAAGTTTGCCATGCGAGTTGGGGTTAATTCTTCGTCACAAGTGTTTTATCAAATTATGTTCGATTAAGCCATGAGTGGCTAGAATTTCTTATTTTTGAGATTGAGGCTACGAACATGAATCTCGTGAGTTGAATATTGTTGTAACATTTATGGAATTATTTAAACATGAGATAATTGGATTATTACACATTGAATTTGGTGGTCGAAGTTAATATGTGTAAATGGGCTCAATTTAAGGCCCAAAATGGATTAAAAGACATGGCCCAAAAGGGCAAATGACCCATTCTTCCACTTTGACCAAGCAAATATGGCATTTAATGCCAAAAAGTGGCTAAGTATGACTTGAGGGGATATATAAGGTGGAAAAATCAGATTTTTATTTCCACAAAGCACACATGCCATTCTAGACATTTCCACAACATTTCCACAAGATATTTCTTCAAGCTCTCAAACCCTAAGCCATCTCTTTGGACAAGATCACTCATTTGCAAGTTTGGGAAAGTGATTATTCTTATGTATTAATATATTATATGCATGGGAGATTATGTAGATCATGATGGTTATGTCTAAAACTGTAAGTAATGCACTTTTGCTTTTTGCTAAAAGATGTGCCATCTTTGTGATTTAAACTTGAAATGAGATATGGGGTTTTGATGAAAGTGCATGGTATGGATGAAATATCAACATGTATGGTGTCGTTATATTCCTTAACTTGTTATTTTTCTATGAGTATAAATTGTGGTATTGTTGTCGATATGTTGTTATGAAGTGTATTGAGGTGACTTGATAGCGTAATTGTGATGTTGTATTAATGGAGAAGTGTAAAGTATGAACTTGGTGTGACATGCTATTGGTTTATGATGTATTGGTAAATGTATGGAATGTTGTGGTACTTTGGGTAGTACCATGCCGTGAATTGTATCGCAAAGGGGGAAATGACGTTACAAGGCAATTATGTAACTCGTTGTCGATTTATGCACTTGTAAGGTAGTTGGTTATTAATGTGAGCTATGCTACGTACTTGTGTTGTAGAGTGAAATGTAAGGAAGGAGTTGGACTATTTTATTCACGTATAGGATTGTGTATTCATATTGGGAAGATAAGGTATGTAAGGTTACTCTTTCTGTATCCTTCTGCAGCACATAGTGGTTACATTGTCATTGTACTTATCCCAATCCGAATTGTTCCAAGGTATCTCATTTCGAGTTGTCATATCTATTGTTGTTCACATGTACCTTATTCATAGACCAACTATGATTCAAATGTCACATAATTGTGGACATGGTTCCAAAGTTACAATAATATTACGTTCCAAAGTTCCAATAATGTTATGTTCGAAAGTTCCAATAATGCTATGACTACCAATGTATCAATCTCATAGACGTAAAGAAATGAAGGAATGTATTACTCTTATAATGAAAGAATGAAGTAATGTATAATTGTCTGTATATTCTTGAGAAACATCCCAGGGGCGATATAAAAGCCTAGCATGGGTTATCATAATCACATACCAGGGGTTAAAATACCTATCATGGGTTATCACTATCACATCCCAGGGGCGATATAAAAGCCTAGCATGGGTTATCATAATCACATCCCAGGGGCGATATAAAAGCCTAGCATGAGTTATCATAATCACATCCCAGGGGTTAAAATACCTAGCATGGGTTATCACAATCTCATCCCAGGGGCGACATAAATGCCTAGCATGGGTTAATCACATCCCAGGGGTTAAAATACCTAGCATGGGTTAATCTCATCCCAAGGGCGACAGAAAAGCCTCTCGCATGGGTAGAATGAAAAAGATGAATGAACATAAAGGCAAGAAAGTAACGAATGTAATGTACATGTTTCCACACATACAGATCGATGGTTTATCCATATTGGCTATTCTCTTATATTCGATTCCATTGAGGTACTTATATATCATGCAGTTTCATATAGCCTTACATACTCAGTACATTCTTCGTACTGACGTCCCTTGTGGGACTTACCTTACTTGCTGCAGGCACAAGTTCTAGCAGACCTCCATAGTAGGTTGCGGATCATTTGTCGATCTTTGGTGAGCTCCAGTTGGTTCGGTGCTTTTCGAGTCACATGTGTATATAGTTTTTTTGGAACTGTGATGTTGTATAAAGTGGGGACTTGTCCCGAATTTAGGATGGTTATGTATATGCATCTGTAGAGGCTTTGTAGACGTATGTGGGAAGATGAATGTAAGAGATGTATGTCCATTTTTACTTGATGGTCCTAACGGCCAAGTTGCATATATAGCATATGTTTCCATGACTTCCGCCATTGGTATTTTATAGTTATATGAGATAGAATGATATTCATACAAAGACATGCATATGAATGTACATGAGCAAAGATTGGTTCTCTCGGGCCTCAACATCTTTGGGTGCCAGTTCGCCTCGTTGGAATTGGGGGCGTGACAAAAGTGGTATCAGAGCAGGTCGTCCTAAGGGTGTCTACAAAGCCATGTCTGAGTAGAGTCTTGCTTATGGATGTGTTGTACACCACATTTATAAGTAGGAGGCTACGGGACTTTTAGGAGATGTTTCTTTTCTTTATATCTAGATCGCGCAATAGAGCCAATGTTGTAGGTGGAATCATATCTGACCATGGTGATTGGTTTTCTTTGTTATAGCAAAATGTCGATGACAAGACGAGGTAGGGGAAAAGGTAAGCAGGTAGTTATGCTTACCGGAGAAGGATTGAGTAGATCACCACCTGACCAAGCTAGTCAAGGTGGAGCTGACACTGAATTATCATCGCGGGCTTCTTCTACTTTTCCAGCTCCAGAAGAGCCGAGAAGGGGAGAAGTATCTTCGGAACTGCCCATTAATACTATTAAGCAGGATTTAATGAGTGCGGTGCAAATATTGACCCGTGTAGTTGTTGTACAAGCTCTTGTGCAGCAAAAAGAGGGACAGAGGCAAAGGAAAAGGATGCAAGAATTGGAAGGAGGATCGTCAAAGAGGGATAAACCCATGGGACAGTTCATGGTGTCCCAAGGAGGATTTGGGCCTTGAATGTTTCACAAACCACCTAGGCCATCATTTCCCATTCCACAGCAAATGTTCCCCCTCTATTTCAAGGGTTTAGAAGCAACCAGTTTGGGCAAAGAAGTGAGGTTCAGGATTCACGGACAGTGGGGTATCGAGTACGAGGAAGTATAAGCCAATCGAGGTCTCTTCATCAGCAGTGTCAGCGTTGTGGAAGGTATCATTTAGGTGAATTCCAGTTGGGAACAAATGATTGCTTTTGGTGTGACGTGTCAGGGCATATGGTGAGAGAGTGCCCACAAAGAGGCATGGGCGGTATGACATGACCTATGGGATCAGCCGTTAATTTATCATCAAAGACCTATGGGATCAGCCGTTGTGTTATCATCGTCAGATGTACAACCTACTGGTCATGGCAGAGGTGCGAGAGGAGCAGCTAGTTCTAGTGAAATTTAGGACGGTACCTATGCCGTGGCGGATCGGCAGAAATTTGAGGCTTCTCCTGATGAAGTGATAGGTATATTATCTGTCTTTTCACATAATGTATTTGCATTGATTGATCTGGGTTTTACCCTATCATATGTTACTCCATTGATTGTTGAAAACAAAAAATTGTGAAAGGACACTAGAAATATTAGTTAACCCATTTGAGGTATCTACACCAAAAGGTGAATCTATTGTAGCTAAAAGAGTGTATCGTAATTGTGTGATAATTATTTGTGGTTATGACACACTAGTTGATCTTATTGAACTGGAAATGGTAGATTTTGATGTTTTCATGGGTGTGAATTGGTCGGCTTCTTGTTATGCCACAGCAGATTGCCGAGCTAAGAAGGTACATTTTTATTTTCCACAAAAGGATGTTCTTGAATGGAAGGGTAATGTGGGCGCACCGAGGAAAAATTCATTTCCTATTTTAAGATAAAGAAAATGACATCCAAGGGGGATATATGTCACCTAGTAAAAGTACAGGATACCAATGTGAAATCACCAACACTTCAATCGGTTCCAGTAGTAAATGAATTCCTGGATGTGGTTCCTAAAACGGAAAGTAGAGTTTGATATTGATGTAATTCCAGGCATTTCGCCTATCTCTATTCCTCCGTATAGCATGGCTCAAGAAGAAATATGGGAATTAAAAAGATCAATTAAAATACTAGTTGGATAGTGGGTTTATAAGGTCTAGTATGTCCCCGTGGGGTGCACCAGTATTATTTGTACGAAATAAAGATGGTACAGTGAGAATGTGTATTGGTTATTGGCAATTGAATAAGCTGACAATTAGGAATAAGTATCCCCTTCCTAGAATTGATGATTTAATTGACCAATTACAGGGTACCAAATGTTTTTCAAAGTTTGACTTGAGATCGGGTTACCATCAAGTCAGGGTTAGAGAAAAAGATACCCAAGACAGCTTTCCGAACACGGTATGGTCACTATGAATTTCTAGTTATGTCATTTGGGGCTAACCAATGCACCAGCAGTTGTTAGAGATTTGATGAATAGGAGGTTCACACCATTTTTAGATGTATTCATGACCATGTTTATAGATGACATTCTGGGTTATTTAAGATCACAAGAGGACCATGCCAATCACTTACGGCAAGTGTTACAGATTCTCCTAGTTTTCTTGGATTGGCTGGTTATTACAGACGATTTGTTGAAGGGTTTTCTTTTATTGCTGCACCTTTAACGAAGCTTTCATTAACACACAAGGAAATCAAGTTGCAGTGGAACGGTGCGTGTGAGAAAAGTTTCCAAGATCTGAAAGATAAATTAACTTCTACACCGGTTTTAGTACTTCCCAAAGGCACAGAAGGGTATGCAGTATATTGTGATGCTTCCGGGATTGACCTCGAATGTGTATTGATGCCGCATGGTAATGTAATAGAGTATGCCGCACGACAGTTGCGGCCACATAAGAGAAATTATCCCATACATGACCTTGAGTTAGCAGCTGTGATATTTGCTTTAAAGATATGGCGTCATTATTTGTATGGAGTTCATGTTGATATCTATACTAATCACAATAGTTTGCAATATATCTTTAAGCAGAAGGAACTAAATTTGAGGCAATGAAGGTGGATAGAGCTCTTAAAAGACTAGGATATCGATATCTTATACCATCCAGGGAAAGCAAATATGGTGGCTGATGCACTGAGTCGCCAAGAAATAGAACGCATTAATGATCAGTTAATGGAAAAGCAAGATATATTCAAGGATCTACATCAACTAGCTAGCTTGGGAGTTCATCTGCTTGAATCTCCAGACGAGGGGGTTATTATGCAAAATGCAGCAGAATCTTCCTTCATAGCTGAGGTAAAGGAGAAACAGTATGCGAATCCTACTTTTAGTGCAGTTGAAAAAGAACGTACAACAAGGTTCGATAAAGGCATTTGACCTTACTCAAGAGGGAGTACTTCACTGCCAAGGTAAATTGTGTATACCGAATGGATATGAATTAAGGAAACGAATTATGACAGAGGCACGTCATTCATAGTATTCTATTCATCCGGGAGCTACAAAAAAAAAATGTATCATGATTTGAAAGACGTGTATTGTCAACAAGTAAAAGTAGAGTATCAGAAACCTGGAGGTTATATGCAATGTATCAATTTTCCAGTTAGGAAGTGGGACCTGATTAACATGGGTTTCATCACAAGTTTGCCTCAAACATTTTGGAAATTTGATTCCATATGGGTGCTAGTTTACAGGTTTACCAAGTTAGCACACTTTTTACCTGTTAAAACCACTTGTACAACTGCAGATTATGCAAGGTTGTATGTTAAGGAGATAGTATGATTCCAACTTATATTATATTAGACAAGGGAGCTCAATTAACTGCACATTTTTGAAAGAAAAAAAACTTTCAGAAGAGTTTGGGAATCCAAGTGAATTTAAGTACAGCTTTTCATCCCCAAACAGATGGACAGGCAAAATGTACTATCAAAACACTTGAAACTATGCTACGAGATTGCACATGGGACTTTAAAGGTAGTTGGGATGATCAATTACCTCTTGTTGAATTTACTTACCAGAATAGTTATTGTTCAAGTATCAATTGGATGGTTTGATGCGGATACAATTGGTTTACTCGGGCCAGACCTTGTTCATCAAGCTATAGAGAAAGTTAAGGTGGTCCAACAATGGCTACAACCGGCCCAAAGTTGACACAAGTTATAGGTTGATACTAGAAGAAAGGAAGTAGAGTTTGCCATAGATGTTTAGGTATTTTTGAAAGTGTCACCAATGAAAGGGGTAATGAGATTTGAAAAGAAAGAAAGGTTGGCCCTATATGACGTGCTGTATAAGATTGATTGCAGATTTGGTCAAGTCGCGTATGAATTTGAAATACCCTAAGAACTCATCACAATTCATCCAGTGTTTTATGTTTCGATGCTTCGGAATTACATAGGAGATCCATCTCGTATTGCTCCCATTGGAGATGTACAAGTTAAGGAGGATCTCACCTATGAAGAGGTACCTATTGCTATTCTAGATTGACAAGTGATGAAGTTAAGGAATAAAGACGTAGCTTCCGTAAAGATACTTTGGAGAAATCAACAAGTAGAAGAGATCATGTGGGAAGCTGAAGAAAAGATGAAGTCGAAGTACCCGTCTTTGTTTCAAATGGAAGAAAATGTTCAAAGTGCGGAAGTGGAGCAATAACAAGGAAGAATATATGAGCATTAAGTGTATATGTATGTATATGCTAATATAGAGATGCATTTGTTGTACATGAGACGATGTTATATATATGATAACATAAAGGATGATTCTAGACTTGAATTTGTCAACCTGGGTAATGTCATTAACATTCAAGGACAAATGTTCCAAAAGGGGAAGAATGTAACACCCCGTACCTTCCCAAACCTACTTGACCACCTTGAAACATGTTTACCCTAGGTTCGAGAGCAATAAGTACGTATTTCGTGTTGTTATAGATGGAATATTTGATATTGTACTCGTGAATGTGACTAGACCTTTGTAGGAGGTGTTTGTGACTTTGTGGAGCATTTGTGGGGTGAAAATCAAGGTATAAGGGAAATACAAGCAATGGATCCTAAAGTTAAGAGGCAAGCAAAAGGTTGGGACTTGAAAGATCCAACCAAATCCGCAAAGAAAAGTCGAAATCAAAAAATTTGTATGGGGCGCTGCAGGTGGCGTGCCAAGCCGCTTCTGGCCAAATTTTCTTTGGTACAGGAAGCAAGGGGGTGCGCCCAGGGGTGTGCCAGGCCTCTCCTGGCCACCTTTCTAGAGCTGAAATTTTTCTAAGTCTCTAGGGCGCCCGAGAGCGTGCCGGGGAGCTTTTTGCCCGATTTCTTCTACAATTATTAGTCTATAAAGAGGACTCTTGGGTTATGGTATCATTATTCCATCATAGTAGGGCTACCCTTGAGAAATTTTGGAATGCTAGTTGAGGTTAATTCTTCGTCACAAGTGTTTTATCAAATTATGTTCGATTAAGCCATGAGTGGCTAGAATTTCTTATTTTTGAGATTGAGGCTACGAACATGAATCTCGTGAGTTGAATATTGTTGTAATATTTATGGAATTATCTAAACATGAGATAATTGGATTATTACACATTGAATTTGGTGGTCTAAGTTAATATGTGTAAATAGGCTCAATTTAAGGCCCAAAATGGATTAAAATACATGGCCCAAAAGGGCAAATGACCCATTCTTCCACTTTGACCAAGCAAATATGGCATTTAATGCCAAAAAGAGGCTAAGTATGACTTGAGGGGATATATAAGGTGGAAAAATCAGATTTTTATTTCCACAAAGCACACATGCCATTCTAGACATTTCCACAACATTTCCACAAGATATTTCTTCAAGCTCTCAAACCCTAAGCCATCTCTTTGGACAAGATCACTCATTTGCAAGTTTGGGAAAGTGATTATTCTTATGGATTAATATATTATATGCATGGGAGAGTATGCAGATCATTATGGTTATGTCTAAAAGTGTAAATATGGCACTTTTGCCTTTTTCTAAAAGATGTGCCATCTTTGTGATTTAAACTTGAAATGAGACATGGGGTTTTGATGAAAGTGCATGGTATGGATGAAATATAAACATGTATGGTGTGGTTATGTTCCTTAACTTGTTATTTTTCTATGAGTATAAATTGTGGTATTGTTGTCGATATGTTGTTGTGAAGTGTATTGAGGTGACTTGATAGCGTAATTGTGATGTTGTATTAATGGAGAAGTGTAAAGTATGAACTTGGTGTGACATGCTATTGGTTTATGATGTATTGGTAAATGTATGGAATGTTGTGGTACTTTGGGTAGTACCATGCCATGAATTGTATCGTAAAGGGGGAAATGACGTTATAAGGCAATTATGTAACTCGTTATCATTTTATGCACTTGTAAGGTAGTTGGCTATTAATGTGAGCTTTGCTACGTACTTGTGTTGTAGAGTGAAACGTAAGGAAGGAGATGGACTATTGTATTCACGTATAGGATTGTGTATTCATATTGGGAAGATAAGGTATGTAAGGTTACTCTTTCCGTATCATTCTGCAGCACATAGTGGTTACATTGTCATTGTACTTATCCCAATCCGAATTGTTCCAAGGTATCTCATTTCGAGTTGTCAAATATATTGTTGTTCACATGTACCTTATTCATGGGCCAACTATTATTCATATGTCATATAATTGTGGACATGGTTCCAAAGTTACAATAATATTACGTTCCAAAGTTCCAATAATGTTATGTTCGAAAGTTCCAATAATGCTATGACTACCAACGTATCAATCTCATAGACGTAAAGAAATGAAGGAATGTATTACTCTTATAATGAAAGAATGAAGTAATGTATAATTGTCTGTATATTCTTGAGTAACATCCCAGGGGAGATATAAAAGCCTAGCATGGGTTATCACAATCACATCCCAGGGGAGATATAAAAGCCTAGCATGGGTTATCATAGTCACATCCCAGGGGCGATATAAAAACCTAGCATGGGTTATCATAATCTCATCCCAGGGTCGACATAAAAGCCTAGCATGGGTTAATCACATCCCAGGGGTTAAAATACCTAGCATGGGTTAATCTCATCCCAGGGGCGACAGAAAAGCCTAGCATGGGTAGAACGAAAAAGATGAATGAACATAAAGGCAAGAAAGTAACGAATGTAATGTACATGTTTCCACACATCCAGATCGATGGTTTATCCATATTGGCTATTCTCTTATATTTGATTCCATTGAGGTACTTATATATCATACAGTTTCATATAGCCTTACATACTCAGTACATTCTTCGTACTGACGTCCCTTGTGGGACTTACCTTACTTGCTGCAGGCACAGGTGCTAGTAGAACTCCATAGTAGGTTGTGGATCATTTGCCGATCTTTGGTGAGCTCCATTTGGTTCGAGGCTTTCCGAGTCACAAGTGTATATATTTGTTTTTGAACTGTGATGTTGTATAAATCGGGGACTTATACCGAATTTAGGATGGTTATGTATATGCATCTGTAGAGGCTTTGTAGACGTCTGTGGGAAGATGAATGTAAGATATATGTGTCCATTTTGACTTTATGGCCCTAACGTCCAAGTTGCATATATAGCATATGTTTCCATGACTTCCGCCATTGGTATTTTATAGTTATATGAGATAGAATGATATTCATACAAAGACATGCATATGAATGTACATGAGCAAAGATTGGTTCTCTCGGGCCTCAACGGCTTCGGGTACCAGTCCACCTCATTGAAATTCGGGGCGTAACACTAATATTAACCGACATACTCTATCTAAGATAAATAGAGTCCAACCTGTAACCCCAGCTGGAAGGGTTCTTTGTACCTTGCCAAAGGTATGAACATTGACTGACGTTGATCCACTAAACTATTGTTCATAATGTCACGACCCTAACGCTCATGATTGGCACCCTCCCTAACCTATGGTAGGAGAACCATACTATGCTTACCTTTACTCTCTTAAGTGTTATTCTCACGTTCATAATAATTATCAACTCATGCCTTTAACTAAGTACTAAAATGGTCTCATTCAATATCTAATAATCATCCGATGACATTATCATCCATAAAACAAATAGAGTGCAAAACCTCTATTTATTACAATCCCTGGGACCTGAAGTCACCATACAAGAACATCTAAAACAACTAAGTCTGGAAATAGATAGAATATCCCAAAACATAACAAAAGAAATTTGTCTTAGTCCCGAAACAAGGGACGTCAACATCATAAGAGGATCTGAAGGGTTGCTCGAACATAGTGCTTACCTTAAAAATTGGGTCTGAATTGCTAACTAGAGTTGAGGTCATGTGTCAACCGCCAAAAGATGTTCTGTACTCAACAAAAAAAAGAGTACAGGTAGCATCAGTACATCAACAAGTACTGGTAAGCATCATAGGTCTACTAACTTAACAATGTGCAAGTAACCAAGACAACAAGTATAAAAGCGATCATAACATAATTCATAACCAATGATATCATTCAACTAAACACATCATGTATCATCACACTTAGCCAGTTCCATCAATAAGTCATCAACATATAAATTCATAATAAGGCACTTAATGCATATGTATGAGTGCATGTATGCAAGATGTGTGCATCATCTCTTACCCTTCTCAACCTCATCATCAACATCACATCGTACCGGCGTGGTACCGATCCATTATCGCAATATATCATATTCATACCGACATGGTACCCGACACATTATCACAATATATCATATTCGTACCTGCGTGGTACCAAACACATCATCACAACAAATCATCACAATGCAAATGAAATTCAATGCAGTCATTAAGTCACAAATCATGCTAGAAGGCAATCATAGATGTCAAACTCACAAACAAGAACAAAGCCAAGAAAGTCTAAGTGCTATGAAAAAATCATAGCCTACCTCAATTCCTTGCTCAAATTCACCTTTAAGCCACACTTTTTCCCTTTCATTCTCATTCAATTCATTCTTGATCTATACAACACAAGAATATACACCCATTTCAATAATTTATTCTCATATAATCGTTAGGGATCATAACCCATTAATTTTAGTCATTCACTTACCCTATTTCATCATATTAGGATTTTTTTATCATTTAAACTTCATGAACCCTAACTTGAATTAGCATAAACAACTATAAATCTAGTCGCATTAGTGTTTTCTAACACCCTAGGATCATTACATACTAAATATATAAACAATCCCTTTATTTTTTATCAATTTCTATAAACTAGGGTTAAACCCCAAAACCCACCATTAATCCATTTTTTGTGATTTTCTATGATTAAATGAAGTAGATTCAAGTTTAGAATGCAATTACTTACCTCCAAAGATGAAAAACTCTACAAACCCTCTGAAAATCACCTTCCCTAGAGCTCTATAGCATTTTTTAAAAAAGTGAGGAATGAAAACGTTTTCTAGTTTTTTAAACTAAAATTTTACTGTGCATTACCACTGCAACGGATATTTACCACTGCAGTGGTTAAATTTTAGTTGATATCCATTGCAGCAGTTTGTGCCTTTTTCACGTAGGTCGCTGTTGTGGTTCTTGGTACCACCACAGTGATTACTTTTTCTACTGCAGTGGTTTGAGGTAGAAATTCAGGACCTCTCTTACGTTTTCCTCATTTTACAAAATACACCATTAATTTCGACATCACGAACCAACCCCTCCACGATAAGCACTATAACCAGAGTTCTATAACTCTGATTTAAGTGTCAAAAGTTGCTACGACTTCCTATACTCATTGGCTATCTAATTATCATGTTGAACCCTGCTATTACCTACCATATTAACACCAGATTTTGTTTGACCATCATATCCTCAAATATAAGCCAATCCTATACTAGCTCTAAATTCTCAAAAATTAACCTAAGGAAGTCTAGGTGTAATTTTTTCCTTTTATTTCAGTGTAGTGACAATTTGGGTCATTACATCAAATACCAATTTACCACTTATTCATCCCCAAATGACAACCAGCCCAAAAGAAAATATAACAACTGAAAGAGAAAGTATTGAATCAATAAACAAGTGTGGATACTGTTTGCGCATGTTTGCTTCTATCTCCCATGTAGCCTCTTCTATAGAATGGTTCCTCCACTGAACCTTCACATAAGGAATAACTCATGCCCTCAATTTCCTCACATATTTAGCTAGAATTGCAATCGATTCCTCTTCATAGGACAGTTCCTTATCAAACAGTTCTGGGTCCCAACCAATAATATAGTCACACCTCCATGGTACTTCTTTAACATTAACACATGGACTACGAGGTGAACCCCGGACATACTAGAGGGTAAGGCCAATCTGTATGCAACCGACCCCACTTCCTTCAACACCTCAAAGGGTCTTATGTACTTGGGATCAATTTACCCTTCTTGCCGAATTGCATCACACCCTTCATGGATGATACCTTCAAGAGTACCTTTTTCCCCTTCTCAAACTTCATGTCTCTTACCTTATTATCGACATATTTCTTATGTTAGATTTGAGTTTCTATGAGATTCTCCTATATGAATATCACTTTTGCATAGAGTCTTTGAGCATGTCAACACCCCCAAGGCCTTACCTCGAATGCGTCAAACCACCCAATTGGGGACCTACACCATCTACCATATAAGGCCTCAAAAGGAACTATGTCAATACTAGAGTGGTAGTTATTGATATTGGCAAACTCACACAATGGTAAGTATTAGTCCCACTGATCCCCGAAATCTATAACACAAGTCTGAAGGATGTTCTCGAGCACTTGGATAGTTCGTTCGATTAACCATAGGTCTGTAGATGAAAAGTCGTGCTCAGGTCCAAGCTAGAACCCAACTCGGACTGAAACCTTTCCCAAAAATTAGAAGTGAACTTAGTACCTCGGTCTGACACAATGGACACCGGTACCCCATGTATCCTTATAATTTTCTTCACATAAATCTTGGCCAACTTAGCTGCATTATAATCAACTCTTACAGGAATAAAGTGAGCTGACTTAGTCAACAATAACCCAAATGGAGTTGTATTTCCTTAAGGTTTTCGAAAAACCAATCACAAAATTCATTGATATTTGTTCCCACTTCTATTTTGGAATAGGCATCCGTTGAAACATGCCACTAGGCTTCCGATGTTCGTACCTGTATTGCTGGCAGTTTTAACACTTAACCATAAAATATACAATATTATGCTTCATTCTTTGCAACCAATAGTGTTACCTCAAGTCTCTATACTTCTTTTTGGCACCCAGATGTATGGAGTATTTATAACTATGGGCCTTTACCAGAATGGTTGGAATCAAGTTATCTACTCGAGGTACACACAATCGACCTTGGATTCTCAAGGCCCCTTCATCATCATGAATGGACTCCTTCGCCTTCCCTTGTAACATTTTTTTCTCTGAGGTTGTTCAATTTCTTATCTTCAAACTGTCTTTTCTTAATCTGATCATAGAAAGTGGACCTGGCCTCCACGTGTGCCAACACCTTTCCTTTTTTAGTTTCCTATAATCTCAGAAAACTGTTAGCCAAATGTAACACCCCGTACCTTCCTAACCCTATGTGACGACATTGAAAAATGTATACTTAGGTGTCGAGAGCTATAAGTATGCATTTGGTAATGTTATTGGTGAGATAATTGGATTTGGCTCTTGTTATGTGATTAAAACTTCATAGGAGGTGTTTTATGATTTTAGTGGAACATTTGTGAGGTTCAAAATGAGGCTAAGAAGATCTCTAAACAAAGTATAATAAGGGTAAGAAGTGAGTTAAAGAATAGGACTTGAAGTATCTAACCAAACCCGCGAAGAGAAGTCGAAAAATGGAATTTTCGAAAATTTTAAGGAGGGGTGCATTTGGGACCATGCCACGCCGCTCTGGGATAAAATTTTTAGCCCAGAGGCAGTAGTTTGGCGCGCCTAGGAGCGTGCCACCTTGGGTTTTCCACTTTTTCGAAAGTTGGAAATTTCTAAGTCCCAAGGGTATCCGGGGTTGTACCGAGCCAATTTTTGCTAAGTTTCTTATACAACCAAGAGTATATACATGAAATGAATGACATATTACATTGGTATGATAAAATTACTCGAGAACGAATTTGGGGCCAAAATGACGATTTTGCCCTTTTGGTCAAAATGGGCCATACGTGGCTAGAATCACTTGGTTTTTGGATGGAGTCTACGGATATGAATAGAATGAGTGGGAATATTATTGTAATACATATGATATGACTTAAACATGAGAAATTATTGATTTTATCGGGTTAAGTGAATTGGGCCCAAAAAGGGGGCCCTTTTTGGGCCCAAAAATGGAAAGCAAGCATGGCCCAAAATGGGTCAAATGACCCATTCTTGCCAAGAGCTTCTAGAATACCACATTAATGACTAAGGATGGACTCAAGGTCTATAAAAGGGGCCAAATATCTGATTTTATCATGAGAAACACCCATGCCTTTTCTATCTTTTTCTAGATATTTCCCAAGAACATCTCTTTGGCTTTCAAAACCCTAAGGCACTTCTTGGAGCAAGATCATCATATTTAAAGCTTGGGTAAGTGAATATTATTGTACTTTAACATATTATAAGCATGAGAGAATATGTATATCATGTTGGTTATGGTTGAAATGTTGGACATGGCACTTTGTGCTTTTGTATAAGATTTATGATCCATGGGATTTGAGCTTGAATTTGGACTTGTGCCTTTGATGAAAGATCATGGTATGGATAAAATATGAACGTATATGGTGTCATTTTGTTATTTAATTTTTTATTTTTTTTATAAGTGCAAATTGTGGGATGTTGGCCGATTTGTGCTATGAAGTGTATTAAGGTGAATTGATGGATTGTTTGTGATGTGGTGTGGATAAGAAAGTGTAAAGGGGAAGTGTTGTGGTGGAATGTATGGATTATCATGTATTGGTCAATGTTGGGAATATTGGAGGATTTTTGGAATAATGATTTTATCAATAGTATTGTCAAAGGGGAAATGACATGTTCAAGCTAAACCTGTAACTTATTGTGTTGTATGCCATTATAAGGTAATTGGTGGTTAATGTTGGTTTCGTTATCAACTTGTGTTGTAGAGTGAAACATAAGGAAGGAGCAGGAATATTGTATGCACACCTAAGATTGTAGAATCGTATTGAGAATACAAGGTATGTAAGGTTCCTTTTTCCATATCCTTCTGCAACATGTTATTCACATTGACATTGGACTTGTTTCAATTCCGAGGGGTTTGAAGTATCTCAAATTCAGGTTGACGTATATTTTTATTCATATGTTTCCTACTCCTAAATGCATGATGATTCGTTTGCCTCTTGTTCATTGAGTGAAGTTCCAAAAAAGTCATAACGTTATCATTCCTAAATGAACGATCTCAAGAGAGTAATAACATAAGAGAACCTATTTATTCTTGAATAGTATTTTCCAATCATGACATGTTACAAGTCCTCAATTATGATGATTATCTTTGTATCAATCTTTCACAAGTAGAAGTACCAATCTCATAAGATTTCATAAGAGTAACAAGAGAGGTGATGTGCAAGCTAATATATCTATTCCTCATAAGTGAAGATGTCAATCTCATGAAGCAAGAGTGAAGAAGTAATATACATATGTGTGATTCCTATTATGTCATGATCTTCAATATCTCAATCACTCTTAAGAATGGAAGTAAGAATAACAAGAGAAGTAAGAGGTGTATAATTAAGAAGTAATCATGGGTGGTATCCCAGGGGTTAAATACCTAGCATGGGTCGATCCCGATACATCCCAGGGGCGATATAAAAGCCTAGCATGGGTTATGATGGTACATCCCAGGGGCAACACGAAAGCCTAGCATGGGTTAATATAACATCCCAAGGGCGATAAGCATAGCATGGGTTAACGATATCCCAGGGGCGACACGAAAGCCTAGCATGGGTTCACATAACATCCCAGGGGTCAAAGCACCTAGCATGGGTTAATCTCATCCCAGGGGCGACAGAATAGCCTAGCATGGGTAGAACAATAAAGATGAATAAAAGATGAAGACAAGAGGAGTAAAGAACATAATATACATGGTTTCCCACATACGGAAAGAGAGTTTATTCACATTTCTATTTCCTTATATTGATTCCATTATTGTTGTTATTATGTATGATGAATTTCTTATGAGCCTTACATATTCAGTACATTCTTCGTACTGACCCCCTCGGGGGAATTACCTTACATGTTGCAGGTGCAGGAATTAGTAGACTTCCTCTGTAGACTGGGGATCATTTGCAGATATTTGGTGAGCTCCAGTTGGTTCGGAGCCCCCTGAGTCATAGATGTATATTTGTTGTGATGTTATATAAATTGTATAAAGCGGGGACTTGTCCCGACTGTAAGTTGGTCTTGTTGATGAATCTGTTAGAGGCTTTTGTAGACATATGTGGGTATATGGATGTAAGAGATGAGTATGTAGAAGACGAATGTCTGTTTGACCTAATGGCCTCAACGGCCAAGTTTCCTAAATATATATATATATAAAGCATATGTTTCCATGTTCATGTTTTTCGCATAGTTGCATAAGGTTTAATAAGGTTCATACGAAAATATACATACGAATGAACATAGGCAAAGGTTGGTTCTCTCGGTCCTTATCAGCTACGGGTGCCAATCATGTCTCGATGGGATTCGGGGCGTGACACCAAAGACCATACCTCTCTTGCTAATGGGTGCCTGGATACCTCCAGCATTGCTAAGCTCCCCATGCTCACTGGTTTCTAGCTTAGTGTATCTGCTACCATATTGGCTTTACCTAGGTGATATAGGATTGATACGTCGTAGTCTTTAATCAGATCCATTCATATCCTCTGTCTCAAATTCAATTCTTTCTGAGTGAACACGTGTTATAAGTTGTGGTGGTCTGTGAACACCTCATACTTCCTCCCATAGAGATAGTATCTTTAAATTTGTAGAGCAAACACGACTGCTAATTCGAAGTCATGTGTGGGGTAGTTTTTCTCATAGGACTTTTATTGTATCGAAGAATAAGCAATCACATTCTAATCCTATATTAACATAGCACCTAAACCTAAACATGAGTCATCACAAAATATAATAAAATCTTTACCCTCGACAGACAGGGTTAGTACTGGAGCTGAAGTCAACAAAGTTTTAAGCTTTTGAAAGCTCTCCTCACACTTGTAATACCATTCAAATAGAACTTCCTTCTGATTCAAGAGGGTCATGTGTAAATCAATGGCAGCAAACCCTTTAACAAACCAGCGATAGTAACTAGCCACCCCATAAAACTACAGATTTTCGTCACGTTCGTTGGTCTGGCTCAATTCTTAACAGCCTCAACCTTTTGTGGGTCCACTATAAATCCTTATTTAGAAACCATTTTCCCTAATAAGTATACTAAATAAAGCAAGAATTCACTTTAGAGTACTGATCTTAGGCATATTTCTACACCTAAGTATCATTATCTATGCGCGTTTAGCTTAGTTTTGAGGGTAACTTGGTGTGCTTAATGAAGTTTAACGTGTTATTTGTATATTTATGTGATAATTTGCATGTTTATATTGTTTAATTTGCATTTGAAAAAATTCAAGAGTCAAAATGATCAAATAGACTTTAAATGAGAAAACTAGTTCGGCTAGCCTAAGTTATGTTTGTTTTAGTGTACTTTGATAAGCTTTATTGTGTTGTGTGGAATAATGTTTGTTATGAGATATTGTAGGAGACCATTGGAAAATCTATGGAATGTAAATTAATCCCACACACAATCCACGAGGAGTGGGGAAACAAGGATCAAATAGATGAGAAGAAGAGAACAAAGATTGGACGAGACCTCACCTTGTGGAGGCAACCATGAGTCGTACTACCCAAGGCATGGGAGGGGTACATGCAACATACACACACCCCTAGGGATAGTGTACACTTTCTTTTCCATTCTATATGGCTACACCGCACCCCCTTGTCCATGCTATAGGTCATGCGGTGCAACCTTCCTCCTCCCCCCCCCCCAAACGTCTAAAATTGGTTTTTCTCTTGGTTTAAGTTGAGGGAAAAGTGGTCAATTCTTATATATCATATGGGTCAGATTATGGAAGACCTAAAGGACTATATAAAGAGTACTTAGCCACATTTATATGATATATTTGGTACAACACACGATTGGAGAGAGGAGAAGGCATCAGGGGCTCTACTATTTGGTTTTCTTCCTTTAACTTCTAGTTTTCTTGTAGTTTTACTTATGAATTCATTTATGGTGATTATTTGTATGAATATGAGTGGTTAAAAACCCTCTTTCTAGGATTGAGGCTACAAACACGATTGCATAATTATGGTTTTATAGTTTGGTTAATATGTTTATCATGTCATGTGATTATTCTTGCATTCTTGCTTTAATATTCTAAAGAGTCATGAACGTTAGGATAAATCGAAGTCTCAAAACAAATTGACCATAGGAGTGGAGGGACGGAACAAAGAACATAGGGAGTTTGGATCATATCTTTAATTATTTGATACTAATTGTTAAAGGATGATTTGTGGTTAGGATAGAGATATACCTAAACGCCCCACTTGGTTAATAAAATGGGAAGATAACTTAGTGTATCCGAATTAGAGACTCACATCCCCGCTCAACGATGTAGTTGTGCGACTAATTTGGATAGAAAACTTAGAGGGTGACCACCCCTGAGCTATACTATCAACCTCGTAATCATGATAAACACCAACACCGACTAGAAACCATAGTTATTCATGAATGTGAAATAGATGCCTCAACCCTGGAACTCTCCACATATTGTTTACAATCCAAATTTCATACCGTTGTTATTTCTATTACTTAGTTTATAATAACAAAACTCAAAATTTTTTTGGTTACAAATTGCACTTGCTTAACTTCAATAGTAATACTTGAATTGGGTCGTCTGCTAAACGACAAGTCCCTGTGGGATCCATATTCGTCTCGCAAGTGTCACTTTATTACTTGCACAACCACATACACTTGCGTGTGCGGTTGGATGCAAGAAGTACTTAGCATACAATTTTTTTTCCTTCAACACCGTATGCAAATGATCTTCATGCTCTTCTTCACTCTTAGAATAAACAATTATATCATCAATAAATACAATAAGGAATGAATCCAAAAAGGACGTTAACACTCCATTCATAAAGCTCATGAAAGTTGTTGGGGTATTGGTCAGACCAAAAGACATAACTAGAAACTCGTAGTGCCCATAATGAGTTTGGAAAGCAATATTTGGGATGTCCTCTGCCCTGATTATTAGCTGATGATAACTCGACCTCAAATCAATCTTTGAAAACACTACAGCTCCATGTAACTGGTCAAACAGATCATCTATTATAGGTAAAGGGTATTTATTATGAATGGTCACCTTATTTAACTGGCGGTAATCTATGTACATCCTCATACTACCATCTTTCTTTTTCACAAACAACATTAGTGCACCCCAAGGAGAGACACTTAGGCGAATAGAGCCCTTTTCTAACAATTTTTGCAATTGAGATTTCAACTCTCTCAACTTTGTAGGTGCAATACGATATAGAGGGATAGAAATAGGTCAAGTTCCCGGCTCTAGGCCTATACAAAAGTCAACTTCTCGATCTAGGGGCATACTCGGGAGGTCATCCGAAAATACTTCTAGGAATTCACATACCACTGGAACTAACGTTATAGAAGGGACTACGGATTTATCTTCCTGAAGAAAGGCTAAAAATTCCCTACACCCCTTCCTTACTAATTTCAGGGTACGAATTACAGACACAACCCTCACCGGATTTCTCTTAAAAGTACTCTCCCACTCTAACTTCTTTTCCCTGGGCATTGCTACAATGACGGTTTTGGTATAACAATCAAGTACAACATGATAAAGGGATAACTAAATCATTCCCAAAATAACATTGAATTCCTCCATGTCTAAAATGACTAAGTCTGCTAAGGTCTTAAACCTTATGAACATCACAGAACACGCATGATATACTTGATCAACACACACAGACACCCCAATTGGTTTAGAAACATACACAGGAGTATCAAGATATTCACAATACAAGTCCCAACCCATAGAAAATTTCACATACATATAAGATAAGGTGGAACTGAGATCAAATAATACAGACCATACAATCACAGACAAGAATAGTACCTATGATCACTGCATCAGAAGCTTCCACCTCAGAACGAGCTGAAACTATATAAACATATGCCTTATCACCCCCTGACCACAACATCTACCACCCTGAGCTCCACTTCTACCAACTTGTCCTCCACCTCGGTTGGCCTGGTTGACACCCCTAGCTTGGCTACCATGCCTAGCTTCTGGACGACCCCTACCATTTCCTCCACCACCATGACATGTCGAAACTAGAGTAGTAGAAGTTGGTTGCTGAGTCAACTGACCTGCAGACACGAAGTTAGGGCAATACCTTCTGATGTGTCCTAAACCCCCACACTCACACTCAAAGTATTTGGGCCCCAAAGTAGGCCTCTGAGCTTAAGAGGACGAAGGCGTATAGCTGTCGGCTCGGGGAGGCTGATAACTGACCCAGACGGCCCCTGCAGATGCTGGCATTATTGAATGGTAGGGATTAGAAGAACCACACCCCTTTGAGAAAGTACCACTGAATTAGGCTGAGGTTCGAGCCTTCTTCTCTGCTGCCTTTACCTCTTCCTGTTTCTCAAGTGCTTCAGCCTTCTTGGAAAATTCAACAACATTAAAAAAAGACTTACCAAACACTGCCACAGATAAAGTAGCCAACTAAATTCCTAAATTCAGACCCTTCACAAAGTACCTAATCCGCTCCTCTTCTAAGGTAATCAACTATAGTACATAACGGGACAATTGCTGCCACGGACATGTTACCCTACTCCAACCTTAGAAACTCATCCTTCTTTTGGTCGTGATAAGTGCAGGGAACATATTTCTCAAGGAATACGTTTTGAAATTAAGCCCAAGTAAGTGGAGGTAAGGCATCCCTGCACTCCACAAATGACCTCCACCATTGCTTAGCTTCATTCTGAAGCTGAAAAGAAACAAACTCCACCCTATACCTTTCAACAATACCCATTTTGTGCAGACGTTCATGACAATCTATTAAGAACTCAAAAGTATCCATAGACTCTTTACCTTGGAATACTGGGGGCTTCATCTTCATAAACTTACAAAATTGCCCATGCTCGTCATCAGTCATTGCTGGTCCAAGTAATTGCTGGGGATACACCCCTATTTTAGAGCTTATATCCATCCTTGGTGCTACAGCACCGGTATATTACAAGGCCATGGATGGAACGGTCAGAACCACTAGAATATATCTAGTGCCAGCCAAGCTACCCAATAACCCCAACACTTGTTGAATCACCTCTACAGCCAAGGGCATATAAGTTGTACCTTTTGGTGTGGGCACCACATTCTCTGGAGCTAACATCTTTTCTTTCTCAACTACCTCCTTTTCATCCTGAGCATGACCTGGAGCATCTTGGGGTGGGGGAGGTGACAGCAATTTCTGTCTTACCGGTCTCTCGACTGCCAGTGCTCTACCCCTACAGGCGATGCTCCCTGTCCTCCCCTTCTTGCTCTGCCTCTTACTCTAGGATTGCCCTAGACTGCAGCCCTAGCGTCTAGTGCGGGAGATGCTATAGGTGGTTCCAAGGGTGTTGCTACTGCTGCCCTGGTGGAATGAGTATTCACCTTTTGCGAATTAGAGTGAAAGGATTAGATACCAATTTAGATTGTCGAATACCAATTGGAATCAAGTAATAGCACGAAAGGAAGAAAAAAAAGGGAATTCTTTTCCTAAAGCCATGTAGCCTCCCAAAAAAAAGTACAGACGTCTCTATAATATTTTGCAAGACTCTACTAGAACTGTTCTTGTACAATGAGAAGTACAAACTCAGTGCTATGATACCATCTCTGTCACGACCCAAACGGTCATGATTGGCACCTGCCCTAACCTATGGCAGGAGAACCATACTACGCTCACCTTTACTCTTTTAAGTATTAATCTCACGTTCATAATAATTATAATTTAATTCCTTTAATCAAGTACTAAAATGGTCTTATTCAATAACTAATAATCATCCGATGATATTATCATCCATAAAAAGAATAGAGTGCAAAAACCTCTATTTATTACAATCCCCAAGACCTGAAGTCACCGTGCAAGAATATCTAAAAACAACTAAGTCGGGAAATAGATAGAATATCCTAAAACATAATAAAAGGAAATCATCTTAGTCCCAAAATAAGGGACATAAACATCATAAGAGGATCTGAAGGTTGCCCAAACATGGTGATTACACTCAAAATTGGGTCTGAACTGCTAACTAGAGTCGAGGTTGTGTGTCAACCGTCGAAAGATGTTCTGCACTCAACAAAAAAAAAGAGTACACTAGCATCAGTACATCAACAAGTACTGGTAAGTATCATAGGTCGACTAAGTTAACAATGTACAAGTAAGCAAGCCAACAAGTATAAAAGCGACCATAACAGAATTCATAACCAATGATATCATTCAACTAAACAAATCATCTACAATCACATCATTATAACTCACAAGTTTACTTTCACGGACTTTCACACTTTGCCAGTTCTATCAACAACTCATCAACATGTAAATTCATACTAAGGCACTCAATGCATATGTATGAGTGCATATATACAAGATGTGCACATCATCTCTTACCCTTCTCAACGTCATTGTCAACATCACATCATACCAATATGGTACCCGACCCATTATCACAACATATCATATTCATACTGGCGTACTACCTAACCCATTATCAAAACATATCATATTCGTACTAGCATGGTACCTGACCCATCATCACAACATATCATCACAATGCAAATGAAATACAATGCAGTCATTAACTCACAAATCATACTAGAAGGCAATCATAGATGTCAAACTCACAAACAAACACAAAGCCAAGAAAGTCTAAGTGCTACAACAAAACCATAGCCAACCGTAATTCCTTTCTCAAAGTCACCTTTAAGACACACTTTTGCCTTTTCATTCTTGATCGATACAACACAAGAATATACACCCATTTAAATAATTCAATCTCTTTTAGTTGTTAGGGATCATAACCCATTAATTTTAGTCATTCACTTACCCTATTTCTTAAGGTTTTCTTATCATTTAAACTTCATGAACCCCATTTTGAATTAGCATAAACAACCGTAAATCTAGTCCTATTAGTGTTTTCTAACACCCTAGGATCATTATATACTAAATTTATAAACAATCCCATCATTTTTCATCAATTTCCATAAACTAGGATTAAACCCCAAAATCCACCATTAATTCATTTTCTAGTAATTTTCTAAGGTTAAACGAAGTAAATTTAAGTCTAGAATGTAATTACTTACCTCCAAAGATGAAAAACTCCACAAACCCTCTGTAAATTGCCTTCCCCAGAGCTCTACAAAATTTTTTGGTTTTTAAAATAGAAATTTTATAGTTCGTTACCATTACAGCAGATAATTACTGCTGCACTGGTATCGCTGCAGCGGTTAAAGTTTTAATGCAATGGTTTGCACCCTTTTCATGGAGGTCGTCGATGTGGTTCTTGTTTTCGCCACAGCAGTACCGCTGTTATGGTTACTTTTTTCGCTGCAGTGGTATGAGGCACAAACTTGGGACCTTTCTTCAGTTTTTATTATTTTACAACAGACACCATGAATTTCAACATAGCGAAGCAATACCTCCACTATAAAAGTTATAATCGGAGTTCTATAACTCTGTTTCACGTGTCAGAAGTTGCTACGACTTTTGATACTCATTGTCTATATAATTATTATGTAGATCCCCGCTATTACAAACCATACTAACACCATATTTCATTTGACCATCATATCCTCAAAAATAATCCAATCCTAGCCTTGCCCTGAATTCTCAAAATTTAACCAAAGAAAGTCTAGGTGCAAATATTTCCTCCTATTTCAGTGTAACGATAACTTATATCACTACACATAAGGACTAAAGTATCAAGCCTGGTCTGATGGGCGACCTTTCAGAACCTATGGTGGCACCTTAGTAATGGGACTTAAAGACTTCTACTAAAGGTCTTGGCCTAACTGATGGGTGAGCCTTCATCCCTTCGTCTGCTCCATGCTAAGTACTACTCCTAACTTAATTTATATTGATAAACTTATTAGCTTATTTATACTGATAGTGACATATCTAGATGTCAAACTATCCATAATTATGGATAGTTGCCATACCTGACGGTCATATAACTCGTGAACTTTATTTTAATAAGAAAACTGATCCACGATCATTGATGGAATTCCAGGTACCATACAAATCAAGGAACTTACTTGTATGAAAAAGTGTTCAAAAGCATTATGGCATATCTGGATGTCATGCATTTCAATCATCTTACTATTATAAGCTGAAGCTCCAAGTTATGATATGAGTACACATATATATATCATGTATTTTTGAATCATGAGTCTAGTAAGTTTATGGGAGACATGAGATGGCAGGAGTAAATACGTAAAAAGAAACATATGGGGACTTAGATTTGAAAGGAATCTATAAGGCTGGACCTGAACCTTGAATCCTGATTCATGAAGATGCAAAACTGAATATGGAATTGAGGAATGTAAGTTGATGCAATGACCAAGTAAATAAATATGTAACTTATCAATACTGTATTGAGTAAACTGAATATGAGGTCATGGAATATCTGATAATACTGAATAGTTCACTAATATTGATGTGTCAGACTGAGTGATAGCCATTTATCTGAAAGCATCCTAAAACATGTGAAACTGACATACTGAACATTTAATTTAAATGCATGAGAACCTAAGTCATCGGGTGTTCATAACCCGTCATCTCTGAAGAATGCAACTATTCATGACAGTTTCTATAATCTAAATAGAATATGAAATTACATGGCACAAGCACAAAATCATGAATTTTATCAATATAATGAGGGTTCATAATTATAACTACCCAATAGCATTGAATTTTCAATGGAGACATGTATTCGTGGTTAATTCTTGAGGAGGAATGGAATTTTAAAGGAGCCTATGTTTTTCATGAAAACCATATGCTCTGTAGAACGAATTAACTAAAAAATTTAATTCTCTTAGGGACTCAATGGGTGAAATAATACCTATTAATCAAATCCCACATACCTGAGAATGAAAACCTTATCAAAATCTTGGAATTTGAAGCTTGAAGATGAAGAACCCTAATTTGTTGCTTGGTGAAGAAAGTAGCTTGTTTGCTCTGAATTCTATAACTTTCGCTTGAATTAGGAGAGAATAAGGGATTTGGGGTAGTTTAGGCTTAATATTCAGCCTTAGGATAGTTAAAATGGCGTATTTTAAGAGGTTAAATAATGGGAAAAGAATACCCTTTTAAAAACATTGTTAAAAAAATCTATATCTCACAACGGACGAACCAACCAATGATCGTCCTTTAAACCAACGTTCGTTGGTACTGAAGAAGCTTTGTTGATTCTCTGCATTTTGGGGAAGTTTTTCATTAGAAGAGATATAGGTACGATTGTTCTTTCAACCCATGATCATCCTTTGGGTCATCGTATCTCACTGCTGGATAGTGCTTCACTAAAATGGACATAACTCCATGCTTCAGAATTAGACTAACAAGCAATCAGATGTATTGGAAAGAAAACTCAAATGCCTTTCATTTAGTGGGTCTTGAGCTTTAAAACTCCTCATAATATAATAGTTATACTCATTTGAAGTTGACTATAGAAAGATTCTATACAAGAATTCAATCAATAAGAAAGCTTTCAAAATGGCTATGAGCTAGGAGTTACTTTTGGACTTAATTCATGTCTAAATCACTTCTCATACTATCAAATTATAGAGTTTAGTTCAATATATGCTAGAAGATTGGTTCTGATCTTATATAGGATTTTTGGGGTGTTACAATATCTCCCTCTTGGGATCATTCATCCTCGAATAAAGACTAACTAAGCTGAAAGGATAGGGAAAGAGATGTAATCTCAAACTGAGTTCTGAGAGATATATACTAACATGATAACTAAATCTCTAACTTAAACATGGACTAGACAAAATTCATGAATACATGCTAAGACTTGTGAGCAATCGAGTGACATGAGACTGAGAGAAGTACTAAGGAGGAAATTGTTACCTCAAACTGGTTTTTGGCTAGGAATAAGACTCGACTGTATTCACACATAACACAAATACACATAAGAGCTCGCATGGAATAGGCACAGACATGGACTCAAGAGAGTATGACTAGAAAGAAGGATGATAAACTACTGGAACTGTCCGACTGATCTCTTAACTGAATTGTTTGCTATAAGGACTGTCTCATACTAAGAGTTTAGCACATGACTGAAGCATTCCTAGAGCGAAGGTATATGTATAATTTCAAAGTGATAGATAATGACATGAAATTTCTGAGAGTCACAGAGAAAGAAATATTTGTTATCTTCAACGTGCCTTGTCAGAGGTGCTAATAACAATAGAATGACTTGGAGGCATGATCTGAGTAAGATACCAGAATTAGGATTCTAACATGGTCTGAGCATTCTAGTTTGTTGATCTTAGCTCATAGAATAGGAATGACTTAGAGTTGAACATGAGACACCTTTGGTCTGAAACTACCTATCATGAAACAAGACTATCTTAGGCCGAAAGTAGGGATAGGACTAATATGCTTTAAGCAATGTAACTGATAACCTTCCAACTTGGCAACATTTCTTAACCAAGCTTCTTCTTATGGATATACCACACTTACCTAGCAAAAACTTTTAATCCTATTAGGGGTAGACCACATATGGCTGCTAAAGGCTATGTCTAGTCTAGCTGAAAGCTCTCACTCTGCTCAATCTTAACTTGAAGATACAAAGCTCTACCACTAAAAGGGATACATTGGTCTTAACGGTGGGAATCTATATTCTATAAACACTAGGGGCTATCATCCAAACTTATACTTCTTCTTGCCACCTTAAACATCAACCTTAAGTTCTAATCAAAGAGTGACTAACCACCATAAGTCATTATCCGCATATATATCAACAAATCATTCAATCCTATGACTAAACTGTCACCAACATCACCATCAAAAAATAAAAAGGGTCACTAAGGAACTAGGACATGAGGATCTGGTATAAGATGGATACTATAGAATCTTGACTTAAGGATTTTCATAAATTTGACACTTAACTGGGGACTGAGGGTTAAAGTATAATATGAACAAACTTGTTCGAGAGATCTGATCGGAGAGCATACATGACATAGTGTGATCTCACTAATCATTAAGGAAGTATCATGAGTACCTGGAACAGAGTATACTATAAAACATGAGTGCATGAGTCATGAGATGTATGACATGAGATCGAAATTCATAGAATTATAGAGTATGATTCATACTATTGAGTGAACTATAACATCTTATACTAGGAATTAAGAATGGACATGATTATATATGAATTGTATTAATATGAGTTACAATCATGGCGCTGAAACAAAAGGCATGAGTAGAGTGTCATAATGACTTAAGTACAAGAAATATACTGAGATAGGAATGGGTTAGGAATCTGCCTCATCTGGCTCTGTTCTAGAACTCATTAGCATTACTACTAGAATTTCAAAACCTGACTTGGATGATCACTCTATCATCACCCCCTTAGATTTAAGCCATCATTCTAAGTCTGTGGACCTATTCAATATACGCTAAACTAAATTGCAGTCACTTTACTTTAGAGGTCGGGGTATAACAATGCTTATAAATACTAAACTCCCCCTGAAAGACAATATCTAAAAGTGAAAGCCCGATGCTAGTACTTCCTTCTTAGATACCACTCTTAACTTTCTTTAGCCTCTATAGTCATCATACTATAACTTAAATTCTTATTAACTTAGAATATTCTGAAATATCATAATACCCTAAGTACATACTTTTTGCTTGTAGAATTCAAAACTCTTTCTCTCTATTAGACTGATCATCCTCAATCCCAACTTAGATTCTATCACTTAAAATAGATAGTCACATAATTTCTAATACACTATACCACTAATATTGTAAGATATGTATGTGCGTGTGTCAAGTACTACTAGATAGAATTCAGGAAACACTAGCCCATTCAAAATTTTATGAAAATAATCAACCTTAACCACCTTTTCTATCTAACTTCAGTCTACAAGCATACCTTTTTTCATGACCTTACTACTTTTCCTTTCTATCCCACTATATATATGTCAAATGATGATATCTCTTGGGCAAGAACTACCCAATAATTTGATCTAGGAACATACTTCTTCCTTTTTAATGGTCATCTACTATAAAGTTCTAAGAAGGGATCAGAGAGCATATCTGACTTTGGCTCACCATACAATTTGCATGAACAAGAGTGAACTCTTTGAAAATTCTGAACTTAGAGGCACTGATGGGATTCTCTCAAGCCCTTGTCAGCCTCATAACTGTCTGTAGTCTCTGTATGAGATAACTCTATTAGTAGAAATTTAAGCTTGACTATTTCTATTACTTAGAAGATGAGTCGTAGTCAGTGGAAATAAAGCAATGCTTGAATCTGCATAAATTTCTTAGAGAACATCTCTACTGAACGATCTGGGATATGAAATAGGGGAAACATTTCCTAAATGACCTATAGTCTCTCGAAGAAAAGTACACACGTCTCCATACAGTTCCAAAAGACTCTACTAAACACGGCTTTGTAGACTCCCTAGGGCACTTGAATCTTATGCTGTGATACCAAGTTTATCATTACCCGAAGCTATCCCCTAGTCGTAACATGGTGCTTAGAACCACAAGTAATCCTAAGTTAACCCATAGTACTAGCATAATGCATGATCAACTAATTAAGACATGTATAAGAGATAAACTGACTGAGTGAAAGCATAATCATGGAACAACTGGTTCAATACATTACTAATAAAAATTTTATTTACAGCATCTGTAATCTGAAAATAAAGAGAAACTGAATACAAAAACTCTAAATAACTATCTATGAAGCCTCTACTAATACAAAATATAGGTAGTTGGGACATGACCCAATCTATCTTTAATCAATACATATGAATAAAAATAAAATACTGGAATCGGAAACTGACTTGAGTCCTCAAATAAAGAGAACTCATCACTTGCTGGCTGGAATCTGTGATCTACCTGGCTATGATCCTGATAGTAAGCACCTGAATCTACATCACATGAAAAAATATAAGCAGAAGAGGTATACGATCAGTACTTTTGTACTGGGTATGGGGGATATGCACTATGAATAACTAAATTTAAAATTGATACGAACGACAATATGTAATCATTCACTTATTGATAAGTATGTGTGTTAGAACACCAATATAGTCTGAAACTATAAAATAATATACAAACTAGCATGCTGATATTAAAACCTTTAAATCAAAAGTGATGCTGAAGTATACTGAGATGTAAGATCCATTTGGATAATCATAAATATTGAATGCATGATTATTCTGAGATAACTGAGATACTGTGAACTAGACTGAATTGAGGATCATGAAAATACTGAAATCTGAGACTGTGGGAGCTACTATTAACCGACATGCTCTATCTGAGCTAAATAGAGTCCAACCTGTAACCCCAACTGGATGGGTGCTCTGTACCTTTCCAAGGGAACGAATATTGATCGACGTGAATCTACTAAACTATTGTCCATAAGGACTAAGGTATCAAGCCTGGTCTGATGGGTGACCCTTTAGAACCTACGGTTGCACCGTAGTTCTGGGACTTAGGGACTTCTACTAAAGATCTCAGCCTAACTGACGGGTGAGCCTTCATTCCTGCGTCCGCTCGGTGCTAAGTATTACTCCCAACTGAATTTATACTAATAAATTGATAAGCTCATTTATACTGATAGTGACATATCTGGATGTCAAGCTGTCCATAATCATGGATGCCATACCTGACTTCCATATTACTGGTGAACTTTTGTTTTATAAGAAAACTGATCCACGATCATTAATGGCATTTCGAGTACCATACTAATCATGGAACTTACTTTTGGGGAAAAGTGTTCAAAAGCATTGATAGCATATCTAAATGTCATGCATGTCATGCATCTTACTGTTATAAGCTGAAGCTCCTGGTTATGATGTGAGTATAAATATTTATATATATATATATATATCAAGTATTTCTAAATCATGAGACTTGTAAGTTTATGGGAGACATGAGATGGCTGGAGTAAATGCCTAAAAAAGAGACATATGGGGACTTAGAGTTGAAAGAAATCTATAAGGCTGGACCTGAACCCTGAATCCTAATTCATGAAGATGCTAAACTGAGCATGGAACTGAGGAATGTAAGCTGATGCAATGACCAAGTAAATAAATATGTAAATGATCAATACTGTACTGAGTAAACTGAATACGAGGTCATTAAATATCTGATAATACTGAATAGTTCACTAATATTGATGTCTTAGACTGAGTGATATCCACTTTATCTGAAAGCATCCTAAAACATGTGAACCTGACATACTGAACATTAAATTATAAATGCATGAGAACCTAAGTCATCGGGTGTTCATAACCCGCCACCTCTGAAGAATGTAACTATTCATGATAGTTTCTATAATCTAAATAGAATGTGAAATTACATGGAACAAGTACAAAATCATGAATTTTATCAATATAATGGGGATTCATAATTATAACTACATAATAGCACTGAATTTTTAATGGAGACATGTATTCATGGTTAATTCTTGAGGAGGAATTGAATTTTAAAGGAGCCCATGTTATTCATGAAAATCGTATGCTCTGTAGAACGAATTAACTGAAAAATTTAATTCTCTTAGGGACTCAATATGTGAAATAATACCCATTAATGAAATCCCACATAACTGATAGTGAAAACCTTGTCAAAATTTTTGAATTCAAAGCTTGAAGATAAAGAACCCTTATTTTTTGCTTGGTGAAGAAAGTCGTTTATTTGCTTTGAATTCTCTAAGTGTCACTTGAATTATGAGGGAATAAGGGATTTGGGATGGTTTAGGCTTAATATTCAGCCTTAGAATTGTTAAAATGGCATAGTTTAAGAGGTTAAATAATGGAAAAAGACTGGAATACCCCTTTAAAAACATTGCTGAAAAATCTTTGTCTCATAACGGACGAACCAACCATATGATCGTCCTTTCAACCAACGTTCGTTGGTTGTGTTCGTTGGTACTGAAGGAGCCATGTCAATTCTCTGGATTTGGGGCAGTTTCTCATCATACGGGAGAAAGTTACGATCTTCCTTTCAACCCACGATCATCCTTTGGGTCATTGTATCTCACTATTGGACAGTGCTTCACTAAAATGGCCATAACTCCTTACTCTAGAATCGAATTAACGAGCAATCAGATGCATTGGAAAGAAGATGCAAAGACCTTTCATTTACTAGGTCTTGAGCTTCAAAAATCCTCATAATATAAGGGTTATACTCATTTGAATTTGAATATAGAAAGATTCTATACCAGAATTCAATCGTTAAGAAAGATTTCAACATGGCTATGAGCTAAGAGTTACTTGTAGATGTAATTCATGTCTAAATCACTTCTCATACTATAAAATCATAGAGTTTGGTTCAATATCTGCAAGAAAATTGGTTCTGATCTTATCTTGGATTTTTGGGGTGTTACAATATCCCTTGGTATCATTCGTCCTCGAATGAAGACTAACTATGTTGAAAGGATAAGGAAAGGGCTGCAATCTCAAACTGAGTTCTGAGAGATGAATACGCACATGATAACTAAATCTCTAACTTAAACATAGACTGGACAGAATTCATGAATGCATACTAAGACTTGTGAGCAACTGAGTGACATGAGAATTGTTACCTTAAACTGGTTTTTGGCTGGGAATAAGACTTGAATTTATTCACACATAACACGAATACACATAATATCTCACATGGAATAGGCATAGGCATGGACTCTAGAGAGTACGACTAGAAGGAAGGATGGGAAACTACTGGAATTGTCTGTCTGATCTCTGAACTAAATTATTGGCTATAAGGACTAAGTCATACTGAGAGTTTAGAACTTGGCTGAAGCATTCCTGGCGCGAATGTATATGTATAACTTCAAAGTGATAGATAATGACATGAAATTTATGAGAGTCATAGATAAAGGAATATTTGATACCTTCAACGCACCTTGTCAGAGGTTCTAATAATAGTAGGAGAATGACTCGGAGGCATGATCTAAGTGAGATACCTGAATTAGGATTCTAACATGGTCTGAGCATTCTAGTCTGCAGATCTGAGCTCATAGAAAAGGAACAACTTAGAGTTGAACATGAGACACCTTTGGTGTGAAACTACCTATCATGAAACAAGAGTATCTTAGGACGAAAGTAAGGATAGGACTAATATGATTTAAGCAATGTAACTGATAACCTTCCAACTTGGCAACATTTCTCAACCATGCTCCTTCTTACAGATATACCACATTTTACTAGCAGGAGCTTCTAACCCTTTTAGGGGTAGACCACATGTGGCAGCTAAAGGCTATGTCTAGTCAATCAGAACGCTCTCACTCTATTCAATCTTAAATTGGAGATTCAAAGCTCTACCACTAAAAGGACTACAATGGTCTTAACTATGGGAATCCATATTTTATAACCACTTGGGGCTATCATCCAAAACTATACTTCTCCTTTCCGCCCTAAACATCAACCTTAAGTTCTAATCAAAGAGTTACTAACCACGATAATTCATTATCCGCATGTATATCAACAAATCATTCAATCCTATGACTCAACTGCCATCAACATCACCATCAAAAAATGAGAAGGTCACAGAAGAACTAGGACATGAGGATATGGTATAAGTGGGATACTGTGGAATCTTGACTTGAGGATTTTCATAACTTTAACACTCAACTGGGGCCTGAGTGAAAGTATATTATGAAAAAACTTGTTCAAGAGATCTGATCTGAGAGCATATATGACGTAGTGTGATCTCACTAGTCATTAAGGAGGAATCATGAGTACCTTGTACTGAGCATACTGTAAAACATGAATGCATGAGTCATGAGATGTATGACATGAGACTGAAATTCATAGATTTATAGAGTATGATTAATACTATTGAGTGAACTATTACTCCTTGTACTAGGAATTGAGAATGGACATGATTATGTATGAATTGTAGGAATATGAGTTACTATCATGGCACTGACATGTAAGGCATGAGTAGAGTGTCGTAATGACTGAAGTACAAGAAATATACTGAGATAGGAATGGGTTAGGTTTCTGCCTCCCCTAGCTCTGTTCTAGAACTCATTAGCATTACTACTAGAATTTCAAAATCTAACTTGGTTGATCACTCTATCATCTCCCCCTTGGATTTAAGACATCATTCTAAATCTGTGGACTTATTCAATAAACTCTAAACTGAACTATAGTCACTTTACTTTAGCGGTCGGGGTATAACAATACACATAAATACTAAACTCCCTCTAAAATACTATATCTAAAAGTGTAAGCCCGATGCTAGTACTTCCTTCTGAGATACCACTCTTAACTTTCTCTAGCCTCTATAGTCATCATACTATAACTTAAATGCTTACTAACTTAGAATCTTCTGAAGTATCACAATACCCAGATTACACATTTTTTCCTTCTAGAATTCAAAACTCTTTCTCTCTATTAAACTAATCATCCTTAATCCCAACTTAGATTCTATCACTTAACATGGATAGCCACACAATTTCTAATACACTATACCAACTTACTACTACTAGATAGAATTTAGGAAACACTAACCCACTCAAAGTTTTATGAAAATAATCAATCTTAACCACCTCCTCTGTCTAACTTCAGTCTACAAGCATACTCTTTTTCATGACCTTACTACTTTTCCTTTCTATCCCACTATATATATATGTCAAATCACGATAACTCTAGTACAAGCACTACATAATAATTTGATCTATGTACATACTTCTTCCTTCTTAAGGGTCATCTATTATAAAGTTCTGAGAAGGGATCAGACAGCACATCTGACTTTGGCTCACCGCACAATTTATATGAACAAGAGTGAACACTTTCAAAATTCTAAACTTAGAGGCACTGATGGGATCCTCTCAAGCCCTTGTCAGCCTCATAATTATCTGTAGGCTTTGTTTGAGTAAACTCTATCAGTAGAAATTTAAGCTTGACTATTTCTATTACTTCGAAGATGAGGCGTAGTCAGTGAAAATAGAGCAATGCTCGAATCTGCATAAATTTCTTAGAGAACATATCTACTAAATGATCTGGGATATGAAAGAAATGAAACATTTCCTAAATGCCCTGTAGCCTCTCTAAGAAAAGTACAGATGTCTCTGTATTGTTCCATAAGACTCTACTACACATGGCTTTGTAGACACCCTAGGGCACTTGAACCTTGTGCTCTGATACCAAGTTTGTCATGACCCGAGACTACCTCCTAGTAGTAACACAGTGCTTAGAACCATAAGTGATCCCAAGCTAACCTATGGTACTGGCATAATGCATGAGCAACTGATTAAAACATGTATAAGAGCTAAATTGACTGAGTGAAAGTATAATCATGGAACAACTGGTTAAATACATTACTATTAGAAATTTTATTTAGAGCATCTATAATCTAAAAAGAAAGAGAAACTGAATACAAAAACTCTAACTAACTATCTATGAAGCCTTTACTAATACTAAATATAGGTAATCGGGACATGAACCTACCTATCCCTAATTAATACATACGAATAAAAATAAATTACTGGAACCGCAAACTAACTTGAGTCCTCGAATAAAGAGAACTCATCAGCTGCTGGCTGGAATCTGTGATCTACCTGGCTATGATCCTGATAGTAAGCACCTGAATCTACATCATATAAAAAAATATAGGCAGAAAAGGTATGTGATCAGTACTTTTAAATATACTGAGTATGCGGGATATGCATTATGAATAACTGAATGTAAAATGGATACGAACGACAATATGTAATGATTCATTGAATGATAAGTATGAATGCGGAAACACCAATATATTTTGAAACTATAAAACAATATACAAATTGGGCATGCAGATAAGAAAACCTTTAAATCAAAAGTGATGCTGAAGTATACTAAGATGCAAGGACCCATCTGGATAATCATAAATACTGAATGCATGATTATTCAGAATAACTGAGCTACTGTGAACTAGACTGAACTGAGGATCATGCAAATACTAAAATCTGAGATTGTGGGAGCTACTATTAACTGACATACTCCATCTGAGATAAACGGAGTCCAACCAGTAACCCCAGTTGGAAGGGTGTTTTGTACCTTGCCAAGTGTAAAAACACTAACTAGAGTGGATCCACTAAACCATTGTCCATAAGGACTAAGGTATCAAGCCTTATCTGAGGGTGACCCTTTAAAACCTATGGTGGCGCCGTAGTTTTGAAACTTAGGGACTTCTACTAAAGGTCTCACCCTAACTGACGGGTGAGCCTCCATCCCTGCGCCTGCTCGGTGCTAAGTACTACTCCAACTGAATTTATATTGATATACTGATAAGCTCATTTATACTGATGGTGACATATCTGGATGTCAAACTGTCCATAATCATGGATGTCATACCTGACTGCCATATTATTAGTGAACTTTGATTTTATAAGAAAACTGATCCACGATCATTGATGGTATTTTGGGTACCATAAAGTGTTCAAAAGCATTGATGGCATATCTAGGTGTCAAGCATATTATGCATCTTACTTGTTATGAGCTGAAGCTCCTGGTTATGATGTGAGAACACACACACACACACACACATATATATATATATATATATATATATATCATGTATTTCTAAATCGTGAGACTTGTAAGTTTATAGGAGCCATGAGATGGCTGGAGTAAATGCATAAAAAGAAACATATGGGGACTTAGAGTTGAAAGAAATCTATAAGGCTGGACCTGAATCCTGAATCCTGATTCATGAAGATGCTAAACTGAGCATGGAACTGAGGAATGTAAGCTGATGCAATGATCAAGTAAATAAATATGTAATTGATCAATACTGTAGTGAGTAAACTGAATACGAGGTCATGCAATATCTGATAATACTGAATAGTTCACTAATACTGATGTCTGAGATTGAGTGATAGACACTTTATCTGAAAGCATCCTAAAACATATGAAACTGACAGACTGAACATTCAATTATACATGCATGATAACCTAAGTCATCGAGTGTTTATAACGCGCCATCTCTAAAAAATACAACTATTCATGATAGTTTCTGTAATCTGAATAGAATGCGAAATTCATGGCATTAGTACAAAATCATGAATTTTATCAATATAATGGGGGTTCTTTACAATAGCACTGAATTTTCAATGGAGACATGTATTTGTGGTTCATTCTTGAGGAAGAAATGAATTTTAAAGGAACTCATGTTTTTCGTGAAAATCCTAAGCTCTGTAGAACGAATTAACTGAGGAATTTAATTCTCTTAGGGACTCAATGGGTGAAACAATACCCACTGATGAAATTCCACATACCTGAGAGTGAAAATCTTGTCAAAATCTTTGAATTTGAATATTAAAGAAGAAGAACCTTAATTTCTTGCTTGGTGAAGAAAGTCGCTTGTGTGCTATGAATTCTCGTAAGTGTCGCTTGAATTATGAGGGAATGAGGTATTTGGGGTAGTTTACGCTTAATATCCAGACTTAGAATAATTAAAACGACGTAGTTTAGGAGGTTAAATAATGGGAAAAGACTGGAATATCCCTTTAAAAACACAACTGAAAAATTTGCGTCTCACAACGGATGAACCAACCAATGATCGTTGGTTGTGTTCGTTGGTATTGAAGGAGCCTTGTCGATTCTCTGGATTTTGGGGCAGTTTTTCATCAGACGATATCAAGGGACAATCTTCCTTTCAACCCACGATCGTCCTTTGGATCGTCGTATCTCACTGCTGTACAGTGCTTCATTAAAATAGCCATAACTCCTTAATCCGAAATCGGATTAACGAGTAATCGGATGCATTGAAAAGAAGACTCAAAGAGCTTTCATTTAGTGGGTCTTGAGATTCAAAACTCCTCATAATCTAAGAGTTTTTTTACTACAAAGTGAGTCATTTTGCCATTTTGTTCTACATCAAAGATATTCGTGATTTTCTGTAAAGGATCTGCCACTAGTAGTATATTAAATGTAGAAAATAAAAATTGAAAAATATCTCTTACTTGAGAAATTATTGTAGAAGAATCTCCAGCATATATAGCACAGGATCTATCGTACTGACTTCCTTTTATCATAAAATCACAAACTTACTCCTTAGACGTGTTATTGGCTAAGAAAACAGCCAATTTGGTATGAAATTGAATCATTGATGTCGTCTTTATAGTAAATAGGAAATCTTTGTCATTTGTGCTTTCTCCTCTAAACACATTCCATCTCGAGTGTTCAGTCAATACCTGCGTGCATAATTAAATTATTTTAAAATGTTACGACCAATAAGTAGTGATCCTAGAAAAAGAGATTAGAAAAGGGTAGAATTAATTTTCAGATGGCCATTCAACTAATTTGAAGGGAGCATTGGAGTAACTAGTAAAATTATTGTCATATGATTGGGAGATCACTGGTCCAAGCCTTGGAAACAGCCTCGGGCAGAAATACAAGGTAAGGTTGCGTACAATAGATCCTTGTAGTAGGGCCCTTCCCAGATTCTGTGCATAACGGGAGCTTTAGTGCACCGGGCTGCCCTTTTTTTTCATTCAACTAACAATTGTTATCACAAAAAGCAACTTCTTTGTTTAAACAAAATTAAAATTGAGGAAAAAGATGATTTTCTGAGATAATAACTATTAGTTAAGTAATCATCTGAAAAATCAACTTCATTCCATGTAAGTCCTTAGTTAAGGAATAATTAAAATTTCTCCAGATTAACTTATATGCACTGTTGTACTAATATAAAATTTTACACTTTAAAATCACCTTTATCTATTATAAAACAAAGTAATATTTTTACCTACTCAACCTCTGAATTATTATTTTCCTTGAAGGAATAAGCTAACAATGATCAGTTAGCAGTATAATATTTACTTTCTCATGAGGGAAAATTGACAATCAAGTGAAAATTAATTAACACAAATGAGAATATAATGTCATGTTTAATTACCTTCAGTTTGAGAGTAACAAGGGGATTGCCAGCAGCAACAAGAATTAAATACTTTAGGCTAAAAACTTTGCGTCGAACTTTAAATATGATATTACCATTGACATCTAAAACAACATACACTCCATCTTCAATGGTCTTCACTTTTAGCAAGATCAATCGGGTACGGAGCACAATATTGGGATCCAATTATAGCAATATTTCTATTATTAGCCATACCTCTGTTAATTGGCTTCTCCATATTGAAAAGCAAGCTTAACTTTTTTTTTCTTTTTGCAAGAATGGAAAAATAAAAGACTGATATATAATGGCTTGTTCTTCAGATTGTAAGTTTAGTGGACGATGTAAATCATGAAAAAATATCTCTTTTTATACGACAAAAAAAAAAAGGAGAATGACCATAATTTGAATGAGTTCGAGTGATCTTTACGCATTAATTAGACCAACCCAACTTGTCTCAAGTGGGAAAATCAACTTGCAAAGCACTTATGGAAGCAGATAGACATAGAGAGAATTAGTTGAGCATAATAATGGATATTTTATCCACGATTTTTTTTCAAATAATTTTCTAAAATATTTTGACGAATAAATAGTACGATCTATGTTTTTCCATGTCCCATATATAAAAAGGGCAGTTCGGTGTATAAAATTCTCGCTATGCACGGGATCCAGAGAAGAATCGGATCACAAGGGTCTGTTGTATGCAGGCTTACCTCATATTTATGCAAGAGGCTATGTTGTTCCATATTATAACATAAGAAAGAAAACAACATGAAAATATAAAATTTTAGTTTTATTGGATAATTATTTCTAATGCCAAATGACAAAACTTGTAAATTATCTAAGTTGTTGATGTTGTATTACCAGAAATTTGTTCCACTTTTCTCCCAAAGGTATTTCTTCTTGATACTATATATGGCCTTTTAATAAACTTCTTTTTTGTTTTTGGTTTTACGAAGAAAAATTGATATTTATGTGAAAAATATAGGAGGACTACAACATCTATTCCTCCCAATTCCCCCCTCCCCTCCTTTACTCTGGTCCCCTTTATGAATTTTTGGTGATATACGGAGTAGTATTTATTATTATTGGGGGACCTGTGGGTCTTATTGCCAATAAGAACTATCTTGGCAAAAATCTAACAAGTTGAATGTTAGAGTTGAATCTAAAGAATAGCCTCTTCGTTTGCAAATATAGCCCCCCTAAAAAAAGGGCAAAATTGACTAAAATTAGATCACTCTTCTAAGATCAGTGAGACAAAATTGAGAAAAATTATTAATTTACTAAGCTTCTTCACTTGAATAGGTTAAAAAAATTATTTGCAAAAAAAATATGGACAAAGTTTAGTAAGTAAAATGTAAATGACTTCAATTTGATAAAAATGAAATACATTATTAAAAGGGAAAAGGGTCAAATTTACCACCTCTACTTTCGAAAATTGGCTAAATATACCCTTAGTCATACCTTGGGGCCAAATTTATCCTTGCTGTCATACTTTGGGGCCAAATTTACCCTCACTATTAAGAAACTTTTCACTTATACCCTTTCTTTAACAGAAAAATGCAAATCAACGTTAAGTGCCCTATTTTTTAAAAATAAAACACACCCTAATCTAACCCGACCTGACCCACAAAAAAGACACAAACATTTGCTCAAAAACCTTATCCGCTAATTCTAGAATCTAGATGCACATAAAATTGCATACAAAATTTTGAAATTTGAACATAACTGAAACAGGAACATAATTTGTACTAGACATTTTCTCGAGTTCCATGCTTCTGTGTTATCCCACTGTATTTTAATTATTGTTCATTTATAAACAACTCACTATCCCTGCACGTTGAAAGAGAAGTATATTTGTTCGTTGGGAAAATTCGACCAACAAAACTGAGGCAGGGATATATTTGTTTGAGTCTTTTTTTGTGGGTCAGGGTGGGTTAGATTAGGGTGTGTTATTTTTAAAAAATGGGACATTTAACGTTGATTTGGACTTTTCTGTTAAAACAAGGGTACAGGTGAAAAGTTTCTTAACAACGAGGGTAAATTTGGCCCCAAAGTATGACAGCGAGGGTAAATTTGAGCCCAAAGTATAATGACGGGTATATTTAGCCAATTTTCTAAAGTAGAGGGGTAAATTTGACCCTTTTTCCTTATTAAAAACTTGTTTTGACACAAACTGTCACGATTCACAATCTAGGGTCATGATAATATCTGCACTATCCCACTAATAGGTAAGTCAACCCTTGTAATAACCCTCGTTGTGATTTTTTTTAGAATCTATTATACTTCGACCATTTTTCCCTTCCATGTTGTTGCATTATATGAATTATGAGTGCGGAAATGGTTTGCACGGTCCCCGATGCATTTGGGAGTGATTTATATGAGTTTGTGGTTTTGGATAGCCTTAAAGTGATTAGTTTGACTTTGAACAACATTTTGTGATCTAAGCTTTGGATGGTGATTTTAACAGTTTCATTAGATCCGGAATGTCGATTTTGGGTTAGTAGCGTAGTTAGTTCGGGTCCCGAGTCTTTGTTTTGTATTTTGACCTCTTAATCGAAAACTAGTTAAATTTAGCTTAAAAGGGATCTCGTGAGCTAATTCATTGTAAACAATTTCTTTTCAAAAATTCGATAGTTCCATTGAGTCCAAAACTTTGAAATTAGCCTAGTAGCATTATTGGTTTATTTTTGTGGGGTCTCAAATGAATCCCGAGGATTCATTCAGAGGATTTTTGGATCAACTACTTTCAGCACTTTGCTAATATCTGGTGCAAGTTCTCCCTTCTTCGCATTCATAACCTCCTCTGTCTCATTCACAAAGCACTGATGTTCCTCCCTTCGTATTTCCGACCACCATGTCGCATTCGCGAAGAACGAATATATCCTTCACCGCGATCGCGATGGTGGGTACCGTGATCGTGAAGCGTATTTTAGTGTACCGGGTCAGTTTCTTCATCGCATTCGCGGTCTATGGCCCTCGTTCGTGAAGGTGTTGGTTTGGTTCAAGTCACAATTGCGAAAGTTGACCCACGATTGCGTTTAAGGGTTCATCTGGGCAGATTAATTATTTCCCTTTCGGGACAAAACTCCATTTTCTCCATTTTTAGAGGTTGAGAGCTCAGATTGGGACGATTCCAAGTGGATTTTCGAGATTTCTTCCTTGGGTAAGTTTCTAAACCTCGAATTTATCATTTTTCATCTATTTTAGCATAAATCCATCTTCAAATCCTTGATTTTAAACATGATTTTGGGGGTTTTACCCGATAAATTATAAAATGAGTTTTTCTTCGATATAAAGTTTGATTTCAACTCATTTTTTCCATGAGTTTTCATATTTAGAACCCTAAAAGTATGGGGAACATGATTCTTAAGTAAAATTTCAATTTTACTCTTTTATTTTTTGAACCAATTTTCAAAGTAATTTTAGACCCAGGATCAAAATATATCGATATGGGTATCAACAGACTCCTTTTGATGTAAATGTCATATTTGATTAGATTGGTCGCATTTAGAGAGGATTCGAGGAAGTAGAGCTTACGGTTAATGATGTGAACTGTGTTTGGCTTTGCGGATCTTCTTCAAAGGCAAGTTGAGATGTACCTTGACTTTTTCTGAAGTGTTTATGTATTGTATGCTTGTTTGCTTGCGTATTGTAAATCGCTTAGGTTTTGGGGGTCCCACTTTGTCGAAATGGAGAGCATCTTTGTGGGTATCGGAGTCTTTTGATGGATTGTAGTTATATAATTGCTTACCTTAGTTAGTCTTGCTACTTGAGGATATGCTTAAAATAGGTTGTAGATGGTTGGATTATTGACGTTGCATAATTGATAGTGGATGTATAAATTCAGAGCTTGAATCGTGTTTAGTAGACTGTATTGTGATGATCGTAGCCTAGTGACTTTTTAGGGGATAATTATGTTATTATTGTTATTTGATGGAATGATTGAGGTTTATAAAATACTTAGAGTATAACTAGACTTGTATTAGTTGATTTGATTTTCGGGGTCTAGTATCTCTTATTAAAGCATATTGTTAACTAGAGTAGTTCTTCTTTTAGTTATCTTAGTCTAATGATGTCATCTTTGGAAACTATGAGACTTATCGTATGGATTGAGCTAGGTTTGGGTAAGTTTCGCGATATATTATTATTATTTGGATTGTTGCTAATTTCATGTTGCCCGTGTGGGGGCTTATGTGAATATATTATTGACTTGAGAGATTATTTATTATTGTGTCGCCCGAGTGGGGGCTTGACTTGATATTATTGGCTTTATTGGTGCATTAAATTGCCTTATCATTATAGTGATGCCCGTGTGAGGGGTTGGAAATGATATTATTGATGTCTTACATGAATATTTATTCCAGTGGTGTCATGCGAGGGCTTATATATCATGAATTATTGTCATATTGAGTTGATTTTGAGCTCATTTATACCTGTATAGAATTGATTATTATCTTCATACTGATTGGTTGTGAACATTACATACTCATTTCATTCATATATATTCATGAGATTTGGTACCACTGAGAAACACAGATTTTGAAATAAAATGAGACACTTTACAAAACCCTTGACTGAGAGATGTCCTGGCAAGGTGACTTGAGATATGAGATACGCTGATTTTGAAAGAAAATGAAACACTTTATAAAACCCTTGGCCATGATCATTAGCCAGCAAGGTTGATTGAGCTATGAGATTGAGATTGTGAAAGTATATGGATTGCGAACCCCTCATGGGTCCTGTCCTGAAGCGCTGAGGCTTGAAAGGTGTATACGAAAGTCATGTGATGGATTATATCATCATTATCCCATCATAATTTCATTACATCATTGCACTTTCCGTACATGTTTGTTGATGTACTTAGTTTTCCTTGCATTGTGTTTGATTATTGATTATTTACTTTCATATTGAATTATCGTGATTGAACCTTGTTTGTGGTATTGTGTATTGAGCATTCATTTCACTACATTATATCATATTGTACCATCTCTTAGGTAATTTGGAGGTTGAAGTATTACGAGACGTGGGGTATGGCTATGCCTTGATCAGTGAGACATGTAGTGTCGCACCTATTGGTAGCATGATATACACATAAATATACACTTTCACCATTGTATCCCAGACTATTGGTTGAACATGATAAATGAACCTGATATAATGTGTTAGTGAGTATCCCGCATAAATGACTTCCTTGAATTGTTAATCATAAAATGAATAGTGTTAACTCTCCTGGATTATTTTGTCTATCCTGTAAATTGATATTTTTGATGACTGTTGTGTTGGGATAACCTGTTAGGATTAGTGGTGTATTTACCGATTGTAGATGGATGGGGAACCTTGGGTATTTAGGGTGGTAATCCTAGCCATCACTTTGGATTAGGATCGGTTATCGACGATACTTGCTGAGTACACATATTTCGTACTCACTCTTACTTTTTTTTTTCTTTTCCTTTTTCTTTTCTTCTGCACCCCGTGCAGGTATTGGTTCGAGTAGTAGATAGTAGATCGTGCTTCCTCAGCATGACGTTGTAGAGATCAAGGTAGTGGCTGATGTTTCACAGAGCTTACCCAAATCTTTCTTATTTATCTTATGCTTTATCCGCATTTAAGATATTTTAGATTATTGATATCATTCTGTATTAGAGGCTTGTACTAGTGACAATCAGACCTGGAATGTATCTTGAATTATTATTTCATCTTTAAATATTTTGAAATTATTCTATTCTTCTTTTATTTTTGATTTACTTAATTATTGATTTTCGGTTAAGATAGGGTTACCTATACCGGAGGATGTGACAGATGCCATTACGTACTATATTTTTGGGTCGTGACTATACCCGAATCAAATGTCAAACAATCATGCGGAAATAGTAATACAAGCAGAACTAGGTCTCAAAACTAAAAATTTTTATAGTTAGAATAAAAGTGGGGAATTAACAAAATTAAACACACCCAAAATTAGGTGTGATCAATACAAGAATATCTAAAACTGAACACAAGTGTGTTAATAGATACAAGTGTTTGAAATAGTAAAGAACAAAAGGTTATGATAGAAGAAATTAGGCAATGCTCGGATCATCAGGTAGCTCATCAAAGCTTCAAAATAGACATTGCCTTGGACAAACTGAATCAATAGGATTTTATGTGTTAGGATCTACATCAGAAAGATGCACCAAGAATAGTATGAGTAAAATAACACATATACTCATTACACATTTTAGGCTATTCTTTAAACTCAATTTTAAATAAGAACAAATACTCTATTCCGTAAGTTGTTCAAAATTCAATTTTATTAATTTGATATGAGTAAATTTTTATATGAAATTAACATCTGGATAAGTAAAAGTGTATTTATGAACAAAAGGCTTTAAATAAATAAAAAATATTAGAAAAGACTATTTCATCTTCATGAAGGGGAGCCTTGGAGTAACTGGTAAAGTTGTTGTCATGTAACCAGGAGGTTACCGATTCAAGCCTTGGAAACAGCCGCTGGCATAAATGCAAGGTAAGGTTGCGTACAATACACCCTTGTGGTGGAGCCCTTTCCCGGACCTTGCGCATAGCGGGAGCTTTAGTGCACCGGGCTGGCCTTTTTCTTTTTTTTTACTATTTCATCTTCACATATTATAAATTATTTTAAATAAATTCTATCACATTAGTGCACCTAAAGTAATAGGAAGAACATATCATTTGTGTTGGGCTGCATAGATTGCCAACTCCAATAAGTAATACATAAGTATAGGTGGCAAATGAGCGTGTTATGTTGAATATGGGTGGATTAAAATGAGTTGAGCTAGTTTCAAATATATACAATAAAGTAATTATTTTACAACAAATATAGTCATGATTTTGTTTATTACTAAAAATGGCCAGTTGGCCATTGTTATTGCACTAAATGGTCTATCGGCCAACTTCATTTCAAATGTATGGCCATTTCCTTCCTTTTTCTTTTTCTTTTCAGCGGTAATTTTAAAAAAATGTTGATTTTAAAAAAAAAAATAGCTTTTTCTTAAAAAAAAAACAAACCTATTTTCATGCAACTTCTTTTTTAAAAAATCATTGCTATTTTTTAACTATGTTTTTTCTCATTTTTTTTCTAAAAATAGAGATAATTATAGCTACAAAACTTCATAAATTCATTTAATCACTAACAAAAATTGTGTTGTATACATAATGTATATATTATGTATATGTAATGTGTTGATAATGTATAAATAGCTATGTAATGTATATGTAATATATCAATATTGTATAAATTATGTATAAACATGTATCAATGTTATATAAATAGTTATATAATATGTCGACATTGTATAAATGGTGTATAAAGATATATTTATATTGTATAAATGTGTATCAATAATGTATAAATACTATATAAACGTGTATTTATATTGTATAATTGTGTATCGATATTTTATAAATAATTATATAATGTATCGGCATTGTATAAATGGTGTATAAATGTGTATCGATATTATATAAATAATTATGTAATGTATTGATATCGATATTTATTTGACTTATCATGAATTCCAACCTAATAAATAAAAGTATAAGCAAGAAATAATAAAATTATATAAATATTCATTTTTTAAAAAAAAAAATGAAACAATTAGAAGATAAAAAAAGATTTAAAAAAGAGCAATAATTTTTTTTAAAAAAAAAAAAAAAGAGGAAAAACATAGTGAAAAAATAGCAATATATATTTTTTTTTAAAAAAAGGTTGCAGCGAGAAAATTTAAAAAAAGACAATAAGAAAGTTTTTTTAAAATAGTGCATAAAAAATGGGAACAGTTTCTTTTAAAAAAAAAAAAAAAAGACTACGCAACATGAGGTTGAAGTCAAATTGACTGACTGGCCATATTTTTGGTAATAAGTTTGGCCGAACGGCCATATTTAGTAAGAAGATTGACCAAAAATCATTTGAGGTAATAAAAGATAAGTTGGTTATTTTTTGTGTAATAATTTAACTTAATGGACATTTTTCCTAATTTTTCCGCTAATAAATGGGCGAACTATTGACTTGCCCAAAAGTTTTTTGGGCCGAAATGAGCTACAAAGCGTGGAAAAACTAGCCCATCCAATTCTTATTAAATTTTAATTATTTTATTTATTTTCTTATAATATTTTAGTACCTAATAAAATTACGGTTATTCTTATATAATATATCAGATAAAAAATATATTTTTAAAAATATTTTGACAAGATTCTCATGGATCAGTTTGAGCTGGATATCTATCCAAATTTTAATGGACTAAAATAAGTTAGGCTGAGCTAATAAATGAATGAGTCAATATTAAACCCAAACTTTAACGAGTTAAAACAGTTATAATTTTATGAACTAATTTTTCAACCTAGATACATAAAATTACATCATATAGCCATCCCATGTCATTATTCTCACAATCTCTAATCAACTTAATTTACTTTATATATAGAGGATGACTACATCAAATTGGAATTCCATTTTTTTTGTTTTAAGCTTGGTTTCATACAACTTGATGTTTCTTTCTGTTTTATTCTTCTTCATGTTTCACTTTTGAATTTTTCTCTTTTTCTTTTCTCCAATCTCTAATCAACTTTTATTTATATAGAAAGTGGGACTATATATATTTGAAATTGTGCCCTTTTATTTTTGGCAAAATATTTTGAGAGATCCTTAATTATATTTATTCTGATTTGTCATTCCAACCCTTGTACTCAACAAAATTTCAAACAGACACTTGAATTTGGCCAAAATAGTATCAACTGATCTCCTATATGGCTTCTAATATTGACCTATTAACCAAGAAGTTCACTAAAAGCAGTGCGACAAAAAGTGTACCCGATTGACAAAGTACAGTACTATCGCAGGTAAATTATGCAAAATAGGTACCGCAATATCCAAAGACTCCTTCATTAAAGTTTGAGGAACCCAATTATGTCAAAAACTCTCATGTGGCTATCAACTCAAAACTACCAAGATTCAAATTACCATAACAAGTGGAGACATCAACCGTAGGGGTAGGGTAATTAAGGGTATGAGTATCAGAACCAAGTTGGTCAAAATTAGGGCAATTGGAATAATAGAAACAACTTTGATAACTAAAGCTCTAATTTATAGATCCCTTCTAGGGGACAATCATCTAACTTGTAATAGTGGAAAGCGGATCCTTCTTTCGAACAGAATAATTCTAAGCTAGAGGGTATGTTAGAAAAAGTTTTATAAAATCATGAGCGACTGATACAATATTAAAAAAAATAGAGAATCTGAGTTTCCACACTACCTTTATTCAGAAGCTTAAAGTGCAGATGAGAGGCATATCCAGAGAGCCAAACTTGCCCTAAAAGAGCCAACTTTAAATCAACACAGTTAAAAATCTAAAGGATAATGGAAATGAGTCTCTTTCTCACTATATGGAAATCACCATCAGGAGAGGTAAGTTACTCCAATCAAAGGTAGAAGATGTTGACGTTGTAGATTAAGATAAGGTAGAAACACCTATTTTTTGTGATGATAGTGTTGTAAGTAAGTCACTACAAGTACACGAAGGAAGCAGTTCTGAGGTAAGTTAGGTGAAGTGTCAAAATCTCTCCCACCACTTCCTAAGCCTGTCACACCTTTTCCCTAAGGTTCGGAACTTGATGTCTATCCTTGTTTAGTGTTGCTTTTGTATATCTTGGAATTTCTTGCATTGTTGGATATGTTAGTCTATCTGTACCTGCAAAGAAGAAAACTTGGTTATCAAAAATATCTGCTAGCTGGTTGCCTTCTTTGAATGTGTATTCCACCAATGCACCCACATTCCTCATTAAATCTTTAATCTTCTTAATTTTTATAGAGATACCCCAAGGTACCTCCTAAATACTATCCAAGATTTTCTTCACAGCTAATGAGTTCATCTCTAGAATCAGTGGGAGATAATTCTGATTAATGCAGTAAATCAAACCCATTCTTAATGTTATAACTCAGCCACCAATTTAGAAATATCTTCTAGTCTTCTACCTTCAGTATAAATCATATCTCCTAAATCATTTCTTACACAAAAAGCTCCTGAACTGGGGCCAGGGTTTCCTTTAGAGGCCTCATTTGATTTGTACTTATAACATCCCCTCCTAGGAACCTTCCAGTACACCATTGCACAACCAATCCTATGTGTATAATCTTATAAAATTTCATCAATTCTGCCCAAGAAAAAGGTATGTTATTCAGCCAAAGGTAAATGCTCCTAGCCATGAATACCAGATTTCTACTTATTTCAAGTCTCATACTTACTTGTGACATTCTTACACCATGCTTTAAAGCATTTCTTCTCTTCCAGATTCACTAGGTACATCTTTAAATATAGGCTTGAGATTTGGTGAAATATTAGACTTCCACCACTTTAAAACACTATTTTTAACTTGAATAAATGGTCCATCAATCCCTGCAGCAGCTGCAAATAATGCCATATAGACTTAGAAACTGGATAGTTTATAAATAATTGTTCAATGGTATCTTGTACTCCTTCCCTAAAGTAACAATAAATTACATCATAACTCATTTTATTTATGATAAGAACTTCCCCAACAGATAATCTCTTCTTCCACAGCCTCCACAAGAAGAAAGAAACCTTAAAAGGGACTCCCTTCGCCCAAATTTGTTTGAGTTTCTGTTGAGATTCTCCTATTTGTCTTAGACAATCCCAAGCTGACCCTACTGTAAAATTCTCGAAGCTATTTAACATCCACCCAGGCTGATCCCATTCCTCTAATTCCTCTTCATAGTTCACACAACTGAAAATATGATTACACACCTCCTCATTGAAAACATGTTGTATCAATTTTAAATTCTATCTACCATTTGAGTAGAGTTGCTTCACCTCCTCCAATTGATTATCTATAACAGTATTTATAGACAAATAGTAGTGAAATACTCCCAATTGAGTCCAGTTGTCATACCATACACTAGAATTATCACATTTAGGTTCCTACCATATCTCCTAATCAAACATGTCCTTTGACTCCAGCATATTCTTCCAAGTCAGTGTTCCCTCTTTCCATTCTACCATTTGGAGTCTTACTTTTTTATAATATTTGTTGCATATAAAAGTGGTCCATGAATATTTCTGGCTTCTAAAAGTCTACCATAATTTAGCAAACAATACTTTAGAAACATCAAACAAGGACCTAAAACGCAAACCCCCTTCTTCTTTAGGCTTACAAATATCTCCTAGCCACCCAGCGTTTGTTTCTGCCTATTTCCTTAAAATTCCATAGAAATCTTGCAAATATTCAATGTAAATCATGTATAACACTCTTAGAAGGATTAATAACAAACAACAAATAAATGGAAATACTATTCAAAACACTGTTGATTAAAACTGCCTTACCACTAAATAAGAGCATCTTCTATTTCTAGGCATGAAGCTTATTATGCACCTTCTTCATCAATTCTGAAAAGTGCACCTTCTTCTTTTTTGCATGATCAATTGGGCAACCCAAATATAATATGAGCATGATCAGTCTTATGATAAACAAGAAAGGCACTCTTCTCCGTATTAATTAGCTGGCCAGATTATGCCTCATAATCCTTAAGAGTGTACATCATCAATTGCAAAGATTTCTTGTCAGCGGAGACAAAGATAATAGTATTATCAGCATATGCAAGGTGATTAATATTATCACTCCACTTAGGCATCCCAAAACTTTTAAATTCTCTATTATTAAATAAAGAATTCAAAGCTCTAGATAAAACCTCATCTGATAGTATAAACAGAGCTGGAGTTAAAGGATTTCTTTGCTTAACTCCCCTTGTAGAATGAAATAAACCATGTGTCTAACCATTAATTAGAATAGATACAAGTTACTAGCAACCAATCTCCATATCTTATCAACCACTCTAGAGTCAAAGCCCATTTTTTCAAGCACTTTAATCAGAAACTTCCAGTTCACCCAGTCATAAGCTTTTTTCATATCTAGTTTAATCACAACATTTGTCGGTTTTCTCCTCATGTTGATGTCAACAATGATCTCTTATGCTAAAATCATATTTTCAGTAATACTTCTGCCCTTAACAAAACCTGACTGGTTCTTTGAAATAAGAGTAGGTAGCAGATCTTCCAGCCTATCATGCAAAACTCTTGAGATGACTTTGTTCAAAAAATTAATCAAACTAATTGGCCTCATATCTGAAAAGGTTTGTATCACATCCTTTTTAGGCAGGATTACCAAATTAGTATGAGTGATGGACTTTGAAAGAGTACATCCCTCAAAGAAATCATTCACCACTTTGTAAACATCCTCCCCTACTATACTCTAACAACTTTGAAAGAACTGCCCAATAAATCCATCAGGACCACTATAACTATCACCCTTTAATTAAAAAACCACATTCCTTACTTACTTCATAGTGGGGTTAGCATTAATAACTATATTAACATCATCAGTAATCAAAGATTGAATGTGTTGCAACAGAGACAATTCCACATCACCACTACTGCCTAAAAATTAATCCTGAAAAAATGAAATGGCTTCAGCAACCACTTGTTCACCACTCTCAGCCCATTGACTATCTGATTTAAGAATTATATTAATAGATAACCTCTTACTTCTTCCATTCACTAGATTATGGAAAAATCTAATATTCTTTTCCCCTTCTGAATACCACTGAATACCTATTTTTTGCCTCCAGAATTATTCTTCATAATGAATATACAACTTCAGTTCAGCCTGTGCCCTTTGCAATACCATTCTATTCATTGTTGATGGGTTTTCTTCAAATAAATATTCCTTGAGTCTGAAATCTATTCTCTAATAATAATTTGCTTGAATATATCACCAAATTGTTCCCTACTCCAACTGGTCAAATGTAACAACAATAGTTGTGATTTTTCACTTTTTATGTGTTTTGACTATTTTACCCTTTTCTGTAGTTGTTTTATGCTATTTTTGAGTTGCGGGGATGGTTGACATGGTCTCCGTTGCATGCAGGAGTGATTTGGGAGATTTTGAGACTCTTATAGGCTTTAAAAGCCTTGCATTTGACTTTGGTCAACATTTTGTGTTTCAGGTGCTAGATGGCGATTTGGATAGATCCACTGGATCCAAAATGTTGATTTTGGGTTAGGAATATAGTTATTTTGGGTTTTGAGCCTTTATTTTTCATTTCGACCCTTCTTTCGAAAAACTAGTTAAAATAAGCTTTCAAGGGTCCTGAGGGTTAATTTGTTGTAAATGAGCTCTTTTCGTAAATCTGATGGATCCATTGAGTCTGAAACATCGAAAATATCCTAGTATCATATTTATTTTACTTTTGTGTGGTCCCAAAAGAATATCGAGGGTCCATTTGTAGGATTTGGAATCATGCAAATTCAGTTGGTGCACAACAGATATCTAGTACATGGAACCTTCTTCACGAATGCAAGCCTTTGGTCGTGAACACAGAGAAATAAAATCTCCTTCATCACAAATACGATGGTGGGATCACGCTCGTAAAGGGTAATCAGGGATCGGGTCGGGTCTTACTTCTTTGCGATCGAGACCTAACCACTATGTATGTTAGTTGTTTGGGTCATCAGCTTTCTCGAATGTGGAGGGCTGACCATAAATACAAAGTCCATTTAATTGTCCTAGTTATTGTTGACCCTTATGAACATGAAGGATTGACCACATTCGCAAGGTACTGTTTATAGAACAGTATAAATACTCTATTTTCATAATTTTCACCATTTTTAGACTAGGGAGCTTTGGGAAGGGTCGATTTCTAAGGTTTTCTTCATCATTCATTCTTGGGTAAGCTCTAAACTCTTATTTCTATTAATTTCTATTGATTAAATCTTCAAAAACACATTTTAATTTTATTTTCAAACTAGATTTGGGGGTTCTTCCGGTAAACTCTTAAAATGATTTTTCATAGATTTGAGCCTCATTTCCAACTCATTTTCGTATGGGTTTTCAAATATAGAACCCTTTTGATGTGGAGGACATATTTCTAAAATAAAATTTTGGTTTAACCCCTTTCGATTTTGAACCTATTTTTTGAACTATTTTTGGACCCGATTTAAATAGCTAATATGGGTATTATTAGTTTTCTTTTGATGCATAGATTATGTTTTTGATAGTTTTATCTCATTCCAAGGTTGTTCGTAAAGGAAAAATTCCATGTTGAAGGGTCTAGGCTTAAATTTAGGCACTTTGGGGTAGGTTATGGCTTACCTTTCTTTAGACTGGGTTGGGTAGTTAACCATTCATGTAAAGTATGATATGGTATAGGAAATTAGTCGTGGGATTTATATTTTCAAGAATATTATTATTGTTGTATACCCATGTGGGGGCTTATTTGTGCATCATTGTTAACTTGGGAGTATATAATTATGGTGATGCCTGAGTGGGGGCTTTGTATGATATTGTAGGTCTTATTTGTGCATTAGATTGCCTTATTTATTATTGTATCACCAGAGTGGGGGCTTGACATATTGCTACAGGCCTTACTTAAGCATTAGTTGTTGTCATTATTATGGTATATCCAAGTGAAGGGTTTAAAATGATAATATTAATGTCTTATGATTATTTATACATGTGGTGCCATGCGATGGATTTTATCATGAAATATTATCATTTTGAGTTGATTCTGAGCTCATTCATACCTGTATTATATTGATCATTATCTTCATACTGATTGGTTGTGAGCATTACATCCTCGTTTCATCTATACATATTCATGAATTTGGTACCATTGAGTATTCTTGATAGAAAATAAGACATTTTACAAAATTCCTATACCGACGAATATGCCAGTAAGGTTGATTGAGAACTACTAATTTTGACAGAAAATAAGACACTTTTTAAAATGCCTATATCGAGGGATGTGCCAATAAGGTTGATTGAGTTTTGAGATTGAGATTATAAGGGTATATAGGTTGCGAACCCCTCATAGATCTTGTCATGAAGCATTGAGGCTTGAAAGGTGTATACAAAAGGTCCCACCATCATTGCATTGCATTTGTATCTCTTGTATTTCCTCTATGTGTTTGTTGTTGTGTACTTAGTTTCTTTATATTATATATATATACATACACACACACACATACACATACACATACACATACACACACACACACACACACATATATATTGTGTAGTTTTCTTTTTGTCTTATTGTATTGTAGAACTGTTAGTGGAGTCAGTGTGAGCTACCATTTGGGAACTTTTCTGTATGCAGGTGACGTGCTCATAGTATCATTTACTTGTTTAGTTTTCTACTTTGCTCAGTAAGCCTATGATACCTACTAAGTACAAGTGGACCATACATACTCTTACTTTTGTGCCCTTTTTATGTAGATTCCAATTCGAGTGTGACCCGTGATGGCTGATTTCATGCCGTGGTAGCTGGATTTTTGAGGTACTGGTGTGTTTTAGAGTTTGGAGCTGATTCTGGACCTCCTCTTTCTTTATCTTGTCATTATTTATATTCATAGACAGACTCTTGTATTTCAGTTTCCAACCTATGTATTAGATGCTCTTTCTACTTATGATACCATTTCTGGAAATTTATGTATTTGTTCAAACTTTTACTATGTTTATACGTTATGGCTTGACATCTTTCTAAAAGTCTCGCATTTATCAGTTTTCTTTCATAATTTGATCGTCCTTTCTTATGTGGGATTAGGCTTACCTACTAAGGCTAGTTTTGAGGTAGGTGCCATCATGACCTTAACTTTTGAGTCGTGAAAGGTTCACTTATATCATAAGTGTAAGAGCAAGATGTCTAATAGAGTCTCATGGATCGATATGTTAATGGCCATATCTATCTTTGAGAGAATATAAGATATCTTAGGAAAAAATTTCTAATTTGATCCTTAATCGTGCGGGTTGTTCATACCCAATATTCTAAACTTGTATTCTATTTTTTTCTATGCAGATAGTGAGGACTAGATCCAAAGATATTGAGGATATTGAGCCAGCACCCACTATTGGAGCCCTAGTTAGGGGGTGAGGCAGGGATCATGGTCGGCTGAGAGGTAGAGGTCGGGCATGAGGAGCTGCTACAATTAAAGGATGTTATAGGACAGCCTATCCCGAGCCTAAGATTGACTATACTGAGGATGATTATCAGACAAAGGATACGGGACCAACTCAGGTCCCATAGAGTTCAGTTGCTACCCCAGTGTCACATGATTTGTTAATTAATTTGTTGAGTCGTCTAGATAGTGATCCCTAGATGGGTGTTCCTTTGAGTGTGTTGGGTATTTCTCAAACTCCAGGAGGTATTCAACAGCCAGGGCTTGCTTCTACTTATAGTATTTAGGGGTATAGCCATCTTCTGTGGTTCCCCCACGTATTGATTCACTGCCTACTAGACTTATTGTTCCTCCTATTATTTCATCTCCTGTGATATCTTATGATGATCAGAAGAGGTTTTAGAGGTTTATTCGCTTGGCTCCTCCTAAGTTTAGTGGTGCCATTGTAGAGGATGCCTATGAGTTTTTGCTTGACTGTCAAGAGAGGTTGTATAACCTAGGATCCCTTGAGTCCCATGGTGTTTCTTATACGACTTATCAGTTGACTGATGTGGTCAGATAGTGGTGGAGGTTTCTTAGTAGTTGTAGACCATTGGGTTCGCCTGCTATAACATAGACTCAGGCTTTTCTGGAGAGGTTTGGGCCTTACTATTTGAGGGATCAGTTGAGAGATAAGTTTAATTGCCTAGAGCAGGGCTCCATGACTATTGCAGAGTATGAGGCACACTTTCATGCATTATTCAGATATTTTGCTGCCAGTATCTCTACCAAGTCTGAGAGGATTAGGAAGTTTGTCTAGGGTTTGGCAGGCTCTTATCAGTTAGCGATGGCTCATCTTATGGTTTCGACTGGTTCTTTACAGAGTATTATGGAGAATGCTAAGTTGATTGAGTTGATCCATCAAGGTACTCAGGATGGTGCTAAGAAGATGCACCAACAGGGTGAGTTTTGTGGACATATATCTCGAGGTAGGGATTTCTCCAACAATGTTTCTCAAGGTTATCATGGTAGACTAGTTCAGGCAGCTTTACAGGGTTCGAATAGTAGGTCTGTGGTTTCTGCGACTTTAGGTAACCAAGGATCAAGTCACGCAGGTAGAGGCTCTAATTTTAGTTTTTTAGGGCAAAGAGGTTATTTTGGCTATTCTAGGCCTTCTCAGCGTGAGTTGGATAGCAAAGGATGTTATATTTATGATGATCTTGGTCATATTGTAAGGGGATATCCTCGGCGTGCATTGAATCCTATCCAGTAGGGTTCTCAGTTTCAGCTTTATCCTACTCATATTTTTGTGGTTAGAGGTAGTTCACAAAGTGGTAGGAGTGGTACTAGAGGTGTTCGAAGTGGAGCTTGGGGAGCTTGCAGTAGTGGACACAGGGTTGCTCAGTCTGGGAGCGGATGTGGTCAGTGCTATATTACACCTAGGAGACCTGAGGCAGAGGCCTCTGATGTAGTTATCACAGGTATCGTGCCGGTTTGCCATCATTCTACTTCCATATTATTTGACCCTGGTTCTATATTCACCTATGTGTCTGCATACTTTGCTACCAATTTTGATGTTGCATATGAGTCTCTTACTGTGCCTATTCGTGTTTCTTCCATAGTAGAAGATTCTTGAGTGGTGGATCGGGTGTACCGATCTTGTATGGTAACCTTTGCGAGGCATGAGACCTGGGTAGACTTGATTATCCTAGATATGGTTTATTTTGATATTATCTTGGGTGTGGATTGGTTAGCTCCCAATTATGTGATTTTGGATTGTTTTGCCAAGACCGTGACTTTAGCTACTTTGGGTGTGCTAAGGCTAGCATAGAAGGGTATGCCTAGTTTGGGTTTGAAAAGAGTTATATCTTTTATGTGTGCTCATCGTATAGTAGAAAATGGGTGTCTATCTTAGTTGGCTTATATTTGTGATACTAGTATTGCTTCACCTTCTTCTTTGAATTCTGTTTGAGTTATTAGGGAGTTTCAGGATGTTTTTTGTACAGATTTACTTGGTATGCCCCTGGATAGTGATATTGATTTTGCTATTGGTGTGGAGCCGGGCACCAAGCCTATTTCCATTCCTCCTTATAGGATCAGGAATGAGTTGAAAAAATTGAAAGAGCAGTTGCAAAATATGTTAGGTAAGGGTTTTATTAGACATAGTGTGTCTCCTTGGGGTGCCCCGGTCTTGTTTGTGAAGAAGAAGGATGGATCTATGCACATTTGTATTAACTATCGGCAATTGAATAAGGTGATGGTCAAGAATAAGTATCATCTTTCTAACATTAATGATCTATTTGACCAGCTTCAGGGTGCCTCGGTGTTTTCTAAGATTGACTTAAGATCCAAATTTCACCAATTGAGAATTAGAGCTTTAGATGTTTCAAAGACGACCTTTTAAAATCGGTATAGTCATTACGAGTTTTTGGTCATGTCTTTTGGGTTGACCAATGCCCCAGCAACATTCATGGAGTTGATGAACCAAGTATTTCAACCTTATCTTGATTCCTTTGTAATTTTATTTATAGATGATATCTTGGTTTATTCCAAGAATGAGGCTCACCATATGAGACACTTGAGGACTGTACTTCAGAGGTTGCGAAATGAGAAATTATATGTCAAGTTCTCCAAGTGTGAGTTTTGGTTGGAATCTATTTCTTTCTTGGGTCATGTAATGACCAAGGATAGCATTATGGTCGATTCGGCCAAGATAACGGTTGTTCGTGATAGGGCTAAGCCCACTTGTCCTATCGAGATTCGGAGTTTTATTAGATTAGGGGGCTATAATCGACGCTTTGTGCAGAGTTTCTCTTCTATTTTGGCTCCTTTGACCAAGTTGACTCAGAATAAGATTATATTTAAGTGGTCGGATGTATGTGATGTAACACCCCGTACTTTCTCGACCCTACTTGACAACCTTGAACCATGTTTACCCTAGGTTCGAGAGCAATAAGTACATATTTTGCATTGTTATTGATTGAACATTTGATACTGTGCTAGTAAATGTGATTAGACCTTTGAAGTAGGTGGTGTTTGTGACTTTGTAGAGCATATGTGGAGTGAAAAGCGAGGTTTGAAGGACTTCCAGGCAAAGGATATTAAAGCTAAGAGGCAAGCAAAAGATTTGGACTTGAAAGATCCAACCAAATCCACAAAGAAAATTCGAAAATAAATTTTTAAGGTGGGGCGCTGCAGGTGGCGTGCCAGGCTGCTTCTGGCCAAAAATTTTCTGACCCAAGCAGCAAAGGGGAGCACCAAACGGCGTGACAGGCTGGTTTTTGCCAAAAATTTTCTTTGACGATTAGTCGATAAATAGGACTCTTGGGTTATGGTATCATTATTCCATCATAGTAGGGCTACTCTTAAGTGAGTTTAGCATCCAAGTTGGGGTTAATTCATCGTCGTAATTATTTTATCAAATTATGTTCAATTAAGCTATGAGGGGCTAGAATTTCTATTTTTGAGATTGAGGCTACGAACATGAATCGCGTGAGTTGAATATTGTCGTAACATTTATGGAATTATTTCAACACGAGATATATGATGGATTAAACATTGAATTTGGTGGGCTAAGAGTACATGTGCAATTGGGCTCAATTTGAGGCCTAAAGAGAGGCCAAAATGCAAGGCTCAATGGGGCAAATGACCCATTCTTCCACTTTGACCAAGCAAACATTGCATTTAATGCAAGGAAATGGCTAAGGATGACTTGAGTACTAAATAAAGGCCAAAAAATCAGATTTTTAATTCATTCTCACTCTCATGCCTTTCTAGACAATTACAAGATATTTTCTCTCAAACCCTAATAACCCTAAGGCACTTCTTGGGACAAGATCACTCATTTACAAGTTTGGGTAAGTGATTATTCTTATGGATTAATATATTATATGCATGGGAGATTATGTAGATCATGATGGTTATATCTAAAAGTGTAAGTGGTGCACTTGTATTTTTTGTAAAAGATGTGTCATCTTTGAGAATTAAACTTGAAAGGTGACTTGTGGTTTTGATGAAAGTGCATGGTATGGATGAAACATCAACATGTATGGTGTGATTATGTTTCTAAACTTGTTATTTTTCCATAAGTGCAAATTGTGGGATTGTGGCCGATATGTTGTTATGAGGTGTATTGAGGTGACTTAATGGATTAATTGTGATACGGTGTTAGTGAGAAAATGTAAAGAATGAACTTGGTATGAAATGCTATTGGGTTGTGATATTTTGGTCAATGTTGGGCATGTTTTAGTATTGTTGGTATGGAAATGCCGTAAATGGTATTGTAAAGGGAGAAATGACATTTTTAAGGCAAACATGTAACTCATTGTCGTCTTATATACTTGGAAGGTAGTTGATTGTTAATGTAAGCTCCGTTATGTACTTGCGTTGTAGAGTGAAACATAAGGAAGGAGCTGGACTATTGTGTTCACGTATAGGGTTGTGTATTCATATTGGAAGTATAAGGTATGTAAGGTTACTCTTTCCGTATCCTTTTGCAGCATATTGTTCACATTGACATTGGTCTTGTTCTATTTCCGAGGGGTTTTGAAGTATATCAATTCAGGTTGACATATATTGTTATTCACATGTGTCCTATTCTTAGATGAATTATGATTCACTTATCTCTTATTCATTGACTGAAGTTCCAAAGTTGTCATAACGTTGTAATTTCTAAAAGAACTATCTCAAAGAGAGTAATGATGTAAAAAGAATCTATTTATTCTTGAATAGCATTTCCAATCATGTCATGTTCCAAAGTCCAATAATATGATGATTATCTTTGTACCAATCTCTCACAAGTAAAAGTACCGATCTCACAAAAGTAATGAAGGAAGTAATATGCAAGCTAATGTATCTATCCCTCACGAGTAAAGGTATCAATCTTACAAGAGTAAAGACATGAAGTAATGTATAATTGATGAGTATTCTTGGGTGGTATCCCAGGGGGTGGAAGCAACACCTAGCATGGGTCAATCCCAATATCATGGGTGGTATCCCAGGGGTTAAATTACCTAGCATGGGTCAATCCCGATACATCCCAGGGGCGATATAAAAGCCTAGAATGGGTTATCATAATTACATCCCAGGGGCGATATGAAAGCCTAGCATGGGTTAAAATAACATCCCAGGGGTCAAAGTACCTAGCATGAGTTAATACATCCCAGGGGCGATATGAAGCCTAGCATGGGTTAAAATAACATCCCAGGGGTTAAAATACCTAGCATGGGTTAATCTCATCCCAGGGGCGACAGAACAGCCTAGCATGGGTAGAACAATAAAGATGAATAATTATGAAGACAAAAGAAGTAAAGAATTTAATGTACATGGTTCCACATATGCAGACCGGTGAATTATCTGTATTAATTATTCTCTCATATTTGATTCCATTGATGTTCTTATGTGTGATGCAGTTTTTTTATAGCCTTACATACTCAGTACAATATTCGTACTGACCCCCTTGGGGGACTTACCTTACTTACTACAGGCGCAAGTGCTAGTAGACCTCCTCAGTAGACTACGGACCATTTACCGATCTTTGGTGAGCTCCAGTTGGTTCAGGGCTTTTCGAGTCACAGTTGTACATTTGTTTTGATGTTGTAATGTTGCATAAAAAGGAGACTTGTCCCGACTTTGAGTTGGTCTTGTAGATGCATTTGTTAGAGGCTTTTGTAGACATATGTGTGTATATGAATGCAAGATATGTACGTCCATTTTGACTTGATGGCCTAACGACCAAGTTTCACGTATGTATGTATCACATGTTCCATGATTTCCGCTATTAGCATTTTATGTCCTTACGTGGTGGTGATGTTACTTATGTCATGCATATGAATGGACATGAGTAAAGATTGGTTCTCTCGGGCCTCATCGGCTCCGGGTGCCAGTCCGCCTTGTTGGAACTCGGGGCGTGACATGTGAGAAGAGCTTTCAAAAGCACAAGGGGTTGTTGACTTCGGCCTCTATCTTGACCTTGCCCAATGAGGGCGTTTGTTTTACCATAATTCTTTTAGAGTTGGATTGGGCGGTGTATTGATGCGAAAGTGTAAGGTAATTGCTTATACTTCTCAACAGTTGAAACCTCATGAGAAAAATTATACTACCCATGATTTAGAGTTGGTCGCGGTTGTTTTTGTGTTGAAGTTGTGGCGACATTACTTATATGGAATCCATTATAACATTTTATCTGATCATCATAGCCTTCAGTACTTCTTCACTCAGAGGGATCTTAATATGAGATAGCGATGTTAGCTTGAGTTGCTTTAGGACTATGATCTCACTATTCTTTATCATTCGGGCAAGGCCAATGTGGTTGCAGATGCTTTGAGCCGAAAGGCAATAAGTATGGGGATTTTAGCTCATCTTTTGACCCTGGAGCGACCTTTGGCCTTGGAGGTTCATTCCTTAGCTAACTAATTGGTTAGGTTTGATATTTTGACACTAGGGCATGTGTTAGCCTTTGTTAAGTAGGTCTTCCTTGATGGAGCAGTTTTGAGCTCATCAGTTTGATGATGATAGATGTAGGGTAATTCGTGATAGAGTGTTGAGTGGCGAGGCCAAGGCGACATCTCTTGATTCTAATGATATTTTGAGGATTGGCGGCTGAGTTTGTGTATTGAGGGTTGGTGGATGGGTTAGACTTTTTTTTGGAGGAGGTTCATTACTCTAGATATTCCATTCGATCTAACAGTGGCTAAGATGTATCATGACCTAAAACAACATTATTGGGTGGGGCAGTATGAAGAAGGATATTGTGGAGTTCATGGTTAAGTACCTAAATTGCCAGCAGGTGAAGTATGAGCATCAGCAACCAGGTGGTACGATGCAGAGGATGTCCATTCTTGAGTGGAAATGGGAGTGGATCACCATGTATTTCATAGTTGGACTACCCCCGACCTTGGGGAAGTTAGACTCTATTTGGGTGATTGTATACAGATTGACCAAATCAGTGTATTTTGTACCTGTGAGAGCAAATTATAATGTGGAAAAGTTGGCCAAGATCTACATTAGGGAGACTGTTCAATTGTGTGGCGTCCCTGTATCCATTATATCTGATACATGTACTTAATTTACCTCAAGTTTTTAGAGTACTATGCAGAGTGAGCTGGGTACTCATCTTGATTTGAGCATGGCCTTTCATCCTCAGAAGGATGGTCAGTCTGAGAGGACTATTCAGGTGCTAGAGGACATGTTTTGAGAATGTGTTATGGATTTTGGTGGTCATTGGACTAGTACTTGCCCTTAGCGGAGTTCGCCTACAGAAACAGTTACCATTCCAGTATTCAGATAGCGCCTTTTGAGGCTTTATATAGGTGGAGATGTGGAACCCCCATGGGATGGTTTGACTCTTTTGAGGTGAGACCTTAGAACATAAATTTATTAAGGGATTCGATGGATTATGTGAGAATGATTCAACAGAGGCTAGTGGATGCCCAAAGTAGGCAGAAAAGTTATGCCGACCGTCGAGCCCGCGATGTTGTTTTCATGATTAGAGATCGAGTTCTGTTGAAGGTTTCACCTATGAAGGGTGTGATGAGGTTCGAAAAGACAGGAAAGCTCTGTCCGAGGTTCATTGGCCCCTTCAAGATCCTTAAGAAGTATAGTGATATGGTGTATAGGCTAGTTTTGCCTCCATATATGTCAGTTGTTCATCCTATATTCTACGTTTCCATGTTGAAGAGATACCGCCCAGATGATGCACATGTGATCTGGTGGGATTCTGTAGTCTTAGACCATGATTTATCCTTTGAGGAGAAGCCCATTGCTATCCTAGACAGGTAGACTAGGAAGTTGAGGTTTAAGAATATTGATTCAGTGAAGGTGCAATGGAGAAATCGCCCTATTGAGGAGGCTACTTGGGAGGCCTAGGCTTATATGAGGCGTTGATACCTCCATCTTTTTACCGCTCCAGGTATTTTATTTACTTTTTATTTCAAAAACGAACTAGTGTTTTAGTGGTGGATAATGTAACAATCATAGTTGTGATTTTTCAATTTTTATATGTTTTGACCATTTTATCCTTCTTCGTAGTTGTTACATACTATTTGTGAGTTGTGGAGGTGGTTGACACGGTCCCCGATGCATTCAGAAGTGATTTGAGAGAGTTTGAAACTCTTAGAGACTTTCAAAGCCACAAGTTTGACTTTGGTCAACATTTTGTATATAGAGCACCGGATGACGATTTGGACAGTTTCATTAGATTCGTAATGTCGATTTTGGGTTAGGAGCATAGTTAGTTCGAGTCCCGAGCCTTTATTTTTCATTTCGACCCTTCTAAAGCTTTTAAGAGTCCCAGGGGATAATTTGTTGTAAACGACCTATTTTCATAAATCTGATGGTGTAATTGAGTTTGAAACATCATAAATAGCCTAGTAGCATATTTGGTTTACTTCTGTGGGGTCCCAAATAAATCCCGAGGGTCCATTTGGAAAATTTGGAATCATGCAAATTCAGTTGGTGCATGGAACCTTCTTCACGAACGTAAGCCTTTGGCTGCGAACGTAAGCCTTTATCCGCGAACTCAATGGTGGGATCATGTTTGTAAAGGGTAATCGGGAATCGAGTTGGGTCTTGCTTTTTTGCGATTGCGACTGAACCATCGCGAATGCGAGTGGTCTGGGTCATCAACCTTCATGAATGCTGAGGGTTGACTGTGAACGAAAGTCCATTTAACTTGCCTAGTCACCGTTGACCCTCGTAAATGCAAAGGGTTGACCGCATTCACGAGGTATTGTTCATAGAACAGTATAAATACTTCATTTTTTACGATTTTTACCATTTTTAGACTTGGAAGCATCGGGAAGGGGCAACTTCTAGGGTTTTCTTCATCATTCGTGCTTGGGTAATCTCTAAACTCTTATTTCCATTAATTCCTATTGATTATATCTTTAAAAACACCTTTTAATCTTATTTTCAAACTAGAATTTAGGGGTTCTTCCGGTAAACTCTTAAATTAATTTTTCATTGATTTGAGAAACAATTATTTTTGATAGAAAATAAGGCATTTTACAAAAACGCCTATATCGAGGGATGTGCCGGTATGGTTGATTGAGAACTACTGATTTTGACAGAAAATGATACACTTTATAAAACACTTATACCAAGGGATGTGCCGATAAGGTTGATTGAGATATGAGATTGAAATTGTAAAGGTATATGGGTTGCGAACCCCCTATGGGCCCTGCCCTGAAGCACTGAGGCTTGGAAGGTGTGTACAAAAGGTCCCACCATCATTGCATTGCATTTGCATCTCTTTTATTTCCTCTATGTGTTTGTTGTTGTGTACTTAGTTTCTATACCTATATTTTGAGTGTAGTTTCCTTTTTACCTTATTCTGTTGTAGAAATATTAGTGGAGATGGTATGAGCTACTATTTGGAAACTTTTCTATATGCAGGTGACGTGCTCATAGTGTCTTTTACTTGTTTAGTTTTCTACTTTGCATAGTCGGCCTATGATACTTACTGAGTATAAGTTGAACGGACTCACTCCTACTTCTCTGTCCTTTTAGTGTAGATTCCAGTTTGAGTGTGACCCACGATGGCTAATTTCGTGTCGTAGTAGCTGGATTTTTGAGGTACTAATGTGCTCTAAAGTTCGGAGTTGATTCCAGACCTCCTCTTTCTTTATCTTGTCTTTATTTATATTTGGAGACAAACTCTTGTATTTCAATTTCCAGCCTATGTATTAGATTCTCTTTCTACTTATGACACCATTTCTGGGGATTTATATATTTTGTTCAGACTTTTACTATGTTTATACGTTACGGCTTGACTTCATTCTAGAAGTCTCACATTTATGGATTTTCTTTCATATTTTGATCGTCTTTTCTTGTGTGGGATTTAGCTTACCTACTAAGGCTAGTTTCGAGGTAGGTGTCATTATGACCTCAACTTTTGAGTCGTGACATCAAAGTAGACTTGGTCTTCTTCATTTTCTGCTTAAGATTGATGAAAATATCTAATTCTTCATTGGAAACCCAATTTGCTCTTACCAAATCCTGAAAATTCTCTATTTCAACCAAGAATTTAAGAACTTTGAAAAGCCTTCTGAAACTATCAGTCTGATCTCCACAAGACAGCAGCAATGGAGCATGATCAGAACCAGTCCTGGCTAAATGCTCTATTTCCACAAGTCCATTCATGCTAAAAAGGCTTGATTCACTATTAGTCTATCCAGTCTTTTGAAAATGCACTTAGTGTCTGCTATTCCATTCTTCCATGTAAAAGGACTGCCTTTAAAATTAATATCACAGAGCTCACAAGAGTTTACACAAAAATCAAAATCCTCATATTCTTGAGGATATATAGGAAGACCACTAATCTTTTCTTCATTACTTAGAATGACATTGAAGTCACCCCCCACTAGCCAAGGCAGCCGCATATTCAAACTAAGATTATAAATATCATCCCATAGACTAACCCTTACCTGAGCATCACAGCTTTGCATACACTATAATAATGATTAAAGATTGACCAGATTCTTGAAAATTCAATTGCAATGACATCTGTTGCTCTGAATCTGATAATACTCCTACATGAACATGCCCTTGAATAAATACCCAAATCTTTCCATTCTGATTATAATTTGCATATTGCATCCCCAGCCTCCTTTTATACTTGTAAATTTGACTGACATCTTGAAAAGGCTCCATTAAAGCTATGATGGAGAACTGTAACATCTGAATTCTATGGAATGAATTTTGGGTCCTCATAGACCTCACATTCCAAAACAAAGTTTTCATCTTCATTTAGAACTTAATTTCACACTCCTCATAAGGTTTAGCCTAGTACGCTTATTCTCTACCTTATTTCTGCGTTTGTGTGACTTTAAGACTATTTGAGGTGATAAACCAACATCATGTGGAACTTGGATCTCTTTTCTTTGATTGTCCTCTTCCTCCTTATCCTCCACTGCCCTTGTCTATTGTGTTATATTTGAATATTCAACCCCAGAATCCATCTGATGTGATACTAACTCATAAAGAGTTTTAACTGGTGATGTTTTTTTGCAAGAAGTTACTATTTCAGAAGCCACAACTGCATCCTTGTTTGATGAATGATCCAACATGAGGTTATTGGATGTTATAGCTAGATATATTCCAATTAACTTACCTGCTACATCAAATGCATTTGAATTATCAATCTCCAAAGGCTTATAAAAATAGCTTGTGCTAGCTCTTGTTGTATATCTTGCTCTCTTTGACTGATTTTCCTTCTCTCATTTACACTCTTTATATTTGCAGGTGATAGCTACACACCTTTTATATTGGTTTGCACCCTCTGTGTATCTCCCTTTCTACAGCTCAATACTACTCTTGAATCCTCCTTGGAACCAGGAGTACTACGTTAATTTCCTCTGCTTTTGACAAGTTTATCTTTGTAATATTACTGCTACTCCCTTTTGCTTCATCCTCTGCTCTTCCATTTCCTTCTTTGTTTGCATTATCTTTGTTGTTATTGTTGTCATGTGTTAAATATACTTTTGGAGCATCCTTAGTAGAAACTTGCAGTGATTGGATTTGAGCTACCTCATCCCATTATAGTAGCTTCTATTTTTCACTTTGCTGAGATTGTTCTTCTGTTACGGCCTCATTAACTCTATCTGCACTCTTTCTTTGTCCTCCATGCTACCAGTTTCTCCATCTTCTTGTGCATTTTCTTGTTGTAGCTCAAATGAATTTGCAGTGCCGACTCCTTTACTAGTAGTTGCCTCCTTATTTGTCTCACATACCAATTTCTTTATGCCTTTTTCCATTTTAAACCTTTAACCTGTAGGATTCTACTTTGTAAAAACTAACTTACCATGGATGAATTGTCTTTGTACAGGTACAATAGCTTGTTGTTCCTTTTTATTCTGATCCTCTTCTTTTTTTTCTTCATCAACTTCATTCTTAATTCAGGGTGTGAACTCCTACATTCAGCTTCCTCATGTCCTTGGAGTTTACAGGTATGACAATATTTGGGCATCAAGTCATACTGAATCTTCACTTTTTGAACTCTTATTTCATTGGTATTTCTGTTAAGCACCTATAAATCTACATAATTAGGTAATATAGCAGCCAAGTACACTTGGACTTTAACTCTCACACAACTTGGACGGGTTTTGTTAATCGTAGCCATATCCCGATGGATAGTCATTCCCACGAAAGATGCTAGTGAGAAGAGTGATTCCTTAACAAAAAAAGTAGCCACTATATCAGGAAATGAAATCTAGACCATTGCTTGGGTTGTCTCTACCTCCGGTTTAAACTTGACATCACAAATGAGAGGTCTCATTTGATATGCCACTACATCCTTCGTAGTTATGTAGTACACATTCTTGGACATCATGTTCACAAAATCCTCCATCAAGTTAAACCACTGTAACACCCCGTACGTTCCCAACCCTACTTGACGACATTAAATAATATGTACGTAGGTATCGAGAGCTATAAGTATGCATTTGGTAATGCTATTGGTGAGATAATTGAATTTGGCGCTTGTTATGTGATTAAACTTGCATAGAAGGTGTTTTGCAATTTTCATGGAGCATTTGTGGGGTTCAAATGAGGCTAATAGGACCTCAAAACAAAGGGTATTAAGGTTAAGAAGTAAGTGAAAGGATAGGACTTGAAGTATCTAACCGAACCCGCGAAGAAAAGTCGAAAAATGAAATTTTTGAAAAATTTTAAGGAGGGGCGCGTTTGGGACCGTGCCACGCCGCTCTGGGCTAAAATTTTTAGTCCAGGGGCAGTAAGTAGGCGTGCCCAAGAGCCTGCCACCTTGGTTTTTCCACTTTTTCGGATTAACATATTATATGCATGGGAGATTATGTATATTATGCTAGTTATGTTGGCAAGGTGGTGAATAGTATATTTTTGCTTTTGATGGAAGATGTGCTATCTTGGTGATTTGAACTTGAATTATGGCTTGTGCCTTTGATGAAAGATCATGGTATGGATAAAATATGAACTTGTATGGTGTTATTTTGTTATGGAACTTGTTATTTTTCTATAAGTGCAAATTGTGGGATTTTGGCCGATTTGTGCTATGAAGTGTATTAGGGTGAATTGATGGATTATTTGTGATGTGGTGTGGATAAGAAAGTGTAAAGGAGAAGTGTTGTGGTGAAATGTATTGATTATCATGTATTGGTCAATGTTGGGAATATTGGGGTATTTTTGGCATAATAATTTTATCAATGGTTTTGTCAAGGGGAAATGACATGTTTCAAGGCAAACATGTACCCCATTGATGTATATGCATTTGTAAAGTAGTTGTTGGTTAATGTGAATCCCGTTATGTATTTGTGTTGTAGAGTGACACATAAAGAAGGAGCGGGACTATTGTATGCACATCTAGGATTGTATATCCGTATTGAGAGTACAAGGTATGTAAGGTTACTCTGTCCGTATCTTTCTGCGGCAAATAGTATCCACATTGCTATTTCACTAGTCCTATCCCGAAATGTGCTAAGGTATAATATATTCGTTTATCAATAGTCATTGTCATATATGTCCTACTCATGGATCATTAGTGAGTCTCATGTCTCATAATCATGGTTAATGTTCCAAAAGCTCAAACAAGGTTATGTTCCAATGTTCCAATAGTGATTATACTTATGCCTCTTGTTCATAGATTGTTGTCCAATGGTTCCCATGGTGTTATGATTCTAATAATGTTATGTTGCCAAGTTATTCACATGGTTCTCACTCATTGGTTAATGATGCAAAGCTTCCAACAATGTTATGTTCCAAAGTTCAAAGTGATATTATAACTATCAAAGTATCAATCTCAAAGTAATGAATAAAGTAATGCAAATGTGGTCAATGATCAAGTATGGGTGGCAAGTCTAGGGGCATAAGCCTAGCTCGACTCGATCCCGAAGTATTGATTTATGGGTGGCAAGTCTAGGGGCATAAGCCTAGCTCGACTCAATCCCGAAGTATTGATTTATGGGTGGCAAGTCTAGGGGCATAAGCCTAGCTCGACTCGAGCCCAATGCATTGATTTATGGGTGGCAGGTCTAGGGGCATAAGCCTAGCTCGACCCGATCCGAACATGACGATAAGTCATGGAAAGACCCACTGATCAGTAGGGGCCCGGGTACATTGTGACACATGTATTGACAAGCAAGTATTGAATGTAAAGAAAATAATGGAAGTAATGAAAGCAATTCACATGGTTTCCCAAAATGCGAAATGGTGGCTTATTCACATTGATTATTCATATATTTTGAGTTCATTGAAATATTCATGTATTGTACAGTTTCATCTGAGCCTTGCATACTCAGTACTTATTTTGTACTGACCCCTCTCGGGGAATTTACCTTACTTGCTGCAGGTGCAGGTACCAGTAGGCCTCCCCAGTAGATTGCCAGTGTTAGCGGTTCTTTGGTGAGCTCCAGCTAATTCGGGGCTTCTCCGAGTCAGAGTGTATATATTTTTTGATGATGTACATGTTGTATAAAGCGGGGACTTGTCCCGACTTTTGGTTTATATTGGTCAATGCATCTGTTAGAGGCTTTTATAGACGTATGTGGGTATAGGTATATAAGGTGACGAATGAAGTCTTGTTTTGATGGCCTCAACGGCCAAGTTTCTCAAATCTGTCTATCTATGCCATGATTCCCACTATCCATGATTTCCAATACTAATGGTTCATGTTCTTATGTCATGGTGGTTATGATTATGATAGGCATATGATTGAACATGGGCAAAGGTTGGTTCTCTCGGGCCTTATCGGCTACGGGTGCCAATCATGTCTCGATGGGATTCGGGGCGCGACAAAAGTGGTATCAGAGCAGGTCGTTCTAAGGGTGTATTCAAAGCCGTGTCGGAGTAGAGTCTTGCTTATCGATGTGTTGTGCACCACATTTATAAGTAGGAGGCTATGGGACATTTATGATGTTGTTTCTTCTTTTCATTCTAGATCGTGCAATAGAGCCACAGTTGTAAGTGAAATTTTATCTGACCATTGAAATTTATTTTTCTTGTTATAGTAATAATGCCAATGACAAGAAGAGGTCGGGGTAAAAGTAAGAGGATTGATAGAATTGCTGGTGAAGGGACCAGTATACCACCACCTGATCAAGTGAATCAAGATGATACTGAGAATGAATTTGTGTCAGGAGCTTCCTCCACTCCCTCTGTACCAGAAGAGTCGAGTAGGAGAAGCGTACCTGTCGAACCACCAGTCAATACTACAGACCAGGATCTTAAAAATGCAGTTCAGATGTTAACACAGTTAGTGGCAGCCTAGAGTCAAGGACGAGCTGGTCCAATGACACATGGTGATGATGCGGCTAGAGTAGCAAGTCGCAGAACACAGGATTTCCTAAAATTGGACCCTCCTATCTTCACAGGGTCAGATCCACAGGACTTCGTGGATCAAATTCAGAGGGCCTTGGAAGTTATGCATGTGACAGGGGTAGAGACAGTGGAACTTGCTGCGTATAGGCTGAAAGGAGAGGCAATACTGTGGTATGAGGATTGGAAGAAATCCCGTGACATTGGTGCAAATCCACCTACGTGGGAAGAATTTAAAGTGGTTTTCCTTGATCATTACTTTCCCTATGAGATCCGTGAGGCACGTGCGGATCAATTCCTAAATCTCCGTCAAGGAAATTTGAGTTTCAGAGAATATAGCTTACAATTTAATTCCTTGGCTCGATATGCGCCAAATGTGGTGGCTACGATGACAGATAGAGTCCATAGATATGTGGACAGACTAGAGCCATATTTGGTATGGGATTGCACTATTGCTGCCTTGAACAAAGACATGGATATAGCGAGAATTCAGGCCTTCGCTCAGAAAATGAAAGACCAACGACAGAGGAGAAGAGTGCATGAATTTGATAGGGGACAGTCCAAAAGGGCTAGACCTATGGGACCACCTACGATGTCGCAAGGAGGATCTAGGCCTCGTATGTTCCCTAGACCACCTAGACCATCATTTTCTCATTCCATGGCGGGAGCTTATTCTCAGTTCTGAGGGTCTAGGGGTGGTCCATCAGGGCAGAGTAGCGGAGTTTATGGGTCCCAGGTAGCAGGTTTTCCTCGTCAGCACTGTGGGCGTATGCACACTGGTACATGTCGATCAGGGACAAATGTCTGCTTTTGGTGTGGTATGCCGGGGCATATAGCGAGAGATTTTCCACAGCGGAGCATGGGTGGTATAGCACGACCAGCTGGGTCGGCTGTTGCATCAGCAGCATCGGTTCCTTCACTGGGCCTAGGGGTGCAGCCTATTGGCCGTGGTAGAGGTGCCAGAGGAACAGCCAGTACTAGCGGGGTCCAGAATCGTACTTATGCTTTGGTGGACCGCCAGAATTCAGAGGCGTCCTCTGATGTTGTCATAGGTACATTATCCATATTCTCATATAATGTATATGCATTGATTGACCCAGGCTCGACATTTTTCTATGTTACCCCATTGATTGCTGCAAAATTTGCAAAGACACTAGAATTATTAAATAAATCAATTGAAGTGTCTACACTGGTTGGCGAATATATTGTTGCAAAGAGAGCGTATCATAACTGTATGGTAACTGTGTGTGGTCATGATACATTGGCCGATCTCATTGAATTAGATATAGTGGATTTTGATGTGATCATGGGCATGGATTGGTTGGCCTCTTGTTATGCTATGGTAGATTGTCGGGCTAAGAAGGTACAATTTTGTTTTCCGCAAGAAAATGTTCATGAATGGCAGGGTAATGTAGGGGCCCCACGAGGGAGATTTATTTCCTATTTAAAAGCCAGAAAAATGATTGCTAAAGGTTACATATGTCATTTAGTACGGGTGAAAGATAATGATGTGGAACCACTAACTCCGCAGTCGGTTCCAGTGGTCAATGAATTTCTGGATGTATTTCCAGAAGATCTCCCAGGTTTACCCCCAGAATGGGAAGTTGAATTTGGTATTGATGTGATTTCGGGCACTCAGCCTATTTCTATTCCCCCATATAGAATGGCTCCAGCAGAACTGCGTGAATTGAAGGAGCAGTTGAAAGATTTGCTGGACAAAGGCTTCATTAGGCCTAGTATGTCCCCATGGGGTGCACCGGTATTATTTGTACGAAAGAAAGACGGCACATTGAGAATGTGTATTGACTACCGACAGTTGAATAAGGTAACGATCAAGAACAAATATCCCCTCCCTCGCATTGATGATTTGTTTGATCAGTTATAGGGTGCCAAGTGTTTTTCAAAGATTGACTTGAGGTCAGGTTACCATCAAGTCAGAGTTAGAGAAGAAGATGTACCCAAGACAGCTTTTTGAACACGGTATGGTCATTATGAATTTTTGGTTATGTCATTTGGCCTAACAAATGCACCAGCTGTGTTTATGGACTTGATGAATAGGGTGTTTAAGCCATTTCTGGACGTGTTCGTCACGGTATTTATAGATGACATCCTGGTTTATTCAAGAACACCGGAGGACCATGCTAATCACTTACGGCAGGTGTTGCAAATTCTCCGTGAACGTAAGTTGTATGCCAAGTTCTCTAAGTGTGAGTTTTGGTTGAAATCAGTTGCATTCTTGGGCCACATTGTATCAGATGAAGGTATACAGGTTGATACACAGAAGATTGAAGCAGTGAAAAATTGGCCAAGACCTACGACGCCCACAGAGATTCGTAGTTTTCTTGGACTGGCAGGTTACTACAGAAGATTTGTGGAAGGTTTTTCCTCTATTGCAGCACCGTTAACAAAGCTTACACATAAGGCAGTAAAATTTCAGTGGAATGATGCGTGCGAGAAAAGCTTCCAAAGGTTGAAGGATAAATTAACCTCCACACCAGTTTTAGTGCTTCCCGAAGGTACCGAGGGTTATGTAGTGTATTGTGATGCTTTCGGGGTTGGCCTCGGCTGTGTATTGATGCAGCACGGTAATGTCATAGCATATGCCTCACGACAATTGCGGCCACACGAGAAAAACTATCCCACACATGATCTTGAATTGGCAGCGGTAGTTTTTGCTTTAAAGATATGGCGTCATTATTTATATGGGGTTCATGTTGACATCTATACGGATCACAAAAGCTTGCAATATCTTTTTAAGCAGAAGGAACTCAATTTGAGGCAACGCAGGTGGTTAGAGCTTTTAAAAGACTATGACATTGATATTCTTTATCACCCAGGCAAAGCAAATGTAGTAGCTGATGCATTGAGCCGTAAGGCAGTAGAAAGCACTAGTGGTCAGTTGAATGAAAAACATGAGATAATCAAAGATTTGAATCAATTAGCCAGCTTGGGAGTTTGCCTTATTGAATCCTCAGATGATAGAGTTATTGTGCAGAATGCAGCAGAATCCTTTTTAATAACTGAAGTGAAAGAGAAGCAGTCTGCGGATTCTATGTTATTGCAGTTAAAGGAAAATGTACAGCAGAATTTGACAGAGGCATTTGATCTTACACCGGAAGGGGTACTTCAATGTCAAGGGAGATTATGTGTATCGGATGTAGATGAGCTGAGGACACGAATTATGGCAGAGGTACATCATTCGCGCTATTCTATTCATCCGGGTGCTACTAAAATGTACCATGAATTGAAAGAAGTGTATTGGTGGGGCAACATGAAAAAGAACATTACAGACTTTGTCGCGCAATGCCCGAATTGTTAACAAGTGAAAGTGGAACATCAGAAATCGGGAGGTTACATGCAATGTATCAATCTTCTAGTCTGGAAATGGGATATGATTAATATGGATTTCATTACGGGTTTGCCTCGTACATTGCGGAAGTTTGATTCTATATGGGTCATAGTGGACAGGCTTACCAAGTCAGCGCATTTTCTACCAGTCAAGACAACCTATACAGCTGAGGATTATGCAAAGTTATATGTGAAAGAGATAGTACGATTGCATGGCATTCCACTTTCTATTATATCAGACAGAGGAGCACAGTTCACAGAGCACTTTTGGAGATCCTTTCAGCAGAGTTTGGGTACACAGGTGAATTTGAGTACGGCTTTCCATCCTCAGACTGATGGACAAGCAGAACGTACTATTCAGACACTTGAAGATATGCTACGATCTTGTACGTTATATTTTCAAGGCAGTTGGGATGACCATTTGCCTCTTTTTGAATTTGCGTATAACAATAGCTATCATTCAAGTATTAAAATGGCACCTTATGAAGCTTTGTACGGAAGGAAATGTAGATCACCAATAGGATGGTTTGAAGTAGGTGAAACTGCTTTACTTGGGACAGATATCGTTCATCAGGCTATGAAAAAGGTTAAGGTAATCCAACAATGGTTACAAACGGCTCAAAGTCGTCACAAGTCATATGCCGATGTTAGAAGAAGAGGTCTTGAATTTGCCATAGGTGATTGGGTGTTTTTAAAGGTGTCACCGATGAAAGGGGTAATGCGATTCGGAAAGAAAGGAAAATTGAGTCCACGTTACATAGGCCCATATGAAGTTATTAGAAGATTTGGGCAAGTTGCTTATGAATTAGCACTACCTCAAGAACTTTCTTCAGTCCACCCCGTATTTCATGTTTCGATGCTTCGAAAATGCATAGGAAATCCATCTCGTATTGTTACCATTGAAGATGTTCAAGTTACAGAGGATCTTACTTATGAAGAGGTACCCATTGCTATCCTAGACCGACAAGTGAAAAGATTGAGGAATAAAGACATAGCTTCCGTGAAAGTCCTTTGGCGAAATCAACACGTAGAGGAGATCACATGGGAAGCGGAATAAATGATGAGATCCAAGTATCCCTATCTATTTCAAATGAATGAGAAAATTCAAAGTGCGTAAATGGAACAATGACAAGTAAGTATTCATGAGCCTTAAGTGTTTATGTACATGTATGCTAATATAAGATGCAATTGTTGTAATTGAAGAGATATTGTTAACATTCGAGGACAAATGTTCCTAAGGGGGGAAGAATGTAACACCCCGTACGTTCCCAACCCTACTTGATGACATTAAATAATATGTACGTAGGTATCGAGAGCTATAAGTATGCATTTGGTAATGCTATTGGTGAGATAATTGAATTTGGCTCTTGTTATGTGATTAAACTTGCATAGAAGGTGTTTTGCAATTTTCATGGCGCATTTGTGGGGTTCAAATGAGGCTAATAGGACCTCAAAACAAAGTGTATTAAGGTTAAGAAGTAAGTGAAAGTATAGGACTTGAAGTATCTAACCGAACCCGCGAAGAAAAGTCGAAAAATGAAATTTTTGAAAAATTTTAAGGAGGGGAGCATTTGGGAACGTGCCACGCCTCTCTGGGCTAAAAATTTTAGTCCAGGGGCAGTAAGTTGGCACGCCCAAGAGCGTTCCACCTTGGTTTTTCCACTTTTTCGAAAGTTGGAAATTTCTAAGTCCCAAGGGTATCCGGAGACGTACCGAGCCGATTTTTGCCACGTTTATTATACAACCACGAGTATATACATGAAATGAATGACATATTATGTTGGTATGATAAAATTACTCGAGAACGAATTTGGGGTCAAAATGACAGTTTTGCCCTTAAGGTCAAAATAAGCTGAACGTGGCTAGAATCACTTGTTTTTGGGATTAAGGCTACGGATATGAATAGCAAGAGTGGGAATATTATTGTAATATGTATAATATGATAAAATTATTGATTTTATTGGGTTAAGTGATTTGGGCTCAATAAAAGCCCAAAAATGGGACAAAAGACATGGGTCATATGACCCAATCTTCTCTTGACTTAGTCAAATATGGAATTAAATGACAAGACATGGCTAAGGATGACCCAAGGACTATAAATAGGTCCAAAAATAAGATTTTCTTCATTTTGGAATTCCCATGCCTTTTAAGATATTTTCTCAACATTTCTCTCAAACCCTAAAGAACTCAAAGTTCATCTTGGAGCAAGATCATCCTATTTCAAGCCTTGGTAAGTATTTATTCCTCATGGATTAACATATTATATGCATGGTATATTATGTATATTATGCTAGTTATGTTAGCAAGGTGGTGAATAGTGTATTTTTGCTTTTGATGGAAGATGTGCTATCTTGGTGATTTGAACTTGAATTATGGCTTGTGCCTTTGATGAAAGATCATGGTATGAATAAAATATGAACGTGTCTGGTGTTATTTTGTTGTGGAACTTGTTATTTTTCTATAAGTGCAAATTGTGGGATTTTGGCCGATTTGTGCTATGAAGTGTATTAGGGTGAATTGATGGATTATTTGTGATGTGGTGTGGATAAGAAAGTGTAAAGGAGAAGTGTTGTGGTGAAATGTATTGATTATCATGTATTGGTCAATGTTGGAAATATTGGGGTATTTTTGGCATAATAATTTTATCAATGGTTTTGTCAAGGGGAAATGACATGTTTCAAGGCAAACATGTACCCCATTGATGTATATGCATTTGTAAAGTAGTTGTTGGTTAATGTGAATCCCGTTATGTATTTGTGTTGTAGAGTGACACATAAAGAAGGAGCGGGACTATTGTATGCACATCTAGGATTGTATATCCGTATTGAGAGTACAAGGTATGTAAGGTTACTCTGTCCGTATCTTTCTGCGGCAAATAGTATCCACATTGCTATTTCACTAGTCCTATCCCGAAATGTGCTAAGGTATAATATATTCGTTTATCAATAGTCATTGTCATATATGTCCTACTCATGGATCATTACTGAGTCTCATGTCTCATAATCATGGTAAATGTTCTAAAATCTCAAACAAGGTTATGTTCCAATGTTCCAATAGTGATTATACTTATGCCTCTTGTTCATAGATTGTTGTCCAATGGTTCCCATGGTGTTATGATTCTAATAATGTTATGTTGCCAAGTTATTCACATGTTCTCACTCATTGGTTAATGATGCAAAGCTTCCAACAATGTTATGTTCCAAAGTTCAAAGTGATGTTATGACTATCAAAGTATCAATCTCAAAGTAATGAATAAAGTAATGCAAATGTGGTCAATGATCAAGTATGGGTGGCAAGTCTAGGGGCATAAGCCTAGCTCGACTCGATCCCGAAGTATTGATTTATGGGTGGCAAGTCTAGGGGCATAAGCCTAGCTCGACTCGATCCCGAAGTATTGATTTATGGGTGGCATGTCTAGGGACATAAGCCTAGCTCGACTCGAGCCCGATGCATTGATTTATGGGTGGCAGGTCTAGGGGCATAAGCCTAGCTCGACCCGATCCCAACATGACGATAAGTCATGGAAAGACCCACTGATCAGTAGGGGCCCGGGTACATTGTGACACATGTATTGACAAGCAAGCATTGAATGTAAAGAAAATAATGGAAGTAATGAAAGCAATTCACATGGTTTCCCAAAATGCGAAATGGTGGCTTATTCACATTGATTATTCATATATTTTGAGTTCATTGAAATATTCATGTATTGTACAATTTCATCTGAGCCTTGCATACTCAGTACTTATTTTGTACTGACCCCTCTCGGGGAATTTACCTTACTTGCTGCAGGCGCAGGTACCAGTAGGCCTCCCCAGTAGATTGCCAGTGTTAGCGGTTCTTTGGTGAACTCCATCTAATTCGGGGCTTCTCCGAGTCAGAGTGTATATATGTTTTGATGATGTACATGTTGTATAAAGCGGGGACCTGTCCCGACTTTTGGTTTATATTGGTCAATGCATCTGTTAGAGGCTTTTGTAGACATACGTGGGTATAGGTATATAAGGTGACGAATGAAGTCTTTTTTTGATGGCCTCAATGGCCAAGTTTCTCAAATGTGTATATCTATTCCATGATTCCCACTATCCATGATTTCCAATACTAATGGTTCATGTTCTTACGTCATGGTGGTTATGATTATGATAGGCATATGATTGAACATGGGCAAAGGTTGGTTCTCTCGGGCCTTATCGGCTACGGGTGCCAATCATGTCTCGATGGGATTCGGGGCGTGACAACCACATCAAAATGTGCCTATGTCTGATTAATCTAATTTTGTAGTCACCCTTCACCTTGCACTGTTTTGGTATTTGAATTCAAGGTCCTCCAACTCAGGACAACCATATGAAAATTTTCCAATCACTGCAAGTTGTAGGTCCTCAATGACATTCATCTTTTGAACCTCTTCCTCTGTCCACGTAATTTGTGGCACTCTATTGTTGTATTCAACAGGCTTCATAACAATTGAATATTGCACAATCTTATTACCTTATTGCATATTATTGGTGGGTTTTATTAGATCAATATACTTCATCTTGTTCTTGTTCACATCATCATTAAGTCGTCCATTTTCTGAGCTATCCGCGATAGGCAAACTAACAGTCTCGATAGGCAAACTAGGTTTTTTAGGTGGTCTGTTTGGAAAGCCACCTGGTAATTGTAATCGGTGTAATTACTAGGGTAGTAATTACCAGCCTAGTAATTACACAACTTAGTAATTACGATGACTTGTTTATTTACCACAATGTAATTACAAGTGTATTGCTTGATTGCACAAGTGTAATTATTTGGTTATATTAAATTTTTAAAATAAAAGTTAATAATCAAAAGCTAAAAGTTTATATTAGACAAATAAGGGCGTTTATAAATGATATTAAATTAAATATTATATATATATATATATATATATATTGTCTTTTGAAAATATATTAATTAATAAACATATGTTTTTAACTAATATTATAAAAAAATAATTGATTTAAATTTTTTAAATTAGTATATTTTAATTAAGTTAATCATAAAAACTAAAAGTATATGATTTTTAAGAACATCATGAAATGCATGTTTGACAAAGGAATTAATATTATAAATATAATGTCATAAAATTATTAAAACATTTGACAAAAGATAAATCTATGAAGTCTAACTAAAAAATGAATGGCTTGCAATGTGAAATATCAAGTCAATACTAGTAAAACAAATAAATTGGAATTGAAAACATAACATAAGTTCAAAATTCAAAACCAAAAAGTTAACATAATACTCTTATGTCAAATTTCAACATAACATACATAAATATAATTCAAAAGAAAAGGAAAACATAAGTCTATAACCTTAGTCAACAATAAATTTTACTTTAATTTAAAAATTAGAATACTAACAAAATTATGCTAAATGAAAAAAATAAACATAAAATAAATTAAAAATAGATAATACGAACAATTGCATGGAATCGCAAGTAGTAAAGGTTGGGAAATGAGAAGGAAATGAAATATAAATAATATAAAATAAAAATTATATATTTTAAAAATATTAGACTAATTAAAATAAAAAAGAATTTAAAATAATAGAAATAAAAAATAAATTAAACAAAAAAATAAAGATAGAAATAAAAGGAAAAGGAAAAAATTAAAAAGTAACCATCTTGTAATTACACCATGTAATTACCAGCAATTCACAGCTACCCTCTGTGAATTGGAGAGTGTAATTACCCCCTGTCAATTACACCCAATTACCTGCAAATCAAGTAATTACCTGGCCAACCAAACATGCCAAACAATGCAATTACACCCAATTACACCAAATCCAATTCCCAGGATGGCTTTCCAAAAATGCTCTTAGGGAATTGGGATGAAATAATTATGGGAAATTCGTAGGGGAAGTGAGAAAAAATTTCTGGCCAGCCATCTCAGACTGACCAGTGGCCGAATCGGCCATTCCAGTGGTGGTGGTAGTCTAGGGTTTTAGTAATTTAGGATGTCGGCATTTTTAGGCTAGAGAGAATTTGCATAAATTAGAGATAAAAATTACTCACCGGGTCAGTTACATCATTTCAATTGAAGTTGTTAAAAAGAATAAATATTTGGGAGCCTTCACCATTCTTTTCACTATTATGATTTTATTAGAGCTCTCAAATAATGAAGTTAGCATTAATCTAATGTCATTGGAAATTACAAGTAATCTAGGTTAAGCATGCCAAAACCTACCAGTATGAGGTTGTAGATGACCGACAAAACAGTGAAGAATCCCATAGTGGTGATGATGTGATAGTTAAAGAGGAGAATTCTCTCCACTGGCTTATTTTATCATCCTAGATTATGCAGTTGACAAAGGTATCCATGTCATTCTTGGATGACATTTCCTTGCTACAAGTAGATCTCTTATGAACTCGAAAAATAATGAAATAGGTGACTTTTAAGGCTGATAAGGGGATGAGATTCTGATAGCATTATAACAACCCATATATACAATTTTGGGTCTTTTTAACGTATTTTGACCATTTTATCCCTTTTTGTAGTCTTATTTTGGTATTGATAATTTGTAGGAGTGGGTGGCATGGTTCTAGAGGTGGTTGGTTGTGTTCTATGTGAGTTTTTCATTTGAAAGGTTTTGAAGTTAGAATGATTGACTTTACTCAACACTTGAAGTTTTAGACATTGTTTGAGAATTCCATCAGATCTTAGCTCCAGAATATCCTTTTTGGGTTAGTAGTTTTATTGGTTCGGGTTCCAAGGCATTCAAATATATTTTGAGTTGTTGAATGAAAATTTAAAAAGTTAAGGCTTAGGGTTGACTTCGATCAACATACATTGATAACAACCTCTGTTGGTAAATCTGATGATTCCATTGAGTCCAGAATGTTGATTTTAGTCTGCTAGCATAGTCGGTTTGTGTTCACGGTATTCTAATTGAATTCTGATTGTTCGTACGGTAGTGTTTCTCTCCTTTTTAATTGATGTAAACTGGTGCAGCTGGCTCTTTATTTATGGTGTGGACACCCTGCCACGATCACGAAGAGCAGTCACCTGCTTTATCACAATCTTGAGGGGTTTGATGCCATTGTGGAAGGTAACTAAAGGTTGGTCTAGTCTGAGTTTATTAGTTCATCATGATCACGGTTGGGGAACCACAATTGTGAAGAATCGGGTTGGGTTCGTGCTGCAATCATAACTGACCTGTCGAGTTTGCGTAGAAGAAGTCACCTGGGTATATTTTTAAAACTCATTTTCGAACATAAATCCCATAACTCGATTTTTGAAGCTTTGGGATTCATTTTGTGGAGAATCAAAAGGGGATTTTTGAAATTTTCTTCATTGAGTAAGTTTATTATATTATTTTTACACATTCTACAATGATTATTTTACAATTTCACCTATAAATCTTGATTTTTCAACTTGAAAATTTGGAATTTTCTTGGTAAAGTTAAAAAATGGTATTTTGATAATTTTAAGGTCGATTTTAACTCCATTTTCGATGAAATTCCATATTTGAACTCCATAAATTTTGGATAAATTAATTTTCTAATAAAATTTAGTTTTTCCTTGGGGGCTTGAGGTTGACGTTTTTGGATCCGAAAAGAACTATAGCAATATGGGTACCAATGGACTCATATTTATGTGTAGAGCTTGTTATTAATAGATTGGGAGTATTCTCAAGCCATTCGGAAGGGAAAGGCTAGTTTTTTATCGTTGGTGGCTTGCAATTTGACTTTGAGATAGGTTATGATTTAACTTTCTTCAGACTTTGCTTGGATGGGGACTTATCTTGTGAAGCATGCTATAGGTTGGTATAATTAATGAATTTAGTGATAAATAAGATGGATTATTGTGGTGATATCGAAATTGGGGTTTATACTATCAAAGTAACTTGAGGAATTAGATTCTGAACTAATATTGAGGCTTGTAGCCTATATTAATGAGTTGAGTGTTATCTTGAGATTTTATACATACCTGTTGTATATGGCTTCATCTTATTATTATGGTATTGCATACTTACTTATCTGATGGATTATTGGATTTATACTATCAATAAACCTGATTTTGAAAGAAAGTGAACCACATTTTACTCATTCAGTTCGATGCAGGATTTCGGACACGGATATATGATATTTTACTCATTCAATCCGATAAAGTATTATGGATACATATATATGATATTTACTCATTTAGTTTGATGTAGAATCCTGGAAATAGTATATGATATTATGCTTACTCAGTCTGATGTAGGATTTCGAGTACAGATCTATGATATTTTATTAATTTTGTTCGAGGCAGGATTCTGGATGGGGTATGGATCTCGTGAGTCCTCCATAGGTCCCACCTCCCAAAAAATACTGAGGAGGGAATATATACCGATAGGCATTGGTCATTTCATATTATCTCATATCATTGCATTGCATTATTCTTGTATTGTTGTTGAGTTTAAATTGATCGATTATACTTGTTGATATTGAACTGCTGGACTTTTCTAAGTACAGGATTATTTTAATATTTTTTATTCGATATATTATTCTTTTAAGCTCAGTCGGCCTATTATGGCTACTGAGTACTAGGGGTTGTACTCACCAATACTTTTTGGCGTCCTTTTGATGCAGTTCTCGGTATGAGTGGACATCATGGATCTTGATTTATCTGGTGTTTTGTTGATTCAAAGTTGCGGTGAGCTCCTATCTTCGGAGACTGTCCCCGCTTTCTCTATATTTTATTTTGTCTTATTTAATTCTCAGACAGTATTGTATAATTCAATTATGACATTCAGCATTAGAGTCGCCCTTGTACTTTGGTGTCACCCAAATTACACCTCTAAAGTGAAGTATAAAGCGATTGTTGTTCAAATATAGAATATAACCGAGGTTGGGGTTGATCCCATAAGGAATATGGTTAGGATATGGTCGATGCGGGTATTTAAGCAATCAGTCAGTTATATCCTAAAAGAAGGATTTTTTAACAAATAATATTTGAAAACAGTGAGTAACCAAGTAATAGAATGTTTATTGATGTTGTTTTTAATCAATTAGAGAATTGACTAGGATTGTGTTTCCCATGATTTCATAACGCAATAGGCGTGTCATACTATTTATATACTTGTGCTTAGCATGCAAAATGTAAGTTAAGTTCACTGAAATGGTTGGTCCCCTAGATTGATGAATATCACCATGAAACTTGGTCCGTCTACAGGTGTGTGCTTTACTTACCCTTACCTTTGATCTCAAATTAACTATTCCCAGACAAGTTCAAGTTATTAGATGAGGGTAGGTAAGTCAAAATCAACAAATGCCATCAACTCAAAATAAAGACAAACAATAAAACATCGATACGAATAACTGATAATAACTCCAAACATTCTCAAATGAAAGGAAGAAAATACATCAAGAATCCCACAAACCCCAAGACTTGGTTATCAGAAGTACAAGAGCAACATCTAAAACCGACTATTAAAAATTGAAATACAATGCAAGGCTTATCTACTATTATAGCTCCTTTGACTAAATTAACTTAGAAGAATATTGTCTTTTAGTGGTTCGATGAGTGTGAGGAGAGTTTACAAAAGCTCAAGACTTTATTGACTTCAATACTTATCTTGACCTTACTTGTGGAAGGTGAAGGTTTTACCGTATATTATGATGCTTCAAAAGTTGGACTTGGTGGTGTTTTGATGAAGAAAAGAAAGGTGGTAGCCGATGTTATAAGGAAGTTGAAGACCCATGAGAAGAACTACACCACTCATGATTTGGAGTTGGCAGCAATAGTGTTTGTTTTGAAGTTGTGGTGGCATTACTTGTATTGAATTTGAGATAGTGCAGGTGGTTGGAGTTGTTGAATGACTATGAAATGACTATTCTTTGTCACCCAGGAAAGGCCAATGTAGTGGTGGATGCTTTGAGTAGAAAGGTGGTGAGTATGGGTAGTCTTGCTTTGTTGGTTTGAGAGGAGCGACCTTTGGTTATGGATGTTCAGAGTTTGGCCAACATTTTCGTGTGACTTGATATTTTTGAGTCTAATAGAGTTCTTGCTTGTGTTGAGGCACGATACTTGTTGGTGGATCAGATTAAGGATAGATAGTTTAGGTATGGAAAGTTATGCATCATTTGGGATAAAGTGTTGGGAGGTGAAACTAAGGAAGTGATTGTTAACCAAAAGGATATTTTAAGGATTAAGGCTCATATTTGTGTTCCTAGGGTTGGTGACTTAACTTGACTGATCATGGCAGATGCTCATAGTTTAAAGTATTCTATTCATCCCAGTGCAGCCAATATGTATCATGACCTGAAGCACAATTATCATGACATGTATCATGACCTGGACAGGATATATGGAAGTCCAGTTCGAGCCCGATCAGTATATGTGAAAATCTCGATTTGAGTCTGGCCATAATATGTGGATCTTGTGAATCCCCTATGGGTCCTACCTTGTAGCATACAACTGTGGAGAGGGTGTATATTGGTATGTAGTGGCCATTGCATTTGATTACATGTCATTGCATTGCATCATTCTTTATTGTTGTTGTGTTTTGAGATGATCCTTAGTGATTTTTTGATATTGAACTGTTGGGACTCTTCTGCGTGCAAGGTTATCTTTGTATTGTTTATTCGATATAGTATCTTCTTGAGCTCACATGGCCTATGATTCCTACTATTGTACTCACTCCTACTTTTCTACATCCTTTTGATACAAATCCCAGTGCAAGTTGCCAGTGTGACCCTTGATTCGTGTGGAGTGTGCTGATTCGAAGTTGTGGTGAGCTCCCATGTTCGTAGATTGTCCCAGCTTCCTCTATCGTTTATTTCTTTCTTAGTCACTTTTTGGACAACGTAGTAGCCATCCAACCTAACAAAACTCCAAATTTTTGTAGTTAAAGTAGGCCTGGACCAATCTCGAACCACCTCAACCTTGGCCGGATCGACCATAATACCCTTCTTGGACACAACATGCCTCAGGAATACCACAGAACTAAGACAATACTCACACTTCGAGAACTTAGCATACAACTTCTCATATTTTAATCTCTGAAGCACAATCCTCAAATGCTGCATATACTCCACCTCATTCTTAGAATACACTAAGACTGGGCATTCTGCCGGAATGGAATGGCCGGACCGGAATGGACCGGAATAGACCGGTACCGGTATGAACCGGACCGGAATAGAACCGGTACCGGTATGAACCGGACCGGAATAACCGGTATGAAACCGCGGTTCCATTCCGGTCCGGTAGTAACCGGTATACTACCGGAATGGAACGGAATGGAACGGAATGGAATAACCGGTACGGGCAATTTTAATATTATTTTTTTAAAAAAATAATTTTTTATATTTTGAATAAATAAATTATTTTTTACATTTTTGTTAAAGAATAAAAGTTATATTTTGTATTATGTATTGTAAGTTTAAATTTGGTTTTTAAATATTTTGAATTAAGTTTAAATATGTTTTTTTTCTAAGTTTTTAAATTTATAAGTTATAAGTTTTTAAGTTTATATTTTTTGAAGTTTATATTTGAATTTTAAAGTTTATATAAAAGTATATAACTTTGTTAAAGTTTTTTTTCTAAGTTTTTTAATTTATGAGTTATATAAGTTTTTAAGTTTATAAGTTGCTAATTTAAACACTCAAACTAAACAAAAAGGAAATGCATTGAGTAAAAGTATGATAAAATTAAAAATCAATACAATTTATTCAAAATTTCAAATTTGTATTACAATTTACAACTATTAGTAGAGAGCGCCTAATTTACGCAGCCACCTTCTAGGAAGGGTTCTGTTTCAACTAAGCCTCGAATGTAAGCTAATAGTTGTATAATCCTATAAAGTTTTGTTCTAACTCTTGTAAATTTTGAGCAATAACCTCCGGTCTTGGTAAAACTTGTTGACGATCTTCAATTTCAATGCCATCGTCACTATTACATCCAATGACTGCATCTAAGTAATCTTCTTGTAATTTAGTTAACTTTGGAACTCCTTTATTTCTTCGTTCGGCGTTGATCCAATCTCTAAAAGTCACCGATACCTCCAAACTGTCTTCTGCTAATGAATATCTATGATCGCCGATTTGAAATCTTGCCGCACTGAAAGCTTGCTCCGAAGCTACGGATGATCCTTGAATAGCTAGCACGTCCTTCACCATCTTGCTAAGTTTTGGATATTGATGCTCACGAGACCTCCACCAATTCAATAGCTGTGGTACGCCTTCTTGATTTGTAAGAGTGTCAGAACCCTGGTCAAGATATTTAATAAATTCACATTTATGAGAAGAATGAAGACCAAGTGATGATTGTGCTCTACCATGGGCATCTAGTCGAGGCATAGAAGTTTGAGGAACTTCAACATTATCGAATGTGCAATATTTGTCATACAATTCCTTAGCACAAGTGTGAATGCTATTTTGACAAGTTATCAAATCGGGACTTTCATACGGTTGAATATTTAAATTATGATAAATTCCTCTAACCAAAGCTTTTGCACCATGTTCTTTATATTCCGGGTTAAAAAGAATTGCAATTAAATAAATTTGGGGGATGGGAAAAAAATATTTTTTAAATTTTTCAACCATAGCTACAATAGCATTCTTAAAAAATTCATTATTTTTATACTCTGCAAAAAGGGATGAAATAGACCATATATGTATTAAAATTTCAGAAATAGTGGGATAATACGATCCAGAAAAAACTTTTGTAGCATCATAAAATGATTTCAAAAAACCTTTAAGTGCTTCTATTTGATCCCAATCATTTTCATTGAGTTGATGACTAGGATAAGCGTTATGAGAATTAAACATCATAGTAATAGGTTGTCTATATTTATAAGCATCTTCAATCATTTCATAAAAAGAATTCCATCTAGTTTTAACTTGTTTTGGAATTTTTTTATACGGAAGTTGACACGATCGACAAAATTCTTTATATTGTCTAATTCTACTACTATTATGCATATGAAAAATCCAAAACACAGCATTTTCAACTTTATCACAAGTATTATCAAATAATTGAATACCATCCTTCACAACTAAATTTAATATATGTGCAGCACATTTAATATGAAAAGCATATTCACTAATTGGACAAATTCTAGAACGTAGATGAGAAATAGCATTTAAATTAGCAGAAGCATTATCTAAAGTAATGCTAATCACTTTATCAGAAAGAAAATAAAATTCTAAAATTTGACCTACAGTAGAAGCAATATAAACACCGGTCTTTTTATGTTCACAAATTTTATAAGCAATAATTCTTTTTTGCAAATTCCAATTATAATCAACCCAATGTGCAGTAACAGTTAAATAATCGTTACCGTTAGGACTACGACCCATATCAGTGGTAATAGCAGCCCTACAATCCATCATGTAAAAATAGCTACGAAGAAATTGCATATGTTTTTCTTGAAATTCAAAAATATCTCTTTTTACCATACTTCTTGAAAAACCTTCAAAACTGGGATTATATGTATCCCGAATATATGTTATAAAACCTTCATTTTCTCCAAAATTAAAAGGCAAACCACAAACAGCAATCATTTTTGCAAAATTTTCACGATCACGATCCTTATTATAGGGTCGTTGTGTAACAGGACCAGTCGGGTTTGAAGGGTTTAGTTCAGTTTGAAACATGTTTGACCCGGCAATAGAGGGTCCAGTGCTAGAACCGGCATTTTGACGGGAAGCCATAAATGCATTCCATTCTCTCGGATGTTTCTTAATCAAATGGGTTTTTAACCCCCCAGTAGAACCTCCAGACCCGCCAGATATATATTTCCACTGTTGTTTACAAATACCACACGTAGTAACAGTTTTTTCATCATTCAAATAACAAAATTTCCACACAGCTGATTTTAAAGGACGTTGTGTCTTGGTCTTACCCCTAACCGGACAAATAGGGGGACGACTAGCTCCAACCTGAGGATTATCCTGAGTTGGAGCTTCGACACTAGCAGCGGCGGGAGTGAGACTAGTTGGTGTATCATCTAAACCATCATGCACATGTAATTCTACTTCTTCATCTAATTCATCTTCAAAATCATTATGCAATCTTTCGAAAGCTTCATGGGGAATAGGGGTATTGCTATTAATTTCTATGATAGAGGGATGAGCAAAATCAGTTTCATTAACATGCGTAAAATCATCCGTATTAAATCTAACTTGAGGCAATTGAGAAGAACTAGAAGAACCTTGATTTTTTTTTTTACCAAATTTTATAAAATCTTTTGTTTTTTGTGCAATACTTTTTTTACCAAAATTTTTTTGAGAGGAATCCATAATATAATGAAATAAAATATGAAAGTAGCAAATTAAAACAAACAAAACACAACTAATAAATACGAAAAATAAATTAAAAGACTAGAGAGTGGAACGAATGTACCAAACGTCTGCCGTAAAAGCAGACGATTATAACCGAAATTTGAAACTTGAACAAGATTGCTCCTCCAAAAGTCACCAAATTATACTTCAATTGCAAAATAACAATAATAATTATAGATATTGAGACTTGAGAGTAGAAAATTGAGAGAGGATGAGAGTTGAAAAATTGAAATTGTGAATAAAATTTGAATGGGAAAGGGGTATTTATAAGATTTTGGAAGGAGGGGGGGCTGGGGGGGCTGAGGGGGGCCTGGGGGGTGCTGGGGGCCTGGGGGGGTCAAAATAGCCGTTTGGGGGGCCCACTAGCCGTTGGCAACGGTCCCCAACGGCTAGTTTCCGTTGGGTTCCGGAACGGACCGGACTGGACCGGACCGGACCGGTTCGGAACCGGTATGGACCGGTATGGACCGGTATGGACCGGTACCGGTTTCCCGGGATGAAACCGCGAAACCGGTCCGAACCGGATACCGGTACGTCCCATACCGTTCCGAACCGGTCCGGTCCGGAACGGTACGAACCGGTACCGGTACCGGAATGGACCGGAACGGTACCGGAATGTACCGGTCCGGCGGCCAGTCTTAGAATACACTATGATATCATCAATGAACACAATTATGAAGGAGTTAAGATAAGGCCAAAATACTCCATTCATCAACTCCATAAATGTTGATGAGGCATTGGTCAACCCAAATAATAGCACAAGGAATTTATAATGACTATACTGGGTCTTGAAATCCATCTTAGGGATATCTAAAACCTTAATCCTCATTTGATGTACCCCTACCTCAAGTCAATCTATGAAAACACTGAATCACCCTGAAGTTGATCAAACAAATCATCAGTGCGTGTAAAAGAATACTTATTCTTGATGGTCACCTTGTTCAACTATCAATAGTCAATACACATACGTATACCCATCCTTCTTCCTCACAAACAACACCGAAGCATCCCAAGGTGAAACATTGGGTCTAATGAATCTCTTCCTTAGTAAATCTTACTCTGGTCCTTCAACTCTTTCAACTCTACTGGGCTATCCTATAAGAAGGAATGGAAATGGCCCTGGTGCATGCCTCCAAATCAATGCCAAAATTAATATGTATATTTGGTGAAACTCCTAGAAGATTCGTAGGAAACATGTCCTAAAACTCTCTTACCACCCTTGCTGACTCCAAGAGAAATATGTCAACACCAGTATCATGTACATAAGCCAAGTAAGAAAGAAACCCCTAATCAACATCCATTGAGCTTGAAGAAACAAAATCACTTTCTTGGAATAGGAACCCTAGGTACCCTTCCACTCCAACCTTAGTACACCAGGCATAACTAAGGTAATTGTCTTGGTATCACAATCCAAGACAATATGATACATATAGCGTCAATCCATACCCAAAATCATATTGAAGTTTACCATATCCAAAATGATGAATTCAACCTAAGTATCATACCCCAAAAGAATCACAATATAGGATCAGTACACCCGATTCATCACTAATGTCACCCCCCGAATCCCATCGGGACGGATGGGCACTCGTAGCCGACAAGGCCCGAGAGAACCAAGATTTGCTTCTATTCGTTCGTATGCATGTCATAAGAAACACCATTACCAAGTAAGGACTTTAAAATGCTAATAACGGAACTCATGGGACATGTGATATATATGTATCCATATGCGAAACTTGGCCGTTGAGGCCACCAAGTCAAGAATGACATATCCCTTTTTACATTTATACACCCACATCCGTCTACAAAAGCCTCTAACAAATGCATTGACCAAATGAACTAAAAGTCGGGACAAGTCCCCGCTTTATCTTTACAATATCAAAACAATTGTACAACTGTGATAAGTCCCGAAGCAACTGGTGCTCACCAAAGATCCGCAACTAACTGTCTGTTTAAAAATCTACTAGTGCCTGCACCTACAACATGTAAGGTAAGTCCCCCGAGGGGGTCAGTACGAAGAATGTACTGAGTATGTAAGGCTCATAAGAAATAGCATCATACATGAGAATTTCAATAAAATAAAATAGGAGAGAATAGTCAATGTGTATAAATCATCATTTTATATACTATCTTTTATAACTACTCTCCTGAAATTGCCTTCACTCAAAAGCCTTGCCTCCAATAGATTCTTCTATACCCAAGAGACTCTTTCTTGCTTCTATGTGCATTACCACTATTGTTCATCTACTTGTGTACATCCACTTTCTTAACGTACATCCACTCTATTGACGTACATAACCTACATCCACTCTCATGGTGGGAGAACATAAATCCACTCTATGGTGGGAGAACATACATCCACTCTATGGTGGGAGAACATACATCCACTCTATGGTGGGAGAACATACATACACTCTATGGTGGGTCAACATACATCCACTCTTTGGTGGGTCAACATACATCCACTCTTTGGTTGGTCAACATACATCCACTCTATGGGTAGGATTAATATAAAATTACTTTCTTTTCTTTCATTACTCTTTCTTTCATTCCATGAGTGATACCTCGATGATAGAAACATTCTTGAAACTTGGAACACAAATATACATTACTTCACGTCTTTACTCTTGTAAGATTGATATCTCTACTTGTGAGGGATAGATACATTAACTTGCACATTACTTTCTCATTACTTTTGAGAGATTGGTACATTTACTTGTGAGAGATTGATTCATTTACTTGTGAGAGATTGATTCATTTGCCATAACATTATTTGAGCACAACATCTTGGAACCATTGGAACAATAGTCAATGCATAAGAGACATATGTATAACTTCTATTGAAACTTTGGATCATGACACTAATTGAAACACACCAATATGCTTTACCTTACTCTTATACTTCATGAGATTAACACCTTAACTAAGCACGCACTTATATGCACATCTCGCTTTACTCCTTTACCTCATGAGATTTACAATTTCACTTATGAGGAATAATTATACTAATTTGCACATCACCTCTCTTAGTACTCGTATGAGATTGGTACTCTTACTTATGAACAATTGGCACAAGGATAATCATCATACTATAGGAATTTGGAACAAGACATGATCGGAATAATGCTATTCAAACTAAACAAGCTCTCTTTACCTCATTACTCTCGTTGAGATAGTTCTCTTAGAATTTACAACGTTATGATATCTTTGGAACTTCCATCAACGACTAAGAGATAAGTGAATCATCATTCATCTAAGAATAGGACATGTATGAATAACAATATACGTCACCCTGAATTGATATACTTCCAGCCTCTCGGAATTGAAACAAGCCCAATGTCAATAAGAACAATATCTTGTAGAAGGATTCGGAAAGAGTAACCTTACATACCTTGTATTCTTAATACGAATACACAATCTTAGACGTGCATACAATAGTCCCGCTCCGTTCTTGTGTTTTGCTCTACAACACAAGTTCATAACGAAACCAACATTAACCACCAATTACCTTACAATGGCATACAATAACAATAAGTCACATGTTTAGCTTTAACATGTCATTTCCCCTTTGACCATACCATTTATGAAATCATTATTCCAAAAATCCCATAATATTCCCAACATTGACCAATACAGGAAAATCAATACATTTCACCACAACACTTCTCCTTTAAACTTTCTTATCCATATCACATCACAAATAATCCATCAAATTACCTTAATACACCTCATAGCACATATCGACCAAAATCCCACAATTTCCACTTTTAGAAAAATAACAAGTTCAATAACAAAATCACACCATACATGTTCATATTTTATCCATACCATTCTCTTTCATTAAGACACCAAGTCTCTTTTCAAGTTCAAATCACCAAGATAGCACATCTTTCACCAAAAGCAAAAATATACTATTCACCACCTTGCCAACATAACTATCATAAGATACATAATCTCTCATGCATATAATATGTTAATCCATGAGAATAAATACTTACCAAGGCTTGGAATAGGATGATCTTTACCAAAGAGTCCAAAGGAATATTTGCTTTAGGGTTTGGAACTAGAGAAATGTTTGAGAAAATATCCTAAAAGGCATGAGAGTTTTGGATGATTAAAATCTGATTTTGGGGCCTTTATATAGACCACAAGTCATGCTTAGTCATTCCTTGGCATTAAATGTGGTCAAAGTGGAAGAATGGGTCATTTTGCCCTTTGGGCCATGTCTTTTATTCCATTTTGGGCCCTAATTTTGGGCCCAATTGCACATGTAGCTTAGCCCATCAATTTTCATATATAATTCACCATATCTCTCATGTTTAAATAATTCCATAATGTCACGACAATATTCTCTTACGAGATTCTCATTCGTAGTCTCAATCGCCAAAATAGGATTTCTAGTCGCCCATGGCTTCATTGACCATTTTGGATACTTATTTATATTTCATGACTTGATCATGTAGGAGTTTATTGAGGTATTTGAAGCTTTAACAATTCTCAAAGAACTCCCAAGAAACAAAAGAAACCATCTAAGAATCGTCGTAGAATTGCGTTACAAAACGAGCCCGGAAAGGCAAAATATTTGTGCCTTGCGCCACTGCTGCAAAGCAAGGCAGTGGCGCAAGTTTTCCTTGCCCTCTGAATTAGGTGATTGTGCCACACCCCCTGAAACAGGGTAGTGGCGCAAGTTTCAGCACCTTGCTGAATTTTTCGGCCACTTCCTCAATACTTGCATATCGTCCAATACCTTATCAAAATACTTACTTAGTGATCTTAATCATCAAGTAAACATGACTCCAAGTCACCAAATGAGGTTAGAATGTGTACGAGGTATTACCCAAATGCTCCACGAAATCACAAAACCCTTCCTATGAAAATCTAATTGCATGTACGTGGCCAAATTTTAATTTTTCTCATCTTTAACATTTCCAAATACATACTTATAACTCTCGACACCTAAGTAAACATTATTCAATGTCATCAAGTAGGGTTGGGAAGGTACTGGGTGTTACATTCTTCCCCCCTTAGAAACATTCGTCCTCGAATGTTAACGATGTCATTTCAATTACAACCAATGCATCTCTATATTAGCATACATATACATAACCCTTGAGGCTCATGGATACTTACTTATTATTGGTCCACTTCTACCTTTTGAACCCTTTCTTCCATTTGAAACAAACATGGGTATCTCTTCGACTTATTGATTTCGTCAAAGAACTTTTATAGACGTTACGTCTTTATTTATTAACCTTCACACTTGACTAGTGAGATCCTCCAAACTTTATATCTTTCCAATGGGAACAATATAGAAGGAAACTCTTATACTCTTTCACCAATTTTACATGGCATGTTGTATAGGGTCAACTTTCCCTTCTTTCTAAATTTCAGTATACCTTTCATGATCACAACCATCTATTATACCATTACGATATGTCCCTTTCACTATACTAAACTCACCGACAGGTGGAAATATTTCTATTGACTTCACTCATAACCCCAGTGGACTATTAAATTCACGGTAGTCGATGGAGTAACGTACGATGGAGTAGAGCTCAAATCAATCAATACATATACATCATGTAAAATATGGTAATATACCTAAATACTTGTACCGTCATCAGGAGGTGCTTCCTTATTCTGTCGGTCCACTAAAGCATAGGTGCGATTCTGAGTTCCACTGAAACTGGTTGCTCCTCTGGCACCTCCACCACGACCAGCAGACTATACACCAGCTGTCGATGCCACATTGGTTGATCCGGCAGGCCGTTTCATACTACCCGTGGGCCTCTGTGGGCATTCTCTCATCATGTGTCCTGGCCTACTACATTCAAAGCAAACATTCGTATCAAACCGGCATTCGCCTGCATGAAATCTCCCACAGCGCGGGCACAACTGACGAGAATATCTCGTCGCCTGTGATCCATGAATCCCACTACTCTGTTCAGATCGACCACCTCTAGAGATAGGAGGATGAGGGTCTAGGCGGTAACATTCGAGATCCAAATTCTTCTGGGGACACCATAGACTGCCCCATAGGTCTGGCCCTTTTTGATGGCCCTTCTTACGCTTTCTGTATCCTCTTTCTTTGCCTTTGATCCTCCATTTTCTGCGCAAAGGCCTGTATTTTAGCTATGTCCATATCTCGATTTAAGGCAGCAATAGTGCAGTCTCGTACCAAATAAGGTTCCAATCTGTCCACATAGCGAAGGACTCTATCTTCCATGGTGGCTACTACGTTTGGAGCATATCTATCCAAGGAATTAAACTGTAAACCGTATTCTCTGACACTCATATTTCCTTGACGTAGATTTAAAAATTGATCCGTGCGAGCCTCACGGATCTCATAGGCAAGATAGTGATCAAGTAATGTTGCTTTAAATTCTTCCCAATTTGGTGGCATTGCACCAAGACCACGAGACTTTTTCCAATCTTCATACCATAATATCGCCTCCCCTTTCAATCTATAGGCTTCCAACTCAACCGTTTCTACACCTGTTACGTGCATCACCTCTAGTGCTCTTTGAACTTGGTCCACGAAATCCTGTGGATCTGCTTTCGGATCGGACCCTGTGAATATGGGAGGGTCTAATTTTAGAAAGTCCTGTGTACGCCGACTAGCTGCTCTAGCCGCGTCACCTTCATTTGCCATTGGATCAGTTCGTCCCTATGTTTGTGCAGCCACTAACTGAGTCAACATATGTACTGCATTTCTTAGGTCCTGATCTGTGGCATTCATTGGCGGTTCTACGGGTACTTCTCTACCAACTGGCTCCTCCGGAGCTGGAAAAGTAGACGAGGACCGCAATGAAATTTCAGCATTTGCTCCACCTTGACTAGCTTGGTCAGGTGGTAGCCTACTCATTCCTTCTTCAGCAGGCACATCTACCTGCTTTCCTTTACCTTTACCTCTCCTCGTGATTGGCATTTTGACTATACCAAAGAAAAACAATCACCATGGTCAGATACAATTTACTTTATAACACTGGCTCTATTGCACGATCTAGAATGAAGAAAAGAAATAACATTCTAAATGTCTCGTAGCCTCCTACTTATAAATGTGGTGCACAACACATCGATAAGTAAGACTCTACTCAGACACGATTTTGTAGACACCCTTAGAATGACCTGCTCTGATACAACTTTTGTCAAGCACTGAATCCCATCGGGATGGATGGGCACTCGTAGCCGACAAGACCCGAGAGAACCAAGCTTTGCTTCTATTCGTTAGTATGCATGTCATAAGAAATACCATTACCAAGTAAGGACTTTAAAATGCTAATAATGGAACTCATGGGACATGTGATATATATGTATACATATGCGAAACTTGGTCATTGAGGCCACCAAGTCAAGAACGACATATCCCTTTTTACATTTATACACCCACATCCGTCTACAAAAGCCTCTAACAAATGCATTGACCAAATGAACTAAAAGTCGGGACAAGTCCCCGCTTTATCTTTACAACATCAAAACAAATGTACAACTGTGATAAGTCCCGAAGCAACTGGGGCTCACCAAAGATCCGCAACTAACTGTCAACTTACTATCTGTTTAAAAATCTACTAGTGCCTGCACCTGCAATATGTAAGGTAAGTCCCCCGAGGGGGTCAGTACGAAGAATGTACTGAGTATGTAAGGCTCATAAGAAATAGCATCATACATGAGAATGTCAATAAAATAAAATAGGAGAGAATAGTCAATGTGTATAAATCATCATTTTATATACTAATCTTTTATAACTACTCTCCTGAAATTGCCTTCACTCAAAAGACTTGCCTCCAATAGATTCTTCTATACCCAAGAGACTCTTTCTTGCTTCTATGTTCATTACCACTATTGTTCATCTACTTGTGTACATCTACTTTCTTAACGTACATCCACTCTATTGACGTACATAACCTACATCCACTCTCATGGTGGGAGAACATACATCCACTCTATTGTGGGAGAACATACATCCACTCTATGGTGGGAGAACATACATCCACTCTATGGTGGGAGAGCATACATCCACTCTATGGTGGGAGAACATACATCCACTCTATGGTGGGTCAACATACATCCACTCTATGGTGGGTCAACATACATCCACTCTTTGGTGGGTCAACATACATCCACTCTTTGGTGGGTCAACATACATCCACTCTTTGGTGGGTCAACATACATCCACTCTATGGGTAGGATTAATATATCATTACTTTCTTTTCTTTCATTACTCTTTCTTTCATTCCATGAGTGATACCTCGATGATAGAAACATTCTTGAAACTTGGAACACAAATATACATTACTTCACGTCTTTACTCTTGTAAGATTTATATCTCTACTTGTGAGGGATAGATACATTAACTTGCATATTACTTTCTCATTACTTGTGAGAGATTGATTCATTTGCCATAACATTATTTGAACATAACATCTTGGAACCATTGGAACAATAGTCAATGCATAAGAGACATATGTATAACTTCTATTGGAACTTTGGATCATGACACTAATTGAAATACACCAATATGCTTTACCTTACTCTTATACTTCATGAGATTAACACCTTAACTAAGCACGCTATATGCACATCTCACTTTACTCCTTTACCTCATGAGATTTACAATTTCACTTATGAGGAATAATTGTACTAATTTGCACATCACCTCTCTTAGTACTCGTATGAGATTGGTACTCTTACTTATGAACAATTGGCACAAGGATAATCATCATACTATAGGAATTTGGAACAAGACATGATTGGAATAATGCTATTCAAACTAAACAAGCTCTTTTTACCTCATTACTCTCGTTGAGATAGTTCTCTTAGAATTTACAACGTTATGATATCTTTGGAACTTCCATCAACGACTAAGAGATAAGTGAATCATCATTCATCTAAGAATAGGACATGTATGAATAACAATATACGTCACCCTGAATTGATATAGGACATGTATGAATAACAATATACGTCACCCTGAATTGATATACTTCTAGCATCTCGGAATTGAAACAAGCCCAATGTCAATAAGAACAATATCTTGTAGAAGGATTCGGAAAGAGTAACCTTACATACCTTGTATTCTTAATACGAATACACAACCTTAGACGTGCATACAATAGTCCCACTCCGTTCTTGTGTTTTGCTCTACAACACAAGTTCATAACGAAACCAACATTAACCACCAATTACCTTACAATGGCATACAATAACAATAAGTCACAAGTTTAGCATTAACATGTCATTTCCCCTTTGACCATACCATTTATGAAATCATTATTCCAAAAATCCCATAATATTCCCAACATTGACCAATACAGGAAAATCAATACATTTCACCACAACACTTCTCCTTTAAACTTTCTTATCCATATCACATCACAAATAATCCATCAAATTACCTTAATACACCTCATAGCACATATCGGCCAAAATTCCACAATTTCCACTTTTAGAAAAATAACAAGTTCAATAACAAAATCACACCATACATGTTCATATTTTATCCATACCATTCTCTTTCATTAAGACACCAAGTCTCTTTTCAAGTTCAAATCACCAAGATAGCACATCTTTCACCAAAAGCAAAAATATACTATTCACCACCTTGCCAACATAACTATCATAAGATACATAATCTCCCATGCATATAATATGTTAATCCATGAGAATAAATACTTACCAAGGCTTGGAATAGGATGATCTTTACCAAAGAGTTCAAAGGAATATTTGCTTTAGGGTTTGGAACTAGAGAAATGTTTGAGAAAATATCCTAAAAGGCATGAGAGTTTTGGATGATTAAAATCTGATTTGGGGGCCTTTATATAGACCCAAAGTTATGCTTAGACATTCCTTGGCATTAAATGTGGTCAAAGTGGAAGAATGGGTCATTTTGCCCTTTGGGCCATGTCTTTTATTCCATTTTGGGCCCTAATTTTGGGCCCAATTGCACATGTAGCTTAGCCCATCAATTTTCATATATAATTCACCATATCTCTCATGTTTAAATAATTCCATAATGTCACGACAATATTCTCTTACGAGATTCTCATTTGTAGTCTCAATCGCCAAAATAGGAATTCTAGTCGCCCATGGCTTCATTGACCATTTTGGATACTTATTTATATTTCATGACTTGATCATGTAGGAGTTTATTGAGGTATTTGAAGCTTTAACAATTCTCAAAGAACTCCCAAGAAACAAAAGAAACCATCTAAGAATCGTCGTAGAATTGCGTTACAAAACGAGCCCGGAAAGGCAAAATATTTATGCCTTGCACCACTGCTGCAAAGCAAGGCAGTGGCGCAAGTTTTCCTTGCCCTATGAATCAGGTGATTGTGCCACACCCCCTGAAACAGGGTAGTGGCGCAAGTTTCAGCACCTTGCTGAATTTTTCGGCCACTTCCTCAATACTTGCATATCGTCCAATACCTTATCAAAACACTTCAAAATACTTACGTAGTGATCTTAATCATCAAGTAAACATGACTCCAAGTCACCAAATGAGGTTAGAATGTGTACGAGGTATTACCCAAATGCTCCACGAAATCACAAAACCCTTCCTATGAAAATCTAATTGCATGTTCGTGGCCAAATTTCAATTTTTCTCATCTTTAACATTTCCTAATGCATACTTATAACTCTCGACACCTAAGTAAACATTATTCAGTGTCATCAAGTAGGGTTGGGAAGGTACGGGGTGTTACAACTAAGGAATTACCTACTGGGGTTGCAACACAAATAGGCATAACAAAAGATTAACATATCATGTTAAGACCCAATGTGAAATATGCAAACATATAAGAGAAAGTAGAACCAGGATCAAATAATACTGAAGCAGTTTGATGGCAAATTAAGATGATATATGAGATAACTACATCAGAGGCCTCTTCCTCGGGTCTACCTAGAAAAGCATAAAATTATCCACGCCTTCCTATGGACAATGTATCTCATAAGCCATCTAATCTCCACCCTTAGAAACCTAAGAACTACCTCTACCAAACTATGTACCTCCTCTAGCCGGTGGTGTTGGTGCTCGATAAGTCTACATCTAAGAATCTTACTATGAGCGACCTTATCTACACTTGGGATACTCTCTAGAAAAATGACCAAACTCTTCATAATCGCAGCATCCATCGCCTGAAGTAGGCTGATGGGATGGTCCAAATAAGCTAGAATATCTGTTACAACCTAAAACCCAGAATGAGAACCTCTAGACATCTGACCCAAACTCTGGCTGCTTGGAATGTTGTACCTAGAATAACACCCTTATAGTGTTTCATGAAGTGGCATGCTAGGCTGATAATGTTAGCCCCTACCTTAGAAATCTCTACCCAAGATGATGAACCATTAAATCTATCATGTCTACAAACCCTCTTGTCGCTGCCTCCATAGGGCACGATGATGAATGTTCTCAATGCTCCTAGCATGGTCCACTATCTACTGGAAAGTACCCCCGATAGTCACTAACTACTCAGTAGCCAAATGAAGTGGAGAGGTCAACCCCTTTACAAACTTCCTAATTTGTTCCTTCTTCAAAGTTATACTCACCATGCATGCCTAGATAGAGCATGAAACCAAGTCTAATACTCGATGACTTTCATAGTACCCTACTCGCGATCATCAAAATGTATCTCAAACTCTCCCACATGCTACGAAGCATAGACTTTCCAAGAAAGGCCTCAGAGAATTGTGTCCATGTCATAGAGGGTGACCCCGGTGGTCTACAATAAAGATAAGATCTCCAACACTGCCTTGCAACCCCCACCATTAAGAGATTATTGTAGTCCACATCATGAGATTCAACAAAACCAAGATTATGCAACATCTCCTAATAACTAACGAAGAACCTCCTCATATGCACATTAAATTTGAGAGGACCCATCCTAATAAATCTATCAACATCTTCTGCTCCTCAACTAACATTACTTACCTAGCTACAATCTATGGAACAATAAGTCAAACTGGCAAAGTATTAATGTGTGGAGCCATAACAACAGTTGGTTGAGCCCCAAGAGTCTGAAAAACCTAAACTGGTATTCACTCTAAAGGCTTAAATCCATCTCTAGCCTGTGATCCATCTGGAGTGATATGTAGAGCTCTTGTCTAAGCCATACCTTCTAAGAAACTTAAAATCTGAACCATGGCATCCTGCACCACTAGCTGGCTATGAAACCATATGGAACCTCAACTGGATTTATTCCTTCGGGTTGATAAGCCACATCCTTATACTCAATCTCTGGTTCAGGAGATGCCCTTTTGGTATGACCTCTAACTGGTGTTGCACCTCATGCTCTACCTCTTCCATGGCTACGACCCCTGCCTCGACCCACTGCTGAGGCCCTAACATCAGTTACAGGTACACCATCCTAGTAGCAACTGATCTTGTCCTCACCATCTGTTGAGAGAATGAAATATAAAGTTTAGAATTCAACATGTGAACGAATTCTTTACAAGGAATCAAAGAGTAAAATTTTCCTAAGAATGACCCATAACCTCCTGAAGATAGATATGTACATCATCATACCAATTTATGAGACTCTACTAGACACTTTCTCTTGTACTCGTAAGACTGGTGCACCTAGTGCTCCGATACTAACTTATAACAATCCAAAATAACCAGGGTTGTGATGACACCTACCTCAACCCAACCATGTAGGTAAGCTAATCTTACCAAATGCCATCAACTCAAAATAAAGTCAAATAGTAAAATATTAACACGAATAAATAATAATAACTCCAAATATCCTAAAACAAAAGAAAAACAATACACCAAGAATCACAAAAATAAAAAGTCATACGTACAAGAGCAACATCTAAAACCGACTGTCAAAGATTGAAATACAAAGTTGTCCAAGAAGTAAATTAGAAAAAAATAAAAGATAGAGGAAAATAGGACAATCTCCAAACATAAAACCTCACCACAACTTAGAAACAACACACTCCACATGAATCAAGGGTCACACTAGCAACTTGCACTAGATTTGCATCAGAAGGATATAGAAAAGTAGGAGTGAGTACAACACTAGGCATCATAGGCCGACTGGGCTCAATGATGTCGCCCAAAATATACCTTCAAAAAAGTACAATGCGGTCGCTGAATCAAATATAGAACCCAACTAGGTTGGGGTCGATCCCACAGGGAATAGGTCGAAGTTTATATAGAATGCTAGTTTGAGTAACTGGTAAGTAAGTAAAAAGGGGGGTTTTGTGAATGAATAGTAACAATAACGATTGTTGGTTGTATCGAGTTTGTAGACAATACGAGAAATACACTAGGACTGTGATCCCCAATGATTCCTTCACTTCACCGGTTACTTGTGCTAACAAAATCGTCCCGTTATGTGGCATGCAAAATCTGATAAGATATGTTCATCTAAACGTCTCTCGACCTTGGTTAGACGAATTTCACTTTTCTCCTCTCGATCTCCGAGTGTCGCACTACTAACCCTTGTCCTGGATCTCAGATAACTATTCCCGTTAAGGCTTAAGTTATTAGATGAAGTTTTATAGCTTCAAATCTCTGTTGTTATCTCCTCAATCTCTACCTCAAATCCTAGGCAAGACTAACCGGGCAAGTTCTGGATCGCACACACAAAGTTAACTAAGTAGTGACCTCACTCACACATAGCACAGGGTTGTATTATCAACTACTACCTATCCGGTTCATGCAATGCTAGCTACAGTTATTTGCCTTCTAGTACCATCACAGGATCCAACAACTGTCACACATAAACATGCTACACACACATACTTCAATATAAAAAAATTTAGGAGGGGTATCCTTAACATTCAAAAAGCATAAAAATTTTCTGAACTGGACTGCACTACAATTCCCTTACTTTTCTCCTAATTTAGCAAGAAACACATAAACATTATAAATGACATCCTAAACATGCTGGTTCTACTATGATAGCACACTCAGGGGAAAAGAAACACGGGAAAAAAAAAAACCAAGAGGATATATAGACCCACAAGTACCTCTGCCCCCACCAAATAAGCATGCATTGTCCCCAATGCATTAGACAAAAATAAAACACGGGAGTTAGAAACATACCTGTGGCACCCTAGCTGCGTGGGTCTAATGTCGATCAAAATCAAAAATCAAAGCAAATGCAGGAATAGTAAGACACCTTGGGTTGCCTCCCAAGCAGCGCTTGATTTAACGTCGCGGCACGACGCGCGTATTTTGATTACTCAGAATTCATCAAGATATCCCCTGGGTTGGCCTCCAGGGTCATCTAAAATATTTATTTCTAAAACCACCCTCATGTCCTTTGGCTGTTTCATAGTTCTGCAAATATTGAATGTAACTTCCTTGTTATCCATCCTGAATTTCAGCTCACCTCGCTCCATATCTACCAATGCTCTGCCGGTGGCCAAAAATGGTCTCCCCAAAATTATGGGCATATCAAAATCGACCTCACAATCCAAGACCACAAAGTCAGCAGGGAAGATAAAGATTTCAACCTTGACCAAAACGTCACATACTATGCCCAAAGGTTTCTTTATCGTACGATCCGCCATCAATAACCGCATCTTTGTTGGCTTGAGGGTTCCTAATTTCTTGAATACTGCCAGCGGCATCAAGTTAATGCTTGCGCCTAGGTCACACAAAGCTCTGTCAAAGTTAACTGACCTAATTGTGCATGGAACTGTGAAGGCACCGGGGTCATCTTTCTTTTGCACAAGAGAACGGGATGCAATTGCACTACAATGGTGCAAATCACCGACAGAACCATTGGTGACAGTTCTCTTCTTCGTCATCAAGTTTTTCATGAACTTTGCATATCCCGACATTTATTCCAAAGCTTCAATAAGAGGGATGTTTATAAAAAGTTGCTTCAATATGGTCATGAACTTATGAAATTTTCCATCCTCCTTCTTTTTCTTCAAACGCTGAGGGAATGGAGGTGGCGGCCTAGGAATGGGGGTTAGCACTTGCAGGGACTCCTTCTCTTTCTCAGCTTTAGCATTTACCTTATTTTCATCAATTTGAGGCATTTCCACCTCTTTCGTGATCTCCCCACTAACAATTTTATTTCCATCCACCTTTTTCTTAAGACGTTGAGGGAAAGGTGGAGGAGGTCTTGGAAATGGAATATACTTCTGTAGAGCTTCCTTTACTTTTTTTGTGGCCTTAGTCTGCTCTTCCAGTGGAGCATGAACACCCTCAACTTGATTGGGTGCCTCAATGAGAGTCATTCCACTTCTTGTAGTGACATCCATACAATGAGCATCATTTTTTGAATTCTGGACGGTATTACTTGGAAGTATACCTGGCTGACGTTGGTTCAATGCCACAGATATCTGCCCGAACTGTTGCTCCAACTGTTTAATGGCAGTCGAGTGGGAATCTACTTTCTGACTTATTCCCGAAATGTCTGCCCTAATCTCTTTAAGACAGTTTTCTTGGCTTTCTGACCTCGTAACCAGTTTATTCAGAAGGTCTTCAATCCTTGAATTTCCAGCCTCAGCTTCGCGGCTACCTGGTGGTACATAAAGACCATTCTTCTCTCTATAGTCATCTTTTCGCCTCCAATCACCATAACGATCTCGTTTTCTATCTCTATATCCCGACTTGTTGTAATTGTTTCCATAGTAGTTCCAACCTTGAGGGTGGCTATTAGAGGTACTTGTGGGTCTATATATCCTCTTGGGGTTTTTTGTTCCCGTGTTTCTTTTCCCCCGAGTGTGCTATCATAGTAGAACCGGCATGTTTAGGATGTTATTTATAATGTTTATGTGTTTCTTTCTAAATTAGAAGAAAAGTAAGGGAACTGTAGTGCAGTCCAGTTTAGAAAAATTTTATGTGTGACAGCTGTTGGATCCTGTTATGGCACTAGGAGGCAAATAACTGTAGCTAGCATTGCATGAACCGGATAGGTAGTAGTTGATAATACAACCCTGTGCTATGTGTGTGTGAGGTCACTACTTAGTTAACTTTGTGTGTGCGATCCAGAACTTGCCCGGTTAGTCTTGCCTAGGATTTGAGGAAGAGATTTGAAGCTATCAACCTTCATCTAATAACTTGAGCCTTAGCGGGAATAGTTATCTGAGATCTAGGACAAGGATTAGTAGTGCGACACTCGAAGACCGAGAGGAGAAGAGTGAAATTTGTCTAACCAAGGTCGAGAGACGTTTAGATAAACATAGCTTGTCAGATTTTGCATGCCACATAGCGGGACGATTTTGTTAGCACAAGTAACCGGTGAAGTTAAGGAATCATTGGGGATCACAGTCCTAGTGTATTTCTCATATTATCTACAAACTTGTTACAACCAGCAATCGTTATTAATACTATTCATTCACAAAACCCCACTGTTTACTTACTTACCAGTTACTCAAACCAGCATTCTATATAAACTTCGACTTATTCCCTGTGGGAATGACCCCAATCTAGTTGGTTTCTATATTTGATTCATTTTGGCGCCGTTGCTGGGGACTACGATTATAGAGTTGATTAGTACTGGTTAGAGTTGATTGGTTTTGTGTTTATATATTGTTGAGGGTACACGCCAGTGTATGCCCAATACTAGGAGTTACGGCAATCCCCTGATTCCACTTGATCTCAAAATTGAAAGAACTCTGAGAGCTAATCGAAAGATGGTGAGTACTGAAGGAGTTCAGGATCCCGCAGCTGCGGGAGATATTCGTCACCAACCAATTCAGCCAGTTGGTCATGAAACAGCGGATCAAACTACCGCTCGATTGACACGGGAAGATCAAGCTAGGCAAGCTGCTCTTAGACAAGCAGAACGATATAATCGAGATATGCAAGAAGAAGCACAACGTTTGGCTGATGCTGAAGAGCGACAAAGACAACTGAGAGAACAATCGAGACCATATGTGCCTGTTTATGATGATCCTGAAGAAGAAGATGTGGCCTACTTCGAGCCAATAGAGACTGGTACCGTCTTTCCACCAGAGTTACCTCCGGGCACTAAGTTTGACATTACTAGTGCCATGATCCATCTGCTAAACTTGAAGGGTGTGTTTGCCAGTCTTCCTATTGATGATCCAAACATGTACGTGATGAATTTTGTGGGGGTCTGCACGTCGTACAATCTGCCTGGAGTTGACCAAGAAGCTATTCGGTTGAGGTTGTTTCCATTCTCTCTAAGAGGAGAAGCTACTTTGTGGTTGGCCAAGTTGCCACGAGGTTCCATCACTACTTGGCAAGAATTGAGAAATCAATTTTTGGAAAGATTTTTCCCACCTTCCAAGATACTGCAGTTGAAGGACGAGATTTATAATTTCAGACAACTTCATTCTGAAGCACTCTATGAGACATGGCTGAGGTTCAAAAAGAAACTGCAGAATGTGCCAAATCACAGGATGAGTGGTAGGAATTTACTTGAAATCTTTTACAGGGCTTTGAATGCCAACACAAAGGCGGTAGCAGATACGAACACTGGTGGAGGATTCATGAGTTTGAGATGGGAACGAGCTTCGGAGATATTAGATCGTGTCACTAAGACCAACTGAGGATGGCATACTCGAGAGGTAGAAACGCCTGCTGGCACATAAGCTATTAGAGCTTCAGCATCTCAAAGGGCTTTGGACGAATCTGTAGCTTAAGAAGTCGTTCAGTTAAAGACAGAAATTGGTCTTTTAGCTAAACAAATTACGGCCAAAGATGCTGAGAGGGTGCATGCTGTAGGTGCACAAGGTAAGTGGTCTAGACATGATGATAGTGAGTCTGATGAAGAGGCTAAGTACCTAGATTGAAAAGTGGCGGGTTTCCGAGCCAAGGTCCAAGGATCTAATCAAGACTCTTGGAATTCGAGGCAAGGGAACCAAGGTCGAGAGACGTTTAGACGAACATATCTTGTCAGATTTTGCATGCCACATAGCGGGACGGTTTTGTTAGCACAAGTAACTGGTGAAGTTAAGGAATCATTAGGGATCACAGTCCTAGTGTATCTCTCTTATTTTCTACAAACTCGATACAATCAGCAATCGTTACTTTATTACTTCTTCACAACCCCCCCCCCCCCTTTTTACTTACTTACCAGTTACTCAAACCAGTATTCTATATAAACTTCGACCTATTCCCGGTGGGATCGACCCTAAGAGTTTGAAAAATATCAATGTATGGATCCATAACACCACTTGGTTGAGCCCCAAGAGTCTGAGAAACCTAAACTGGTATTCACTCTAAAGGCTGAAATCCATCTCTAGCTTGTGATCCATCTGGAGTGATATGTAGAGCTCTTGTCTAAGCCATACCTTCTAAGAAACTTAAAATCTGAACCATGGCATCCTGCACCACTAGCTGGCTATGAAACCATATGGAACCTCAACTGCATCTATTCTCTCGGGTGGATAAGCCACATCCTTATACTCAATCTCTGGTTCAGGAGATGCCCCTTTGGTATGACCTCTGACTGGTGTTGCACCTCATGCTCTACCTCTTCCATGGCTACGACCCCTGCCTCGACCCGCAGCTGAGGCCCTAACATCAGTTACAGGTACACCATCCTCAGTAGCAACTGATATTGTCCTCACCATCTGTTGAGAGAATGAAATATAAAGTTTAGAATTCAACATGTGAACAAATTATTTACAAGGAATCAGAGAGTAAAATTTTCCTAAGAATGTCCCATAACCTCCTGAAGATAGATATGTACATCATCATACCAATTTATGAGACTCTACTAGACACTTTCTCTTGTACTCGTAAGACTGGTGAACCTAGTGCTCCGATACTAACTTATCACAATCCAAAATAACTAGGGTTGTGATGACACCTACCTCAACCCAGCCATATAGGAAAGCTAATCTTAACAAATGCCATCAACTCAAAATAAAGGCAAATAGTAAAATATTAATACGAATAACTAATAATAACTCCAAATATCCTAAAACAAAAGGAAAACAATACACTAAGAATCACAAAACTAAAATGTCATACGTACAAGAGCAACATCTAAAACCGACTGTCAAAGATTGAAATACAAAGTTGTCCAAGAAGTAAATTAGAAAAAAATAAAAGATAGAGGAAAATGGGACAATCTCCAAACATAAAACCTCACCACAACTTAGAAACAACACACTCCACACCAATCAAGGGTCACACTGGCAACTTGCACTAGATTTGCATCAGAAGGATATAGAAAAGTAGGAGTGAGTACAACACTAGGCATCATAGGCCGACTGGGCTCAATGATGTCGCCCAAAATATACCTTCGAAAAAGTACAATGCGGTCGCTGAATCAAATATAGAACCCAACTAGGTTGGGGTCGATCCCACAGGGAATAGGTCGAAGTTTATATAGAATGCTAGTTTGAGTAACTGGTAAGTAAGTAAAAAGGGGAGTTTTGTGAATGAATAGTAACAATAACGATTGTTGGTTGAATCGAGTTTGTAGACAATACGAGAAATACACTAGGACTGTGATCCCCAATGATTCCTTCACTTCACCGGTTACTTGTGCTAACAAAATCGTCCCGCTATGTGGTATGCAAAATCTGATAAGATATGTTCATCTAAATGTCTCTCGACCTTGGTTAGACGAATTTCACTCTTCTTCTCTCGATCTCCGAGTGTCGCACTACTAACCCTTGTCCTGGATCTCAGATAACTATTCCGAGAGATTAATTCATAGTTGAGATTCTGGATTTATTCTTGTCTTTTTGTAAGTGCATGATTATGTTTTCTTCTCGAAATTATTATCATGTTATTGAAATTATGAGCAGATAAACCCCACAACTAGGGTTGTGGGAACCATGATAAATCAACAAAGTAGGTAAAGTATTTAGTGATTCTTGAATGGTGTTCATGTATGTATTGTTCTTCCCTTTGTATTGATTGCTTTTTAACGGTTGTAAACGTTAGAACTCGACTTAATTCTTCAGTAAGCAAAGAGGTAGAGAATAGGAAAAGGGATTAACAACAGAGATTTGAGGCTACCAGACCTCATCTAATAACTTGACCTTGTCTGGGATAATAGTTAATCTGGGATCACAGGTAAGGGTTAGTAAAGCAAATACCCATAGTCGGACCAAGTTGCTTGGTGATATTCATATATATATATAAGACCAACCATTTTGGTGAACTTAACTTACCGATTTTGCATGCTAAGCACCAGGATAGATCACTAGTATGACACTCATACTATGTTATGAAATCATGGGGAACACAATCCTATTCAATTCTCTCGTTGATTAAAAACAACATCAATAAACATTCTGTTACTTGGTTACTCACCGTCTTCAAATATTATTTGTTACAAAAAATCCTTTTTTTGGAAATAACTAACGGGTAATTTAAATAACCACATCGACCAACTCCTAACCATATTCCTCATAGGATCGACCCCAACCTCGGTTGGGTTCTATATTTGAACCTACATGTTTAGGATTTTATTCTATTTTAGTTATTTCTATATTAGTTGTGTTTGTGTTATTGTCACGACCCAATCCATCGTGAGTGGCGCCCACACTGACCCTCTAGTCGGAGAACCATCTAACCAAACCATTAAAAGCCAACACATAGCCAAAATAAGACAACCAACTATTTTTCATTAATTAAACCAAGATCCCAAACATTCTAATATAATTACTAAATGCGGAAATAAAATTAACACCTAGTACCTGAAAGTCATTGTGCCAAAACACTACAAATGTTAATAAAATGGATTCAACCCAAAACTAGGAAAACATCCAAGTCTGAAACAACTGTACAGGAAAAAGAGAAGAACTCATGGCATCCCAGAAGATGTAGCTCACTCTTGAGTTCGAATGTGATCCGCTCTACAGTTGAGGTTTTGAAACAGTTATTGAAAGATGCTCTGCACTCAACAAAAAGAAGAGCATGTGTAGTATCAGTGCACAAAAAACAACGGTGTACCAGTAGGGTCATCGGTCGATCCAAGTACAACCATGAACACCTACTATGTAACTTTACCTCAAGTTTACGACACTTAACCTTGTTCAACAACACTATAGAATTCAGTCAAGTACAAGTCAAGATGGAAAACAACTCCAATCAAGACCATGACTACCAACAAGAATCCAAGTCAACAAACCATGACTCAATAGCAAAATACTGACCATATCTCAATTACATAAGTAGAAATTCATTTGAAGAGTTATACCAATCATTTATAATTTAGCCCAGAACACTCATGGGTTCAATCCAACAACAACCATGTTAATAATCATAAATCTCGACTCACTCAAGAAACTAATTATAACAAGTCAACACATAAGCACGGTTCACCCAGGGAGCCAAATATAACAAGTCAACACAAAAACCCAATTCACTTAAGAAACCAAATATGACAAGTCAACACATAAACCCGATTCACTCAAGGAACCATCACACTCACTTATCCCTTGTACACATATGATAAGGATCTTATGGTCGTCCACTAGCCACGACATGCAGGGGACGAGCTCTTGTCCATGTACTAAATCCCAGACATTAAGTGATTGCCAACCTTATACCAACCAATCCCATAAAGATTTCTAAATGTCGGTACATCCCACAATAATCAAAAGATATCACAACAATCACAACCATAATGATAACAGCAATAACACTTGTAAAACCACCAAGCTATTAATATAAGTTCATTGTATGTGATTAATACCTAGGATATCAAATAGTTATTCACTTACCTTGAACATGTATTGTAACAACCATAAAAAGAAACAGTTATCATGCACACATAAAACAAGTGGGGATTCAACTATATTTAACCATCACCTACCTTAATCCAAGCTCCAAAATGCTCTAACGAACTTGAGTTTTGCCTTTTTTTTACAACCTCGGCTTAATTGTGATCTAAAAATAACAATACAATACATAATCAACCAAATGAGCTAATAATATCAAGGATTATAAACTAATCCTAAAACCCCAAGGCCAAATTCATGATCATTCCTCCCATTCTAGGGGTTTATATCATCATTCCACCTTAATCCTACAAATTTCATGGTTACAATGGTGAATTATAGTCATGCAAGAGTAATTTAACAACTTTTAAACAAAACCCAAGGGTTTTCTACCCAATTCATCAAATTGCATCAGAAAATCAGTTAGGTCAAGTTAAATCCCTCCCAAAACCCATAAACTAGTGATTCTATAAGTTAATAATTGAAAAACTGGTTAATGGAAGTGATTAACTTACCTTTACGAAGAGTTTTGATGGAAAATGGGTGGAATTTTCCCTAAATCGCCACAGTGTATGCCCAAAATAAAAGTGGAATGAAAATAACATTCTTGGGATAGTTTTAGCTTTAATCAGTGTACATCTCGCTATAGCGGCCGTATCTTGATATAGCGGGATCCACCCACTATGGCGGGATCGACCAAAGCTGACTCCTGCTATAGCGGGAATAGTGGTGCAGTAGTAGGGGCCTGGCACTTGCTATAGCGGGTTAGGCAAGGAAGAAACTTGGGATTGCTCCCAATTTTTTTCTTTTTTGCACTACACCCTCAAATTTTGATATTACAAATCAACCTCTTTACGTCAAGTTCGATATCAGGAGTTCGACTATCCCGAATTCACTTTCTAAAGATCCTATGGATTCATTATTCATCTTGACTAACACAAAATTACCTCGAATTACATAACCTTTAACTAATCCATTCCCGAATTTCCCTAGACCATACTATGCTCGAATTTTATCTAAGACTAACCTAGCCTGAAATTTCTAACTCCCAATTCGGGAAAAACCTTAACCCAAATTTGACACGCTTGCCTTACTCGTAACGACAGAAAGGGTTGTTACAATAGATACCAATTTACCCATCATTCATCCTCGAATGATCAAAAAAGAAAAACAAGGCATATAAGAGATAAAGAATGTACTTATATCCTCAAATAAGTAAGGGTACTTGTCTCGCATATCCCTCTCGGTTTCCCAAGTAGCTTTCTCCATAGGATGATGATTCCATTCGACTTTTACAGACTGAATTTCCTTCATCCTCAACTTTCAAACGTCTCGGTCAAGAATTGTAACCGGCTCTTCTTCATATGAAAGATTCTTATCAAGTAAAATTGAATAGCATTTAATGATGTAATCCCCATCTCCATGATATCTATTAAGTATTGACACTTGGAACACCGGATAGACGCCTGACAAACTTGGTGGCAACATCAACCTGTAAGCTACTGAGCCCACATCATCAACAACCTTAAATGGACCAATATATCGAGGGTTAAGCTTAACTTTCTTGCCAAGCTGAATAACTCCTATCATAGGAGATACTTTTAATAAGACTTGCTCTCCGATTGGAATGACATGTCCCTCACCTTACCATCACCATATTCTATTTGCCTACTCAAGGCTGCTAACAACTTGATTTGATTGAACCTCACCTTTTCCTGAGCTTCCTTCACCAAGTTCGTGTCCAAAGGCTTCACATCACCAACTTTGAACCATCCTATTGGTGATCTACACCTCCTCCCATAAAGTGCTTCAAAAAAAGCCATATCGATGCTAGAATGGTAACTATTGCTCTATATAAACTTACACAATGGCAAAAACTTATCCCAATGACCATCAAAGTCAATCACATAGGCCCTTAATATATCCTCTAGCACCTGAATAGTCCTTTATGACTGCCCGTCAGTCTGAGGACGGAAGAAAGTGCTGAAGTCAAGCTTAGTGCCAACTCTTCATATAATCTATCCAAAAACTTAGAGGCAAATTGCATACCTCTATAAGAAATGATGGAAATTGGCACCCCATGCAGCCTCAATATCTCCTTGATATAAATCTTAACTAACTGCTTTGAGCCGTAATCCACTCTAACTAGGAAGAAATGAGCTAAATCGGTCAGCCTGTCTACTATGATCCAAATCGAGTCATGCTACCCAATGTCTTAGAAAGACCCATCACAAAGTCCATAGTTATCCTCCCCCATTTCCGCTATGAAATAGGCATCCGCTAAAGTAAACCCACAGGCCTTTGATACTCATATTTCATCTGCTGACAATTATGGAATTTAGACACATACTCAATTATATCCTTCTTCATCCCGGGCCACCAATAGAGCTGTATTAGGTCACGGTACATCTTGGCTTTAACCGGATGAATAGAGTATCGAGACCCATGAGCTTCTGGAAGTAAACTTGGAATCAAATCACCAAACTGAGGTATATACACGAGTCCCCTCACCATCAGCACCCCACATGCATCAAGTGTGGCATCAAATGCCTCACCACACACTACCATGTTTTGAATTTTATTCAGCTTCACATCTTCAAACTTTTTGGCCTAGATTTAATCAAGGAATGTTGACCGTACCTCCACACTAGCCAACACTCTACCCCTTTCAGAAACACCAAACTGTATGAATTGTGATGCTAGAGTTTGAATCTCTCTAGACAAAGGTCACCTTGACACCCTCAAAGAGGCCAAACTACCCATACTTATAAATTTTCGGCTCAATGCTTCTGCCACCATATTGGCCTTGCCCCAATGGTATTGAATGGTCATATCATAATCCTTCAACAATTCCATCCCCCTACTCTGCCTCAAGTTAAAATCCTTTTGGGTGAAAACATACAGCAAACTACGATGGTATGTGAACGCTTCACACTTGACACCATAGAGGTAGTGTCTCCAAATCTTAACTGCAAAGATCACTGCTGCCAACTCCAAATCATAGGTTGGATAATTCTTCTCATAAGGCTTCAATTGCCTTGATGCATAGGCAATAACATACTTGTCTTGTGTTAACACCGCACCCAAACCAGAGCATGAAGCATCATAAAATATAATAAAATCCTTACCTTTAATTGGCAAGGAATGAATGGGAGTTGTAGTAAAAAGTGTCTTGAGCTTTTGGAAGCTCTCTTCACACTTGTCCGACCATACAAATGGCACCTCCTTCTGAGTCAAACTTGTCAAGTGAGTAGCAATGGCGGCAAAATTTTTGTAAACCTACGATAGTAACTAGCAGGACCTATAAAACTCCTAACCTCAGTCATAGAGATAGGCCAGACCCAACTCTTGACAGCCTCAATCTTCTGGGATCTACCATTACCCCTTTTTCTTAAACTACATGCCCTAAAAAGGCAACAGACGACAACCAAAATTCACATTTAGAGAACTAAGCATGCAACTGCTTTTCCTTCAAGATTCCTAAAAAATGCGAAGATAACCTGCATGTTCCTCCTTACTCTTGGAGTAAACCAAAATGTCATCAATAAAAATAATCACGAAAGAATCCAAGAAACCCTTAAAGATACCATTCATAAAGCTCATAAAGTTGTAAGTGTGTTAGTCAACCTAAGCGACATCACCAAAAACTTGTAATGCCCATACCTAGTCCTGAAAGTTGTCTTGGGTATCTCCTCAGGCTGATCTTTAAATGGTGAAAACCCAACCTCAAATCTATATTGGAGAAAGGTGAAGCACCCTATGGTCAACAGGATCATCTATTTGGGGCAAGGGATACTTATTCCTAATGGTAACCTTATTTAATTGTATGTAGTCAAGATATATTCTCATACTACCATCCTTTTTTTAACGAACAACACTGGAGCACCCCAAGGATAAGCATTAGGATGAATGAATCCTTTTTCAAGTAAATCATGCAACTAAGTCTTGAGTTCCTTCAATTCAGCCGGAGACATTCGATAGGGAGGAATAGAAATAGGGAGGGTTTTAAGCTCCAAATCAATACATAAGTCAATGTCTTCATCCAAGGGCATACCAAGCAAATATGTGGGAAACACCTCCAGAAATTCAAACACCACGGGAACCAACTCAACAGAAGGGGATTCTGCACTAACATCTCGGAGAAATGCTAAAAAGGCCAAACATTCTTTCCCAACTAACTTCTTAGCCCTAATAAAAGATATACTTTTACAGGTTTTGACTTATAAACACCTTCCCACTCTAACCTATCCATTCCAAAAATCTCTAAAGTCACAGTCATAGCATTACAATTTAGAACGAAATGATACAGAGATAGCCAAGTCATACCTAGGATAATGTCAAAATCAAGCATATCCAAGATTATCAAATCTACCCAAGTCTGAAAACCCATGAACAATACAAAACAAGCACAATGCACATGTCACTACCATAGAGTCTCCAACTGGAGTAGAAACATAAATAAGACAGTCAAGTATATCAAAAATCAAGTCCAATCCCAAGGAAAATCTAATAGATACATAAGAATAAGTGTAACCCGAATCAAACAAAATAATAGCCATCTGGTCACATATGAGAATAGTACCTGTAGTGACGGCATTGGAAGCCTCGGTCTTAGTCTTGCCTGGAAAGGCATAATAATGAGCTCTATCATCAATCTGGGCAACCTCCCGAGTAGGCTGCACTCTACTTCCCCCTACATTACCACCCCTACGATTTCCACCATGGCCTCCTTGATGATTACCCTACCTACCCTGTGGACTACCCTTACCATTACCATTACCTCCACCACCTCTACCAGCAGGAAGCACAGCTCTAGCCAGCTGTTGTCCCTATAACCGAGCCTATCTCTAAGGACACTCTCTCGTGAAGTGCCTACAACACCACAAGTATAGAAACCTCGATCAAGATAAGGACTATTAGCCAAAGAATAAGAAGCCCCTTGGCCTCTAACAACTGAGGGTTGCTGAGTGGCCCCTGACTGACCCCCTGTAGAAGCTAGCAGAGCTGACTAGATAGGGCGAGCTGGGAATAAGAACTGCTAAAGTTACCTATATTCTAGGACTTCTTTTCTAAAACCTTTGACTGACCAACTTGCTTGACCCCTTCTACGTTTTTCACATAATCAGCAACCTCATTAAAGGTATTACCAGTAGAAGTCATATGAACAAACAAACCCTGCAAGTCAGTGCTCAGGACCTTCACAAAAAATCAAATTCTCTCATCCTCTATACCAAGTAACTTAGCAACATAACAGGACAAAACATGAAACTTGGCCTCATAGGCCGCAACAGACATATTGCCCTACTCAAGGGCCAGAAACTAATCCTTCTTGCAATCACGAAGAGTAAAGGGTACATACTTCTCCAAAAATAGGGTATGGAACTGAGCATATGGCAATGTAGGTAATGGCACGACCCAATATTTGAGGTCATGATGGCATCTACCTGACCCAGCATTGGTAGATAAGCCAATCGCCCAAAAGAAAACAAAATCGAAAAGAAGTAGCTTAAAATAGGAATAAATGAGATTTTTAGAACAAAGTCAGGTCAACACATGTACAAACATAGTGGAAGTCTAAAATAAATACCGTAAAACCCCCCAACATTTGTTGTCATAAGTGCAGAGCATCTAAATATAACTCAGGAATGTGGAAAATACAAATATCTATCTCTGAAAGCAAGTACAGACATCTAGATAGATAAGAAAAGGTCTGGAGTTAACTCTAAAATCCAAGAGCATGCCAGTACCTCAATCACAAACTCTGACAAGCATGAACTCAACTACCGTGCCTCGTACTCCTACTAGGATCTGTACCGAAAGGGCACAGTAGGAGTGAGTACGGTCTACTTGTACTCAGTAGGCATCATAGGCCGACTGAGCAAAGCAGAAAATAATACATGTAAAGAAACACTATAAGCATGTCACCTGCAAATAGAAAAGTTTCCAAACAGTAGCTCACACTGTCTCTACTAACAGTTCTAATATATATATATATATATATATGAAATCAAAAAGAAGTAGGTATTCATAAAGGTACATAGAAACTGATTACTCGTCAAGAAAAACATAAAAGAAACACAAAAGATGCATATGCAAATGAAATGCAATGAATGATGAAGTGAATATTTTGAAGTCATCGCATGACTTTTTGTATACACCTATCGGGACTCACTGCTCCCGAAATAGGACCCATGAGGGGTTCGCAACCCGTATACTATCTCAAAATCTCAACCCACCTCTCCGACTTGTGCTCACGGATCAAGGTTTTTATGAAAATATCTTATTTTCTTTCAAAATATTGTCTCTCGCGTGTATGAAATGAGGATATAGTGCTCACAATTAAGTCGGTATAAAGATAACAAATCTATTCAACATTTGTATAAGCGAGCCCAAAAATTTACTCAGAATGTCAACATTTTATGTTATCAGTTCTAGTTTGGCACCATTGGACTAAATATGCATGTAAGACATCATTAATATTATATCAACCCATAACTCGGGCATTTCTATCATGAAAAAGGCAAACAATGTTCAATAAGGCCTATAATATCTATTCAAGCCCCCGCACGGGGCATCATATTAAGAATAAAGGCATTTAGATGCACAAATAAGGCCAATGATGTCAAATAAAGCCCCCACAAGGGGAACAAGCAATATATGATATCACAAATCGACAACAACAAGAATGTAAGCCCCCACACATGTATACAACAATAATAATAATCTCAAAACATAATTTCCTTAGTTATTTCCCAAAACTAATAGCATGCTTTACTTATTTATTAACTACCCAGCCCAGTCTGAAAAAAATTAAGCCATAACCTACCTCGAAGCATCGAAATCCAAGCCTAAAGTCCTTCAACACGGACCTTTCCCTTTCAAACGGTCTCAAAATCAACTAAAATATGCAAATATAACATCTACACATTAAAAGAAACCTAAGAATACCCATAACGACTATATTTAAGACGAGTCCAAAACGGATTTGAAAAATGGGTTCTAAAATGAAAGGGGTAAAACCAATATTTTATTTTAGAAACACATTCCTCAAGGTTATAGGAGTCTATAGTTGAAATCCCACGCAAAAATGAGTTAAAAATGAGGTCCAAATCGAAGAAAATATATTTTTAAGCTTTACAGGCAAAATCCTTATAATCCCATTTTGAAATCAAGATTAAAGAGTGTTTTTGATGATATAATCTATGTAAAGTAATAAAAAAAAGGTTTTGGAGAATACCCAAGCTCAAATGGTGATGAAAACCCCAAAAATATCCAAACCCGAAGCTCAATGGTCCATAAATAGTGAAAAATTGCAAAAAGGGGTATATATACAGCGATGGCCGCTTTGGCGGCTATATGACCGCCAAAGCGGTCCAGTCTCGCATGGACGGCTTTCGCTTTAGCAACCAATTGGTCACTTAAGCGCCTGCACCAGTTGATGCCCAGCACCAGTAACTTAGCAAAGATGTCAAGTTTTCGATCGGACCCTTGGGATTCTTTTGGAATCCCGTGAAAGCAAATGAACTATGCTACTAGGCTATTTTCACATTCCGGACTCAATGGCAATGTCGGATTTTTGAAAAAGGATCATTTTTGACAAATTAACCCCCAAGACCCCTAAAAGCTTATTTAAATAAATTTTCATAATAAGGGTCGAAATGCAATAAAGGTTTTGAACCCAAACCAATCCTGCTTCTGACCCTAATTCGATATTTCGGATCTAATGAGACTGTCCAAATTGTCATACGGCACTCAAAAGGTCAAATGTTGACTAAAGTCAACTAGTGGCTTTTAAAGCCTCAAAGAGACCAAAACTCTTCCAAATCATTCCCGAAAGCATTGGGGATTGCGCCAGCCATCCCCACACCCCAAAATCAACATGTAGCAACTATGGGGAAGGGACAAATGGTCAAATCACATAAAAAGGAAAACCTCATGAATCAAGTTATTACAATATCCACCACTAAGACGCTAGTTTGTCCTCGAAATAAAAGACGAAAAATATACCTGAGCCGGTAAAAAGCTGGGGGTAACTACTACGCATGTCGAACTCGACCTCCCAAGTAGCCTCCTCGACAGGACGGTGTCTCCACTGAACCTTAACCATAGGAATATCTCTAGAACGCAACTATCTAACATCCCTGGCTAATATAGAAACTGGCTCTTCTACAAAGGTCAACCTCTCATCCAACTGAACCAAGTCCTAATGAAGCACGTGAGACTCATCTGGAATATATTGTTGTAGCATGGATATATGAAAAACTGGATGAACGGCTAAAAAGTATGGGGCAAGTCTAACTCATAAGCTACCTCCCTAACTGTACGAAGAATCTCAAATGGTCCGACATATCTGGGGATGACCTAGCCCCTTTTCTCAAACCTCATCCCGCATTTCATGGGCGACACTCAAAAGAAGACTCAACCACTGATCCCAAACTTCAAGGCACGAAGTTGGCGGTCAGTATAAATCTTTTGCCTACTATAGGCTGCTCGAACCCTATCCTGAATCACTCAAACTTGGTCCAGAGACTCGCGAAGCAAGTCAGTACCGAGGGGTCTAGCCTCAGAAGTCTCAAACCAACCAATCGGAGATCGACAATGCTTACCATACAACACCTCAAAAGGTACCATCTCAAAACTAGAATGGTAGCTATTATTATAAGCAAACTCAGCTAGGGCTTAATGTTGCTCCCACTGACCTTCAAAGTCCATAACACACGCGCAAAGTATATCCTCCAAAACCTGAATAGTCTGCTCCAACTGACTATCGGTCTGGGGGTGGAAAGTTGTACTAAGGTCAAACTGAGTACCCAACTCCGCCTGAAACGTCCTCCAGAAGCTAGAAGTGAACACTGAACCTCTGTCTGAAATAGTAGACATGGGTACTCCATGAAGATGAACTATCTCCCGAACATAGATACGAGCTAACCTCTCATCACTGAAGAAAATATGAATAGGGATGAAATGAGTCGATTTGGTTAATAGATCTACGATGACAATACTGTCAGAACCTTAAGAAGTACGAGGCAACTCACTCACGAAGTCTATATTGATCCGCACCCACTTCCACTCAGGAATGGGTAATCTTAGAAGCAAACCACACGATCTCAAAAGTTTGGCCTTCACCTGCTGACAGCACAAGTAACGAGCTACAAAGTCTGCTACATCCTTCTTCATACCACCCCACCAGTAATGCGGTTTTAAATTACGATACATCTTAGTCACCCCTGGATGAACAGAATATAAGGAACAATGAGCCTCCTCCAAAATCAATCTCACCCATCCACTAACTCTCGACACACAAACTTGGCCATTAATCCTCAAAACACCATCAGAATCAAGAGATGTCGCCTTAGCCTTATCACTCAACACCTTATCTAGAATCACCCTCAAGCTGTCATCATTAAACTGGTGAGCTCGAATCTACTCCATCAAAGAAGACCTGGCATCAACAAAGTCTAATACACATTCGGGTGTCGAAATATCAAGCCTAACCATATGGTTAGCTAAAGACCAAACCTCTAATGCTAAAGGTCACTCCTGAGTTAAGAGATGAGCTAAACTCCCCATACTAGTCGTCTTCCCACTCAAGGCATCCGCAACTACATTAGCCTTACCCGAATAATAAAGAATAGTGAGATCATAATCCTTAAGCAACTCAAGCCAACTTCACAGTCTCATATTAAGATCACGCTAATCGAAGAAGTACTGAAGGCTACGATGATCCGAGAAAATCTTACAACAGACTCCATACAAGTAATGCCTCAACAACTTCAACACAAACACAATCGTGGCCAACTCTAAATCATGGGTAAGGTAATTCTTCTGATGAGGTTTCAACTAACGAGAAGAATAAGCAATCACTTTACCCTCCTACATCAAAACTGCACCCAAATCCAAACCAATGAAACTCTTAATCTCAGTAGGAGAAGTAGGTCTAGCCCAACACAAACTGCTGCAATCTTGCCTGGATCAATCATAATACCATCGTTGGTCACTACATAACCCAAGAAAGAGATAAGAGTCTAAACTCACACTTGAAGAACTTGGCATACAACTTCTTATCACGCAATCTTTGAAGTACAGTCATTAAGTGTCTCACATGATCGGCCTCATTTTTGAAATAAACCAAGATATAATCTATGAAAACAATCACAAAGGAGTCAAGATACGGTCAAATACCCGATTCATCTACTCTATGGACTTTGTTGGGGCATTGGTCAACCCAAAAGATATGACCAAAAACTCATAAGGACCGTATCGAGTTTGGAAGGCTGTCTTCAGAACATCCGAAACTCTAATCTTCAACTAGTGATACCCGGATCTCAAATCAAACTTGGAAAACACGGAGGCACCCTGAAGCTGGTCAAACAAATCATCAATGCGAGAAAGATGATACTTGTTCTTAACAGTTACTTTGTTCAACTAATAGTCAATACACATGCATATAGAATCGTCCTTTTTCTTCACAAACAAGACAAGAACACCCCAAGGAGATACACTAGGTCTAATGAACCCCTTACTCAACAAATCCTGCAATTGCTCTTTTAATTTTTTCAACTCAGTTGGGACCATCCTATAAGAAGGAATGGAGATGGGCTTGGTGCTCGACTCTACATCAATAGCAAAATAAATATCATGATCCGGAGGAATACTAGGCAAATCCGTAGGGAACACATCCATGAACTTGCAAACAACCCGAATAGAATCCATAGGAGGCGGTGAGGCAACACTAGTATCACGAATATAAGCCAAATAAGACAATGAGAATGTAGACAACACTACTGTCACGAATATCACAGAAAACATCAAAACCAGAAGAAAAATATGTAGACACATAGGAGAATATAGACCCAGGGTCAAATAACACGAAAGTAGATCTGTAGAAAACTGGGACGATACCTGTAATGACTGCACAGAGGCCCCTGCTTTGGGTCTCCCAGGTATAGCATAACACCGTCCACATCCACTCCCAGACTGAGTAACCCAGCGACCACCACTATGAGGTCTCCCACCTCTACCTCTTGTACCTCAAGCACCACCCCTACTACTCTGTGAACCACCTCTCACTGCCAATATAGGGGAAGGGCGAAGTTAAAGTTGTGAGCCTAGTTGAGTAGGTCTATACACACATCAGGGACAATCATTGGCCAAATGGCCAACCTCATCATAAACATAGCATCCTCTATGGCCCGACTTAATTTGAGAGGGCACAGATCAACTAGGACAACCACCAAGCCCAAAGAACTGAGGCTGAAACCTTCACTTGCATAGCCTGATACCTGGCTACCTGAAGCCACAGAACCTAAAGGTCTACCACCTGATCCCTATAAAGCTACCTAAATCGGCCTACCATGATACAACGGGAATCTCTACTCTAGAAATCTCTACCTCGAGAGATGTGTCCACTAAACTCGCCCTGAAGGTGCACCTTCTTGGTGCCTCCCTGAGTAGCCTGGGTAATAAACTTGATCAAATTGGCATGCTCAATAATGCTCTAAAAAAAAGCCTCTAAAACAACTACCTAGACAGTAGCCAACTGACAAAGACCCTCTAACCCCTCCACAAACTTCGGAATCCTCTCAGACTAGGTAGAGATATTGGCCGCTGAATATCTGGATAGAGCATGGAAACGTGCCTCATACTCAACAATAGACATGGAGCCCTACTCCAAGTGATCAAACTCATCCCGCATCTGATCTCTCAAGCTTACGACACAAATATCTCTAAAAAGGCCTCAAAACACTGAGCCCAAGTCATTGCAGGCGAACCCAATGACCTACAGCTAGAAAGCGATCTCCACTAATGTATAGCCACATCCGTCAGCTGATAGGTAGTATAAGCAACTCCGTGAGACTCTAGAGATCAAAGATTATGTAACTTCTCCTAGCAGTCAATCAAAAACTCATTGGCATCCTCGCCAATCGCTCCACTAAACTTGGGAGGAGCTAAATAAATAAACCTCTTTTGATCATTAGAAGACATCCCAGTACTCCAAGAAACTGAGGGAATAGTAAGTCTGGAAGGCAATGAATCCACATGTAAGGCTACCATAGATGACGGTTGTACCCCTAAAGGAGGAATACCATAAGCAGATACTGGTACAAATGGTGGAACATCACTTGAAGTCTAAGAAACACTAGGTACACTCAAGGGAACACCCTCCAAATAACTCAAGAGGTGAATCAACAAATCCTGAAGCACTAGGGTGTCAACTGAACTCTGAGGGACCTAAGCTGGCCCCGCACCCCCAGTTTGATAACTATCTCTAGCATACTCAACCTCAGACTCAGGAGAGACCACCCTAGCACTTCATCTGGCTGGGCAGATCTTTGTGTCTGTTCTATACCTCTGGGTCGACCACGACCCTAGCCTCATCCTCGGACCAGGGCTCCCATATCAGGTTTCGACTCGGCATCTCTAGATCTAGTCCTCACCATCTGCACAGAAAAAATGAAATACAAGTATAGAACATTGGGTTTAAATAACCAGCAAATTAGAGAAGTTTTTCTAAAAACATCTTATAGCCTCTCGAAGATAGATACGGACGTCTATGTACCGATCCGTGAAACTCTACTAGACATCCAGCTCTTAATCTTATAAGATCGGAGAACCTAGAGTTCTAATACCAATTTGTCACGACTCAAAAGTTGAGGTCATGATGGCGTCTAACTGATCCAGCCTTGGTAGATAAGCCAATCGCCCAAAAGGAAGAAAATAAAAAAGAAGTAGCTAAAAATAGGAATAAACGAGACTTTTAGAATAAAGTCAAGTCAACACATGCACAAATATAGTGGAAGTCTAAAATAAATACCATAAACCCCTAACATCTAGTGTCATAAGTGTAGAGCATCTAAATACAACTCAGGAAATATAGAAAATACAAATATCTATCTCTGAAAGCAAGTAAAAACATCTAGATAGATAAAAAGAGATTTGGAGTCAACTCTGGAACCCAAGAGCATGCCAATACCTCGATCACCAACTCTGACAAGCACAAACTCACACTACCGTGCCTCGTATTCGTATTAGGATCTGCACTGAAAGGGCTCATTAGGAGTGAGTATGGTCCATTTGTACTCAGTAGGTATCATAGGACAACTAAGCAAAGTAGAAAATAATACAAGTAAAGAAATACTACGAGCACGTCACCTTCAAACAAAAAAGTTTCTAACTAATAGCTCACACCATCTCCACTAACCGTTCTAATATATATATCAAATAGAAACAGGTATTCACGAAGGTAAATAAAACTGGTTACTCGTCAAGAGACACAGAAGATGTAAATGCAATTCAATGAATGATGAAGTGAATATTTTTTGTATACACCTATCGTGCCTCACTACTCCCAAAATAGGACCTATAGGGGGTTCACAACCTGTATACTATCTCAAAATCTCAACCCACCTCTCCGGCTTGTGTTCACGGATTAAGGTTTTTATGAAAATGTCTCATTTTCTTTTAAATAGTGTCCCTTAATGGTACTGATATCTCATGAATGTGCGCGTATAAATGAGGATATAGTGCTTACAATCAAAAGAGTATGAAGATAACAAATTCATTCAATACGTGTATAAGTGAGCCCAAAAATTAACTCAACATGTCAATATTTCATGATATCAGTTGTAGTTTGGCACCATTGGAATAAATATGCATGTAAGACATCATTAATATCATATCAATCCATAACTAGGGTATTTCTATCATGATAAAGGAAAACAATGCTCAATAAGGCCTAGAATATCTATTCAAGTCCCCGCACGGGAATTACACTAAGAATAAAGTCATTTAGATAGACAAATAAGGCCAATGATGTCAAATAAAGACCCCACACGGGCAACACGAAATATATGATATCACAAGTCGACAACAACAAGAATATAAGCTCCCACACAGGGACACAACAGTAATAATAATCTCAAAATACAATTCCCTTAGTTATTTTCCCAAATCCATAGCATGTTTTACTTATTTATTAACTATCCAGCCCAGTCTGAAGAAAGTTAAGCTATAACCTACCTCGAAGCATCGAATTCCAAGCCTAAAGTCCTTCAACACAGAGCTTTTCCCCTTCAAATAGCCTTGAAATCAACTAAAACATCTACGCATTAAAAGAAACCTAACGATACCCATATCTACTATATTTAAGACGGGTCCAAAATGGTTTTGAAAACAAAAGGGGTAAAATCATAATTTTATTTTAGAAACACATTCCTCAAGGTTATAAAAGTCCACAGTTGAAAACTCACGCGAAAATGAGGTCCAAATGAAAAATTATTTTTAAGCTTTACTGGTAAAATCCTCAAAATCCCATTTTGAAATCAAGATTAAAGAGTGTTTTTGATGATATAATCAATATAAAGTAATGAAAACAAGGTTTTGGAGCTTACCCAAGCTCCAATGGCGATGAAAACCCTAAAAATTGTCCAAACCCGAAGCTCAAAGGTCCATAAATGGTGAAAAATTGAAAAAAGATGTATATATAAAGCGATGGCCGCTTTAGCGACTAAATGACCGCTAAAGCGGTCACCGCTAAACCGATCGGACACCGCTAAAATGGTCCAGCCTCTCATGGACGACTATCACTTTAGTGACTTTTTGGCTGCTTAAGCGGCTTCCGCTTTAGTGACCAATTGGCCGCTTAAGCAGCTGCACCAGCTGATGCCAGCACCAGCAACTTAGCAAAGATGCCAAGTTTCTAATCGGACCCTCAGGATTTGTTCAGAATCTCATGAACGCAAATGAACTATGCTACTAGGCTATTTTCAACGTTCCAAACTCAATGTCAACGTCGGATTTTCAAAAAAGGATCATTTTCGACAAATTAACCGCCAAGACCCCTAAAAGCTTATTTAAACAAATTTTCACGACAAGGGTCAAAATGAAATATCAAGGTTCCAAACCCGACCAACCCTATTTTTAACCCTAAATCGACATTTTGAATCTAATGGGACTGTCCAAATAGTCATCCAGCACTCGAAATGTCAAATATTGACCGAAGTCAACAAATGGCTTTTAAAGCCTCAAAGAGTCCCAAACTCTTCCAAATCATTCTCGAATGCATCGGAGATTGTGCCAGCCCATCCCCAAACCTCAAAATCAACATGTAGCAACTACAAAGAATGACAAAATGGAAAAATTACATAAAAAGGAAAAACTCATGAATCAAGTTATTATAGGTAAAGATGGTGACCGATATCCACATAAGCTCTCCACCACTGCTTTGTATCACCTTGCAGCTAGAAGGTAACAAACTCAATGCCATGTTGTTCCACAATACCTATTTATGCAGCCTTTCATAATAATCAACAATGAACTCAAATTCATCCTCAGTCTTAAAGCCAATAAAAGTAGGAGGTTTCATCTTCAGAAACTTAGTCAGTATGTCTTGTTTAGTCCCAGTCATGACAAGACCTAACACCAAGAGAGGAAAAAGTTCAGTCCCTAAGGCCTCACCTATTCTAGGAGCAACTGTGGCAATTAGATAAACACCTAGAAAAAGAAAAGCAGGCATAGAAAGGGTAGACCTAGTACCCATTAACCCACTCAGAAAAGAAAGTATTTGCTGAATCATCTCAGAAGACATCGGGGGAAGAGTTGCACCCCCAACTGGCACCACCTCCTTCTGCTCTACAATATTCTCATTCATAACCTCAACCTCCTCATAATAATCTTGGGGTGGGGGAGGTGTCACTGACCTCTGATGGGCATACTTAGTACCTGAAAGTCATTGTGCCAAAACACTACAAATGTCAATAAAATGGGTTCAACCCAAAACTAGGAAAACATCCAAATCTGAAACAGCTGTACAGGAAAAAGAGAAGAACTCATGGCATCCCAGAAGATGTAGCTCACTCTTGAGTTCGAATGTGATCCGCTCTACAGCTGAGGTCTTGAAGAAGTCATTGAAAGATGTTCTACACTCAACAAAAAGAAGAGCATGTTTAGTATCAGTACACAAGAAACAATGATGTACTGGTAGGGTCATCGGTCAACCCAAAATAAGATATGTGAACAAGCAACCATAACTTAGTAACACAAGTACAACTATGAACATCTACTATGTAACTTTACCTCAAGTTTAAGACACTTAACCTTGTTCAACAACACCATAGAATTCAGTCAAGTACAAGTCAAAATAGACAACAAATTAAGTCAAGATCATAACTACCAACAAGAATACAAGTCAACAACCATGACTCAACAGCAAATACTAACCACGTCTCAATTACATAAATAGACAGACATTTGAAGAGTTATACCAATCATTTATAATTTAGCCTGGACCACTCAAGGGTCCATTCCAACAACAACCATGTTAATAATCATAAATCTCGATTCACTCAAGAAGACAATTATAACAAGTCAACACATAAGCCTGATTTACTCAAGGAGCTAAATATAATAAGTCAACCCATAAATCCGATTCACTGAAGGAATCAAATATACCAAGTCAACAACACAGTCCACCAAAAAAAGGAACACTGAGAAATTTCCCTCCCATTTGATGGAAAATCAAGAATAAGGGGACACACAAAGTCGGGAAAATTGGAATTTAGCAGCTCTTCTTCTCTCTAAATAAAAATGGGTAAGCAGAAGAGAGACAGAAACAATCTCATTGCTTTGACTGGAGCCGCTGCTCTTGTAGCTATTGCAGTCAACTTTGCCATTTCCGCTATCAACAAAAAACATCAAAAGAAAAGAGGTCCCTTTGCTTCCTCCTCCATTTACACTTCAATTTTTTGTTTATTCATATAACAATTCAAACTTTTTTTAACTTCTTGTTGAATTGCAGATGTTCCAGGTTCAAAAGTTCGGGTGAACCTATCTGCTTCTGAAATTTTGAAATTGGCGGAAAACATAATTAACAAATCGAAACAGGTTCATGATGCTGTTGCTTCAGTTCCACTTGATAAGGTACTTATTGTGTTTAACTGTGCCTAGTAAGATTATGGGTTGTCAATTTTATTCTAATATTTTGGCTATATCATTTTTCTTGGCTAGCATTGTAAGGTGACTGTCGTTTTGTCATGAAATTGTGAAGCTTTCTTTTGCCATTAAACAAACATATTGGGCACAAAATGAATGGACTTAATGTATTGTAATGATTCTCAAGTTTGAGGTCCTGGATGTGTGTGAAGTATAAAATAATAACATAAAGATCTTACACTTGAATCTCTGCTGCAACACTTAGTATGTGTCCTTCTGCTCCAACTTTGGTGGGTAGATTTGCACTCTGTTGTTCATACAACATACTCTTGATGATATATCAAACTTTACCTTATAAAAAAAAAAAACTTTGGTGGGTACATTTACCTACGTGCTTGTGGGTTTTAGCCAGTGTTATTTGAAGCAAAAAGCATAAGGTCTGTTGGGGCTTTAAGGGCAAAACACAAATAAAGTGTGTGCTTTAATGAAAAAATGCACAAATGGAGAAAAAAATACAAATATATATGTTTGGTCCAAGACTAATAATTATAAGCATGAATAACAAATATATGGACAAAGAAATTGAAAAAATTACAATAAATTGAAATATCGATTGTTTAGTGTCTCCTCTGTAGGAAGCGCTCATTGGCAGGGGAAAGTGTCTTAGAGCCTCGATGAAAACCTGAAGTGCACGCAAGGCGAAGCGCTTAACATGTTGTGAGCCTTGCTTCAGGGCTTAAGTGCGCTTTAAGCGTGCCTTTGACAATACAGGTTGTAGCAAACTGCTCAGTGGATTACTCGAGTGGTGTGTAAGCTTGTGGGGACACCAATGTCATAAAAATGATTCTCAACTTTTAGGAGTAGGTTGAATTTCAAGTTTAGTTTGGGGACTTGTGAATTGACATTCAAAATTCTTGGAGGCCTGGCATGGTGACATCATTTACTAATATTAAAAACATTTAGGGAAAGTACAATATCCAAAAGTCATATGACAATAGCTCCTCTTTTCCCTTCTATGATTATAATCTATTCCTTAAATCTTGTAGGCGAGTCACATCTTGTGTCTATTTTATACTTTCTACGTCTTGACTGTTGCGTCGAGGGGAATCTTCAATTGCTTAGGCTTCTATATCTCGGTTGTTGGAGAACTATTCACCAACTCTCTCACCAGTCTATCTGTTGTGTAATCCACGAACTTAAGTATAATCCAGCACACTGTCAACTTGGTGATATCTGTCCCAGCGTGCTCCCCACTGCCTTATTAGACTTTGTAGTGTCTTATGCAATACTCTTGTGATATTGAAAACTGAGAATGGTTCTCTCCCTACCTTCTCTTTCTCTCTCTCTTAGCTCAATCTGAGCTAGCTCATCCTGCAATCTCAAATTTGACGGCGAAGAATTATTTACTGTCTGACCATACCATTTGTTGTGAAATCCATGAGCTTATCAAACATTTATCTAGTGGAACTTTTATATTGTGGAAGATTTTTCTAACTGATACAAAATGCAGTATGCAGACTATGGCTGACATATTGCTTATATGTTTGTCGCTCAGTTTTGTTAGTGCAACAAAGCTGCAATTTAGGCAGAGGGCAATCACTAGCTAGAATTGATGGATTCTTGGGTGATTAGTCTTAGGTGTCTGGCCGCATAAAGCCCCATCCAGATCACTGTCTTTGATACATTGATAGAGGATTAAGTGGCAAACCTATACTATGCCAAGTGTCAAAGTACTAAGTATGGTACCCTATCTTTAATTCTGATTAAATTTTTTGTTAATATTCAAATTCATCATGTGAAGAGGGATGTGTCTCATTTAGATACCGTTGGGCTAATTTGAGTGCTATGTTGCAGTCTTGTAGTCGAAAACTAGTTTTTAACTCTCTGCTTACTTTTTGGAGTCAATCAGGGGTTTGTTTTTCTGGGGACTTGTCAAATATTGCTATTTTTCACTGTCCTGTGCATTGAATATTATATTTTATGCTTTAATCTGATATGCTTTTCTCAAGTTGTGGCCGAATTTTTATTTTTAAATTTGTAGGTTGGCTATGTAAATGTAATATTGCCATTAGCAGAGTTGGAGGCACAGCAGTTCCCATTGATACAGTCATGTGTCTTTCCTAAATGGTTATCAGCTTCTGAGGATGTACGCAAAGCTAGTGTTGAAGCAGAGAGAAAAATAGATGCTCACATTTCAATCTGCAGGTTCTACCATTGCAAATTTTCTATTTCTTTCTGCAATTCGTTTAATTGCAAATTCCTCTTCTGCTTTCTGGTATGTTGAAGTAGGAAAGAAGATCTGTTTAGGTCCGAGTTTGATCTGCTGAAATGGAAGCTTTTTCATTTGTAGTAGTGATAGTAATTTGTTGATATAATCTAGCATGGGAACTAAATTGTCAGGAATCATCATCCACATTTCATCTTGACCTTTCAAATAACAATGTGTTGATCTGGGATCCTCCTGGTCATTAAGCTGACATGATAAATGTGTATCTTATTAAAAATCTCAATTTCCACCTTCCATTGTCATCAAGACTACCCGGAATCCTCTATTCATTGTGTTAGAATCCTATGAATATTCTTTAGAATATTCTATAGCATATGTAAATATAGTAGGTAGCTTGACTTACTCCTATTATAAGTAGGTATTAATTAGATATTGATTAGGTATTTATTTATATTCATTTACAACAGCTTCGAAAGTTTGGGGAAATTGAAGGAAAATTGTGAAAGCCAAGAAATTGAGGTCACATATCAAGGGGAATAACAACAGCCGTGGTGGAAAGCCATTTAAACAGTGAAGAAGAGAGGGAAAGACACCTGGTGGTAAAAGAAGTGGACACAGAAATTGTAACATAAGAAGTGACTCCATTGAGTGTCGAATTACCAAATGATGGCACTTCGGAGGTAGAATCTGCAGAGTGGATTCAACTACACATCATGAGGTTGAGCACGGAGTTCGGGGTGGATTTCAGGGGGTGCGAGGAAACAGCAAAAGAACTATTCCTGAAGATAGATAGCAATAAGCAGGGGAATAAAGGAGAGACAGGGGAGCAAACAATCATGAAGAAAATGGGGGTGAATGAACTGAAGAGATTAGAGATAGGGTCAAATTCATAAGTAACGGGAGTAGAAGTAGGGGGGGATATTTAGCCATTAAGAATCAATGAAGCTAAACATAGTTTCTTGGAATGTTAGGGGTCTTAATTGTGCTAAAAGAAGGAGTCTGATTAGAAACATGATGCATACATGGTAGGCAGATGTAGTGTTTCTTCAAGAGACCAAGCTGGAGGGGGATATTGAAGGCATGATAAAGGAGATTTGGGGGAACAAGTGGGCTAGCTATGTACAAGGATTGAGGATGCCGACAACATAGCCTTGATGGCTAGATTTGAGGAGCAGGAAATTCTGGACAGTATTACAGCATGTGCAGGTGACAAAGCCCCTGGCCTTGATGGATACTCCATGGCTTTCTTCAAACAATGCTGGGTGATCATCAAGTCTGATTTGGTTGCAGCTATACAGAAATTCCATGAGGAAGGGTATTTTGATAGGAGTTTTAATGCCACTTTTGTGGCATTGATCCCAAAGAAGATGGGTGCAGTTGAGTTGCATGATTTCAGACCCATCAGTCTAGTGGGAAGGGTGTATAAGATCATAGCAAAGCTGCTAGCTGAAAGGTTGAAGAAAGTGATCCATAGATTGGTGGACAGACATCAGATGACATTCATAAAAGGAAAACAAATCATGGATGCAGTCCTCATTGCAAATGAGTGTGTGGATTCTAGACAGAGAAGTAAGAAACCGGGGATACTATGCAAGTTAGACATCCAGAAGGCATATGACCACTTGAATTGGGGTTTTCTTATCAACATGCCGGTAAGTATGGGGTTTGGAACTAGATGGATCCAATGGATTAAGCGCTGCATCAGCACAGTGAGGTTCTCAATATTGGTAAGCAGAACACCAAACGGTTTCTTCCTTTCATACAGGGGACTAAGGCAGGGGGATCCTCTATTTTTGTTCGTTTTAGCTATGGAAAGTATGAATAATCTACTGCATACAACTAAGGAAGGGGAATGGATCAGAGGTTTTAAAACAGGAGATGAGAATAGCGTAGAAATCACACATCTACAATATGCAGATGACACCTTGAATTTTTGTGAAACTGTAGAGGAGCATATTCTGATATTAAGAGCCATATTCATTATTTTGAAGCTGTTTCAGGGTTGCATATCAACTGGAACAAGAGCTTTATATATCCCATTAATGAGGTGGCAGAACTTGGGAGTTTGGCAATAAAATTAGGTGGCATGGTAGGTGAACTTCCAACTACATATTTGGGCATGCCTTTGGGAGCCAAAAGCAAGTCCAAAGGTATATGGAATGGGGTCCTGGAGAAGTATGAGAAGAGATTGACAATCTGGAAGAGCCAATATCTATCTATGGGTGGCAGACTCACTTTGGTCAATAGTGTTCTAGATGCTCTTCCTTCCTACATGATGTCTGTATTTTCAGTTCCAGTTAATGTCATCAAGAGGATAGACAAAATTAGGAGGAACTTCTTCTGGAAAGGTACTGAGGATAAGAATAAGCTTCATCTTGTCAAATGGGAGGATTTGACTGTTAGCAAGAAAGCAGGTGGATTGGGAATAAGAAACATGAAATTGCAAAACCAGGGCTTAATGATGAAATGGCTATGGAATTTTGGTAATAGGGACAATATGTTATGGAAGGAGGTGATTAGTGACAAGTATGGGTTGGAAGACAATTGGACAACAAACATGGTCACTATACCATACAGTTGTAGGTTTGGAGGGCTATCAGGAACCTATGTCCAATGATGAAGGCAAGGATTAGCTACAAGGTTGGGAATGGGCTAAAGGTCTCTTTTTGGAATGATAACTGGATAGGACAGGTCCCATTGAAGCAACAATTTCCAGACATATACAATTTGTGTCTCCTACAACAAGCCACTATGGCAGAGATGTGGATAGGGCAAGGTTGGAATTTAAATCTTAGGAGGAATCTTAATGACTGGGAGGTGGGTAGAGTGGCAACATTCTACACCACGATGGCAACTTTCTACAATTTGTCTGAGGAAAAAGATGCAATGGTATGGAAGGAGGGCTCAGGAATGTTCTCCGTAAACTCAGCATATAGAGATCTAAACAGTTCAAATTTCAGAGAGGTAAATTGGCCTTGGAAGATGATTTGGAAAACCAAGATACCATATAAAGTAAACTGTTTCACTTGGCTTTTGGCAAAGGAATCGGTATTGACACATGACATCCTTAACAAAAAGGGTTTTCATCTGTGCTCTAGATGTTTTATGTGTGGAGAACAAGTGGAGACAATTGACCATCTTTTTTTACACTGCAAATGGACAGAACAGTTATGGAAAATGTTTATCTGTTTGAGGAAAATCCACTGGGTTAAACCAGGGAGCATCAGAGGAGTTCTTAACAGTTGGAACAGGGATGGAAATGCAGATATAAAGGAGAAGAGATGGAAGATTGTCCCAGCTTGTATATGGTGGACAGTGTGGAAGGGAAGGAACCAGAGGTGCTTTGAAGATAAGAAGATTTGGTCTACAGAGTTTTAAGATGAATTGTCTTGCTTTGTATTATTTTTGGTGTAAACAGAATGTATTAGCCCAAGCAGAAGATATTTTTGAAGTCTTAGATTACTTGTGACTTTAGACTTGATAGGTGGCAAGACATGTAGTTTGTTTTTGAAGGGCTACTACATATTTTGGATATAGTTACACCTGTGAATATATAGATTAAATTTTACCTTCCTCAAAAAAAAACACAAGTATGTCTGTAGCTTACATCTGGCAACTATCTGCTGATGTGAATAAGTAATATTTTGTCGTGCATTAATTTAAAATTCTTAGGACTAGTTTCGTGTCAATTTTGCGAAGAAGCATTTGTGCTGTAATTAACTAAAAAATCCGAACTTTTCTGTATATGAGTTCAGGAAGCGTGAGGATGTGTACAGAGTTGTCAAAGCTTTGACAGTAACAGGTGATGGATTGAGTGCTGATGCTAAAAGCTTTACTCGTTTCCTGGTATGGGGCATGGGCTGATTTCTTCCCTTATATGATTTTTAATGTACACTGGCATTTGCTCACTAATGATTATGTACTTTTTCCGCATTCACTCAACCTTTTGGTGGCTTAGTCTTTCTAGATGGTTACTGTGCTTTTATTTTAGTTGAGGTATTTCCAAGGCTTGTACTTTCTTAAATTGTTGTTTAGGTTTTCCAAAGGTAGGTAAGCTGTTCACTTTGTCAAGGGTTGAGAAATACAAATGTGTCAGAATAGTCAGAGCTACCTTTCTCGGGAAGTGTAACCTTCAGTCTTATGCAATTAAAAGATAGAGAAGTTACTCATTCCACTTCTGGACTATACAATGGAGATTACACAAGTTTGCTGGATACACATTTTAATTCTCTACCTCTGCAGGGACACATTATAATATTTTCTCTTCAAAAAAAATTGCTACTAGTTTTTGATTGAAAACTATTGGAAAAGCATACTTTGTTTCTTCACAATATTGATATTCAGCGCTTATTTCAGACGAGTTCGCTTCATTCTTATAATATGTTCATAAATTTGATATTTCAAGTGTTGGAAAGGTCTATTTCCTCAGGACCTCTCTATCTTATGCCTCTGTGTACACTTCCAAAAGAACCCTTCTCTCCGTGAAGTTATTCAAAATTGGGCTTTTTCTAGTTGAAGTTTTGATTTTTATTTGAAGATATTCTTTTCAAATTTTTATGGGTTAAGATTCAGTGACAGGTTCGAGAATTTGAAAGGAATGGTGTGAATCTGACCTTATCTAAGAAAGAGGAGCTGCAGCGTTTAACAACGAATATAGACGAGCTAAGAATGCAATACATTCGTAATCTGGATGATGATTGTAGTTTTCTACTTTTCACTAACATGGAGCTAGAAGGGTTACCCCATGAGTTTCTCAAGGTAAGATGTAAGATGTTAGTCTTAACATCCATCTCCCACCTGGTACTTTTAGTAGTCTGCACGCACAGTGGAAATTTGTTGCCTTCTATTTCTGTCATTTTCAATCATCATCACTGCATGTTATTTACTATGAAGAAGTTGCACAGGGCCATCAATTATCATATTAGGATGTGTAACTTTTATGCTCAGACAAAAATTGATTTCGGTGGTTATTATAATTGTAAAATTAGGTCTTGGGCTTAACTCACACCCCAAAAGCTAGCTCATGAGGGGAGGATTGCCCAAGTCCATATAAGGAGACCAATTACCCATCCCTTTTCCGATGTGGGACTCTTAACACTCACCTGCACGCCCATGACTGGAGCACGGACAGTATAATATGGGGGCCCAACATCGGTGAACAAAGATTGGGATAAGCCTGGCTCTGATACCATGTAAAATTAGGTCTTGGGCCTAACTCACACCCCAAAAGCTAGCTCATGAGGGGAGGATTGCAAGTCCATACAAAGAGACCAATTACCCATCCCTTTTTCAATGTGGGACTCTTAACAATATTCAGTGACATCCTGCAGTAGTATACATTTCATATGTATTTAAACCCTAAACAAATTTAGCTTGATTTGTGTGATAAATAACAGTGTTATCAAAAACGAAAAGCGCAAAAAAGCTCTAAGGTCTATTGGGGCTTAAAGCGCAAAGCGCAAATAAAAGCGTGGGCTTTAATGACAAAAGGCGCAAAGGGAGAAAAAGTACAAATATTAATATTTAATCCAAAACTAATAATTATAAGCATGAATGACAAATATATGAACAAAGAAATTGAAAAACAATTACGATAAAGTGAAATATCAATTATTTAGTGTCGCCTCTTCAGAAGAGACTCATTGGCAAGGAAAAGTATGCCTTAGAAACTTGATGACGACAGTGAAGCTCACATAAAGCGAGGCGAAGCGCTCAACACATTTTGAGCCTCGCTTTAGGGCTTAAGCGCGCCTTTGATAACACTGATAAATAAGAGCAGAGCAGAGAAGAAAAATATTGACAAGTTGATGACTTAAGGAGTACAAACACCTATTTGTAGGTATCATTATTACAGAAATGATATTTGTCCAAGTTGGGACAATATTTTACTTAAGAACATGAAGCTTCTAGTTCTGGATTTTATATTTTAAGGTTAACACTTCACATTCCCTAATATTCAAACACGCCAACTCAAAGTTGAAATGAGGAAATCAACTAGAGTTTGTTGATTTTGAAAACATAAAAAGCAAATTGTCACCACAATGGTCGCCGGAGAACCTGCAGAAAATCAATGGAAAAGGTCTAATCACCGGGATCTTGCTGGAAGGTTCTGTTTGCAGAAAGTATTTTTACACTAACATATAACATTCTAAATCTATTAGAGGAAATCGTCATGAAATGCATTTCAAAGCGACTTAGGACCTGTTAAAAACTTGGCAAAATTTGTTTGACCATAGAACTTGTCAATTTTTGGCACAAATTTTTGACAAAAATCCCAAGAGCCCGACAACTAGAAGAAAGTGATTTTTGGGTTCTTTTAAAAATTTAAAACTTATCCCAAACTTTTATATTTTATAAAAAGAACCCACTAATTATTACTAAACTATAATCTATCTACCCAACCAATCCCCCATTAAACCATCCCTATCTATAAAGAATAACTTGCTATTACCATTTTTTTTTTCTTGCATTGATGTATCTTTGTAACCACTTGTAATTTGATGCAATCCCTTCGTTTCTCTAGTTGATAATCACGTGTGATCAGCTGATTTTTATTGTTTATCTATCTTTTTTTGTTCTCTATTTTGCTTTGTTTTTGGTATTATCTAGTTCATTATAAAATGATAATTTTGTGTCAAATATATGAGTATTTTTAATAGCTTTTAGAACTTATTGGTATAAATCATATTTCATGTTTCTTTTTTTTAAAAAAGTGAAATATGCTTCCCAAAAACTGTGCAAACATATGTTGAAACTTCACCAAAAACATCACCCAAGACTGATTTGCCAGAATCTACGTCCAAACGCTAGCTTAGTGTTGTCGACTAATGAATCTTTATAAATTATGTGTACTTGAAAGTTTGTAACTGCAAACATTTATGTATAAAAGGAACATGGAGATATGCGATTTGTCAATGTAGTGTCTTAGGATATTGCAATAGCCTATTTATGAACTATGATTTGCTCATTTGATAACATTATATAAGATTGGAGAAAATTTAATAGTTTTCACAACTAGTGGGGTTTTCATGTTTATTAGAAGAAATACAACTTAAAAAACCCAAATTGCATGTCCAAATGGGCCCTTAGAGTTAATCGCTTATGTTGGCTGCACAAGTTTCAATCATATTCACTTCGAAAGTATTTTACTTGATAAAAAAATTCTTTCAAAGAGCATTTCCTGAAGCCCTTTTCATTGTTGAATTCATGCAGAGCTTAGAAAGATCTGAAGATGGTAAAAGAAAAATCATTTTGAGAAGCCATCAAGTTTCACCGGTGCTAGAGCTTTGCAAGGTGAGTCAAGTAGAAATTATGACATGAGTGCAGTTTTTGCTGAAAGGCAATTTTGTGTCACAGGACTATTTTATGTCGTTGCACCTAATCTTTGGTTTTCTAGACTTTACGCGGTACATATTGATTGTTTGGGAAATACAGGAATTCATGTGATGCAATCAATGCAGTGTTTCCTCTACGACCATATATTGAAACTGTAACTTTTCTTTTTGTGTATCACCAGTTGAACTGTTCTCACTCATAATCGATCATAGTCTGGTTCATTTAGGTGAACGTAAGGAGCTTCTGTTTATTTGAAGTTAAGTGCTCTTGAAAAGTTAAACACAAAAACTTCTTTTTAAAAAATGAAACTAATGTAAGCTAGTTATGATTTATTTCATAATTTTGGTAAGTGTTTTGAAAAGCAATCCATTCCTGTCGACTAACTGACATCACTAAGCACCAACATCATATGACACTTGAGAGAAACAGAAGATACTGCTAATTCAATACTCAAGATTAGGTCTAATTATATATTCTTATTTTGTTTTTTGGCATAGAATGGAACATGTAAATGGACACACACACCATAGAATGTGTATTCAAAGAATGTCGAAAGTTCCAAATCCGCATGCAAAATCTTCAATGTTAAGTATTTATACAGAATTGACCTTTTTCATCCCTTTGAAATCTTCCAAGTCATTAATCTTTTTTATGTGTAAAGTTGTTGCCATGTGACCAGAAGGTCACGGGTTCAAGCCTTGAAAACAGCCTCTGGCAGAAATGCAAGGTAGGGCTGCGTACAATACACCCTTGTGGTGGGGCCCTTTCCCGGACACCGCGCATAACGGTAGCTGTAGTGCACCGGGCTGCCCTTTTTACTTCTTGTTACGACCCAAATCTGGCACTCAGGCGGCGACAGGGCACCTGACGAGCTACTATCCATAAGGTGAACTCAGCTTAGCTAAACTTGTGGAATACAAAATAAAGGAGAATTCTACTAACAGTTTCAGTGTATAGATAAGTGTCGAAACGTAATAAAAGTACTACGTCTGCCTATGAAACCCATAGTGAAAGTCATGGAGATACTATATTTGAATGCAAAGTATGGGTCGTAGCTCATATAGATACTGAGTCTGCTAAAAGTTGAAGAAGGTGCCATGATCTAATGGGACTCACCTCAATCAAAATGGACCAGAGCTAGAAGTCAGGTACCAGCCACCTGGTTGCTATCTTCACCCTTGTACAAACGACAAACCCAAACGACAATAAGCATGAGTCTAAAGACCCAACAAGATCTTACCCCTGAGGCAAGTCTTAGAAATTGCCGGTAATGCATAAAAACACAAATAAGCTGTACATATATAGGAATAATATAGACATACTGTACTAGATCAAAAATCATGAATACAAACAAAGAAGGCATGATAAATACTGTGTCGGAAATCTTATCAAGGGACATGGTAGTTGTTATATAAATGTCCACGTCTTATCCCGTTTTACAGAGTGGGGATGTACCTGTGTCTTACCCGGATTTTTATAACTTTAGCATCTACCTCTGGCTGAATACCCCATAGGGCCAGACAGAGTATGCTCATCTGATGAGATGATCTCATTGAAAGGCGATATTGCCTATTTTAAGTCAAGCTCAAATGCTCCCAACAAGAAACAGTGAAAAACAAAAGAGAAAAAAAAAGAAAGGATTATGGGGGCCCAGGATCAAGTCCAAAGGTCAATTCTCTATGATTCATTGATGAGAAAAACCTCAAGCTTAGTGCTGTTGTGGGTTAAGTTTTAGGTATCCTAGTTTATTGGGAAGTTCAATTTTTTTTTTTTTGTGTGAAGAGGAAGGTTTTGTGTGTGAATTATATGTATGGAGTTGAGGATTTTTAGGGAGTTGTTCAGCGGAGGGTCTAATAGCTGGGGGAGGGTGGTAATAATGGTGGTAGTGATGGTGGAGAGGGAGGAGGTGCTAGTGGTGGAAGAAAAGTGGGGGAGGGAGTAAAATGGGTTGGGCAGTGAGGTGGCATGCCACGTGGTAGCCACCTCACCGAGATGGCAATGCCATGTGGATTGAACATACATCCTGGACTACTCTATTGGAGGAGGGGCATATTTGAGCTACTTGTGCAATAGTAGGGGTACTTTTGCATCGTAAGTATAGGGGAGGGCAAATATGATCCTTTCTCAGAGTAGAGGGGCATTTTTGACCCTTTTTCCTTCTAAAACTTTCTTTCATGAACTTTTAGGCCCTAAACCTCGATCAACACCTTCAATAGGCTTTGATGTTAGGTTGTTTTAGTGTATTTATGTGAGAAATAGAGAGATAGGGGCTGAGGAAGAGGAAGTCACCGGTTTTAATGGAAAAAAGGGGGAAACTTTCCGCGATCTAGTGTTCTGTCTGGTGGTTGGGGGGGATTATATATTTTTCATATAGGTTGTTGTCAATGATCTAAAGGTATACGTTGGAATATCCAACGACCTGTACTTGGTCTAAATGGCTGTCAGCTGGGTCTATTTAAATTTTTTAATTTATCTTAATATAGACCGTTGATTACAGCTGCGAACTGTCCTTTTTCTTACCAAAAAAGCATATTTGTGGACATAAGCTAGTTTCTTAACCATTTTAGGTGCAAATTCTATTATTTATCTCCAGCCAAACTGGGTTTATGTGGTGCTGTTAAGTCCTTGCTCAAAGTTCAAGTCCCTGACAAAAATACCTGACAATTTTTTTTTACTGCTTCAGTCTCTGTGGATCTCTTCAATTCTTCCTCCTATTTTGTACCTCTTGAAATAGGGTCTCATAGTATGCAAAAATCTTACTTCTGAAAGTTCTTTGTCTGTCTTCCTTGATATAACATCCTAAACATTTGTGATTTAAAAGTTGTTTGTCTTTGAAGGTGGGATCAACCAGAAGAGCTGTTGCTATTTCCTATGGGCGCAGATGTGAAGCCAATGTTACTATCCTTGAACAGCTGGTAAGAAAATCCAGAAGTTTGCAGTTTTTGAGCATTTATGAAGAAAAGCGTTAGACTTTATACTTGATAATCATTGTAGTTTTATTTTATTGAGTACTAAATGTACTATGAGCTTTTACTTAATTTGTTTGGTTGCCTGTGGAGAACATTATTTTCACTGAAAATGTTGATGATTAAGGGTGTGTTTGGTATGGATTTTTCCAATTTTTCTATATTTGGTTGGTAACAATTTTTGGAGAACATTTTTTCTAGGAAAACAAGTTCCTTAAAAATGAGGAAAATGACTTCCCTAATGGAAGTAAGGAAAACAAGTTCCATTAGTGGCATTCAACATTAATTGTCTCCTCCCCACCCTCCAACACACCTCATTTTCACCCCACCCCCTTAGCCCCCATTCCCCTCACTCTCACCCCTACCTTCCATAATATTTGTCTAGATTATATACAAATACTTTTAGGATAATATTCTTCGCTTACATACAGAACAAAAAGAAAATAAGAAGCCCACTTATTTTCCAAGAAAATATTTTTCATGGAAAAGATTTGCTTTCATACCGAACACACCCTAAGATGAACTTTTTGTCAACGTAAGTTCCTGCTGGTTGCAGATTGACTGACCAAAATGTACTGATGTGCTGCCTTCTCCTCCTATTTCAAATTCCAGTTAATATTCATGTTTCCTGAACAATTTCAGATTCAGTTGCGTCACAAACTTGCTAGATTGCTTGGATTTTCAAATTATGCCGACTATGCCACTGATGATAGAATGGCAAAGTCTTCCTCTAAGGTTGGTGCAAAGTTCATTGATGATTGATATTCTTCACAGAATATGTACAGTTGTCCCTAAAGAAGAATACACTTTCCTCTTGGCTCCTGTTAGAAATGCATGTATTTCTTAACTCTATTCCTTTACGACTGTGAGAAAAAAGAGAAATTGAGAGAAAATATTGCTTGATTATTCCCTCATGCCACCAGGGTTTAAATAGCCAAGTGTACATGTTCTAAGAAAGGAGAGTGATCGCTTGTTTGGTCAAACTTCTAAAGTGTTTTTCGAAAAAGTACTTTTGGTGAGATACAATTTGTGTTTAGCTAATTCATTTAAACAACACTCCTGAGCAACAATTACTGTTTGACCAAACTTTTAAAAAGCGCTTCTAAGAGCCTGTTTAGATTGGATTTTGGCTTATAATCCTAACTTATGGCTTTTGGCTTATTTCTATTATTTTGACTTCAAGTGCTTAAGAGCATTTTGTTGTTTTATCCAAAAACTATAAAAGTGCTTCAATCCAAACGGTCTTTAAGTGTATTTTCTCATAAGTGTTTTTCAAAAAAGTACTTTTGGGAAAAGCTACTTTTTTTTTTTTAGCTTTTGAAAAACATCTGCTACTCCCCAAAAGCTTGGCCAAAGACCCACTTTTTTAAAAAAATAAGCACTTTTAACCTACCAAAAGCTTGGTCAAACATGCTATGAATCAAATACATAATCACGGGTAGTAACTCATAGTATACCATTTTTACAAGATCTTGGAATATCTACCAGATTCTGGCACTCCCCTTTAATCTGCTGCATAGAAATCATATATATCATGCTCGTTACAAATGTGACTGATATGAAGTTGGTGAGGGACTTGGTTAAAATATCTGCAAGCTGAGCATTTGACTCAACAAATTTTGTAATGATGTCTCCTGCGAGTATTTTTTCTTGGATGAAGTGAATCAATTTCAATGTGTTTAGTTATCTCATGAAACATTGGATTTGATCAAATTTTGATTCTCAGAGTCATATTTATCATTTTCGAGGCAGTATCAGGTCTCCTTATTAATCGGGGAAAGAGCTTCATTTATCCCATCAATACAGTTGCTGAGATAGAGTTGTTGGCTACAAAACTGGGAGGTAGAGTAGGTGAGTTCCCTACAACTTACTTAGGCATGCCTTTAGGTGCAAGAGTAAATCAAAAGGTATCTGGAATGGGGTTTTGGAGAAATGTGAAAAGAGGCTCACAAATTGGAAGAGTCAATACTTGTATTTAGGAGGTAGATTGACACTAGTGAACAGTGTGTTGGATGCAATACCTTCCTATATGATGTCTGTATTCCCAATGCCAACCAGTGTAGCTAAAAGCATTGATGCCCTCAGAAGAAATTTTTTGTGGCAAAGAAGCGAAGACAAGAAGAAGTTTCACTTAGTTAAATGGGAGGAATTGATTGTAAACAAGAAAGCAGGAGGTCTGGGAATTAGAAATTTGAGAAAGCAAAATCAAAGTCTCATGATGAAGTGGCTTTGGAGTTTACTAATGAGGAAGACATGCTTTGGAGGGATGTCATCACAGCTAAATATGGTATGGAAGATAGGTGGATGACAAAGGTGACAAGCACTCCATATAATTGCACCATGTGGAGGGCAATAAGGAATTTGTGGCCTATCTTATACCACAAAACAAGAGTGAAGGTGGGCAATGGGCAAAAGACCTCATTCTGGGAAGATAAGTGGAACGGTGACTGTACAATGAAACAACTGCATCCTGAGTTGTTTACTTTAAACCAACAAAAATTGGCCACTGTGGCTACAATATGGACTTGACAAGGGTGGAATCTGGCACTAAGAAGACACTTATATGACTGGGAAATTGACAAAGTGGCAGAATTTCAGAATTCTTTAGCTTCCTTCACTACTCTCACTGATGAGAAAGATTTGTTGATATGGAAGAGAGATAGTCAAGGGCGGTTCTCTGTCAGATCAGTGTACAAGGAGCTTAATATGTATGCAAGTCAGGAGATCAGTTGGCCATGGAAGATGATTTGGAAACCTAAGGTGCCTTACAAAGTAAACTGTTTTTTATGGTTACTAACTAAAGAAGCAGTTTTGACTCATGAAAATCTTAAAAAAAGAGGCTACCAATTGGCATCCAGGTGTTCTCTATGTGGAGAGCAAGCTGAGACAATAAACCATCTCTTTTTGCATTGCCCGTGGACAGATCAGCTTTGGAGAATGTTCATTTGCCTGAAAGGGATCAGGTGGGTGAAACCAGGGAGCATTAAGGGAGTTCTAAGTAGTTGGAATAGGGACGGTAATGCTTCAAAGGAGGAGGAGAGATGGAAGATTGTCCCAGCATGTATATGGTGGACAATTTGGAGAGAAAGAAACAACAGATGTTTTGAGAATGTGCAGAACAGCTTGTAGAAGATCAAAATGAACTGTCCAGGCGTTTTTTATGTTTGGTGTAAACTTGATGTATTAGCTCAGACAGAAGATATCGTTGATGTGCTAGATTATTTATAGGCACCAGTTAGCTCGAAAATGATGTAAGTTGTAATAGTTTTTGGAGGGGAACTACACTTTTGGTTGTAGTTTACCTGTGGATATATAGAGTAAAGTTACCAGTTTCAAAAAAAAACTTTGTTATCACACACAAGTTCCATCTAGTTGATTTCTACAAGTTTCAATATTCTGAGCAACTAATCAATCTAAAGTAGTTCTCAAGTTGACACAACCATTGTTCGGTGTTCTTCTTATGCACTAGATCTAGCAATCATATTTTGTTTGTTGCTCTTCCAAGATACCAAATTACCTCCTAGAACACAACATCTAGACGTAGACAACCTATTAGAAGGTGACCCTGCCCAATCAATGTCTGTATATCCAACAATCTACTCATAGCCTCGATCCTCTAAAGCAATCCTTTGCTAGAGCTGATTTTATATATCGAAGTATACAAACAATTACATCCCAGTAACTATTACACGGTGAGTCAATAAACTGACTTACAATGCTCACATGAAAATGAATGTTAGATCGAGTAACTGTGAGATTGTTTAACCGGCTTTATCTTGCCAACTAGTCTCCTATACCTTCAGGATCACTAATTGGCTCCACTTGCCGTGACAAAAGTTTAATATTCGGGTCCATAGGAGTATCAATAGGTTAACAAGTCATACCCATTTTCTCAAGAATCTCTAGGGCATACTTACGTTGTAAGACAGTAATTCTTGATTTGGACCGAGCGACTATGTTGCTCGGACTCGGGTGCGGATATCCTAGACGGGTGCGGGTATCCTAGACGGGTGCGAATTCGAGAGTCGGATTCGTCAAAATCTAAATTTTAAGATTCGGGGATGCGAATCCGAGTATGGATACGGGTGCGGGGATTCGGCGCGACCCGTATAATAATTTAACTTAAAAAAATACTTTGAGTTATAATAATTTAATAATTAAAACTATTCAAAAGAATATGAAAAAATTACAATAAAAAATAAGCAATTTAACAAAAGGTTATGTTCAACTAGTAAATTTATCCGTGCTTCACGCGGGTTAAAAATATAAGTTAATTATCAAAAAATTCTGGACCTGCTAGTAATTATAGTAATTTAAAATTTATTACTTATTTTATAAGAAAGAAATAGTTATAAAATACCATATGCTAGATATTTAATAAAATTTGAATATATATGTGCTCTAGTGCAAATTGCAATATCTACAATTTGGTCAAAAAAGTAAAAGTTATGTGTCATGTCATCACTTACGTGTCAGTGACTCAAGAGAAATAAATGGGTTATATACAATGTACCCATTACAATTTACAATTAAAGATTTAAAGTCCCTCTTTCACTGTTCTGTCTTTTCTTCTCCAAGATAACCTCTCACTCCTATCTGTTTCTTTTCCAAGACGTCTATCGGCATTCCAAATTTCAGGTTACCGGTCGGAATTCTTTTCCTCTGTTTCGGCCGGAAACATGAAGCAACAAACATATATAACAAGAGGAAAAGCTAGAAAGGAGACAAAGATAAGGCCTATAATATTGTCGTAAATTTGTTTTATTTTTATTTTAAGAAATCGAATCTCAATTTTCCCCCAAATTTGTTCTTGATTTTGGTCAACGTATCCGGATGCGTTTGACCGAATCCGAGACGCACCCCGCACCCGCACCAGCGTTGGTGTCGCGTCGAGACGGGTGCGGCGGCAAAACGGAAGAGTCCGCGCAACATAGCCGAGCGACCTGAGTGCTCAAGAAATAGTTCAAACTACCTAGGTCTTTCATTTGGAAGTGCTAAAAGAGATGTTGCTTTAATTTATTTATACCATCTTGAACATGACCTATGATGACTAAATCATCAATTCAAACTACCATAGTGCAGGTTATCTTTATCTGAAGTGGTTGCCTTCAATCGCTCATGAGACACCAACTAACTCAAACTTCTTAGTATGTGCAGAATAAAGCATGACCCCTTGTCTCGACTCTCTTCCTGTTGAACACAGGAATATGCATCCTCATGAGAAGGAAAGGGGATTTTATCGAGACCGTGAACCCTTATCTGATTATATTCTTGGTTCAAATCAGTCAGAAAATCATAGACTATTTCCTTCATTCAAAGTAATGAATCCGAAGGATTGTGGGCCAAAAGCCTCCATTCGAAGTCAGGTAAATGAGTGTACTCGGAATGTACTTGCAACCCTCCAGTGTAAAATTTTCTCCAAAAAAGTACCGGAAAAGGTCCATGCGCCGGCCCGGTGCTTGAACTTAAGCTCACCTAGGGGTCCTACTAATTGAGTTAAGGAAGCACGCCTGCCTAGTGCTGGAAGATCAAGGAAGTTGGTGACCTGATGACAAGGGAGCCGGCGACCAAGTCCCGGTGAACGGCGGCCGTAACTATAACGGTCCTAGGGTAGCAAAATTTCTTGTTAAGTATGCCTTAGAACCTTGATGACGATACTGAAGTGCACATTAAGCGAAACGAAGCGCTCAACACGTTTTGAGCCTTTTAAACGCGCCTTTGACAACACTACGTAACTTCCCTAGCTCCAACATAGCAGAAGGGGCACTTCTGCCCCCCTACTCAACAAAGGGCCTGCCGCTCATGCTTTTTTTTTAATCTGATTCGACAGGGCTCTGGATGAGGCCCTTACTTAAAAGGGCTTCAGCCCCAACTGATCTTTCTTCCACCTTTGAAAGTACCGATAGCGTGACAGCTTGTGCAGAGGTATTTCTGGGGATTCTTATAGGGCTTTTCTTACCAGTGCAAGGGGAAGTCCTTGGTGGTGTTTGTTTTCGCAGGCCACTGTCATAGATTAATTTCGATGTATACAACCATCTCAAAGCAGTAAAAGAGGGACAACTCCGCTTCTTGGAACTCTAGTGCTGTAGAGGGAGAAAACTCACCTCAGAAGGACATCAATGGCTCTGATACCATGACGTTTTCAAAAAGAAGAAAACTCTTTGATGAATTTATATACTTATACAATAAGTAGAAAATATTACATAATCAATTACAATTAATACAATATCAATTACTCCTATGATTAAGCTAGGAAATCAATCTATCAACCAAAAGCTATCTCAAAGGATGTTGCCTATATGCTTTGCGCTAAAGAAACTAAAAAAGAAACCATCCAACCATTCAAAGTAGGATCCCAAGGATTTTGTGCCAAAAGCCTCCACTCCAAGTCAAGTAAATGGAGTGGTAAGCTGACTAGAGTTTTCCCAAATAGGGAGCTGCAGATGTACTGACAGTGCTGGAAAGTGAGCCTATTTGTCGGAATGCTGCCGGAAAAGCTTCTCAAATCACTGTGAGGGTATTGGGATGCCGGTCGACTGGTTATTTGCGAAAAAAAATATGGTGAAAAGTGGTTAAAAAATATCAAACATGTCGGATAACCGTTCTTCATCAACCAATGGAACTTTGATGCTAAGGTTAGATTGAACAAGCGACTCCACAGACTGCAAACAGTGAAGAAAGTTCACTGGGAAAAGGTCGTGCACACTCCGGAGTCAATGCCGGTGGTGCATGGAGTCACGTGACGGGTGTCTAGCAGTTGATTTTTTGGGGTCGAGTCGCACAATGAAGTTGGGTCTCACTGATATGTGCACAGTACTGACAGAGAGTGACAAACTCGTTCGACAGTAAACACCACAACAAATAATGCAATACTGAAGCAAGGAAACAATAGATAATAATAAGAATTACAGAAATAGGAGAGTAGTTAGAATAGTAACAGGAAAGTAATAATTATACTGCGAAGGACAAACTAGACTACACACAACTACCTACTAACCTTCTACCCTAATCCTTGACCTCCATATCTTCTGTCTAGGGTCATTTCCTCGGTAATCTGCAGATGTGCCATGTACTGTCTAATCACCTCTCCCCAATACTTTTTTGGCGCCTACTTCTACCTCTCCTCAGACCCACCTTTCAATGTGGACAGTAAACACAGTGGCCTGAAAATTGCACGGCGACTTGATTACTCCTTCAAGCAATTGGGGTGGGGTATAAATCGCTAATATGCATGTTTCAAAAAAGGAAAGAGAATCAAATACATAATTATGGGGAGTAAATCATGCTATACTATATTTACAAGATCCTAGAATATCTGCAAGATTCTAACAACTACCTTTTCTTTCCTTTTAATAGTTCTAACCACTACTATATAAACAAGAGAAGGACGTTGCCCAAAATGTTAAGAGGTGGTGATTTTTTTTTTTTTTTCCACTATATGCAAAGACTAACAAATTATCCCATAGATTGGAATGTCATTATCAAGTTTGCAAAATGGATTTGTTCGTCCATTCTCATGATTTTGAAACTTCTTAGGTGTTTGAGTTTCTGGAGAGTCTCTCTGCCAGCTTGAATGATTTAGCCTACAGGGAACTTTCAATGCTTAAAGCATTAAAGGTAACTTCGAATCTACTATATGTCAAGACTCAAGAGTTCAGCTTATGCTTGGTCTGTTTCACCTATATGCTTCACCTCTTGAAGATTTTTCTGTTCTGGTAATATAGAAGAAAGAGGAAGGTGAATCTCCTTTTGGCATGGAGGATCTTGCATACTATGTCAAAAGAATCAAAGATCAACAATTCCATATGAATTTTGGAGTAATTAGACAGTACTTTCCTATCAATTTGGTTTTATCCGGCATCTTCAAAATCTGCCAAGACTTATTTGGTAATCACCGCAATTGTATTTGGTGTTGTCTTTGATTCTTCTTTCCTAACGCATTGTGCAAGAATGTAAATAATTGTAATTCTTTGTTCAATATTAGGCTTAGGTTTTAAGGAGGTTGAAGATGCTGCGGTTTGGCATCCAGATGTTCAGTTTTTTTCAGTTTCAGATCTAAATTCTAAAGAGCTTGTTGGTTATTTTTACCTAGATCTGTACTTCAGGTTATCCCAGTTCGATTATTCTTTTACTGCTTTAATGTGCTTGCTTTATCAGCTTTATGGTAGAATACTGAAAATCTGTTACAATTTGAACAGAGTAGGCAAATATTCTCACACCTGTGTCATAGCTCTTCAGAATGGTTCACTAAATAATGGTTCTAGACAGGTAACTGCTGTATGTATCACTTGCTTGGTTCTAGTGCTTAGATTTTCAGTTAATGACATTTCTTGAATCCAGATCCCTGTGGCTCTACTTGTTTCTCAATTTGAAAAGGAAGTTGATGGTCACCCTGGGTTATTGCAATTCTCAGAAGTGGTTAATCTTTTTCATGAATTTGGTCATGTGGTATGTAACTTTCCTTTGAAACCCAGTGCAAAATTTAAAAACTAGTCTAAATTCCAGTTGTTTCTCTTGTCACGTTATAATGCATTTGGAGAGCTTTGTTACCCTGTCACTTGCCTTCCAATTAAATAATATATTTTTTTAATCTTATCCTATCTTGCAAATATTGTTTTGACTACTAATTTTTGAGGAAAAACCTTGTGGAGCACTCTCGTCCATTGCCAGCTATACGACTTGTTAGTCAAGGCGTGCGCTGGATTCATTCCAAGTAACTACCACTGCCTTCAAAAAGTGGATTTACTCGGATCGAATCCATGCTAAATGTTTGCTGAGCTGCCTTACTTAGCAAACATACCGATCATCTGCAGCTCTAACCAAAGAATTGAAGTATGCTGCCATGAAACTTTACTGTTTACATTGCCTGGAAGGAGAACTATAGAGCTTCACTTTTAACATTATTTTGTTCAAGCTACTGGAAGACTTTCACCGAGAAATGCTAGATCTTATTCATAGTTGTTATGTGCTTGGAGTAAAGAGTATCATGTGTAAAATTCTGACACCCATGACGTAGGGAGGGCTAATGAGGGTGGGTCAAGGAGAACAACTGATAGAATTCTAGTTAGGCAAGCTCCCTAACTATGTTGCTCGGACTCTTCAAAAATGTTGACAGTTGCGGGTCGGATCCTCCAAAAATAGTGTATTTTTGAAGGATCCGACACGGGTGCGGCAACATTTCTGGAGAGTCCGAGCAACTTAGCTCCCTAATAAGGGATCATATATGATATGACACATTGAGTAAATCTCACTAGGGAAAAGGAGAGAAAAGTGATGTGCTGTGTACGAGAGAACACAGTTCACATGGTACGTGTGCTTTTAAGCTTGATATGGCGTAACTTGAGACAAATTTATGCGGTACAATCCGTACTATAGGTCTTGGTATTTTTCAAATATGGAGTCAAATCCGGACTCTCACAATACGATAGTTGGGCAAATCTCAGCAAGGACGCTGAGTGACACCCATGAAAGAGGGCGACGTGATAATGGCGTGTCAAGGAGAATGACTGACAGATTCTGGGCTGATAGAATTTTTTAAAAAGGAGTGCATATGACACTTACCTCACATCATAAAAGGAGAGAAAGTGATGTCTTATATAAGACACAGCACAAATTCACATGATGCATATGTTGTTGGGCTCAATGTGACATTCTTCAAGGGGACCAATCCGTAAGATATGTTGAATCAAGCTAACACTACGTACCTATCATAGAGTTGTGCTGTGAAAAAAATTTGAAAAACTAGCCACATAAGTCCCAACTTGTCGACAAAGAACTCTTTTATCCTCCTGATTAGATTTTGCTTTTTGCTCCTTAAAATTTCATTTGTCTTTGCTCATGCAGTGTTCTGTAGGGTGACAGTGACATGCTTGCATAACAAGACCTATTGAAAAGGCAAAGTAGAACAAATCTAAAGGGAAAGCCGTACAACAACTGAGATGACTAAAATCACTTCTCTTTTTTTTTGTTCTTTCTTGCTTCCTTCCTATCATTCACACTAGCTACACAATCCTTTTTGACCCCGCCTAAGATCTTCTCCTTTATGCGGATCGTTTCGTATTTGTTAATTATTTTAAAGTTCACACTAATTTTTCTATTAATTTATTGCAAATAGACATAGCCAATATTAGACTTCCTTTGGTAGTTATAATTGCTTCAGCTTTTCTTGGTATTAAAGTGTATCAGCCAGGGGCACACTCTTATCATTCGTCAGTAGAAATGTGCCCTAGGTCTCTTGCCTCATGCTGACGTGCTTAATTCTCATCCTTTGGCCACTCCTCTTACTGGTGGTACCAAGCTTACGTTGGATGTCACTTCTCCGTCTCTGATCTAGCATCCGTTTGGTTATGTTAAAATTTTTGATACTATTTTTTTCATAAGAACCTGTACGAATATCAAAGATGATAGCAGGATGTATCGTTTTTTAATATAATATAATACTCTATTCGTTTCACTTTTTTACAAGGAAAATATTACAATTGCAAGTGAAATATATTTTTTTTACCACAATTTTCTTCAAATATTTTTAAAAGATTTGTAATTATAAAAGATGGTAATTTATAGATTTTTATCTTGTTCTATTTATGTATATCCTATTTCAAAAATATTAAGAAACTTATATTCGAACTAAGACTGAAAATTAGAAGGTTATGACCCTCCATACTCTGAAATGCTTCATTCTTTTTGGATTGGAGGGAGTGACGATAACATCCAAAATATAGGATTTTCCCAATAAAATCAATACTAGTGAGTGACATTAATTGTTAAGAAACAATAAACCGAATAAGCAGTCTAGCTTTCATATATATATATATATATATATATATATACTTATATATATATATATATATATATAAGTATTTTTGTGATTTCTTAGATCTAATATCCTTTGTTTAGCCATCACTAAGTATAGCATCTGCAAAATTTAGTTCTTGTTAATATTATTAGATTGCTTTGTTGTCACCTATTAATAGAAACAAAAAAAAATTGAAAGAGTTGGTTTGATTTTTGTGGGGTCAAACCCATGTGGAAGAAAATTCCATGTGCCAATTTACTTGGAGGGCAAGCAAAACTTTGTGGAGGACAAATTTTCTATTTATTTTTCCTTTTCTTATTTTGTTCTTGAAGCCCAAGTTTGACCATCTATAATAGGATGGTCATACTTCATTGTTGAAACCATCCTAAAATTCATAGTTAAATACATTGTAAGAGTAGAGAGTTGAGAAGCAATTTTCTTAGGTGTAGTTGAGATCTCTCCCCTTTCTTTGTTAATATATAAAGACAGTTGTTCTCTGGTGGATGTAGGATCATTTAGATTCGAACTACGTTAAATCTTGTGTTCTTTCTCTTGTTCTTTATTTCACGTTTTCGCTAACAATTGGTATCAGAGCCAAGGTTTTGTCTGAGTATGCTCTGTGGTTGCAGCACAGTCTGAACTTCCACATCAAAAAAGAATTACTTTGGTTTTCTGTATTTCAAAATACTATTTGTAGTAGAAGAGGACAAACAAGTAACGATGTGTTCCATGAAGTTTGAAATTGATAGATTTAGTGGGCGCAACAACTTCAATATCTGGGAGATCCAGGTGATGGCGTTATTGCGGAGGGAAGGTTCAATTCATGCTATTGACGGAAAGTACCTCGATGGTACATCGGAGTCCGACAAGGAGATGATTGAAGGTGATGCATTGAGTGTCATCCAACTGTCCCTTACACTTGACGTGCTCTATGAAGTGAGTACAGGTACCGACGAGATGGCAAACAGTTATGGGACAAACTGCAAGGGCTTTACCAGGACTGGTCGGTGACAACAAGGATTTTGTTACAACGGCGTCTTCACACATTTAGGATGGAGTCAGGTACTTTGTTGCAAGACCATCTAGATGCGTTCAATAAACTTGTCATGGACTTACAGACTGCTGGAATTAAAAAGAATGAGGAGACGCTAGCATGTGCTTTGCTATTTTCATTGACTTCAAAATATCGTGATATTGAGAATTCAATGATGTATAGCAAGAAGCCTATCACTCTTGAGCAAGTGCGGCAAACACTTAACTCTTGTGATGTGCGGAGGCATTTTGAAGGAGATAAAGATGATGAAGCTAGTGGGCTCTTTATGAAAGGCCGTACTAGCCAACAGGGAAGGAGCAAATCAAAACATAGATCGAAGTATCGTGTGAACAAGAAGAATGCGGAGTGTTGGGGCTGTCACAAAAAGGGGCACTTTGAACGAGATTGCCCAATGTCAAAGTCCAAAGAAAAGGCGAGTGCATCCATTGTTGAACAAGTGCATGATTCTGATAATGAATATGTACTTACAACATCATGCAATAGTGGAGTCTATGGCAACAAATAAGTGCTAGATTCTGGTTGTACTCTGCATATGACATTCCGAAGAGATTGGTTCAACAATTATAAGAAAAGTGGAGGAACTGTAGTAATGTGCAATAATGCAACTTGTAAAATAGTTGGCATTGGCTCAGTTCGGGTTGGCTGCCATGATGGAATCGTGTGGACTATTACAGATGTCCGTCATGTTCCTGATCTGAAGAAGAATTTGATCTCCCTGGGTACTCTGGATAAACAAGGCTACAAGTACATGAGCGAGGGAGGAACTATGAAGGTGACTAAAGGTTCCTTAGTCATGTTGAAGGCCAAGCTGGAGGATGGCCTTTACACACTGGCAGGAAGCACCATTGTTGGCTTTGTTAATGCATCTACAGTGCAGTTATCAAATGATGACAGGGCAAGATTATGGCACATGAGACTGGGTCATATGAGCGCATGAGGATTGGAGATGCTGAGCAACCGAAACCTTTTGAATGTTAAGAAGATCAGCACACTTGAATTTTGTGAGCACTGCATCCTAGGGAAGCAAAAGGTCAACTTCAGCATTGGCAAGCACAAGACGGGAGGGGTGCTAGACTACATCCATTCATATTTATGGGGTCCCTCTAAAGTTCCATCGAAGGGTGGAAAGAGGTATCTTCTCACATTCATCAATGATTTATCACGAAAGGTTTGGGTGCGTTTCTTGAAGGTAAAAAGTGATGCTTTTGAAGCATTTAAGGAGTGGAAGATATTGGTTGAGAATCAAATGGAGCAGAAAATCAAGTATCTTCACACAGACAATGGCTTGGAGTTTTGCAGTGAAGAGTTTAATGATTTCTGCAAAGTTCATGGAATCTCAAGACATAAGACGGTCAGGCACACACCACATCAGAATGGAGTTACCGAGAGGATGAACAGAACTCTTCTTGAAAAGGCTAGTTGTATGCTCCTACAAGCCAAAATGTCTAAAGTGTTTTGGGCTGAAGCAGTTCACACTGTTTCTCATATTGTCAATCGATCTCCAACATCAACGATTGACTTTAAGACTCTGAATGAGGTATGGTCAGGTGAACCCTTTAACTATTCATACTTGCGAGTATTTGGGTGTTCAACTTATTATCATGTTAATGAAAGAAAGCTTGAACCAAGGGCTAGGAAGGCCATATTCGTAGGGTATGTGGATGGAGTAAAATGGTACAAACTTTGGTGTTTGTCTTTACTCAAATTTGTAGTTAGTAGAGATGTTACCTTTGATGAATCATCTATACTTGATCCTAGTAAAGTTTCTGTGGAGTTATCAGGAAATGAGAACAACGAGCAGGTGGAGCTTCCGGTGGAGCTAACCAAGGAGAAGGATCAAGAGACTCAAGTTGATGAGTCAAAAGATGCAGATCTTGAAGAACTTGTTGTCAATGAACCATACACAATTGCGAAGGGAAGGGACAAAAGGCAGATATGAAAACCGGAACGCCTTATAGAGCAAGCAAATCTGATTACATATGCGTTCGTAGCTGCAGAAGAAGAGATTAAGGATTTTGAGCCGTCCTCGTATGTTGAAGCAACTTCTTGCTAGGATGCTGCGCAATGGCAGTTAGCCATGACGGAAGAGATGGAGTCTCTTCACAAGAATCAGACATGGGTCTGAATTGAAAGGCCAAAGGGGAAGAGGATAGTTGGATGCAAATAGGTCTATTGAAAGAAAGAGGGAATTCCAAAAGTGGAAGATGCTAGGTTCAAGGCAAGATTGGTTGCAAAGGGTTTCAGTCAGAAGGAGAGAATTAACTATAATGAGATCTTCTCTCTAGTCATGAAACATAGCTTAATGCGCGTGCTACTAGCATTGGTTGCACAATTTGACTTGGAGCTTCAACAGCTTGATGTCAAAACTGCTTTCTTACATGGTGATCTAGAAGAAACAATCTATATGGATCAACCTGAAGGTTTCCTAGCTGAGGGGAAAAAAAGATCATATATGCCAATTGAAGAAGTCTTTGTATGGTTTGAAGCAATCCCCTAGACAGCGGTACAAGAGTTTTGATGCATTCATGACTACACATGGATTCTCAAGGAGTGCATTTGATAGTTGTGTGTATCACAAGAAGATGTCTGGTAACTCTATGATTTATTTACTGTTGTATGTTGATGATATACTTATTGCTGCTAACAACATCACAGAGATAAATAATTTGAAGAAAATGTTGAGCAAGGAATTTGACAAGAAGGATTTGGGAGCTGCAAAGAAAATCCTTGGAATGGAGATTTCAAGAAAAGACGGTGTTGTATATCTTTCTCAGAAGAGGTACATCGAAAAGGTTCTTGAGAGATTCAATATGCATATGAGCAAGCCTGTAAGTACACCGTTAACTCCTCAATTTAAACTTTCAGAGTTACAAATGCCTCAGTATAAGGATGAGCTGGAGCATGAGCATATGTCAAAGGTTCCTTATGCTAGCGCAATTGGTAGCACTATGTATGCTATGGTATGCACACATCCAAATATTGCTCAATCTGTAAGTGTGGTAAGCAGATACATGGCCAACCCAGGAAAGAGGCATTGGGAAGCTGTCAAGTGGATATTGAGATATCTCAAAAGAGCTTCCGATGTTGGCTTAACCTTTCGAAAAAGTGAAGGTATTTAAGTTCTCGGTTATGTGGATTCTGACTATGCAGGGGATCTTGATAAAAGGAGGTCCACAACTGGATACATCTTTACTCTCATTGGCAGTGCTGTTAGTTGGAAATTGACTTTACAGTCGATTGTCGCTTTGTCTACAATAGAGGCAGAATATATGGCAGTAACGGAGGCAGTGAAAGAAGCTATCTGGTTGAAAGGTTTGGTGGCAGAATTGAGTTTGGTTCAGCTGGAATCAACTCTAAGATGTGATGGTCAAAGTGTTATTCATTTGATTAACAATCAAAGATTTCATGAGCGCACCAAACACATTGATGTCGGATTCCATTTCATCCGAGATGTCGTTGAAGAGGGAACTATCAAGGTCGCGAAGGTTTTCACAGACGATAACGCTGCAGACATGTTGACCAAAATAGTCCCGCTCGCCAAGTTTGCACACTGCAAGGACTTGGCGGGGGTACGCATCAACTAATGCAACTCTGGGAGAACAACTGCTAGGTGGAGCTAGTATGTTCAACAAAGTTTGATTCTTCCTGTTTTTTACAACGGGGTTGCCCAGTAAGCTTAGAAGTTTTGGCCGAAGTTGTTCATACGCATGCTCGAAACGCAAACCAAAGTGGAGATTGAAAGAGTTGGTTTGATTTTTGTGGGGTCAAACCCATGTGGACGAAAATTCCATGTGCCAATTTACTTGGCTAGGAAATGAACTTGGAGGGCAAACAAAACTTTGTGGAGGACAAATTTTCTATTTATTTTTCCTTTTCTTATTTTGTGCTTGGAGCCCAAGTTTGGCCATCTATAAAAGGATGACCATTCTTCATTGTTGAAACCATCCTAAAATTCATAGTTAAATACATTGTAAGAGTAGAGAGTTGAGAAGCAATTCTCTTAGGTGTATTTGGGATCTCTCCCCTTTCTTTGTTAATATATAAAGACAGTTGTTCTCTAGTGGACGTAGGATCACTCGGATCCGAACCACGTTAAATCTTGTGTTCTTTCTCTTGTTCTTTATTTCACGTTTTCGCTAACAAAAATGGTGGATGATAGAAGAAGAATTACAATGAATCAATTGTTTGGTAGATCTTGATGATATTAACTATCTCATATGGCGTCCTCCAACTGAAAAAAATTATGAAATTGTAATATTATAGTAGAATAATAAAACTAAAATGAAGTTATACGTTGTCATCTGAAATAAATATCTACTATCTTATGGCAAGTTCTGAAATTTGAACATCCCTAGATTATGACTAAAGTTTTAAGCAGGTACAACTCCTTTTCTATGGTGTTCAGTAATTAGACCGGCTTTCCTCCTCTAATATTATGCTCCTGTAGATGCTTGATAAATGGTGTACTTATGCCCTGTTGTTTAGACTAAAATTGACGGGGCACCACTTTGTTGATACTTATCATTTAGCTGTGGTACTCATGTTGATAAACTTTTACCTTAATTGTACTTCTTTATATAAAATCTCATCCACACTTCCTGGTTAATTTTTAGAACAGCTACGCTTATTCTTACTCGTGTATTTACTTCAGGTACATCACATTTGCAGCTGCGCATCCTTTTCAAAATTCTCGGGGCTGAGTCTGGATCCTGATTTTGTGGAGATCCCTGCCCTTTTGATGGAGAATTGGTGTGTTTTTAATAGTTTTCCTTTTATATTGTTAGCTTACGGTCTTACAAGTTTGAAATACTTGTGCTAGGTGCTATGAAAGCCTCTCGTTGAGACTGATCTCTGGCTTTCATCAGGTACTTCCACTGTACTCTCTTTTCAATCTCGACTATTTTCAGTAGGATGAGTCAGACTTGCTACTATTCTTTTTTTCCTTGCTCTTCCATCCATGATCTCTTCTGCAAGAAATGTTCTTTTGAGTTTAGAGAAATAATTCCCTTGAAAAAAATGAAAATAATAAGCAGTTACTTTGAGGAAGAAACAAAAGAAACTTTCACCTTGTACCGTTGCGTTTTTACTTGCTTATGTTAACTTTCATGCAAGTTGAACCATAGACTTAAAGTTTGACGCACCGATTTCAAATCAAAAACCATGCTTTATGTGAAAGTTATTGCAAACAAGTTTGGTAATTGTTTTATATCAGATAGTTCAATTATGTTAATCCTCTATCTCAGTCATATGCCTCTTGTAGGATATCACAAAGCCCATTAAGGATGATCTTTGTAAATCACTTAAGAAATGGCGATGCTCATTCTCAGCACTGAAATTGAAACAGGAGATCTTTTATTGTAAGTCTTTCTATTAACTTGCCAAAACTAGCAATTTACTGGTTCTTCTTCTAATCCATGAAAGGCTAACTTAGTCTGTTCTTTGGGTCCTTTTAGATGCTAAAATTGGTATTCTTCAACTCAAGCATGTATAACGTGATTTTCTAGGAAATATAAGAATTCTGTCAGATACACTTGCTGCTGCATGTATTCAGAACTTGCGCTTGTCATGCATGCCTTATTAAGTTGCCATTATTTCAGTGACATAGTGACATGCTTACTGCTTTCCAATTTTTGTATGATATATTCTTGGGAAGTACAATGTTACATGCTACACCAACATACCTAGTGAAATCCCACAAGTGGGGTCTGAGGGGGTAAAGTGTGCGCAGACCGTACCACTACTTCGTGGAGTTAGAGAGGCTATTTTTCGAAAGATCCTCGGCTCAAGTGCAACAAATCCAGCACAAGGAAGAGGGAAATAGTGAAGGAAGCATAACAACTAATAAGAGAAGCAGTGCAAAGCCTACCAGAAAGGAATAAGAACAACAACAAAATAATGCGATAATCGAAACACAATAAACAATAGACAATGATGGGTATCAAAAACAAGAGCTACAAAAATATGGTTAGTACGACAAACACCAGTAAGCCTAAACCCTCTAAAAAGCAAGATGACACTCCGCTACCTACTAACCTTTTACCCTGATACACATCCTCCACACCCTCCTATCTAAGGTCATGTCATCGGTAACCTGGAGTTGCACCATGTCCTATCTAATCACCTCTCTCCAATATTTCTTTGGCCTACCTCTACCTCTCCTCGTACCTACTATATCCAACCTCTCGCACCTCCTCACTTAGGCGTTTGCACATTTCCTCTTCACATATCCAAACCATCTCAATCTCGCTTCCCTCATCTTGTCACCACAGAGGCCACTCCCGCCTTATTCTGAATATCCTCATTCATATTCGTATCGCTCTTGGTATGCCCATAAGATGGATGACTTTTTCTTTTTCCTATATTTGTCCACCAGTCTCCTCACAAGATGGATGACTTCTGTAGTCGATTGCCCCGGAATCTAAATTGGTTCTTAGAAATGGAGACACCCCTCCTCACCCTCATCTCCACTACATTCTTCCAAATTTTCATAGTGTGGCTTAGCAACTTGATACCCTCTAACTGTTACAATTTTGGATATCATCTTTGTTCTTGTACAACGGAACCATTGTACTCCACCTCCATTCTTCGGGCAATTTTGCCGTCTTAAAAATGACATTAAACAACACAGTTAACCACTCCATACTTGCCATGTCTGTACTCTTCCAAAATTCCACCAAAAGCAAGATCATCTGGTTCGATCGCTTTTCCCCTGCTCATCTTACTAATAGCATGCTTAACCTCCTCAACCTTAATATACCTATGATACCCAAAAGCCTGATGTCTCTCAGAGTAATCCAAATGACCCAACATAATGTCTCTGTCCCCCTCTTCGTTCAAGAGTTTGTGGAAGTATGCTTGCCATATTCGCCATAGGAGGGTCTCTTCCACCAACACCATGCCTTCCTCATCCTTGATGTACTTTACTTGATCAAGGTCTCGGACCTTCCTCTCTCTCGCCTTTGTGAGCCTGTACAATTTCTTGTCTCCGCCTTTGTCCCCTAGTTCAGCATATAGGCATTCGAAAGATACCTTCTTAGTTGCCGTAACCGCTAACTTAGCCTCCGTTTTCATGGCCTTATATATTTCCTTATTCACCCGCTTCTCCTCCTCGTCTTTGCACTCCACCAATCTTGCATAAGTAGTCTTCTTTGCCCGCACGTTGCCTTGGACATCTCCATTCCACCACCAATCCCCTCGATGTCCACTAAAGTTATCCCTCGACACCCCTAGCACGTCTCTTTCTATATCCCTAATGCAACTAGCTGTCTTATCTCACATGTTGTCCGCGTCCCCACTATTTCTTAGCCCTCATCACCATTAACTTCTCCCCCATCTCTCGAGAGAGGGCAAGGGTCAATCCACCCCATTTAATCCTCGGTCAGTCATATAAAGTCTTCTTCCTCCTGTTTTGCTTAACCTCCAGATCCATCAACAAAAGCTTATGTTGGATAGTAAGATTCTTACCCGGGATAACTTTGCAGTCCTTACAAAGGCCTCTATCACACTTCCTAAAGAGTAAGTAATCAATCTGAGATTTAGCCACTACACTACGAAAGGTAACCAAGTGGTCTTCCTTCTTCGGGAAGCATGATGCAGCTATCACCAACTCAAATGCTTTAGCAAATTCCAGGAGCGAAGCTCCAACATCGTTTCTATCCGCAAAACCAAAGGCTCCATGCACATCACTAAAACCACTAGAAGTTGCCTCGATGTGGCATTGGAATCCGGCCTATGAATAACTTTTTGGTGTGTGGTATAACTCTCACCACCTCCTCTAAATCCTCCCAAAAGTGCTTCTTGACCTCCTTGTCCAATCCCACTTGTGGTGCATAAGCACTAATAATGTTTAAAGTAAGCCCTCCAATGACTAGTTTAATTGTCATCATTTTGTTATTGGTCCTCCTAACCTCCACTACTTGCTCTCTGAGGTCTCCCTCAACTAAAATGCCTACTCCATTACTAACCTTCGAGCCTCCTAAGTACCACAACTTAAACCCGTCCACACATGTGCCTTGGTACCTACTCATCTGGTTTCCTAGACACAAGCTATATTAATCTTCCTCTTCTTTAGAATCTTCTCTAACCCTATAGATTTCCCCATCAATGATCCTATGTTCCAAGACCCTACTCTCAGCCTAGGAAATCCTTTAACCCACTTACCACTCCTGCCCCTCACCCCTGACCGAAGACGTGGCCCTAGTGTGAACAAAGCAGACAAACCATAGCATAAGAGATCTTGCCCACTTTTAACAAATGCCTAATTTTCCTTTCAGCAATCGAATTTTGTGCACTAATATAGGGACATCTTGTTTGAGGATTATCCATTGAACTTCAGATAAACACCAAATCTTTTATCCATGTATTGTTGGTTTGTCCAGAAAATACTTTCCTATTTTCTCCTGTTCGGTTGGTTAAATTTTGGAAAATATTTTCATTAGGAAAACAAGCTCGTTGAAAATAAGGGAAATGGCCTTTCTTAATGAAAGTAAGGAAAACAAGTGACATTGTCTCCTCTCACCCTCACAACCACCCACCCCCACCCCGCCCCAACTCTCACCACACCCCTACCCACCCACACTTAACGAAGTAGCTCGCCTAAAAGGAGAGGAATGAAGATTCGTGTTTGTTTTTCTTCAAACCCCAATCTGCTCTCGCTCGCCTCTACTAACCCACCCCCAATCCCTCACCCCACCACCACCACCACAACACCTCATCACCTTACCCCCATCCATTCTCATAGTTTTGTTTTAGATATATACAAATTCTTTTAGGATAATATTTTTTACTTGCATACCGAACACAAGAAAATAAGTAAGAAAATATTTTCCTCCATATCTAACACACCCAATATGTCGTCGTTAGTTTGCAGGATTTGTATTTCAATATACACCCAAGGCATCCTAGTGCGACAACCAATAAAGGTAGCAAACCATAGATTTTCAGGCAAAGAAACAGTTCGAGTAGGACCCTACCCATCATACTTCATAATCTTAAAAAGAGTAATACTTTTATTATCAAGGGTAAGAGTTTCAAGTATGCGTAGCATATTCACAAGCATCACAAAATAAAAAGTCAAACTCAGTTCTTGAAACAAACTAGGATAGAACTTCTGTAAAAACAAAAAAGGACGGGTGCCCCAAGCGCCATTGCCACTAAGAATATTTCTTGGTTGACATCCGTATTTCCTCCAAAAGATGCTTGACAGACTCCATAGTCTCAAGTTCCAATAAACATATATAAGCCATCTTGTGATTTACCACTGTCAATCCTCTTCCTTGATTGAAGATCTTGAATAGCACAATGATTAGGGAAACACTGGGTACTACAACTTAGTTCCTTGGTGATAGCAATAACAGATAACAGGTTAACAGAAAACTTAGGTACGTGAAGAATGGATGATGATGTAATACTAGGTGTACAGACAAAAAAACTTGTTCTAGAAATGGGGGTTAGAGAGTCATTGACCATTCTGACATAATTTTCTTTTGGGACTAGGAGAGTAGCTTTTTAAGCATTTAGAGGAGCCTGTCATGAGTGTAGTTGCACCAAAATCAACAGTGCGATAATTAAGGTGTGCAGTAAAGGCAATCAGCCTGTCATGTGTGTATTTGCACCAGAATCAACAATGCAGTAATTAAGGTGCACACTAAAGGCATACCTGATTGCACATAATTAGATGTGGCAACAAAAGGTGAGTCAAGTTTAGTCAGTTGTGGGCAAAGAAGTTGAATTTCATCTGAAGATAGTTTCTCCCGAAGAAGTTTGCTTGGATTTCTAGCTAGACCCCTTGATGGACCCACATGTTTTCCTCCAAGACCTCTTGTTGGTCTGCCGTGTAGTTTCCAGCATGTCTCCTTTGTATGCCTTAGCTTTCAGTGTTGTCAAAGGCGCGCTTAAGCTCTAAAGCGAACTCAAAGTGTTCAGTGCTTTGCCTCGCTTAATGTGCGCTTCAGTATCGTCATCAAGGCTCTAACACATACATTTTCTTGCCAATGAGCGTCTCCTGAAGAGGTGACACTAAACAATTGATATTTTACTTTATCGTAATTCTTTTTCAATTTCCTTGTTCATATATTTGTTATACATGATTATTATTATCATCAATCTTGGATTAAATCTATATGTTTATATTTTTTCTCCATTGCGCCTTTTTTCATTAAAGTCCACCACTGTATTTGCGCTTTGCGCTTAGAGCTCCAACGGACATTGGAGCTTTTTTACGCCTTTTGCTTTTGATAACACTGTTAACTTTCCACAATAATCACAACGCAAGTAATCTTTATCAGAAGTGATTGCCTTTGGTTGTTCATAAGGGATAGTTAACCCAGATTTTTTAATGGGAGCCTGATACAACATGAAACCTCGTCGGGTCTCTTCATGTTGAACATAGGAGTACGCATCCTCAAGAGAAGGAAAAGGAACTTCGCCAAGAACTTAAACCTTGATCTGATCATACTCTTGGTTCAAACCGACCATAAAACTATACAACCTTCCCTTTTCAACCAATTGCTAAAAAAGAACCACATCATCCGTACACTTAGCTTGGGAATCCTGATAATAGTCAATCTCCTGCCATAAACCACTTAGCTTAGAATAATAATTAGTGATGGTTAACTCTACTTAATGCATGAATTTTACTCCGAATCTCAAAATTACCATTACGAGAGCAAGCACACTTAGTTGAAATCTAGATCTTTTAAGCAATAAATATTGCTTTGAGATTCGGGGTGCATAGTATTCAAAGCTCTTTTCATAACAATTGAATTCTGGAAATTCCATAGATCATTATTAGATGCGGTAGCCTGTTTCTTCTCTCCATTAATATAACGAAGCAATTTTTAAGATTTAATATAGAGCAAACAAGACCTTGACCCAGAAAGATTCGTACCAGCCCTATCTAGTTTCACAACTCTGGTTTGTGAAAATTATTCTCCACTGCCTTTGTGTCCCCCATAGTTTTAATAGGACCCCAAATCAGAAAATAGAATTTTCTAAAACTCTAGAAGGAAATGTCTTCAAATCAGTCCCTTAGAGAAGAAAAAACTGAAAAACTAGTCATACAAATCTGTCTCACTGGAAAACCAGAAATGCCTTGTTCAGAACCTTAGCTCCGATGATTTAAAAATCAGAGAGTAGGCCCGTAATTGACAGGCGAATCTAAGCAAGAAAGAATCTCGAAAATTTTTACCAGAGGTAGCCTTTGCGGACAGCTTCAAGTTGGGAGAGAGCTTGACCTCTTTTTGAGAGCAAAGGAAGCCTAATGCTGGAACGGAGAAAAGCTCACTTCAAAAGGCAACAATGACTCTGATGCCATGTAGAATTTGAGAAAGAAGAAAAAGGCTTCTTTGTATTTCAGTATGTCTCTACATCCTATGAGAATGAGTATTTATACATGTAAATCCTAGCTAATTAGGCAAAGACAATCAATTGCAATAAAAGGAAATATGCTATACCTATAATTATGCCGGGAAAAGGAAAAGTAAAGTCTCCTAAAATCATGCTAATTAACACAAATCACCAAATACAACAACAACAACAACAAATACCACGTGGGGTCTGGGGGGGGGGGGTAAGTGTACGCAGTCCATACCACTACCAAATACACATGCATAGAATTTGCAACAACACTCTGCGCATTGAATGTTTGGTAGGACTCATGAATTATCAGAATGCTGTCATATACACTGGTAAATAATTTTTGGGTTACAAATTTTTGCTGCAGACGTCTTTTTATTTTATTTTTCTTTTGTATATGGAGGGGAGGGGTGGGAACTGCACTCACTACTCAGAAAGAAGATGTTTGGGCAATGATTGTTATCATGCTTAAACTATATTAGCTGGCAATAGATTAAACAAATGTTTTGGACAGTTGAAGGTTGGTTAGTGCAGTAGAAAAAAGCACAAACCTAAGAATTTGTAGCTTTATATTTCAGAGAGTCCCTTAACAGAAGTTGATATTAATCTTTTCAGGTCTATTTGATCAAATTATTCATTCAACCGAGAATGTTGATATTAGTGGGCTGTTCCAGCATCTCTATCCAAAGGTATGATTTATCACTCTTATTTATTGGAGGAAAACTAGTATTTGTGTGCTTAAACTCTTCTTCATTTCTGCAGGTTATGGTGGGGTTACCGCTTCTGAGAGGAATAAACCCAGCTTCATGTTTTCCACGAACTGCTATTGGCTATGAGGCCACTTGCTACAGTCACATCTGGAGTGAGGTCCTGCTCATCCTTGTTCGTATTTGTTTACTTAACAAGTTTGTCATTCATGGATGTGTTCCTAAAGCCTAAATAGCTTTTGGTACATGTTTTCTTTTCCTCCATTTACTCCCTCTGTTTCTTTTAGATGGCACTCATTCATTTTTTGTCCTTTCCAAAAGGAATGACACCTTATATGCTTCGGAAGTCTTTTAACTTTTAACTTTCTATTTAGCATTCCTGTCATGCTCTTATGACCATAGAAATATCATGGCATGTTTAAGATCACAAGTTTCAAGGACCCTTTTGGTATGTGCTAAAAGTCTTTCTTTGTTAAATTAAACTTATGTCCAAGTGAACATCACCATATAAAATGAAATGGAGGTATACTTCAAAATTCTTTAACTTTGAACTTTCTATTTAGCATTCATGACATGCTCTTATGACCATAGAAATATCATGGCATGTTTACGATCACTCATTTCAAGGACACTTTTGGTATGTGCTAAACGTCTTTCTTTCTTTGTTAAATAAACTTATGTCCAACCAAACATCGCCATATAAAATGACACGGAGGGAGTCATATTTGCTAAATGCATTACTAGCTGCCTCATGTCGTGCTTTCTCATTAATTTTCCAGAATATGGTTTATGGTTTTGATAAATTTTTCAATTCCTCCCTAGGTTTTTGCTGCTGATATATTTGCCTTGAAGTTTCATGATGATATTTTCAACCTGCAAGCAGGCTTGCAATTTAGGAATAAGGTACCAAGTACATCCTTGAGATTACTCTCCATTTGTTTTACTTGGATTTCATGTTTACATTGACAATATTTTGGCTGCTTTGTCAGTAACTTCTGGTAATCCATGTAGCACATATAGATGTCTTATTCTGCAAGGATGGGTTAGTTTTCCTAAAACCTAAGTGATTAGTATTGAGTGATCCTAGCAAATAACTTAACATTGATAGATCGCTTTTTCTCTTGCATGTTTAAGGACCAGAACTAGTTTTTGCCATAAGAGACGTAATTTTTTCTTTTCTTTTTGTGATTATCCAAGGAACAAGTGGTCCTTCAGGGACATCCGATTGAAAAACATAGGTACATGTCAATGGTAATCTAGGTTTTGCAACTATTGCAGCATCCGACATATCAGGCTATGTTGCTTCATTTTCCAAATTCCACATCTAATCAACTGAATCCCTCTTAGTCACTAGGACTGCTATCTCGTCCACATTCAGCTATGTTTCTATCAATTTGATGTTCCTCCCAAGGGCCAGTAAAGTTGAAACTTAAAATTTCACTGAACACTAGAGAACCTTGTCTACATGCAACTCCCTCATTCTCTAATTACGATTGCAGTATAAGCCCTGGCTCCTTGAAAGATTATGGCCTTTCCAGCTATGACTATTGAGTTTCACTTATTATTAAAGGTATTTTAGTTTCATGATGAGATTCAATTTGAAGAAGTCTTCATGTTCCTTGATAAAGTGAGTGAAGTTTCTAAGGACTGTCAGGAAAATCTCATCGTAAGTTCCTTGCTGAATTGCCCATGCATTTTCTGAAGTAATGACATGCGAAACCTCTCCTTTTTTGGTACTTTCAAAATTTATTTTCACTTTGTGATAGGTATTGGCACCAGGAGGAGGAAAAGACCCCCTTGAAATGTTGTCAGATTTTCTTGGGAGGGAACCATCAATACAAACTTTTCTTGACAAACAGAGAACAGAGCTGATATAAACTAGAGCTGTGTTTCACTTTTGATAACAGGGTGATTTTCTGGTCCATCCTGTAAAGTTTTAGTAGCTGGCAGGAAATATACTATTTTGCATTATGATAATACTCTAGCAGGAGAAACAAAAAAACCAGGAACGGAAATAGTATGTAAAATCGAACAGTTCAACTGCACTTACAAAAATTCTGTGGTTGAGCTGTTGCTAATGTAATGTTATCCCCCTTTTCGGGTTTCATATATATTTTGTTGCATCAAATTTTTGAGAGAGGTCCAAAGTATAGCAAAAACAATTTTGTAATTGTGAAGTTATAAGGTATCATATCCTTGTAACTTGTAACTGTTATTTTGTTATTTTATAACAGAATGACGAAAGAAAGTAGAAATATATTAAAATTTTATTATTTAGTCCGAAAATTACCAGGAAATCAGGTTTTAAGTTTTCAGAAACTTCATGATTGTATTTGGTTGAATCGCTTTACATATTTATGATCGTCATTGTTGCTGTAGGTTTGATCCGACAAAACCAAGACCATATAAGAGTCGTAAGATAAAGGTGTTACGAATCTCAGTTTTATTTTATGGGATATTCTTTTGGACACCGGTATTTAATTGGTGGTCGCAACAAATTTTCAATGTTTGAAAATTAACTGCAATTAAAATAATTAAGAGAATAATTTTATTGATGAATTTTGTGGAGTACAATTTTTTTGTTCTCTTGATTCTTCTCTTGAAGGGGAACCTTGAAGTAACTGGTAAAGTTGTTGTCAGGTAATCAGGAGATCACAAGTTCAAGCCATAGAAATAGTCTCTTACAAAAATGTGGGGTAAGATCGCATACAATAATACCTTGTGGCTCTTCCTTGGACCTTGCGCAGAGCAGGAATTTAGTGCATCGGCCTGCTCTTTTTTTCTTGATTATTCTCTCCTAAACTTTTTTGTGATTTTAGGGCTTTTTGTAGCGTATTTTTCGAATTACAGTATGATTTGAACCTCTTAGAAATGTGTCCTTTTGTTTGATGCCAATGATTTATGAATGTCCTCATAAAGTTATGTAGCTTACTTATTTATAATTGTAGGGAGTAGGAAGTTCAAGTACAAATGAACTCTCTTACCCGATTCTGATTGGTTCATGTAAGTCATCAAGTTTATCACAAATGCTATGTGATAAGATTCTTTGTGGTGAGTCAAAACATGTCAGTCTAGACACTTGGCGGTTTTTGATTGGTTGTCGAATTTGTCTGGGGTTGCCTCATCATTTGAAGGCAACATAATAGATAAATGTGCTTTTTAACTTGGCTTCAGCTTGCATCTATGCCCTCTAACTTTGGATATGCAGAAGTAGACAATTAAATGATCACGTATATTATTCTGTGATGACACTTGAACACCTACAATAGGCAGGTGAACGGGAGTTTCACTATTAGCATCCTGTATAGAAATAATAATAAGACAGTGTAGTGTCAATTGTATTTGATTGAATACAACACCTTTTTGACAGTATGCTTTCCCTTTGGTAGCATTCCAACTAGAAAAAATTGCATCATACCACTACTTAACTTACCATAATTACTTAAAATCTCAATCTTTTTAAATAATTATAAATTTCTGATTTTACTTAAAAACTCGAATACATCACAGAAAAATGTAATATATCTGTGTAAAATTAAGTGATGTATTCGTGTGGAACGTGATGTATTTGTGTAAAATTAAGTGATGTATCCGGAAGAATGTGATGATCCATGTAAAATTAAGTGATGTATCCAAAAGAATGTGATGTATCCGCGTGGACTAAATCAAGAATTTTTAGTAATTTTGAAAAGAGTTGGGATAGAGAGTAATTAGCTCCAAAAGGGTTGGGATATATGTTGTTTTTACTTCAAAATAGTCTTGAAGTTGTTTATCAATTTGAGGAGATGGTTGAATTCTTTCTTGACCTATATTTTGAAAAATAAACTACAAAGTTATTAGATGCAATATATACAAATACTATAAAAGATTTAAAAAATTTAATACTAATTATCGATGTCTTAAATGAGGCAAGTTCTTGCCTCAAAAGGAAAACTACTTCAAATTTGTTACTGGATGGTACATCAGTAGAAATCGTGGGTGATTTCTGTTGCACCATTTGATTGAATATTGGTTTTTTGACATGTCACGATTCAAATGGCCGTGAGTGGCGCCCACACTAATCCTCGGTGGGAGAACAATCAAACTCAAGTTAAATCCAACCATGTAGCTATTTTTAAGACAGAAATATAGTCAAACCTCAAACTTAACCGAATAATATCTCAAAAACCAAGAAAATAATAGTGCGGAATAATCAAACTACCTATTACAATTTCCAAGATCCAAAAGTCATCATACAAGAATTTCTAAAACAAAAATCATGTCTAAGAGAAATATCCAAAACTATCGAACGACAAAGAATGTCTCATTGTCCGAAAAAAGGACAAGAACTAATGTGATGATATGGCATCCTGAATATGGAGTGCTCACACTTGGATCAGAATCAACTTTCAACGCTATAGGTGAGGTCGCGTCCGAGCCTATGGAACATAGTCTGCACTCAACAAAAAAAAAGCACAGGGTAGTATCAGTACAAACCACTATGTCCTGCTAAGTATCATAGACTGACTCAACTTAGAAACATGTAATACACATAAATCAAATAACAGGTAGATAAGATATTCAACACATAGCAAGTAATCTCAATCAGCCAATAAGTATATTCACAATAGACCAAAAAATGTCCACAACTAAGGTACCCAACCATCAAGGATATCAACTGTATCATAAAATCACGAATTCCATAACATAACAAATGGGGATCTATGTATACCTCAACCTCATAAGAGTAAGTTCATTAGTCTCATTATCATCACAATATAGCCTCTAACTCACGTATCAAACTCTGGTTTACACACACATGCTAAAGAACTTACTTATGTCTATCTAGTCATGACCTACATAGGACCAATTTCATCTATGTACCGTACCGGCATGGTATCCGACCCTTCGTGATTTCAACAAATAAGTATCTGTACCAGAGCAGTACATGATCCTCCGAAATGATAAAAATAGGTATTTCAGTTTGACTATTACTCAGGATATATTACAGTGCACCAATATCACAAGTGTACAACTATCACAATATACTAAATCAATTTCATTGTTCTTTAGCTTATTCATTCAAGCATTTAACAACCAAACCACAACTACAAGCATGTATGAAGACCAATTCACAAACATTCAATTTAGGAGCACACATGAAACCAAAATCAAGTCTCAACTCTAATTAAAATTATAATCTACCTCAGCCGAAAAACCCAAATGTAGGCTAGTCCGCAAAAGCCTTGCCCTTGCTTAAAGTTTTGGATCTTTCATGATCTAAAAATAAGTAATGAAAGAGTAATTAACCACTTACTCTTTAATTCGAGGCTTTCGAATTAAACCCCACTGAGTTTACCCTTTTTATAGCTTAGAAACTTAGTAAAAAGATTTTCAACCACCAATTTGCCCCAAATCCCCATAATTCACATTAAAGGGGAGTAATTCTACACTAATAAGTATAATCTAACAACCTAGAATCATTATTAGAAAAATTTAGGACTATCCATAGGTATTTCTCACCAATTAATGAATTTAGGACCTAAATACTAGATTTCCACCATAAACCCCCCTTTCTAACGAATCTATAAATTAAACGATGTTAGAAGGGAGTAATGGTCTTACCTCAATGATGAAAATCACCTAAGAAAGAGTAAAATCACCTCTATCAAGCCTAAGAATGAAATTTGGATTCTTGGGGGAATATAAGGTCTAAAAATTGGGAATCAGGAATTAATTTTACCCGATGACAGCTCCAGCGGTCCTGCTGTGACAGCAAAGTGGCCCCCTATGGCAGTTTCAAACTTCCCCTTGCCAACTACTGCGGTGATCTCTCTACGACAGTGAGGGAACCACTGTCGCGACCCTTAGGCAGTAACTTGAGGGAGTTTTTTTACATTTCCCCCAGTTCATAACATACACTTGGATTTTTGACAACACAAATCTATCCTAACGCGACAACTGCAATGACCGGAGTTCTACAACTCTGTTTTTTATTTTGAAAGTTTTGACGGGCAACTATACCTCTCGACTATCATAAAATAAACACCCAACCACCAAACACTACACCACAAGGCACAAATGATCTCTAACCCATACAACACCAGATTTCCATCAGAAATCGACATAGCCTGAGATTTTATCGACTCTCATCCTAGGAAAAAACTCAACCTAGGTACTTACACCCCAATTAATGCTATAATAAAGGATGGGGTCATTACATTAGATACCAATTAAACAACCATTCATCCCTAAATGACAACAAGAAAGAAAAGGGAGAAACAAAGAGTTACTTGAATTAGTGAAAATATGCGGGTACTTGCTACGCATGTCTGCTTCAGTTACCCAATTGGACCCCTTAACAAGATGATTCTTTCACTAAACCTTTACAGATGCAATCTCCTTAGTCCTAGATTTGCAGACTTCTTTATAAAAAAAATAGCAATATGTTCCTCTTCATAAGAGAGGATTTCATCTAATAGGATCAATTCCCAGCGAATGATATAGTCACCATCCCCATAACACTTCTTAAGCATCGATACATGAAACACAGTATGAACTCCCAACAAGCTCAGAGGCAAAGATAATCTATAAGCCACTGGCCCACATCTTTAAGAATCTTGAAAGGTCCAATTTATCTAGTACTAAGCTTACCACACTAATTGAACTTCATAAAACCCTTCATGGGTGTAACTTTGAGCAATACCTGCTCAACTTCCATGAAATACTTATCTCTTACCTTTTAATTTGCATACTTTTTTTGCCTGCTTTAAGCCGCTAGGAATTTCTCCTGGATAAATCTTAACTTCTCCATTGAGTCTTTCATAAGTTTAATACCCCACGATATCACCTCAAATGCATCAAACTAACCAATAGGAGATATACACCTCCTCCCATACAGTGCCCCAAATGGAGCCATATAGCTATTTGAGTGGTAGCTATTATTATATGCAAACTCTACCAAAGGTAGATACTAGTCCCAATGACCTTTAAAATCCATCACACACGCACGAAACATGTCCTCCAACACCATCTGCTCAGACTACCCATCAGTCTAAGGGTGGAAAGGGTACTAAGGTCTCCAACCTAGTACCCATTTCCTCGTGCAACTTCTACTAAAAGTTAAAGGTAAACTGAGTACCCCTATTCGACATAATAGAAATCATAACCCCATGCAATCTAACAACTTCCTTGAGATAAACCTTGGCTAACTTTGTTGCATTGTAAGTCACCTACACCTAAATGAAATGTACAAACTTAGTCAGCATATCCACAATAACCCATATAAAATTACATTTTTGCAAAGTCTTGGGAAGAGCAACAACAAAGTCAATAGCTATCCTCTCCCACTTCCATTCAGGAATGGATATCCTCTTAAGAGTACCACTAGGTTTCTTATGTTCATACTTCACCTGCTGGCAATTCTAACACTTAGCCACAAAATTGACTGTGTTTTTCTTTATTCGACCCTACCAAAAGTGCTGCCTCAAATCATGGTACATCTTGGTCATACCAGAATATATAGAGTATTTAAACTATGAGCCTTAACAAGAATAGTAGGGAATAATTCACAAACACGGGGCACGCAAACTCATCCATTAAACCTCAAAACACCCTCATCATCAAGAATGACCACCTTGTCCTCACCTTGCAAAACCTTGTCATGAATCTTACTTAGCTTCGCATCCTGGAATTTCCAAGCCTTGATTTGATCAAGAAATGTAGACCTTGCCTCTAGACTAGCTAGTAATCCACCTCTCTCAGACACCTCAAGTCGCATCAAGCTATTAGCTAGTGACTAAACCTCCCCATCCATCAAACGTCTAGAAACCTCCAAATAAGCTAAGCTACCCATGCTTTTAGTCTTCCTGCTTAGAGCATCAGCTACCACATTAGCCTTACGCGAATGGTAGAGAATAGTGACACTATAATCCTTTAGTAATTCCATCCACCTGCACTATTTTAAATTCAAATGCCTCTGAGTGAAGATACGTTGCAAGCTTTGGTGGTTAGTGAACGCTTCACAATGAACTCCATACAAGTAATGCCTTCATATTTTAAGTGCAAACACTATTGTAGGCAACTCCAAATCATGAGTAGGGTAATTGTTACCATGAACCTTCAACTGCCCCAAATAATAGGCAATAGCATGGATTTTCTACATCAAAACAACACCTAAACCAGAACGTGAGGCATCACATTATACAAGGAAATCCTTACCCTCCACCAGCAAAGTAAGAATAGGAACGGTAGTCGATAAGGTCATGAGCTGTTACAAGCTCTCCTCACATTCATCAGACCAAATAAATAGGAACTTTTTTTGAGCCAGATGAGTCAAATGAGAAGTAATAGAGGTGAACCCCTTCAAAAACCTACGGTAGTAACTGGATAACCCCATAAAATTATGAACCTCAGTCACGAAGGTAGGCCCAACATAATTTTTAACAGCTTTAATCTTCTGTGGGCCTACCATCACCTCTTCTTTTGAAAATACATGCCTCCAAAGAGGACATAAAATACAACCAGAATTCACACTTAGAATGTTTCACATAAAGCTGCTTCTCCTTAAGCAAACCCAACACAATTTGCAAAGAATCCTCATGCTTCTCTCTACTCTTAGACTAATCTAAGATAACATCAATAAAAACACTCATAAAGAAATTTGAGTAGGGCTTAAATACCCCATTCATTAAACCTATGAAAGTAGTTGAGGCGTTAGTCAGGCTGATGGACATCACCAAGAGCTCATAGTGACCATACTAGTTCTGAAATACACCTGGATCTTTAATTGATGATACCGAGACCTCAAATCAATCTTAGAAAATACTGCCTCGTAGATGGTCAAACAAATCATCTATGCGGGTAAAGGGTACTTATTATGAACCTTAACCTTATTCAACTATCGATAATCTATGCACATATGTAAACTACTATTTTTTTTAATAAACAACACTGGAGAATCCCATGGGGAGGCATTCGGAGAAATAAATCCCTTGCTAAGTAATTCTTGCAGCTGAACTTTCAACTCTCTTATCTCAGTTGATGCCATCCTTTAATGGGGGAATAGAGATGGTATGCGTATCCGGATCTAAGTCTATACAGAAATCAATGTCATGATTTGGTGGCATGCCAGGCAAGTTAGTAAAAAAGGCCTCTAGGAACTCACACAGCAGAGGAACTGACTCAATGATGCTCCATGGTTATATGGCAGTTTCGATGCTTAAAACAAGGAAAATATGCAATAACTTGGGTGTGTTTGGTTGGTATGAAGTGTTTTTTGTTCTATATTGCAGGATAATAGGTTTTGGAGGCAAAATGGAAAAAAATAAGAATCATGCTCTAGAACGAAGTATCTAAAGACGAAAGAGTCTAGTTCTGCACCAAAGAGGTGACTCACGACAGGACTCACGTGCCGTGAGTCAACTCACATGATGTGAGTGGCTGTCGTGAGTCAACTTCTGAGGATGTCCCATGTTATTGATTTCCATGACAGGATCTATGTAGCGTGACTTGGTTCCACGACACCAAGTCACTGTACCGTGGATGGTTGTCGATTCTGTTTTCCTATTTTGATTAGGATAGGATTCATTTTGTATTTATAAATACCCCTTCGTTGTCCTATGTTCAGGAGTGAGCCATTACATTATTTTGAGTTCATTCAAGATATTATTGGTTTTGTAATCTTGGAACATCGATTCTGGGTTTTATCATAATTGAGATTTCAGAGTTTCTTTTTTATTGTGAGTTTACAATTATATTTTCATCCTTGAATTCTTATTGTACTCTTGCAAACATGAATAGCTAAACTCATCAACTTGGGTTGTGTGAACCATGAGGAATTAACGAAATGGGTTAAGTGTGAAGCAAATTCTGAACTGGTGTGAATGCATGTATTGGTATTTCCTTCGTTGTGATTGATATTCTAACGGTTGCAAGCGTTAGAAACTTGATTGTATTCTAGACTTGCTCGAGAGATAGGTAGAGATTGGGAAAAGGGACTAACAACAGAGATTTGAAGCTATCAACCTTCATCTAATAACTTGAGCCGTAGCAGGAATAGTTATCTAAGATATAGGACAAGGGTTAGTAGTGCGACACTCGAAGACCGAGAGTAGAAGATTGAAATTTATCTAACCAAGGTCGAGAGACGTTTAGATGAACTTAACTTGTTAGATTTTGCATGCAACGCAGCGGGATAGTCTTGCTAGCACAAGTAACCGATAGAGTTAAGGAATCATTGGGGATCACAATCCTAGTGTATTTCTCATATTGATTACAAATCCTAAAATCAACAATCGTTACTGTCACCACTTATTCACAACCCCCCCCCCCCCCATTTTTAATTACTTGCCAATTACTCATACTAGCATTCTACATAATTTAGTCATGTTCCTTGTGAGATTGACCCCAACCTAGTTGGGTTCTATATTTGATACAACGACCGCATTATACTTTTTTGAAGGTATATTTTAGGCAACATCAAATTTTGGAGCCGTTGTCGAGAAACTACGGTTACGGAGTTGAGTATTTTGCTTGTTGGAGTTGATTGGTGTTATTTTCTTATATTTTTAAGGGTACACATCGGTGTATGCCCAATACTAGGAGTCAAGGCAATTCCATGATTCCACTTGATCTTGAAATAGAAAGGACTCTGAGAGCTAATCAAAGAATAGTGAATATCGACGGAGCTCAGGATCCTGACGCCGTGGGAGACATTCATAACCAACCAATCCAGCCGGTTGGTCATGAAACAACAGACCAAACTACTGCTCGATTGACATGGGAAGAGCAAGCTAGACAAGCTGCTCTTAGGCAAGCAGAGAGAGATAATCGAGCTATGCAAAAAGCAGCTCAGCGACTGGCTGAAGCTGAAGAGAGACAAAAAAGACTAAGAGATCACCAACCACCTCAAAGATCGCATATGCCAGTTTATGATGATCTTGAGGAAGAAGATGTGGACTATTTCAAGCCAATAAAGACTGGTGTAATTATTCCACCAGAGTTACCTCAGGGCCCTAAGTTTGACATTACAAGTGCCATGATTCACCTGCTAAACTTGAAGGGTGTGTTCCCCGGTCTTTCTTCTGATGATCCAAACATGCACGTGATGAATTTTGTGGGCGTCTGCACTTCATATAATTTATCTGGAGTTAACCAAGAGGCTATTCGGTTGAGATTGTTTCCACTCTCTCTAACAGGAGAAACGACTTTGTGGTTGGCATAATTACCTTGAGGTTCCATCACTACTTGGCAAGAGTTAAGAAATTAATTTATGGAAAGATTTTTTCCACCCTCAAAGATGCTACAGTTGAAGGATGAGATTTACAACTTCAGACAACTACATTCTGAAGCACTTTACGAGACATGGTTAAGGTTCAAGAAGAAGCTTCAGAATGTGCCAAATCATAGGATGAGTGGTAGAAACTTACTTGAAATCTTCTACAGGGCTCTAAACGTCAATACTAAGGCTGTAGCAGATACTATCACTAGCAGAGCATTTATGAGTCTGAGGTGGGAACAAACTTCAGAGATGTTAGATCGTATCACTAAGACCAACCGAGGATGGCATACTCGGGAGGCAGATACACCTGCTGGAATGTATGCTATTAGAGCCTCAGCAATACAAAGAGTTTTGGACGAATCTGTAGCATAAGAGGTCATACAGTTGAGGACAGAAATTGGTTTATTAGCAAAACAAATTATGGCCAGAGACGCTGCGAAGGTGAATGCCATAGGTGCACAAGGCAAAACACCTAGGCATGATGATTGTGATTCTGATGAGGAGGCTAAGTACCTAGATTGAGAGGTGGCAGGTTTCCGAGCCAAGGGCCAGGGGTCTAATCAGGACTCTTGGAATTCAAGGCAAGGGAATCAAGGTTGGAACTATTATGGAGACAATTATAATAAGTTGGGATATAGATATAGAGAACGAGATTATGACGGTGATTGGAGATGGAAGGATAATTATAAAGAGAAGAGTGGCGTATATGTTCCACCAGGAAACCGCGATACTGACTATGGAAATTCAAGAATGGAAGCCCTTCTCAATAAAATGGTTAAAGGGTCAGAGAGTCAAGAACATTGCTGGAAGGAGATTAGGTTAGACATGTAACACCTCGTACCTTCCCAACCCTACTTGACGACATTGAACAATGATTATTTAGGTGTCGAGAGCCATACGTGTGTACTTTGTAATGCTAAGGATGAGAAAAATTGAATTTGGCTTCGTATATGGGATTAAACCTTTGTGGAAGTGTTTTGTGATTTTCATGGGACAGTTGTGGGGTTCAAAACAAGGTTAATAGGACCTCTAAACAAAGGATATTAAGGTTAAGAAGTGAGTTAAAGAATAGGACTTGAAGTATCTAACCGAACCCGCGAAGAAAAGTCAAAAAATGCAATTTTTGACAAAATTTAAGGAGGGGCGCGTTTGGGACCGTGCCACGCCACTCTGGGCTAAAAATTTTAGCCCAGAGGCAGTGGGTTGGCGCGCCCAGGAGCGTTCCACCTTGGGATTTCCACTTTTTCGAAAGTTGGAAATTTTTAAGTCCCAAGGGTATCCGGGGATGTACCGAGCCGATTTTTGCCACGTATCTTCTACAACATATATGAAATGAGTAAAATATTATATTGTCATGATAAAATTACTCGAGAACAAATTTGGGGTCAAAATGACGATTTTACCCTTTTGGGCAAAATAGGTCATACGTGGCTAGAATCGCTTGTTTTTGGGATTGAGGCTACAAATATGAATAGCATGAGTAGGAATATTGTTGTAACGCATATGAAATGAATTAAACATGAGGAATTATGGATATGGGTTATTGGGCCCAAAATTAGGCCCAAAATGAGATGAAAACACATGGCCCAAAATGGGTCAAAATGACCCATTCTTGCAAAGAGCTTCTAGAACACACATTAAATGTTAAGAGTGGCTAAGGATGGACTTAGAGGCCTATATAAAGGGCAATAAATCTGATTTTTATTGCCTTCAAAGTTCCATGCCTTTTTAAGATATTTCTCAACATATTTTCTCCAAACCCTAAAGATTCAAAGACAACTTTTGGAGCAAGATCATCCTTTCTCAAGCTTAGGTAAGTGATTATTCTTATACTTTAACATATTATAAGCATGAGAGATTATGTATATCATGATGGTTATGATTGGAAGTGTTGGACATGGCACTTTTGGTTTTGTGAAAAAGATGTGAAATCCATGGGATTGTAACTTGATTTATGACTTGTGCCTTTGATGAAAGATCATGGTATGGATAAAATATGAACGTCTATGGTGTTATTTTTGTTGTTCAACTTGTTCTTGTATATAAGTGTGAATTGTGGGACTTTGGTCGATATGTGCTATGAAGTGTATTAAGGTGAATTGATGGCATAAGTATGATGTGGTGCTAATGGAGAGTGGAAAGTGTGAACTTGGCATGACATGCTATTGGTTATCATGTGTTGGTCAATGTGGGGAATATTGTGGGATTTTTGGAATAATACTTTCATGAATGGTTGTGTCAAGTGGGACATGGCATATTTAAAGGCAAACATGAGAATGTTACTTATTATATGCATTAAGTAGTTGGTGGTTAATGTTGGATCCGTTGTGTATTTTTGTTGTAGAGTGGAACATAAGGAAGGAACGGAACGATTGTATACGCATTTAAGATTGTTTGTTGGTATTGAGAGTACAAGGTATGTAAGGTTACTCTTTCCATAGTCTTTCTGCAGCACATAGTATCACATAGTCATTATACTTATTCGATTTCGAAATGCTCTAAGGTCTTCTCTTTTCGGTTGTCGACTAGTATTACTCATATGTTCCTCATTCATTGGTCATTGGTGATTCTCATGATTCATATTCATTGGTTACATATGTTCCTCATTCATTGGTCATTGGTGATTCTCATGATTCATATTCATTGGTTACTATTCCAAAATTCCAATAATGTACCATCTCCAACGTATCACTCTCAAACAAAAGTAAAAGAATTAAGTAATGCTTAATTGGTTGTTGTTGAGCACAGGGGGCAATCCAGAGGGGTGAACACCCTGGTCAGAACGAACCTGTTTTGTTGGAATGGATCGCAATCTAAGGGGCATAAGCCTGGCTGGAACGATCCTAAAACTATGCTATGATGGATCGCAATCTAAGGGGCATAAGCCTGGCTGGAACGATCCCAATAGTATGTTATTTACCCACTGATCAGTCGGGGCCCGGGTAAGTTATGATATGAGCAATGAGGAAGAAATCATAAAGAGAAGAACTTAATTTATGTAAGCTACACTGTTCCACATATGCAAATCGATGAGTTGTTCATGTTGCCTATCCTATTACATTTTGATTCTATTGATGTCTTTATAACAAGTTTCTTATGGCCTTACATACTCAGTACATTCTCCGTACTGACCCCTCTCTGGGGATTTACCTTACTTGCTACAGGCGCAGGTACTAGTAGGCCTCCACTGTAGGTTGCGGATCTTTTGCCGACTTTTGGTGAGCTCCAGTTGGTTCGGGGCTTCCTTAGTTGCTATGTACATTCATTTTGGTATTGTATATGAGTATAGAGCGGGGTGTTGTCCCGACTCTAGGGTTGTCATAGCAATGTATCTGTAGAGGCTTTTGTAGACTTATGTGGGAACAGAATGTAAGACGTGTATGCTCATTTTCGTTTGTTGGCCCCAACGGCCAAGTTGATACATATATATATGGCATATGTTTCCATATCCGTTTCCATATCCATGACTTTTGCATAGTTGCATGGGGTTTCATCAGGTCCATATGAGAAGATGCATGCGAGTGTTCATAAGCAAAGATTGGTTCTCTCGGGCCATGTCGGCTTCGGGTGCCAGTCCGGCCCGAATGGGATTTCGGGTCGTGACAAGACATCTCGGGAATAAGTCAGAAAGTAGAATCTCATTCGACTACTATTAAACAGTTGGAGCAACAGTTCGGGCATATATCGATGGCATTAAACTAACGGCAGCCAGGTACCCTTCCAAGCAACACCTTCCAGAATCCAATGAATGATAGTCATTGTCTGGCCATTACTACTAAAAGCAGAAAATGCACAACTGATCCATCTATACCTGTGGATAGTAGTAAGACCAATGAGCCGATGATAGTTGATGTAGAAACTGAGTTAGAGCCGGATAATTTAAAGGTCAAAACAAGTCCAAATCCTCATGATACTAGCGAAAAGGTGAAATCTGAAAAGAGGCATGAAAAAGAGGTCCCATAAATACTAAAAACTATCCCACGACCTCCTCCTTTCTTTCCTCAGAGATTGAAAAAGAAGGCTAAGGAAGGCAAATATCAGAAGTTTATTACAATGTTGAAAGATCTATCGATAAACATCCCTCTTGTTGAAGCATTAGAGCAGATGCCAGGTTATGCGAAGTTCATGAAAAACTTGGTGATGAAGAAGAGATATGTAAGTTTTAAGCTTGCAGATAACTTACATTATTGTAGTACAATTGCTTCGTGTTCCCTAGTTGAAAAGAAAGAGAATCTAGGGGCTTTCACAATTCCTTGTACTATCGGGTCTTACAACTTTACTAAAGCACTTTATGATTTGGGTGCTAGCATTAACTTAATGCCGCTAACCGTTTTGAAGTAGTTGGGGTTGGGAGTACCAAAACCAATCTCTATGAGACTTCTCATGGCTGATAGAACTGTGGAAAAGCCAGTAGGCATTTTGTATGATGTTTTGGTAAAAGTTGCATCTTTCATATTTTCGGCTGACTTTGTGATTCTAGATTGTGAAGTTGATTTCGAGGTTCCCATCATATTGGGAAGACCATTCCTTTCCATGGGTCTTGCATTGGTCGACATGGAAACAGGGTAGACGAAACTCAGGTTAAATGATGAACATGTCACTTTCAATGTTTGTCATTTCATGAAGCAACCAAAAGATATGCGGGTGATTTCAGTAATAGATGCGGTTGAGGAGAGTGATATTGTTATGCCTCTTGAAGAAAGGTTGGGGGGAGAAACTCTTGCGGCTGTGCTTATGAATTTGATAGCGATGGTATTGGAGAATACGATGAGATGGTTGGTGCACTTACTGGTAGGGGATCATACACTTATGCTCCAAAGAAACTTGATCTCGATTTGAAGAATAGAGTGACCCCACCGACTCGTCTTTCTATTGAGGAGACTCCAGTTTTGGAGCTTAAGGCTCTTCCATCTCACCTTCTCTACACATTTTTGGGAGCCAACAACACCTTGCCTTTGATTATTTTTGCGAAGTTGGTGGAATGGCAAGTGGAGGCTCTGGTTTTCATATTGAGAAGATTTAAGAGGGCCATTGGTTGGTCCATTGCTGATATTATAGAGATTCCACTCGGTATTTGCACTTACAAAATTCAACTTGATCTTGAGTGCATACCGAGCATTGAGCACCAACGTCGTCTAAACCCACCGATGCAAGAGGTTGTGAAGAAAGAGATCATCAAGTGGTTAGATGCAGGTGTGGTTTACCCCATTGCTGATAGCAAGTACGTGTGCCCAGTTCAATGTGTACCAAAAAAGGGAGGAATCACTGTGGTTCCAAACGACAAGAATGAGTTAATCCCAATGAGGCCGGTTAATGGATGGAGAGTTTGCATGGATTATCGAAAGCTGAATTCTTGAACAGAAAAAGATCATTTTTCTATGCCCTTCATGGATCAGATGTTAGACCGTCTTGCTGGTAGAGGATGGTATTGTTTTCTCAATGGATATTCGGGGTATAATCAGATTTTCATTGCTCCAAATGACCAAGAGAGACCACTTTCACTTGTTCATACGGGACGTTCATGTTCAAAAGGATGCCCTTCAATTTATGTAATGCACCAGTCACTTTTCAGCGTTGCATGATGTCTATTTTCTCCGACATGGTGGAAGAAACTATAGAAGTTTTTATGGATGATTTTTCTATTGTGGGAGACTCATTTGATGATTGCTTAGCACACCTTGCTAATGTGTTGCAAAGATGCGAGGAGTACAACTTAGACACTTTATGGTCAACGAGGTTATCGTATTGGGGCATCAGATCTTTAAGAAAGATATTGAAGTTGATCAGGCAAAGATTGAGGTGATTGAAAAGTTACCTCCACCTATCTTCATGAAAGGAATTTGAAGTTTCTTAGGACATGCAGGATTTTATAGAAGATTCATCAAAGATTTCTCGAAAATTGCTAATCCGTTATGCAAGCTTTTAGAGAAGGAGGTGAAGTTCGTGTTTGATAAGGCATGTCTAAAAGCATTTGAGTGTCTGAAAGAGAAGTTGATTTCAACCCCTATCATTGTTTCACCAGATTGGATGATGCCTTTTGAGGTTATGTGTGATGCTAGCAGAATGGCTTTGGGTGCAGTACTTGGCCAAAGACATGAGAAGATCTTACATCCGATTTACTATGCTAGCAAATTACTTAATCCAGCTCAGAAGAATTACACTGTGACTGAACAGGAATTGTTGGCAGTGGTCTTTGCTTTTGTGAAATTCAGATCTTACTTGATTGGTACGAAGTTGATTGTGAATACAGACCATGCAGCACTTTGGTATCTTATGTCAAAGAAGGATGCTAAGCCAAGATTGATTCGGTGGGTGCTTCTACTGCAAGAATTTGATTTTGAAGTCAAGGACCGAAAGGGAACCAAGAATCAGGTCGTTGACCATCTATCACGCCTTGAGGGTGAGGCCATGCTTAAATTAAGGGATAATCTTAATATTGATGATACTTTTCCAGATGAGCAAGTGTTGGCAGCATCACAAGACTTAATCCCATGGTTTGCAGATTTTGCCAACTTTTTGGCAAGTGATGTAGTCTCGAAGGATATGTCGTATTAGCAGAGAAAGAGATTCATGCATGAGGTGAGAAAATTCTTCTAGGATGAGCCATATTTATTTAGAGTATGTGCATATGGTATGATTCGAAGGTGTATCCTAGAGGCTGAAATGATAAGTATCTTGGAAGCATGTCATTCATCCCCAGTTGGGGGTCATCATATTGGCACGCGGACTGCGCACAAGATCTTACAATGTGGTTATTATTGGCCTACCATCTATAAAGATGCTAATGACTATGCTTGGGCCTGCGACCAATGCCAAAGACAAGGGAATATCTCACGCAGACATGAACTCCCTATGACAACTATCCTTGAGCTCGAATTGTTTGATGTATGGGGAATTGATTTTATGGGCCCCTTTGTGAGCTCACATGGAATGAAATACATTTTGGTAGCTGTTGACTATGTTTCTAAATGGGTGGAGGCGATTTCGCTTCCCAACAATGAAGGAAGAAGTGTCACGGCATTCTTGAAAAAGAATATATTTTCACAATTTGGGACACCAGGAGTAATCATTAGTGATGGAGGATCCCACTTCTGTAATCGACTGTTCAAAACCCTGCTTGAAAAATATGGTGTCAAACATAAGGTCGGAACACTTTACCATCCTCAGACGAGCAGACAAGTTGAGGTGTCAAATCGTGAGATAAAGTCTATATTGGTAAAAATGGTGAATGCCAATAGGATTGATTGGGCTCGAAGATTGGATGATGCATTATGGGCATATCGAACTGCTTTTAAGACACCAATAGGTGCATCTCCATATCAGCTGGTTTTTGGTAAATCATGCCATTTGCCTGTTGAACTTGAACACAAGGCATTATGGGCATTAAAAAGGTTGAATCTAGAATGGAGTGAAACAGCTAAATTGAGGCTAGACCAGATGAATGAGATGGATGAATTTCGTCTCCGGGCTTATGAAAGTTCAACACTTTATAAAGAAAAGATGAAACTGTATCATGACCAAAAAATCAAACGGCGGGAGTTTCAGCCGGGAGATTTGGTGCTACTCTATAACTCCAGACTTCCCTTCTTTTCTAGAAAACTACGGTCTAAATGGTCTGGACCATTCACCGTTGTTAGGGTATTCCCGCATGGAGCAATTGAGCTAAAAGGTGAAAATAATGTTATATTCAAAGTCAATGGGCAATGTGTAAAACACTATATGGGAATCACAAAAAAGATCAGTACTTGTGAGGAGTTTAGTCTTGATGAAGTCTGAGTAGTCAAACTAGCCAACTTGTGCCGCGACGTTAAATCAGGCGCTTCATGAGAGGCAACCCATGGGCTGATTGGTAAAATCTGAGTAACCAACCTAGCTAAGTCGTGTCGCGACGTTAAATCAGGTGCTTCATGGGAGGCAACCCATGGGCTGGTTGGTAAAATCTGAGTAACCAACCTAGCCAAGTTGTACCGCGATGTTAAATCAGGCGCTGTTTGGGAGGCAACCCAAGGTCTGAGTTGATTGTGATCTGATCATTGGATGATACGTTAGTGGAAATTCAAAATATTGAACTAAAGCTATTTAGTACTACCCACGACATTGATTCACGTGACGTAAATTCATCTACAAAACATGGGTTGGTGTTGAAGAATTCAGAGGAAATCACATGTTGTCTGAACTTGACCTACGTCAGTGACCCACGTGACGTAGGTCAAGCCACGTCACGTGGGTTGAGCCGTCTAAATCAGGAAATATTTTAACTTTCAGAACTTGACCTACGCCAGTGACCCACATGACGTAAGTCAACCCACTTCATGTGGGTTGTGCCGTCGAAATTAAAAAATATTTTAACTTTTAGAACCCGATCCACGTCAGGTAACCCATGTGACGTAGGTGAACCCACATCATGTGGGTGGTACCGTGGAACTCAGAAATGGTAAAGTAGCCAAGAACTGACCCGACCCAACTCGAGTCCACCCGACCTAAATATATATATATATATATATCGGGACACCAAATCCGACCCAAAATTTGAATCCAAACTCCACCTTCTCAAATCCAAATCCTAACATAAACCCTAGTTGCCAAGATTTATCAAATTCCTACAAACATAGTCCTAATCCATCAGATTTCAACTTACCAAATCCCCAATTCTTGAACCTTCAACATCCAATCCGACAAAATCTGACCCACCCAGTCCCAAACCCAACCTACTCGATCCTGAATTGACCTACTCGACCCGATATTGACCCCACTCGACCCAAAACCGACCTACCCGACCCCATTCCACCCAAATCAAACCCCAAACATGGAGACATGGGTTCATCCTCGCGAATCCGTATCAAAAATACTGAATTTACAACTAGATTGTGTGATGAACCTTCAGTGTCCGATAAAAATGGGTATGAAGAGGCATACGAGATTGCTACCGATGATACTGCGCTGGTTCCTCATACAATGAGGCTATAAATGCAGGCACAAGTTGCTACTCAGGCTGTCCAACAACTTACTTTACAGCCCTCGCAACCGGTTGCCCCTGCTCAGCCTTCTGATTCCGCCCCCAGTCTGAAAAGGGGATGGAAGATGCTGCAACTGGTGAAGAATGGAAGATTGATGTATCTAGATCTGAGGAGAATGCTGGAGATTTGGATGATGCCGAAGTTGATGTATCTAGGTCAGGGGAAATTGCTGAAGGACCGGATGATTCTTTGGTTGATGCGACAGCATCTATTTCTGGCACTAGTGGTCCAAACTCCATGACTTCCTCACAGAGATAGGTGGATGCACAGTGGACCGCAGTTACGGCTCGAAGGGAAAATAAAAGATGGTGTGTTCAGGGTATGAGGTCCATTTATGACAGGATGCTGAACTTACTGAGCGGGGCCTATGTAGAAGGAGTATCACTAAAGGGCCTTGGTATCGGCTAGATGAATTAAAAGCACTGCCTGAGATTAAGGCTATATTTGACCATTATGGGTTCGGGTGGATGACGGATCCTCCTGGGCACTATATCTCAGAGTTGGTCCATAAGTTTTATGCTTCTTATGCTACTTCTGTTGAATTGATCACACCCAATGAGCAGCGGTATAGAGACCAACCACCATTGACTCACACTTTGGTTCGGGAGACCAGAGTGGACAACTCTGAGCAGACTATCCACAGGTTTTTGTTTGGTGCTTTGGTGCTGAGCGTCCATTTCCAACTAGCACTGTAGAATTTGATCACCGTATGGAGACTGTGCGAAATAGGGCTAAAATGAAAGACGTCGATCAGCGCTTGAAGTTACTGTAGTAGATTATAGGTTATATAGGAGAGGAGGGTGCTAATTCTAGTTGGGTTACTGGGAAGCTGGATATTAAGAAATCCTCACTTCACTTTGCTGGACGATTTTGGTGGTCGGTTGTCAGGCACTGATTGAGTCCAACTAATGCTGATAATTCACTCACACTTGATCGGGCACTATTGGTAGCGAGCATTCTGGTAGGTTATGATATTAACTTCACTCGCTACATCATTGAGGAGATACATGAGCATGGTTTTCGCGACTTCACCAGCATCCCTTTCCCCTGTTAGATTCATGGCTTATGTGTTAGTGTTGGTATATTCACGATGCCTGCGGTAGACAATCATATTGAGAAGAACCGCATTGCTGATATAGGGTTGATGCAGCAGCGGGGAGCTCACCCAGTCTTTTTGTGGAGGTCTCACCCTTCTGGTCATCAGGAGCAGCCCTTTTTGAAGGGCCTAGAGATAGAGAGGAGCCGTTAGTGCTCCACCATTGGTGAGTGTACCTGATACTGTTCATATACCTGCTGAGGGAACAGGTTCGGTGATTGACGATGAGGTAGAAGGCCCTACAGCACCACCGCCCCCCCTCTGGTATGGTTTCAGTTTCGAGGGACTTCCTGCAGCAGTTGATTATTAGACAGACACAGATGTTCGAGAGGCAGGCCCACACTGAGACCCAGATATCCCAGCTTAAGCCATGGGTTAGGACCATAGTAGAGGCTGCAGAGACCAGAGTGTAGGCCCGTATGACTGTAGCTATGGAGCAGTTTATGAGAGAGCTGCATGGGAGGATTTATAGTTTTGAGGCCTGGATGGCCACTTAGATGAGTTCAACACAGATTCTTGATGTGGTAGGCTTGACATGGGAGGTGGCTGCATTGAGAGAGAAGGTTAGAGCTTTAGCACCGAGAAGCACTCCTATTATTCCACCTATGCCCGTTCCGGCCTCGATGAGGTCGGTGTTCGATGTGGATTTGTTTGCCGATGAGGAGCCTCCGATTGATAGAGGCAATAGGCCACGTAGTCTGAAAGATTAGGTTGATAGTGGTGATGAGTCTGAGGGTGAGTTTAGAAGAATGGTGAAGACCTCTAGAGTAAAGTACCATACTAGGCAGATTGCTCAAGAGGAGAGGGCACGGGGTGAATCCTCTAGTCAGACACCCCCTTCACCGGCTGCACCTAGCAGAGAGCCCAGAGAGCATACTGATGATCCCTCTATGGGTGGGACAGCATCTGGCACCTAGGGTGCCGCAGGTATGTCTTCACTCCCTTATACTTCTTCTATTTATAACTGTGCACTAGGGGCAGTGCACTACTTTTTAGTTGGGGGTGGGGGTATACCACCACTTGGGGTTTTTTGTTGTCGTGTTTATTTTCCTCCAAGTGTGCTATCATAGTAGAACCGGCATGTTTAAGTTGTTACTTATAGTATTTATATGTTTTGATGATTAATTAGGAGAAAAATAGGGGAACCTTAGTGCAGTCCAATTTTGAACATATTTTGAATGATAAGGATGCTTTTTAATTGTGTAAAAGACACCCATCCCAAGAATTTTATTTTAAAATGTGTGTGTAGTATGTTAGTTTATGACAACTGTTGGATCTTATTATGACATTAGTATTATAGGCAATATGACTGTAGCTAGCAATGCATGAACTGGATAGGTAGTAGTTGATAGTGTAACCCTGTGCTATGTGTGCGTGAGGTCATTACCTAGTTCACTTTGTGTATGCGATTCAGAACTTGCCCGGTTAGTCTTGCCTAGGTTATAGGATAGTGGTTAGGAAAGGATCATAGACCTTTTTTGAATAAGTCCACTTTTAGCCTAAATGCCCGACCAAACGAAATAAATATCCCTTGATCCCAATGTTGAGCTTTAATTGACCTATTTCTTTCATTAGCCTATTCACCTTCCCATTTTGACTTATAATGAACCTGTCTTGGCCCTGATCCCTTCTTGGACATTGTGCACCTCAACTCAGGCAAATCGCTTATGTTGAGGGTGGCTATTATAGGGGTGTGTAGATTGATTTGGGTATGAAGAAGGGGTTAATAAAAGGAAAAGAGAATATATTTGAGTGTGCAAAAGAAAAAAAAATAAAGAAAAAAAATAAAAAAATTATGTGTTTTGAAGAAATGAAGAAAATAACACCCGAAAATCTAAAAATAAATGAAGGAGAATAAGGGAGAATAAATAAGCATGGTTAAAAAGTGGAGCCAAAAATAGTGTAGAGTCAAGGAGGGTTGAGCCACCATATCCATATGTACCATACCCGTCCCCAAGCCTACATTACAAGCCAATGAAAGTCCTATAGTGATCCTAGTCCAACTGTCCGAAAAACTAAGACATAGAAAATAAGGGCAAACCTATGGTGTTTCATGCACACTGTTTGAACTTCTTTGTGAGAGAGAGTGTTTTGACCAAGTCCCTACTTTGATATTCATTAGTATACTGTGAGTGTATGGGACTTCTTTGTTGTAAGAGTACATGGGTTGCATTGTTAGCTGCTATTCGTTCGGATAATGTCATTTGCATATATTCTTAGTTATTTGTTCATAATCTCATGCCATCACTTGATCCCTTCTATGTCATGATAATATGCTGCATGTATACACACTGTGGTTTTGATTTGCAAGTAGGAGGGGTCAGAAAAGTTTTGAGGTCAAAAGCAATAAGTCGACTGCCGTAGGTCCCTTAGGTTTCTTTTAGTTATGCATCAACGTGTTTATTTTGTTTTTTTTGCCTAAGGACATGCAAGCGTTCTAAGTTGAGGGTGTTCATGCGCCATGGTTACATGACACTTTCGATGCTTAAAACAAGGAAAATATGCAATAACTTGGGTATGTTTAGTTGGTATGACGTGTTTTCTGTTCTATATTGTAGGAGAATAGGTTTTGGAGGCAAAATGGACAAAAAAGAAGAATCATGCTCGAGAACAAAGTATCTGAAGATGAAAGAGTTAAGTTCTGCACCAAAGAGGTGACTCAAGACAAGACTCACGTGCCTTGAGTCAACTCACGTGACGTGAGTGGCTGCCGTGAGTCAACTTCTGAGGATGTCCCATATGCTTGATTTCCACGACAGGATCTACATGGCGTGACTTAGTTCCACGACACAAAGTCACGGTACCGTGGATGGTTGCCGACTCTATTTTCCTATTTTGATTAGGATAGGATTCGTTTTGTATCTATAAATACCCCTTTGTTGTCCTATGTTCAGGAGTGAGCCATTACATTGTTTTGAGTTATATTTCTATTATTTTGAGTTCATTCAAGATATTATTTGTTTTGTAATCTTGGAACATCGATTCTAGGGTTTTATTCATAATTGAGATTTCAGAGTTTCTTCTTTATTGTGAGTTTACAATGATGTTTTCATCCTTGAATTCTTATTATGCTCTTGCAAACATGAATATCTAAACTCATCAACTAGGGTTGCGGGAACCATGAGGAATTAACGAAACGGGTTAAGTGCGAAGCAAATTCTGAATTGGTGTGAATGCATGTATTGTTATTTCCTTCATTGTGATTGATTTTCTAACGGTTGCAAACGTTAGAAACTTGCTTCTATTCTAGACTTGCTCAAGAGAGAGGTAGAGATTGGAAAGAGGGAACAACAACAGAGATTTGAAGCTATCAACCTTCATCTAATAACTTGAGTCGTAGAAGGAATAATTATCTGAGATCTAGGATAAGGGTTAGTAGTGAGACACTCGGAGATTGAGAGGAAAAGAGTGAAATTTGTATAACCAAGGTCGAGAGACGTTTAGATGAACTTAACTTGTTAGATTTTGCATTCAACGCAGCGGGACAGTCTTACCAGCGCAAGTAATCGGTGGAGTTAAGGAATCATTGGGGATCCCAGTCCTAGTGTATTTCTCATATTTATTACAAATCCTAATATCAACAATCGTTACTGTCACCACTTATTCACAACCCCACCCCCCTTTTTTACTTACTTGCCAATTACTTAGACTAGCATTCTACATAATTTTGTCCTATTCCCTGTGGGATAGACCCTAACCTAGTTGGGTTCTATAGTTGATACAACAACTACATTAAACTTTTATGAAGGTATATTTTGGGTGACATCACTCAATGGGTGGGATCTCTGCATTAGTATCCCGAAGATGAGCTAAGAAGGCTAAACATCTCATCCCAATTAATCTCTTGGCATGAATAAAACAGATAAGTTTCATAGGAGCAGGATTATAGTCACTCTCCCACTTTAGTATATCCATCTCCGACATAACTACAATGATTTTCTTAGCCTGACAGTTTAGAATAACATGGTATGGAGATAACAAACTCATACCTAGAATGATGTCAAAGTCCACCATGTCCAATATCACCAAATTCGCGCAAGCTTGATATCCCATAAATATGATAAAACAAGAATGATACATTTTATCAACAATAACAGAGTCACCAACAGGGGTGGATACATCAACAAGAGTATCAATCATATCAAACACCATGACCAACCCCACAGCAAAACCAACAGATATATATGAGAAAGTAGAACCAGGATCAAACAATACAATAGCCATCCGCTCACAGACAATAATAATACCTATGATAATTGCATTCAATGCCTTTGCCTTAGGCCTGCCTTGAAAAGCATAACAATGGACCCTATCACCCACCTGTACGCTGCCTTTGTCGAGCTGAGTACCACCTTGATTTGTGTTCCCACCACCTTGATTGGGCTTGTTGCCACCCTACCTGCCTAGTGACCACCACGCCCATCATGTGGATGACCTTTACCATTACATCCACCTCTCCTACCTATTGTATCCAAAGCTCAGGGAGACTGCTGCTGCCAGACTGACTAGACTGCCTGTAGCTTAACAAAACCTATGAATATATCCTACCTTACCACACTCATAGCAAATACGATCTAAGTTGGGTCACTAAGCTGGAGTGGATGAAGTAAGATAACCACCAAAGTAAGAAGTAGGTTGACTGGACACTGGTGGACCTCCATCCAAAACCTCCATTGCAGACTGAATGGGGCAGGCAGGGTACCTCTACGAACTCTGGCCCCTAGAATAAGAGCCACTAAAATTGCCCATCATTTGAGCCTTATTCCCCGCCGTCTTGGAATATCCTTCTTGTCTCACACCTTTAACACTCTTCACGAACTCAGTTACCTCTTGAAAAGACTTACCCAAGGATACCATCTGAAGAGCTAAAATCTGGAGGCTTGTGTTCAAGCCCTTAACAAAGTGGTGAATTTACTCTTCCTCAGTATGAAACAACTACAAAGAATAGTGAGAGAGTGAGTAGAACTTAGACTTATAGATTGCAACTGATGAACTCCCCTGCTCGATACTAGTAAAATCACCTCTCCTCTTGTCTCTCAAGGTACGTGGGATATACTTTTCAAGAAAGACCAAATAAAATTGATTCCATGATAGTGGAGGAGATCCAACAGCCCTACACTCTACGTAAGCCCTCCACCACATGTTAGCATCTCCTTAAAACTGAAAAGTCATGAAATCAACTCCATATATCTCCACTATTCCTATCTTATGGAGTCTCTTATGGAAGTCAATGATAAACTTATAAGAATCTTCCAATTTTGGAGCATGGAAGATTGAAGGCTTCATCTTCACAAACTTACAAAATATATCATGCTCATCTTTGGTCATCATCGGACCCACTACCTGCCGCGGAAAACACCTATCTCTGATGCCTCATCCATTGTGGGTGCCACAGTAGCAGCATGAATGCCGGACAGTAGGAGCTGCGAGTGTAGCCCAAGTCTTTTCTGACACAATCGAGAAAGTCAAACCTACTGAATCATATCGGATGACATCTGAAATAGAGCGACACCTCTTTCAACTGGTGCTGCCTCAGCCTGAACCGGTACCACCATATCCTCTACAAACTCTAGAATATCCTTAAGTAGGGGAGAAGATTCTAATCTCTCACTAGCTAGTTCAATGACTGCCTGAGGTCTTCCCCTAGCGGGCACTACTCCATCACCTATTCCTCTACCTCTACCGCTCGCTCTACCTCAACCATGAACCGCAACTCAAACAACCAGTTTGGGTGCTTCCCCTCTTGCTTCTCCAATATGTGTTCTCACCATCTTTGAGAAAAGAATGAACAAAGTCAGATACCAATTCGGATCATCAAATACCAATTGGAATCAAGTAATAGCATGAAAGAAAAAAGAATTTTAAGTGTCCTAGTGTCCTTTTGCCTCTCAAAGAAAAGTATCGACGACTTCGTACCATTCCACAAGACTCTACTAGACATGTTCTTGCTCGATAAGATCAACAAACCTAGGGCTCTAATACCAACTTTGTCACAACCCAAATGGCTGTGAGTGGCACCTATATTAACCCTCCAATGGGAGAACGATCTCACCCAAGTTAAATCTAAACACTTAGCCATTTTTAAGACAAAAATATAGTTAAGTCTCAAACTTAACGAATAATATCTCTAAGCCAATAAAATAATAATGCTGAATTAATTAAACTACCTATTATAATCTCCAAGATCCAAAAGTCATCGTACAAGAACTTCTAAAACAAAAATCATGTCTAAGAGAAATATCCAAAACTATCAAACGATAAAGAATGTCTCATTTTCCAAAAGAAGGATAAGAACTAATGTGATGATCCATGGTAGCTTGAAGATGGAGCACTCACCCTTGGATCAGAATCAACTGTCAATGCTATAGGCGAGGTCACGTCTGAGCCTCTAGAACACAATCTGCACTCAACAAAAGAAGAGCTCATGGTAGTATCAGTAAAAATCACTATGTACTAGTAGGTATCATAGGCTGACTCAACTTATAAACATGTAATACATATAAATAAGTAGCAAGTAGATAAGATATTCAGCACATGGAAAGTAATCTCAACTAGTCAACAAGTATATTCACAATTACGAGTGGCAGCCAGACTGAACTTGCCCGTTCCTATTCCGGTAGCCATGTCCAGTAAGTCTGGTTTAGGACAGGTACCGGAACCTATCGGTACACGGACCGGTGCGGAATGAGGTTGTTTAACCGGTTGTCCGATCTGGTTCCAATCCGGTTGACCGGTTAAATGGTAAGAAATTTTGTAAAAAAAACTAATATTACCGTTTTTAGCCTTTGGGAGACGTTAGTGGGCCCCCCAACTGCTAGTTCCACCCCCACCCCCAGTTGTCCCCATCCCCCCTCCCCCTCAGCCCCCTACCTCATATTTCCCTATAAATACCCACTCTTCTCCCTAATTTTTCCACAAATTCTCAAAAACTCTCTATTACTAATCACTCTCTAATACTCTCTATAATATTGTGTATTTTGTTAATTGAAGGGATATCTTTTGAAGCAAGCTTCAATTTTCATCTCTCAATTCTGGCTTTTTGGTTATATAAGTTTGCTTTTACGCAGACGTTCGGTACATTCGTTCCAACTTTCATCTCTTTATTTGTTTAATTACTATTAATTTTTCATTATATTTATATGATTTGTTTTTATATTTTTATTTTTATTTTTTTTCAAATGAAAATATGGATGCAGGTAAAAAAGGTAGTGGTAAGAAATTATTTTTTAGTCAGGCTAAAAAAATTTTGGATAAAAAAGATAAGGGTGCTAGTAGTAGTAGAGGCAGGGGTGGAGGTAGTTCTAAATCGTTGCCACCTAGATATAGAATTAATAACGATAATTTTAATCATTTTGATGATACTTCTTTTGAACGTCCTTGTGCTATTGATGTTGCTTCCGGTAATGTAGAAGACCATGAGGCCTTAGATAGATGTTTTGGTAATTATTTTGAAGACGTAGAGGAAGAGGAAGATGTAAAAGAACAAGAGTTAGAAGATACCCCTACCCCTACTAGTCCGACTATGGAATTACCGGAACAAGATGAAGTAGGAAATTTACCTATATTTACTAGAGTAGGAAAAATAGAACGAAGTAAGAGATCATTAGTTTGGAAATTTATGACCCAAAATAAGGAGAAAACTACTGGAACTTGCAATAAATGTAAGAAAGTGATCAAACATTTGACTGGGGGATCGCAGGGTGGGACAGGAATGCTAACTAGACATTTGAGAACTTATGTTCCTGAATATGTTTGTCTAGAAGCTATCGCTAAGGATAAAAAAAATGGTACAACCTTGCCCAATACTAACCAATCTGTTAGAGGTTCTAACATGGTCTAGAATATTTTAGATTATAGTAACCCAGCTGGCCCAAACACATCACTCACATAAAGTCAGGATAGAGATCGTGAAGAATTATCTAAAATGGTTGCGGTTTGTGGTTTGCCTTTTAGTTTTGGTGAACATCCCATTTTTATTTATTATATTCAAAAAGTGTATAATCTGGATTTTCGAGGTTTTTCAAGAAATACAATTAAAGCTGATATTTTTATATATCAACGTGAACATTGTCATTTTATTCGTTGCTATTTTTCTTATTTTGATGGTAAAGTATCTATCACTTCTGATATGGGTGTAAGTCCTAATGGTAATGATTATTTTACTATTACTACTCATTGGATTGATCATGACTGGAACATGCAAAAAAAATTATAGGCTATAAATATGTTGAAGAGAGGAAAACTGGTAGTTATATTGCTTGTTTGATAGGAGGGATTTTACATTATTTTGGTCTTTGTGATATGATAATGGGTGTCACATTAGATAATGCTTCTTCTAATTTAAAAGCTGTTGATTTTTTAAAACCCAGACTTTGTCCAATTGATACAGATGCTTTTCATGTTAAGTGTAATGCACATATTTATAATTTAATAGTGATGGATGGTATTAATGTATTTGGTGATTCTTGTGTTAGAATTCGAGCTGCTTGTGCATGGGTTTTTAAAGCTAAAATAAGGTCTAGAATTAGAGAATTTGAAAAAACTTGTATTTTATTTGAAATGCCATTTAGAAAAATTCCAAAAGAAGTGACTACTAGATAGAATTCTTTATTTGAAATGCTTATTGATGCTATTGATTATCGTGCGCCTTTACAAATGCTTTAAATGCTTATTGATGCTATTGATTATCGTGCGCCTTTACAAATGCTTTATAATAAACATCATTCGGATCGGAGCTTTAGAATCACCGACGAGGATTGGAAAGAATGCGAAGAACTTATTAAATTTCTGAGAATTTTTATAGTGCTACAAATATTATATCTAGTCAATATTATCCTACTATTTCTTCAGCTTTAGTAAATGTTTGTGTTATTTCATCTGAATTTGCTAAATATAAAGATCGTGAACATTTTAAAATTGCGGTTACATATATGATTGAAAAATTTTAAAAATATTTTTTTCCTATTCCTCAAATATTTTTGACTTCTACTTTGCTCAACCCAACGTACAAAGAACATGGTGTTAAAAAAATAATTGAAAAGATTTATAAAAATTTAGAAATTACAAGTGATGAAGTTCCATCTGTTGAATCGTGTAAATATAGTATATTAACTAAAGCTAGACATTTGTATGACATTTATAGAGACAAGCCACTAAATGATGAACCATCTGAACCTCCATGTCGTAGGGCTAGATTTAATGATTTTGATGAAATTATGGATGAAGAACTTGGTCTTGATTCTTCTAACAATAATGATTTTGATCAATATATTAATCAGGCACGGAAAAATATTAGGGATGAAAATGGATATCCTCAACTTTTAACTTGGTGGAAGAACCGGACAGAACAATTTCCATATCTTTCAAGGGTGGTTCGGGATGTGCTAGCTATGCAAGCATCTTCATTAGCTTCGAAGCAAGCTTTCAGCGCAGGGAGATTTTTCATTGGAGACCATAGGTATTCGTTAGCAAAAGATAGTTTGGAAATATCAGTGTTGTTCAGAGATTGGATCAACGCCGAACGAAGGAATGCTGGACTACCAAATTTATCGCATCAAGACGAAATAAAAATAGATGAAGCACTTGGAGAAAATAGTGATGATGGCATGGAAGCAATGGATAAAGAAAATCAAATACAAATTCCAGATCATGTTTCCAAGGAATTGATAGATAAGTTACGAAAAACATATTTTGGAAATTATAGATATTAGTATAATAATCGAGACTTAGTTGAAACAAAACCCTTCCTAGAGGGTGGCTGCATAGATTAGGTGCTATTCTAATATTTGCAATACATGTACTTTATTGATTTGAATAAAATTATAGGCTATTCGCCTTTATTTTCTTTTTAAATTTGTCTTTTATTTAAACTTTAAGAATTCAAAAAAATAATAATTAAATTTTAAGTTATAAATTTAAATTTAAACTGTAAAGATGAAACTTTAAATTTGAAAATTTAAATTTAAACTTGAAAATTTACATTTTAACTTTAAAAAAAATCAAAGTTTTCAAAGTTAAAAATTTAAACGTAAACTTTAAATTTGAAAATTAAATTTTTCAAAAAGATGTTTTAAAACTTAATAAAATTTGAAAACTAATTTAAATTCAAACAAAAAACAATTTTAAAAAAATTCTTTTGATTTTTAATTTAAATTATAAATTAAAAGTTTTAAAAAAATTAAAAATTGGGCGGAACCGGAATCCGGTCCGGCCCGCCCGCCAAGGTTCAGTTAATAACGGACCGGTTCGGACAAACATATTTTTTTCGGGCTGCCAGGTCTGGTAGGCCCATTTTCGGACCAACTCCGATCACCGTCCACCGGTGACGGTTCGGAAACGCGGACCATCCGTTCCAGCAGGCCCGGTACGGTCCGTTGCCACTCCTATTCACAATAGACCAAACAATGTCCACAACTAAGGCACCCAACCATCAAGGATATCAACTACATCAGAAAATCACGAATTCATCAAGCAACAAATGGGGATCTATGTCCACCTCAACCTCATAAAAAGTTCATTAGTCTCACTATCATCACAATATAGTCTTTAACTGACATATCAAACTCTAGTATGTACACACATACGAAGGGACTTATTTATGCCCATCTAATCATGACCTACATCGGATAAACTTCATTTATGTACCATACCAGCATGGTACCCGACCCTTCATAATATCAATAATATAAGTATCTGTACCGACATGGTACCCAACCCTCTGAAATGATAACAATAGGTATTTTAGACTGACTATCGCTGAGGATATACCACAGTGCACCAATATCACAAGTACATAACTATCACAATATACTATATTAATTTCATTATTCTTTAGCATATTCATTCAAGTATTTAACAACCAAACCACAACTACAAGCATGTTTAAATACCAATCCACTAACATTCAATTTAGGAGCACACATAAAATCTAAATCAAGTGTCAACTCCAATTAAAACCATAGCCTTCCTGAATTGAAGAACCTAAATGTAGGCTAGTCCGTAAGAGCCTTGCCCTTCCTCAAAGCTTCAGATCTTTCATGGTCTAAAAACAAGCAATGAAAGAGTAATTAACCAATTACTATTTAATTCAAGGCCTTAGGGATTAAACCCCAGTGATTTTACCCTTTTTATATCTTAGAACCTTAGCAAAAGAGTTTTCAACCACCAATTTGCCTCAAATCCGTATAATTCACGTTAAAGGGGAGTAATTCTATGCAAGGAAGTATAATATAATAACCTAGAATCATTAATTGGCAATTTTAGGACTTCCCATAGATATTTCTCACCAATTCATGAACTTAAGGCCTAAATGCAAGAATTCCACCATACCCCCCCCCAATTCTAATTATTCACAAATTAAATGGATTAAACTATGTTAGAAAGGAGTAATGATCTTACCTCAACAATGAAAATCACCCAAGAAAGTGGAAAATCACCTCTCTCAAGCCTACGAACAAACTTTGGATTCCAGGGGAAAATAAGGTCTAGAAATTGGGAATCAGGCATTAATTGTAACACCCCGCACCTTCCCTACCCTACTTGACGACGTTGAATAATGGTTACTTAGGTGTCGAGAGCCATAAGTATGTATTTTGTAATGTTATTGATGAGGTAATTGATGTTGGGCCTCGTACATGTGATTAGAACTTCGTAGGAGGTGTTTGGTGACCTCGTGGAGCATTTGTGGGGTTAAAAATAAGGCTTGGAGGACCTCCAAACAAAGGATATCAAAGGTAAGAGGTAAGCTAAAGAGTTGAACTTGAAGTATCTAACCGAATCCGCAAAGAAAAGTCGAAGAAACAAAAGAAATTTAAAAAATAGAGTGGGGCGCGCCCAGGGGCGTGCCAGGCCACTCTGGGCTGAAATTTTCAGCCCACAGGCAGCAATGGGGCGCGCCAAGCGGCGTGCCGGGGTGGTTTTCGCCAAAATTTTTCTTCGACTATTATGATGCGTATAAGACCTATACGTCATGGTATCATTACTCCATCATAGTAGGACTATTCTTAAGTGCATTTAGCATCCGAATTGGGGTTAATGCTTCGTCACAAGTATTTTAACAAATTATGTTCAAAGAAGCCATGAGCGACTAGAATTTCTATTTTTGCGATTGAGGCTACGATCGGGAATCTCGTAAGTGAATATTGTCGTGACGATTATGGAATTAATTAAACATGAGATATATGATGGATTACACATTGATTTTAGTGGGCTACGATAAAATGTGTTAATGGGCCAATTTGAGGCCCAAAATGGAGCCAAAATGCATGGCCCAATGGGTCAAATGACCCATTCTTCCTTTAATTCATCAATTATTGACCAAGTGGATCAAGATAACCATTAAATGGAGGATACATAAGGCCAAAAGCAGATTTTTATTCACAAAATCTCTCATGACATTTCTAGACTTTTCTCTCCATTTCCAAACCCTAAAACAATCAACTCTTGGGCAAGATCATCATCTTACAAGCTTTGGTAAGTGAATATTCTTGTAATTTAATATATAATATGCATGAAAGACTATGTAAATCATGTTGGTTATGCTTGTAAGTGTTGGACATGGCACTTTGGCTTTTTACTAAGAGATGTGCATCTTTGTGAATTAAACTTGAAAAGGGACTTGATGTTTTGATGAAAGTGAATAGTATGGATGATATCTCAACATGTATGGTGTAGTTATGTCCATAATGGTGTAGTTATGTCCATAACTTGTTATTTTTATATATGAGTAAATTGTGGAATTTTGGTTATTAAATGTATTGGAGTAACTTGATGGGTTCATGGTGATGTGGTGTTAATGGGAACATTTAAAGGAGGAAATTGGTGTGAAAAGCTATTGGTTTGTGATGTCTTGGTCAATGTATAGAATGTTATGGTATTATTGGTATGAAAAGGCCATAAATGGCATTGTAAAGGGTGAAATAATGTTATAGGGGACTCATGTAACTCATGGTCGTCTTATACACTTGGAATGTAGCTTGTGGTTAATTTTGGTTCCGTTATGTACTTATGATGTAGAGTGAAACGTAAGGAAGGAGAAGAATTGTTGTATTCACATGTTGGATTGTGTGTTCATATTGCGGACATAAGGTATGTAAGGTTACTCTGTCCGTATCTTTCTGCAGCATATAGTATTCACATTGACATTACACTTTTCCTATTCCGAAATGTGCTAAGGTATCCTATTTCCGGTTACCAATGGTTATTATCACATGTTTCCTACTCATTGATCAATTGTGAATCACATGTCTCATATTCATTTCCTAGTGTTCCAAAAGCCCAATAAGGTTGTGTTCCAAAGTTCCAATAGTGGTTATACTCATGTCTCTTATTCATTGATTATTGTCCAATGGTTCCAATAATATTATGTTTTCAAGAAGGTTATGTTGCCAATAATGTTTGTTCACATGTCTCTCACTCATTTATTATTGATCCAACGCTTCAAATAAAGTTATGACTATCATTGTATCAATCTCAAAAGTAAAGAATACAGTAATGCATATATGTGGTTAATGATTGAGTATGGGTGGTAGCTTTGGGGGCGAAATGCCTAGCTCAAGCCGATCCTGAGATTATTGGATCAGGGGGCAGTCCTAGAGGCATAAGCCTAGCTCAGACCGATCCTGACAGGGGGTAGCTCTAGAGGTAAAAACCTAGCTCGAGCCGAGCCTGATATATTGATTTATGGGTGGCAGCTCTAGAGGTAATAACCTAGCTCGAGCCAAACCCAATGCTTTGATTTATGGGTGGCAGCTCTAGAGGCATAAGCCTAGCTCGATCCGATCCCAACATAATGTTATGTTATGTAAAGACTCACTGATCAGTTGGGGCCCGGGTACGATATAGCACAGGTGACGATGAGTGAATACAGAAGCAAAGAAAGTAATGAACGTAAAGTGCATAGTTCCAAACATACAGAACGATGGGTTGTTCATAATGAATGTAAGGTACATGGTTCCACACATATAGAATAGTGACTTATTCATATTGGTTATTCATTTGTATATGAGTTCATTGAAGTATTTATGTGTCATACAGTTTCATATGGCCTTGCATACTCAGTACATTCTTCGTACTGACCCCCTTTGGGGGAATTTACCTTACTTGCTGCAGGAACAGGTACTAGTAGACCTCCAAAGTACAGTGCGGGTCATTTGCTAATTTTTTTTTGGTGAGCTCCAGTTGGTTCGGGGCTTTTCGAGTCATAGTGTATATTGATGTTGGTATTATAAATGTTGTATAAAGCGGGGACTTGTCCCGACTCTAGATTGGCTATGTATGTGTATCTGTAGAGGCTTTGTAGACGTATATGGGTATATGAATGTAAGAGAAGCATGCCCATGTTGACTCGATGGCCCTAGCGGCCAAGTTTCTCATATGTATATATCATATCACATGTTTCCATAACTTCCGCTATTGACATTTTTATACCTATATGTGATGGTGCTGCTTATTGAGTGGCATGCATATGAATAGACATGAGCAAAGATTGGTTCTCTCGTGCCTCATCGACTTTGGGTGCCAGACCGTCCCGAATGGGATTTGGGGTGTGACATTAATTCTCACTGATGATTGCTGCATTGGTCAACTTACCACTACAGCAATCCAACTATGGCGACCAAGTGGCTCGTTCTAAGATTTCCCTTGCCAACCGCTATGGTAGTCAGCTGACCGCTATAGCGATCCCGCTATGATGGTGAGGGGACCAATGCTGCAGCCCTTAGGCAGTAACTCGAGGGAGCTTTCAAATTTTCCCCATTTCAAAACATATAATTGGATATTTGACAATACAGATCTATCTCGACACGACAACTGCTATTCTATGAATTCATTTCTAATTTAGTATGTTTCTATGGGAAACCATACCTCTCGACTATCATATAATAAACACCCAACCACCAAATGCTACACCACAAGATACAAGTGATCTCTCACCTATACAACACCAGATTTTCATCAGAAATTAACCTAACCTGAAATTTTATCAACTCTTGTCCTAGGGATAAACTCAACTTGGGTACTTACACCCTAATCAATGCTATAAAAATGGATCGGGTCATTACATAACAACCTCAACATGCTCTTTTGCATAATATTCTTAGGCAATATCTTTTTTGCCTGTGGTTATTCAACAAGATGTAGTGGCGTTTTATTTAGAGTTTAGTTTGCAATAACTTTAAGTAGTGTTTTCTTTGCAGCTATAAGTACAATAGGCTGATGTTTCTTTTTTTTTTTTGGCGGCTGACAATAAAATACAACCTTTTCTTTTGTTTTATTCTTTATCGTGAAGGAGAAGCATCTTGAAAATCATCATCTGAATCACCCGATACACTTGTAGGGGATTGTATGTGTTTCAACATATTCCATGGGTAATTAAAATATTGCAAGCTCTTTGAGAGTGGACATTATATTCATATAAATCAACTAAAAATAACAGATAGTATGACAATATTGTATTAAATTTTTTTATATATTTATTCAAATATGATATGTGTATGTCTAAATGTGTATATATGTATTTGTATACATCAACAACAACAACATACCCATTGTATTCCCACAAAGTGGGGTCTCGGAAGGGTAAAGTGTACGCAATACATACCACTACCTCAGATTAAGTAGAGAGGCTATTTTCGATAAACCCCTGACTCAGGATAAAAAATAGTATAAAAAGACATAATAAAAATAAAAAACAAGATGAAATAACACACTAATAGAATAACCAAAACAAGACACCCAAAGGGTAGTATGGGTAGTATTATAAGCTATCTATCTGAAATCACAAACATCACCAAAACACCACGAATAAGAAACTAGAAGACACGCTCATAGCACTGCTAAAAATAAAGCATCCTTTCCTACTAGCAAGGACGCACTCCCACCTACAAACCCTCTACCCTAATCCTCATTCTTCACACCTTCCTATCTAGGGTCATGTCCTCAGTAAGTTGTAACTGCTCCATGTCATGTCTAATCACCTCCCTCCAATACTTCTTCTGATATTAACCTAAAAACGAAAGCTAAGATAATCAAGAAGAAATAAGCATGATCTCGAATAAAAATAAGAAATTAACAAAAAAACAAAGAAGACAAAAAGACAGACACAAAAAGAGAATCAAAGACAACCAATTTTAATAATAAAGTGACCTTCTTCGAATATCTCAATAAGCACCTAACTCTACGATGAACTTCAAGGGAAATTATATCCCAAGAAACTCTTCTTTCCAAACAAGGAATAACTAAAAGCTTAGCAAGCTCTCATAGTCTCTCAATAACAATGAGTTTTTGGTTTATGAATATTTCAAGTCTTCAAAAGGAAGCAATTTATACTAAGCAAATAAAGAATACCCTATGTTATCCTTAATGAAGTAAGGGTCTTGTTTGGATGTCTTCTTTTGTGATGAATTCAAGAATTCATCAAAAGGCATAATCCTCCTTCTTCTTCTCAATGTATGCTCCATCAAATGCTATCACGAACACATGGAATCCCCAGAAGGAATCCATAGCGTACTCAAGTGCATCCTTCTTCATGAATAACCCTTGCCAATCTTGAAGCTCACGAGCTTGACTCCTTGTGAAAGGCCTTGTAAAAGATCTTAGGGGATCTTGGGTTGCATCATCTTCGATATACCTCTACCGCGCTTGAAACCATCTATGCCCAACCTCTCACACCTATGTACTGGAGCATTCGTGCCCCTCCTCATCACATGCCCAAACCATCTTAACATAACTTTTCATATTTTATCTTTTACTGAAGCCACTCCCACCTTCTCATGAATAATCTCATTTCTTACCTTATCCCTTCCAGTAAGTCCATACATCCATCACAACATCCTTATCTCTATCACCTTCAACTTTTGGATGTGGGAGTTCTTTACTGGCTAACACTCCGCTCCATACAATATGGTAGGTCGGACTGCCACTCTGTAGAACTTGCCTTTAAGTTTTGAAGGCACCCTCTTAAAATACAAGACTCCAGAAGCGAGAATCCATTTCATCCATCATGCAGCAATACAGTGTGTGATATCATTGTCAATCTCTCCATCCTCCTAAATCATAGACCCAACATACTTGAAGCCATCTCGCTTCTAAATGGACTGAGAATCCACATTCACTACCATGTTAGTCTCGTGCTTCAAATCACTGAACTTGCACTCCAAGTATTCATGTTGGTCCTGCTCAACCTAAATCCTTTAGACTCTAGGATTTATCTCCAAACCTCTACCTTAACATTAACTCTTCCTCAGGTCTCGTCAATGAGAACTACATCATTTGTAAATAACATATACCAAGTCACCTCTCTTTGAATATATTGTGTCAATACATCCATCACCAAGGCGAATAAAATAGACTAAAAGTCAATCCCTGGTGCAACCTTATCAAAATAGGAAAGTATTCCGAATCTCCTTCCATCGTTCTCACATGTGTCTTCGCTCTATCGTACATGTCGTTAATCAACCTAGTGTACACCACAAGAACATCTCTAGCCTCCAAGAACCTCCCTGGGGACTTGGTCATGCTCCTTTTCTAGATCGATGAACACCATGTGTAAGTCCCTCTTCCTCTTCCTATGCTGCTCCACTAATCTCCTCATGAGATAAATAGCCTTGGTAGTCGAGAGACCTAGCATGAATCTGAGATGTTTATTGATGGTGTTCCAATTGAGCAACTCAAGAATTGGATTAGAAATTTTAATAAAAATTTTTAGGTCAACATCTGAACAGTAGTCATACAATCACACTTGTATAACAAAAGGCATACCAGCAGTTCTATAACTTTTTTGGCATTCATATTCTTATGGTGACAGTCTTGACCAAGGCATAAAAGTTATCTTGCCTTATGGGCATGCATGTATCGACCACTCTGGGTCAAGTCAAAGTGAATTCTTGTTACTGATACATCATTTCTTTCACCAGTGAGAATAAATGTATTTATGAAATACAAAATTGTATCTTGACAGCATCATCATTATTATCTGATCCCCAGACCTTAAATAAAGCTCAAGATCAAATATTCTTTACTAAAAGTATTTTGACCTCTAAAATACTATTCAACTATCCTGTTCGATTCTTCTGTGTTAAAATCAAAATTCACCTTCTTAGCAACAATATTTAAACAGATTAAGATGAATAAATTTTTGAGGTGTGAATCGTAGTGTGATCCCATTTAAAAATATCAAGAGTGCATTAGAAGAACTATCCTCTAATTCCAGCATCATAAAGCACCTAACAGGTGATGCTTGAACAAAACACTGGTGCATGTCTATGTATGCATCGAAATATGTGGTTTCATAAAAGAGCTTAAACTATGCATCGGTAAGATACTTCTTCAAGTCCTTTATATTGTGTTGTTTGAATAACACATATATAGAGCATGCTTGAGAGGCTCATTGACACAAAATATCAATTCGTACATACAAAATAATAATCAATGATATGACTAATCTATAAGATAAAAATACATAAATATAAACACAAATAGAACATAATTTTTGAATAAAAAATGAAAAGTTAGTTGAATATAGTGTATCAGTAGCTTCTCCAAATATATATGTATGGATACTATATAAACTTTGGTGATGAATAACCTATATAAACACTCAAATACATTGATACAATATATAACCAGAAAAAGATACACTTGAATACGTTGAAATAAGAAGTAGAAACACTCAAATACATTGATACAATGTATAACAAGAAATCGATACAATTGAGTACATTGATACAAGAAGCAAAAACACTCAAATACATTGATACGGTGTGTTATACAAAATAGATACACTTGAATATTGTCACAATCTGAGTCTACACCCAAACAGTGAGCCATAGTCAGCTGCTCACTAGTGGTCGATGAGGACTATTAGCATGGCATGTCTATAGGATAACATAAATATCAAAAATAAAGCAAAAACTTAAACAATGATAATGGGCCCAATCTGAAAGAGACAATCTTTGTTGAGAATAACTGAAAATAAATGAACGATTCTCAACTAATGCATATCTATTGTCTAGTGAAGCCTCTACTACTAAACATAAGCATAAATCGGGACAAAGCCCCGTAATAGCTATACTTTAACAAATCTCAAAACTAGGCTAAAGGAAAGGGTATAATTAACTCTCTGTCTCCTGGATGATAAGGGAGCTCACCAATCCGCTGAACGTGAGGTGCTACCAAACGTCTAGCAGCAAAGCTTAAGTTTGAGTACCTGAATCTACATTATGAAAAGAAATAATGCAAAATACAGTCAATACAATAAAATGTATTGGTATACAAGATATACATATATACATAACATAAACTGAAGAGGTGAACATACTAGCATATATGGAGTAACTTGAAACAATGGTTAGAAGTTGAATCATGAGTCGTGCGGAAAATCATTTAAAACATTCTCATAATAGCTAGAAGTTTGAAGGAAAACATAATAGCTAATAATCTGCATAAAAGTATTTCATGAGTGCATAAATAGAATTATCATGAGGTTTATACATGTGGAGAGTTTCTTATAACCGAAAAACACCATGTGAGCTCATGATGCCTAGCGTCTTACACCCATACTGAAAGTTTTTCCCAACCTGCCAAATTATAGGATCATGAACATGCAGATTCTAAACTGAGACTCTTGGACTAAATCCTATGGTGGCAACATAGTTATGGGGCATGTGTTATCTGAACCCATATCCTCTCGGTGCTAAATAATCCTACCAAAATGATATATGCTCATATCATATCATGTAACATAGATGAAACCATAGTTGTGTCTTTGCTCAATTTCTGTATCATAAGTTATATGCTGCAATTTACATCTAAAACATATATCTTTTTAACGTAGGATTCATAGTTTTGTAAAAAATTCTTAAAACATGGGTTTCGAATCATAAAGAGAAAACACATAATTACCCCCTTAAACTACAATATTTTTTTCAAAAAGACACTTCTACTTTGCGGGGGTCCTATTACCCCCCTAAACCATTTTAAAGTAGTATAAATAGGATATTTTTTGTTCAATCTCAGTTGCAAGAAAGAGAGAATAATCACACATCAATAAGCATCGCCCACGTGTCAAATTCATTTAATTTTACATTTTATTTATGTTTTTGTACTTTACTACTTTTTCTTTTCCTTATCATTTTTTTACTCCGCCTTTAATCTTCTTCAGAAACTTCATCCCCTTATTTTTTTATTTTTTTTTTAGTTAAAAGTGGGCTTAGAGCCCATTTATTAAATAAATAAAAGTCTGTACAATGAGCCCAAATGACCCATTTCCAAAACAAAAGAGTAACAAAGACAAAAACAAGAAAAGAAAAAACAATCAGGAAATGTAAAGTCATTTTTGGAAAGAGAATTCAAGAAGATTCAATCTTCATCTCTTGTCCAATAGACAAGGAGCTGCAGCAAGATGTAAAGCTCCGATGAGGTAAGCTTCAATTTTCCTCTTTTTTGAGTTCAAGTTCTTCATTTCTTGACCTTGACTTTTGTAGCTTTGGTCAACAGACGAAGATCTACAGCTGGTCTCTACTGTGGATGGCAATGAAGTTTTGATCTTCTTTTTTTCCGTGTCCAGCAGTCGCTTCAAACAGAGAAAGCTCTGCATCTGGTACTTTTGTTGTTCGTTAAAAGTAGGTGATCTTAGCTACTCTGCAGATCTGGTAGTGGAACTTTTGTCTCTTTAGTTCATAGATAACAAGAATACCATGTTGCTCACGATCTGTACGAAAGAGCTCCTATCATGAAGGCGCCTCTAAGCATCGATGACAAGGTAAGAGTCATCTTCGATTTCTCTAGTAGCTGGAAACCCCCATATAAACTCTTTCTCAATTTCTTTAATGTTGCATGAGGTCAAGATTAGGAGCTTTAACTTAGATCTGGAAAGCTGAAATGAAGAACCACACCAGCTTATGAGTGTAACTCAGGTACATCTAACGTTTTTCGAAGTAACTTCTAATTTTAGTACCTTTCCCTCTATGGATTGAATCCCAAAAGGAATTAATACCACCATATAAAGTCAAGATAATAAAATTAAATTTTACCTCAACAGCGTTATATTTGAAACACTGCAACTGAGTGAAACAATCTTGGCTATGATGAAAAATATGAGGAGTGTTGTTAAATCCTGGTTTAGTACCCATGAACACCTCAACGCTCTCACCAGGTGCAAGTACTGTCAACCACTAGAAATTGCTTCAGACTTCCCAACCAACAAATCAAAAATTCACCAGTAGCCTCACTTGTAACTCAGTAATGAAACATGTGTAGTATAACTTAAAATTTCAACTTGTCAACTGGAATTGCTGGAATTGCTTGATCTATTTGTTTGTCTGATTCTCATGATTGGAGTGTTGATCTTGTCAAGATTAATATTCTTTTTCCCAGCACTTGGAACTTCCTGAAATGAGCTGAATTCATATGTACTTGCAAAACTAAACACTAAGTTAGCAAAAAAATCAGCAAGAGTATTTCCTTCCCTTAAGGAGTGTTGTACTCTCACTGATATGACACCTCTGATCCTATTAATTGTCTTGACCTCCATAGAAATATTCCAAGGAATCTCCCAATCTCCATTGATAATGTTAACCATAGATAATGAGTCAGTTTCCAGGATAATGTTGGTGAGCTGATTATCTAAATAGTATTGGAGCCATTCCCTTATAGCTCTAGCCTCAGCTACCAGGTTAGTTGTATCAGCAATCTGGAAACCTTTAGCACCCACAAAATCTCCTACATGATTTCTTAAACAAAAAGGAGCAGCACTAGGGCCTGGGTTACCTTTAGAGGCACCATCAGTATTACATTTTAACCACCCAATAGGAGGAGCCATCCACCTAATAGCTTTACAGAGAAAATTAGGTCTGTAGTTTTCCAAAAGAGAAACCATTTAGGGCCAATTATTAGGAAAAGTTAAATTAAACTTTAACCTAATAAACTTACAGCTAGAAGCATTAATGTCCCACATAACCTTATTTCTGGAATATAAACCACCATGCAGAATTGTATTCCTCCTCTTCTAAAGAAACCAGAGAATGATGTTAGGAAGTGCCTGAAACACTATTTTTTGTCTAACATTACCTTGAAAATCCCACCATTTCTTCACAGTCTGTTTAACCTGTACCCAAGGGACTAAAAGACCAGCAGCTCTAGCATAATAATCCCAAATAAAAACGGCTACTTCTCCTGTCAAGAATAAGTGCTCTATTGTTTCCCTCATAGGAATTCTGCAACACTGGCACATTTGAGAAATATTAGGATTCCAGGTAGCCATGACAGTAGCTACAGGAACTCTATGTGTCCAGACCCTCCATCCAAAAAAGGAAATTTTAAAAGGGATCCCTTTTACCCACAACATCTTAAAATCATCATTAGGAGAAGATTTCTTTCTTAGAATTTCCCAAGCAGATTTGACAGTAAACTTTCCATTACTATTCTTTATCCACCAAGGTCTGTCCATTTCTCTAGTTTGTCTAAAATTACCCAAATTCATCATAACATACTCAACAATGTTACTAGGTAAATGTTCCTGCATAAGTTCAAAATCCCAACCATCTTCTGTCATAAAGATATCAATGTCTGTCAGAGAATGACAACCTAGTACATCAGTAGGTTGAACATATAATGGACCAAGATTAGTCCAATTATCAAACCAAACACTAGATGAACCTCCCCTTGGTTCCCACCACAAGTTTTGTTCAACAGTCTCTCTATTCTGCAGCATTTGTTTTCATACTTGAGAACCACCTTTCCACTGAACAAGAGTGGGAATTTGTTTTTTGCAGTACTTGTTCCACATGAAATTAGCCCATAAAGAATTTTGGGTCCTGAATTTCCACCAAAGTTTGGCAAACATAGCTTGAGATATATCATCCATAGATCTAAAACCCAAACCACCTTCAACTTTAGGTAAGCAAACCTTATCCCAAGTAGCCCAATGCTTGCTCCTACCTGAAATGTTATTACTCCAAAAGAATTTTGCAAAAATTCTATGAAGCTCTTTCAAAACACAATTAGGAGGAACAACTGCTGATAACACATGAATTGGGATACTTTGTAACACACTAGTGATTAACACCTCCTTACCCCCAAAAGACAACATGTTACCTTTCCAAGCTTGAAGCTTGTCTCTCACCCTTCTAATCAGCTCAGCATAATGCTCATTTCTTTTTCTAGTATGAGTGATAGGGCAACCAAGGTATTTGAAAGAAAACTGACCCTGGGAAAAACCTGTGCATTCTTCCACCAAACTTCTTAAATCTGCAGCAACACTTTGATGTATAAAGAAAGAGCTCTTTTCTTTATTAATTTTCTGGCCAGACTGAACTTCATATTCCTGTAATACTGACACAATATTTTTCAAGGAATATTTGTCAGCAGAGGCAAAAATAATAGTATCATCTGCATATGCAAGGTGATTTAATTGTGAACTCCACTTAGGAAGACCATAACCAACATAATGCACATCCTCAAACAAAGCATTCAAAGATCTAGACAGAACCTCTGCTAATAGAATAAAAAGGGCAGGAGATAGAGGATCCCCTTGCTTTACACCTCTAGTTGAGTGAAAGAAGCCCCGAGCTTGCCCGTTAATCAACACAGAATACCAATTGTTATATACCAACCTCGAAATCAAATTCACAAAAATATGAGAGAAGCCCATTTTTCTTAGAACTTTCATCAGAAAGAACCAAGAAATTCTATCATAGGCTTTAGCCATATCAAGCTTAAGTATCACATTAGCAGTCTTACCCCTCTTCCTGATATCTGGAACAACCTCTTGAGTTAGTAAAATATTTTCAATAATGCTTCTATTTTTCACAAAACCAAATTGATTACAAGAGATCAAATTAGGTAATAAAGCCTCAAGTCTGTCATGAATAATTCTAGAAAGAATTTTATTAATAAAATTACTCAAACTAATAGGTCTTAAATCAGAGAAAGATTGTATATTTTCTTTCTTAGGTAAGAGCACCAAGCTAGTATGAGTAATAGACTTTGACAAAGAATTACCTTGAAAACAGTCCTGAACCATTGTTAGGATATCATTCCCAACAATATACCAACAACACTGGTAGAATCTCCCTGTCAAACCATCAAGTCCACTAGAACTATCACCATTCAAAGCAAAAATAGCCTTCTTGACCTCCTCTAACTCTGGGGTTTTACATAACAAAAAGTTATCATCAAGAGTCACAGAGTCAGGGATGTGCCTCAGTAAGGAAAAATCAGTGGCATCTCTCTCTTGAGAGAACTGTTTATGGTAAAAATCAATGGCTTCAGTAGCTATCTCTCCTTCTTTTTCCAACTAGGTCCCCTGACTATTTTGTATTTTCTTCAGGTGAAGTCTATTCCTCCTGCCCTTTACTATGCTATGAAAGAATCGTGTATTTCTATCCCTATTTTCAAACCAATCATACCCAGCCTTTTGTTGCCAAAAAATCTCCTCAAAATGAAGATATCTTTTAGATTCAGCTTGAGCCTTTTGCAAGAAAACTCTATTCATAGCATTTGGCACTTCTTTAAAAAGCTTCTCTTTGATTCGAACAATGTCTTCTCTAATAATCAATTGCTTGAAAATATCCCCATAAGTGTCCTTACTCCATTTGGTCAAGGCAGTCTTGACCCTCTTGATATTCTCCTTAAAAGCTAAAAAAAGATTTCCAGAATCATTGGGAACCCAATTCTGTCTAACAATCTCCATAAAGTCTTTATGGTCAGTCCAGAACTTTAGGAACCTGAATGGTTTTCTATATCTGATATCATTTTCTTCACAAGTAAGCAACATTGGAGCATGATCTAACCCAGTTCTTGGTAAATGTTCAACTTCAGTATGATTGAACCAGCCTTGCATCTCCTGATTAATAACAATTCTATCCAACCTTTCAAAAATACAATCATTATCAGTTCTACCATTCCACCATGTGAAGGGGCTCCCTTTGTAAGGCGCTTCTATTAAGTCACAAGAAGAAATACAACATTCAAAGTCTTCATGATCAGCATCTACCACAGGAAGACCTTCTATCTTCTCTTCTGCATTCATCACCACATTAAAGTCACCCCCAACTAACCAAGGACCATCTATGTCATCTGCCACCTGATAAATGTCATTCCACAGATCCAATCTTTGATCTGCACTACACTTAGCATAAACAATAGTGACATAAAAACTATACTGCATGATCTGATGTTGCAGCTTATGGGTAAGCTGTTGTTCTGTATTACTAATAACTATAATATCAAAATCATGTTTTATAAAGACCCATATTTTTCCATTACAGTTAGAAGTGGCTAGAGGCATCTTCAATCTTCTTCTGTACTTGTTGATGAATCTATTATCTTGAAACGGTTCCATAAGAGCAATAAAAGAAAATTTGTGATAATTATGTAGCATTTGAACCCTCTGAAAAGCTTGTTGTGACTTCACTGATCTTATATTCCAAATGAATGACTTCATCTTTTATAAATTGATCTACTTTTTTTTGGCTGTACTCTGACAATTTGATCACTTTCACCATCTCCTTGTTTTTTACCTTTTCTAACAGCTTTAATGACCCTTGGAGATAAATCAGCATCTCTCATAATGTGTAGTAATGCATTTTCAGTATCTTCTCCCTCCATGAGAGCCTCTACTTGTTGCTCAGGTACCTCTATCTCTAATAATTCTTTTTCATCCACATTATGAGATATGATATCATGCAAAACTTTATTTGGGGACTCTTTTTGCAGGATCACCATCTGGGACTCATCTTTCTACACAACAGTAGGTAATAAAACTATTGCCCTATTATTGTTTTCTACCATTTGACCATCACTTTGTTGGCCAATATCAAAGTGCTCTTGAATTGCCAAACTACTTTAATCTTGTAGATCATGTTCATTGTGTTGACTATAAAGTGCTAAGGATTTATCAACTTCCTCAGTATCCGCAATCCCTGTATTCATGAGATCTTCTTCTGTTTGCTCTACTTGCTGATCTTTCACTCTTTTCTGTTGTTCAGGAGCTGCTGTATATGATATTTTTGCCCTTTTTTGTTGTTCAGAAGTTGCTGTAGATGATGTTTCTACCCTTTTATGTTGTTCATGAGCTGCTACAATTGATGTTTTTACCTTTTTGTGCTGTTCAGGAGCTACTGCAGAGGATGTTTCAGGCTGCAGAATCTGTCCAAAGGACTTAGTGATCCATTCTTTTGTTGATATCCTCTCCCCTTCACTCCCATTTTTCGAAGATGTAGTAGTAGCATTTAAATCCTTACAATTATCAACTGTTGTATGTGATCTTTCTGTATTATCATCATCCTCTTGGGAGAGGGCGTTAAACTTATTCTTAATTGCTAGGGTGTACTGATCTTCAATACATCTTTTGTCATTCACCACATTCCACTAACCAGGGTCTCCAACCACTCTACCACTAGAGAGAATTCTAGCTCTTCCTTTTTGAAATTTATGAACATGTGGGAGATAAGGAGGAACAGGTTCCTGTGTCCTTTTCTCACCACCATGTTCATTCTTGTCATGTTGAACTTTGTTTTCTTCCTCATGCTTTGACACCTTACTCATCCGACACTCCTCCTTGCTGTGCCCTTGCATCTTGCATTCACAACAATACTTGGGGACATAATCGTATTTGATAGAAACCATGTTAGCTCTTACTTCCCCAGTAGATTCATTCTCAATGTTCATCTGAATCGCCTTAGGAAAGTCTTTTTTTAGATCAACTAGCACCTTCACATGAGCACAACTAGGTCTAGACTTATTAATTGTCGCCTGGACTAGTTGTAAAGGTTTACCCACAGCAGCAGCTAAAGAAAATAGACATTCTTTTACAAAGAAAGTGGGCAAAAGGTTAGGAAAAGAGATCCATGCCATGGCCATCGATGTTTCCTCATTAACCTTAAACCTAGTATCATATATCAATGTGCGCATTAGGTAAGAGTACCCATTTTTGCAATTGATATAATATGCTCCCTTGGACACCAGATTAATAAAGTCTTCCTGCTTTGTTAAGCGAATAAGAATATGTTTACTCCGAAACAAACCAATCTGACATCCGCCCTTAATATCACATTGTTGAGGAATAATCCTCCTCAGTTCATCTAAATCACTCCAATCATACGTAAATTTACCAATGATTGCAAATTGAAGATCTTGAATTTGGTTCATTCTATCGACTTCTTCCTCCGTCCATTTGATCTGAGGGGTACCTCCAACCATGGTAAAGTTTTTACACAGATTTTCATAAGTGTGTTGATCCGTTTGGTTGAGAGAATCTGCAAAAGAAAACTCTTTTGGTAAACTAGGGTTCGATCTAATAGGGTCAATGTTACAATTGGAATTGGAGGTCAATGGTGGGAATTCAGTAGTAGATAGATGAAGACCAGCCACCGGTGATGGCTGGCCGCCGTTGTGCATATTATTGTTTATTAGGTCGAATCCTTCGCCTTTGAACAAATAATCATCACTGCAAACAAAATAGACTAAGAGTGTGTTCGGTATGAAGGAAAATGTTTTCCTATTTTCTCATGTTCATTTGGCCAAAAGATTTGAAGAATATTTTTTCCCTAGGAAAACATGTTCCTTCAAATTAAGGAAAATGACTTCCTTAATCAAAGTCTTCATCCCCTTAATTTGTTCATCTGCCATCAATCTTATTCCATGCTCTCCATTGTTGACCAATCTTTGATAAATTTATCATAATTTTATTTTATTTCATCTCCTAATAAACTTCAACCTTCTATTATCATGGCCAAAGACCACTTACCATTCAAATTCAAATTTGAAAATCAAAATCGTCATAATAATAATGAGATCGAAACTCCATTAAAATGGAGCTTTATAGTTCTTCTTATTCAAAAAAGGATATATAACAACTCCAAAAAGTAAAAATTAAAAGTTAAAAATAGACACAATAGTCACATATCAAGAAATAGACTCAAGCAGAAAAAAGCTTTAAAAATAGTGTAGAAAGAAAATAAGAGGAAAAAGAAAATCAAGAATATAGCAGGAAAAAGAAAAAGAAGAAAGAAATGGTGAGTTCCATTGAAGAAGATAATGAGGGAAAAGAATTAAAAAATAAATTAAAATAAATGAAGTTTAAAAATAGAGTATATTAGGAAATAAATGCTGAAAGAAATAAAAAAAAATTAATTTTTTTTTTCTTTTTTCACTCTCTATTAGAGAGTGGAGTACACTCTCTATGCCATGTGGGCACATAAGGGTGTATTAATATTGGTTTAAAATTATTTAGGGGGGTTAATAGGACCACCGTAAAGTTAAGTGTCTTTTTATAAATTCGGAACAATTTCAGTGGTGACTTTATGTCTTTTCTGAATCATAAATAAGGAATTAACATAATATTCATAAGATTGTAGAAACTTTTTCATAAAAATCAGCCTAAACATATAAAAAAATTATCTTTAATGATTTGGATATGAAATCCCTAGCTTTGGACATAATTCAAGATAACTTCAAAAATACTTGGACATGAAGATGAAAGGAATCCATCACTGAATTCCTGCCTACCTGTTGGCTTCAAAATATAATGAATCAAAATTAAAAGAATTTGATATAGCTACAGTATATAGGTTTAAAACTATACAAGATATCTTTCTCTGTTTCTTGGACAATATTTTTATTCTGGATACTCAAAATCAACATCTTCGACCTATTCATCCTTGCCATCAGTGCTACCTGATGCAATATCTTTGACTTAATTTCCTTCTCTTCTCTACGTTGCTTTTCTTTTTTGAACCTTTAGAGGTTTAACAGAATCCTTTCTCTTGATAGACCTTGAACCTTTGATCTTGTTCAAGTGGTTGCATTCGTATGGGTCATTATGATGCTTTGTTAGCCTCTCTTCTTCAAATTGAGCTAGTACAATTAACACATGCAATTTCACCTTCGCTTTTAGTGATACACAAATCAAAAGATGGCCCATCACCAAATTTTGAACAATAGATGGTATATCTCGTGTTAACCTCTTAAATGAAATCTGGTTTGCCATAAAAGTATATCTCTTTGTAGGGTCCTATTCGAAAATTTTAACAATAACTCAAATTATAGAAGAACGGTGATGAAGTAATTACACCAAATACATGTAACGAAATAGATATTGGGTTCAACTCAACCCCAAAAGCTAGCTCATAAGGGGAGGATTGTCAAAGTCCATATAAGGAGACCATTTTTATCTCATGCCACCGATGTGGGACTTAATAATAAAAATATAACTCTAAAAAAGCAAACCAAAAACTACACATGCAGGTTACCTGTTTTTGAGGGATTCACGATTTAGATAGTGAATCTCTTTGCAATCGTGATTTGAAAATGGAAAAGGATGAAATGTCACTAATTTGGGGTCACTGGGAGAGAAAAGTAGAAAGGAACAGAATGGATTGATACATGGCTTTGAAATACGTTGTATGATACGATTAGTTGGTAAAAGTACCGTATAACTGAGAAATGGCTATTAAAAGAAACGTATAATTGCATATTATAATTAATGTAAACTATAGCCGTGTATAGTAAATACATATCGCATATTTCTTAGACTATGTAAAATCCCTTAAATAATTAGAGTTGCACATTCTTTTATTTCTCTAGCATTTTCTCTCAAATTCTCATTACACATAAAAATATAACTAAATTTTATTGAAATATTTTAGGTCTTAAATTAAGGATGAAATTTTATTGAAATATTTTAGGTGTTAAATTAAGGATGACTTTAGGCCTTAAATCAGAGAGTAGCTGAATGCAGATCCTCCTCTTCTTCAGACACATAGAGCCTTTTGATGGTTGGAACAAGCTTTAGAGCCACTTTTTTCCTAATAGCCAATCCAAAAATCTCCGACAAGTCAACATCTTGAGCTGCTACTCCAGGAGGCAATTTCCAATCAAAGTGATACAACAAACGAGCCAATGTGAGCTCAATAGTCGCTAAACCAAGGGCGTAACCTGGGCAACCTCTTCTCCCTCCTCCAAATGGTAGGAACCTGAAATCTTGTGATCCCCTGAAATCAATGTCCTCCTCCAGAAATCTTCCAAGATTGTAGTCCAGGGGATTGTTCCATGAATCTGGATTCCTTCCAATGGCATAGGTGTTGATAAGTATCCTAGTTTTTGCAGGTATTTCATAATCGCCAAGAGTGCATTTCTCCATGGATTCTCGAGGTACTAGAAGGGGGACAGGGGGATGTAGTCGCATCGTCTCCTTTATTACTGCTTTCATGTAGTGAAGGTGTCGAAGATCAGATTCTTCTACTTGTCCTTTATTACCTGCAATTTCCCTAACTTCATCTTGTGCTTTTTCCAAAACACTTGGATGCCTAGCCAACTCTGTCATTGTCCATTCCAGTGTAGCTGCTGATATATCTGTTCCAGCGACAAACATATCCTATAGAGTCGAGTATAATTGTGTCAATAGTAGAAGAGTACTCTTGTGTTCCGAAATGCTATATAAACTTTAAACATTTCAACTACTATATGTAGAACACTAATCTATATAAATTTAAATCTATTGCTTCACGTCGTAGCATGAATAGTTTGAGAGTTACGTAGTGCTGTGGCATCTCAAAATAAAAAATAAATTTACATCTAAACAACCATGCAAATAATTTTATATTACAACATGATTTTATAAGTAAAAGGTGGATGGCCTTATTTCAAGGTAACTAATTCCACTCATTATGAATAATGATGTACAATTCAATATGTAATAGTATATGGCTCGCCTTCATGTATTATTGACATAATTATTTATGATTATCTTTTACATAATTTAATCTAAAATATTTGGTGCTTTCTCTCTAAAATGTACTAGTTGAGCTAAGCTCCCTCAACCTCCGGTTGATGAATGAGATGTTCTAACACTTGAGCAAGCCTCACTTGTCACATAATTGGTATTTAATTTGTGGTCCTACTAAAAATGTGTGCAAAACTAGCATTATGCCAAAATTTATATTTGTTCTTCTCACCCTTCGGCTTCCTTTTCAGTCTTCTTACCCTTCAATGTGTTATAAAAAATTAAAGACTCATTGTTTATTAATGGTTGGAGTTGAGTATGTAATGTTCCATTGAGCTAACATTATCAAATCTCCAATGATTTAAATTAGTTGGTCAGAGAAAATTGAAGAACCACGTTGTTCGATTTTGCTAAGGTGATAAGAAAGAGTTGCTCGGATAGTAAGCACCCCGCACTTTCAACTCTAAGGTTGTGGATTCGAGTCATCAAAGGAGCAAAAAGGGTGGGAGCTCCAAGGGAGTGATAAATTAAAAAAAGTTGTTAAGCTTAAAAAATAAAACTTAAAGAAGATAAAATGGATCTACTAATTTTTTAAAATTTAGGCTAAATTTAACCGTTAAGATTTATTAGGATTGATATTAGAAAGTTATATATTAAAATCTTGAGCAATTTGTAGTTAATTTTAACTAATTTCGAAGCAAAAATATGTTGATAAATTTTTACACAACTAATTACAACAATCCTTCAAAATTTCGTGTCCAAATTTTGGTTTTACGTAAGGATTTATAACTCATGTTTTTTGTGAAATGCAAATTTTGCCTATCATTTTGAAATCCTGACAATTAGTCAAGATTATGACAAACCACAGCAGTAAGACATTGGAAAAAGGAAAAAACTGTTGTGACTAACGTGTTTTGGTTTGCCACTACATTCCTTGACTTCCGTTCTACACCAAGCCGTCGCAACAGTTTCTCTTTTCCCCTTTTAATAAATCTCCTGACTAAACTAAGGACCTGTTTGGCCATAAAACAAATAATTTTTTTGAAAATTTATTTCACTTTAGTGAAAAAAGTAAAATTTTATAGTGTTTGGTCATAAAATTTATTTTCTTAAAGTGAAATTTTTTTTTCGAAAAAGTGAAAACAAATTTTACTTGTTTCACTTTTTTCACTCCTACTTCACTCACAAAAAGTCAAAAAAAACTCTAATTTTTTTCATGGTCAAACATAACTCCAACTCCAACTTCAACTTCAACTCCAAAAAATTTAATTTTCACGGCCAAACGCCTACTAAGAAAATACTGAATTCGGCTCTTCTTCATTTTCCTCAAGTTTCTATTTGAATGGTAAAAATTATAAATTTCAATTCTTTTGAAACTAATTACTACATATCCCCAACTTTTTTAAAATGACTAAAAATTTCAGATTTAGTCAATACGAATACATCACTTAATTTTACATTGAAACATCATATTCTTCTGTGGTGTATCCGAGCTTTTAAGTAAAATTAAAAATTTATGTCATTATTTAAAAAGGTTGGGATTTTAAGTAGTTACGATAAGTTAAGTTGTGGCATGATGTAATTTTTTGTTAATGTGATTAAGATTCGATTAACTAAAGTAAGATTCTAACCATGATATAATTAATTAATACTTATTATTAGTTTAAATTTTTTATTAATTCTCTTTTTGCCAAATTTATGAACTATCTTTACACGGCGACAGTAATTGCTGTAAGAAAAAAAAAAAAGAATTTTGGCAACACCAAAATCATGACGGTAGAAAAAATTGCTTTTCGTGACTATGAATCTAGCAAAGTATTATAATAGCACAATTGAGCATCATTGATATCATATATAAATAATTAATTAGTATAATTAAATCGAATCTGATTATTAAAAATATTTAAATGTCTTCGTTCCTACTTATAGCTAATTTTAAGGAAGAAGTGTCTAATGATTAAAATGAAATCAAACTATTAATTCAAAGAGAAGTTGGAAGATAGACGGTGACAAAAAATAGAGAACAATGTAAGAAAAAAAAGATACAGGAAGAAAGAGAATTTTGAAAATATATTTGTCGATAAAATAATTTTGTAGCTATAATTATGGGATTACTAAAAATTTTAGAAATAAATATATAAAATATTTATAATTCAAATTATGATTAAAATCTTACTTTAGTTAATTAGTAAATTTTAACCATTAAATTTAATTCTTGTCATGTATCTCTCATTCAAGTAAAAGTTTGAAGAAAATGAAGATAATGAAAATGAATTGGAGCCAAATTCAAAAATATGCATGATTTTAGGTGCAAAAGTGATGTGGGGGCAAACATTTTAAGTGCAAAATGTACCAAATACCCTTCTTTTCAAAAAAAGTATTTTTTTTCTCAGAAAAAATATTTTTTTTGAGAAAAAAACAATTTCAAACAGGCTCTAAGACATACAAAATTTACAAAATGTTGGGACTCCAGTAAAATTAGTGAAAAGTATGTGGGTTTGCCCGCAATGATGGAAAGAGTGCTCCCTCCATTTCATATTAGTTGATCATTTTTCTTTTTACATGCATGTTAAGAAATCATAATTAAAAAGGTAATTTTACCAAGTATGAACACTTTTAAATAGAATTAATTGCAAGGGTAATATGAGAAAAATTTAATTAATGCTTTCTTAATTAGTAAGGTAAAAATTAATATGGGACAACTATTTTTAGTAAGATAAGCAATTAATACTCCCTCCGTCCCATTTTAGTTGAGCATATTTTATTTTACACGGTGATTAAGAAATCATAAATAGAGTGATAGTTTTTGCTATTTTACCCTTTAGCCCTATTAATTATATTGATTGGTATATATTTCAGGCATTGAAATTGTTGATCATATTTAATGTGATATGAATGAATATCATTTAGTTTGGGATAATATTAACTATTCCCAACGTTTATATATTACTATCCCAATTGATCACATAATTATTCCAAATCCAAATATTACTTATGATTATAGATTGTGTCAAACTATAAAAAATTTAAAAACCTTTCAAGTGACTAAAAATTTTTGGAGGCAAAATGAAATATTTTATCAAACATACAATAAGTTTTTCTGTTCAAACTAAACTTGTTGAAAACTTTTCAAATTTGATTAAAATTTTTGGAGGCAAAACGATAAATTATTTCCCATTTAAATTTTTCTATTAAAAAAATAGTGTTTGACCAACTTAAATCATAAACTAAACATGACAACAATACAAAGAGATCAAATTTTATCTGAAATTGATCTAAATATGTTTGTTGAGTCTAATATTACTAACGTTGTTAGATAAGAAATTCCTGACAACTATTTTTTATTTTTTACTCTATTTTTTTCTTATATTTATATCCAATACTTTTTGCTCAACTTGTTCAGTGATTTTATAGTACTCCAAAGTGGTTGGACAGTACTACAGTTAACTAGTGGAAAAAATGGGAAAAAGAGAGTTGTTTAACAAATTAAATTTTGAAAAATGGAGGGAGTAATTAATTAAGTTTTGGAAATAAGAAACATTGAGATTTTTAAAATTGTTTAAATTTTCAAGAGTATACCATTAATTATAGGGGTAAAATAGAAAAAATTTAATTAATATCATCCTATTTTAATAAGTATCCGATTAATATGAGATATTTATTTTTAATAATATGTCCAACTAAAATGAGACGAAGGAAGTATGGTACAGGAGCAGGAGTACCGATGGGCTAATTCATGAAACTTCTTTGGAGCAATCGTATTTATGTCCCACCCTCATGATAATCAAGCATGTTGACTATGAGATGCTTGCTAATTCTCACTTATATCCTACACCCGTTTGACCATGCTACATAAAATTATAATTTTAAATTATGATATGAAATTATTATTTTAAGTTATGATATGAAATTACTTAAGATGAAATCGAAGTTTTTTTAAAATATGTAATTTGAACTTTTTTAGTGGTATGTTTTCTCATAAACGTCAAAACCCCACATAATTTATGAAAATACCATGTTCCTTGGATAAATAAATGTTTGCAATTATAGACTTTCGAGTATACATGATGTTATAAGATCTACTCCCTCTGTCCCAATTTATATGATACACTTTTCTTTTTAGTCAGTCCCAAAAAGAATAACACATTTTTATATTTAGTAAAAATTTAACTTTAAAATACCCATTTTACCCTTAATGAAATGATTTACAACCACATAAATATCTATAACTCATTTTAGACCACAAGTTTCAAAAGTCTTCCTTTATTTCTTAAACTCCGTGTCAAGTCAAAGTACATCACATAAATTGAAACAAAGGGAGTACTAGTTAATAATAATAATAACTAGTTATTCTTTAATATAATTTTTCACATGGTAATTTACGCCAAGCATGAATCTTTTCTGCAAATTTAAAATAATAAGATTTTTTTTGTAAAATATAAATTTATGAGTCAATTTTTATACTTGAAAAAAGTAAAATTATGATATGAAATTTTAAATCAAGGCTTTTAGAGAATTTTGAATTTCAATCATGATATGAAGTCACATGTCAAAACGGCTAATTTGTACGTAGAAGTAGATCTAGATTAAGTGAATAAAATTAACCAGTTATTTAAGCGGCATTTCTCACCACTATGATATGAGGCAAATTATTAATTATTTTTTGGTAAAAATTTCCAAAAAGTACTTAAATTTTAATTAGAATATGTATTTAGTTTAGTTGGATTGGAGTAATTTCTAATAAAAGTTTAATCACATTGAATTTAAATGAACTCAAAAGAATAACTACTTAAATACCAGAATAAGAGCTTTAAGGTTGTCGTCAGTGATGGGCACTTGAAGATCATTTCTTTTCTGAACTCTCAGCAATACGTCAACTAAGTCTGAAGCATCGCTATTTTCACCCCTCTTTTCCACATGCTCTTGTATAATCTCCTCGCATACCGCTCTCAAATCTTTCAAGTTCTTCATCAATCTCCTCTTCATCCCGCTGACTGCGTTAACCCATTCCCAATCGGGAAAAAAAATCCCCCAAACAAAACCCTGCTAACAGAGCCTGTGTCTCCGTCAACACACTCACCAAATCCTTCTTCTCTTTCAGTTCATGATCAATAAATCTCTTTCCGAACGCCACCCTGCACAAAATATCATTCGCGAGAGCGAAGAAAACCTGACTCATGTCGAGCTCACCCGCCTCGGAGTGAGAATGAGTGGAGATCATTCGTAACATGCAGTTAATTTCCTCATTTCTTATAAACTGGAATGAGTTAACTTGCTTTGAACTAAGCAACTCAGTGACGCAGATTTTTCTAGCTTGGCGCCAGTAAGGGCCGTAAGGGGAAAAAGTGATATCAGAACAACCGAAGGAGAGGTATTGAGCTGCAATGAGTTGTGGGCGGCTAGCGAAGATATGGTCATGGGTTTTGAGGATGAGTTCAGCGAGTTGAGGGGAAGAGATGATTACAGTGAGGACTTGGCCAAGTTGAAGGTGGATGATCGGGCCTAGTTTTTGAGCGAGTTGGGTGAAGGTGTGGTGGGGCATTTCGGTAAGGAGATGAAGGTGACCGATTACAGGGAGCGCAGGCGGAGACGGTGGAGTAAATAAAGGCCGACGACGACAGAAGTTGTTGTAAAAGTGAAAGGTGGCATAAATGGCGAAAGATACAAGTGCTAGTAGGAGAACTGATTGCAGAATTGATTCTTCCATTTCACCTGCTTCTTCGCTATTTTGAGGAATGAAGAAGACTTTGGGGTATCGTGTTAATGTAATCTATATGGGGAGTTATGTAAAACTGGTGGATATTTGAACATAACATTTGGTAGTTGGGCAGAAGGCTGATCGTCTAATACTGCTCCACACCAAGCACCTCTTTATATCAAGAGGACAACCGTCGCGGAAAATTCAGACGTAAGACTAAAATTTGAATTGTTATTATTAGTATTTTTTGGTATCTTTACTTGTCATTTTTCTATTTTGGAGAGTCAAAACTGTATAAATTTTGACCATAATTTTAAGATACATATTATCCATCATATTAATATAATTAAGTAGGAATGCAATTTTATATAGTTTTTAAGCATTTAAATTAAAAATTTAAAATATTAAAGTAATATAATTCATTTTATCTTTAAATATTTAATTAAATTGATTCTTATAAAACGAAATGTGACAAGTAAAAATGGAGTGATAGAATAATTTTTTATGTATATATTAAAATTCTAGTATATATATAAATTCTAAAAATAAATTAAAAATTAATATAAAATTTAGTTGATTGCTGATGTTATCCCTCTTATCTCTAAGGAAATTTTGACTTTGGCTGTTGAAAATTTGGATGAGTATAGTTACTTTGTCAAATTGTATACTCAGTTGATGTGGTTTTCTTTTGTCCTTTAAAAAGAGAAAGCAAGTCCTCCTCAAATGAAATTAAACCCTTTTGTTATTACTACTCCTTCCGTTTAAAAAAGAATGACCTACTTTTCTTTTTAGTCTGTTTCAAAAAGACTGACCCTTTTCTTTTTTGACAATACTTTAATTTCAACTTTCCACATGTCATGTTTAAAACCACAAGATTAAAGGGCATTTTGGTACATTTAACACAAATTTAATTTATGACCACATGATTCAAAAGTCTTCTTTATTTTCTTAAACTCCGTGCCAAATCAAAATAGGTCATTCTTTTTGAAACGGAGGGAGTATATAAAAGTGGCGAGGACGCAGGTCTCGTTGATATACCTACTTCCGAGCAAAGGGATAATTACAAAATTTAAGAATTATTATGAATTGGATGTCACCAAAGTCAAAGAAATGGGCAACAAATAGTGGTCAAAATACTCTGTTTGATTTTTAAGTATTTTTGTCACCATCTTTGCATATGAAATGGCCTTGTAATAGGCATATATATATACCGCCTCTTCTTTGTATTAAACATACCAAGAATGAATAAAAAGTATAGTAAAAGTACTGCTCATTTTACTAGTTTCTCTTAGCTATCTTTCTATGTTATTTTAGTACTATACTTGCTCTATTTTATAACACTCTATCAGCACGAGACTCTGTCATCTCGAGCAAACATTTTTAAAGGTAATAAAGGTAAGAACACACTTTTCTTAAAATAATGTCGAATCGATCTAAATGTGAATTCATTGCCCTAGATATATGGGAAAAAACCTACATATCTTGGGCACTTGATGTCGAAATTCATTTGGATGCGATGGGTCTGACAGACACTATCAAAGATAAAAACCAGGCATCAAATCAAGACCGTGCCAAGGCCATGATATTTCTCCGTCATCATCTCGATGAGGGATTAAAAATGAAATATCTCACCGTTAAGGATCCTCTTATACTGTGGAATAATCTAAAAGAGAGATATGACCACCTGAAGATGGTCGTTCTTCCACAAGCACGTTATGAATGGACCCATTTGAGATTACAAGATTTTAAAAATATAACTGAGTATAATTCTGCCATGTTTAGAATTATTTCACAGTTAAATTTATGCGGAGAAAATATCACAGATCATGATAAGCTGGAGAAAATATTCTCCACCTTTCCTGCCTCGAGTATGCTCCTGCAGCAGCAATACCGAGAAATGGGATTTAAAAACTATTTTGAATTAATTTCACATCTTCTTATTGCTGAACAATATAATGATCTTTTGATGAAAAACAATGAAAGTCGACCTGTTGGTACTGCTCCATTCCCTGAAGTGAATGCTGCAAATTTTCACCAATTTAGGTGAGAAAGAGATCCCGGCCCCAGTCGTGGTCGTTGTCGAGGAAGAAATTTCAATCGTGGTAATCGTCTTGCACTGAAAAATAACCCTCAGCACCAGCAGTGTAAAAAGAAGGGTGAAAAGTCTGAAGCGGTGCAAAAGAAAAATACGGAAAATAGATGTTATCGGTGTGGAGGAAAAGGACACTAATCACGTACCTGTCGTACGCCAAGTCACTTGGTTTATCTTTATCAAGCATCCCTTAAGAAGATGGAAATAATGCAGAAGCAAACTTTATGTTTGAAGATAATGTTGAGCCTATGCATTTAGATGTTGCAGATTTTTTTGAACTCCCTAAAGAAAATATAGATCACCCTATGGGTGACGGATCTATAATAGTCTAAGTATTTTATATTTTTGTTAATTGTATGAGTTTACATTCCTGTTGGTTGTGTTTCTCAACTCTTGTAAATAAAAAAAGTTTGTGTAATAGTATAACGTTTACTTTGTTTATATTTTCATCTTGAAGATATATGGATACTTCTCAAATTTTATTTGGATCAATGATCAATCGTGAGAATATTTGTGTAATTGATAGTGGAACAACGCATGCCATATTTAAAGATGAGAAATACTTTTCTTGCTTGCTTAGAAGAAAAGTAAATATTACAACAATTTCTGATAATTCGAAATTGATTGAAGGCTCTGGAAGAGCTACTATATTTCTGTCTAAGGGGACGAAACTTATTATAGAAGATACATTAATTGTTCTCTTCTAAATCCCCGAGAAACTTGTTAAGTTGTAAAGATATCTGCCGAAATGGATATCATGTTGAGACAATGAATTAAAATGAATGTTGAATATCTTGGTATTACCAAGTATGTCTCAGGCCAGAAATATATTTTGGAGAAATTACCAACTTTATCTTCTGACCTATATTATGCAGAATTAGTACAGTTGAAGCACACTCTATCGTAAACCAGAAGTTTACCGATTTAAATACTTTTGTGATTTGGCATGACCGAATGGGTCACCCTGAATCAATAATAATGAGATGAATTATTGAAAATTCAAATGGGCATCCGTTAAAGAACTTGAAGATTCTTGTGAGTGATGAATTTTCATGTGCTGCTTGTTATCAAGGCAAATTGATAACTAGGCCGTCACTACTAAAAGTTGGCATCAAATCCCCTCTTTTTCTAGAACGTATACATGTGGATATATGTGGATCTATTCACCCATCCAGTGGGTTATTCAGATACTTTATGGTCCTAATAGACGCATCTTCAAGATGGTCCCATGTGTGCCTCTTATCGTCTCGCAACTTGGCGTTTGCGAAATTATTGGCACAAATAATAGATTAAGGGCGCAATTCCCAGATTATCTCATTAAGACTATTTGTGACGATAAGGATGGAGAATTTACAACCCAAGCTTTTGATGATTACTGTGTATTAGTTGGGATATGAGTTGAACATCCTGTCGCTTATGTTCATACTCAAAATGGCCTTACTGAGTCATTTATTAAGCGCCTACAATTGATAGCAAGACCACTACTTATGAAAACGAAATTGCCCACTACTGTTTGGGGTCATGCTATCTTACATGCAACATCACTTGTTCGTCTTAGACCGACTCATTCTAATAAATACTCACCGTCACAATTGATCTTTGGTCATGAACTAAATATTGCCCATTTACGAATCTTTGGATGTTCTGTATACGTGCCAGTAGCACCACCACAGTGCACCAAGATGGGCCCCCAGAGAAGGTTAGGAATATATATTGGGTTTGATTCATCCTCCATAATTCGCTACCTTGAACCATTGGCGAGAGATTTATTTACTGTTCGATTTGCAGATTGTCGATTTGATGAAATAAATTTTTCTCAATTAGGGGGAGAGAAAAATAAACTCAAAAGAGAAATTGAGTGAAAAGTTTCATCAGTATCTCACTTTGATCCACGTACCCCCATATGTGAACAGGAGGTCCAGAAGATCATTCACTTACAGAAAATAGCGAATCAACTGCCAGATACATTTACCGATTTGAAAAGGATAACAAAGTCACATATCCCTGCAGTGAATGTGCCTATCCAAATTGATGTCCCAAAAGGACCATATACTAGTGTCATAGCTTCTGCATCCCAAACACGCCTGAAGTGTGGTATACTATTGGGTTCCAAGGATAAAAATCCTAGAAAAAGAAGCACGAAAAATGATAAAAGTGACACTATAAAAAAATCTCATGAAGAGACTCAAGATCTGATTAATCCTGATATTCCTGAAGAAATCAGTGAACCCGAGATTCAAGTGAATAACGAACTTTCAGTAAGTTCTACTGGTGATGGGATAAATTTAGATCGATAAAAATTATGGTGGATAATGTTTTTACATTTAATGTCGCACTTAACATTATGCAAGACAGTGAGGATCTTGAACCTCTATCTGTCGAGGAATGTCGACAAAGAAATGATTGACCAAAATGGCAAGAGGCAATTCAATCAGAATTGAACTCACTTGCTAAACGTGAGGTTTTTGGACCTGTAATCCAAACTCCTGATGGTGTAAAACCTGTTGGCTATAAATGGGTCTTTATGCGAAAAAGAAATGAGAGAAATGAAATTGTAAGATATAAGGCACGCCTTGTTGCACAAGGATTCTCTCAAAAACCCGGTGCCGACTACGAAGAAACATATTCATCTGTTATGGATGCAATAATATTTCAATATTTCATTGGTTTAGCCGTACATGAAAACCTTGAAATACATCTAATGGATGTGGTTACAGCTTACCTTTATGGTTCACTTGAAAATGAAATTTATATGAAAATTCCAGAAGGATTAAAGATGCCTGAAGCATATAGTTCAAAATCTCGAGAAATGTACTCAATCAAATTACAAAGATCGTTATACGGTCTAAAACAATCAGGGTGTATGTGGTATATATCCTTAGTGAGTACTTGATAAATGAAGGTTATAAGGTTATATAAATGATTTCATTTGTCCTTGTATTTTTATTAAGAAAAAGACATTAGAGTTTGTTATACTTGTTGTTTATGTTGATGACATAAATCTCATTGGAACTCCAGAAGAGATCCAAAAGGCAATTGAATACCTAAAGAAAGAATTTAAGATGAAAGATCTTGGAAAGATAAAACTTTGTCTTGGTCTGCAAATTGAAAGGTCTTCATCCATCAATCTGCCTATAATGAAAAGGTTTTGAAATGATTTTACATGGGCAAAACACATCCATTAAGCACTCAAATGGTTGTTCGATCACTTGAAGTCAGTAAAGACCCGTTTCGACCTCCCGAAGAGAATGAAGAGATTCTTGGTCCTAAAGTACCATATCTCAATACTATTGGTACACTTATGTATCTTGCTAATGCTACAAGGCCCGACATAGCATTTTCTGTTAATCTGTTGGCAAGATATAGTTCTTTTCCTACATGGAGACATTGGAGTGGAGTTAAGTATATATTGCGATATCTAAAGGGGACTGTTGATATGAGTCTATTTTATACTAACAAAGATAGTAAAGATCTTGTTGGTCATGCAGATGCGGGTTATTTATCTGAACCACATAAATCTCAATCACAAACAAGCTATATGTTTACATACGGAGGTACTGCTATATCATGGCGATCTACAAAGCAGCCTATTGCTGCTACTTATTCAAATCATGTTGAGATAATAGCTATTCATGAAGAAAGTAGAGAATGTGTATGGTTGAGATCAGTGATACATTTCATCAAAAAGAGATGTGGCCTGAAATGTGATATCATGGTATCCACAGTCCTGTATGAATACAATGCTGCATGCATAGCCCAATTAAAGGGAGGCTTCATAAAAAGAGATAGAACAAAGCATAGCTCACCAAAGTTATTCTTCACATATAATCTCCAGAGGAAAGGTGATATTGATGTGTGACAAATCCGTTCCAGTGATAATCCAACAGATTTGTTCACTAAATCTTTATCAACTTCAACTCTTAAGAAGATAGTACATAAGATTGGAATGCGAAGACTTAACCATCTGAATTGTGGTCTTCATCGGGGGGAGTAAGAATACGAGCTGTACTCTTTTTTCCTTAACGGGGATTTTATCCCACTGAATTTTCCTGGTAAGGTTTTTAATGAGGTAGCAAACAAATGCGTATTTCACTAGACTTCCAAGGGGAAGTGTTATGAATTGGATGTCACCAAAGTCAAAGAAATGGGCTGCAAATAGCGGTCAAAATACTTAGTTTGATTTTCAAGTATTTTGCCACCGCCTTTACATCTGAAATGGCCTTGTAATAAGCATATATATATACTACCTCTTCTTTGTATTAAACATACCAAGAATGAATAAAAAGCAAAGTAAAAGTACTACTCTTTTTACTCTTTTCTCTTAGCTATCTTTCTCTGTTATTTTAGTACTATACTTGCTCTATTTTATAACAAGAATTTATTTGTCCAAAAGTGATTGTACTTTGATTGAGTAATGTTTGTATTATTCTTTATTTGGATTAAGATACAAATTACTTTTACTTAATTTTGCGTGAATGTCTGGATACAATTATTGGCAACTTACATAAATCCAACCATTTAGCATCTAATTACTTCCTATTCCCACTTTTTTTCTAAACTACATAAAATCCCTGATTTTGAAGCAGCCGGATACATCTCATTGCGTCAGATACATAACTTTCCGATACATAGCTAGTCAATCAAATTCTTATGTATCAGTAACACAAAAGAGCATTTCGATACATAATTTTTGTCATATTTTCAACCAGATACATCATTCTTAAGTATTTGTACACAAAGATAAGTATGATACATAGCATTTCTATCTTTTTTAGCTGGTCCCGTGATGTATCTTCATGTCCTTCACCATCCTGCCATTAATCAGATACATTAGTCTATGTATCAACAACATGAAAGTCCGTAAGATGCATAGATTTCATAGAATTCTCCAAACGAAGAAAACAAACGTTTTCGATCAGATCTAGTCAGATCTCCACCTGTACCGTTGGAATTCTCCAACATTTGTCGAAAAAGATGAAGCTTTGGGAGAGGAAAGGAGATGAGAGCATACTGTTCCATTTGATGTTATTCGCGGAGGGGTTTGTCGGTGATGGGCTCAACGGTGATAGTAATATGGTGACGGTCGGAACGGGGAAGGAGAAGATAGAGGTGGAAATGAGAGGAGGAGGGAGTTAGATGAGAGAGTGAAGACGACGTTATTAGGTGGCTCTCACCAGCAGTGGTGGTTCGGAGGTGTGGCCTACCGATATCGAGGAAATGCGGAGGAGGAGTGTAGGGGCAGCTGGTATGGAGGAAAATAATGAATTGGATTTGGAATTCGGGGGTAGATGTAATGTATCCGATGATTTAGACAGAGAAAGTAAAAAAGGGGATGTATGCAATTATTTTAAAGGGTTGAAATTTTAAGTAATAATGGTAAGTTAAGGTGTGATATTATTTAATTTATTCTACAATTATTGGTATTGTTTTCTTGAAGACTTTTATAGAGTACCTTTTCAATTTTCACTTTATTACTACAATTAACTAAACTTTTGAGAATTTTTTAAATGTTCAAAAATATCAAATTAAATGGCTGCGGTCTTTTGAAGACATGTATACTCTTTAGTTATAGCTTTATTATTTTTTATACTTTTGATATTTTTGGGAATTTGGTAAACTTTGAATATTTTTTAAATGTTCCAAAAGTATAAAAATTGATGAAGTCATATTAGAAAGTACGCCCCACAATATTATTATTATTTTTTACTCTTTTTGCTGTCATGTGCTTATGCGCTCATGCCTGGACTCTCTTTTTTTGTTTTGCAGCTTGAGTTAGAATGATTTTAGCAGACCCTTCTATTTGTTTTGATTTGTCGTCTGGCTCCTTTGGCTCCGTTGGCTCCTTATATTTTATGAAGTTTCATTTGGACAATTTTACTTAATCAAAACATGATTCTTAAATTCCTCTGATCATCGACTGAGCTTATGTGGCATTAAGTTGGCTGATTTAAACGAAGTGTGTACGAATCACGCGTATAGAGAGAGTCAATTCAACATTTTGATTAAAAAATTAATAATTAATAAGAAAAATAATTAAAAAATACTAAATTTCCCTGCGTCTCTTCTTCCCTCACGATCTTTTGCTTCTTCCCCACCCAACACATATAAACCCCTTCCTATCTCCATCGAAAAGAACACATAAATTGTGGGTAGTAATTACCTTTTCTAGGCATATTCGATAGTTGATTTTGAACTTAATTATCGGAAGAAGATACTGAAGTGGAAGATTAAGATCCAGCTCCATTATTTGAAATCAAGAAAGTACAATAATGTGAGGCTAAAAGTCATGCTATTTTTGTTGTTTTCGGGGTTTGGTAAAATCTGTATTTTTAACAATAACCTCAATCACATGTTCAAACTTAATAAGAACAATCACATGAAGTTGTAACTTTGTATTTCACAACTTTGAACTTTAAAATAAGTTCAATCCAACTTATGAACATCAACAAAATGAAGTTCAAACTATTTTCTGGAAAAATAGCAAAACCATTGTTTAGAAAGAGATGAAAAATGAAGATTCAAGTCCACCGAATTCACGGTGTGTCCTTAAGGAAATTATTCCCCTCAAGTACCCGAGGTTATGAAATATATCCTTCCATGATAAAATGAATCACTTCGACAGAATGACGATACCTTAAACTCTGTCGAACAGCGAACACACTCAACAATTCGTAAATCACACTTGAGTTTTTATGAATAAGAAGATATTTTTCACTTCAAAATTTTGTCATCATACCTGAGGAAAAATTCAGGTATTTATAGCCAAAAGGTGTTTCTTCAGAAGAGAAGCAATGGTTCTAGAAAAACACACTGTTTCAGACCATCGGGACCACCTGTGCCCTCAGGTTACATTACTGCACGAAGCAGAAGCTTCTGCGCTGGCACCTGCGCCCACAGGACACTGCCTCTCCTCCAACCAGTATGTCTCTTGCCTCGAAGGATCACGTCCCTTCGAGGTGCGTTGTGACATACGTCCGCACATGCTCGGGTGCGTCCGCAAATGGAGAAAACTTTTCGTATCAGAATTTTTTTGGATTAAAACTTCACTAATTATCAAGTTTCAAATGAATTTTGTCCAAAAAGATAATCTCTCGATAGATCATTTGACAAATCCAAATCCAAATCCGAAGCCGAAGCTGCTCCGAGCGAACGACGACGACGACGCGAGGCTTGTCTTGTTCTTTCCTCACTATCCACATGAAGGAGTGCTTCCATACTTAATCACAAGAATGTTTCCTTCTCCCACCAATGTGGGATAAACACTCTTTATAAAGTGAAACCACAATTCACTTCTCCACCATTTTCTTTTCTCCATTTTCCATTCACATTTCACTTAGAACCCAACAATCCCCCACATGAATGGGGAATGACTATTTTATTTAAAAAATATTTGGACAAGTGTGTGATCTACAAGCAAATACTAATTGCATCTGGATAAGTAGGTTTCCCTTTGAACTTTCCGTAGTGAACTTGCATCAGATGCACTCGGTCAATCAGTAGATGTGATATCTTTGAACCGTCGAAACTTTAATGTACACCTAGACAACACAAGTCACATAACCAGCCTTTTATCATTTATGGTTCTCACGGTTTTGTTCATTTCAGCCATGAACACGACCTAGTTTTATGAGAGCGTAGAGAATAGGCCTTTACTATCATTCTCGTTGAAGCGGCTTCCACTTCACCCTCACATAGGTGATTCCAAAACGTTTCAATCCTATAGATCAAACTATTTGGTCAAATCTGCCAAACTTAGAAACCATTAAAAGACTACCAACCATAAGTCTTATCCTTGTTTCCTGAACATTGTCTTCATCATGAGAATGGGTTGAGTTTATTGATAATGTTGAACCGTTAGTCACAACTTTGTTTGATCTCTTTGAACCTAGCTCTTGGGATCTCCAGTCTACTAGGTAGAGTTACTTCCATGACGACTTGTCCTAGGCCGTAAATCCATTCCCTTCAATGATCTCTCAACTCCCTCTCTAGATAGGCCTTTTGTAAGTGGATCCGACACATTATCCTTCGACCTCACATAGTCAATCGTGATAATTCCACTAGAGAGAAGTTCTCTAATGGTATCATGTCTCCATCTTATATGACGAGATTTATCGTTATACATCATGCTCCCTGCCCTACCTATCACAACTTGGCTATCACAGTGTATGCATACTGGTGCCAAAGGTTTGGGCCAATAAGGAATATCTTCCAAGAAATTTCGGAGTCATTCAGCTTCTTCACTGGCTTTATCTAACGCTATAAATTCAGATTCCATTGCAGAGCAGACAATACATGTCTGTTTGGATGATTTCCAAGAGACTGCTCCTCCACCTAAAGTAAACACATATCCACTCGTGGATTTTACTTCATTTGATCTGGTGATCCAATTTGCATCACTATATCCTTCAATTACAACAAGATATTTGTTATAATGCAAATCATAGTCTTGAGTATATTTTAGATACCCCAAAACTCTTTTCATTGCCATCCAAAGAGTTTGATTGGGATTACTCTTGTACCGACTCAATTTACTAATAGCACATGCTATATCTAGTCGCGTACAATTCATGATGTACATCAAACTTCCCAACACTTTTGCATACTCCAATTGTGAGTCACTTTCACCTTCATTCTTTCAAAGTGCATAGCACACATCCAATGGAGTCTTGTCAATATTGAAATTCAACTACTTGAACTTGTCAAGTACCTTTTCAATGTAATGAGACTGTGACAATGCCCTTGTGGAGTTCTATGAATTCTTATCCCTAAGATCACATCCGCAACTCCAAGGTCTTTCATATCAAACTTGCTCTCAAGCATTCGTTTCGTAGTATTTATGTCAGAAATGTCTCTACTGATGATCAACATGTCATCCACATACAAACAAACAATGACCTTGTGATTTTGAGTGTCTTTAATGTAAACACATTTATCACATTCATTTATCATGAATCCGTTTGCCAACATGGTTTGGTCAAACTTTGCATGCCACTGTTTGGGTGCTTGTTTTAGTCCATAAAGTGACTTAACAAGTTTGCACACTTTATTTTCTTTAATAGGAACCACAAAACCCTCGGGTTGTTCCATGTAAATTTCTTCCTCCAATTCTCCATTTAGGAATGTTATTTTCACATCCATTTGATGGATTTCAAGACCATATACCGCAGCTAATGTAACCAACATCCGAATGGAAGTTATATTTGTTACTGGCGAGTATGTATCAAAATAATCAAGGCCTTCTTTTTGTCTAAAGTCTTTCACTACAAGTCTTGCCTTGTATTTGTCAATAGTACCATCAACTATCATTTTCCTTTTGAAGATCCATTTAGAACCTAAAGGTTTATTTCTTGGAGGAAGATCAACCAACTCCCATGTATGGTTTCTCAAGATTGAATCAATCTCACTATTGACAACCTCTTTCCAAAAGGATGAGTCCGCAGACGACATCGCTTCTTTAAACGTTAGAGGTTCATTTTCAAGAAGAAATATTACAAAATCTGATCCGAAGAAAGTCGACGTTCTTTGTCGCTTACTACACCTTGGATTCTCTTCATTATGTACATTCTTCCTTGGTTCATCCCTAGGTCGTTTAGACCCTTCGCTAGACAAGTCATGTCTAGTCTTATATGGATAAATGTGTTCAAAGAACTCAACATTATCTGATTCCATTACCATGTTATCATGGATATCCGAATGTTTGGATTTATGAACCAAAAATCGACATGCTTTGCTATTTGTAGCATATCTGATGAAAACACAGTCCACAGTCTTTGGTCCTATTTTCACCCTTTTGGGTAAAGGAACTTGGACTTTAGCTAGACACCCCCCCACTTTGAACTATTTCAAGTTGGTTTTCCTTCCTTTACATTTCTCATATGGAATAGATTGTGCCTTTCTATGGGGCACTCTATTGAGTATTCGATTGCCTGTAAGGATAACTTCCCCCCACAAGTTTTGTGGTAAAACTGAACTTATAATTAAGGCATTCATCATTTCCTTCAACTTTTGGTTCTTTCTTTCCACAATCCCATTTGATTGAGGTGAATACGGGGTCGTAGTTTGATGGATAATTCCATTTTTCAAACATATCTCCGCAAAAGGAGATTAATATTCTTCACCCCTATCACTTCTTATCATTTTAATTCTTTTATCCAACTGATTTTGAACTTCAGTTTTATATTGCCTAAATGCATCTATTGCCTCATCCTTACTATTCAGCAAATAGACATACAATATCTAGTAGAGTCGTCAATAAAAGTTGTGAAATACTTTTTTCCACCACGAGATGGTGTCGATTTCATATCACAAACACACATTTAAACCCATTTTTAACGAGTAGTGTTATTGACACTAAGTTTTTCCTACTAGTAGGAACATGGAGAACATTGTTGAGAGTCAACACCTTGTCGGAAGTCATTTTTAGGAATATCTTCCCACTTCCTTCAACCTTGGCTGTTGAATTATTTCTCATAAATATCACTTCTTTAGGACCAGTGATATCATAAGTAGCAAAAGCTTCTTTGTCCGCACAAACATGTCTAGTGGCTCCTGAATCTAACCACCATTCATTTGAATTTCCAACTAGATTATATTTTGTGATCATTACACACAAATTTTCAATCTTTCTAGTTGCTTCCAACATGTTTATCTTATTTCTTTTCTTGTTCCTTTCCAGAACTTGACAACTTAGAGCTTTATGGCCAACTTTACTACAATTGTAGTACTTGCCTTTGAACTTTTTCTTGTTCTGCTCTTTCTCTTGTCTAGAAGAATTCTTCCTTTTCATATTATGTGCAACATTATCTTTAACAAGATTTACACATATCATTGCTGATTTCTCACATAATTTAATATCCTCTTCTATCTTGAGACGAATCACAAGATCTTCTAAAACAAACATTTGGTTTTCAAATGTTCCTTTTTCTGGAATATGAAGATATCCACTTGTGAACATTTGCATTTCAAGATTGGTCAGCCAAAAGAACATCATTTGCTACCATTCTTTGAAGTTCACACCAGAATATTTTTTTGATTTCTCTATCGTTTTCATTGCTTCAACAATATCTGAACGACTTAATGACGCAACCTTGGTTGCCGTTGGTACAACACCAATCACAACCGAATCAATTCGTTATTCAGTTTCATTTGTCATTTCCTTGTCAAGCTTTGACAAACACTTTAGTATTTTTAGAATACTAACAATAAAGATTTTAATCTTTAAACATTTGTTTCGAAGTTTTTATGTCTTCAAATTATCAACCGAATGAACTTTGAAATTTTACGAAGTTTTTATATTCTTCAAATCAAAAACAAATTCACAGAGTAAAAATCCATAGATTTTAAACTCCAGAAACTAATAGAAAGAGTTCAACGAATCGACGAAGTTTTTATATTCTTCGAACCGAATTCACAGTCCAATTTCTCAGCAAAGTTTTTATATTCTTTAAATCGAGGGAGTAGAAATCGAAAGATTTAGTCTCCACAAAATCAGGCACTATACAGATTAACAAGTACTTATTGATTTCCTTAATATTGTAGTTTTCGGGATTTGGTAAAATCTGTATTTTCAACAATAACCTCAACCACATATTCAAACTAAATAAGAACAATCACATGAAGTTGTAACTTTGTATTTCACAACCTTGAACTTTAAAATAAGTTCAACCCAACTTATGAACATCAACAAAATGAAGTTCAAACTATTTTCTGGAAAAATAGCAAAACCATCGTTTAGAAAGAGATGAAAAATGAAGATTCAAGTCCACCAAATTCACGGTGTGTCCTTAAGGAAATTATTCCTCTCAAGTACCCAAGATTACGAAATATATCCTCCTAGGATAAAATGAATCACTTCGACAGAATGACGGTACCTCAAACTCTGTCGAACAACAAACACACTCAATGATTCGTAAATCACACTTGAGTTTTTATGAATAAGAAGATGTTTTTCACTTCAAAATTTTGTCATCATACCTGAGGAAAAATTCAGGTATTAATAGCCAAAAGGTGTTGCTTCAGAAGAGAAGCAATGGTTCCAGAAAAATGCACTGTTTCAGACCGTCGGGACCACCTGCGCCCGCAGGTGGTCGACCTGCGTCCGCAGGTTTAAGGTGCGTTGTGACATGCGTACCACATGCTCGAGTACGTCAGCAAATGGAGAAAACGTTTCATATCGGATTTTTCTAAAAAGATAATCTCTTGATCGATCATTTGACAAATTTAAACCCAAATTCGAAGCCGAAGCCGAAGCAGAGCCGAGCGAGCGAAGACGACGGCGCGAGGCTTGTCTTGTTCTTGCCTCACTATCCACATGAAGGAGTGCTTCCATACTTAAACACAAGAATGTTTCCTTCTCCCACCAATGTGGGAGAAACACTCTTTATAAAGTGAAACCACAATTCACTTCTCCTCCATTTTCAATTCACATTTCACTTAGAACCCAATAATTTTGATATCATTCGCCTCACATTTAATCTCTTTATATATAGTCTTGAGCTTATTTGATATGAATTATGCTTATGTTTGTATTTTGATGTATAGGATGAAAATAGAAGAGTTTAAGCAAAAATTTGGATGTGTGCGAGCTTTGAAGTCTACGTAGAAGCCACAAACTCAATACCGAACTAGTACGAGGGAGCAAGACAAGATATCTGGACTTAGAGTGAAGAAAAATCGAGGCTGAGGTGAAAAATGACCCATGGCGGAGCCTTGGGCATCGTCTGTGGCAAGGCCACAGTGTAAATTTGTCCAACACAGGATACTTCCCAAAAGGCTTATGACGGGGTGCCCACGAAGGCCGTAGTGCAATTTCGGCAAATTTTTGCACTAAGGTTAATTTTGTCACGATCCAAAAGCTCGAGGTCATGATGACACCTTCCTCTATCCAACCTTAGTAGGTAAGCCCAACACAAAAAGAGAATAATACTGAGAGAGTATAAATAATGAAGAAAAGAACGAGACTTTAGGATAAAGTCAAGCTAAATATGATAACAAGATTGAAATATCAGAATAGTACATCTCAAATTCCTAGAATTCAGTGCCATAATTAGCTACTCACTAGTGGTCGATGAGGGCAATTGGTATGACATGTCTATAGGATAACATGAATATTAAAACTGAAGAGGAAATTTAATAATGATAATGAGTTAAATTTGAAAGAGAATTTCTTTATTGAGACATAACTGGAAATGAATGGCATACTGTCAACTACTACATAAATGTTGTCTAGTGTAACCTCTACTACTAAATATATGAGTAAACCGGGACAAGGCCCCATAAATACCTCTGTTATAACAAATGTCTAAACTAGGATAAAGAAAAGTCTATAATCAACTCTACGTCTCTTGGATGATAGAGGAGCTCACCAATTTGCTAAATGATAGGGGTTACCGAATGTCTAGCAGCAAACCTTAAGCTCGAGTACCTAAATCTACATCATGAAATGATATAGTGCAAAACACAGTCACTACAATGGAATATATTAGTATGTAAGATATACAAAACATAAACTAAAGACCGGAATATAATAACACATATGGAGTAACTTGAAATAATGGTTAAAAGTTGAATCATAATTCATGCGGAAAATCATTTAAACCATTCTCATAATAGCTAGAAGTCTGAAGGAAAACATAATAGCTAATAATCTGCATAAAAGTATTTTATGAGTGCATAAATAGAAATATCATGAGGTTTATACATGTGGAGAGTTTCTTATAACCGAAAAACACCATGTGAGCTCATGATGCCTAGCGTCTTACACCCATACTGAAAGTTTTTCCCAACCTGCCAAATTATAGGATCATGAACATGCAGATTCTAAACTGAGACTCTTGGACTAAATCCTATGGTGGCAACATAGTTATGGGGCATGTGTTATCTGAACCCATATCCTCTCGGTGCTAAATAATCCTACCAAAATGATATATGCTCATATCATATCATGTAACATAGATGAAACCATAGTTGTGTCTTTGCTCAATTTCTGTATCATAAGTTATATGCTGCAATTTACATCTAAAACATATATCTTTTTAACGTAGGATTCATAGTTTTGTAAAAAATTCTTAAAACATGGGTTTCGAATCATAAATAAGGAATTAACATAATATTCATAGGATTGTAGAAACTCTTTCATAAAAATCAGGCTAAAGGTATAAAATTTTTTTGTCTTTAATGATTTGGACATGAAAATCCTAGTTTTGGACATAATTCAAGATAACTTCAAAAATACTTGGACATGAGGATGAAAGGAATCCATCACTGAATTCCTGCTTACCTGTTGAAGACAATGACTTCAACAAGAAAAGACTTTGACTTGAATAGAACCCTAGATGCTTGATTGATTACAAAACTTGCTCTTGACTTTATTGGAGGAATAAAAGTAGAATTGACTTAAGGATTGAATATTTTTACCTTTTGGAGGTTAGAACATCGTGGGATAGGATAATAGGGTAAGGAAAAGACCACAATATCCTTTTTAAAATTTTATTGAAAATTTCAAGATTTTCATCCACGGTTCACTCCACGGACCGTGGTTCCCATCCACGAGTCTTGGTCTGAGCCGTAGATATCTGGAGGGATTTTATTAAGATTTTGAAACGAAGTCCACGAATGATTTCACGGATCATAGAATGACTTCCACGAACCGTTCTACTATTCGTGGTCTCCTAGAGGAATTTTACTAGATCTCGGAGTTTGATTCACGGTTGGGTTCTACGGACCGTGGATTGGGTTTCATGGCTCGTGAACCCTTCCGTCAAGTTTTAAATAAAATTGCTAACTTGGATGTCTGATACTACGTTTGATGCCACGAGCCGTAGATTGATATCACGGACCGTGACGTCATCAGTGGTAACCTGGAACACTTATACTTTTCAAGACTATTTCCACGTTTGGGATCACGATATGTGGTCTTAAATCACGAACCATGCTTCTGTCCATGGAAGCCTGAAAGTCTGAGCTACGTACTGAATCACCATAGGTTTGAGTTCTGAGGTATTGCAAATACATTGATTCAAGAACTAGACACACTTGGATACAAATACAACTTTTTACACACATTAAATTGAAAAAAACTTGGGAATTCATCAAAATTTTAGCTTCAAAATATAATGAATCAAAATTAAAAGAATTTGATATAACTACAGTACATAGGTTTAAAAACTATGCAAGACCTCTTTCTTTGATTCTTGGATAATATTTTTATTCTGGATACTCAAAATCAACATCTTCGACCTATTCATCCTTACCATCAGTGCTACCTGTGATGCAATATCTTTGACTTTCCTTCTCTTCTCTATGTTGCATTCGTATGGGTCATTATGATGCTTTGTTCGTCTCTCTGCTTCAAATTGAACAATTACAATTAACACATGCAATTTCACCTTCGCCTTTAGTGATACATAAATCAAAAGATGGCCCATCACTAAATTTTGAACAATAGATAGTATATCTCGTGTTAACCTCTTAAATGAAGTCTAGTTTGCCATAAAATTATATCTCTTTGTAGGGTCCTATTCAGAAATTCTAACATTAACTCAAATTATAGAAGAACAGTGATGAAGTAAATACAAAAAAAACATGTAAAGAAATGGATATTGGGTTCAACTCAACCCCAAAAGCTAGTTCATGAGGGCAGGATTGTCCAAGTCCATATAAAGAGACCATTTTTATCTCATCCCACCGATGTGGGACTTAATAATACAAATATAACTCTAAAAAAGCAAACCAAAAACTACACATGTAAGTTACCTGTTTTTGATGGATTCACGATTTAGATAGTGAATCTCTTTGCAATCGTGATTTGAAAATGGAAAAGGATAAAATGTAGCTAATTTGGGGTTACTGAGATAGAAAAGTAGGAAGGAACAAAATGGATTGATACATGGCTTTGAAATACGTTGTATGATACGATTAGTTGGTAAAAGTACCGTATAACTGAGAAATGGCTATTAAAAGAAACGTATAATTGCATATTATAATTAATTTAAACTATAGCCATGTATAGTAAATACATATCGCATATTTCTTATACTATGTAAAATCTCTTAAATAATTAGAGTTGCACATTCTTTTATTTCTCTAGCATTTTCTCTCAAATTCTCATTACACATAAAAATATAACTAAATTTTATTGAAATATTTTAGGTCTTAAATTAAGGATGACTTTAGGCCTTAAATCAGAGAGTAGCTGACTGCAGATCCTCCTCTTCTTCGGATACAGAGAGCCTTTTGTTGGTTGGAACAAGCTTTAGAGCGACTTTTTCCAAGTAGCCAATCCAAAAATCTCCGACAAGTCCACATCTTGAGCTGCTACTCCAGGAGGCAATTTCCAATCAAAGTGATACAACAAACGAGCCAATGAGAGCTCAATAGTCGCTAAACCAAGGGCGTAACCTGGGCAACCTCTTCTCCCTCCTCCAAATGGTAGGAACCTAAAATCTTGTGATCCCCTGAAATCAGTGTCCTCCTCCAGAAATCTTCCAAGATTGTAGTCCAGGGGATTGTTCCATGAATCTGGATTCCTTCCAATGGCATAGGTGTTGATAGGTATCCTAGTTTTTGCAGGTATTTCATAGTCACCAAGAGTGCATTTCTCCATGGATTCTCGAGGTACTAGAAGGGGGACAGGGGGATGTAGTTGTTAGGGGTTTTGTCCTGATTTTCTTATCAAATTTGAGTATTAATTTTCTATTAAAGGAAAATAAAAGTAATACCATAATTACTTTTACTTTTCCTAAAAGGAAAATATAAAACTCTTTCATATTTGACTAACTCTTTATTGTAGGAAAGATTTTGAAACTCTATAAATAGAAGATCCCTCTTCTCATATCAAAACACAATAACATCCACAATGTAGTCATTAAAGAGTTTTGTTTAGAGGGAGATTTTCTCTCAAATAGTTTTTATGTTTTTTGAATTAGTTTTAATATGTAGGCCAATTGGCCAAACCCTATCAATAATATGTTTTTAGTATATTTTTATTTGTCATCCGATTTGTCGTCTACATGGTTTGCAACTAATAGCTTCCGCATGATGCCCTCTCGATTTCGAACCCAACAAGTGGTATCAGAGCCTGCGATTCAATGATCCAATGGTTCAGATTGAAGACATGTTATGATGAAAGTTGCAACCAATTTGATGATAATGAAGATTTATGTCCCCCAAAAAAACTACATGTGGATACAATTGCAAACCATATTTTCAACAATCCTGCTGTTACATATTTAAAAATAAAGCTCACTTTTAACCCAGCAAAGGGCTCCAATGATTTTAACCCAAAAGGGCTCATATATTTTTAACCCCAAAAGCTCATTTTTTAAGCATGCCAAGCAGCAGTGATGAAGACTATGTGAAGAATGAATATCATGTATGTGAAGAAGGCGGATCAAATTTTGTCAAGAAAATCAAGCCAAAAAGGGGAGATTTGTTAGGGGTTTTGTCCTGATTTTCTTACCAAATTTGAGTATTAATTTTCTATTGAAGGAAAATAAAAGTAATACCATAATTACTTTTACTTTTCCTAAAAGGAAAATATAAAACTCTTTCATATTTGACTAACTCTTTATTGTAGGAAAGATTTTGAAACTCTATAAATAGAAGATCCCTCTTCTCATATCAAAACACAATAGCATCCACAATGTAGTCATTAAAGAGTCTTGTTTAGAGGGAGATTTTCTCTCAAATAGTTTTTATGTTTTTTGAATTAGTTTTAATATGTAGGCCAATTGGCCAAACCCTATCAATAATATGTTTTTAGTATGTTTTTATTTGTCATCCGATTTGTCGTCTACATGGTTTGCAACTAATAGCTTCCGCATGACGCCCTCTCGATTTCGAACCCAACAGTAGTTGCATCGTCTCCTTTATTACTGCTTTCATGTAGTGAAGGTGTTGAAGATCAGATTCTTCTACTTTTCCTTTATTACCTGCAATTTTCCTAACTTCATCTTGTGCTTTTTCCAAAACATTTAGATGCCTAGCCAACTCTGTCATTGTCCATTCCAGTGTAGCTGCTGATGTATCTGTTCCAGCAACAAACATATCCTATAAAATCGAGTATAATTGTGTCAATAGTAGAAGAGTTCTCTTGTGTTCCGAAATGCTATATAAAGTTCAAACATTTCAACTACTATATGTAGAACACTAAGCTATATAAATTTAAATCTATAGCTTCACGTCGTAGCATGAATAGTTTGAGAGTTAAGTAGTGTTGTGGCATCTCCCAAAATTAAAAATAAATTTACATCTAAACAACCATGTAAATAATTTTATATTACAACATAATTTTATGAGTAAAAGGTGGATGACCGTATTTCAAGGTAACTAATTCCACTCATTATTCATAATAATGATGCACAATTCAATATGTAATAAAATGTGGCTTGCCTTCATGTATTATTGACATAATTATTTATGATTATTTTTTACATAATTAATCTAAAATATTTGGTGCTTTCTCTCTAAAATGTACTAGTTGAGCTAAGCTCCCTCAACCTCCGGTTGATGAATGAGATGTTCTAACACTTGAGCAAGTCTCACTTGACACATGATTGGTATTTAATTTGTGGTCCTACTAAAAATGTGTGCAAAACTATAGCATTCTGCCAAAATTTATCTTTGTTGTTCTCACCCGTCGGCTTCCTTTTCCGTCTTCTTACCCTTCAATGTGTTATAAAAAATTAAAAACTCATTGTTTATTTATGGTTGGAGTTGAGTATGTAATGTTCCATTGAGCTACCATTATCAAATCTCCAATGATTTAAAGTAGTTGGTCAGAGAAAATTGAAGAACCACTTTGTTCGATTTTGCTGAGGTGAGAAGAAAGTGTTGTTCGGATAGTAAGCACTCCATACTTTCAACTCTAAGGTTGTGGATTCGAGCCATCAAGGGAGTAAAAGGGGTGGGAGCTCCAAGGGAGTGGTCAGTAAAAACAAGTTGCTAAGCTTAAAAAATAAAACTTAAAGAAGATAAAATGGATTTACTAATTTTTTAAGATTTAGGCTAAATTTAACCGTTAAAATTTATTAGGATTGATATTAGAAAGTTATCTATTAAAATCTTGAGTAATTTGTAGCTAATTTTAACTAATTTCGAAGCAAAAATATGTTGATAAATTTTTACACAACTAATTACAACAATCCGTCAAAATTTCGTGTCCAAATTTTGGTTTTACGTAAGGATTTATGACTCATGTTTTTTGTGAAATGCAAATTTTGCCTATCATTTTGAAATCCTAACAATTAGTCAAGATTATGACAAACCACAGCAGTAAGACATTGAAAAAAGAAAAAACTGTTGTGAGTAACGTGTTTTGGTTTGCCACTACATTCCTTGACTTTCGTTCTACACCAAGCCGTCGCAACAATTTCTTTTTCCCCTTTTAATAAATCTCCTAACTAAACTAATAAAATACTGAATCCGACTTTTTTCTATTTTTCTCAAGTTCCTATTTGAATGGTAAAAATTATATAAATTTCAATCCTTTTGAAACTAATTACTTTCTATTTCAACTTTTTTTAAAGTTACTAAAATTTTCTGATTTAGTCCATATGGATACATCATATTCTTCCGGATACATCACTTAATTTTACACGAAAACATCATATTCTTCAGTGGTGTATCCAAGCTTTTAAGTAAAATCAAGAGTTTATGTCACTATTTAAAAGGGTTGGGATTTTAAGTAGTTATGATAAGTTAAGTTGTGGTATGATGTAATTTTTCGTTAATGTGATTAAGATTCAATTAACTAAAGTAAGATTCTAACCATAATTTAATTAATTAATACTTATTATTAGTTTAAATTTTTTATTAATTCCCCTTTTGCCAAATTTATGAACTATCTTTACTCGGCGGCAATAATTGCTGTAAGAAAAAAAAAGAATTTTGGCAACACCAAAACCATGACGGTAGAGCATCATAGATCATGCAAGGGTGATCTAGTTGCCTTCAACGTGGAGTATACGCCAGACTATGAAAGCAAGTATTATACCACTCAATGAAAAGTTCTACAATAAAACTCAACCCAAGAACTGTCTAACATAAGCCTATTGAACAGATTCTTCAATCTTGTTTCTTGTATTGATTGCACTTTGATCTTTAGTAAGATTTCTCACAAATATGAACTCCCTCTCATTTGATGTGTTCTTCTTGTAGCTCTCTATCTAAATGTGTAGAGTTCTTTGTGAAACCCTATGACTATTTATATCTCAAGATCTTCTCCTTCGTACTATTGCCTCTTTCCTTGTAAGGAATCCCATTCCTTGTTAGGAATCCCATTCCTTGTTGGACTTGATTTGCCAACCTTCCTTGATATTTCCTTCCTTATAGAGTTCCTCTATGAAAGGAAAATTTATGCAAGCTTGACTTTTGACTTCAACATGCTCCATCCACATGCTTCAATGTCTTTCCCAATTGGGATTTCGCTTAATTGACCTTCTCCTAATTCAAGTTGAACTCTGCCTAAGAGGAACATATCATAATAACCTTTTTCCTGCTTATGATCCACATATTTGTCAATCATCAAAATATTCCTTGATCCAACAGGTAGAATTACTACTAGAATCAGAGAAAGCAATCAAAGCAAAGTTAGGGAAAAAAATGAGGAAATTGAAGCAAAAATGAAAGCTTTGAGGGAAGAGCAGAAGGCAACTTTAGACAAGATTGAAGCAGAATACAAGGAGCAATTAACAGGCTTGAGGAGGGATGCTGAAGCAAAGCAACAGAAATTGGTCGAGTAATGGGCTTCCAACACCTGCGCCTTGCTAAGTTTCTTGAGAAGGTCTTTCAATAGTAACATCTATTAATGTGCAAAGGATTTTATGGTAACTTTTCGACAACATAATTTGCTTATATCTGATATGATGGTAACTTTTTGAAAACATAACGTGCTTATATCTTCAGTAGTACCATATATTAATATTACTTTCTGGTGTGGTTTTACAAAGTCAGAAATTATTTTTTAATTCTATCAAAAGTTGCTCTGAGTTTAGTCCTATAAAAAGTAGTTGTCTTTCCATAGTTTGAATATAGTCTTTGATGAATATTCTAATTTAGGATTTAATTATTATAATTGCATTAAAATTATCTCTATTTTATTTTTATAATAATTGTGTTCGGTTTAACTTTCACACATTTTTACTAATCCCACGAGGTAACTGCTATATTTAATTAATGCATATATTGAATAACTTTGTCCTTAAAGACCTGGATAGATGAGAAGAAATCACTATTTTTGCAAGTATTCTCTATTCCACCTCCTTATTTACAAAGATAACCTCCAATAATAAAGTCACTTTTTTCGAAAGATGTAATATTAGATCTAATAATCAGAAAGGTCTCCTTTTTTGGGAAGTGATGAGACTGGTAATAACAGAAGTAGACTATTATCTCTATAAATCCTATAAAAAGAGTAATTTTTGTGCAAGGTAAAAGATTGATCTGCATGCCTTAAAATAGAGGGAGAAGTTGGTGTTTTTGCTAGAAGCGACATTGATGTGACATAGACAGATGAAGAGTTGAATGCATTAAATTGACTTATTGTATCAAGATGAAATTAAACAATTGTACAACAAATTGGATCTTAACTGGACTTGGTAATGTAATGACCCTTGTATTGAAATTTAGAAATTTATGTGTTTTGACCATTTTTCCCTTCCCCGTGGTTGCTTTATCTCATTTACAAGTTTTGGGGATGGTTGGCACAGTTCCCGATTCATTCGAAAGTGTTTTAAATGAATTTGTGATTTTGAACATCCTTAAAGGGGTTAGTTTGACTTTGGTCAACATTTAATGATCCGAGCCTCGGATGACGATTGTGACAGTTCCATTAGATCCGAAATGTCTAATTTGGGTTAGTAGTGGGGTTGGTTTGGGTTTGAAACTTTTATTTTGCATTTCGACCCTCCATTTAAAAACTAGTTAAATTTGGCCTAAAGGGGGGTCCCGGGGGTTATTTGTTAAAACGATCCTTTTTCGAAAATCTGACATCGCCATTGAGTCTGGAACGTCAAAATTAGCCTAGTGGAGTTATGGGTTTATTTCTGTGTGGTCCCGAACGAATTTCGAGGATCCGTTCGGAGAATTTTGACTTGTGCCTTTGCTGGTTTTCAGCTGTTTTTTTGGTGCATGCTCCCTTCGTCTTCGTGTTTGCGGCCCTAGGCTCGCATTCGTGAAGCTCTATTGTCCCTACCTCTGCGTTCGCTGCCAGAGGCTCGCGTTCGCAAAGGGTTGTGTTTTTCTTTCTTCGCGTTCGCGACCCTAGGCTTGCCTTAACGAAGGTCCTAGTTGGGGAAACCTCGTGATCGTGACCTAGGGGCCCACATTGGCGATGACCTTTAGACCTGGACAGATTAAAAACCCTTATTTCAGCCATACATCATATTTTTCTCATTTTTGGACTTCTAAAGCTCAGAGAAAGGCAATTTCAAAGGGATTTTCAAGATTTATTCCATGGGTAAGTTTCATAATCTTGTATTTATCACTTCCCATTGATTTCTTTACAAATCCATCTTCAAATCCTTGATTTTAAATGAGATTTTGAAGTTTTTACCGGTGAGGCTTAAAAATGGTTTTTCTTCTATTTGAACCTCTTTTTTGCTGGGGTTCTCAACCATATACTCCTCTTGATATGGGGAATATTATTCTTAACTAAAATTTTGGTTTTACCTCTTTCATTTTTGAACCCATTTTTGGGGTCCGTGTTGGACCCGTCTTGAATATAGTCGATATGGGTATCGTTGCGCTTCTTTTGACTTGTAGATGTCGTATTTGATTAGATTGGTTATGTTGGGAGATGATTCGAGGGAGTCGAGCTTCCGGTCGAGGCTTTGAATAGTGTTTGGACTTGCGGATCTTCTTTAAAGGCAAGTTAAGCTATACCTTAACTTTTTTCAAAGTGTTTATGTGTTGTATACCTGTTTGTTGGTATATGTGATTCATTTAGGATCGGGGGTCCCGCTTAGGTGAAATGACGAGCATCTCCTAGGGTACCATAGTCTTTTGGTGGATTGTAGTTAGATTATTTCCTTTCTTAGTTAGTAATTGTTCCTTGTAATTATTCTTAGAGTAGAATGTAGATGGATAACTTAGTGATCTTGAAATATTAATAGTGGATGGCTATTTTAGAGCTTGAATCTTGTTTAGCAGACTTTATTGTGATGAACGAGGATTAATGCCCTTTAGAGAATACTTAGAGCATAAATAGACTTGTAATAGTGGATGAGACTTATTGTAATGTAATAAGCTAGGTTTGGGTAGTTTCGCGATATATTGTTATTAGGATTGTCGTTAATTTCGTGTTGCCCATGTGGGGTTTATGTGAACTTCACTATGAACTTGAGTAATTATTATGATCCTGTGCCCAAGTGGGGGCTGATATGCATTTTGCTTTTGAATTGAGGGGATATATTATTATGATGCCCGAGTGGGGGCTTGACTTGATGTTATTGGTAATGTTGGCGCATTAAATGCCTTATCTATTATTATGTCGCCCGAGTGGGGGCTTGACTTGTCATCACAGGCCTTATCTGTGCATTAGAATGTCATATCTACGATTGTGTCGCTCAAGTGGGGGCTTGACTTGACATTATAGGCCTTATCTAAGTATTTAATTGCATATTAATTATAGTGATTTCCGAGAGAGGGGTTAGAAATGATAATATTATTGAATACATGACGATTTATTCTTGTGGTGCCAAGTGGAAATTGATATCATGAATTATTGATACATTGAGTTGATTCTGAGATCACTTATACATGTATTGAATGAATTTTGATTTTCATACTGATTGGTTATGAGCATTATATCCTCACATCACGCATGCATATTCATGAGACATTGGTACCACTGAGACATTCTGATTTTGTAAGAAAATGAGACACTTTATAAAACTCCTATACCGAGGGATGTGCCGGTAAGGTTGATTTGAGACATGAGATTGCGATTATGGAAAGTATATGGGTTGTGAACTCTCCATGGGTCCTACTTTGGGAGAAGCACTGCTCAGTGGGTGTATACAAAAAGTTATGTGATAACTTTCAATTATTCATCATCATCACTATAGTGTATTGCATTATTTGCACTGCATTGACATTCCTTGGTATGGTTTAAGATTGTGTTAGTATTTACTTTTGTACTGTATTTTTGTTTTAGAACCTTGTTGTGATATTGTGTTTGAGCATTCATTTCACTTCGTTATATTATCTTATATCATCTTATATTGACAGGGAGGTCGAGATATTATGAGACGTGGGGGTATGACTATGGCTTGATTGGATAGATAGTTGTGTAGCACCTTTTGGTAGCATGAAATTCACTCTTTTATACATACACTCTCACTATTTTTCTCCCAGATTATAGTTTAATTATTATTGATTAAGCCTTATTTAATGTGTTAGTGAGTCTTCTTCATAAATGACTTCCCTTATTATTGATTATATAATGAATATTGTTGACTCACCTAGATCAATGTGCCTGCCCCGTGTTTGATACATCTATTGACCGTGGTGTTGGGTTACCCTGATAGGATAAGGTACTATATTTTGACTGGATGTTAGATTGTTGGGAAACCTTGGATAGTTGGGGTGGTGGTTCTCGTCATTGCTTTGGATTAGGGTCGGTTATCGATGATGCTTGCTGAGTATATGTAGTTTCATACTCACCCTTGCTTTTCTCTCCATTTTCTTTTTTTACACCCCGTACAGGTATTAGATCGAGTAGCAGCATGTAGATTATTTTTCTCCAGCTTTGACATTGCAGAGGTTGAGGTGGTGCTGACAGACTCCAAGCTTACCCGGATCTCTCTTCTTTTTATCTTATGCCTTTCATCACATTTAAGATACTTTAGGATTTTGTTATATTTCTGTACTAGAGGTTTGTACTGATGACAACCTGGCCTGGGATGTATCTTTGAGAACTATGTTTCGTATATATATTTGGGATTACTTCTTTTCTTCTTATTCTGCCTTTTTTCCCCTTAAATTGTGTTCTTTGGGATGGTTTAGGCTTATATGTTCGAAGGGTGTGACAAGTGTCATCACATGCCTATTTTTGGGTCGTGATAAATTGGTATCAAAGCGTAGGTTCATTGGTCTCATTTGTATAAGCCGAGTTTGGTAGAGTCTTGTAGATCGGTGCAAAAACATCTGTTTATCTATATTCGAGAGGCTACATAACTTTAGGAGAAATCCATTTCTTTATTCTTTTTCGTACGTTCATAGCTTTATATAACTCAAAATCTCTTATTCACTTTTTCACAGATGGTGAGCACGCTTTCTTCCTTAGCTAAAGATTCAGAGCCCGTACCTTCGGTGCGCGAAAGGAGAAAGGTTCGAGGCAGAGGTTGGATCGGGATGTCTAGACCAGCTGGCGACCATGTTAGAGTTTCCTCTTCAGGTCTAGGTTGCTAGTGGTGGAAGGTCTAGTGTGTTAGAGGGGTTGAGACCAATACAGACACTACCTGTAGCCATACCTATGATTAACGATTACTTGGTTCTAGTGTTGGGCTTTCTTCAGAGGGTGGCTCCTATCTTGACTCAGTATGCTACTTCAGGGCTTCAAACTCCAGATGTATCTACGACTTTTACTGGTTCTCCGAGTCTTGATGAGATATTGCCAGGGATTTCTCCACATCTAGTGACCTTACCCTTTATGTCCATGGAAGGACATATTTGATTTGTAGAGTTCATGAGGATAGATCCACTTCGGTTCGATGGAGATCCTAGAATTGATGCTTATATGTTCTTGTTTAGTTACCGTGAGAGGTTGCACAGGTTGGGTTTGGTGGATTCTAATGGAGTAGACTTCACTTCCTTTCAGTTCTTAGGGCCATCTAGACAGTGTGGAGGACCTTTATAGAGGGTAGACTAGTTGGATCACTTCCTCTTCTTATGTGGAGATCTTGGGAACTATAGGAGAGATTGCCCATAACATAGACAGAGAGATGCTTCATCAGTTGCTCTGAGAGATGACAGGTCTCAGTATTAGATTCCACAAGATGGACACGAGGCAGGAGTTTTTGGTACAGTAGCCACAGGTATGAATTCCGTCCTCCTTTGATCTATCTTGGTAGTAGTTGACTATGGTCCTTCATTCATCTATGTGTTTATTTATTCGGCATTGAGTCTTGATATGATTCATGGAATTTTGCTGGGTCTACAGATATTGCTACCCCGTAGATGGTTCCTTAGTGGTGGATCGGGTGTGTAGATCCTATGTTGTGAATCACTTAGAGTATATTGCCGAATTAGAATTAATTTTTGTGGGTATTATGTATTTTGGTGCATTTTGGGTTTGATCCTTTCGAATGGTTATATTGTGGAATAATGGTGGATCAATTATGGTTTTGGCATTTCAGATAGTAGTATGCCTAGCGGTACTTATTAGTGGTGGACCTTGTTATAGCCTAGACTTGTGATGCGATTAATTCAAAATGATTGCAAGTAAAGAATTCTGGTTGGATAAGGAAAGATTTCAAGCATTCGGGCTTTGCAATTTGTTACTTTCTTAGTGCTTAGCCTGGCTTGCACGATTGGATTTGATGGTATTGAGACACTTCTATATTAGATTTGAAAGGTTTCAGCTTATAAGGGATTCCTATTTTGATTCGAAAAGAGTTTCAAATGGAAAGTAAAGTTTGGTTGTACAGTTTCTCTTTAGTAGCTTAGTGGCTCGATGGAATATTCTTGCTCATAAGCTTTAATTAGAGTATGTGCTATTCTCTGGGGATTTTGTTTTAGGGAATGTTGAATAATAATTGAGCTGGTTTAAGTTGTACGTTATTAGTCCACGACTTTTGTGTTAAAGAATATTTAATGGGAAGAGAGTTAAGGAAATAAGGATTTTATGCATAAGGAAATCTGTTATATTCAGAGTTAAGCCATGGGCTTGAGATAGAAATTTGGAGTCCTGATAATGTGGTTCATCGGTAGCTTATGCAGAGTTTAGTGGTGATTCTTCCGAGTTTTGATTTGTGAATTGTGCGTTCGTCAGTAAGATATAGTGGTCTATGGGTTGATTTTTTTCCTGTTAAGATGAGTTGCTTATGTGTGCGGGATCGGGAAGACTCCTTGTTCTACCAAATTATTGAGAACTTTGGGATGTTTGATGACTTTTTGTTATTGAGGGTTACACATGTTATTGTGATTAGTAGCTTGAGTTTTTGGTGTTATTTAGAGACTTCATATCTATGATATGTAGAGTTTATGTTTATTCTCGATTGCCTTAAGGGTTATGCTGTAGGTTTTGACTATGGAATAGTGATCTAGTGTGCTTAGTGTGACTTTTGAGGTACTAAGTGATTTTGATACCGAATTTTGGCCTAGTAGCTTTATCCTGAGGCTATAGTGCAGTTTGTTTTGGTAGTGATAGTATCAGCCTTAGGTAGCTTGATTCAGTATTTTTGTGGGTAGTTATGTGATTTATGAGTTCCTTGGCTTTTGTGGGTCCGAGGAAGATTTTTAGTCTTGTGGTTGTAGACAGTGTCTTGTGGTACCTTGGTCAGGTTTAGGTTAGCCGGGTATATTCAAAACTTATGTTGTGTTCGATCAGAGTTTGGGTATAGAGGAAGTTTGGGAATATAGAAATTCGGCTTCATTGAGAAGTTTGGCCTTTGATACTAGTGTTGTGACCTGGTGAAACCTTATATGGTAGGTTTCTGGTCCTATGGTGAGAGCTGTAGTTCTATAGTTGTGACTACGCATTGGAGTGCTTGCTTGGTGTTTCTCGAGGGTGTTTTTCTATCCTTTACCTGTTTTGGCATTTTATCGCTTGTACGTTCGAGGACAAATGTGAATCTTAGTGGTAGATATTGTAATGACCATCGTATTAAAATTTAGAAATTTCTGTGTTTTGATCATTTGCCCTTTGCCGTGGTTGCTTTATCTCATTTACGAGTTGTGGGGATGGTTAACACGGTTCCTGATGCATTCCGAAGCGTTTTAAATGAATTTGTGGTTTTGAATATCCTTGAAGGGGTTAGTTTGACTTTGGTCAACATTTAGTGATCCGAGCCTCGGATGATGATTCTGACAGTTCCATAAGATTCAGAATGTCGAATTTGAGTTAGTATCTGGGTTGTTTCTGGTTCAGAACTTTTATTTTGCATTTTGACCCTCCATTTGAAAACTAATTAAATTTGGCCTGAGGGGGGTCCCAGGGGTTAATTTATTGAAAATGATCCCTTTTCAAGAATTTGACTTAGCCATTGAGTCCGGAACGTCAAAATTAGCTTAGTGGCGTTATTGGTTTATTTCTGTGGGGTTCCGAACGAATCCCGAGGGTCTATTTGGAGAATTTTGACTTGTGCCTTTGCTATTTTTCAGCTGTTTTCTAGTTCATGCTCCCTTACTCTTTAAGTTTGTGGCCCTAGGCTCGCGTTCGCGACGCTCTATTGTCCCTACCTTCTTGTTCGCGGCCAGAGGCTCGCATTTGCGAAGGGTTGTGCTATTTCTTCTTCGCATTCGTGGCCCTTGGCTTGCATTTGCGAAGGTTCGGGTTGGGGTAACCTCGCGATCGTGACCTAGGGGCCTGCGTTTTACAAAGGCCTTTTCAACTGGATAGATTAAAAACACTCATTTCGGCCCCAAATCATATTTTACCCATTTTTGGACTTCTAGAGCTCGGATTAGGGCGATTTCAAAAGGGTTTTTGAGATTTCTTCCATGTCTAAGTTTCTTAATCTTGTATTTATTTATCACTTCCCATTGATTTCTTTGCAAATCCATCTTCAAATCCTTGATTTTAAATTTGATTTTTGGAATTTTTGCCGATGAGACTTAAAAATGATTTTTCTTCGATTTGAACCTCTTCTTGATATGGCAAACACTAATCTTAAATAAATTTTCAATTTTACCCTTTCATTTTTGAACTCATTTTTAGGGTCCGTGTTGGACCCGTCTCAAACATAGTCGTTATGGATATCGTTGGGCTTCTTTTGACTTGTAGATTTCGTATTTGATTAGATTGGTCGTGTTGGGAGATGATTCGAGGGAGTCACGCTTCCAGTTGAGGCTTTGGACAGTGTTTGGACTTGCGGATCTTCTTTAAAGGTAAGTTGAGCTAAACCTTGACTTTTTTCAAAGTTTTTATGTATTGTATGCCTATTTGTTGGTATATATGATTCATTTAGGATGGGGTCCCGCTTAGGTGAAATGTCGAGCATCTCCGTGGGTACCAGAGCCTTTTGGTGGATTGTACTTAGATTAGTTCCTTTCTTAGTTAGTAATTACTGCTTGTAATTTTCCTTAGAGTAGAGTGTAGATAGATGACTTGGTGATCTTGAAATATTAATATTGGATGCTTATTTTAGAGCTTGAATCTTGTTTAGCGGACTTTATTGTGATGATCAGGGATTAATGCCTTTTAGGGAATACTTAGAGCATAAATGGACTTGTAATAGTGGATGAGACTTATCGTATGGAATAAGCTAGGTTTGGATAATTTTGCAATATATTATTATTGGGATTGTTGTTAATTTTGCGTTGCCTGTGTAGGGCTTATGTGAACTTCACTATGAATTTGAGTAATTATTTATGATCGTATGCCCGAGTGGGGGCTTAAATATATATTGCTTTTGAATTGAGGGGATATATTATAGTGATGCCTGAGTGGGGGCTTGACTTGATGTTATTGGTCATGGTTGCATATTATATTCCTTATCTATTATTGTGTCACCCGATTGGGGGCTTGACTTGTCATCATATGCCTTATCTGTGCATTAGAATGTTGTATCTATGATTGTGTCGCCTGAGTAGGGGCTTGACTTGACATTATAGGCCTTATTTGAGCATTTAATTGCATATTCATCATAGTGATGCCCGAGAGAGAGGTTGGAAATGATAATATTGATGAATACATGACCATTTATTCTGGTGGTGCCAAGTAGAAGCTAATATCATGAATTATTGATACATCGAGTTGATTCTAAGCTCACTTATACATGTAGTGAATTGATTTTGATCTTCATACTGATTGGTTGTGAGAATTACATCCTCATAGCACGCATACATATTCATGAGACATTGGTACCACTGAGACATTTTGATTTTGAAAGAAAATGAGACACTTTATAAAACACTTATACCGAGAGATGTGCCTTTAAAGTTGATTTGAGATATGAGATTGAGATTATGAAAAGTATATGGGTTACGAACCCCCCATGGGTCCTTCTTTGGTAGCAGTGTTGCTCGGTGGGTGTATACATAAAGTTATGTGATAACTTTCAAATATTCATCATCATCTCATCATCATCACTACATCGCATTGCATCATTTGCATTGCATTGACATTTCTTAGTATGGATTAAGATTGTGTTAGCATTTACTTTTGTACTGTATTTTTGTGTTAGAACCTTGTTGTGATATTGTGTTTGAGTATTAATTTCACTTTATTACATTATCTTATATCATTTTATATTGACTGGGAGGTCGAGATATTATGATACATGAGGGTATGGAGGTGGCTTGAGCGGAGAGATAGTTGTGTAGCACCTTTTGGTAGCATGAGATACACTATTTTATATGTACATTCTCCCTATTTTATCCTATATTATTGGTTGATTATCATTGATTAAGTCTGATTTATCATGTTAGTGAGTCTTCTTCATAAATGACTTTCCTTATTGTTAATTATAAAATGAACAGTGTTGACTCACCAAGATCAATGTGCCTACCCCGTGTTTGATACATCTATTGACTGTTGTGTTGGATTACCCTGATAGGATAAGGTACTATATTTTTGCTAGATGTTAGATTGTTGGGAAACCTTGGGTAGTTGGGGTGGTGGTTCCCGCCATTGCTTTGGATTAGGGTCGGTTATCGACGATGCTTGCTGAGTACACGTGGTTTCGTACTCACCCTTACTTTTATTTCCTTTTTTTTTCTGCACCCCGTGTAGGTATTGGGACGAGTAACAGCGTGTAGATTGTTTCTCTCCAGTTTTGATGTTGCCGAGGTCGAGGTAGTGCTGGCAAACTCCAAGCTTACCCGGATCTCTCCTCTTTTAATCTTATGCTTTTCATCGCATTTAAGATACTTTAGGCTTTTGCTATATTTCTGTACTAGAGGCTTGTACTGACGACAACCAGACCAGGGATCTTTCTTTGAGACTTGTGTCTCGTATATACATATATATATATATATATATATATATATATATATATGGGATTATTTCTATTCTTCTGCTTCCGCCTCTTTTTCCTTAAATTGTGTTCTTTGGGATAGGTTAGGCTAACTTGTCCGGAGGGCGTGACAAGTGCGATCACGTGCCTATTTTTGGGTCGTGACAGGTAAAGAAAGAAATCATGATGTTCTAACAATTAGATGAATGAAGAGTACGTTTAAACCTTTTGTGATAATCTAGGGGCAATTTTGACCCTTTTTCGAATAGACTAACATCTTTATGAAATCTATAAATAGAGGATTTTTGTGCGAGGAGAAAATTGATGTCCTAATTACGAAATTTTGAAAACCCATGATATGCATGCCTTAAAATAAAAAGAAGAATTGGTGTTTCTAATTGAAACACTGATGATATCTTTCAGAAAAGAGAAAGAGATGTGTTCTAAGTGACATAGACATATGACTAGAAATACATACAATAAATTGATTTTAATATTAAGATAAAACTAATCAATTGTTCAACAAATAGGATCTAAATCGGACTTAGAAAAGAATTAAACAATATTGATGTTCTAATAGTAACAAACAAAAGAAATAACACTAATTATAGAAATCTTGTGAGCTTGTAGGATGCAGCCAACTCTTCATTTTTTGCCAAGCATACAATTACTTATTTTTCTTCTTCATCTTGTTCACTATTTTCTTCATCAGTAAGAATATTTTTTCATGGAATCCATCATCTGTGGAGACATTAAAGGAAGACATATTATCAAATTTCTCAATGTTTTAAGAAACTTTTTGAAAATGCAATGAACAAGTGATTAAAAAATAATGCTCATGATGCTAAACTAATGTCCTTCACTAAATAGGATGAGTGGCAAATTTTGTTGTTTATCGACAAAAGTTGTGTCGTGAATTCCTATTATTTTTTGTTTGTGCAGTTTTTATGTAACTGCTATTATGTAATGAATTCCTTAACATAATTTGCCTTGTTTTGTGTTTGTTAAGATTGTTCCATGCATCTTCGAGAAATTTTCAACCTCGATGTTGTCATATTTGTCGTGTTCATTGCTTTTGTGTTTCTTTGCTGCAGATTTCCTCTCCAAGATTGAAGATTCTCCTTTTCTTTTCTTGGATTTCTTTTCTACAACCTCAACCTTTAAATTTAGAAGAAAAATATTGTATGAATAATGTAATTGTCGTAGATTCTTAATATAACGGTAAAAGTTATTGCCATGTAACTAGGGGTTATAGTGAAGTGATCAAGCTATGAAAATAATTTCTTGAAGAAATAATATGAAGCAAGAGTACATACATAAGATCCAATATGGTCTACCCCCAAACCAATTTGCTGCGACACACGTTTTGGTCTTTAGCTTTCAAAATTTATTTATTTTTAAAGTGTTTTTTCTTAGAAGAGATTTTAAAAAGGACTTTTGGAAATTAGTAACTTAATTTGTGTTTGCCTAATAAATTTGAAAAAATATATTTTTATCAGTATTAAAGCAACATTTGGTGCTTAGCCAAATTTCCAAAAAGTAAGAAGCTACATATTTAATTAGCTTCTGAAAAGTTGTATTACTATACTACTTAAAAGTACTTAGTTTTTCTTAACAACTTGACAAAACACTTCAATTCTCTAAAATTAGTATTTTTCGCTTACTAAAAACTTGACAAAAAATGCTATAAGTATCAAACAACATACATGTAATGTAATAACTTACCACAAACACTTTTACTGCTTTGTTTTTTGGATCACATTCTACCTTCAAATTTTCACCTTGGAAATATGTCTACTTACTTCAACAATAGATCGACACATACTACACTTGCTCCCGTGAGAATAAAACAGTAATCCAAAAAGAATTTTCTTCAATTTCGATAGTTACACTACAAAATAATTAAATTCACAAGAAACGTGTTTGATGATTTCTAAGCACACAAAACAAACCATTCCTTGATTTTTTTTGTTTGAAGGCAGAAGAAAAAAGAAACAAAGTGAAACTAAGTTAGCGTTTATTTGGAAATGGATGTCAGTGAAACCCAATTGCCAAGTATGATATAAAGAAAAAAAATCATACATGTAGAAGGTACTTCTAGAACCTTCTTTCTGAAAAACAAATATAGATACATAAATATATAAATATGAGTGTACTTCAGGAAAGTAGTAAGACTCGACATGCGGATAAAAGAAATAACTCATAAAAGAACTAATATTTACCATTTCACATATTCCATTCTGGCGTTGTCTCCTTTTAGCTTTCCATCCACGTACCATGTCATGGTATTTGTAATTAAGCCCATAGGGATCACATGCTTCATCTCCTTTCTATTAATTGAGTCCATAACGAAATATTAAAATATTTAGGCCTCTCCACATAATAACCATCCTCTACAACAATCTTTTACTATAATAACCAAGTTTTTTTGTAGAATTTATTTTTCATGTTATGTTGCATTATATGTTCTCTACCACATTATTTAACCATAATAATAAAAAAATATCTAGACAAATGATGCTACTATATAAACATTTAACTGTATTAGTGGCTTTTACATAGAGGAAATTGTAGTAATAAAATGTACTAACCTCTTTTGGTTTTATGGTATAAATATTGGCATCACCTTTAGAAGGTACAATTACGAAGTGAACCAAAATCCTGCCTTTGACTATGCTAGTAACTAGCCTTGACTTCTTCCCAACAGGTTGTTGGGGTACTATAGTAGTTTCAACATTATTTTGCAATTAAGAAAATATGTTAAAGTATTTTTGTTATAAAAGAAAAAAAATAAGAAATCAAGAGTTAAATTATTTTTAACTATAGAAATGTATCGTTTCTTACAAAAATGCGTAAGAAAACAACGTTACATCAAATGAACTAAGGGAGTAGCATTTTTTGCTTATCAAACAAACTAAGAAAATTGAATGGTAGAATTACTATAAAGTGCAAGTGTGTCAATATTTTGTTCTTTTTACACCTACGTTATTTTTTGTTCATATTTAATATAAGACACTAGGAATCTCCACCTCACTTTGACAATCATGTTTTAGAAAACAAAAGGACATTTAAACATAAATTATTCTCAATAATCCACAAAAAGAGACCATATTTATAAGTAAATTCTTTACATATGCTAGCTGAATTTCTTATTTTTATGAAACGAATATGAGAAAACGTTAATCTTCCTCAACCGTGTTAATATTTCACACAAGAAAATTAAAATCAAGTAGTACTTGAAAAGCTTCCGCTAAATGTTTTATCGTACTAAAGAGTTGGCTCACTAGGTGAAAATATATCAAATATTTTTTTTGACTAATTAAAGAGAAAATCAACATTTAAAAGTTGCCGAAGTTTAGTTGATGTAATTTTCTTTATACTTTAAAGAGTAATTTTTTTATCATATATAAATAGGCCATTTTGAGAAAAAATTACTACTATTAAGATAGTAGTTTATTAGATTATCTATTAATTAGATTCTTGTAATTTTTCATTAGTAATAAAATTGATTCCACGATATACATCTAGATGGAAACTAGCATTATTATTATGACCACAAATTAACATCCCTAAGTTCAAATTATTATAAAATATATCATTTATTTAGTTAAATAGAAATAAAATTTACATTTTTTTAATCTAATACACGGCAATCGTACTAACTGATGATAATTAAAACGAATAGGTAAAACAAAAGTTAAGTAACATTTATTTCATATAATCGTTATTCCTTTAAGGAACCTTATTTCTAACCTCGGTATACAACTTATCTTTTCCTATGTAATTTTTTTAAAACTATACTAAAAAAAAATTACTTAGCGAAGGAGAAAAATTAACTAGAAATTAAAGATAACAGTGGAAAATTAAAGCAACATGCAAGAGAAAAAAAAGAAGGAAAAAAGTTAAAGAAAACTTACGGCCGACTTGATATTGGTGTGGGTGATAGTATATATTTTGTAGTACTGCGTTGGATTGGTAGAACCTGTAAATAATATATAAAAATTTTAATAATTAAGAAAATTTAAAAAGTTTGACAAAATGATTCTCTTTTGTATCAACTCTCTAAATTCTGAATTATTTAAATTAATTTATGAAATAATGTGTGTTTTCATAAATTTCATAAACTCTTTTGTTGTTCTATACCTCATCTAATATTATCAAAATGGCAGGATGAAAAGTTTATAGCAATTAGCAATGAAAAAAATAATCAAAAATTATTATTTTTTTTGAAAAAAATAATAATTGGAGAACCCTTTTATTTTATTTTAGAATAAATTCTCTATATGGAAAGCAAATCTCAAAAAACTTTTTAAAAAATTGCTCAAATGATTCATACATCTTGGGTAAAAATAACACTGTTGATAAAGTAATCTTAGTTAGAAGGCAACATACCATAATTTCAAGCCTATTGATCATTTGAATTGGTGGCACATAGAGAACTATGTCCCGACAAGTGTTGACTTCATGATGTGAAGACCCCATCTATTTATGAATATGTAGAGAAATAAAATTGAATTTTAAAAATCTCAAAAATAATTGTTGAGAAGAAATGTGGTTTGAGGGATGAAATGTCGAGGTTTATCTATAGATATTTTAATTGAAAAGAGAAAATATTATTGAATATTGACGAGGATGTAATTAATATGGTCAGATTTGTTGAATTGACTCTTTTAAAAAGACAATAGTATCATTCCTCATATTTGGACATTTATTTAAATTTAAAATTTGGTTAATTATTATTTATTGTTTTTGTATATAGGTAATATGATAGATTCGTATAATTTTTCTTTTGATGTGAACATAATTAATAGGTCAAGATACAATGTACTTGTTGACCTCTTTTGAGATTATTACTTGTAACAATCCTCTTTGGAATTTTCTATATTTTTTGTAATTTGATCATTTTACCCCTTAATGTAGTTGCTTAGCTTCATGGTATTTGTGGCTTGCGGGTGTGGGTGACTCGTTTCTATAATAACCCTGTCGGTGAATTTTTACTTTCTCTGTGTTTTAAATATTTTACCCTTCCCCATAGTTGCATTATGTCATTTATGAGTTGTGAGAACGACTAACATGGTTCTAATTCGTGACTTTGAGTAGACTTTAAAGTGAGGTAGTAGACTTTGGTCAATATTTTATAATATGAGGGGCGGATGAGAGTTTCATCAATTCCATTAGATATGAAACGTCCATTTTGGGTTAGTAGCATGGTTGGTTCGGGTTGCGAGTCTTTATTTTGAGTTTTGAGCATTTAGACGAGAAACTAGTTATTTAGTCTAAAGGTGTTCCTTGGGGGTAACTTGTTGATAACAACCTAGTTTGATAATCTGATGGTTCAATTGAGTCTGAAACGTCGAAATTATCCTAGCAACATTGTTGGTTTGTTTTTATGGGCTATCGATTGAATTCCAAGGGTCCATTTGGAGTCATTTTTGATTGCATGTTTCAGCTGTCTAAAGTTTTTGGTGCGACCAATTTAGCAGGCCTTTGGTCGCCTTAGCGGTACCGTCTAGGCGAACAAAGGACTGCCTTAGTGGTAGCTAACTAGTCATGGAAACCATCGCCTAGGCGATGCATTAACAGCCTTAGCGACTTTCCCCTAGTGGCTAAATGGCCGCCTAAGCACCATATTTCTTGATTTTTCTCCATTTTCAGCATATTTGTACATTAAGACCTCGAAAAAGGGTTTTTCATCAAAAGTTTTTGGGTAAGCTTCTAAATATAATTCCATCATTATTCATTGAATTTATCTAAAAAATAACTTCAAAACCTTTATTTTAAACTTGGGATTTTGGGTTTTTACGCGGTAATAGGAAAAATAATTTTTCTTGATTTCATCTTTTTTTTCAATGGCTTTTCATATTTAGAACCATTAAAGGATGAAAAACTTGATTCTTTATAAAATTTTCACTTTTAACCTTTTTATTTCGAGGTCAATTTTTGAAGGGTTTTTGGACCCGAAAATAAAATGGCTAATATGGGTATCATTGGACTCCTTTTGACTCACAGATTACATTTATGATATATTTGGTTTGATGCAAGGCAGTATGCAAAGGAAAAGCTCCTAGTTAAAGGGTTGATACTTTAGTTTTCTTTTTTTGAGGTCTGTTATGGCATAACTTCCTTCAGACCAGGCTGAGTAGTTAACTATTCATGTAAAGCATTCCATGGGTTGGGTAATACCATGTCGATTAACCTTTTATAGTTGATTATTACTATTTTGATGCCTATGTTGGGGCTGGTATTTGACTTATGGTATGTTATAGTTGATTATTATTATCGTGTTGCCCGTGCGGGGGCTGTATTTGATCTTGTTTGAGCATGATTAGTATTTCGAGATATTATTATATGTGTGATTCCCGTGTGGGGGCTTGGATTTATATTTCCAAGTCTTTTTTGCTTTTTTAGCTATTGATTTTCACTTGAAAGGATGTGCGTGGTTTTCTAGCCTATCTTAACTTGTATCATGATAATTATATAATTGATATTGAAGTATCATATATGACTGTAATGACATGATTTGTTAAAATTTACTCTCTATATGATTTGACCATTTGTCCCTTCCCCGTAGTTGCTACCTGGTTAATTTGGGGTGTGGGGATGGTAGGCACGGTCCCCGATACGATCAGGAATGATTTGGAAGAATTTTTGTGTTTTTTTAAGGCTTTAAAAGACCTATAGTTGACTTCAATCAACATTTGGTGTTTCGAGTCCCCGATCACAATTTGCACAGTTTTATTAGATCCAAAATATCAAATTTGTGTTCGTAGAAGAGCCTTAAAAGGGTCCCGGGGGATAATTTGTTGAAAATGATCATTTTTCAATAATACGACATCACCATTAAGTCTAGAAAATCAAAAATATCCAGTAACATATATGGTTTATTTCTGTAGGGTCCATTTGGAGAATTCGAAGGCATGCAAAACTCAGCACCTTGCTAATATCTGGTGCATGCTAACTACTTCTTTGAGAATGCGGGTCCCTGGCCACAAATACGAAAAAGGAATTTCCCCTTCATCGTGATAGTGAGGTGGTGGCCGTAATCACAAAGGTAACCAGGTTAGGGTTGGGTTGGTTTCTTCTTCACGAACGTAACCAGGCTGTAGAAAATGCGAAGGCCTGATTCATCAGCCTTCACAAACACAAAGCCTTGGCCGCGAACGGGAAGGCCAAACTTTTGGCTAGTCAAATATTGACCCTCATGGATGCGAAGGGATGACTGCGTTTGCGAGGTACTGTTCTGTACCCTATTTTTGTATCTTTCCTCTAATTTTGGAATTTGAGCTTCGGGTTTCGGCAATTTTTGAGGGTTTCTTCACTGTTTGACCTTGGGTAAGCTCTGAATCCTTGTATTCATTACTTTACATTGATTATATCATCGAAAACACTCTTTAATCTTGATTTCAGAATGAAATTTTGAGGATTTTGGCTGGTAAACCTTAAAATCGATTTTTCTTCAATTTGGACCTTGTTTTTAACTCATTTTTGTGTGGGGTTTCAACTATATATTCCTATCGCCTTGGGGTAAGTGTTTCTAAAAGAAAATTTGGGTTTTACCCCTTTCATCTTTGAACTTGTTTTTTGAGTCTGATTTGGGCCCTTCTTAAATATGGGCAATATGGGTATTGATAGCTTTCTTGTAACGCGTAAATGCTATATTTGTATGTTTTAATTGATTCCAGACCGTTTGAAAGGGTAAAGCTCCATGTTAAAGGACTTTGGGCTCGAATTTCATCGTTTCGAGGTAGGTTATGGTTTAATTTTCTTCAGACTGGGCTGGGTAAATAATAAAAAAGTAAAGCATACTATGGGTATGGGAAAACAACTATGAAAATGGTAATTTGAGATTATTATTATTGTTGTGTACCCGTGTAGGGGCTTATATTCTTGTTATTGTTGACTTTTAATATCATATACTGCGTGTGGCCCGAGTAGGGGCATATTTGACATCATTGGCCTTATTTGTACATTTTTATGCTCTATTCTTAATGTGATGCCCATGCGAGGGCTTGAATAGATATGATAGGCCTTATTAAGCATTATTTTCTTTTATCAAGATAAACTACCTGAGTTATGGGTTAATATGATGTTAATGATGTCTTATATGCATATTTATTCCTATGGTACCAAACTAGAACTGATATCATAAATTACTGGCATATTGAGTAGATTTTCGAGCTCACGTGTACACATATTGAATGGGTTGGTTATCTTCATACTGATGTGATTGTGTGCATATCATCCTCATTTCACACATACACATTCATGAGATATTGGTATCATTGAGGAACACTGATTTTTTTGAAAGAAAATGAGATACTTTTAAAATTCCTAGACCGAGGGATATGCCGGTCGGGTAAATTGATATATGAGATTGAGATTAATGGAAATACTGAGATATAGTATTCGAGTTGCGAACCCCCCATGGGTCCTATAGGGTGCTTGAGGCTCGGTAGGTGTATATAGAAAATTATGCGATAACTTTCAAATCATTACATCATAATCATCATTTCATTCCATGTACATATACATTTTCGGTGTTATCTTTTAGGTTTATTGGTGTTCACCCCGTTTATGCTTATTTACATGATTATTTGGTTCCCTTCTTTTACTTTCCACATTTATATTAGAACTGTTAGTGGAGACGGTGTGAGCTACTATTTGGAAATTTTTTTATTTACAGGTGATGTGCTTATAGTGTTTCTTTACATGTATTATTTTCTACTTTTCTCAGTCGGCCTATGATTCCTACTGAGGACAAGTGAACCGTACTTATCCCTACAATGCCCTTTCGATGCAGATCCCAATTCGAATACTACTCATGGCGATTGAGGTTTTGAGCAGAGTTAATCAGTTTTGAGTTACTAGATTGCTCTAGTGTTCGGAGCATATTCCAAATCTCATTCTATCTTTTGCTTTGTCTTTATTTTGGATAAGAGACTAATTTAGTATTTCAGTTTTGGATATTGAATTTAGATACTCTTACATTTATGATACTATTTCTTGGGAGTTTATGACATTTCTTTCCGTCTTCCGCTAATGTTTTATACATGTGACTTGACTTTGTTCTAGGAGTCTCATTTACCTTATTTACTTTTATTATCTCATACTTGTTTTCTAGTTGGGTGATTGGCTTACATATCAAGGCTGGGCCGCGACAAGTTCCATCATGACCTCAATTTTTGGGTCATGACAAAATGGTTTCAGAAAGCTAGGTTCACGGGTCTCATAAGTGTAAGAGCAGGATGTCCAGTAGAGTCTCGCGGATCAGTACGTAGACGTCTACATCTATCTTTGAGAGGCTATAAGATGTTTTTAGGAAAACTTCTCTAATTTAATTCCCTATCATGCGGGTTGTTCATGACCAATGTTCTAAACATGTATTCCATTCTTTTCTTCGCAGATGGTGAGGACTATGTACAGGAATGCTAGTGATACAGAGCTGGCACCCGATATAAGAGCCCCAGTTCGAGGACGAGGCAGGGGTCGTGGTTGACCTAGAGGTAGAAGACGGACACGAGGAGCTGCACAGTCAGAGGACGTGCTAGGGAGGCCTCTATCGAGCTTGAAGTCGAGTATGCTAGAGATGACTATCAGACAGGGGGTGCAGGCCAACTCAAGTCCCACAGAGTTCAGTTGACACCCCAGTACTTTAGGATTTGTTAATTTACCTTTTGAGTGGTTTGGAGGGTGTCCCTTTGAGTGTACCTGGTATTCCTTAGACTTTGAGTGGTGTTCCACTGTCTATACCAGTGTCTGCTTATGGTATTCCTACTTTAAAGGTGTAACTATCATATATGGTACCCCCACATGTGGATTCATTGCTGATGAGTGCCACTCATTTGTATTTCTTTTCTTATGATTTTGTCTTTTTAATCTACAAAATAAGGCTAATTATCCTTTGAATAGTGTTAATTTAAGGTATTTTAGATTACAAAGAGTTCTGATGAAAAAGAGTGAAATCGAGGCAAAACGGAGCTAAAACGGAGCTTAATTGGAAAAGTTTGGAAAACTGGACAAAATGTGCATCGTGACCGCGATAAAGAAAGCTCGCAATCGCGAGCTGGTCAAAGTTAATGCCACGCGACTGCGAGGACATGGGATGCGATCGCTAGCTACTAAAAGTCAAGGTGTGGTGACCACGACCATCAAGGCTCGCGATAGCGATGAATAAATTCACCAAGTGTCAGGGGCAAATCTATAAGCTTTAAATTGTTAATTTGTCAAGCCTTTCTTCTTTTCCTTGATTTGTGTAGAATATTTGGATGTTGTTAAATTTGATACTTGGATATTTGTTGTTAGAGATAATGCAATAATTTGCTTTTGAATTTGGGTTTTGATTTTATCTCATTCTTTTATATTGATTGATTACTCTTGAGTTATAAATGGGTTTTGGTAGACTAAATTGATCTAGTGCTTTCTTGATTTCCACTTTAGTTAGATTTGAAAGTTGAAATTAGAGTGGGACTTGCCCAACTACTTTGATTAATCTTGAAAGAGTTAATCTAGGTTGGAAAAGATTAATTTTGGGTAATTTTAGGACATATGACCCATCTTATGAAATTTGTTGCAAGACATTGTCAAATCCTAGTATAGCCATAGATTAGAACTATTCGTGTTTGCACTTGGCTAGTGTTTGAAAGAATTTGGCCAAGAAATATTCATCAATCAGTCGAAAGACGTGGCATATACTTGAGGTTCCTAAGCTAAATTGCTAAATCCGTGATTAAATCGTGGGTAGTTTATTGAATGCAATGGATCGTTGATTGAATTGATTCTCTGTATCATTTCTCTTGTTTTCCATAGTTGTGAAATCCATTGATCAACTTGTTCACATTTTAATTGATTCTATCCGTGTTACGTTTTTAATTACATAAACCCCAAAACATTTGTATCTTTTATTTGGATTATAGTAAGTTGCTTTTATTTCATACTTTCTTGATCGCTAGTCATATTATTCCTCATGGATTCTACCCCGACTCTAAGATGGGTATATATATTGCTAACGAGTGCGTACATTTAATTTCTCGAGTGTATTTATGCATTATAAAAAATGGCGGCGCTGTTACCCGGGAATCTGTGTTTGTGATTTTCTTTTGTTTCTTGTGTTAGATTTATTTTTGTTATGTTATACTTGTTACTATGGCATCATGGAATATAAATGAGTTTGGTGGTTTCAAATCTTATCTTGATGATCCATGTCCTTATTGTGGTTGGCCCCACTTTTGGCAAGATTGTAGAAATGCTTTCGGGAGAGAGGTGTGTGCACCATCTTGATCCTATAGAAAGTATGATTGTTATTTGGGTGGTGGTCAAGATGGACATTGGAGTGATTGTCCTAATTATTGTGCTCCTCCCTTAGTTATACTAACAAAAATGCTAGTTGTTCTTTTGAGTTTGATAGGTACCATGATGTTGCAAAGGAAGAACAACATGCCGTACACAAAGGTATTGAAGCAATGCTTCAAACTATCTTGGATCGGGTGACTATTATGGGTAAGGATATACATATCTTGCACTAATACATGACATCATTTGGAAAGGAATATGGAAAAGAAGAGGACTCTTGTAAAAATGCAAATCTCTCAAATTCCATGGATTTTCCTAATCTTAAAAATGAAGTTGCTGAAAAAGAGAGTTCAAGCCATGGGATTGAGTTAAAAATGTGTGATGACCATAATAAAAAGCCCAAAATGAAGAAACACTTGACAAGGAAGAAATTGTTAGCCAAGAGTGGCTATTGAATAAAGCTCAACTACCTGAGGTCAATGAGTATCAACTTGATAGAATGTTGCTAATGGTGGATGAATCTCTTAAATTTCATGTTGAGCGATGTCAAGTGTGGGTTCAAATTGAAATGGCTATCCAACAATTGGAAACTGAATTGAATGAGAAATTTGAGGCATGTGATGTTCCATGCCAAATGGTCATGAATAGTTATGGTGAGATGGTTTCCAATGATGATGTGGGTGAGATTAATGTTGAAGAACTCATGGTGATTTGCCAACCAACCAAGCCAAAAATAATGAAGGATGCTGAAATTGAAGAAGTGATACTAGAGTTGCAAGAAAAAGTCAAGCAAATCCTTTGTAAAGACTGTAGTTCATTTCGGGTTGAGAATGTCAAGAAAAATGCAAATTCGGAAATGGAGAAGAGACCTCATTCCAACCGTTTTTCGACATTATTCTTGAAAGATGTGAAAATTGAAATGATCAGGCAAATGGAGAATTTTGAAGATGAAGGACAAAGTCCGTACATTTTGAAGTTTGTTATCTCAATAAGGCAAAATGATGTCCCTCACTTGAAGGCCAAGAAGTGCAAAATGCGAGGTTTAATAAATGACCTATTGATGTTCTCACCAATGTCCAACGAGCCTACATGAAAGTTTGATGTGAAGTTGGGTAAAAGATTAAAGTCTTCAAAATGGCGAGATAGAGTTGGTCTTGTTTCCTTCGTACATTTGTCCCACGAGCTTCATCAAAGTCTTGATGTAATATTGGGATGAAGATTCAAATCTTCATAGTGGAGACATAAATGGTAAGGCTGCTTGTGTCGTTCTGCGACGTTAAATCAAGAGCTTGATGGGAGGCACCCTACCGTTCTCAAAAATTTTATTTACTTTTGAAATTTTAATTTCTTGAATGGCTTTGGATTTTATTTTTGACTAATCCATAAAAAATTTAGAGTTTTTGGAAATGATTTGAACTGGTTTGGATGCAAAAAAAATTTGATTGGAATGGAGTTCGGGGTTGTACTGCCTTGGAAGTGAGGCTTCAGACACTTTTTCGGAGTGTCTAGATCACCAAAATGGATGGCATATTGCTAATAGTGACTTGGGCATCACAAATAGGAATAGAAACTGCCTAGGCCTCAATGATAATTCAGCGCATCATAAAAATGTGCCTGGGCATCTCTAAAAATCACAGAAACTGCCTATGCCCGACTCTCATTTTCCCATCGCAATTGCGAAGAAGACACAATCGCAAACTCTATGAGTTAATTTCGATAACCGCGCAATTGTGTGACATAGTATTGTGATCGTGTGAGTTTAAGAATTTTTAGCTCTTTGCAATCACGTGTTTCATCCTCACAATCGCATAGATATGGGCCCAGGTGAGATGTTTGAAGGGTTAAGAACGATTTTCTTTTCCCAAATAACTTTATTTTCTTTACACATCCATAATTTTCTCTCTTAAAACCCAAAAAGCAAAGGGAAATTTGCATTCCAAATTCTCCAATTCTCAAGTTTGTAGCACTCTCCTTTCATAATCCTCAAGGTATGAACTGCATCTCCTTCTTGTGTTTTGTTTCTTGTTTGCTCTTGTGGCGAGTTGAAGTGAAAAGTCATTTTTAGATTGTAAAGGTTGTGCTTAAAATTGAGTCCTTGGGTTGAATTGCTAAATGAATTTAGTGTATGTGAACATACTTATAGGATGGGGGTGTGTACATACTGATTTGGGGCAATGAAAGGCTCTAATTTTTTTGAAATAGGAAAGAAAAGCCGATGCCCATGAACCATTTGATAAAATGCTTGAGTGAATTCTTGGCTGGTGAAGTTTGAGTGGCCAATTATGATGGTAAAGTCTGAGTGGCCGTGGCATTGTTGCCCTTGTTGGAGTCAAAATGTAAAATTGTGTCTTGTTTGGTGATAATAATAGTTAGTGTTGCATTATGAAATGTGAAGTTAGCATACCCCGCCGACCAAAAATTTTTGTGAAGAACAAGTGCATGGAAGGGAATGATGTTGTGACAACACTTTGACTCTTTTTGTGACTTTGATTTCTTTAGGTGGTGACAATGCGAAAAATGACTCTTTTGTTCTTGTTTAGTAAATGAAATTGATCCTTCTAGAATATTTTGCATGCCATGTGTGGTGAGATTTTTCTTAATAATTCTTGTGCTTACGTGTGTCATCTAGAACTTGTCCGGTTGGTCTTTTAATGCTAGTCTTGATTGTACTTAGTGAAATGATTTTAGGCCTTCTTTGTGATTTTTGGAAACCTCTTTAGCCTTAAAAGCCTACCCGTGCATATATGTTATCACTAGTTACCCCATTTGAGACTAATAACCTTTCTTTGGTAACTGCATTACAAGCCTTGACCTTTTTGAAAATTTTCCCTCTCTTGAACCCTTCCCTCCTTGAACTTGAAATTGTTAACTTGAGGCTAAAAGCCTAAGTTGGGGGTGTGGTGGATCTTGGAAGAGGTGATCATGTTTCGTGGTTTTTTTAAGTGAGTGTCTTATGAATAAAGCAAGGATTGAATAAAGCAAGAGAAAAACAAAAAGAAAAGAAAAGAAAAAGAGAAAGTTTTCAATAAGTGGGTAAACTAGAATGAAAAAGATAGGCACTTGTGTTGTATGAAAATGAAGTGGCAAATGATCAAAGTTTGATTTGTATTGTGTTTTGTAGATTTTAAGAAGGGTGTAGTCACTTTTATCCTAAATGCTTATCCTATCCTTTCCCAAGCCTACATTACAAACTAGAAAAAGTCCTTCGAGATCTCCAAATGATGCCTTTGAGTTAGAGGCGATTAAAAATAAGGGAAAGACTATGGTATGATACTTGTTTGCATTAGAAGTTCTTTGTTGAGTGTGAGTGTTGGTACATTTGTCGCTTGTAGAAGAGGTGTAAATATTGTGTGTTTTGGGGACTTTTCTTTTTGTGAGGGCATGTGAACTAGGATAGATTGGTGAAGTTGACAAACTCCGAAAATGAGGCAAAGGAGCATGTTGATTACCTATTGATTGTGAGTCACTTCTTGAGAATTGGTTGTTGTTACTTGATCATTCTTGAAATTCCATGGTGTTCGTAAATGTGAGTTTGATTTTGAGGGAGTTGCTTGGGTAAGACTCACATGATTGTTGACTAATTGTTAGTACCAATCAAAGTCATAGTCCTTGTGCTTGTGTGAAGTGTTGAGATTAAATTGATAGCCTCATTGAGTTTTGAATTTATTTTCCTTGAGGACAAGCAAAGTCTTTAAGTTGGGGTTGTTGATGAGTGGCAATTTTCCCACACATTTGTATCTCTTTTCTTATGATTTTGTGTTGTTAATCTATAAAATGAGGCTAATTATCCTTTAAATAGTGTTAATTTTAGGCATTTTGGATTTACAAAGAGTTCTGACGAAAAAGAGTGAAATCGAGGCAAAACGGAGCTAAAATAGAGCTGAATTGGACAAGTTAGGAAAACTGGACAAACTGTGCATCGCGACCGCGATAAAAAAGGCTCACAATCACGAGCTAGTCAAAGTCAATTCCTTGCGACCATGAGGACATGGAATGCGATCGCGAGTTAGTAGAAGTCAACGTGTTGCGATCACGATCGTCAAGGCTCTCAATAGCGGTGAATAAATTCACCAGGCGCCAGGGGAAGATACGAAAATTCACAGATTTGATCCCAAATCATCAACACTCGATTCCCAGCCATTCCAACACATCTTTGGCATAATTCTCAACCTTGCAGGGGAGGGTTCTTGACCCAACACCCTTGGTATTGGATATTGAAAGCTTTGTATTGTTAATTTCTCTAACCTTTCTTCTTTTCCTTGCTTTGTATAGAATATTTAGGTGTAGTTAAATTTGATACTTAGGTATTTGTAGATAGAGATAAAGCAATACTTTGGTTTTGAATTTGGGTTTTGATTTTATCTCATGCTTTTGTATTGATTGGGGGTTGGATCCTAGCAGCTTCAGTCCTCCATCGCCACGCATATTTTTGAATTGACTCTGATGGTTTCTTTTGTATGTTGGCTAATGAGAACCTATCTTAGGGTGATTTCGGTATTTAATCTGAAGCGACTCATGAAATCTTTGGCTATTTCTTGCCAATCACACCATTTGCAAGGGTCTTGGCGAGTGTACCAAGTCAAAGCTTCTCCTGACAGACTTTGAATGAACAATTTCATCCTCAACTTCTCATTACTTTTTACACCAACTAGTTTGTCGCAATAGGCTCTTAGGTGTGAATTAGGATCACCCTTTCCATCAAATACGTCGAACTTAGGTGATTTGAACCCTACTAGTATGTCGATATTTGGATGGATGCATAGGTCATCATAATCCAAACTCTCGGTTTCTCTAGTGACTTGCATGTTTTTTAACTCCCTTATTAGACTATTGAGTTGAGTTGCTATAGCATCTTCCCTATTCAACCGAACGTCCTTATACAGCCCCATGTACTGAACGACATCATATGGGACTTTGACAGCTGTGGATGTTGCGAAAGTAGGAGCTTCAGTGGCATATACCGGTGGTACAGGTATCTCATAGGTGACGCGTACCTCAAGTATGTGTTGTATTATTGGGTGAATGGGAACAGTGAAGTTCTGAGCAGACAGTGAAAGTTTAGGTGCAGCCCTGGTAGCAAGTGGAGGAATAAGTGGAACTTGAGCATAGATGGGAACTTGTGGGGTTTGCTTAGGTAGGTTTGTTATGTTGGCGGGAGTGACTGGAGGTAGTTTATCATTTGGGAATTAGAATTGAGTGGGAAAAGTAGCAGCCTTAATCTTAGTCAAGTCCCGTACTTGGTGCAGTTATTCCTTAAGAATCTCAATTTCTTTTACCATGTTAGCTATTTGCTCATCGTTCTGGGTGTCTAGCAGCTTTTGAGAACTTTCGGCTTCATTTACTGGTATCATCACAACCTTGTTGGGTTCTTCTTTGTTAGTCATTTTTCCTTTGGATCTAAGGTTGTAATGTGATTCAGCCAGTTTACGAATCAACACAAATCAACATTCTTGGGGATTAATAATAAACAAAAAAAAGAAAAAGGGAAACCATGTTAGTTTGGGAGATATCGAAAGATGTAACAAGTATATAACACATATATATGCCAAGTTGGCGACATTCGCAAAACGCGTCCTAATATGGATCCTTTTTTCTAGAGGTGGGCCTACGATGCAAGCATTAATAATCAATTGATCCAAATTTCAACACATTCTTAGATTCAGGACAAGTCTAACTTCACTAATATCCGAATAGGTGGTCCAAAACCCCGAGTTACAGAATGAAAATTGAATTCAAGAAAAAGTCTTGATTTTAGGATTACATAATAGTTGAAATACCAATATGGAAACATCAAGATAGGTCATGCCAGACCTTTAGGAGAACTAAAAGATAGGAAATAAAAGTATAAACATAGAAATAGGTCATCCAAGACCTTTAGGAAGACTAAAGATAGGAAATCAGAGCCTAAGGCAAGGTCGGGGGATACTCGTTGTTATCATCCAAATCATAATAGGGTCCAGGGTGGTACTCTAGACATTCCTCAGGCTGCCATCACTGGTGATTTGCATTCTTATCATTATTCAATACAATAGGTCCATACTCGGAGTGTGCATCCGAGATGAGTTCACTTCTTTCTAAGTCCACGTGCATCACTCCCCCATTCCTAGGGTCGTATTCATCAGTATCATGTTCTAACTCTTCTTATGGATCTTCCTATATTTCCTCTATTTGCTCCTCTTCTAGATCCTTCTTCATATCTTCTTCTGGATCTTCATCCATCTCCTCTTCTGGTTCATTAAAAACTAAGGGTATTAGATGGTCAACAGATCCTGGAAACACCTGCTGGTACATAGTAGTAGATACGAGCATGAGTTGTATGAGTTCATTCCTAATTTGATTCACCCTATGGGTGTCGGCGATCCCTTGGAACCCTTCTTAACTGGGCCTGGCTAAAATTCCTCCTGCCATATACCATGTGTAGTACTCCGAGGTGCACCATGAATTGACCCCGATGCTTGGTCTAAAAATATCTCCCCATCCTCCTATCAAGTCCCTAACTCTTTCTACAGGGATCCTCCCTTCATAATCCCCTTCTGCTAACGCCATATTGGCCCATAAAGGGACATCCTGTGATATCCCAAACTTTCGGAGAACCCTCAATGGTGCGTAGGGCTGGATTCCTTCTAGCCTAATTAACTCAATGAAATAACAATAATTTCTTCTCAACATCACTCAACCACTTACCTATGGTAGCCACCACTGAATGAGATTTCCAGTGAGGTGAGTCAGGAAAATACACCATTGTTCTTCATTGTTCGAGATGTCCCATATGTTCATCCTAATTTCATGACTTCAAATTTTGTTGCATCCAGCTTCTCTAATGTCATTATATTCATTTTTCCTATAAAGGTGCTCCAATGACCATACTTGTAGCATTAAATTACAACCTCTGAAAAAGTCATACCCCCTGGAGCATTTAGACAATGATTGGATGATTTCTTCTAAAATAGTCGGCACAATTGCTACTTTGACTGATCCTCTAAACATGAAAAGATCCATTGGAAGCAAATTGATGTTTATTAGGTTTCCTCTTATTAGGAAGATCATGATCCACAAAAAAGCCACTATAAAGACGATAGCCCTATGTCTTTCCCAATCAACCCTGGAAAAGAAGAAATCATCCTGAAATCGATCGTAACTTTCTCTCAGACCAAATCTCTTAAAAAGATACTCTAAGATGACCCAACCGGCCTCGACCTTTCTCAATCCCTGACCAAATCTTATCCCTAACACACAAAGAAAACTACTTCCAGATGTAATACGTGGGGACAAAGGTGCCCGTCCAACTAATGGTAAGTTAGCGATTTTTCTCACTTCCTCTAATGTAGGTATGATTTATAAGTATGAGAACCTGAAGGTCGCCGTAGTTGGATCCCAAAATTCAATCATTAGCCAAATGAATAACCTATTCACCCTCAGCTCTAACAAATCAGTCAAGGATCCTAGATGCGACAGAATTTATTCTCCATGAGCTACCCGAATGTTTCCCCACCAATGCTTTAGAATTTGGGGGACCTCGTTCATCATATGAATGTCTGGAAGGTTTTGATTGATTTGCATCGGAGTAAAAGATAGAAGAGTAAGCCTAATATCCTGAATCTATCATGATTTTAACATTTGGATCATTTAATCATTTTACACAAAGAACATCGTTGGGTTTATGAAAAAAATTATTGACGTGAAGGGTGGTTTCCTAATTGCAGAATGATACCTTGGGCCATCCCACCTATGGTGTATGCAATATGACCTATTTCTAGAGTAAGAGTTTTTCTTAGATATTTTAGAGTAGGACTGAATAATTGCGAGAAGGTGCACTAACCTAATTGCACCGAATCTGAAATTAAGGAATCCAAGAAAGTTTTGGAGGAGTGTAGTACACCCCTCATGTGTTCAATGTGTGTTTATGTACGGTCAAAGACTCGATACAAAATACAAATGAAAAGGCAGTAACAAGTAGTGTTTTCAAACAAATAAGGAGCACAAGTTTGGATTTGGCTTTCTTTCTTTCAATCAAAACATGATATAAATACAAATAAAGCAAATAATGTATTGAAAACGAACAAACATTCCCAAATAATACTCCTAAACTAAGCATGCTAAGGTAAAAACCTAAGTTAATTCCCAAGCAGAGTTGCTATTCTATCGCGCCCTTATTTTGAACAGGTCAAAGTACGTTTACAACATCCAGCTCTTCTACCTGGTTTTGAAAAGGTTTAGAGTCGCCACCTAACTTTTAGGAAAAATTAAGAAAACCAATTTTGTAATATAAAAACTTTGTCATGGTCTTTTTGAAAATGAGATTCCGGGTAAGGGTTTTGGTTACTTGAGGGAAAGATGTTAAGCATCCCTCAGAGTCTATCCGCAGATACTCCTTAAACTTAGTTTTAGAAAAAATATTTGAGAAATATTTTCTTCGTTATTTTCTAAAAATAATGACAAGAAAACTTCTTTTTTTTTTTTTTTTTTTTTTTTTTTTTTTTTTTTTTTTTTTAAGAAAAGAAAGCATACGAGGCATATGACATACGAGGACATATTTCTTATGAGAAAATATACGTCGGTATATATGTTTTGAAATAAATAGAAGTTTTGGAGTGCATATACTTAAAAGAAGAGAACATACGAGTTATGATCTTATTTATCGTGGAATATACACATGTATGAATTCAAAATATGTAAGGGTAAGAAAATAAAATAAGATAGTGGATGGATATATATATGTGTAGTAAGGAAGAATAATATGTATATGCACGTTAAAGTGTGTGAAAACTTATGACTTTACTTGTAGATTTCAAAATATGCATAAAATGTAGTATGAATATAATATGATCAAAGTAGTGTAAATTACATGAAAAAATAACGACGTCTGTGATATATACATATATAGGGTGTCAAGTAAAATATATACCTTGTATGCCATGACATATATATCCTTATACCTCGTATTTTGGGCCCTTATTCTAAAAATATCTTAAAATCTTGAAACAATATATTAAGAAATAAGAATAGAACGTAGCAAAATGTTTGTAGTATATTGTGTTAAATAAAAGATAAGATATTGATAGATGGGTCATTTGTAAATCTGATACAATTTGGCTAAATTAGATCAAAATTTCTATAATCTATTGACTAGAAAATCACTACAATTCAGATCAAAACCAATTAAACCTCTAGTTAATATTTTCAAGATTATTGCTAGCTATTTTTAAAAAAAGGTTTTATTTTAAAAGTCTCCATTTTATTCCTTAAAAAAAAATCTGTTCTCTTCTATTCTTAAAAAAAAGGTTGGATGCGAATATAAAGTGTAAAATAACTTGTTAAGCAATACCCTGTTTGTACCTTGACAAAGTTGCTTGGACAAAGTTAGCCGAAGGAAATTAATTCTAGCTATTTTAGGCTAAAACAAAATTATGAACCAAACATTAACCCAATTTCAATCAAACCAATCAAAATGAATATCAAGATAATACAAAGTTAGTTAAGTAAATATGAATAATAAGAAAGATGCAAAGGAAGTTAGGGACTAGATACGCTATGTTCCTTTGGAGGAAAAATGGACAAAAAGGAAGAATCATGCTCGAGAACGAAGTATCTGAAGACAGAAGAGTTATGTCCTGCACCAGATGAGTGACTCACGATAGGAATCACGTGCCGTGAGTCCACCTAAGTGAAGTGAGTGGGTTTCATGAGTCAACTTCAGAGATGTCCAATGTTGCCTGATTTCCACGGCACTGACCTACTTGGCGTGACTTGGTTCCACGACACCAAGTCACGATACAGTGGAAGGTTGCGGACTCTGTTTTCCTATTTTGATTTGGATAGGATTCGTCTTGTATCTATAAATACCCCTTTGTTGTCCTATGTTCAGTAGTTAGTCATTACATTGTTTTGAGATAGTTTTTCATTATTTTGAGTTCAAAAACTCATTATTGGATTTTGTAATCTTGGAACATCGATTCTAGGGTTTTATTCATAATTGAGATTTCAGAGTTTCTTCTTTATTGTGAGTTTACAATTATGTTTTCATCCTCGAATTCTTATTGTGCTCTTGCAAACATGAGTAGCTAAACTCATCAATAGGGTTGTGTGAACCATGAGGAATTAACGAAATGGGTTAAGTGCAAAGCAATTCTGAACCAGTGTGAATGCATGTATTGTTATTTCCTTCGTTGTAATTGATATTCTAACGGTTGCAAATGTTAGAAACTCACCTATATTCTATACTTGCTCGAGAGAGAGGTAGAGATTGGGAAAAGGGAATAACAACAGAAAGTTGAAGCTATCAACCTTCATCTAATAACTTGAACCGTAGCAGGAATAGTTATCTGAGATACAGGACAAGGGTTAGTAGTGTGACACTCGGAGATCGAGAGGAGAAGAGTGAAATTTGTCTACCCAAGGTCGAGAGACGTTTAGATAAACATATATTATTAGATTTTGCATGCAACGCAACAGGATAATTTTGCCAGTACAAGTAACCGATGGAGTTAAGGAATCATTGGGGATCACAGTCCTAGTGTATTTCTCATATTGTCTACAAATACTATAATCAACAATCGTTACTGTTACCACTTATTCACAAAACGCCCCCCAGTTTTACTTGCCGATTACTCAGACTAGCATTCTACATAATTTCGTCCTATCCCCTATGGGATCGACCCCAACCTAGTTGGGTTCTATATTTGATACAGCGACCGCATTATACTTTTCTGAAGGTATATTTTGGGCGACATCAAATTTTGGCGCCGTTGCCGGGGATACGGTTACGGAGTTGATTAGTTTTTTTGTTAGAGTTGATTGGTTTTATTTTTCTGTATTTTGCTGAAGGGCACACAACGGTGTATGCCCAACACTAGGAGTTAAAGCAATCCCCTGATTCCACTTGATACTAAGATAGAACGAACACTTAGACCAAATAGAAGAATGGTGAATACAGATGGAGTTCAGGATCCCGTAGCTGCGGGAGATATTCATGACCAGCCAATTTTGCCAATTGGTCATGAAACACCGGAACAAACTACCGCTAGATTGACACGGGAAGAGCAAACTAGGCAAGCTGCTCTTAGGCAAGAAGATAGAGATAATCGAACAATGCAAGAGGCAACACATCGTCTGGCTGATGCTGAAGAAAGGCAAAGAAGACTGAGGGTGCAACTACCACCTCAAATACCATATGTGTCGGTTTATAATGATCTCGAAGAAGAGGATGTGGCTGTCACGCCTCAAATTCCAATGGGGCGGACTGGTACTCGAAGCCGATAAGGCCCGAGAGAACCAATCTTCATCCATGTCCATTCATATGTATGTCATTCAAAAAACATCACCATCATGTATAGATACAAGATGCTAATAGCGGAAGTCATGGAAACATACGCTATATACGAAACTTGGCCGTTAGGGCCATCAGGTCAAAATGAACATACATCCCTTACATTCATATTCCCGCATATGTCTACAAAGCCTCTAACAGATGCATACACATAACCAACTTAAATTCGGGACAAGTACCCACTTTATACAACATTTACAATACCAGAACAAATGTACAACTGTGACTTGGAAAGCCCCGACCAACTGGAGCTCACCAAAGATCTGCGCCTGCAGCAAGTAAGGTAAGTCCCCCAAGGGACGTCAGTACGAAGAATGTACTAAGTATGTAAGGCTATAAGAAACTGTATCATATATAAGTACTTCCATGGAATCAAATATAAGAGAATAGTCAGTACAGATAAACCACCGGTCTGCATATGTGGAACCATGTATATTACATCCTTTACTTTTTTTGCCTTTACATTTATTCATCTTTATCGTTCTACCCATGCTAGGCTTTTCTGTCGCCCCTGGGATGTCACTGTGATAGCCCATGCTAGACTTTTATATCGCCCCTGAGATGTTACTGTGATAACCCATGCTAGGGTTTTATGTCGTCCCTGGGATGTTACTCAAGAATATATAAATGATTATACATTACTTCATTTCTTTACTTCTATGAGATTGATACATTGGTGATTGTACATTATTGGAACTTTGAAACATTAGTCAATGAACATGAGACATGTGAATCACAATTGGTTCTGTGAGTAATACTATATGACAATATAGTTGGACATTTCAGAATGGAACAAGTACAATGTCAATGTGAACACTATGTGCTGTAGAAGGATACGGAAAGAGTAACCTTACATACCTTATCTTCCCAATATGAACACACAGTCCTATATGTGAATACAATTATCCATCTCCTTCCTTATGCTTTACTCTACAACACAAGTACATAACGGAGCTCACGTTAACAACTAACTACCTTACAAGTGCACAAGACGACAAGGAGCTACATGACTGCCATATAACGTCATTTCACCTTTTACAATACAATCCACTGCATTACCATACCAAAACACCATAATATTCTACACATTGACCAAGGCATCATAAACCAATAGCATGTTACACCAAGTTTACCCTTTACGCTTCCTCATTAACACTACGTCACAACTATTCCATCAAGTCACCTCAATACCCTTCATGACCATATATTAACAACAATCCATAATTGATATAATCCAACATGCCTCCAAACAACCCCTTAAAGTCATTCAATGGGTATCATAAGTTGATAATTACATCCAAAAAGGGTATAGGGGCCTTCGGGGATCAAAGAGAGACAAAAACATACAAAATGGAATTCTGTACTAGGATGTGGAGCCACCTGCGCCCGAAGGTGGATGAAATGCGGATGCAGGTGCCACTATGGCCTTGTCCAGAGCCACCTGCGTTGGTATCTGCGCCCGCAGGTGCTCCAGACGTAAGGGCGGATGCCCGTTTCGGCCAAAAAGGGTCTCTTTTGGGTCCTTTTTTGTAATAAATGGTCCATGGACATAATTAAGATTTTAATTTCATATTTTAGGTCACTTGTATGCCAACAAACAACCAAGGTTTCACAACACACATGAACACCACCAAAACCACATTTTCCTTTTAATACGTCACCAAGTCCATGACCAATTTCATACCAACAATCCCACAAGTTATACACATGAAGAAATTAAGTTAATAATATAACCACATCTTACATGTTGATATTTAATCCATAAAGTTCACTTCCTTCAAGACCACAAGTCCATTTTTAAGTTTATAAGACAAAACCCTTTTCCGATTGCAAAAGTAGACAGTTTTATACATAATGAACTGTCCAACACTTTGCCAACATAACCAACATGATTTATACACCATATTAAGCATATCATATACTAAACCATGAGAATAAATACTTATCAAAGCTTGCAAGAGAGTGATCTTGTCCAAAAGAGTGATGACTTAGGGTTTGTGTGAGATAAGAAATATTTTGGAAAAGTCTAGAAATGGCATGTGTGTCTTGGTGAATAAAAATCTGATTATTGTGCCCTTTTATAGTCCCTTTTGGTCTCATTCTTAGCCACACTTTGATCATAAATGCTATGTTTACTTGGTCAATGCCAAGAATGGTCATTTCCACTTGGGCCATGTCTTTTTGTCTAATTTTGGGCCTCAATTGAGCCCAATAGCACAAGATTCATTTAAGCCCAACAAATTAATGCATAAGTCACCAACCCTCTCATGTTTAAATGATTCCATATATGTTAAAGTAGTCTCATGGGTTTGGAAATGTACGGGGTGTTACAGTGGCTTATTTCGAGCCAGTTGAGACAAGCGCCATCATTCCACCAGAGTTACCTCAGGGCATAAGTTTGATGTTACAAGTTCCATGATTCACCTGCTAAACTTGAAGGGTGTGTTCGCTGGTATTCCTACTGCTGATCCAAATATGCACGTGATGAATTTTGTGGGGGTCTGCACTTTATATAATTTTCCTGGAGTTAACCAAGAGGATATTCGTTTGAGATTGTTTCCATTCTCTCTAATAGGAGAATCGACTTTGTGGTTGGCAGAGTTACCACGAGGTTCCATCACTACTTGGCAAGAGTTAAGAAATCAATTTCTGGAAAGATTTTTTCCACCCTCCAAGATGCTATAGTTGAAGGATGAGATTTACAACTTCAGACAACTACATTCTGAAGCACTTTATGAGACATGGTTAAGGTTCAAAAAGAAGCTGCAAAATGTGCCAAATCATAGGATGAGTGGTAGGAGCTTACTTGAGATCTTCTACAGGGCTTTAAACACCAATACTAAGGCTGTAGCAGATACTATCACTGGTGGAGCATTTATGAGTCTGAGGTGGGAACAAGCTTCAGAGATATTAGATCGAATGACTAAGACCAATAGAGGATGGCATACTAGGGAGGCAGATACGCCTTCTGACATGTATGCTATTGGAGCCTCAGCAGCACAACGGGCTTTGGATGAATATGTAGCTCAAGAGGTCGCACAACTGAGGATAGAAATTGGTTTGTTAGCTAAACAAATTACGGCCAAAGATGCTGAGAAGGTCCATGAAATAGGTACACAAGGCAAAACACCTAGGCATGATGATAGTGAATCTGATGAGGAGGATAAGTACTTGGATCGAGAAGTGGCGGGTTTTCGAGCCAAGGGACAGGGGTCTAATCGAGACTCTTGGAACTCAAGGCAAGGTAATAAAGGTCGGAACTATTATGGAGATAATTACAACAAGTCGGGATATAGAGATAGAGAGTGAGATAGTGAGTGTGATTGGAGGCGGAAGGATGATTATAAAGAGAAGAGTGGCGTATATGTTCCACCAGTAAACCGCGATGCTGACTTTGGAAATTCAAGAATGGAAGCCCTTCTCAATAAACTGGTTAAAGGGTTAGAGAGTCAAGAATATTGCTTGAAGGAGATTAGGTCTGGCATTTTGGGAATAAGTCAGAAAGTAAAATCCCATTCGACTGCCATTAAACAGTTGGAGCAATAGTTCGGGCAGATATCAGTGGAATTAAACCAACGTTAGCCAGGTATCTTTCCAAGTAACACCGTCCAAAATTTGAAGAATGATAGTCATTGTCTGGCCATTACTACTAGAAGTGGGAAATGCATGACTGATCCATCTATATCTATGGATAGTGGTAAGACCAATGAGCCGATGATAGTTGATGTAGAAACTGAGATAGAGCAGGATAATTCGAAGGTCAAAACAGTTCCAAATCCTTATAATACTGGCGAAAAGGCAAAATCTAAAGAGAGGCAGGAAAAAGAGGTCCCACAAATGTTAAAAACTATCCCACGAACTCCTCCTTCCTTTTCTCAAAGGTTGAAAAATAAGGCTGAGAAAGGAAAATATCAGAAGTTTATTACAATGTTAAAAGATCTATCGGTAAACATCCCTCTTATTGAGGCATTGGAACAGATGCCAGGTTATGTGAAGTTCATGAAAGACTTAGTGACGAAGAAAAGAACTATCAATTTTGAGCCGGCAGATAACTTACATCATTGTAGTACAGTTGCTTCGCATTCCCTAGTTGAAAAGAAGGAGGATCCAGGAGGTTTCACAATTCCTTGTACTATCGGGTCTTACCATTATGCTAAAGCACTTTGTGATTTGGGTACTAGCATTAACTTAATGCCGCTAGCCATTTTCAAGCAGTTAGGGTTGGGGGCATGAAAACCAACCTCTATGAGACTTCTCATGGCGGATAGGACTGTGGAAAAGCAGGTGGGCATTTTGTATGATGTTTTGGTAAAAGTTACATCTTTCATCTTTTTGATTGACTTTGTGATTCTAGATTGTGAAGTTGATTTCGAGGTTCCCATAATATTGGGAAGACCATTCCTTACCACTGGTCGTGTATTGTTCGACATGGAAATAGGAACGATAAAATTCTAGTTAAATGATGAACATGTCACTTTCAATGTTTGTCGTTCCATGAAGCAACCGAAAGATATGAGGGTGATTTCGGTAATAGATGTAATTGAGAAGAGTGATATTTTCGTGCCTCTTGAAGAAAGGTTAGGGGTAGAAGCTCTTGCAGCCGTGATTATGAATTTTGATAGTGATGGTGTTGAGGAATACGATGAGATGGTTGGTGCACTTACTGGTAGGGGATCATACACTTATGCTCCAAAGAAACTTGATCTCGATTTGAAGAATAGGGTGACCCCACCAGCTCGTCCTTCTATTAAGGAGCCTCTAATTTTTGAACTTAAGGCTCTTCCCGTTCACCTTCGCTACACATTTTGGGGGCCAACAACACCTTACCTGTGATTAGTTCTACCGCGTTGGTGGAGTGGAAAGTAGAGGCTCTGGTTTCGGTATTTATAAGATTTAAGAGGGCCATTGGTTGGTCCATTACTGATATTATAAGGATTCCACCCAGTATTTGCACTCACAAAATAGAACTTGATCTTGAATGCATACCGATCATTGAGCACCAACGTCGTCTAAAACCACCTATGCAAAAGGTTGTGAAGAAAGAGATCATTAAGTGGTTAGATGCTGGTGTGGTTTATCCCATTGCTGATAGAAAGTGGGTGAGCCCAGTTCAGTGTGTGCCAAATAAGGGAGGAATCACTGTGGTTCCAAACGACAAGAATGAGTTAATCCCAATGAGGTCGGTTACTGGATGGAGAGTTTGCATGGATTATCGAAAGCTCAATTCTTAGACAGATAAAGATCATTTTCCTATGCCCTTCATGGATCAGATGTTAGACCGTCTTGCTGGTAGAGGATGGTATTATTTTCTTGACGGCTATTTGGGGTATAATCATATTTTCATTGCCCCCAAAGACCAAGAAAAGACCACTTTCACTTGTCCATATGGGACATTCGCGTTCAAAAGGATGCCCTTCGATTTATGTAATGCACCGGCCACTTTCTAGCGTTGCATGATGTCTATTTTCTCCGACATAGTGGAAGACTCTATTGAGGTTTTTATGGATGATTTTTTCTGTTGTGGGAGACTCATTTAATGATTGCTTGGCACACCTTGCTAATGTGCTGCGAAGATGTGAGGAGTGCAACTTAGTGCTAAATTGGTAAAATGTCATTTTATGGTTAATGAGGGTATCGTATTAGGGCATGAGATCTCGAAGAAAGGTATTGGAGTTGATAAGGCAAAGATTGAGGTGATTGAAAAGTTACCTCCACCTATCTCCGTGAAAGGAATTCGAAGTTTCTTGGGAAATGCAGGATTTTATAGAAGATTCATCAAAGACTTCTCAAAAATTGCAAATCCATTATGCAAGCTTTTAGAGAAGGAGGTGAAGTTCGTGTTTGATGAGGCGTGTCTAAAAGCATTTGAGTGTCTGAAAGAGAAGTTGATTTTAGCCCCTATTATTATTTTACCAGTTTGGACGATGCCTTTTGAGGTTATGTGTGATGCTAGCGGAGTGGCTTTGGGTGCAGTCCTTGGACAAAAATGTGAGAAGACTTTACATCCGATTTACTACGCTAGCAAAACACTTAATCCATCTCAGAAGAATTACACTGTGACTGAACAGGAATTATTGGCAGTGGTCTTTGCTTTTGAGAATTTCAGATCTTACTTGATTGGTATGAACGTAATTGTACATACAGACCACGCAACACTTCGATATCTTATGTCAAAGAAGGACGCTAAGCCAAGATTGAATCGGTGGGTGCTTCTATTACAAGAATTTAACTTTGAAGTCAAGGACCGAAAGAGAGTTGAGAATCAAGTTGCAGACCATCTGTCACGCCTTGATGAGGAGTCCATGCTTAAATTAAGGTTAATCTTGATATTGATGATACTTTTCCAGATGAGCAAGTGCTGGAGGCATCATAAGACTTAATCCCATAGTTTGCAGATTTGGCCAACTTTCTAGCAAGTGATTTAGTCCCGGAAGATATGTCATACCAGCAGAGAAAGAAATTCATGCATGAGGTGAGAGAATTATTCTAGGATGAGCCATATTTATTTAGGGTATGTACAGATGGAATAATTTGAAGGTGTATTCCGGAGGTCGAGATGATGAGTATTTTGGAAGCATGTCATTCATCTCCAGTTAGGGGTCATCATGGAGGTGCGCGGACTGCTCATAAGATCTTACAATGCGGGTATTACTGGCCCACCATTTATAAATATGCTCATCACTATGCTAGAGCTTGTGACCAATGTCAAACACAAGGGAACATTTCACCCAGATACGAACTTCCTATGACCACTATCTCGAATTGTTTGACGTATGGGGAATTGATTTTACAGGCCCGTTTGTGAGCTTACAGGGGATGAAATACATTCTGGTAGCTGATTACTATGTTTCTAAATGGGTGGAGGCGACATCGCTTCCCAATGACGAAGGAAGAAGTGTCACAACGTTCTTGAAAAAGAATATATTTTCACAATTTGGTACACCCCGAGTTATCATTAGTGATGGAGGATCCCACTTCTGTAACCGGCTATTCAAGTCCCTACTTGAAAAATATGGTGTCAAACATAAGGTGGCAACACCTTACTATCATCAGACGAGCGGGCAAGTTGAGGTGTCAAATCGTGGGATAAAGTCTATTTTGGCAAAGACGGTGAATGCCAATAGGACTGATTGGGCTCGAAGATTAGATGATGCATTATGGGCATATCAAACTGCTTTCAAGACACCAATTAGTGCATCTCTATATCAGTTGGTGTTTGATAAATCATGCCTTTTGCCTGCTGAACTTGAACACAAGATATTATGGGCATTAAAAAAGTTGAATCTAGAATGGAGTGAAGCGGCTAAATTGAGACTAGATCAGATGAATGAGATGGATGAATTTCGTCTCCGGGCTTATGAAATTTCAGCGCTGTATAAAGAAAAGATGAAATAATATCATGATTGGAGGATTGAGAAATGAGAGTTTCACCGGGGAGATTTGGTACTACTGTATAACTCCAAGCTTCGCTTGTTTGCTGAAAAGTTAAAGTCCAAATGGTCCGGACTATTCACGATAGTTAGGGTATTCTTGCATTGAGCAATTGAGCTGAAAAGTGAAAATAATGTTTTATTCAAGGTCAATGGGTAGCGTGTAAAGCATTATGTGGGAATCACGGAAGAGATAAGCAATTGTGAGGAGCTTAGTCTTGATGAAGTATGAGTAGTCAAGCTAGTCAAGTCATGTCGCGACGTTAAATCAGGCACTTCATGGGAGGCAGCCCGTGGGCTGGTTGGTGAAATCTGAGTAACCAACCTAGTCAAGTCGTACCGAGACATTAAATCAGGCGCTACTTGGGAGGCAACCCAAGGTTTTATTAAGTGATCTGAGCATTGGATGATACGTTAGCGTAAATTCAAAATATTGAACTGAAGATGTTCAGTACTACCCACAACATTGATTCACGTGACGTAAGTTCATCCACATAACGTGGGTTGGTATCGTAGAAATCAGAGAGTATTTTCCACTTGCAGAACCCGACCTACGTGATGTAGGTCAACCCACGTCACGAGGGTTCGTGTCGTATAAATCATAGAAAAATATTACTTTCAGAATCCTACCCACTTCAGGTGACCCACGTGACGAAGGTCAACCCTAAAATTCCCTAAGAACAGACCCGACCCAAACTAAATATATATATATATATATCGGGACACCAAATTCGACCCAAATTTCGAATCCAAACTCCACCTTCTCAAATCCAAATCCTAACATAAACCCTATTTTCCAAAATCACCAAATTCTGTTATACCAAATCCTAAATCCTCCAATTCCCCCATACCAATTTCAAAATTCATAAAATCTTAACTACCTAAACCCCATAATTCCCAAAATCCGACCCACCCAACCCAAAAATCTGACCCACCCGACCCAACACCTAAAATCCGACCTACTTGACCTAATATCTACCCCACCCAACCCAAAACACGACCCCATGCCACCCAAGTCAAACCCCAAATGTGGAGACATGGATTCTTCCTCACGTATCCGTACCAAAAATCTTGAATTTACAACTAGATTGCGTGATGAACCTTCGGTGTCAGATAAAAGTGGGTCTGAAGAGGCATATGAGCTTGCTACCGATGATACTGCACTGGTGCCTAGTACAATGAGGCTACAAATACGGGCACAAGCTACTGACCGAGCTGCATATCAGCCTACTTCACAGCCCCTAAAACCTGCCAACTCGGTTACTCCAGTTCAGTCTTCTGATTCATCTCCCCAGTTTGAAGAGAGGGAGGATGTTTCAGCAACCGGTGATGAACAGGATATTGGGGTAACAACATCTGTTTCTGGTACTAGGGGGTAAAATTCCACGACTTCCTCCTAGAGAAGGGAAAATATGCAATGGTGTGTTCAGGGTATGAGGAACTTTTATGACAGGGATGCCAAACTTACTGAGCGGGGCGTGTGTAGACGTAGTATTATAGAGGAGCCCCGGTATTGGCTAGAGGAATTAAAGACACTACCTGATATTAAGACAATGTTTGATCATTATGGATTTGGGTGGATGGAGGAACTTCCTAGTCATTATAGCCCAGAGTTAGTTCGCGAATTTTATGCTTCCTATGCTAAGTCTGTTGAGTTGATTGCACCTATTGAGCAGCGGTTTTGGGACCAACCACCATTGACTCATACTTTGGTTGGGGAGACCAGAGTATATATATCTAAGAAGACCATCCACAGATTCTTGTTTGGTGCTGAATGTCCAATTCCAGCCATGACTGCTCAGTTTGATCACTGAATGAATACAGTCAGAAATAGGACTAAAATGAAGGACGCTGATCAGCATTTGGAGTTACTATGGTGGATGGGATTGTGGGGTATATAGAAGAGGATGGTGTAGCTGCTAGTTGGGTAACTGGGAATCTGGACATCAAGAAGACCATAATCCACTTTGCAGGCTAGTTTTGGTGGTCGGCGGTTAGGCACCGTTTGGGTCCCACTAATGCTGATAATTCCCTCACTTTAGACTGAGCTATTTTGGTAGCTAGCATCATTGCAGTATATGAAATCCACATCTCCCGTTACATTATTAGGGAGATCCATGAGCGTGCCTTTAGAGATTTTACTAGCATCCCATTCCATTCCTATGTCTAATCCAGGGTCTATGTGATAGTGCTGGTGTGGTTAAGATGCCTGTAGTAGATCATTATATTGAGGTGACCTGCATTTTAGATATTGGGTTGATGCAGCAATGGGAAGCTCACCCAGTTTTTCCACGGAAGTCTCAACCTTTCGGGTCATCAGAAGCAGCCCTTTTTAAAGGGCCTAGAGATAGAGAGGAGCTGGTTAGTGCTCCACCATCGGTGAGTGTACCTGATACTATTCGTGTACCTGCTGAGGGCACATGCATGGTGATTAAGGATGAGGTCACAAGCACTACAACAACACCGTCCAGCTCTGGTATGGTTTCAGTTTTGAGGGATTCCTGCAGCAGTTGATTGATAGACAGACACAGATGTTCGAGAGGCAGGCTCACACTGAGGCCTAAATGGCTAAGTTGGTATCCCAGCTTAATCCATGGGTTAGGACCATGGTAGAAGCTATAGAGGCTAGAGTGGAGTCCCACATGACTGCAATTATAAATCAGTTTATGAGAGAGCTGCATGGGAGGATTGATAGTTTTGAGGAACAGATGGCCACCCGATTGAGTTCGGCACATATACCTGACATGGATGGATTTCCATAGGAGGTGGATACATTAAGAGAGGTGGTTAGAGATTTGGAACCAAGAAGCACTCCTGTTATTCCACCGATGCTCGTTTTGGCCCCAATGAGGCTGGTGTTCGAGGTGGATTTATTTGCTGACGAGGAGCCTCCTATTGATAGAGGCAAGAGACCACGTAGTCTGAAAGATCAGGTTGATAGTGGTGATGAGTTCGAGCGTGATTTCTTGAGAATGATTAAGTCCTCTTGAGTAGAGTACCATACCAGGCAGATTGCTCAGGAGGAGAGGGCACGGGGTACATCTTCTAGTCAGGCACATGCACCTAGTAGAGAGCCCAGAGAGCGTGCTGATGATCCCGCATTGGGTGAGCCAACATACGGCGCCTAGGGTGCTATAGGTATGTCTTCACTCCCTTACACTTATGTTATTGCTAGCCGTGCACTGGGTACATTGCATCATTTTTAGTAGGGTGGGTGGGGTGGGGGGTGGAGGTATACCACCACTTGGGGAATTTTGTTGCCGTGTTTCTTTTCCCCCAAGTGTGCTATCATAGTAGAACCAACATGTTTAGGTTGCTATTCATATTATTGATGCGTTTTTATGTTTAATTAGGAGAAAAATAGGGAAACCTTAGTGTAGTCAAATTTTGAACGTATTTTGAATGATAAGGATGATTTTTGATTAGCTAAAGGATACCCCTCTTGAAAATTTTTTTCTTTGAAGTGTGTGTGAAGTATGTTAGCTTGTGACAATTGTTGGATCTTGTTATGGCATTAGTATTATAGGCTGAATAACTGTAGCTAGCAATGCATGAACTGGATAGGTAGTAGTTGATAGTCTAACCCTGTGCTATGTGTGTGTGAGGCCAGTACTTAGTTCACTTTGTGTGTGCAATTCAGAACTTGCCTGGTTAGTCTTGCCTAGGTTATAGGATAGTGGTTAGGAAAGGATCATAGACCATTTTTGAATAAGTCCACTTTAAGCCTAAATGCCCGATCAAATAAAATAAATATCCCATGTTCCCGACTTTGAGCCTTAAGTAACCTATTTCTGTCATTAGCCTATTCATCTTCCCATTTTGATTGACAGTGAACCTGTCTTGGCCCTGGTCCCTCCTTGGAAATTGTGTACCTCAACTTAGGCAAATCGCCTAAGTTGAGGGTGACTATTATATGGGTGCGTAGATTGATTTGGGTATGAAGAAGGGGTTAGTAAAAAAAAAAAGAAAAATATAAATAAATTGTGATTAGAAAGTATGAAGAAAATCACACCCAAAATCTGAAAAAAAAAATGAGACTGGTTGGAAAATAAAGCCAAAAATAGTATAGTGTCAAGGAGGGTTGAGTCACCATATCCATATGTACCACACCCGTCCCCAATCCTACATTTCAAGCCGATAAAAGTCCTATAGTGATCCTAGTCCAACTGTCCGAAAAACTAAGGCATAGAAAATAAGGGCAAGCCTATGGTATTTCATGCACACTGTTTGAATTTCTTTGTGAGAGAGAGTGTTTTGACAGAGTCCCCACTTTGAGATTCATTAGTATACTATGAGTGTATGGGACTTCTTTGTTGTGAAAGTATATGGGTTGCATTGTTAGCTGTTATTTTTTTGGATAATGTCACTCGTATAAATGCTTAGTTGTTTGTTCATAATCTCATGCCATAATTTGATCCCTTTGTCACGCCTCGAATTCCAACGGGGCAGACTGGCACCCGAAGCCGTTAAGGCCCGAGAGAACTAATCTTCATTCATGTACACTCATAGGCATGTCTCCATATGAACATCATTCTATCTCATGTAACTACAAAATACCAATGGAGAAAGTCATGGAGAACATATGCTATATAAGAAACTTGGCCGTTAGGGCCATCAAGTCAAAATGGACATTCATCTCTTACATTCATCTTCCCACATATGTCTACAAAGCCTCTAACATATACATGTACATAACCAACCTACAGTCGGTACAAGTCTCCGCTTTATACAACATTACATAGTACCAAAACCAATGTACACATGTGACTCGGAATGCCCCAAACCAACTGGAGCTCACCAATGACTGGCAAATGATCCGCAAGCTACTGTGGAGGTCTACTAGCACCTGTGCCTGCAGCAAGTAAGGTAAGTCCCCAAGGGACGTTAGTACGAAGAATGTACTGAGTATGTAAGGCTATAAGTAACTGTATGAGATATAAGAACTTTAATGGAATCAAGTACAAGTGAGTGAACAATATAGATAAACCACCGTAAGGTATATGTGTAAAACCATGAACATTGCCTACTTTACTTTACTTTACTTTAACATCATCAATCATCAATCATATAATGCCCGGGCCGAACTGATTAGTGGGAACTTTAGAATGTAACATTATTGGAACTTTATTGGGTCGTACATATAAGAGTGATACATCATGGGTCATACATTATTGGAACTTTAGAATGTAACATTATTGGAACTTTGGAACAATGTTCAATGAATAAGATACAAGTGAATAACAAGTACTAACAACTCAGAAATAAGATATTCTAAACACTTGGGAGAAATGAGATACTGTACAACCTTTTGAAATAGAAACAAGTGCAATGACAATGTGGGCAATAGATGCTGCAGAAGAATGTGGACAAGAATAACCTTACATACCTTATCTTCCCAATATGGATACACAATCCTATTTGTGAATATAACAATCCAGATCTTTCCTTACGTCTATTCTACACACAAGTACATAACGGAGCTTACGTTAATCACTAACTACATTACATGTGCATAACATGACAATAAACTACGTGACTGTCATACAACGTCATTGCAACCTCTTACAATACCATGTACTGTATTGTCATACCAAGAATACCAAAACATGTTACACATCACCAAATATATCATAAACCAATAGCACTTCACACCAAAGTTATACTTTATTCTCCCCCTTCAATAAAATGTCACATTTACGTCACCACGACACGTAAACACCTTCCACAACAACACATTAAAGACAACCCATAATTGATATAATTCAAAATACCTCCGGACTACTCCTTTAAAGTCATTCATAAGCTAATAATTGATCCATGAGGGGTATAGGGGCTTCCTTGGGGGGTCAAAGGGAGACAAAAACATGCAAAATGATATTCTGGAAAAGGATGAGGGGTCACCTGCGCCCGCAGGTGATGAGGTGAGGCTGCAGGTGACATCTTGGCTATGTCCATAGTCACCTGCGGTTCCACCTGCTCCCGCAGGTGCCTTACCTGCGAGGGCGGGTGCCCGTTTTTAGCCACCGGGGTCAGTTTTGGGTCTCTTTTTGTAACAAATGGTTCATGGCCATAAATAAACTTCACTTTACATATTTTTGATCAACCTGATGCCAATGAGCAACCATGATTCCAGCATGCACAAAAATATCACCAAAACCATACCCTCATTTCACCACACCATCACATAACAACATTTCTACAAATCATATACAAAGAGAATACAAGTGAGGCCATAACCACATCTTACATGTTGACCACCACCTCTAAATATATTAACACCTCATCCATATCATTCACTTCCATCAACACCTCAAGTATCCTTTCAAGTTCAAGTCACCAAGATGACAAAACTTGTATCACATAAGCAAAAGTGCACTAATCAACACCTTTAGACATAACCATCATGATCTATACAATCTATCATGCATATAAGATATTAAACCACAATAATAAACACTTACCAATACTTACAAAGTGATGATCTTGTCTAAACAAGTATAGTTGCCTTAGGGTTTGAAATGGTCTCTTTTGTTTCTTTGGAAATGTCTAGAATTGCAAGGTGTATTGCGTGATTAAAAATCTGATTTTTTGAGACTTATATAGTCTCTTAAGAGTCCTTCTTAGCCATAAAATTGGTCATTAATGACAAGTTTAATAAGTCAAAGATGAATGGGTCATTTTCCCTTTTGGGCCATGTCTTCTTATTAATTTTGGGCCTTAATTGGGCCCAATATCCAAGATGAATTTAGCCCAAAACTTTGCATGAGTAATATACCATCTATTTCAAGTTGAAATAATTCTATCACTTAGTCGCATACGTTCAGAAATTTACAGGGTGTTACATCTTTCCCCCCTTAGAAACGTTCTTCCCTGAATGTTGGTAACATTAACCAATCTAGACAAGTGCAAGTCTAAGTTACATCTTTCATTTCATCACATACTTATATGGTTCATATATACTTACTTGTTACTGCTTCTATTCGGCATATTGAACCTTCTCTTCGGTTTGAAAAAAATATGGGTACTTTGCTTTCATTCTTTCTTTGGCTTCCCATGTAACTTCTTCTACTTGTTGATTCCTCCAAAACACTTTTATGGAAGCTACATATTTATTCCTTAACCTCTTGACTTGTCTATCAAAAATAGCAATGGGCGCTTTTTCGTATGTGAGATCTTCCGTAACTTGCACATCTTCGATGGGAGCAATTTGAGATGGATCTCCTATGCACTTTTGAAGCATCGAAACATGAAATACTGGATGAACTGTGGAGAGTTCTTGGGGCAGTGCCAATTCATATGCAACTTGCCCAAATCTTCGGACAATTTCATATGGCCCTATATATGGGGGACTCAATTTCCCTTTCTTCCCAAATCGCATTACCCCTTTCATCGGTGACACCTTCAAGAATACCCAGTCACCTGTATAAGCTCATAGCATATCTTCAAGTGTTTGAATAATACATTCTGCTTGCCCATCTGTCTGAGGATGGAAAGCCATACTTCAATTCACTTGGGTTCTCAAACTCTTCTAAAAAAAATGTGCAGTAAATTGAGCTCCCCTGTTTGATGTAATAGAGATTGGGACTTCGTGTAGTCGTACTATCTCTTTAATATACAACCTCACATATTCTTCAGCTGTGTAGGTGGTCTTGACAGGCAACTAGTGTGCTGGTTTGGTAACCTGTCAACTATCACTCATGTGGAATCAAATTTCCAAAGTGTATGAGACAAACTTATGTGTATGAGGTAAATTTGCGATAAAATTCATGTTAACCATGTCCCATTTCCAACTGGAAAATCCATACATTGCATATAACCTCCCGGTTTTCGATGCTCTACTTTCACTTGTTGACAATCAGGACAATGAACTACAAATTCTGCAATGTTCTTCTACGTGTAACCTTACCAATACATCTTTTCCAAATCATGGTACATTTTGGTTGTTCCCGAATGAATAGAATACCGTGAATGATGTGCTTTTGTCATAATTCATTTCCTTAGCTCATATATATATATATATATATATATATATATTCGGTACACAAAAGCAACCTGGCATTGAAGTACTCCCCCCTTATGTAAGCTCCACTACCTTTGTCAAACTTTGCTGTTTTCAACTAAAATAAAATAAGGTTTTCATATTGCTTTTTCTTTACTTCAGCTACAAGTGAAGACTCTGCTACCTTTTATACTATAATTCTTTCATCTGGAGTTTCAAGAAGACGAATTCCCTAGCTGTTTAATTGATGTAGATCCTTGACTATGTATTTTTTTTCTGTTCCGTCAACTGACCACTAGTGCTTTCTACTGCTTTGCGGCTTAATGCATCGTCTACCACGTTTGCTTTTCCCGAATGGTATAAGATATCACTATCATCTTCTTTTAGTAATTCCAGCCACCTTTGCTGTTTTCAGTGTAGGTCCTTTTTGCTTAACAATATACTACAAACTTGCATGATCAATATATACATCAGTATGAACCCCATACAAATAGTAGCACCATCTATATATATATTATTTTTTTAAAAATAAAATATCACAACTGCTAACTCAAGATCGTGTGTGGGGGTAATTTCTCTCATGTGGTCGCAACTGTCGTGAGGCATAGGCTATTACATTACTGTGTTGCATCAATACACATCCTAAGCTAACTCCTGAAGCATCATAAGATACTTCATACCCCTCTGTACCTTCTGGAAGTACCAACACAGGTGTAGAAGTCAATTTATCTTTCAGCTCTTGGAAACTCTTCTCACATGTGTCATTCCACTGAAACTTGATTGCCTTGTGTGTTAGCTTTGTTAAGGGTGCAGAGATAGCAGAAAATCCCTCAAAAAATCTCCTATAATAACCAGCCAATTCAAGAAAACTATGAATCTCGATAAGCGTCGTAGGCCTCAGCCAATTTTTTATCGCTTCTATCTTTTGTGTATCAACCCTTAGTCCTTCATCCTATATAATGTGACCCAAGAATGCTATGGATTTTAACCAAACTCATATTTAGAGAACTTTGCATATATCTTATGGTCACGAAGAATTTGTAGCACCTGTCGCAAGAGTAAACCAAAATAGAATCTAAAACCCTTGTCACAAATACGTTTACAAATGGCTTGAACACCCTATTTATCAAACCCATAAAAATAGCTGGTGCATTTGTTAGACCAAATGACATAACTAGAAATTCATAGTGAACACACTGTGTTTGGAAAGTTGTCTTGGGTATATCTTTTTCTCTAACCCTTACCTGGTGATATCCTGATCTCAGGTCAATCTTTGAAAAACATTTGGCACCCTATAATTGGTTAGGTAACTCATTAATTATGGGGAGGGTATGTTTAGTCTTAATTGTTACCTTATTTAGTTGTCTATAAGCAATACACATTCTCAATGTGCCATCTTTCTTTCGTACATGTAGTATTGGTGCTCCCCAAGGGGCATACTAGATCTTATGTATCCCTTGTCAAACAAGTTTGTTAATTGCTCTTTTTAATTCCCGTAACTCTGCTGGAGCCATTCTATATGGAGGAATAGAATGCCTGGAATCACATCAATACCAAACTCTACTTTCCGTTTCAGGAAACATACCCAAGAATTCATTTACTACTGGAATTGATTGAAGTGTTGATGACTTCACATCGGTATTTTGTACTTTTACTAGGTGGCATATATACCCCTTGGATATCATTTTCTCTACCTTACTATAGGAAATAAATTTTCCTTTCGGTGCTCCCACATTACCCTTCCATTCAAGAACACACTTTTTTTTTTTGTGTGTGGAAAATGAAAATGTAACTTCTTAGTTTGGCAATCTACTGTGGCCGAACAAGAATCCAACCAATCCATACCCTTATAACATCAAAATCTACCATTTCCAGTTCAATAAGATTAACCAGTGTATCATAACCACAAACAGTTACTATACAATTACAATATACTCTTTTAACTATAATAGATTTACGAATTAGTGTAGAGACTTCAAATGGATTAACTAGTAACTCTGGTGTTCTTTTAATTTTTTTCTTCGCCATCAATGGAGTCACATATGATAATGTAGAATACGGGTCAATCAATGCGTATACACCACTATCTGTGAACCCCGAGTCCCACTACTTCATCCAGCTTGACTGCCTCTAAACCCTCGAAATTGGGATGACGTACTTGCTATAGGGTAAGAAAATGAGGGTCCCGGTGGTCTATTAAAAACCCGAGTCCTAAATTCTTCTTGGGACACTGTGAACTGTCCCATAGGTCTAGCCCTCTTGGACGACCCTCTTTTAAATTTTGTGCCCTTCTCCTTTGTCTCTGATTCTCCATTTTCTGTACAAAGGCTTGTGTTCTCGCTATATCCATATCCTTGTTCAAAGAAACAATAGTACAATCCCTTACCAAATATGGCTCCAACCTGTCTGCATACCGATGGACTCTGTCCTCCATCGTGGCTACTACATTAGGAGCATATCGAACCAAAGAGTTAAACTGCAGACTGTATTCTCTAACACTCATATTCCCTTGACGAAGATTTAAAAACTGATCTGCATGAACCTCTCGGATCTCATATGGGCGATAATGATTAAGGAATACCATTTTGAATTCCTCCCAACTAGCTGGAGGTGCACCTATACCCCTAGATCGTTTCCAATCTTCGTACCATAACATAGCCTCGCCTTTTAGTCTATATGATGCAAGTTACACTGTTTCCATACTAGTCACATGCATAACATCTAGAGCCTTTCTGATTTGGTCCACGAAGTCCTATGAGTCTTCATTCAGATCTGACCAGGTAAATATGGGAGGGTCTAATTTCAAAAAATCCTGTGTTCGTCGACTAACTGCCCTATCCCACCATCCTCACTTGTTGTTGGACCATCTCGTCCCTGAGTTTGTGCAGCAACTATCTGAGTCAACATATGTACTACATTTCTTAAATCCTGTTCAAGAGCTGGAAAAGTAGAAGAAGACTGCGGTACAATTTCAGTGTCAGCCCCACCTTGACTAGCTTGGTCAGGGGTGATTTACTCGTGCCTTCTCCGTCAAGCCTATCTACCTCCTTACCTTTGTCCCTATCTCGTCTTGTCATCTACATTTTACTATAACAAAGAAAATCAATTTCAATGATCAAATATGTTTCCACCTACATCATTGGCTCTAATGCACGATCTAGGAAATGAAGAAAAGAAACAACTCCTAAATGTCCCGTAGCCTCCTACTTATAAATGTGGTGCACAACACACCCATAAGAAAGACTCTACTCATACACGGCTTTGTAGACACCCTAAGGACGACCTGCTCTGATACCACTTTTGTCACGCCTCGAATTTCAATGGGGCGGACTGGCACCCGAAGTCGTTAAGGCCCGAGAGAACCAATCTTCATTCATGTACACTCATAGGCATGTCTCCGTATGAACATCATTCTATCTCATGTAACTACAAAATATCAATGGCGAAAGTCATGAAGAACATATGCTATATATGAAACTTGGCCGTTAGGGCCATCAAGTCAAAATGGACATTCATCTCTTACATTCATCTTCCCACATACGTCTACAAAGCCTCTAACAGATACATGTACATAACCAACCTATATTTGGGACAAGTCCCGGCTTTATACAAAATTACATAGTACCAAAACCAATGTACACATGTGACTCAAAAAGCCCCGAACCAACTGGAGCTCACCAATGACTGGAAAATGATCCACAACCTACTGTGGAGGTCTACTAGCACCTGTACCTGTAGCAAGTAAGGTAAGTCCCCTAAGGGACGTCTGTACAAAGAATGTACTGAGTATGTAAGGCTATAAGTAACTGTATGAGATATAAGAACTTTAATGGAATCAAGTACAAGTGAGTGAACAATATATATAAACCAGCGTAAGGTATATGTGTAAAACCATGTACATTGCCTTCTTTACTTTACTTTACTTTAACATCATCAATCATTAATCATATAATGCCCGGGCCCAACTGTTCAGTGGGAAAATAACATCATAATCGGGATCGACATCATACTGATGTTCCTTTCATCCCATAGATACCACCCGTAAAATTGGGATCGCCATCATGCAGGTGTTCCTTTCACCCCATGGATACCACCGGTAATATTGGGATCGCCATCATACAGGTGGGATCGCCATCATGCAGGTGTTCTTTTCACACCATGGATACCACCCGTAATATTGGGATCGCCATCATGCCGGTTTTCTTTTCACCCCATGGATACCACCCATGAAAACAACTAATTATGCATTACTTCATTCTTTAGCTATAAGAGTGATACATCATTGGTCGTACATTATTGGAACTTTAGAATGTAACGTTATTGGAACTTTGGAACAATGTTCAACGAATAAGAGACAAGTGAATAACAAGTACTAACAAATCAGAAATGAGATATTCTAAACAGTTGGGAGAAATGAGATACAGTACAACCTTTTGAAATAGAAACAAGTGCAATGACAATGTGGGCAATAGATGCTGCAGAAGAATGTGGACAAGAATAACCTTACATACCTTATCTTCCAATATGGATACACAATCCTATTTGTGAATATAACAATCCAGCTCTTTTCTTGCATCTATTCTTCACACAAGTACATAACGGAGCTTACGTTAATCACTAACTGCACTACAAGGGCATAACATGACAATAAACTATGTGACTGTCATACAACGTCATTTCACCCTCTTACAATACCATGTACTGCATTGTCATACCAATAATACCAAAACATTACACACATCACCAAAGATATCATAAACCTATCACGCCCCGAATTCCGTCGAGACATGATTGGCACCCGTAGTCGATAAGGCCCAACCGAGAGAACAAACCTTTGCCTATGTTCAATCATATGCATATCATAATCATAACTACCATTGCGGAAGAACATGAAAGACGAATAAAGGAAAACATGGGACATATTTATACATACATATGAAACTTGGCCGTTGAGGCCATCCAGTCAAAACAACATATGTCTTTTACATTGATACACCCACATCCGTCTACAAAAGCCTCTAACAAGAGCATTGACCAAACTGAACCATAAGTCGGGACAAGTCCCCGCTTTACGCAATATGTACATCACCAAAACATATATACACTTTGACTCGGAGAAGCCCCGAATTAGCTGGAGCTCACCAAAGAACCGCTAACACTGGCAATCTACTAGGGAGGCCTACTGGTACCTGCGCCTGCAGCAAGTATGGTAAATTCCCCGAAAGAGGTCAGTACGAAATAAGTACTGAGTATGCAAGGCTCAGATGAAACTGCACAATACATGAATATTCCAATGAACTCACAACATATGAATAATCAATGTAGATAAGTCACCATTTTGTATTTTGGGAAGCCATGTGAATTGCTTTGATTACTTTCATTACTTTCTTTACATTCAGTGCTCACTTGTCAATACATATGTCACAATGTACCCGGGACCCTACTGATCAGTGGGTCTTTCCATGACTTATCATCATGTTGGGATCGAGTCGATCTAGGCTTATGCCCCTAGACTTGCCACCCATAAATCAATGCATCGGGATCGGGTCGAGCTAGGCTTACGCCCCTAAGACCTGCCACCCATAAATCAATGCCTCGGGATCGGGTCTAGCTAGTCTTATGCCCCTAAGACCTACCACCCATAACTCACTACATCGGGATCGAGTCGAGCTAGGCTTATACCCCTAGACTTGCCACCCATACTTGATCATTGACCACATTTGCATTACTTTATTCATTACTTTGAGATTTATATTTGATAGTCATAACATCACTTTGAACTTTGGAACATAACATTGTTGGAAACTTTGAATCATTAATCAATGAGTGAGAGACATGTGAATAACTTGGCAACATAACATTATTAGAATCATAACACCATGGGAACTATTGGACAATAATCTATGAACAAGAGACATAAGAGAGACATAAGTATAATCACTATTGGAACATAACCTTGTTTGAGCTTTTGGAACATTAACCATGATTATGAGACATGAGACTCACAAATGATTCATGAGTAGGAAATATATGACAATGACTATTGATAAACGGATATAGGATACCTTAGCACATTTCGGGATAGGACTAGTGAAATAGCAATGTGGATACTATTTGCTGCAAAAAGATACTGATAGAGTAACCTTACATACCTTGTACTCTCAATATGGATAATATGGATATACAATCCTAGATGTGCATACAATAGTCCCGCTCCTTCTTTATGTGTCACTCTACAACACAAATACATAACGGAATTCACATTAACCAACGACTACTTTACAAATGCATATAACATCAATAGGGTACATGTTTGCCTTGAAACATGTCATTTCCCCTTGACAAAACCATTGATAGAATCATTATTCCAAAAATCCTCCAATATTCCCAACATTGACCAATACATGATAATCAATACATTTTACCACAACACTTCCCCTTTACACATTCTTATCCACACCACATCACAAATATTCCATCAATTCACCTTAATACACTTCATAGCACATATCGGCCAAAATCCCACAATTTACACTTATAGACAAGAACAAGTTTAACAACAAAAATAACACCATAGACGTTCATATTTTATCCATACCATGATCTTTCATCAAAGGCACAAGTCCCAATTCAAGCTTGAATCCCATGGATCACAAATCTATTATAAAAGCACAAAGTACCATGTTCAACATTTCCAAGCACAACCAATATGATTTACATACTCTTTCATGCATATAATATATTAATACATAACAATAATCACTTACCCAAGCTTGAAAGTGATGATTTTGCTCCAAGAAGTTGGCTTAGGGGTTTTAGGGTTCTTGAGAGTTGAGAGCAATTTTTGGGAAATTTCTAGAAAAGTGTAGTGCACTCCTTTGATTAAAATCAGATTTTTCCACCTATTTATATCCCCTCAAGTCTCCTTGGCATTAAATTCCATGTACAAATGGTCAAGGATGAAGAATGGGTCCTTTTTGGCTTAATTGGGCCATGTTTTCTTTTCATTTTTGGGTCCTTTTTGGGCCCAATTCACTTAACCCCATAATAATCAATAATTTCTCGTGTTTAAATCATATCATACGCGTTACAACAATATTTCTACTCACTCGATTCATATCCGTAGCCTCAATCCCAAAAACAAGTGATTCTAGCCACGTTTGGCTTATTTTGACCTTAAGGGAAAAACTGTCATTTTGACCCCAAATTCATTCTCGAATAATTTTATCTCATTCATTTCATGTATATACTCGTGGTTGTAGAATAAACATGGCAAAAATCGGCTCGGTACGTCCCCGGATACCCTTGGGACTTAGAAATTTCCAACTTTCGAAAAAGTGGAAAACCCAAGGTGGCAAGCCACTGGACGCACCAACTTACTGCCTCTGGGCTAAAAGTTTTAGCCCAGAGCGCCGTGTCACGGTCCCAAATGCGCCCCTCCTTAAAATTTTTCAAAAATTTCATTTTTCGACTTTTATTCGCGGGTTCGATTAGATACTTCAAGTCCTATCCTTTAACTTACTTCTTAACCTTAATACCCTTTGTTTTGAGGTCCTCTTAGCCTCATTTTGAACCACACAAATGCACAATGAAAATTGCAAAACACCTTCTATGCAAGTTTAATCACATAACAAGAGCCAAATTCAATTATCTCACCAATCACATTACCAAATGCATACTTATAGCTCTCGAGACCTAAGTACATATTATTTAATGTCGTCTAGTGGGGTTTGGAACGTACGGGGTGTTACATTCTTCCCCCCTTAGGGACATTCTTCCTCGAATGTTAACAATATCTCTTCAATTACAACAATTGCATCTCTATATTAGCATACATGTACATAAACACTTAAGGCTCATGAATACTTACTTGTCATTGTTCCATTTCCACACTTTGAACTTCCTCATTCATTTGAAATAGATAGGGATACTTTGATCTCATCATTTCTTCCGCTTTCCATGTGATCTCCTCTACTTGTTGATTTCGCCAAAGTACTTTAACGGAAGCTATGTCTTTATTCCTCAATCTTTTCACTTGTCGGTCTAGGATAGCAATGGGTACTTCTTCATAAGTAATATCCTCTGTAACTTGAACATCTTCAATGGGAACAATACGAGTTGGATCTTCTATGCATTTTCGAAGCATCGATACATGAAATACGGGATGGACTGAGGAAAGTTCTTGAGGTAGTGCTAATTCATACGCAACTTGCCCAAATCTTCTAATAACTTCATATGGGCCTATGTAACGTGGACTCAATTTCCCTTTCTTTCTGAATCGCATTACCCCTCTCATCGGTGACACCTTTAAAAACACCCAATCACCTATGGAGAATTCAAGACCTCTTCTTCTAACATCCGCATATGACTTATGACAACTTTGAGCCGTTTGTAACCGCTGTTGGATCACCTTAACCTTTTCCATAGCCTGATGAACGATATCTGGCCCAAGTAAAGCAGTTTCACCTGCTTCAAACCATCCTATTGGTGATCTACATTTCCTTCCATACAAAGCTTCATAAGGTGCCATTTTAATACTTGAATGATAGCTATTGTTATATGCAAATTCAATAAGAGGCAAATGGTCTTCCCAACTGCCTTGAAAATCTAACGTACAAACTCGTAGCATATCTTCAAGTGTCTGAATAGTACGTTCTGCTTGTCCATCCGTCTGAGGATGGAAAGCCGTACTCAAATTCACCCGTGTACCCAAACTCTGCTGGAAAGACCTCCAAAAGTGCGCTGTGAACTATGCTCCTCTGTCTGATATAATGGAAAGTGGAATACCATGCAATCGTACTATCTCTTTCACATACAACTTCGCATAATCCTCCGCTGCATAGGTCGTCTGGACCGGTAGAAAATGCGCTGACTTGGTAAGCCTGTCCACTATAACCCATATAGAATCAAACTTCCGCAATGTACGAGGCAAACCCGTAATGAAATCCATGTTAATCATATCCCATTTCCAGACTGGAAGATTGATACATTGCATGTAACCTCTCGGTTTCTGATGCTCTTCTTTCACTTGTTGACAATTCGGGCATTGAGCGACAAAATCTGCAATGTTCTTTTTCATGTTGGCCCACCAATACACTTCTTTCAATTCATGGTACATTTTAGTAGCACCCGGATGAACAGAATAGCGCGAATGATGTGCCTCTGTCATAATTCGTGTCCTCAGCTCATCTACATCCGATACGTATAGTCTCCCTTGACATTGAAGTACCCCTTTCTGTGTAAGATCAAACACCTTTGTTAAATCCTGTTGTACATTTTCCTTTAGCTGCAATAACATAGAATCCGCAAACTGCTTCTCTTTCACTTCAGTTATTAAGGAGGATTCTGCTGCATTCTGCACAATAACTCTATCATCTAAGGATTCAATAAGGTGAACTCCCAAGCTGGCTAATTGATTCAAATCTTTGATTATCTCACGCTTTTCATTTAACTGACCACTAGTGCTTTCTACTGCCTTACGGCTCAATGCATCAGCTACTACATTTGCTTTGCCTGGGTGATAAAGAATATCAATGTCATAATCTTTTAAAATCTCCAACCACCTTCGTTACCTCAAATTGAGTTCCTTCTGCTTAAAAATATATTGCAAGCTTTTGTGATCCGTATAGATGTCAACATGAACCCCATATAAATAATGACGCCATATCTTTAAAGCAAAAACTACCGCTGCCAATTCAAGATCATGTGTGGGATAGTTTTTCTCGTGTGGCCGCAACCATCGTGAGGCATATGCTATGACATTACCATGTTGCATCAACACACATCCGAAGCCAACCTCGGAAGCATCACAATATACTACATAGCCTTCAGTACCTTCGGGAAGCACTAAAACTAGTGTGGAGGTTAATTTATCTTTCAACTTTTGGAAGCTTTTCTCACATGCTTCATTCCACTGAAATTGTACTGCCTTATGTGTAAGCTTTGTTAACGGTGCTGCAATAGAGGAAAAACCTTCCACAAACCTTTTGTAATACCCTGCCAGTCCAAGAAAGCTACGAATTTCAATGGGTGTCGTAGGTCTTGGCCAATTTTTCACTGCTTCAATCTTTTGGGTATCAACCTGTATGCCTTCATCTGATACAATGTGACCCAAAAACGCGACTGATTTCAACCAAAACTCACATTTGGAGAACTTTACATACAACTTCCGTTCACGAAGAATCTATAACACTTGTCGTAAGTGATTAGCATGGTCCTCCGGTGATCTTGAATAAACTAGGATGTCATCTATGAATACCATGACGAACACATCCAAAAATGGCTTAAACACCCTATTCATCAAATCCATGAACACAGCTGGAGCATTTGTTAGTCCAAATGACATAACTAAAAATTCATAATGGCCATACCATGTTTGGAAAGCTGTCTTGGGTACATCTTCTTCTCTAACTCTGACTTGATGGTAACCCGACCTCAAGTCGATCTTTGAAAAACACCTGGCACCCTGTAACTGATCAAACAAATCATCAATGCGAAGGAGGGGATATTTGTTCTTGATCATTACCTTATTCAATTGTCGATAGTCAATGCACATTCTTAAGGTGCCATCTTTCTTTCGCACAAATAATATCGGTGCACCCCACGGGGACATACTAGGCCTAATGAAGCCCTTGTCTAGCAAATCCTTCAATTGCTCCTTTAATTCACGCAGTTCGGCTGGAGCCATCCTATACGGAGGAATAGAAATAGGCTGAGTGCCTGGAATCACATCAATGACAAATTCCACTTCCCGTACTGGGGGTAAGCCTGGAAGATCTTCTGGGAATACATCAAGAAATTCATTGACTACTGGAACCGACTGTGGAGTCAGTGGTTCCGCTTCGGTATCTTTCACCCGTACTAGATGACATATATAACCTTTAGCAATCATTTTTATGGCTTTCAAATAGGAAGTAAATCTTCCTCGTGGTGCCCCTACATTACCCTGCCATTCTAGAACATTTTCTTGCGGAAAACCAAAGTGTACTTTCTTGGCCCGACAATCTACCGTAGCATAACAAGAGGCCAACCAATACATTCCCATGATCACATCAAAATCCACCATGTCTAGTTCAATGAGATCGGCCAATGTATCATGACCACACACTGTTACCACACAGTTACGATACACTCTCTTTGGAATAATATATTCACCAACCGGTGTAGACACTTCAATTGATTTAATTAATAATTCTGGTGCCTTTGCAAATTTTGCAGCAATCAATGGGGTAACATAGGAAAATGTAGAACCTGGGTCAATCAGTGCATATACATTATGTGAGAATATGGATAATGTACCTGTGACAACATCAGGGGAAGCCTCTGAATTCTGGCGGTCCACTAAAGCATAAGTATGATTCTGGACCCCGATAGTACTGGCTCCTCCTTTGGCACCTCTACCACGACCAATAGGCTGCACCCCTCGGCCCTGTGAAGGAACCGATGCTGATGATGCAACAGCCGACCCAGCTGGTCGTGCTATACCACCCATGCTCCGCTGTGGACACTCTCTCGCTATATACCCCAGCATACCACACCAAAAGCAGACATTCGTCCCTGACCGACATGTACCCGTGTGCATACGCCCGTAGTACTGACACTGCTGACGAGGAAAGCCTGCTGCCTGTGACCCATGAACCCCGCTACTCTGCCCAGCTGAACCACCTCTAAACACTCGAGACTAAGAATGAGCACCCCCTGTGGAATAAGAGAACGACGGTCTAGGTGGTCTAGGGAACATACGAGGCCTAGATCCTTCTTGGGACATCATAAGTGGTCCCATAGGTCTAGCCCTTTTGGACTGTCCCCTATTAAATTCATGCACTCTTCTTCTCTGTCGTTGGTCTTCCATTTTCTGAGCGAAGGCTTGTATTCGAGCAATGTCCATGTCCTTATTCAAGGAAGCAATAGTGCAATCCCGTACCAAATATGGCTCTAGTCTGTCCACATATCTATGGACCCTGTCTGTCATCGTAGCCATAACATTTGGTGCATATCGAGCCAAGGAATTAAATTGCAAGCTATATTCCCTCACGCTTAAATTTCTTTGACGGAGATTTAGGAATTGATCCGCACGTGCCTCACGGATCTCATAGGGCAAGTAATGATCAAGGAAAGCAATTTTAAACTCTTCCCACATAGGTGGAGTTGCACCAATATCACGGGATTTCTTCCAATCCTCGTACCACAATATTGCCTCTCCTTTCAGCCTATACGCAACAAGTTCAACTGTTTCGACCCCTGTCACATGCATAACTTCCAAGGCCCTCTGAATTTTATCCACGAAGTCCTGTGGATCTGCTTTTGGATCTGACCCAGTGAAAATAGGAGGGTCAAGTTTTAGGAAATCCTGTGTTCTGCGACTTGCCACCCTAGCCGTATCATCATCATGTGTCATTGCACCAGTTCGTCCCTGGCTTTGTGCCGCCACTAACTGTGTCAACATATGTACAACATTCCTAAGGTCCTGATCCGTGGCATTCATCGGTGGCTCTATAGGTACTTCTCTACCAATTGGTTCTTCCGAAACTGGAAAGGTAGATGAAGACCGCGATGATATTTCAGCAGTCACTCCACCTTGACTAGCTTGGTCAGGTGGTAATCTGCTCATTCCTTCTCCAGCAGGCACATCTACCTGCTTCCCTTTACCTCTACCTCTCGTGATTGGCGTTTTGACTATACCAAAGAAAAACAAAATACCATGACCAGACACGATTCAACTTACAACACTGGCTCTATTACACGATCTAGAAGTGAAGAACAGAAACAACATCCTAAATGTCCCGTAGCCTCCTACTTATAAATGTGGTGCACAACACATCGATAAGTAAGACTCTACTCAGACACGGCTTTGTAGACACCCTTAGAACGACCTGCTCTGATACCACTTTTGTCACGCCCCGAATTCCATCGAGACATGATTGGCACCCGTAGATGATAAGGCCCGAGAGAACCAACCTTTGCCTATATTCAATCATATGCATATCATAATCATAACCACCATTACGGAAGAACATGAAAGACGAATAAAGGAAAACATGGGACATATTTATACATACATATGAAACTTGGCCGTTGAGGCCATCCAGTCAAAACAACATATGTCTTTTACATTGATACACCCACATCCGTCTACAAAAGCCTCTAACAAGAGCATTGACCAAACTAAACCATAAGTAGGGACAAGTCCCCGCTTTACGCAATATGTACATCACCAAAACATATATACACTTTGACTCGGAGAAGCCCCAAATTAGATGGAGCTCACCAAAGAACCGCTAACACTGGCAATCTACTGGGGAGGCCTACTGGTACCTTCGCCTGCAGCAAGTAAGGTATATTCCCCGAAAGGGGTCAGTACGAAATAAGTACTGAGTATGCAACGCTCAGATGAAACTGTACAATACATGAATATTCCAATGAACTCACAACATATGAATAATCAATGTAGATAAGTCACCATTTTGCATTTTGGGAAGCCATGTGAATTGCTTTGATTGCTTTCATTACTTTCTTTACATTCAGTGCTCACTTGTCAATACATATGTCACAATGTACCCGGGCCCCTACTGATCAGTGGGTCTTTCCATGACTTATCGTCATGTTGGGATCGAGTCGAGCTAGGCTTATGCCCCTAGACTTGCCACCCATAAATCAATGCATCGGGATTGGGTCGAGCTAGGCTTACGCCCCTGAGACCTCCCACCCATAAATCAATGCCTCGGGATCGGGTCTAGCTAGTCTTATGCCCCTAAGATCTGCCACCCATAACTCACTACATCGGGATCGAGTCGAGATAGGCTTATGCCCCTAGACTTGCCACCCATACTTGATCATTGACCACATTTGCATTACTTTATTTATTACTTTGAGATTTATATTTGATAGTCATAACATCACTTTGAACTTTGAAACATAACATTGTTGGAAACTTTGAATCATTAACCAATGAGTGAGAGACATGTGAATAACTTGGCAACATAACATTATTAGAATCATAACACCACGGGAACTATTGGACAATAATCTATGAACAAGAGACATAAGAGAGACATAAGTATAATCACTATTGGAACATAACCTTGTTTGAGCGTTTGGAACATTAACCATGATTATGAGACATGAGACTCACAAATGATCCATGAGTAGGAAATATATGACAATGACTATTGATAAACGGATATAGGATACCTTAGCATATTTCGGGATAGGACTAGTGAAATAGCAATGTGGATACTATTTGCCGCAAAAAGATACTGACAGAGTAACCTTACATACCTTGTACTCTCAATATGGATAATATGGATATACAATCCTAGATGTGCATACAATAGTCCCGCTCCTTCTTTATGTGTCACTCTACAACACAAATACATAACGGAATTCACATTAACCAACGACTACTTTACAAATGCATATAACATCAATAGGGTACATGTTTGCCTTGAAACATGTCATTTCCCCTTGACAAAACCATTGATAGAATCATTATTCCAAAAATCCTCCAATATTCCCAACATTGACCAATACATGATAATCAATACATTTCACCACAACACTTTCCCTTTACACATTCTTATCCACACCACATCACAAATATTCCATCAATTCACCTTAATACACTTCATAGCACATATCGGCCAAAATCCCACAATTTACGCTTATAGACAAGAACAAGTTTAACAACAAAAATAACACCATAGACGTTCATATTTTATCCATACCATGATCTTTCATCAAAGGCACAAGTCCCAATTCAAGCTTGAATCCCATGGATCACAAATCTATTATAAAAGCACAAAGTACCATGTTCAACATTTCCAAGCACAACCAATATGATTTACATACTCTTTCATGCATATAATATATTAATCCATAACAATAATCACTTACCCAAGCTTGAAAGTGATGATTTTGCTCCAAGAAGTTGGCTTAGGGGTTTTAGGGTTCTTGAGAGTTGAGAGCAATTTTTGGGAAATTTCTAGAAAAGTGTAGTGCACTCCTTTGATTAAAATCAGATTTTTCCACCTATTTATAGCCCCTCAAGTCTCCTTGGCATTAAATGCCATGTACAAATGGTCAAGGATGAAGAATGGGTCCTTTTTGGCTTAATTGGGCCATGTTTTCTTTTCATTTTTGGGTCCTTTTTGGGCCCAATTCACTTGACCCCATAATAATCAATAATTTCTCGTGTTTAAATCATATCATACACGTTACAACAATATTCCTACTCACTCGATTCATATCCGTAGCCTCAATCCCAAAAACAAGTGATTCTAGCCACGTTTGGCTTATTTTGACCTTAAGGGAAAAACTGTCATTTTGACCCCAAATTCGTTCTCGAGTAATTTTATCTCATTCATTTCATGTATATACTCGTGGTTGTAGAAGAAACATGACAAAAATCGGCTCGGTACGTCCCCGGATACCCTTGGGACTTAGAAATTTCCAACTTTCGAAAAAGTGGAAAACCCAAGGTGGCAAGCTACTGGGCGCTCCAACTTACTGCCTCTGGGCTAAAAATTTTAGCCCAGAGCACCGTGTCACGGTCCCAAATGCGCCCCTCCTTAAAATTTTTCAAAAATTTCATTTTTCGACTTTTATTCGCGGGTTCGATTAGATACTTCAAGTCCTATCCTTTAACTTACTTCTTAACCTTAATACACTTTGTTTTGACGTCCTCTTAGCCTCATTTTGAACCACACAAATGCGCAATGAAAATTGCAAAACACCTTCTATGCAAGTTTAATCACATAACAAGAGCCAAATTCAATTATCTCACCAATCACATTACCAAATGCATACTTATAGCTCTCGAGACCTAAGTACATATTATTTAATGTCGTCAAGTGGGGTTTGGAACGTACGGGGTGTTACAAGACCAATAGCACTTCACACCAAAGTTATACTTTATACTCCCCTTTTAATACAATGTCACATTTATGTCACCACGACACGTAAACACCTTCCACAACAACACATTAAAGACAACGCATAATTGATATAATTCAAAATACCTCCGTACTACTCCTTTAAAGTCATTCATAAGCTAATAATTGATCCATGAGGGGTATAGGGGCTTCCTTGGGGGGTCAAAGGGAGATAAAAACATGCAAAACGAAATTCTGGAAAGGGATGAGGGGTAACCTGCGCCCGCAGGTGATGAGGTGCAGCCGCAGGTGACATGTTGTCTATGTCCAGATTCACCTGCGGTGCCACCTGCACCCGCAGGTGCCTCACCTGCGAGGGCTGGTGCCCGTTTTCGGCCACCGGGGTCAGTTTTGGGTCCCTTTTTGTAACAAATGGTTCATGGCCATAAATAAAATTCCCTTTACATATTTTTGATCAACCTAATGCCAATGAGAAACCATGATTCCAGCATGCACAAAAATATCACCAAAACCATACCCTCCTTTCACCATACCATCACATAACAACATTTCTACAAATCATATACAAAGAGAATACAAGTGAGGCCATAACCACATCTTACATGTTGACCACCACCTCTAAATATATTAAAATGTCATCCATATCATTCACTTCCATCAACACCTCAAGTATCCCTTCAAGTTCAAGTCACCAAGATGACAAAACTTGTATCACATAAGCAAAAGTGCACTAATCAACACCTTTAGACATAACCATCATGATCTATACAATCTCTCATACATATAAGATATTAGACCACAAGAATAAACACTTACCAATACTTACAAAGTTATGATCTTGTCCAAACAAGTATAGTTGCCTTAGGGTTTGAAATGGTCTCTTTTGTTTCTTTGGAAATGTCTAGAATTGCAAGTTGTATTGTGTGATTAAAAATTTGATTTTTTGAGCCTTATATAGTCTCTTAAGAGTCCTTCTTAGCCATACACTTGGTCATTAATGACAAGTTTAATAAGTCAAAGATGAATGGGTCATTTTTTACCTTTTGGGTCATGTCTTTCTTATTAATTTTGGGTCTTAATTGGGCCCAATAGCTAAGATGAATTTATCCCAACACTTTGCATGAGTAATATACCATCTATTGCAAGTTCAAATAATTCCGTCACTTATTCGCATACGTTTAGAAATTTACGGGGTGTTACACCCTTCTATGTCATAATAATATGCTCATATATACACACTGTGGTTTTGATTTGCAAGTAGGAGGGGTCAAAAAATTTTTGAGGACAAAAGTGATGAGTCGACTGTCGTAGGTCCCTTAGGTTTCTCTTAGTTAAGCATCATTGTGTTTATTTTGTTTTGTTCTCCTGAGGACATGCAAACGTTCTAAGTTGAGGGTGTTGATGTGTTATGGTTTCATACACTTTCGATGTTTAAAACAAGGAAAAACTGCAATAACTTGGGTGTGTTGGTTGGTATTATGTGTTTCTGTTCTATATTGCAGGAGAACAGGTTTTGGAGGAAGAATGGACAAAAAGGAAGAATCATGCTCGAGAACGAAGTATCTGAAGACGGAAGAGTCGAGTCCTGCACCAGATGAGTGACTCACGACAAGACTCATGTGCCGTGAGTCCACCCACGTGACATGAGTGGGTGTCGTGAGTCAACTTCAGAGATGTCCAATGTTGCCTGATTTCCACGGCATTGACCTACATGGCGTGACTTGGTTCCACGACACCAAGTCACGATACCATGGAAGGTTGCTGACTCTGTTTTCCTGTTTTGATTTGGATATGATTCGTCTTGTATCTATAAATACCCCTTTGTTGTCCTATGTTCAGTAGTTAGTCATTACATTGTTTTGAGATATTTTTTCATTATTTTGAGTTCAAAAACACATTATTGGATTTTGTAATCTTGGAACATCTATTCTAGGGTTTTATTCATAATTGAGATTTCAGAGTTTCTTCTTTATTGTGAGTTTACAATTATGCTTTCATCCTCGAATTCTTATTGTGCTCTTTCAAACATGAGTAGCTAAACTCATCAATTAGGGTTGTGTGAACCATGAGGAATTAATGAAACAGGTTAAGTACAAAGAAATTCTGAACTAATGTGAATGCATGTATTGTTATTTCCTTCGTTGTAATTGATCTTCTAACGGTTGCAAATGTTAGAAACTCACCTGTATTTTAGACTTTCTCGAGAGAGAGGTAGAGATTGGGAATAGGGAGTACCAACAGAGATTTGAAGCTATCAACCTTCATCTAATAACTTTAGCCGTAGCAGGAATAGTTATCTAAGATCCAAAGGGTTAGTAGTGCGACACTCGAAGACCAAGAGGAGAAGAGTGAAATTTGTCTAACCAAGGTCGAGAGATGTTTAGATGAACATATCTTGTTAGATTTTGCATGCAATGCAGCGGGACAGTTTTGCCAGCACAAGTAACCGGTGGAGTTAAGGAATCATTGGGGATCACAGTCCTAGTGTATTTATCATATTGTCTACAAATCCTATAATCATCAATCGTTATTGTTACCACTTATTCACCAAACACCCCCAGTTTTACTTAACAATTACTCAGACTAGCATTCTACCTAATTTCGTCCTATTCCCTATGGGATCGACCCTAACCTAGTGCATTATACTTTTCTGAAGGTATATTTTGGGCGACATCACTCACCCGGTGGGAGAACCAATAAACCCAATCGTCATCTTAAGGTTTACACTTAAATGTGAGTAAGTTAACTAATCCAGCAATAATAATCCAACTAGCATAAATACGTAAGTATAACTAAAGCGGAAATATTGTACTTAAACATAACAACCCTAGGACCCAAAAGTCATCTGTAGCAAAACATCTAAGAATATCAAGAGAAGGGATGCAACTACAAAACAAAACGAAAGTAACAAGTCCAAACAAAGGACACTGTCTAAATAGGAGAGATCTCATAGTAGCCTAGAAATGCAGCTCACCCTGAAATCTGGAATCGACTGCTGAAAAAACAAGCAAGGTCTCGATGAATCCGCATGAATATGTGCTGCACTCACAGAAGTAAATGCAAGTGTAGTATCAGTACACAAATAAACCACAGTGTACTGGCAGGATCATTTGAATAACCTAAGATGGAAATGTGGATATTTAACCAAAATGCAGTACCATAAGCTAACCCATACTTACACGTCAAACATACAACATATATATAAAGTAGCACTCAAGAGACAAGCCAGCAAGTCAAAAAATGTCATTTAGGCAATAACATGCAATTCATTCCAGGACAACCAAATAAGGACAAACACAACAATATAAATACTCCGGTTCACTCAAGGAACTGTCAAACTAATACATACCTTGAAAACCCGTACATACATGCTAAGGGTTATATACCCACCCTCTAGCTATGACATGCAAGGAACAATTACCGTCCATGTACTAAACCCAGACATGAATGTCTGTAACCTTTAATTCGAATAACCTGTGAGAACGTCTCAAAAGCCGAAACACTCCATAATATACAATATAGAAGGCCAAGTCATAAAACAAGTAAATATCTCAATGACCAACCACACCACACATATTAACCAATCACACTACAGAGTAGTTAATATGCACACATAACACAAGATGGATTAAATACACCCTATCACCTACCTCGAACTAAGTTTCCACAACTCTAAGCCTGAGTTTTGCCCTTCCGTGCCCTTTTGATTTGCTCGTGGTGTAAAACATGCATACACACATTGCATTAACAAAATGACCTAACATGGTGAGGGTTATCAGCCACCCCCAACCCCCCAAAGTCAGTTCCTAATCATTCCTTAACTGTTCTAGGGATATTTCCCCCGTAATTCACCTAAAACTACAAATTTCATGGAATGATTGGTGAATTAACAAAATACGAGGCCAATTTCATGATTAATAACAAAACCCATTAACCTAAGGCTCAATTTCACCCTTGCACCAGCGAAACATACTAAAATCCGCCCTAAAACCCTCCCCAAATTTCGTAACTTTATCCTTCTACGGATCAAGAAGTAATTACAAGTTTAATGGAGTGAATTCCTTACCTTAACGAAGTTAACGGAGGTAAACCGGTGATTTTTTCCCTAAATTACCTTTCTCTTGCCCCAAAATAAGTTTATGAAATGATAAACTGTTGAGGGTTTTTTACCTTTAATCTGAGGTTTTTACCGCTAAAGTTCTAGACCACCACTATAACGGTGTGTCACCCGTTATAGCGGTATCGATAGGATAGATTATCCGTCTTCACCCAAAAATCTGAATTTTTACAACAGACCTTGATCCCGGGACATTCCAAACAATGCCTTTTACGCTAAGGTCAATTTCGGGAGTTCTACTGACCCAAATTTAGTTCCATAAAATCCTACAATTTCCTTATAGCCTTAGCTAACTAGTAATCAATTCCGCTCCCACCAAGCTGGTCTAATTATACCCAAATTTTCCAAGACTACCCCTCACCCAAAATGAAGCAAAACTTGCCTAGTCTAATATTTGCAACTTCCAGACCGAAAGGAATTTAGACATGAAATTTAGAACTTAAGACTTTGACATAACGACCAAGAGCATCGTTACAACAAATACCAATTTACCCATCGTTCATCCCCAAATGAACAAACTAGAAAAATAGCCCAAAATGAGAAAGAAAAAGAGTACCTGTATCCTCAAAAATTTGAGAGTGCTTATCTCGCATGTTCTTCTCGGTTTCCTAAGTGGCTTCCCCAATCGAACGATCCTTCCACTGGACCTTTACCAAATGAATTTCCTTCATCCTTAACTTACGAATATTAAAATCAAGTATCGCTATCGTTTCCTCCTCGTAAGTCAAGTCCTTGTCCAAGCACTGAATCCCACTTAATAATATAGCCTCCATCCCTATGGTACCATTTTCACATAAAAATATGTAAGACTGGATGAACCCCCGACAAACCCTGCAGTAGAGCTAACTTGTACGCAACTGGACCCACTTTCTCAAGAACCTCGAAGGGACTAATATATCGAGGGCTGCGCTTTCCCTTTTTTCCAAACCTCATGACTCCCTTCATAGGAGAAACCTTGAGCAATACTTGCTCCCCAGTCTTGAAGTACATGTCCCTCACCTTTTGGTCTGCATACTCTTTCTGTCTACTTTAGGTAGCCAACATCTTAGTATGAATGAATTTTACCTTTTCCTGAGCCTCTTTCACCAAGTCGGTACGCAAAGGTTTGACATCTGCCACCTCGAACCATCTAATAGGTGACCTACACTTTCTCCCATAAAGTGCCTCAAATGGAGCCAAATCAATGCTGGAGTGATAACCGTTGTTGTATGAAACTCACACAACGGAAGGAACTGGTCCTAATGACCACCAAAATCAATCACGCGGGCTTTTAACATATCCTCTAGCACTTGAATTATTCTCTCTCACCGACCATCAGTCTGAGGATCAAAAGTCGTGCTAAAAGTAAGCTTCGTGCCCAACTCCTCATACAACCTATCCCAACATTTGGAAGTAAACTCTGCATCCTTGTCTGAAATGATAAAAAGTGGCACCCCATGAACCCTGACAATCTCCTTAACATATATTTTTGACAACTGCTGAGAGCTGTAATCTAACTGAACTGGCAAGAAATGAGCTGATTTCATCATCGATCAACTATCACCCAAATAGAGTCATACTTTCCCAATGTCTTAGGGAGCCCCACCACAAAATCCATGGCAATTTACTTCCACTTCCACATAGGTATAGGCATCCTCTGAAGTAATCTCGAAGGCCTTTGGTGTTCATACTTCACCTGTTGACAGTTATGACACTTGGACACATAATCCACTATGTCCCTCTTCATACCTGATCACCAATAAAGCTGCCTCAAGTCACGGTACATCTTGGTCATGCCTGGATGAATAGAATAACGTAAAATATGAGCCTATAAAAGTATGTCACCAATCAAGTCACCAACCCGAGGAACGCATATCCTTTCTCTAACCCACAACACCCCTCTAGCATCGAGGGTGGTATCCACTCCCTCCCCGTACTATATCTTGTGTCGGAGTTCCTTTAACTTGTTATCTTCAAACTGCTTGGCCTTAATCTGCTCCACAAAGTCTAATTTCACCTCAACACTAGCCAGTATTCCACCCCTGTCCGAGACCCAAAACTTCATGCTTAAGGATGTAAAAGTTGAAACTCTCTAGCTAGTGGTCTCCTGGACACTCTCAAGAATGAAAAGTTACCCATACTTACGACTTTTCGTCTCAACGCATTTGCCACCATATTAGCGTTACCCAGATGATACTAAACTAGGCCAAATCCAATCCTTAACTGCTTTATTTATCGAAGGGTCCACCATCACTCCCTTCTTCGAAACCACGTTCCCCAAGAAGGCAATAGAAGATAGCAAGAATTCACATTTGGATAACTTAGCAAAAAACCACTTTTCCATCAGAATTCCTAAATTTATACAGAGATGGACTGCATGCTCTACCTTAGTAGTACACAAGAATATCATCAATGAACACAATAACGAAGAATCCAAAAAGGATTTAAAGATGTCATTCATCAAACTCATGAAAGCTGTAGGTGCATTAGTCAATCCAAAAGACATTACTAGAAACTTGTAATGGCCATACCAAGTTTTAAAAGCCATTTTTAGAATATCCTCTAGTATAATCTTTAACTGATGATAACCCGACCGCAAATCAATCTTTGAGAAGACTGTTACACCCTGTAGCTGATTAAACAAGTTATTTATATGAGGCAAAAGATATTTATTTTGTATGGTGACCTTATTCAACTGCCTATAGTCGATGCACATCCTCTTGCTACCATCCTTTTCCTCAACAAAAAGAATCGTAGCACCCCAATGAGAAGCACTTGGATGAATAAAACCCTTATCAAGCAGTTCCTGCAATTGACCCTTGAGTTCCCTCAACTTTGCAAGAGCCATTTGATATGGTGGAATAGATATAGGGCGAGGGCCCGGCTCTTAGTCAATACAGAAGTTAAAATCCTTATTCGAAGGCATACCCGGTAAATCTGAAGGGAACACATCCTGGAACTCAGAAACTATCGAAACTGACTTAATAGAAGGGCACTCCGCACCCGCATCTCAAAAATGACCTAAAAATACTGAACACCGCTTCCTAACTAGCCTCCTATCCCATACATATGATATCATTCTTACCGGTTTGGCCTTATACACTCCCTTCCACTCTAGTTCCTCCATCCCAGGTATAGCTAGAGTCACTGTTTTAGTATTACAATTTAAAACAGTGTGATATGGAGATAATCAGATCATACCCAAGATTATATCAAAGTCCAACATATCCAAGATAATTAAGTCTACCCATGTCTGAAAACCCACATACAAAATAGGACAAGACCGATAAACATAGGTAACTACTACAGACTTCCCAACTAGAGTAGACACATGCACATGATAGTCAAGAATATCACAAACCAGACTCAGACCCATAGCAAACTGAATAGACACATAAGAATAAGTGGACCCCAGATTAAATAAGACAGAATCCATCTGGTCACAGATAAAAAAAGTACTTATGATCACCGTATCAAAAGCCTCGGTATCATTCTTTCCCAAATATGCATAAAAATGAGATCGATCATCAATCTGAGCTAACTCTCTACCCGCCTGTTCTCCTGCTCTATCGTTACGATGACCACCTGCCTGATTTCCCCATCAACCACGTGGATGACCCCTGCCATTACCCCTTTACCTGCTAGAACCACTGCCCGAGCATACTGCTGTGTTTGGCCATTCGTCTGTCTCACCAAACACTCCCTCTTAAAATAACTAGCAGCACCACAATAGTAACACCCATGATCCAGAGAAGGATGATTGGCAGAAGAATAAAAAACCCGTTGGCCTCTAACAACCTGAGTCTGAGAGGGTCCTTTAACCGGTACCTCAGTAAAACTTGGCATAGCTGACTGAATAGGGCTAGCTAAAAAGTCCTATTGGCCCTTAAAATAGGATCCACTAAAATTCCCAACATGTCAAGACTTCTTGGCTAACATTTTAGCCTGTTCTGCCTGCGCCACACTTTCCAACTTCTTCACATAATATGACACGTCATTCACACCCTTTCCCATGGAAATTATTTGCATAGTCAACACCTAAAGGTAATAGTTCAACCATTTAACAAAGAGCCAAATCCTTTGTTCAACCATTTAACAAAGAGCCAAATCCTTTCTTCCTCCGTAGTCAACACCAGAGTGGTATAACGAGACAATGCATGACACTTAGCCTTATAAGCTGGAACTGATGTATCACCCTTCTCCAAAGCCAAGAACTCATCCTTCTTGCAATCACAGAGGTCACGAGGTAAATACTTATCCGAAAATAGAGAATGAAATTGCTCCCAAGTCAAAAGAGGCAAAACAGGTGACCAACACTCAACATATGCTCTCCAACACAGTTTAGCATTTTTCTATAGTAAAAAGGTCACAAACTCAACCCTATGCTACTTCACAATACCCATAGTGTGCAGCCTCTCGTAGCAATCAATAATAAACTCAAAAGCATCTTCAGATTCTGCACCTTGAAATGTAGGAGGTTCCATCTTTAACATTTCATTCAACAGGTTATGTTCAGTACCAGTCATCATAGAACCTAAACTCAGATGAGGAAAAACATTTGTGCCCGAAGTCTTATCCATCCTAGGAGCCATAACAATAGTAGGGTGCACAACTGGAGCCTGATAAGCCGGAATAGTGGGGGTCGCTCCAGTCCTAACCAACCCACTCAAAAAAGACAACACTTGTTGAATTATCTCAGCAGACATGGGAGGTAGAGCTGCAACCCCAACTGGTACCACCACCTCGGGCTCCATCTCCTACTCCTCTATTGCTTTCCTCTCCCTAAAATGATCCTGGGGTGGGGGAGGGGATGCTGCCCTCTCATTCGCCTGACCCACAACTGCTTGAGCTCCACCCCTGGCGAGTATGGCTCGTCCATATCCTCTCCTTCCTATCCCTTTCGCTCGTTCTCTTCCTCTCACGGCTGACTCCTCAACTAGAGCGGCCGGTGCTGGGGTTGCTTCTCGGGTTCTATTTGACCTAGTATTCATCATCTGCGGACAAAGAGTGAAGGATCAGATACCAATTTGGATCACCAAATACCAATTAGAATCAAGTCGTAGAACGAAATAAGAAAGAAAAATAGATTTCCTAAAGTCCTATAGCCTCCCATAAAAAATTACAAACTTCTCCGTACCATTACAAGAGACTCTACTGGACCCTTTTTAGTATAACAAGATCGACAAAACCTAGGCTCTGATACCAAGTTTGTCACGACCAAAACTAGTCATGAGTGGCACCCACACTACTCACCCAGTGGGAGAACTAATAAACCCAATCGTCATCTTAAGGTTCACACTTAAATGAGAGTAAGCTAACTAATCCCACAATAATAATCCAACTAGCATAAACACGTAAGTACAACTGAAGTGGACATATTGTACTTATACACAACAACCCTAGGAGCCAAAAAAAGTCTGTACTAAAACATCTAAGAATATCAAGAGAGATGCAACCCCAAAACAAAATGAAAGTAACAAGTTCAACCAAAGGCCACTATCTAAATAGAAGAGATCTCATGGTAGCTCAAAAATGCTGCTCATCCTGAAATTCAAAATCGACTATTGAAATCACAAGCAAGGTCTTGAAGAATCAATTGGAATATGTGCTTCACTCATAGAAGTAAATGTAGGTGTAGTATCAGTATACAATTAAACCATAGTGTACTGGCAGGATCATTTGAATAACCCAAGATGGAAATATGGACATTCAACCAAAATGTAGTACCATTAGCTAACACATGCTTACACATCAAACATACAATATATATGCACAAGGAGCACTCAAGAGACAAGCCAACGAGTCAAAAAGTGTCATTTAGGAAATAATATGTAACTCATTCCAAGACAACCAAATAAGGAAAAAAACACAGCAATATAAATCCTTTGGTTCACTTAAGGAATCGTCATACTAATACATACCTTGAAAACCCTTACATACATGCTAAGGGTTATATACCTACCCTCTAGCTATGACATGCAAGGGACAATTACCGTCCATGTACTAAATCCAGACATGAATTTCTGTAATCCTTAATCTGGATAAACTGTGAGAACATCTCAAATGCTGAAACACTCCACAATATACAACATAAAAGGCCAAGTCATAAAACAAGTAAACATTTTAATGACTAAGCACACCACACAGATTAACCAATCATACTACAGAGTATTTAATATGTGCACATAACACAAGATGGATTAATACACCCCATCACCTACCTCGAACCAAGCTTGCACAATACTAAGCTTGAGCTTTGCCCTTTCGTGCCCTTTCCGCTTGCTCGTGGTATAAAACATGAATACAAACATTGCATTAACGAAATGACCAAACATGGTGAGGGTTATGAGCCACCCCAACCCCCTATGGTTAGTTCCTAATCATTCCTTAACCGTTCTAGGATTATTTTCCCCGTAATTTACATAAAACTACCAATTTCATGGTTAATAAACTAAACCATTTAACCTAAGGCTCAATTTCACTTTTGCGCTAGCAAAACATACCAAAATACGCCCTAAAACCCTCCCCAAATTCCATAACTTACGCCTTCTAAGGATCAAGAAGTAATTACAAGTTAAAGGAGTGAATTCCTTACCTTAATGAAGTTAAACGGAGGTAAACCGGTGACTTTTTCCCTAAATCCCCTTCCACTTACCCCAAAATGAGTTTATAAAATTATAAACTGTTTTAGAGTTCTCATCCTTTAATCTGTAGTTTTTACCACTATAGCAGTAGACCACCGCTATAGCTGCCTTGACCGCTTTTTACCACCGCTATAGTGGTAATTATTCCACTATAGTGGTCACAACTATAACGGTGTGTCACTCGCTATAGCGGTATCGATGGGACAAAATTTCCATCTTCACCCAAAAATCACACTTTTTACAACACACCTTGATCTCGGGACATTCCGAACAATGCCTGTTATGCTAAGGTCAATTCCGGGAGTTCTACTAATCCAAATTCATTTCTGTAAAATCCCACGGTTTCCTTATCGCCTTAGCTAACTAGAAATTAATGTCTTTCCTGCCAAGCCGGTCTACATTATTTCCAGATTTTCCAAAACTACCCCTTGCCCGAATCAAAGCGAAACTAGCCTCGTCTAAAATTTGCAACTTCTAAATCGGAAGGAATTTAGACACAAAATTTCGCACATAAGACTTTTACATAATAACCAAGAGGGTAATTACATATAGACTCCGAGCGCTGGATGGTCCTAATAGCCGTTGACCCAATGTTTTGGGTCAATAAGAGTTTTAATTAAAACTCTAGCTCCAAAGTGTATATGAATCACAAAAAAAAAGGATTAGGAACTTATCAAATAACAAGTTTACATAAGAGTGCAAATTAAGAGAAAGTATGATTTGAATAAGGGCATATTTAAAACAAGACAGGTGTTCAAAAACTCAAATAGATATAACACTCTAAACAGTTCATACACTATAACTAGGGAAAATTAGGAGTATGACTAAACACAAAACTACTATCGAGATATCAGGGAGGTGATACACTTACTAGCTAATCAGATTTTTTTTAAAGAGAAAAAATGTCCAGATTGTAGATCAATTTAAACAAATTTTGCATATCAAGAAAACGCACGACCACACTGAGCACTATAGATCTCTAAAGATCATTCACGACTTTAATCACACTTGGTAGGCCTTCAGCCAAGGGATTCTCAAGAAGAGGAACACAAAAATCAAAATGACACATATATGGATGACAAACAAATAGAGAAACTCATTTGATCAACGACTGAGATTAAATCCCTCATTTTCTTTCCTTTTTAATATATCCAACCCACCAAATAAAAAACCCTAATGAAAATTCCCTCAAAACAGCCGCCTCACCCCTCTCTCAAAACCAAAGTCGCTACCATCTCCAGACATATTCCAGTCGGAGAGTCAAACTCTCTTGAACTCTCTCCTCTCTCAACTTCTCCGCCGCTGTCGGTGACCACCCACTGGTGGACCTGCCCCCTTATCTACGATCTCCTCTACTATCCTTTCTCACCCCCACAGCCGTCGTACCACCATCATTGGTAGGACCGCAGAACCGAACCCCACTCCCAATGGAGAACCACCTCAGTCACCGACTCTCTCTCCCTCATCTCTCTTTCTCTCCATCACTCTACTCTTTCCAGTGTCACTTCACCATCGCCCGCACCATCAGTACTCTTTCCAGTGTCACTTCACCATCGCCCGCACAATCAGTAGAGCCTCACCTCTCACCGGCGAACCCAACCGACGGAGAACATAAACGCCGCCACCACTGGTCCAGCATGGTTCCGGCGAATCCATGTCGTTTCTACCGGTGAACCACAACCACCAATCAAACCAACCACCACTAGTCCACTGCTTCAGAGAACCCCATGCTACTCTCCATGATTCAGAAAACCTCATGAGTTGATATTTCGATAAGGAAAGATCGATTAATTTCTCCTTCATTAGAATTCAATGTTTGAAATGCTATGGAGGATTATCATTAATAGTCTCTTATGGTTTGGCTTCTTTCACAATTTACATTTCAATGTGTTTCTTTGCTTACAAAGTATCTCGTAATCGGTTCGTAGAATTTAAATGTGTTGTTTGGATATTTACTCCTTTAGTTTGGCATGTGCGAAAAGCCTCAAATTATTTAGACGTTGAATAACCCTACTTTTACTAGTTTGGGGTGTATGCTTTTTGAAATCATTGATGTTTAGTGGTTTAGTTACTTTGTTGAGATGTTGTGTCTTAAGCTAGAATTACAATCCTATTACTGCAGTTTTTTCTCAATTTGATTTGTGGTAGCCTTAGATGATGCAAATTTGTCTGTTCCTTTTTCCTCTTGGCTCTGCTTTTTTACAATGTCTCGTTATTTTTTATGTATGTGATTCTACTCCATGAACACCAATTCAAATTTGTGTGAAAATATCAGTAATTGGTCTTTTAATAATGTGATTGGTAATTGTCTGTTAACATGAATTTACGCCTTTTATTGATCTTCTTTCCTTAATGGGATTAACACAACTTTTACATTTAATTATTTATGATAAAATTTGATTGATTGTTTAGTTGTGATATTTGATTTTCCCTTCTTTTGGTTTTTAAACATATTTTACTAGTTATTTATGGTAGTCGTGGTTTGGTTCCCTACATCTAATTAATTTGGCTCATATGTTAGGGAATAAATCGTTCAATTGATTACTTGAATATTTCCTTTCCTTCATTTTTTTTTGGGGCTGAATTTTTATATATGGTAATCAAATAAAAGCTCTCCTTTTTGATTGGTTCTTGGAAGTATTTCCTTCCCCTTTTAACCCCTTGAATTAATTTCCTGAATATTCCCCTTCCTTTAGTTCTATACTACTCTTGGCCTATATAAACAACTGCTTTTTCATTTATTAAAAAGACTACAACATCACGACTCTCCTCTACACTTAAAGAACATTCCTCTACTTTTGATCTTGAGACTATTTTGGTTGCAAACTATTATCACTGGTTCTCACTTTGGAAGTGCGGTTTCCTGTTTGTGTTTTATTATTCTTGCTACCAACTGGTTAGTTTTCTCTGACGATGCATTCATTTCTTTCGTGCTAATCCTGTATGATTATGATCTTGTTTTGATTTATTTTGCAATTAAGTATTTCCCCACCGTCGTGTTATGTATATGAATCTGAAAGGACCCTTGTACATCTCATAACCCCTTTGGTGTGAGCCTGCCTGGGATCCTTGAGACCCTTAGGATCTCGACATCACCAAGGGTTGGCTATGGGGTGCCAAAGGTATGTTTTGAATTCTGGGAGTGTTTTGGTGCCTTTGTTTATGTTCAACAGGTTGACGACGGGAATTTAGATGAAACAAAGAGTTGTCAGGGATTCGGGAGTAGTAGGGGTTGCCCAACCTACCTTTTTTTGATTTTTTTTAATTTCTTTATTTATTGGGTCTGTAATAATTATTGTACAAACTCTATGTCTATATAATAAAAGATTAAGGGGGGAGGGAATTATGTGATTTGCATGTTTAATAACACAATTATTTTATCACTTAGGCAACACGTTTTAGGATTATTAATTAAATCCCGGCATATTAATCAGTTTATCACTTAGAAATCATGTAATTAGGATAGTTTATTTTCTTTCACCATGTTAACACTAACTTTTCATATCAAATTAATTTTCAGCATAGTAAAATTAATTTCTAGCACCTTAACTTAAGTTTTCAACACTTTTAATTAACGTTCAACATTTTTAATTGACTTTCAGCATTTTTCATTAACTTTTCTGCATTGTTAATTAATTTCCAGCATTCTAAATTAATTTCCAGCACCTTAAATTAAGTTTTCAGCACCTTTAATTAACGTTCAACATTTTTAATTGACTTTCGGCATTTTTAATTAACTTTCCTGCACTGTTAATTAATTTTCTGCAACTTAAATCAATTTCCAGCATTCTAAATTAATTTTTAGCACCTTAAATTAAGTTTTGGGCACTTTTAATTAACTTTCAGCGTTTTTAATTAACTTTCCTGCATTGTTAATTTAATTTTCTGCAACTTAAATCAATTTCCAGCACTTTAAATTAATTTTCAGCATTTTAAATTATTTTTTTGCAAATTCAAATAACTTCCTGCATACTTTTAATTAAATTTTTGCACATTTTAATAATTTTCTGCACATTTAAATAACTTCCTGTACAATTAAATTAATTTTCTACATATTTAAACTAAACCTCTGCATATTAAAATTAATTTCGTGCATGGTTATGCTAATTTGTTGCACGGTTAAATGAGTTTTCTACATGTTTAAACTAATTTTAATTAAATTATTTTCCCGCATGTTTAAACTAATTTGTTGCATTGTTAAATTAAGTATTTTATTAACTTAATATCTGTCGTATAGTTAAATTATTTTTCTGCATTTTAAAACTAATTTCTGCATATCTAAATTAATTTTTAGCATCTTAAACTAATTTTCAGCATATTAAAAACTATTTTTCCAGCAATCGTTAATTAATTTCCAGTGGCTGTTAATTAATTGTCAGCATCTTAATCTTTGGCACCTTGATTAATACACCTCGCCTAGAAATCATGCCTATAGGTCTTAATCACGTAACATGAATAATTATCTTTTTAAACATGTTAATCGCCTAATTAACTTTAATTAATCAAAGAGGCTTACTTGTAACCGTTATGTGCTAATTACTTAGTTTTGTTTATTTTGTTCGACGCTAATCCTGAGTCTAATTAGGCAGCCTAAGATTTTCTTTATGTCTAGTATGTTATCCAGAATAGATCGTCCAACACCTCTTGGAAATTAAATTGGGACGGGTAGACGTTTTAGGGAACACTAGTTTTGTCATTTTCTATAGAACGCCTTTAGGCTTAATAACCAATTAGGTGGGATGGGTAGATAGACGGAAATGATGAAAGTTGCCCCGAGCAGAATCTGACAATGCGATATACGACATTTTCACCCGTTAATAAGCCGAACGCTGATTCGAATAGGATAAAACTAACCGTTGTCTAAATCCGTAACTTCGTTTATTTTTGACTGAATTCTCTTTTACTTATTTATGATTTTTGCATGTCTTCTTTGTTTCGGGGTAGTTTAGGTTTATTATTAAAGTGAATAATCTATAAATTGTGTCTTTTCTACCTTCTCCCTTATCTAATTCCCTTCTTTATTTATTTAACTCAATTTATTACTTTATCAGGTAGTCAATTATTAATTAGATAATAACTAAGTTGCATGTTTAATTTGCTTATTATCTTTTAACTTTTAAATGGCTAGTTAAATGTTAGCTTAATTAATTGACCTTTGCTTATCACATAGATCCCCGCGTAATATATGAGTTCGGCCGGGATCCACATTTGTGGACCTCGAAAGGCGCCTAACACCTTCCTTTCGAGGTAACTTGAACTCTTACCCAAATTTCTGGTTGACGTAGACTATTAAAATAAGTTCGTAATTAGTCTAGAATGGTGCCCTAACGCACCTTAATTCATTAGGTGACGACTCTTCTCTCTTAAACCATCCCAAAAAGAGTGGTCACGTTGAATTTCGCTTTTAGCGAGAAAAATGGGGCGCGACAACATGGAGACTCTGCTGGGAAATACTTAGGTTGTAACCAATACGGATTCGTGTTTATGTGGGGGTTTTTGTTTTCTTTTCATTTTTTATTTTATTTTATGGTAATAGGACTTACATGCTATGCATGATCTACCCCTTTCCCCTTCCTCCTTTGTGTGTTTTCTTCAATGATTAATTTGACTCCTTATTTAGTTTTTTTAATTTCGTTTTTGAGTCATTTATTGTACCATATTCACCTCCCTCCTTTTTTCATTTATTCATTTTTGTGAATATTTGATATATATGTTTAATTTATTTTCTTTTTCTTCATTATGTATCTTATATCGTGTATTGCTTATTTTATATTCGCTTATTTACTTATTTTTATTATATTGCTGCTTTTCATAAATTGCGTATTTGTTATCGCTTTATTTACATGTTATGTGGTTATTGCTTTATTTTAATTATTCAGCTTATACCTTCCTCCACTTGGAACCTCCTTTCTTATCTTTTAAGAACAGTTGCGTGGTTGCAAGTACGTTCATTCCTAAAACACCCTTGCGGGAAATGCCACATGGATCGGTCGATCAATGGTGCGTCGACAGTCATGAGCTTTCTCACTCTCAAGTTGTTCATTTGAGGAAACTGTGTCATGAAACTATTCTTGTTCTTTAGATCGTGGCTGCCTATTTTTTTACTAAGGAATATACATCTCATTCAGCCTGGAATGTCTTGGCACCCTTAATACTCCGAATGTTAATTAGTGAAACCTAGCCCCAAGTCCAAAGGGGTTCAATACCCCAAAAGGGCGCATAACCTTATTTTCTTTGTGTTAATTTCTACATTTGTGTTAATGTCCTACCTATCTTGTTATTCTTTGTTCTCCTATTTTAGTTATTCCTTACTCTTAGAATCCGTTACTCTTAAGAGTTCCTCAAAATTCCTATCGGGTTATGTTTCCTTTAGGCCTGAATCATACAATATTGTGGCCTAGTTAAACCCCCCTTCCATTTATCGTCATAGATTGAGTTCATACTCTAAAGTATCCTTCAACATACTAACCATCTTTTGAGCCGATCCATTCCTCGATAGGATGTTCTAGATTATTTCTACTCTTTTAGGGTAACTCATTATTTTAGGATATTCGTACTTAACACCTTCAATATTGACATGACATTGCCTTCACCATAACTCTTGACAATTAATTTTTTTTCATATTCGTGCCATACTCTGGCTTTCCCAACTTCTAAATCATATAAAACACTCAACTATTCATTCGAATGAGCATAACTCAAATGTCTTACTCCATGACATTACTCATAGACATTCTATTGTCGTGCGTTTTTACTAATAATAAGTCCTTTCTACTATGGTTGACTAAAGCTAAACATCAGAAATGTCTAGTCAAGCAATGTTTATCAACCTTGTCAACAGTGAAGCTGAGCATAGGAGTTTGGGTTTGCACCAAGACAAACTTACTCCCTTTGGGTCAAGCATCATAAGTATGGAAAGAAAAATAGAAAGAATCAGAGGAATAATGACCAATCTTCGAGGTTCATCTGCTAAGCCACTAGACTTTCCAGAGCCATTTTCTGAAACTGACTTTATTGCTCCCATCTACACTATGGAGTAGCCAGTATTGATGACCTCACCTATGCCTAATTGTGATGCACAAATATCTTCGAGTTTGTATTCAGACGCATTGCAAAAGCACTCAATAGGTTGACAGAGATGGGCAAGGAGAAGGAAACAGAAGGAAAGATTTCTAACCATAAGGCAGAGTCATCTCAACATCTCGAGATGAATAAGTTATCCAAATCAGGAGAAGAAAATAAGGACAGAGTTGGGGACTTGAACTTTCCGTTATACGATGGGTCTAGCGATCCTCATTCCCATTTGAAAGCGTATCTGGATGAGCTAGCAGTTATAGGGTAAAGTGATGGTCTTAAGATGAAACTTTTTTTCAGTTCACTTAAAGGTCTAGCATTGATGTGATACGCAGAGAAGGATACAAGCAAGTGGGTTTCTTGGTACAATTTGGCAGGTGACTTCATTGGGCGGTTCGACAATAGGCTGAAGAGGAAGTTCATAGGTGAAACTCTAGAACATGACAAGGTTGGTTTGGTTGAGCCACAATTTAGGGATAAGGGAAAGGCAATTACCAATGAGGCTTCAAAGCCCGAAATGAGCAAATCCCAAGTTATGACTCTCTTAGCCAAGCCACCGTCAATCACTTTTAAAATGTTGAGGTCATATGGTATTTTGCAGCCTAAGCTTATTGGTTCCTATTGCCCTTCAAGTCCTTTTTTTTATCCCAAAAAGAATTGTGCTTTCCATTCTGGCATGCCTGGTCATGACACGGATGAATGCCTCCAATTGAAGAAAGAACTACAAAATTTTATAAGCGATAGGAGGATAGTAAAGAAAAGTCACCCTTAACTGATATGGTATCCATCTCCAGAAATCACTCCAACACCAAATTACGCCTATTATCCTCAATCCTCCACAAAGCCTTATCCTCAAACTGTTTGGTACCTACTTCCATCCATTGCTCCAACATCAAAATACATCCCTGTGCCTTATCCCAATCCACCAACAAATCAACGATACAATCAATCCGCTAGACCTCCAGTCAAGTTTCAGAAAAATCCACCAAGACAATACACCCCTCTAGTTGAACCCATAACCCAGTTGTATGAAAAACTCGGAAAAGCAGGGTACATCACACCCATCCCTGCCGTACCTGTTAGCACTCAGTCTAAATGATACAATCCTGATCAGGTTTGAGCCTACCACTCTAGGATGAAAGGGCATCCCATAGAGGCGTGTTTTGCCTTGAAGGACAAAATTCAAACGATGATTGATTCCAAGATGATAACTGTGACAGGGCCAAATCTCGATATTGAATAATTTCCTAAGTATGAATGGCACCTGTTTGGCATTGATGAAAATGATTTCATGTCGTTTCTCAGCTCCGGGCTCCTTAGCACTTGAATTACTTTAAACTTTACACAATATGGATTTTCTTTCATGCCTTTCTTTTATGTAATTGGAACTACGTTTGACCTAATTCCCCTATAAGAGGGATACGTAGGCGCTCATTTAATGGGTTTGGTATCATCATAATAAAATTTTCTTTCCCCTGTTTTATCATTTTTTATGAAGTTGAATGGATTAACAATGTGATGTGATATCAATCACAAAGGATGTTTTGAATCGACAACCCTGATGTTCAATATGAGTCGACCTTGTTCATTCCCCTAGCTTTCTTATCTTTGTTACCACCACAATTTCAAACCCAACATCATGTTAATGTCTCGAAATCGTAAGTTCTATTACTATCGTCTTTCTCATGCGTTAGAAGCTCAAATCACTGCACTTAGATCACTTATTAAGTCATAGTCTTGGATTGTCTTTTATTTATATTTATCATGTTTGTGCTGTGTGGCAACTTTTGTTTGATTTATTTATTTTACTTAAAGGTTGTCTAAATATTTGAGCATTAAATCGTCTAAGAGTCTGCAATTTGACAAACCATCTTGATCCTTTTTCTAACACAAATTTTGCTCCTTCCCCAGCACAAAATACCTTCTTGCCTATCTTTTTATTCACCTCCTCAACAAATATATTTGACACACGCCAATCTTGGTACTTTGTAAAACATGATGGGGAATCACCTACACTGCAACAAAGTTTATTGACTTAGAAAAGAGGTTGGATGAGTGTCTACGTTCCAAAGGCATTTATGACTTAAGGTATGAGAAACTATGTCTACATCCAAGGGTTGGTTTGCCTCCAGGATACAAAGTTCCAAAATTCAATATGTTTGATGGACATGGAGAACCGATCATGCATCTAAAGGACTATTGTGGCAGATTAGTTGGCATTGGGCATAATGAAGCTTTACTAATGTGACTCGTTATTCAAAGCTTGTCAGGAATAACACTCACTTGGTACGTCAACCAAGACTTCGACAAATGACATACATGGGAAGACATGGCTCAAGATTTTGTGAGATAATATAAGTTTAATATCAAGGTCGATACGATGATGCTGGACTTACTTGAAGTAAAGAGAATGATTCATGAATCTTTTGAGGAATATGCAACACGATGGAGATTGGAAGCTTCTAAGATACGTCTTCTTGTGCCTGAAGAAGAGTTGATCCAAATTTTTGTCAGGTCGCTAGATGGTATATACTATCAAAAATTATTCGGCTTATGTATTCAAAGCTTCAATGATCTAATCTTAATTGGGAAAAGATTAGAATATGGTATTTGGACAGGAAAAGTTATTGATGTTTCCGCAATACAAGCTACTTTTCAAGCACTGAAAGCTTCGCCAAAAGAAGAAAAAGAAGAAGATATCTCAACCATGCCACCTCAAGAACAATACTATCCAAATACCCAAAAAGCATAAGCTATTTTTGACACCTACAACCCACAAGGTTTTCAATACCCAAATTCTCACCAACATGATCCAATACCATCCAATTCTCATCAACCAAAGAAAATGAAACCTCGTATCTTTACCCCTTTGACTAAACCTTTAGCCAACATATTTCAAAGATTGTTTTCTTAAGGAGTTCTGAAACCAAGGAAAGGATGGATCCCTAAATATGCACCTTTGAATTTTGACTTGTTCAAAGGGTGTGCATATCATTCAAATATCCAAGGTCATGATATTGAGGAATGTTCAGCATTAAGTTACAAGATCCAAGACTTGATTAAGAAGGGAAAGATTATAGTACAACAAGGGACACTAAGTAACATCTATGACCCTACCAGAGGCACAATTATTATCCAAGTTGACCCGATAGAGATCACCCCGAGACATTTGACAAGGAAGCGTAAAGCACACCAAATGTAATGAGAAGGATATAACCATCACCAGCAAAGTTCCAATTCCATTCCCAATCAATAAAATTTCCTACTTTTGTTTTATGTTTCTCTTTGTACTCATGAACTACGTTTGACCTGACTTCTATTTGGATACATAGGCAACCCATTCTTGGGTTCAGTCTCAATCTAATAAAATTTTTCTTTTCCCTTCATATTCAAATCACGTCAACTATTGACAAGACTCTATTCAACAAATCTAAAACTATTTTGACCAATTCATGCCTTCAAATGACAATTGCAGATTAGAAGTCGAACCCCAATGTTCGAATACAAGACAACTATTTCTTTTGAACTAACAATTTTCTTTGAGTGATGCGGGAATATAAGACCGGTGCAGAATTTTTGAGATTACCTCAAAAATTTTACCAGCAGACAATATTTTTGATTCACAAGAAAGTGTGAAACATATTCTAAGCTGGGGTAGAAATTTTTGAGGGGTTCTCAAAAAATTCATCACAATGGCATGACAATGATAGGAAGTTACAGACAATGCAAAGGATGCTGGGTTTTTCCGCTCTAAAATAGGATGTGTTGGGTTATCTACCCTAAAATAGGATATGTTGGTTTATCCACCCTAAAATAGGATATGTTGGGTTATCCACCCTAAAATAGGATACATTGGATTTTTCCACCCTAGAAAATGGGATATGTTGGGTTATCCGCCCTAAAATAGGATGCGTTGGGTTATCCGCCCTAAAATAGGATATGCTGGGTTATCCTCCCTAAAATAGGATATATTGGGTTATCCGCCCTAAAATAAGATATGTTGGGTTATCCTCCCTAAAATAGGATACGTCGGGTTATCCGTCCTAAAATAGGACATGTTGGGTTATCCGCCCTAAAATAGGATATGCTGGGTTATCTGCCCTAAAATAGGATGTATCGGGTTATCCACCCTAAAATAGGATACATTGGGTTATTCGCCCTAAAATGGGATGTGTTGGGTTATCCGCCCTAAAAAAGGATATGCCAGGTTTTTTTGTCCTAAAATAAGACAATTGGGCTTGTCCGCCCTAAAATAAGGACAAGTGATTTTGCAGGCATATAGTCAACGTGAGCACATTCTCCTTAAAAGTCGAAACTGGGATAGATTTTTGAGGTTCCTCAAAATCTTGAGCAACAAACGTAACGTCTAACAAGATACGCTTCCTTATCTCCTCTTATCGTTATTGTTATCTATTGTTATTCCTTATCTCTGCATTATTTAATATCCTCTATGCTTATGACCTAACCATCTTATCTAGTTGTGTTAAAAGCTACAGGTAAGCTCCCAAAAGCATAACAAAAGACGTTTGAGAATCATTTTTATCTCGTTCTGGAACATGATTGTTTAACCCTATATCTCACAACCTAACCTAAGTCATATTCACATCCCATATTTCAAAACTACTCATACTTTAATCTGGTTAACTCGTACTATCTTCATTCAAATTCCACATTTGTCAATTTTCTTTAGGAATCTCATTCGTTCCTAAGTCTAGAACTACACATGGCCTGATTCTTGTGAACTTGATCTATGTAGGAAACTTAAAACCAAAGTCTCAGCCACACCATTTTAACAAATCTCTCTCGTTTTTCGATTCCAGCGAACCATCCTTTCGGTCAGACAAAATTGTCTACTACGTCAACGTTCGTTGCTCAACAAATCTTCTATCATTCCCAAGTAATGAAGGGAAGCTGTTGATACCCAATTTTGACCTCCCGATATTCCTCACAGGCTGCCATTTTATAAAAAAATATTAGTTTTAAATTTTTAATTATTATTTGGTATCAAATAAATTCTGACATTTCGTATTCATGATTTTAAGGTATGCAATTTATTTTTAGCATTTAATTTTATATTTTAATATAATATTTTACATAATTTTGTTAATATTTATTAAAGTATCTCCTCAAATATGCATACCCATAATTTACAAACATGAAGTTTATTGCTTATTATTATAGTATTTTTTAATTTTGTATTCATAGGTGCCTAATCTATTTTAAATTATTTTGTCGTTGATTTTAAATAATATATTACGTGTCATAAATTTTACTTACATAATTTATTCATAATGATTTTTCATGACGTTGGTTAATTTTTTTATTATTGTTATTATATATTTATCGATTTACCACTATATTTATTAAATAGAAGGTTAATTGAATTCAATTTTCTAATTTTTGTGTTTATTTTAGTCCAAATTAATTTTAATTTGACTCCAAATTGAAATCCCAAATCAATTTCAATTGACCCTAATTTCGTGACCCGGATTCGACCTATCTCCTTGATTTTAATCCCATCCGTTCATCTCATATGATCAACGGCTGAGGTTAAATCCCTCATTTTCTTTCCTTTTAATATATCCAACCAACTAAATCAAAAACACTAATCACATTGCCTCAAAACAGCCGCCTCACCCCTTTCTCAAAACCAACACCGCCACCATCTCCGGCCATATTCTAGTCGGAGAACCGAACTCTCTCGACCTCTCCCCTCTCTAAACTTATCCGCCACCACCGGACACCACCCGCCGGTGGACCTGCCCCCTCATCTCCGATATCCTCTCCTATCCTTTCTCACCCCCACAACTGTCGTACCACCACCACCAGTGGGACCGCAGAATCGAGCCCTACTCCCACCGGAGAACCACCTCAGTCACTGCCTCCCTCTCTCTCATCTCTCTTCTCTCCATCACCCTATTCTCTCCAGCTTCGCATCACCGCCGCTCGCACCATCAGTCGAGCTCCGCCTCTCACCGGCGAACCCAACCGACGGAGAACACAAACGCCGCCACCACTGGTCCAGCATGGTTCCGGCGAATCCATGTCGTTTCTACCAGTGAACCACAACCACCAATCAAACCAACCACCACTGGTCCACTGCTTCAGAGAACCCCATGCTACTCTCCATGATTCAGAAAACCTCATGAGTTGATATTTTGATAAGGAAAGATCGATTAATTTCTCCTTCATTAGAATTCAATGTTTGAAATGCTATGGAGGATTATCATTAATATTCTCTTCTGGTTTGGCTTCTTTCACAATTTACATTTCAATGTGTTTATTTGCTTACAAAGTATCTCGTAATCGGTTCGTAGAATTTAAAGTTGTGTTGTTTGGATATTTACTCCTTTAGTTTGGCATGTGCGAAAAGCCTCAAATTATTTAGACGTTGAATAACCCTACTTTTACTAGTTTGGGGTGTATGCTTTTTGAAATCATTGATGTTTAGTGGTTTTGTTACTTTGTTGAGATGTTGTGTCTTAAGCTAGAATTACAATCCTATTACTGCAGTTTTTTCTCAATTTGATTTATGGTAGCCTTAGATGATGCAAATTCGTCTTTTCCTTTTTCCTCTTGGCTCTACTTTTTTACAATGTCTCGTTATTTTTGATGTATGCGATTCTACTCCATGAACACCAATTCAAATTTGTGTGAAAATATCAGTAATTGGTCTTTTGATAGTGTGATTGGTAATTGTCTGTTAACATGACTTTACGCCTTTTATTGATCTTCTTTCCTTAATGGGATTAACACAACTTTTACATTTAATTATTTATGATAAAATTTGATTGATTGTTTAGTTGTGATATTTGATTTTCCCTTCTTTTGGTTTTTAAACATATTTTACTAGTTATTTATGGTAGTCGTGGTTTGGTTCCCTACATCTAATTAATTTGGCTCATATGTTAGGGGATAAATCGTTCAATTGATTACTTGAATATTTCCTTTCCTTCATTTTTTTGGGGGCTGAATTTTTATATATGGTAATCAAATAAAAGTTCTCCTTTTTGATTGGTTCTTGGAAGTATTTCCTTCCCCTTTTAACCCCTTAAATTAATTTCCTGAATATTCCCCTTCCTTTAGTTCTATACTACTCTTGGCCTATATAAACAACTGCTTTTTCATTCACTAAAAAGGCTACGAACATCACGACTCTCCTCTACACTTAAAGAACATTCCTCTACTTTTGATCTTGAAACTGTTTTGGTTGCCAACTATTATCACTGGTTCTCACTTTGGAAGTGTGGTTTCTTGTTTGTGTTTTATTCTTCTTGCTACCAACGGGTTAGTTTTCTCTGACGATGCATTCATTTATTTCGTGCTAATCCTGTATGATTATGATCTTGTTTTGATTTATTTTGCAATTAATTATTTCCCCACTGTCGTGTTATGTATATGAATCTGAAACGACCCTTGCGCATCTCATAACCCCTTTGGTGTGAGCCTGCCTGAGATCCTTAGGATCTCGACATCACCAAGGGTTGGCTATGGGGTGCCAAAGGTATGTTTCGGATTCTGGAGTGTTTTGGTGCCTTTGTTTATGTTCAACAGGTTGACGGCAGGAATTTAGATGAAACAAAGAGTTGCCAGGGATTCGGGAGTAGTAGGGGTTGTACAGCCTACCCCTTTTTTGATTTTCTTTTATTTCTTCATTCATTGGGTCTGTAATAATTATTGTACAAACTCTATGTCTATATAATAAAAGATTATGGGGGGCGGGAATTATGTGATTTGCATGTTTAATAACACAATTATTTTATCACTTAGGAAACACATTCTATGATTATTAATTAAATCCCGGCATATTAATCAGTTTATCACTTAGAAATCATGTAATTAGGATAGTTTATTTTCTTTCAACATGTTAACACTAATTTTTCGTGTCAAATTAATTTTCAGCATAGTAAAATTAATTTCCTGCACCTTAAATTTAGTTTTCAGCACTTTTAATTAACGTTCAACATTTTTAATTGACTTTCAGTATTTTTTATTAACTTTCCTGCATTGTTAATTAATTTCCAGCATTCTAAATTAATTTCCAGCACCTTAAATTAAGTTTTCAACACTTTTAATTAACTTTCAACATTTTTAATTGACTTTCGGCATTTTTAATTAACTTTCCTGCATTGTTAATTAATTTTCTGCAACTTATATCAATTTTCAGCATTCTAAATTAATTTTCAGCACCTTAAATTAAGTTTTGGGCACTTTTAATTAACTTTCAGCATTTTTAATTAACTTTCCTTCATTGTTAATTTAATTTTCTGCAACTTAAATCAATTTCCAGCATTTTAAATTAATTTTCAGCATTTTAAATTATTTTTTTGCAAATTCAAATAACTTCCTACATACTTTTAATTAATTTTTTACACATTTTAATAATTTTCTACACATTTAAATAACTTCCTGCACAATTAAATTAATTTTCTGCATATTTAAACTAAACTTCTGCATATTAAAATTAATTTCCTGAATGGTTATGCTAATTTGTTGCATGGTTAAATGAGTTTTCTGCATGTTTAAACTAATTTAAACTAAATTATTTTCCCGCATGTTTAAACTATATTGCTGCATGGTTAAATTAAGTATTTTATTAACTTAATATATGTTGTATAGTTAAATTATTTTTCTGCATTTTAAAACTAATTTTTGCATATCTAAATTAATTTTTAGCATCTTAAACTAATTTCCAGCATATTAAAAACTATTTTCCAGCAATCGTTAATTAATTTCCAGTAGCTGTTAATTATTTTTCAGCATCTTAATTTTTGGCACCTTGATTAATACACCTCGCCTAGAAATCATGCCAATAGGTCTTAATCACATAACATGAATAATTATATTTTTAATCATGTTAATCGCCTAATTAACTTTAATTAATCAAAGAGGCTTACTTGTAACCATTATGGACTAATTGCTTAGTTTTGTTTGTTTTGTTCAACACTAATCCTGAGTCTAATTAGGCAGCCTAAGATTTTCTTTATTTCTAGTCTGTTATCCAGATTAGATCGTCCAACACCTCTTGGACATGAAATTGGGACGGGTAGGCGTTTTAGGGAACACTAGTTTTGTCATTTTCTATAGAATGTTTTTAGGCTTAATAACTAATTAGGTGGGATGGGTAGATAGACGGAAATGATGGAAATTACCCCAAGCAGAATCTGACAATGCGATATGAGACATTGTCACCTGTTAATAAGCTGGACGCTGATCCGAATAGGATAAAACTAACCGTTGTCTAAATCTGTAACTTCATTTATTTTTGACTGAATTCTCTTTTTGACTGAATTCTCTTTTTGACTGAATTCTCTTTTACTTATTTTTTATTTTTGCATGTCTCCTTTGTTTTGGGGTAGTTTAGGTTTATTATTAAAGTGAGTCTTCTTTTCACTATAAATTGTGTCTTTTCTACCTTCTCGCTTATCTAATTCCCTTCTTTATTTATTTTACGCATTTTATTACTTTATCACGTAGTCAATTATTAATTAGATAATAACTAAGTTGCATGTTTAATTTACTTATTATCTTTTATCTTTTAAATGCCTAGTTAAATGTTAGCTTAATTAATTGACCTTTTCTTATCACATAGATCCCCACGTAATATATGAGTTCGGCTAGGATCCACATTTGTGGACCTCGAAAGGTACCTAACACCTTCCTTTCGAGGTAACTTGAACCCTTACCCAAATTTTTGATTGACGTAGACTATTAAAATAAGTTTGTAATTAATCTAGAATGGTTCCCTAATGCACCTTAATTCGTTAGGTGGTGACTCTTCTCTCTTAAACCATCCCAAAAAGAGTGGTCACGTCGAATCCCGCTTTTCGCAAGAAAAATGGGGCGCGACTACAATTTTTTGAGGAGTTTTCCCACCTTCCTGAATGTTGAAGCTGAAAGACAAGATTTACAACTTTAGGCAACTATATTTGAATGTATTATACAGGACATAATTAAGGCTTAAGAAGAAGATGCAATAAGTACCAAATCACAGAATACCTAGTCACAGTTTGCTTGCGATCTTCTATAGAGGTTTGAAACCTAACAATAAGGCTGTAAAATACACTGAAATAGGAGGTACATTTTTGAGTCTAACTATGGAGCGGGCTTCAGCAATACTTGATAGGATCACTAAAACCAATTGGGGATGGGACACACATAAGTCAGACGTTCCTGCAAGCACTTATGTGATAAGAGCATGTGCAGATTAACAAAAGATAGATTAGGTAGACGCTCATGAAGTAGCGTAGTTGATGACCAATTTTCAGTTATATACAAAATAGTTCAAAATAGAGGGGGCAGAAAAAGTACATAAAGTCGGGTCCTAAGGTAAAAAAACTAAACAGGATGATTCTTATTCGGAGAAGGAGGCAAAATACTTAGATGATCAGGTAACGGGTTTTTGAGCCAAAGGTTAAGGGTCTGATGAAGACAATTGCTTTCTTGTCAATAAAATAAAGATCGAAACTATTATAAAGACAACAACTACAACTGGTCTGGGTATAGAGATATGATTAGAGGTAGAGATAGTGATTGGAAGAAGAAGGATGATTACAAGAATGATAGAAGTGGCTTATACATTTTGCCTAGGAGTCATTATGCTAAATAGAGTAATTCTAAGATGGAGGAGATGCTCTCTAAAATGTTGAAAGGGGTGGATAAAATAGATGAAAGCCTTAAAAACATTCGAGCATATATTTCTGGGATAAATCAGAAGGTAGAGTCACATTCTACCATTATTAAGTAGCTTAAGCAGCAGTTTGGTAAATATCTGTGGCATTTAATCAACCTCAAAAAGGTAATCTTTCAAGCAACACCATCAAGAATCTAAAAAAGATTTTCACTGCATAGCTGTGACTACTAGAAGTGGGAAGATGACTGTTGATCCACCTATTCCTGTAGTTGTTTATGAAACAGCTGAGCCTACGATGATTGATGTTAAGAAAGAGGCCAAATCTAAGAATCAAGTAGTTGACGAGAACACGTCTAAAAAGCCATCTTTATTTGTGTAAAAAAAGACTTCGTGTTGAGGCATTAGTGATGGTATAATAAATTTTAAAGGTGATGATATCAATGAGTATGATGAGATGGTGAGCACAATTACTAATATCGGTTCTTACACTTATGCATCGAAAAAGTTAGATTTGGATTTGAAGAATAGAACAACTCTACCGACCAAGCTTTCTACTGAGGAGCCTCCTGTCTTGTAGCTCAAATCTCTCCCATCCTACCTTCGCTATGTTTTTTTGGGATCCAAAAATACCTTCCCAGTCATTATAGCAGCAGATTTGGTTGAATGACAAGTTGAGGCTCTAGTATTGGTTTTGCAAAAGTTCAAAAGGTCCATTGATGGTCCATTGCTGACATTATTGGTTTTTTGCTTGGAATTTGTACTTATAAAATTCAACTCAAGCCAGATTATCCAACTCAAGCATCAACATAAGCTCAATCCGCCTATGCAAGAGGTAGTCAAGAAGGAGATCATCAAGTGGTTGGATGTAGGTGTGGTTTATCCTACTGCAGATATCAAATGGGTGAGCCTTATTTAATGTGTGCCAAAGATTCCAAATGCAAAGAATTAGCTTATTCCAACTAGATCGGTCACTAGTTGGCGAGTGTACATAGATTATAGGAAGCTAAATGCCTGGATAGGAAAAGATCATTTTTCTATGCCTTTTATGGATCAGATGTTAGACTATCTTACTGGTAGTGGATGTTGTTATTTTCTTGATAGTTATTCAGGATACAATCAGATTTTGATTGCTCCTAAGGACCAAGAAAATACAACTTTCACTTGTCCATATTTAACATTTACTTTCAAGAGGATGTCGTTCAGATTATGTAATGCGAGCAACCATTCAGCGTTGCATGATGCATATCTTCTCAGACATGATAGAGGATACTATTGAGGTATTCATGGATAATTTTTTAGTTTTTGGTGACTCTTTTAAAGATTGTCTGGCCCATCTGGTTGGTGTTTTGAGATGGTGTGAAGGTTGTAATTTGGTGCTTAATTAGGAAAAGTATCACTTCATGGTAAAAGAAAGGATAGTGCTCGGTCACAAGATTTCAAAGAAGGGGATTGAGATTGATAAGGAGAAGATTAAGGTGATTGAAATATTTCCTCCTCCATTTTTATTGAAGGGTATTCGAAGCTTTTTGGGGCATGCTGGATTTTATTGTAGGTTCTTATATGATTTCTTTAAAATTGCACACCCTTTGTGTAAATTCATGGATAAGGAGGTGAATTTTTGTTTTTGATGATGCGTGTTTAAAGGCGTTAGAGTGCCTTAAGGAGAAATTGACATCGACCACTATTATTATTTCACCTGTTTGGTCTATGCCTTTTGAATTTATGTGTGATGCTAGTGGAGTGGTGCTAGGAGCAATCCTAGGCCAAAGGTGTGAGGAGATATTTCATTCAATTTACTATGCTAGCAAAGCACTTAATTCAACTCAGAAAAATTATACTGTGACGGAATGCTGTGGTTTTTGACTTTGAGAAATTTCAATTTTATTTTTTTGGCACGAAAGTGATTGTGCATACTGACCGTACAACTCTTAGGTATCTTATGGCAGAAAAGGATGCAAAGCCTATATTGATTCGTGGGTGCTTTTGTTACAGGAATTTGACTTTGAGGTCAATGATCGAGAGGGAACCAAAAATCAAGTGGCTGACCACTTGTCACAACTTGAAAAAGAAGATATGTTGAAGTTGAAAGATGATCTTAAAATTGATGATACTTTTCCATATGAGAAGTTATTAGCAGCATCTCAAGACTTGATTTCACGGTTCACGGATTTTGCCAATTATAGGGTAAGTGATGTGATGATCGAGGACTTATCCTTTTAGCAGCGGAAGAAGTTCATGTTTGATGTTCGAAAATTTTTCTGGGATGATCCATACTTGTTTCAGATTTGTGAGAATGGAATGGTCGATAGATGTGTCTCTTAGATTAAAATGATAAGTATTTTAGAAGCATGTCATTCATCCCCAGTTGGGGGTCATCATAGTGGTGTGCGGACAACTCATAAGATTTTGCAATGTGGGTACTAGTGGTCCACCATTCATCAAGATGCTCATGAATATGCAAAATTTTATGACCAATGCCAAAGACAAGGGAACATCTCATGAAGGAATGAGCTACCATTGACCTCGATTACTGAGATTGAGTTGTTTGATGTGTGGGGTATTGATTTTATGGGCCCATTTATGAGTTTGTATGGTATGAAGTACATCTTAGTTGTGGTCGACTATGTCTCAAAGTGGGTGGAGGTGGTTTCACTTTCAATCAATGAAAGAAAGAGTCTCACAGGTTTTCTGAGGAGGAATATATTTTCCAAGTTTGGTACGCCAAGATCCATCATCAGTGATGTGGGTTCTCACTTTTGTAATCGCCTATTCAGAGCCCTTCTTGAAAAATATAGTGTGAAGCATAAGGTGGCAACGCCTTACTATCCTCAATCAAGCGGGCAAGTTGAGGTCTCCAATCAGGAGATCAAGTCTATTTTGGCAAAGACTGTGAATGCTAATAGAAGGGACTGGAATAGAAAGTTTGATGTTGTATTATGGGCTTACTAGACAACGTTTAAGACTCCTATTGGCGCTTCTCCATATCAGCTTATATATGGAAAAGCATGTCACTTACCCATCAAACTTGAGCATAAGGCGTCATGGGTACTCAAGAGGTTGAACCTGGCATGGAGTGATGTGATGAAGTAGAGGTTTAAGAAACTGAATAAGATGGATGAGTTCTGTCTTAAAGAATATGAGAGTTCATATTTGTACAAGTAAAAGATAAAAAAGTACTATAACCAAAAGATCGAGAAGAAAAAGTTCACTGCTGGCGATATGGTTCTATTGTTCGAGTCTAAGTTTTACTTATTTCCTGGCAAGTTGAAGTCTAGATAGCTGGGACCATATCATGTAGTGAGAGTGTTTCCTTATAGTGCCATTAAGCTTGAGAATAACAACGACAAGAGGTTTAAATTGAATTAATATTGAAGAGGTCAAGGTGATATGTGATGCGTGTCTTGATGAAGTTTGAGTAATCAAGATACCCGAGTCGTGCTGCGATGTTAAATCAGGCATTACATGCGAGGCAACCCATTGGTTAGTTTGGTGAATTCAGAGTAACAAAATTAGTCACGTAGTGCCGCAACGTCATCCAACGATTCGTACACTAAGGCAACGACTCATTGGATGAGTTGTAGCCACTGGGAGATAATACTTGAAAAGTGCTATATTGAGGAATCTTCACTCCACGACTCTCAGAATGAGTCAAAGTGACTCGTAGGGTCTCACAACAACTCGTTGCATTGAGTCGTAGGGACTTGAGAGGGAAATCCAGATAAGTACTCTAACTTGTACGCTACGAGTACATGGCATGACTTGTAGCCAGTGGAAATGAGTCGTAGGGTTGGTTATAGGAACTGGCTCAATCAGTCAAATATTTTAAGTGCAACCCGATCCCACCAACCTGATCTGTGCAATTTAAAACCCAATTTCGCACCCAATTTGACTCTTTTCCTACATATAAAACCGTAACTCCCTCCACCCTTCATCACCCTAAAACCACCCCTCTACATTAAATTACTCCCTAAATCATGCATAAATTGTCCATTAAATCATCAGTAACAATCTCTTGTTGCTCATTTGCTCCTAAAATCAAAATTCAAGTGATTGTCCTTCAAGTTTTTCTCTAATTCAAGATTCACTATTAAAATCAAAGTAAGTTAACTTCCCTTGAATTACTTTGGTTGTTGGTAGTGACAATTATGTACGGGTGTACTATCATTAATTTGTGTGTACTAAATGCTAGATTAAATTTCTTGAAAAAGAATTGGGTTTGCTAAAGACTTAGAAACTTTTATCACTTGATTTTAATTGAAACTAGGTATATTGGGGCATTAATGTGTGTTCTAGATGATCACGTGCGATAACATGTGTAAGATTGTGATCATGGGTGTAACACCACGTATCTTTCCAACCCTACGTGACGACGTTGATCAACGGTTACTCAAGTGTTGAGAGTCAAAAATGTTAATGAGATAATTGATATTGGGCCTAGTACGTGGGATTAGACCTTTGTAGGAGGTGAAACACCCGTATGTTGTCGAATCTATACGACTACGTGTACACTTATGGAATTAGTTAAACATGAGGGATTTGATGAATTAGACATTAATTTGTTGGGTATGACTTATTCATGAGCCATTGGGCCAAATGAGGCCCAATATAAGAGCAAAAGACTTGGCCCAATAGGGCAAAACATGATCCAATCTTCCATTTGACTAATCAACCATGCATTTAATGCCAAGAGATGGATAAGAGTGACTTGAGGGACCTATATATATGTATATATATATATAAGGAATTATACATAAAATTTTGTGGGCTAAAGAAGTCTTGAACTATTGGGCTCAATGGAGGCCCAAAATTAATATAAACACTTGGCCCAAATGAAGGAATGACCCATTCTTGCAAGACCAAGTTGCTATAACAAGAATGGACCAAGTGTTTGGTAAATCAAGTACCATTAGGGGACTATATATATGAGGGAAAATCAGATTTTATTCATTTGTTACCCCCATGCCTTTTCTAGAATTATCCCAACATATCCTTATCTCATACAAACCTTAGGCCTTCATCCCTTGGACCAAGATCCTTATCTTACAAGACTTGGGAAGTGTATATTATTATGGTTTAATATAATTTATGCATATAATATGGTTTATATCATGTTGGTTATGTTGGTGAAGTGTGAGAAGTTCACTATGTGTAAGACAATTTGTGTTTGTTAAATCGGAGAATGGTTTTGCCTTGTAAACTTGAACATAGACTTGTGGTCTTGAAGGAAGTGAATATGATGGAGTTAATATTTACATGTGAGATGTGATTATAGTATTTCATTGTTTTGTCATGGTGTATAATGCTTGAAATTATTGTCGTAAATTTGGTTATGGATTTGGTGACGGATTGAAAAGAAAGTGAGGTTTTGGTGATGTTTATGTGTGTTGTGAGACCATGGATGCTTGTTGTCATGTAATAGGATCAAAAATATGTTAAAATAAGTTTACTTATGATCATGGAACATTCATTGCATAAAAAGACCCAAAAGAGACCCTTTTTGGCCGAAACGGGCACCCGCCCTCGCAGACGAAGAACCTGCGGGCGCAGGTGCCTATGGCTACTTCCAAAGGTCACCTGAGGATGCAGGTCATCCACCTACGGGCGTAGGTGGCTTAGCAGGTCATCCCAGAACTCCGAATTGCTTGTTTTTGCATCCCTTTGGCCCCCCGAAACCCCTATACCCTTCATGGATGCAATTATCAACTTATGGTACCTTTTAAATGACTATAAAGGAGTATACCGGAGGTATTTTGAATGGTATAAAATATGTATTGATGTTAAAGTGTTATTGTGAAAACTATCGAGTGACTTAACCGAAAAAAGGTAACGTAGTGTTAATATGGGAGTGTAAAGTGTAAAGTTGGTGTGAAATGTTATTGGTTTGTGATGTCTTGGTCAATGTGTGGAGTGTTATGGTAGTGTTGTCATTTGATGCAATAAATGGTATCGTAAGAGGGTGAAACGACATGCTAAATACAACTATGTAACTCATTGTCGTCTTATGCACTTGGAATGTAGCTTGTGGTTAATGTTGGTTCCGTTATGCACCTGTGTTGTAGAGTAAGACGTAAGGAAGGAGCTGGATTATCGTAATCATATATAGGATTGTACTTTCATATTGAGGATATAAGGTATGTAAGGTTACTCTTTCCGTATCCTTCTACAACATATTGTTCCTATTGACATTGGACTTGTTTCAATTCGGAGAGGCTTGAAGTATAGCAATTCAGGTTGACGTATATTGTTATCCATATGTGTCCTATTCTTAGGTGACTTATGATTCACTTATCTCTTTTTCATTGATTGAAGTTCCAAAAGTTTCATAATGTGGTAATTCCTAAAAGGGACTATCTCAGAGAGTAATGAGGTTACGAGACAGAGAGTAATGAAGTTAAGAGAGTCTATTTATTCTTGAATAGCTTTTCCAATCATGTTATGTTCCAAAAGTCTAATAACTTTATGATTATGTTTGTACCAATCTCTCACAAGTAAAAGTACCAATCTCACAAGAGTAATGAAGAAAGTAATGTGCAAGCTAATACATCTATTCCTCAATAAGTAAAGATGTCAATCTCATGAAGTAAAGGAGTGAAGTGAATGTGTATATGAGTGTGTTTCAAATAAGGCTATGATCCTCAATGTCTCAATCACTCTTAATAATGGAAGTAAGAATAACAAGAGAAAGAAGTGTTGTATAATTAATAAGTAAGCATGGGTGGTATCCCAGGGGTTGAAATACCTAGCATGGGTCGATCCCAATAACACGGGTGGTATCCCAGGGGCGACAGAAAAGCCTAGCATGGGTTCACATAACATAACATCCCAGGGGAGACACGAAAGCCTAGCATGGGTTCACATAACATAACATCCCAGGGGCGATAAGCCTAGCATGGGTTAATGACATCCCAGGGGCGACATGGGTTAATGACATCCCAGGGGCGACACGAAAGCCTAGCATGGGTTCACATAACATAACATCCCAGGGGCGATAGGCCTAGCATGGGTTAATGACATCCCAGGGGAGACACGAAAGCCTCGCATGGGTTCACTTAACATCCCAGTGGTCAAAGTACCTAGCATGGGTTAATCTCATCCCAGGGGCTACAGAACAGCCTAGCATGGGTAGAACAATAAAGATGAATGAATATGAAGACAAGAGAAGTAAAGAACGTAAAATACATGGTTCCCCACCAAAGGGTGGATGTAGTAATTAACCCACCAAAGAGTGGATATAGTTATTAACCAAGAAGATGAATAATAATGATGATGAGCGTAAAGGCAAAGAAAGAATCCCTTGAATAGAAGAATCTTTTAAAAAGAGGAGAAGAGTCTCTTGAGTAAAGGAAAAATTCTCTTGAGTGAAGATGTGTATGAAAGATATTATATGAATAATAAGGATGTAAAATAAGTGATCTAAATTAACAATAACAGTAGAAATATTCATGATTTCCTCACATACAAAAAGAGAGTTTATTCACAATTACTATTTCTCTTATACTGACTCCGTTGTTGTTATTATTACATATGATGAATCTCCTATGAGCCTTACATACTCAGTACATTCTTCGTAATGACCCCCTCGGGGGACTTACATGTTGCAGGTGCAGGCACTAGTAGACCTCCATCGTAAGTTGACAGTATTTGCAGATCTTTGGTGAGCCCCAGTTGGTTCGGAACTTTTCGAGTCACAGTTGTACGGTTGTTTTGATGTTGTAAATGTTGTATAAAGTGGGGAATTGTCCCGAATTTAAGATGTTTATGTGTGTACTCTTGTTAGAGGCTTTTGTAGACATATGTGGGTATGGGAATGCAAGAGACGTATGTCCATTTTGAAATGATGGCTCTAACGACCATAGTTTCATATAATGTACATGTTTTCCATGTATTCCGCCAAGGGTATTTTATATTTCATCAGTTACATGAGATAGTATGTTATTCGTAAAGAGGCATGCATATGAATAGACATGAGTAAAGATTGGTTCTCTCGGGCCATATCCGCTTCGAGTGCCAATCACTCCTTAATGGGGTTTGGGGTGTGACAAAGGGTAAAGTTTGAGTAACCCCGATACTTTGGTTAATGAGTACATGTGAGGAATTGCTCTTCCCAACCATTCTATTGATCGTAAATTGTTGAAATTGTGAAAAAATGTTGATAAAATAAAAGAGTTGCAGAAAATACCAATTTGCAGTCCTCATGACTCTCGCAATGAATTGTACCCTAAGACAATGAGTCTTAGCATGAGTCGTGGTTACTGGTACTTTGGTTCCAATTGTTAATGTTTCTTACCTTTTTGGAAATTTCTTGATACGGGTCCTCAAGCAAGTCTTAGGGAGACCTAATGACTTGAAAGGGCCACTCATACTGAGAACCTGCAATTGCATATTTGCAGGGATTGGACCCAACGAATCACCAAACACATCGTAGAGAGACCCAATGACTCATAGGGTAGTCTCGTATAGAGAACATAAGATGATAACATTTGTAGACATTAACACTATGAGTCATCCGACAGGTCGTAGCCAAAGGCAATGACTCATTGCCTGACCCATAGGGACTGACTGTATTTTGATACTTGCATTATATTCCATTGATATTTTGAGTAGTGACATTTACCCTCCACAATTACCATGGAACCCAAGAATAATACTTAAAAAAGAGCTAAGAAAAAGGGGAAATAGGCACGGTCTACGAAGTAATTGAAAGACGTGACCACTAATGAGGAGTTAAGTGGCTCAATATAAAAGTATCGAATGATGACTCAAGTTGAGCCACATGCAAGTTTACCTCAGACAAGGAGTTCAGGGCTACAAATAAAGAATGCAAGGGTGTTCCCACCACATACACCTACAATTCCCCAGTCTAAAGAGGTAGGAGAATTAGAGTCCATGAAAGGCGAAGAAGAAAGTGACTTCAGAAGCAGAGATGGGACTGCATCTGGCATTCTATCAAAAGATCAACCAGGGTTGGGTTTCAACACACATGCATCTACTGAGGCATATGATGAGGCCTTCGCAAAGAGTACATCACCACAGACTCAGCATACACCTCTGGCTCAGCCCACACTTCAGATTCCAATATCCTCATAGGTTGATCAATGGGGTATTAGGGACATGCAAGCTATATAAGATTAAGACATTGCAATCATCCAAAGAATGGGTTGTCCTAAGAGGGGTTTCTACGAGGAGATGAGGTTGATTATAATGGGTATGTCTGAGATGCTCAAGTTTGAGAAATTGTTCAATAAATATATTTTGGGTAGATACAGTCCAGCAATAGTTCAGGATTTTTATGCTGCCTATTAAGCTAAACTAAAGGTGTTTTCTCTGCGGGGTATGCTATGAAAGGTTCATGATCCCATACCTATTGTGCTGATTCGTTTTGCTGATTTTAACATTTTGGAGCAGACTATTTCATGCTTCCTACATGGTCAGGACTTTGTGCCCCTGACTAACACTTCAGAGATATATTATTGTCTAGATGAGATGAGGAAGTTAAACCTGAAACAAATTAGAAGCGATGACAAAATGGTACATTTTTGCATGATGGCGAATATTATTGTTATTGAAGGAAGATGTTTAATGGGTGGCCTGTAGATCATTGTAGATAAAGAAATATAGCTTAAACTTCACTACCTAATCTTAGTGTAACTTGATTCAGCGCCGATAGAGTCCCACATCCGGAGATAATATTCTGAGCCTTGATCAAAATGCCTTATTGACAGGAATTATGGAGGGTTACGAGGTTAACATCGCTAAGTTCATAGCTTAAGAAATCCGAGATAGAGAGTAGTTGAGTCCAAGAAGAGTATACCATTCCCATGCTTGGTGACACACATATTCTTAGAGTCTGGTGTTTCGGTATTGCCCGAGGTAGATTATTTCATCAAGGTTCATCGTACTACTGATCTTGGGATGACTCGGGACCCAAAAAATCCTATGTCCAAGGAAAAAATGTACCTCAACTCAGGAAAATCACCTAAGTTGAGGATGGCTATCATAGGGGTGTGTAATGTAAATTGGGTATGAAGAAGAAGTTAGTAAATTAAAATAAAAAGGATTCGGGTGTGGTAAGAAAAAGAAAAGAAAGTGAAGAATAAAGTTTTCAAAAGAAAAAGAAGAAAAAAAAGAGAAAAATGTATAAGGAAAACCACACCCGAAATTTGAAGAAAAGCAAAGTAGAATAAGGGAGAAGAAATAAGTGAGATTGAAAAGTGTAACCAAAAATAGTGCAGTGCCATGGAGGGTTGAGTCACTGTATCCATATTTACCATACCCGTCCGCAAGCCTATATTACAAGACAATAAAAGTCCTATAGTGATCCTAGTCCAATAGTCTGAAAACTAATGCATAGAACATAAAGGCAAGCCTATGGTATTTCACACACACTCTTAGAACTTCTTTGTGAGAGTGAGTGTCTTGATTCAGTCCCTATTTATATTTTTATCTTTAGACTGTGAGTGTACATGACTTCTTTATTGTGAGGATATACAGGTTGCATTGTTGGTTGCTATTTGTTCGAGTAATGTCATTTGTATATATTCTTGATTGTTTGTTCATAATGTGATGCCATTTCATGATCCCTTTATTTTAGGGTATCAGGCTGCATGTAGACATACGGTGGTTTTTGATTCTGGAATAAAAGGGGGTTGAAAATTTTGTGCTAAAAAAATTGCATTGACTGTTGTAGATCCCTTAGGTTTCTCCTAGTCAAGCGTCATAGTTGTTTGTTTTATTTTTTTTGCTTGACGACATGCAAATGTTCTAAGTTAAGATTCTTGGTGTGTCGTGGTTTTATGGAACTTTCGAAGCTTAAAATAAGGAAAATATGCAATGACTTAGGTGTATTTGTAGGTATGATGTGTTTGTTTAAGTGTTTTGTAGGAAAACAGGTCTTGGTGGTAATTAGATGAAAAAAGAGCAAAATTTGATCAAGTGTTGTAATCTGAAGCTTGGACACAACTCATTGGGTCCCGCTATGAATTGTGGCCGAAACCATTGCATTAACTGTGACAAATATTTTGAAGTTGAAGATTAAATGTTGGCTACAACCATAGGTTATGAGTCACAGGGAGAGGCGACGGGCCATCTAGTGACCCGTACTGAGCATATTTATCAAAAGTTCTGTAATGGTGTAATTCCTTCCTAGGGCCAACAACTAATCTATACGAGCCGTCAGGAGAAGCTATAAGTCATTGTCAAGACTCGTCCTAAGCATATTGTCTCAAAATCCTGAAAGTTTGCAAAAGTGACTTCAGTGGCAACGACTGACCTAATAAGCCATTGGGAGTCCATAAAATTCATCACCATCCACCATCACCAGCTAGCAAGAAAATAAGCCAACGAGATACGGGTGTACATGACGAGGCGTAGCCAGTCCATATGACCTGTAGCCACATCCGTTGCCACTGCTGACTCAGTTTTCCTATTATGTTTAGGACAAGATTTATTTTGTATCTATAAATGCTCCTATTAGGTTTTATGTTTGAGTTTACGTTCGCTTACTACTTTTGAGTCCATTTACTAGTTCTTGGGAGTTGTAAACACATTTGTTTAGAGTTTAATTCATAGTTGAGATTTGTGGTTTAATTCTTCTTCTTGTACGTGAATTATTATGATTTATTCCGAGAATTATTATTGTGTTCTTGCAATTATGAGTATCTAAATCCCTACTCCTAGGGTTGTGAGAACCATGATGGATTAACAAAGTAGGGTTCAAAGTATATGGTGATTCTTGAAGAGTGTTTATGCATGTATTGATGTTTATTTTATTTGATTTCTTTGTAGCGGCTGCAGACGCTAGAACTCACCTTATTTTTACGTGCTTTGGACCAAAGGTAACGGATGAAAAAAGGGAATAAACAACTGAGACTTGGTGCTATCAACCTTCACTTAATAGCTTAAGTTATGAATGCGGGAAAGCTAATTTGGGATCCATGATAAGGGTTCGATTAAAAAACTCATGAGACGTGGATACATGATTTAGGATAGTCATCTAATAGGGGTTGGACGGTCGTTTAGATGAACTTAACTTATCGATTCTGTATGCTAAGCTTTTGGAGAGATCACCAATACGAAGAACCTACGGAGTTATGTAGTTACAGGGAACACAGTCCTAGTGTCTCACCTCTATTGATTACAAACTTGAATAAATTCACAATTGTTACTTTTTTACAAGCCAATTTACAAAATCCCCCGATTTACGAAAATACTTTACTAATAACATAAATAACCGCATCATAGGTTCGACCCTACCCTTTGTAGGGTTCTATATTTGAATCAGCAATCGCTTTATACTTCATAGCGAGGTGTAATTTAGGCGACATCAGCTTGTAAAAATGATCCAACAATGATACTAGGCTAATTTCAACATTCCGGACTTAATGAAACCATTTGAATTATCAAAAGAGCTTGTTATCAACAAGTTAACCCCATGGAACTCCCTTAGGCTATTTTAACTAGTTTCTCATCTAAGAGGTCAAAACTCTAAACAAAGGCTCAAAACATAAACCAACAATGTTATTGACCCAAAGTTGATATTCCAAATCTAATGGATCTGGCTGAATCACCATCCGATGCTTGGATCACAAAATGTTGACCAAATTCAAACTAATCACTTTCAAGGCTACTCAAACTCACTCAAACTCACTCAAATCACTCCCAAATTCTTCGGGGACCATGCCAATTATACCCATAACTCATAAAATATATATAGCAACTCTGGGGAATAGAAAAATGATCAAAATATAGAAAAAGCTAAAATTCACAACAAGGGTTGTTACAAAACCCGAGTTAAGGGACAAGATAGAGGTCGTGGACGAGACCACAGAAGCAGTAGGGCATGGGGAGCAAATCTGACTAGGATAGAATGGTCTCTCCTGAGACAATTATTGGTCATGTTGAGGTAGCTTATCATCCTGGGCGTGTGGGACTAACCCAGGCCCCTCGGAGTTTTATCACTACTCCAGTATTATAGGATTTGCAGATTCATATTTTGAGCTGCTTAGAGGTACTCCTCTAGTGGGTACTTTACTGGGTGCACTTGATGGATCACAGAATATAGGTGGTGTTTAGCTACCAAGGCAGGTTCCTATTATGATTTTCTAGACTTTTGAGGCACAACCAGCTATGGTTGTGGCCCCACTTACTGAGGAATTGCCCACAAAACTTATCGTTCTACCCATAGTCTATCTATGTTTTTCAATAAGAAAAAGAGGATCAAGAGATTCATGAGATTGGCACCTCCCATATGTAGTGGTGTTATTGGCGAGGATGCCTATGAGTTTTGGATTAGTTTCCAGGAAAGGTTGCATAAACTTGGGTTACTTGAGTCGCACGGTGTTGATTACACTACCTTCCATATTATTGATGTTACTAAGTAATGGTGGAGATCATTTTTGGGATGTATACCAGTGGGTTCCCTTCCAATGACTTTGACCCAGTTCTCAAAGATTTTCCTAGGGAGATATGTGCCCTATAGCTTGTGGGACAAACTTAGGGATAAGTTTGATGACTTAGAGCAGGGCTCCATGAGGGTAGCAGAGTATGAGGTTCGCTTTCATACCTTGTCTAGATATGCCTTGGTTAGTATATCCATAGAGTTTGAGAGGATCCAGAAGTTTGTAATGGGGTTGTCCACTTCTCTTCAATTAGTGACATCCCACTTAGTAACCTCACGTGGTTCTTTCAAGAGTATCGTAGATCATGCTAGGATGATCGAGTTGCATTCAAATTGAAGTATACTCTAGACTATGAAAGCAAGTATTATACCATTAAATGAAAAATAATACAATAAAACTCAACTCAAAAAACTGTTTAACATAAGCCTATGGAGAAGGTTATTCAATCTGTTCTTCAATCTTGTTTCTTGCATTTACTACACTTGGATCTTCAGTCAAATTTCTCTCAAATATGAACTCCCTCTTATTTAATTATGTTCTACTTGTAGCTATGTAAATGTGTAGAGTTGTTTGTGAAAACCTATGTGTATTTATACCTCAAGATCTTCTCCTTCGTACTATTTTCTCATTCCTTATAATAAATTCCATTCCTTGTTGGACTTGATTTGCGGACCTTCCTTGAGATTTCTTTCCTTGTAGATTTCCTGTATGAATGGAAACTTTATGCAAACCGGACTTTTGACATCAACAGGCTCCATCCACATGCTTTAATGCCTTTCCCATTTGGGACTTCCCTTAGTTGACCTTCTCCTAACTTAGTTGACCTTCTCCTAATCCAAGTTGGACTCTGCTTGAGAGGACCATATCGTAGTAACCTTTTTCCTGCATATGATCCACATATTTTTCAATCATCAAAATATTCCTTGATCCAATATGTGGATTTACAACTTGAATCAGAGAAAGCAAGCTAAGCAAAGTTACGGAAAAGATGGAAGATATTGAAGCAAAAATGAAAGCTTTGAGGGAAGAGCCAAATGCAGCTTTGGAAAGGATTGAAGTAGAATACAAGGAGAAACTTGAAGGCTTGAGGAGGGATGCTGAAGCAAAGGAGCAGAAATTTGCAGAGCAATGGGCTTCCAACATCTGTGCTTACTAAGATTCTTGAGAAGATCTTTCAGTAGGAACATCTATTAATGTGCAAAGGATTCTATGATAACTTTTCGACAACATAATATGTTAACATCTGCAAAGGATTTGATGGTAACTTTTCAACAACATAATGTGCTTATATCTTTCAGTAGTACCATCTATTAATATTACTTTCTGGTGTGGTTTTGAAAAGTAAGAAATTATTTAGGCTTTAATTATTATAATTGCATTAAAATTATCTGTATTTTCTTTTTTATAATCATGGTGTTTGTTTTAAATTGCACACAATTTTTACTAATCCCACGAGGTAAATGTTATCTTTAATTAATGCAGATATTGAATAACTTTTTCCATTAAGACATGGATAGATGAGAAGAAATTGCTATTTTGGCAAGTCTTCTATATTCCACCACCTTATTTACAAAGATAACCTCCAATAATAAAGTCACTTTTTTCGGAAGAACTGAAAGATGTAAAATATGATCTAATCAGAAGGGTCTCCTTTTTTTGGAAGTGACGAGACCAGTAAGAGCAAAAGTAGACTATTATCTCTCTAAATCCTATGAAAAGAAAAAATGTTGTGCAAGGAAAAAGATTAATCTGCATGACTTAAAATAGAGAGAGAAGTTGGTGTTTTTGCTAGAAGCGACATTGATGTGACGTAGAAACATGAATAGTTGAATGCATTATATTGATTTATTGTGTTACGATGAAATTAAAAAGATGTACAACAACTTGGATCTTAACTAGACTTGGTAAAGAATGAAATCGTGATGTTCTAACAACTAGATGAATGAAGAGTATGTTTTAAACTTTCGTGATAATCTAGGGTAATTCTGACCCTTTTTCGAATAGACTAACATCTTTATGAAGTCTATGAATAGAGGACTTTTGTGCAAGGTGAAAATTGATTTCCTAATTACGAAATTTTGAAAAACCAAGATTTGCATGCCTTACGAAATTTTGAAAAACCAAGATTTGCATGCCTTAAAATAAAAAGAATAATTGGTGTTTCTAATAGAAACATTGAAAAAATCTTTCAGAAAAGAAAGAGATATGTGTTCTAAGTGACATAGACATGAATAGAAATAGATATATTAAACTGATTTTAATATTAAGAGAAAACTAATCAATTATTCAACAAATAGGATCTAAATCGGACTTAGAAAGAAATAAACGATATTGATGTACTAACAGTAGCAAACAAAAAAATAACGCTAATTATGAAATTCTTGTGAGCTTGTAGAATGCAACAACTCTTCATTTTTTTGCCAAGCTTACAATTACTTCTTCTTCTTCTTCTTGTATCTTCTTCATCAGTAAGAATGTTTTTGCATGGAACCCATCATCACTGGAGACATTTAAGGAAGACTTATTGTCAAATTTCTCAAAGTTTCGAGGGACTTTTTTGAAAATGCACTGAACAAGTGATAAAAAATACTGCTCATGATGCTAAACTATTGTCCTTCGTTAGAGGATGAGTGGCGATTTGTTTTGTTTATCAACAAAAGTTGTGTCGTGAATTCCTATTATTTTTTGTGTTTGTTAAGATTGTTCCATGCATCTTCGAGAAATTTTTTAACCTCGATGTTGTCATATTTGGCATGTCCATTTCTTTTGTGTTTATTTGCTGCATATTCCCTCTCCAAGATTGAAGATTCTCCTTTTCTTTTCTTGAATCTCTTTTCTACAACCTCAACCTTTAAATTTAAGAAGGAAAATTTTGTAAGAATAATGTAATTGTCTAGATTCTTAATATGACAGTAAAAGTTATTGTCGTAAAACTAGGGGTTATAGTGAAGTGATCAAGTTATGAACAATTTCTTGCAGATATAATGTGAAGCAAGAGTACATACATAAGATCCATTATAATCTAACCCTTTCCCCAAACTAATTTGGTGCGACACACGTTTTGGTCTTTAATCTAGATTATTTATTTGGACAAGCTTTCAAAATTTACTTATTTTGAAAGTGAGTTTTTTTTAGAAGAGATTTTTGAAAAGGTCTTTTGGAAATTAGTAAATTAATTTGTGTTTGCCTAATCAATTAGAGAAAATTACTTGTTTCAATATTAAAGCAATATTTGGTGCTTAGACAAACTTTCAAAAAGTAAGAAGCTACTTATTTAATTAGCTTCTTAAAAGTGTATTACTGTACTACTTAAAAGTACTTAGTTTTCTTTAACAACTTGATCAAACACTTCAATTCTCTAAAATTGATATTTTTGACTTACTGCAAACTTGACCAAATATGCTATAATTATTAAACAAAATACATGTAATGTAATGACTTACTATTGACACTTTTACTATTTATTTTTTTGGATCAACTTATACCTTCAATTTTCACCTTGAAAATATGTTTTCTTACTTCAATAATAGATCGATACATACTACGCTTCCTCATGAGAATAAAGCTGCAATCCAAGAAGAATTTTCTTAAATTTTGTATGGTCGTTACATTACAAAATAATTAAAATCACAAGAAATATTTTTGATGATTTTAATGCACACAAAACAAACTATATATTAATTTTTTTTGTTTGAAGGCAGAAGAAAAGAGAAGCAAAGTGAAACTAAGTTAGCATTTATTTGGAAATGGCTATCAGTGAATCCCAATTGCAAAGTATGACATACAGAAAAAAAATCATACATGTCAAAGGTAATTCTAAAACCTTCTTTCTGAACAACAAATATAGAAACATAAATAAATAAATATGAGTGTACTTCAGGAAAGTAGTAAGACTCGACATGTGGATTCATAAATAAATCATAAAAGAACATATATTTACCATTTCAGATTTTTCGTTCTGGCGTTGTCTCCTTTCAGATTTCTATCCATGTAGCATGTCATGGTATTTGCAATTAAGCCAATGGGGATTACATGGCTCGTCTCCTTTCTATTAGTTGAGTCCACAATAAAAATATTAAAATAATTATGCCTCTCCACATAGTAACCATCCTCTACAATAACCTTTTACTATAATTACCGAGTTTCTTTTGTAGAATTTATTTTTCATGTTATGTTATATTATATGTTCTCTATAAAAAAAATTCACCATAATAATAATAAAAAAATTCAGACAAATGATGCTACTATATAAACATTTAACTGTATTAGTGACTTGTACATAGAGACAATTGTAGTAATCAAATATTCTAAGCTCTTTTGGTTTTATGGTATAAATGTTGGCTTCACCTTTAGAAGGTAAAATTACGAAGTGAACCAAAATCCTGCCTTTGACTATGCTAGTAATTACCCTTGTGTAATGACCTGATTTGTGATATTTTTTTATGTGATTTAACTATTTTGTCCTTTCCAGTAGTTGTTACATGTTTATTTTGGAATGTGGGGATGATTGGCACGGTCCCCGATGCATTCGAAAATAATTTGGAAAAGTTTGAGACTCTTTGAGGCTTTAAAAATTATTAGTTTAACTTTGGTCAGTATTTCATGTTCAAAGTATTGGATGACGATTTTGACAGTTTCATTAGATTTGAAAAGTTGAATTTGGATTAGTAGCGGGGTTGGTTTGGATTTGAAACCTTTATTTTTCATTTCAACCCTCCATTTGAAAGATGGTGAAATTTGCCAAAAAGGGGTCCTGGGGGTTAATTTGTTGAAAACAATCCTTTTTCAAAAATCCAACATTGTCATTGAGTCCGGAGAAATAGCCAAGTAGCATATTGTCATTGAGTCCGGATAAATAGCCAAGTAGCATATATGGTTTATTTTTGTAGGGTTCTAAACGAATCCCGAGGGGTTGATCGACAACTTTGCAACTTTAAAAAGTTGCTGATTCAACCGCTTTAGCGGAGCTCAGCTGACTATCGCCCAGCCGCTAAAACGGGCACTTTACCACTTTAGCGAGTACTGCTTTAGCGGTGGTAGAGCGCTTTAGCAGAGTCAAGCCATGGAGGCCAGGCCGTTTTAGAGACCACCAGCCGCTTCAGTGGTGACCGCTTAAGAGGTTATTTAGCCGCTTAAGAGGCCATTGCTGGAGTAGTATATGTAGTCCAATTTTGTGATTTTCTTTCATTTTTGGACCTTGAAGCTTCGGGTTTTGGTGATTTTAAGGGTTTTCTTCACTTTCGTACTTGGGTAAACTCCAAAATCTTGTTTTCAATAATCCCCATTGATCATATCATTGAAATCACCTTTTAATCATGGTTTTGGAATGAGTTTTTTTTTTTTTTTTTTTGGGGGGGGGGGGGGGGTTGCCGGTAAAGCTTAAACATAGTTTTTCTTTGATTTGGATATCATTTTTAACTCGTTATTGCTTGGGTTTCCGAGTGTAGACTCCTATAACCTTGGGGAACATGTTTCTAAAATAAAATTTTAGTTTTACCCCTTTTGTTTTTAAACTCATTTTTAGAACCCAATTTGGACCCTTCTTAAATATAGTCGATATGGGTATTGTTAGCTTTCTTTTAACGCATAGATGTTATATTTTTATGTTTTAGTTGACTTCGAGATTGTTCGAAAAGAGAATGCTCTGTGTTGAAGGCTTTAGGCTCAGATTTCGTCACTTCGAGGTAGGTTATGACTTAACTTTCTTCAGACTGGGCTGGGTAGTTAAAAAATAATTAAAGCGTGCTATGGGTTGAAGAAAATAACCATGGGAATTATATTTCGAGATTATTATTACTATTGTGTGCCGGTGTGGGGCTTATATTCTTGTTGTGTTGATTTGAGATATCATATATTGTGTGTTGCCCATGTGGGGATGCCTTTTATTCTTAAAGTGATTCCCGTGCAAAGGCTTTAATAGATATTATAGGCCTCATTGAGCTTGTTTGCCTTTATCATATTGGAAATGACCGAGTTATAGGTTGATATGATATTAATGATGTCTTGCATGCATATTTATTCCAATGGTGCCAAACTAGAACTGATATCATAAATTATTGACATATTGAGTTAATTTCTGGGCTCAATTATACATGTATTGAATGGAATTGTATCATCATACTGATTTGATTGTCAACATTATATCCTCATTTCATACATACACGTTCATGAGATCTTGGTACCATTGAGGAACAGTATTTTGAAAGAAAATGAGATATTTTCATAAAGACCTTGATCCGTGCACACAAGCCAGAAGGTGGGTTAAGATTTTGAGATAGTATACGGTCTGCAAACACCCTATGGGTCCTATTTTAGGAGTAGTGAGGCTTGGTAGGTGTATAAAGAAAGTCATGCGTTGATTTTTAAACTATTCACTTCATCATCATTGCATTGCATGCATCTTCAGTGTTACCTTTTTGTGTTTTTGATGTAAAATTAGTTTATATTTACTTTTTGTGATTACCTGCTTTTATTTTGATTCTATATACATATTAGGACTGTTAGCGGAGATGGTGTGAGCTACCGTTTGGGAACTTTTCTGCTTGCAGGTGATGTGGTCATAGTATTTTCTTTACTTGTATTTTTTCTGCTTTACTCAGTTGGCCTATGATACCTACTGAGTACAAGTGGACCATACTCACCCTTACTATAACCTTTTGGTGCAGATTCTAGTATGAGTACGAGTCGTATTAGCTGATTTTCAGCTTATCAGAGTTGGTGATCGAGGTACTGGCATGCTCTAAGGTTTTCAGAGCTGACTCTGGACCTCCCCTTATCTATTTAGATATCTTTATTTGTTTTCGGAGATAGATATTTGTATTTTCAGTATTTTAGATGGTGTATTTAGATGCTCTACACTTATGACACCAGATGTTAGGGATTTTATGGTATTATTTCAAACTTTCACTTTATTAGTATATGTGTTGACCTGACTTTATTCTAAGAGTCTCATTTATTCCTGTTTTATCTACATTTTGACTTTTCTTTCCTTTTGGGGGGATTGACTTAATTACCAAGGTTGGGTCGAGGTAGATTCTATCACGACCTCAATATTTGGGTCATGACAAATTAGTATCAGAGTGCAGAACGTCTTATAAGTGTAAGAGCAGGATGTCTAGTAGAGTCTTGTGGATCGATATGTAGACGTCCATATCTATCTTCGAGAGGCTATAAGATGTCTTTAGGAAAAACTTCTCTAATTTGATTCCTTGTCATGCGGGTTGTTCATATCCAATGTTATAAACTTGTATTTAATTCTTTTCTATGCAAATGGTGAGGACTAGGTCTAGAGATACTAGGAATGCTGAGCTGGCACCCGATATAAGAGCCTCGATCTGAGGATGAGTTAGGGGTCGTGGCTGACCCAGAGGTGGAGGACGGGAAAAAAGAGCTGCCCCAGTCAGAGGACGTACTAGGGAGAGCCCTATTTTGAGTCTGTGGTTGAGTATGCTAGGGAGGGGTGCGGGGCCAGCTCAGGTCCCACATAGTTTAGTTGATATTCTAGTGCTACAGGATCTATTGATTCACCTCTTGAGTCATTTGGAGGGTGTTCCTTTGAGTATACCTGGTATTTCTCAGACTTCAAGCGGTGTTCCCCCATCTGTACTGGCATTTGCTTATGGTATTCCTACTTCAGGGGAACAACCATCATCTATGGTACCCCTACGTATGGATTCATTGCCTCTTACTATTCCTCTGATTGCTTCGGGTACTGTGAAGTCTTCTGATGATCAGAAGAGGTTTATCTTCTAGGCTCCTCCTAAGTTCAGTGGTGCGATTGTCAAGGATGTCTATGAGTTTTTGATTGACTGCCAGGAGAAGTTACATAATCTTGGTTCCTTAAGTCTCATCGAGTTGCTTATACTACCTATCAGCTGACGAATGTGGCCAGACATTGGTAGAGGTCTCTATCTAGTTGTAGGCCTTTGGGTTCGCCTGCTTGACTTTGGCTAGTTTTCTGAGGCCTTTTTGGAGAGGTTTGTGCCGTACAACTTGAGAGATTAGATGAGGGACGAGTTTGATCACTTGGAGCAGGGCTCCATGTCCATTGCCGAGTATGGGGCACGCTTCCATGCTCTATCCAGATATTTAGCCGCCAGCATCTCCACCGAGCTAGAGAGGATTCATGACACCTTGACTTTTTTCAAACAGGTTGTTGGGGTACTATCATAGTTCCAACATCATTTTGCAATCAAGAAAATATGTTAAAGTTTTGTTGCTATAAAAGAAAAGAAATGAGAAATGAAGAGTTAAATTATTTTTAAATATAGAAATATATCATTTTTTACATAAATGCGTAAGAAAATAACGTCACATCAAATGAACTAAGGGAGTAACGTTTTTGCTTATCAATCAAAGTAATAAAACTGAATGGTAAGTTAATGGTAGAATTACTATACAGTGAAAGTGTGTCAATATTTAGTTCTTTTTACACCTACATTATTTTTTGTTCATATCTAATATAAAACTAGGAATCTCCACCTCACTTTGACAATAATATTTTAGAAAACAAAAGGACATTTAAACATAAATTATTAATCATATTTTAGAAAACAAAAGGAAATTTAAACATAAATTATTCTCCATAATCCACGAAAAGAGACCATATTTATAAGAAAATTCTTTATATATGCTAGATGAATTTCTTATTCTTATGAAACGAATATGAGAAAACATTAATCTCGCTTAACCGAGTTCATATTACACGCAAGAAAATTAAAACCAAGAAGTACTTCAAAAACTTTTGCTAAATGTCTATCATACTAAAAAGTTGGCTCACTAGGTTAAAATATATCGAATATTTTTTTATGATTAATTAAAGAGAAAATCAACATTTAAAAGTTGCTGAAGTTTAGTTGGTGTAATTTTCTTTATACTTTAAAGAGTAATTTTTATCATATATAAATAGGTCATTTTGAGAAAACATTAATACGATTAAGATAGTAGTTTATTAGGTTCTTGTAATTTTTCATTAATAACAAATTGATTCCACGATATACATCTAGATGGAAGCTAGCATTATTATTATGACCACAAATTAACATCCCTAAGTTTAAATTAATATAAAATTTATCATTTATTTAGTTAAATAGAAATAAAATTTACAATTTTTTAATCTAATACACTGCAATTGTTCTAACTGGTCATAATTTAAAAAAATAGGGAAAACAAAAGTTAAGTAACATTTATTTTATATAAGTGTTAGTCCTTTGAGGAACCATATTTCTAACCTAGGTATACAACTTATCTTTTCCTATGTATTGTTTTTAAAACTATATTAAAAAAATTAACTAGTGAAGGAGGAAAATGTACTATAAATTAAAGATAACAATGGAAAATTAAAGCACCATGCAAAAGAAAAAATAAGGAATAAAGTTAAAGAAAACTTACTTGAAATGACTGACTTCATATTGGAGTGGGTGCTAGTATAAATTTTGTGCTACTGAGTTGGTTTGGTAGAATCTGTAAATAATACATACAATTTTCAATAATTAAGAAAATAAAAAAAAAACTTGAAAAAATGATTATTTTTTTTATCAGTTCTCTAAATTTTGACTTATTTAAATTTATTAATAAAATAATGAGTGTTTTCACAATTTTCATAAATCTTTTGTTTTTATATACCTCATGTAATATTATCAAAATGTCCGAATGAAAAGTTTATTGCAAATAACAACGAAAAAAATAATCAGAAATTCTTTTTTAAAAGAACAAATAATTGGAGATTCCTTTTATTATGTCTTAGAATAAATTCTCTTTATAGAAAGAAAATCTCAAAAATCCTTTTTGAAAAGTTGGTCAAATGATTCATACATCTTAGGTAAAAAACAAACAAACACTATTGATAAAGAAATCTTAGTTAGAAGGCAACATAGCATAATTTCAAGACTACTAATCATTTGAATTGGTGGCACATATAGAACTATGCCCGACAAGTGTTCACTTAATGATGTGAATATGCCATCTATATATGGAAATGCAAAGAAACAAAATTGATTTTAAAAAACTCAAAAGCAATTATTGAGAAGAAATGTGGTTTGAGGGATGAAATGTCGAGGTTTATATACAGATAATTTAATTGAAAAGAGAGAAAATATTATTGAATATAGACGAGGATGCTATTAATATGATCAGATTTGTTAAATTAGCTCTTTTAAAAAGATAATAGTGTTATTCCCCATATTTGGACATTTATTTAAATTACAAATTTGGTCAATTATTATTTATTATTTTTGTACGTAGGTAATATGATAGATTCGCATAATTTTTCTTTTGATGTGAACATAATTAATGGTCAAGATCAATGTACTTGTTGACCTCGATTTTGTAATAGTTCTATCGGTGAATTTTCACGTTTTTGTGTTTTGACGATTTTTTCCTTCCCCGTTGTTGCTTTATGTCATCTATGAGTTATGGGGATGGTTGGCAGGGTTTCCAAAGTGTTCGGGAGTAATTTATATGAACCCGTGACTTTGAGTAGAATTTAAAGTGAGATAGTTGACTTTGGTCAACATTTTGTAATTTGAGGATCGGATGAGAGTTTTATCAATTTCATTAGATCCAGAACGTCCATTTTGGGTTGGTAGCTTGGGTGGTTAGGCTTACAAGTCTTTATTTTGAGTAGGGGTGGGCATGGTATGGTATGGTACAGTATTTGAGTGTTCGATACGGTGATTTTGGTATTCAATTTTTAAAAATACTATACCATTATCATACCAAATTAATTCAGTATGGTTCGGTATTTTGAAGTTCGGTTTTGGTATTTTGCGGTATGGTAATTCGGTAACCATAGTTTGTTCAACTTCGACAATATATACTCGAATAATAGACTATTATGACTTTGACATTAAAAAAAAATGTCTCAATTGTACCACACTAACACATTATACATATAAATATATATTAAAAAGAAAGTACAAATAACTCACCTTGTTAATCAATTAGATAAAAAAGACATTTCATCAAGATCGAGTAATCAAAGTTTCAATGTTTGAATATTTAGTCTAATACTAATACTAGGTTGTATATTTGTTAGTATTTTAATAGTATATATAAATTATTTATGTAACTATATTGTCACGACCCAATATTTGAGTCATGATGGCGCCTATCGTAACCCACCAATAGGCAAGCCAAACCCTAGCCCGGAGCGACAAGCGACGGGCTAACGGGCGGAATCTCATAAAACAGAGAAGAAGTGGAAGTAACCATATTTATAAACATGTTATAACGCTACAGACAGAATCAGAATATGTATATATGCCAAGACTGAGAAGGAAGAGGACAGTATATAAAGTCAAGAACCCTTCCCAAGACCTGGTGAGGTCAGTACAGGAGCCATTACTAACATACCCAAAATACAAGACAGAAACCAAATATGTATAACAAGTACAATAGTCTCGAAGAGCAAAAGACTATACAGTAGAAGATGGAGTAGGATCTGCCTCGGACGTCAGTAAGCTCACCCTGCTCCGGAGTCAATGATGAGAAAAGAGTCACGTCAAAACCGTCGACTAGTGCCTGGATCTGCATAGGAGAAAAAGATGCAGAAGTGCAGTATGAGTACCGGGGCAAAGGGTACTCAGTAGGCATCATCGGCCGACTGAGCTCAAAGTAATATAAGCAAGCTAAAATGCGAGGGTGCATGCTAAGTCCGGGGTATAAGTAATAAATACATAAGTAACTGCCGAGGCGTGTAGATATGCTTAGGAAATAAATAAATGTGATACCGAATAATTGAGTAAATAAATGCGTATGTAAACACACAAGTCAAACATAACCTATCTGGGCCCCCATAAACCCGATAGGCACACGGAAGAAAACAATAACCCAGCCTGGCCCCCATAAACCGTCGGGACACACAAAAATAGTAAATGCATAGTCACCAGTGTCTCGAAGCTGTATCAGTATCCAGTAACCACAATAACCAACAGGAGTGCACCGGTCTTGAACCGGCACCAATGGGTAATAACAAGAGGCCAGACGCCGGAGTCGAACCGGAAGCCGTGGGTAATAACAAGAGGCCACATATAGATCATATCTGCCGGACTCGAATCGAAACTCATAGAACAACAGTATCATGATCACGGTACCCAGTACCGAAACTCTCCAATCATATCATAATCAGATGCCGGACTCGAACCGAAACTCATAATAATCAGTGGCCGGACTCGAACCGAAACTCATAGTGTACCACAATCCGGGGCCGTACTCGAATCGGAACACCCAATAGTCAATAACCAAAATCATCATACCTGAATCAGTAGCCGGACTCGAACCGAAACTCATCATAGCCAGTAACCAGAACAGAATCAAAGGTCATATCATATCAAATAAACAGGGAACGCCCTAGTGCCAAGTCAATACTATTATATAGGTACAGAAGCTAACTCTACAACATGCTACAAGTCAATCTCGGGGTACTTCTAGGTCAACTACCTACTATAAAAATATGTATATACAAGTCTGGGTATACATTACAAGTCATGGAAAGACGGTTCAGCGTTCTAAGTCAAACTAGCCGACCCCAATCAAATACGGTGCTATTAGGGACGAACAAAGCTAAACAGTCCAACCGGGTATAATCGGGGTGACTCAATCCTGTCATAACCCTAATAGTCATATAGGGCTTATCTAAGCCCAAAAATGTCAAAGTTTCGACAAGTCGACAAAAAGGGTAACGGGGCCCGCTATCGGGTCCCGAAAACCAGGTCTGGTTATACTTGTCTAAGTCTGGGCTAAGTCTATCTAAGCCTGGAATAAGGTCCAACAATAAAATTCCCAGACTATCAACAACAACAACAATACTATCCGACCCCAAATAGGTCATCTGTGGGGTACCACGAGGATAACGGGCCTGGAATATATTCGAATAGCCCTATCCAGCCTAGAAGGCCTAAATCACAGCAAACCACCACCACCAAGTCTATAATACAAGCACAATAGCATACATATATCACACATAAGCCCAGTCTAAGTGTAAAGGAAGGTAAACCTAGCCTACCTGGACGCCGCCGAATGCCTGCTAAAGCCAGTTAAATAGGAGCCTTTCTCTTCCGAGAGGACTCAGACTGCTGCCAAACTACCAAAATAATAAACTGCATGTCAAAACATGACTATTGATATCCATATTACATTAGTTCGGAAAAATGTCCGAACAGTCCTCGTGGGGCCCGCTTGCGGAATCACAAAACCAAAACCATCACAACCTCCCAAATAGCTCAGTGATCAGTAGCCACAAGAGATATCTTTAAATTTGAGCTAAATATTAGCTCAAAACCAGCCCCAACAACAACAACACCGAATAACAATTTAAATATACGAATTTATGCTAAAATTAACTAGAAAACTTACGATATAAAGACGCTATACTATCAACCACTGTGGGGCTTCTCCTTTCGGTGACTAAATAAATTGCCAAAGAAATTGAATTCTCCTCCAAATTGAACGCGTAAAACAATACATGCTAATTAGATGCAACAACAACGTATTGATTCTTGTCAAGAATTTGAGTGCAAAATGAATGAAGGGAAATAGTCAGATGCATATATTTAGCTATCCACAATAATGAATGAATGAGAATTTGTACTAAAGGTCATCTCATATATTATAAAAAAACTATCAATGTTTAGCCATAATAAAATGATAACTTCTACTATTTTGTTATATTTAAATGTTGGCAACCATATAAGCATAATAAGTGGCACATTCTAATGAAGTATATTGATGCCTTTCTCCACCTCTTCCACGTTATGAGTTGTGCACTCCACTTCACTTCCACGTTGAAGTGGAGTCACACCACCAGAATATTTCTTATCACATTATATTATTCGGGTATTGCATAGACTCGTGGTAAAATAAATATAACTTTTTGAATATACCATAATTAATAGAAAATTATTTCTAACAAAACCTCTATAAAAGAAAAATATTATTTTAACATATTTAAATTCACTATCTCCGCTTTTAATTATCAATAGGTTATAAAACTATTATAAAATAGTATAGATAAGAATTTTATAAAGTTCAAAAATATTTTCAAAAGGTAATTACCTATGTCATTTTACCAAATTTTAATTTAATTTAATATTTTACAACGTACTCGGTCTAAATAATATTATCAGACGAACTGCCCGGGAACCGAACTGTCAGTCCCAGCAAGTCATAAACAACTTGGGGCAGTTATAGAAAAGCTCTAAACGCTGACAACACACGAAAACGAAGGAAATGACCGGGAAGGTCATTACAATACTTCGGTATGGTATTCGGTATTTTGGTATGGTATTTGCAAATATCAAATACCATACCGAATACCAATTTTTTTTAAAATGTATACCATATACTATAACAAATACCATAATACTAAAACCACGGTATAAAATATTTTGGTTCGATTTGGTAATTCGGTATATACCATACCATGCCCACCCCTAATTTTGAGCTTTGAGGATTTAGACGAGAAACTAATTATTTTATCCTAAAGGTGTTCCTTGGGGGTAACTTGTTGATAACAACCTCTTTTTATAATATGATGGTTTCATTGAGTCCGGAACGTCAAAATTAGCCTAGTAGCATTGTTGGTTTATTTTTATGGGCTCTCGATTGAATTTCGAGGGTCCATTCGGAGACATTTTTGGTTGGATGTTTCAGCTGTCTAATGTTTTTGGTGCGACCAATTTAGTAGACCTTTGGTCGCCTTAATGGTACCGCCTAGGCAGACAAAGGACCGCCTTAGTGGTAGCTGACTAGTCATGGCAACCATTGCCTAAGCGATGCGTTAGCCGCCTTAGCGGCTTTGCCTTAGTGGTTAAATGACTTCCTAAGCGAAAAATATGTGTGGCAAGTGACTACTATCTTAGCATTAATCTGGCCTCTTAGGCGATCATTTTACCACCTAGGCAGTGATCGCGGTATAAAAACTCCTTTTCATGAATTTTCTCCATTTTTCTATTTTTGGACCTTGAGAGCTCGGGAAAGGCGATTTGAATGAGGTTTTTTCATAAAATTTTTTGGGTAAGCTTCTAAATATAAATTCCATCATTATTCATTGATTTTATCTCAAAAACAACTTCAAAACCTTGATTTTAAACCTTGGATTTTGGGTTTTTACCCGATAATGGGAAAAATGGTTTTTCTTCGATTTTAAGCTTGATTTTCACTTATTTTTCAATGGGTTTTAATATTTAGAACCCTTATAGGATGGGAAAATTTACTATTTTATAAAATTTCTGACTTTTACCTTTTTATTTCGGGGTCGATTTTCGAAGGGTTTTTGGCCCCAGAACACAAGTGGCTAATATAGGTATTATTACACTCCTTTTGACGCATAGATTGCATTTTTAATTGATTTGGTTCGATCCAAGGCCGCACGCTAAGAAAAATCTCCTTGTTGAAGGGTTCATACTTGAGTTTTCTTTTTTGAGGTAGGTTATGGCTTAACTTCCTTCAGGCTATGCTTGGTAGTTAACTATTCATTAAAGCATGCCATGGGTTGGGTAATATCGTGTCGATTAACCTTTTATAGTTGATTATTACTATCGTGATACCCATGTAGGGGCTGGTATTGGACTTGTGGAATGTTATAGTTGATTATTATTATCACATTTCATGTGTAGGGGCTGGATTTGGTCTTGTTTGAGCATGACTAATGTTTAGAGATATAATTATATGCGTGATGCCTGTGTGGGGCTTGGATTGATATTTTCGTGTCTTGTTTGCTTTACTTAGATATTGATTGCCCTTGAAAGGATTTGCGTGGTTTTCTAGCCTATCTTGACTTATATCATGATAATTGTATAACTGATATTGAAGTATCATATGTGACTTGTCGAGATAATTGTGGTACATCATTGTATTCTCCATGATCTTGCATTCAGACTTATTATTTGATTGTTCATGAATCTGCCATTATTATTGATCTTGGTTTCTTCACAAAGAAATGGACTATTTATTAAACACCTTAGCCGAGGAAAGTGTCGACAAGGTATGTTAATGAGATTACGTTTAATATACTGGTTACGAACCCCATAGGTGTTATGGTACATCATTGTATTCTCCATGATCTTGCATTCACACTTATTATTTGATTGTTCATGAATATGCCATTATTATTGATCTTGGTTTCTTCACAAAGAAATGGACTATTTATTAAACACCTTAGCCGAGGAAAGTGTCGACAAGGTATGTTAATGAGATTACGTTTAATATACTGGTTGCGAACCCCATGGGTGTCACGACCCAATTCACGGATCATGCGGGCGCCTACTCAACTCTACCCTAGATAGGAGAACCCTTACAACCAAACCATTAAATTATTGTGGAAAACATTCATAAACCTTAAGCATTAGTAAATAACAACTTTTTCTTTTAAACAAAATTTATTATGAAGTACATTGCGGAATTTAATCACAGAACTCTCTAGAACCTAGTCTAAATAGGTACAAGAGCACTAATCAAATGAAGGATGACTTAAGACATAACGTCCAAGTAATAGTAGAATGGCATGAGCTTCTGAAGAATGATCACGGTTGCACCTATAGAAACTCTAACTAACCTGGACCATGGCTATATCCCCAAAAGGAGATATAGTAAGTGTAGTATCACAACCCAAACCCATCGTGAGGGGCATCAACACTAGCCCATCTGTCACGCCTCAAACCTCGTTGGGGCGGACATGGCACCCAAAGCCGTTGAGGCCCCGAGAGAACCAATCTTTATGCCTGTACATTCATACACATGTCACTCAATGATCATCACCATCACTTATAGATGCAAGATACCAACGACGGAAGTCATGGCAAAGCATATGATATATATATATACATATATGAAACTTGGCCGTTAGGGCCATATCGTCAACATGATAAGACATCTCTTCCTTTAACTGTACAACGTCTACAAAGCCTCTAACCGATACATAACCAAACCAATATGCACATATGACCCGAAAAGCCCCGAAGCAACCTGGAGCTCACCAACAATCCGCAGAAAATCCAAAGTCTACTGTGGGGGTCTACTAGTACCTGTGCCTGCAGCAAGTAAGATAAGTCCCACAAAGGACGTCAGTACTAACTATAAGAAACATAAAATCGTCAAATGGAATCAGATACAAGTGAATAAATAATAAGGATATACCACCGTATTACATATGTGGAACCATGTACATTACATTTATTACTTTACTTTTGCCTTAATTACCCGGGAGCAACTGAACAGTGGTAAAAGAGGATGACCCATGCTAGGAATTTTAACCCCTGGGATACGGTCCTCACAAATACATATATCGAGATCTACCCATGATAGGCTTTCCTTTCACCCCTTGGATACCACCCGTAATATTGGGATCGACCCATGCTAGGTGTTTCTTCCACCCCTTGGATACCACCTAAGAACATATAAAAGCTCTTTACAACATTACTTTAATTTTCGAGATTGATAGATTGGGTCATAACATTATAGGGACTTTGGAACAATATTCAATGAATAAGAGACATATGAATAACAATTGAGAACACTTGACATGGGATTCTTTAAACATTTCGGAATGGAAGCAAGTGCAATAACGATTGTGAACAATTGGCGCCGCCAAAGGATATGGAAAAGAGTAACCTTACATACCTTATCTTTAAAACAAGTGACTACAACAATTCAGCTCTTCCTTATAGTGTTATTCTACAATACGAATACATAATGGAGCTAACATTAACAACTAACTACATTACAAGTTCACAAGGCGATAAGTAGTTACTTAACGAGACGTAAAACTATCCAACATCCCAAACACATGGTATATCATTCCAAATTCTTTCCTACTGACACATAACTTCATTCTACCCTCCTACAACACAATTTACTGCCTCACAACACCAACAATGCCAAAAAAGTCCACACATCAACATAGACGTCACAAACCGACAAGATTTCACACCAAGTGCATACTTCACATTTTTACCTCAATGCAACTCCACATATTTATTCCATCAAGTCACATAAATACCTTCCACAAAAATATAGCAAAACAGCCCACACAGTTTCAGAATTCACTTTAACACAACAAGAAAGTATTCTCTTTTCACTACGCCAAACGTTCCATACACAATTATGTATAAACATTTCCATCAAGCCATACACAAGGGGAAAGAATTAGGGACATAAACACACTTAAATCTACTGAAATTTATTCCATCTAATTCAATTCCTTCAGTACCTTAAGTCCCCTTTCAAGTTTAAACCAAATAGAAGGCAAATCTTTTACCGATTAAGCAAAAGTGGACTGTTTTACAAATAGTGGACTGCTCAACACTTATTAAACATAACCAACATGATTTACACAACCTCTTATGCATATAATATATTAAACCACAAGAATAAACACTTACCAACACTTACAAGGTGATGATCTTGTCAAAACAAGTGTAGTTGCCTTAGGGTTCAAATGGTTTCTTTTGGTCTCTTGGAAAAGTCTAGAAATTACAAGAATTTTGCAAGGTGTTGTGTGTGATTAAAAATCTGATTTTTGGAGCCTTATGTAGTCTTTTAATGGAAATCCTAAGCCATACACTTGGTCCTTAATGATATGTTTAAGAAGTCAAAGATGAATGGGTCAATTTTTTCCTTTTTGGTCCATGTCTTTCTTGTTAATTTTGGGCCAATTTTTGAGCCCGTTAGCCAAGATGAATGAAGTCCAACAGTTTGCATACATCATATATCCTTTATTGCACGTTCAATTAATTCCGTCACTTAGTCGCATACGTTCGAGAATTTACAGGGTGTTACACCATCCGTGGGAGAACCATTTAACTCAGTCTACTCAACCCAATATTTAACTGAAATTCAAAATAAGCTAATCACTTCTTTTATTAATCAAAAGTCTCAAAGTGTTCTAACAATAATTGATGTGGAAAATAACACGAATGTCTAAAACAACCCCTATAATTTTAAAGTCATTATACCAAAACTACTACAAATGTCAATAAAAGGGTTCAACTCAAAAATAACTGAAAATATCTAAGTCCGAAACAATGGACCAGAAACTAAGTAGATGACTCATGGCTGTCTGGAAAATGTAGCTCAGCCTTGAGTCAGAATTCAGTGTGATCTAAAGCTGAGGTCTCGATGCAGTCACCAGAAAATGCTCTACCCTCAACTAAAAAAAAAAACGTGTAGTATCAGTACACAAGAAATAATGTTATACTGTTAGGGTCATCGGTCAACCCAAAATAAGAAATGTGTACAAGCAAGTATAACTTAGTAAACAAGAAACAACCATGAACACCTACCATATCACTATACTTCAATTATGTGACACTTAGCCTTTCAAACAACACCACAAAGTTCAGTCAATTACAAGTCAACATAGACAATAACTCAGGTCAGGACTCTGACTACCAACATCAATCCAAGTCATCAAACCATGACTCATCACCATTATGCTAAACCATGTCTCTATTACACAAATAAATAGACAATAAAAGAGATATGCCAATCATTTTTTCAATTTATCCTGGACCACTCAAGGAACCAATTATACAACAACAATGACCACAATCATAAATCTCATTTCACTCAAGGAACCAAATACAACAAGTCAAAACATAAACCTGGATCACTCATGGAACCGTCACGCTCACTAATACCTTGTACACACATGTTAAGGGTCTTATGGTTATCCACTAGACATGACCTGCAGGGGATGAGGTCTTGTCCATGTACCAAAAATCCCAGACATCTAGTGGCTGCCAATCTTATATTATCCAATCCTATGAAGATGTACAAATACTGGTACATCCCACAATAGTAAATATGGATCTCGTGAAGATATCCAAATATCGGTACATCCCACAATAATCAACATATATCACAACAATCACAACCATAATGAAAACAACAATCACACTTGTAAAACCAACAAGCTTTTAATATAACTTCATCACAAGTGATTAACACTTAGGATATCATTAAATCATTGACTTTCTTTGAACATGCAGTGTAACAAGTATACGAAAAAATAGTTAACATGCACACATAAATCAAGTTGGATTTCAACTATGTTAAACCATAACGTACATCAATCCAAGATTGCACCACTCTATTGAACTTGAGCCATGCCTTTTTGTGAAATTTTGGCTTGGATAGTATGTGGGAGACAACTGCTAGTTGAATTAGGGAGACAACTAGAGAGGCGTTGGGTCTCTCGAGAGGCTGATCTGGCAAGCACCAGGGGGATTGGTGGTGGAGCGAATAAGTCAAGAGGAAGGTGGAGACTAAGAAGGTGGCTTATGCAAAGTTGGTGGAGAGCAAGAATGACGAGGAGAAGCAGATAAATAGGGAGGAGTGTAATTTATCTAGGAAAAAGGCAAAGTTAGCAGTTACAGTGGCTAAAACAGTAGCTTTCGACAACCTGTATGCGGCTTTAGAAGAGAATGGTGGGGATAATAAGTTATATAGGCTTTGTAAGGCTAGGGAGCGGAGCGACCATGACCCAGTGAAGTGAATCAAGGGTGAGGATGGAAGAGTGTTGATGGATGACACCCTCATTAGGAGGAGGTGGCAATCTTATTTTCATAGACTTTTGAATGACGAGGGGATTGTAGGTTTAGTGTTGGGGGACTTGGAGCACTCAGAGAGGTGTCGCAATTACGGTTATTATAGGCGTATTAAAGTTGAGGAGGTCAAGGGGGATATCTGTAGGATGCATAAGGGTAGAGCGGCTGGGCCAGATGATATTCCGGTGGATTTTTGGAAGAGCACTAGTGGGGCAAGTATGGCGTGGATGACAAAGTTATTTACCATCATTTTTAGGATGGTGAAGATGTTGGAAGCTTTGAGATGGAGTACAATGATTCCTTTGTATAAGAACAAGAGAGACATTCAAATTTGCAACAACTATAGGGGTATCAAGTTGTAGAGTCATACTATGAAGGTATGGGAAAGAGTGGTAGAGTTGAGACTGAGGAGTATCGTGACTATTTCCAAAAATCAATTTGGTTTCAGAACAGGTCACTCTACTATCAAAGCCATTCATCTTGTGAGGATATTAGTGGAGCAGTATAGGGAGAGCAAGAAGGACTTGTATATAGTGTTCATCGATCTTGAGAAGACGTATGACAAAGTCCTTAGAAAGGTTCGGTGGAGGTTCTTGGAAGTTAAAGGTGTGATTGTGGCATACAATAGGTCGATTCAGGACATATACGATGGAGCAAAGACTTGTGTAAGGTCGGTAGTAGGAGATTTAGAGCACTTTCCTATTCTCACGGGGTTGCACCATGGTTTGACTCTTAGTCCATTTTTATTTGCCTTGGTGATGGATGTATTGACAGGGCATATTCAAGGAGAGGTATCATGGTGTATGTTATTTACTGATGATGTAATGCTTATTGAAGAGTCTCGGGGAGGAGTTAATGATAAGTTGAAGGTTTTGAGAGAGACCTTAGAGTCTAAAGGGTTTAGGCTAAGCAGGACCAAGACGGAGTACTTGGAGTGTAATTTCAGTGATTTGACTCATAAGGATGACGTGGTAGTGGAGCTGGATTCTCAGGCTATTTAGAAGAGGGATAGTTTCAAATATATTGGGTCTATGATTAGGGTAATGGATAGATTGACGAGGATGTCATACACCGTATTGGTGCAGGGTGGTTGAAATGGAGGCTCGCTTCGAAAGTCTTGTGTGATAAGAAGGTGCCTCCTAAGCTTAAAGGTAAGTTCTACTGAGTCGCAGTCCGGCCGACTATGTTGTATGGAGTTGAGTGTTGGCCAGTTAAGAACTCCCACATCCAAAAATTAAAGGTGGCAGAGATGAGGACGTTGAGATAGATGTGCGGACTTATTAGGAGGGATAAAGTTAGAAATGAGATTATTCAAGAGAAGGTGAGAGTAGCTTCGGTGGAAGATAAGATGCGGGAAGTGAGGTTGAGATGGTTTGGTTATGTGATGAGGTGGTGAACGAATGCCCCAGTATGGAGGTGTGAGAGGCTCGCTATGGATGGTTTCATATGGGGTAGAGGTAGGCCAAAGAAATATTGGAGGGAAGTGATTAGGCATGACATGGAGAAGTTACAGCTTACAGAGGAAATGACTCTTGATAGGAAGGTGTGGATGATGCAGATTAGGGTAGAAGGTTAGTGGGTAAGAGTGCGTCCTTACTAGTAGGGAGAAGTACTTTGTTTGTTGATGTACCTGTAGTCATAGTGTTATGCCCGTATCTTGTAGTTTCTTATTTGTGGTGTTTTGGTGATGTGTGTGATTTCGGATAGATAGTTCATAACATTACTCCGTGGGTGTTTTGTTTCTTTTATCTAGTGGTGTGTTACCCCATTTTTTTGTTTGTTTTTATGTTTTCTTATTGTTATACTATTATTTATCTTGAGATGGGGGTCTATCGGAAATAGCCTCTCTACTTTATCTGAGGTAGTGTTATGAACTGCGTACACTTTACCGTCCCCAGACCCCACTTTGTGGGAACACACTGGGTATGTTGTTGTTATTGTGGTCTAAAAACAATAACATTATCATAATTCAGACAATAACCTAGTACATGCTTGGATTACAACCTAATTCAAAAACCCAAAGGTCAAAATCAAGACCATTTCTCATATTGTAGGGTTTCCTATCATTATTCCACCTAATTCTACGAATTTCATGAATTTAATGGTGAATTTGAAGCATGCAATTGTTAATTAACAACATTTAACCAAAACCCAAGGATTTTCTACTCAATTCATCCAATTGCACCAGAAAAATCACCTAGGTCAAGCTAAATCATTCCTAAAACCCCAAAACTAGTGATTCTAAGAATTCATAATTGAAAAACTAGTTAATGGAAGGGATTAACTTACCTTTTAAAAAAATATGATGGAATTTAGGTGGAAATCACCCATAATCGCCTCTCCCAGCCCTTAGACAAATATGGAATGAAAATAATATTTTTTGGGTTATTTCTGCATTACTGAATGCATATCCCACTATAGCGGCCCTAGCCTGCTATAGAGGACCTATCCCGCTATAGCAGGATCTACCTGCTATGGCGCGATTGACTAAAGCTGACTCCCGCCATAGCGGGAAAATTCCCGTTGTAGCGGTACAGTGGTAGTTACCTGCCACCAGCTATAGCTGGGTAGGCGAAACAGAAACTTGAGATTTCTCCTAGTTTTTCCATATTTGCAATACACCTCATATTTTGACATCCTGAACTAACCCCTTTACGTCAAATTTCATATCGGGAGTTTTACTCAGCCAAATTCACTTCTGAAAGTTCCTTTGGATTCTTTTTTATCTTATGTATCATAAAATCATCTGAAATCACTTAAAATTTAACTAGTACATTCTCGAATTACCTTAGAACATACCACGCTCGGATTTCATCTAAGACTAGCCTAGCCTAAAATTTCTAAGTCCCGATTTGGGGAAAACCTTAACCCGAATTTTGGCATGCTAGACTTACCCATAACAACGGAAATGGTTATTACAACAGATACCAATTTACCTATCATTCATCCCTGAATGATTAAATAAGAAAAATGAGGCATGTAAGAAGTAAAAGAGTACCTATATCCTTAAACAAATATGGTACTTGTACTGCATGTCCCTCTCGATTTCCCAAGTAGCTTTCTTATGTCAAGACTCAATTTCTCAGGTCATGATATCACCTACTATAACCAACTAGTAGGTAAGCCAACCCATAGTCTGGAATAGCTAATAACTGACTACCAAGAGAAATGAAAAAAATAGCGGAAAGAAATTTAAATAAGAGACTAGTATAGATTATAACCCCAAGGCCTGGTGAAGTCAGAACAGGAGTTTCTAATACAACAGGAGTACAAGTGAAATATAGAATAAATACATATATAAGCCATTTCTAAAATACAAAATAAAGATCAGTCTAACAATAAGAAGGAGATCACGAATACTCCGAACGTCAGGAGCTCACCCTGAATCTCTGATCCATAGCTGCTCCACACGATGCACACATCAACAATGAGAACTTGTACGATCATCTGTAGGCTACAGAGGTGTAGTATGAGTACCAAACACATGTCACTCAGTAGGCATCGGCGACTGAGCTCCAAAGATAATGTAAGAATAAATAATATGTAAAGAAGGAATGTAAACTACAGGCAACTATCCAAGAAACTAAAAATAATAATGCTAATGGAGCAATAAGGATAAACTATCCTATTCTAACCGTATTTAGGAACTAAAGTGCAATACCATATATCACTTGCCAATATACAACTGAAGAGTGAGAGAAGGATATATAGTGGTAATACAAGGCCAAAAGATACATTTACAATATGAATAGATAAGCGAAGACAGGGATATATACGATAAAACCATATATATATATATATATATATATATATACACACACACACATATATAGGATTAAACTCAAGGTAGTATCCTGAGGGAGCCAACCTAACATCTCGAGGATCATAGCCAAGTAAGGGAGCTAATACTAGCATAATCAAAGTCTCTAACCGAAGTGTCTAATGATGAGATAAACTATCAATAATGTAACTTACCAAAATATAGGAAAGGGACCAGGAACGTACTGACAATCTCAGGTACCAATCCATAACCATCCTGCAATGAACTAACCATAATAACCAATAATAAAGTAACCGACTAGTCCGAACAATAAATAACCTAACTGGATCCCCATAAGACTGAAAGGTTCAAGCAAGCACTCAGTAAACAGTAACCATAGCTTATACATATACAGCCCCCCATAAGACTAATAGATATACGCACCAAACAATTATACTGGTGATAGGCGATGCATATGAATGAATGAATACAACATAAACGAATAATACCATATCCAATCTGAGTGCCATAACACACTAAGTGTATACACCTTGTCCAGCTCAGTAGCTCACAAAAGCAGGACATACGGCGACCATCCTTCTCTGACACTGTGTTTTACAGATGAAAGGGCGCATAGGGGACTCGAGATATCCATATACACTACCTGGTCCCGAACCAAGACTTCTAGTAACCATCATAATCCATCTACTCTATCCAGCATCAGAGAGTTATATATGTGTAATAAGTGCTCGGACTCAAATCGAGACTAAATGAGTATAAATCTGTAAATCCATTGCTCGAGATTGAGTTCAGGACTAAATTGGCATAATAATGTAGAAAGGGTTAGAATATCTATCGACCGAAGTAAATAGTAGTGGTAAAACAGTGGATTAATAATGGACCGGAATCGACCTCAGCCAAATTTCCAAAATAGCATATTTAGTTCCAAAAACTCATAATTCATTAAATAAGGTGGTATGATTCCCATTGTAAAGGAATCTATTTTTAAAGTGAAATGTGGGAATAAATCCCTTTTTAGAAAATAGTAGTAAAATCAAGGTTTTGATTGGAATCATACCACTAAATGAGCATAAATGCACCTAAAATTATGCATGACATCACCAGTATCCAAACAATACAACCGTAAGCGCCTAAGAGTCTATAAACTAGAATCATGTCCCCTTTAAGGATAAAATACTCATCTGGAGTCCAACTGATATTGTAACCATGGCCTTAGGACCAATAGTACATAACTAGCATGATAATAGCACCATAATTCGGGAAGCTACGGTTAACATTAATCTATGGTTAACATGTCTATAATCAAGGATAATAGGGTTCTATGGCCATAACGAGTATTCTATACCAAGGTTCGGGTCACATTTCTATCCCAAATTTCCTAAATAGGTTAAGTCATAATATACTAGTCATAATACCATCCTATAATCCCTACCTTGCATGCAATCTATAATACAAAATATCATAGAGAAAAGTAGACCGAAGCCTACCTCATTGTCGAACCGCAATCTTAAATTGTCCATGAATCTCTCGTACTTGATCCACGATCCATAAAATGACGTCGCACTATCAAAATAATAATCTAAACATTAATAGGAGTAAAACGATACCCATATTACAATATAAAACTTCGGGCCCAAAATCGGATCAAAATTATGTCCTCTGGGTCCGCTAATGGAATCCCAAAATTGAATTCATCATGAGTTCCCTCGAAGGATAAGGAATGTATTCTCAAAATTTGAGCGTAAATGGAGAATAAATCGAGGCCCAAATCAGCCCACAAAGTTAAGAAATTCAAAATCTAATTTCGAGGAATTTACAAGAAAAAGAGCAGAATTTGGTGGGGAAAAACAATGGGAAATAATCAAGAGGTATTGAATTAGATTACCTTAGACTCAATGGATGATTTCCCACAATTTCCCACTCTCCAAGCTCCAACAATATGGGAAAAGGGTTTTAAATCAGAATTTTAGTCGGAAATCATGAAAAACGAAATGGGTATTCTTTGAAAATAAGCAATATGAAGTCATAATCACATAGACAATGATTATAATAGAAAAATAAATTGAGAATCGTAAAAATCGGAGCTTCCTAGCTCCTAAAATGTTAAAAATATGAAATGTGTTTGGTTTGGTCGTATACTCAGCGATGGCCGCTAAAGTGGCACTTTGACACTAAAGCGGCACTTTGACCGCTAAAGCGGCCTGGTCAGAGGGTCAAAATACTGCTAATGTGTTCAAGTGGTCTCTTTAGCAGTTTGGTCAAATGGTCAATGGCCGCTAAAGCGGCCACACCAGCACCAACAACTTTCAAAACTTGTTTTTGACCCTTGAAACTCATCCGAAAACTTATGAACATGAACCAACAGTGCAAATTGATCATAAAACATGTTTTGGATCCAATGGAATCATTGGATTTATGAAAATGGTTGTTTACAACAAATTAACCACCGGGACCCCTTTTTGTGCTATTTTAACTAATTTTTGTCTAAACACTCAAAATGAAGCATAAAGGCTCGAAACCTAAACTAACTATGCTACTAACCCAAAATTGACATTCTGGACATAACAAAACCATCAAAACTTTAATCAGAGATTGTTTCAATTAAATGTGGGTTCCACATCTAGTTCTATTTTTCACAAAATTCTACCCTTTAGCCTAAAATAAGTTCAGAAGCCTCGAAAAACAAACCAAGGTCCTCCTTGCCTAAAATCAATGTTCTTGAACATATGGTTCAATCAGAATTCTAATCTGAGGCAGTTTACTAGGAGGTTTTGTCTGAGACCAATTCCTTAACAGCGAAAGCTCCAAAATACGAAATTGATCCTAAAATCCAAATGAATTGTCCAATAACCAAACCGACAGTTTTGGTAAGTTATAAATGACCTGTGGCCACCATGGGAAGGCTAAGAACACCAGAAATGCATGGAAATTAAGAAAATGACCTGGAGTGTCATTACACCTCAATAAGCCGATGCTTTTAATGAACCTTTACAGACTGAATCTCTTTCATTCTCAATTTTCAAACATCCCAGTCAAGAACTGCAATCGGATCCTCATAATATGAAAGATTCTTATCAAGAAAAACCTAATCCCATTTAATGATGTAATCTCTATCTCCATATTATCTCTTAAGTATTGACACATGAAATACCGAATGGACCCCTGACAGGCTTGGTGGAAAATCCAACCTATAGTCTATCGGGCTCATATCATCAATAACCTCAAACAGACTAATATATCAAGTGTTAAGCTTATCTTTTTTTCAAAACTGCATAACTCCTTTCATAGGAGATACTTTCAGCAAAACTTTCTCAATAAGTTTAAATGTAATGTCCCTTACCTGGTGATCTGCATATTCCTTTTGCCTACTTTGGGTTGCTTTAAATGAACTTCACCTTCTTGTAAGCTTCCTTCAGCAAGTTTGTACCCAAAGGCTTTACATCACCAACTTCGAACCATCCTATTGGTGATCTACACCTTCTCCCACAGAGTGCTTCGAATGGAGCCATATCGATGTTAGAATGGTAACTATTGTGGTATGAAAATTCACAAAATGGCTATAACTTATCCCTTGTACACCAAAATAAATCACACAGGCCCTTAGCATATCCTCAAGTACCTATATAGTCTTTTGCCTACCAGTCTGAGGATAGAAAGCAGTGCTAAAATCAAGCTAGGTGCCTAACTCTTAATGCAACCTGTCTCAAAACTTAGAGGTGAATTGCATACCTCTATTAGAAATGATGGAAATTGGCACCCCATGCAGCCTCAATATCTGCTTGATATAAATCTTGGCTATCTGCTTTGAGCTGTAATCCACTCTAACTAGAATGAAATGAGCTGACTTTGTTAGTCTGTCCACTATGACCTAGATCGAGTCATGTTATCCCAAAGTCTTAGAAAGACCCACTACGAAGTCAATGGCTATCGTCTCCCACTTTTAATTAGGAATGGACATTCTCTAAAGCAAACCCACAGGCCTTTGATGCCTATTTTTCACCTATTGATAGTTGTTACATTTAGACACATACTCTACTATATCTCCCTTCATCCCGGTAAACAATAGAGCAAGTCACGGTACATCTTGGTTGCACTTGGATGAATAAAGTATGAAAAACCATGAGCTTCTACAAGTAAACCCTGAATCAAATAACCAACCCGAGGCACGCACATGTGTTCTCTCACCATCAACATCCCATACTCATTAAGTGTGGTGTCAGAAGCTTCACCACACACCACCTTATTCCAAAGTTTATTCAATTTAACATCTTCAAACTGTCTGGCCTTGATTTGATCAAGGAATGTTGACCTTACCTCAACAATAGCCAATGCTCCACCGCTTTTAGAAACACCAAACTGCATGAACTGTGATGCTAGAGTCTGAATCACCCTTGCCGAAGGTCTCCTTGACGCCCTCAAGCAATCCAGACTACCCATACTTATCAATTTCTGGCTTAATGCGTCTGCCACCATATTGGCCTTGCTTGGATGTTATTGGATGGTCACATCATAGTCCTTCAATAATTCCATCCACCTTCTCTACCTCAAGCTCAAATCCTTTTAGGCAAAAATATGCCGCAAACTATGATAGTCTGTAAACACTTCGCACTTGACACCATAGAGGTAGTGTCTCCAAATCTTAAGTTCAAAAACCACTACTGCCAACTCTAAATCATGGGTTGGATAATTCTTCTCACGAGGCTTCAATTGCCTTCAAGCATAGGAAAGTTCAAAAACCACTACTGCTAACTTCAAATCATGGGTTGGATAATTCTTATCACGAGGCTTCAATTGCCTTGAAGCATAGGCAATCACATTCCTTCCCTACATTAACACAACAACCAATGCAAAGCATGAAGCATCATAAAACATAATAAAGTCCATATCTTCAACTCACAAGGTGAGAATGTGAGCTGTGGTTAAAAGTGTCTTGAGCTTTTGGAAGCTCTTTTCACAGTTGTCTAATGATACAAATGGCACCTCCTTCTGTGTCAACCTTGTCAAGTGAGTAGCAATGGGGGCAAAGTTCTTGACAAACCTACCATAGTAACTAGCAAGACCAACAAAACTCCTAAGCTCAGTAATAGAACTAGGTCGGACCCAATAGCCTCAATATTCTCGGGATCTACCATCACCCCCTTTTTTGAAACCACATGCCCTAAAATGGCCACAGACAACATCCAAAATTCACATTTAGAGAACTTAGCATAAAGTTGTTTCTCCTTCAAAAGCATCACAACAATACGAAGATGACCGCATGCTCCTCCTTTCTCTTGGAGTAAACCAAATGTCATCAATAAAAATAATCAAAAATGAATCCAAAAAATACTTTAAAATACCATTCATCAAACTTATGTAAGATACCGACGCATTGGTCAACCCGAAGGAAATTACCAAGAACTCATAATTCCCATATCGAGTCCTAAAAACTATCTTAGGTATATCTTCAGGCCGAATCTTTAACTGGTGGTAACCTGACCTCATGTCTATCTTGGAGAAAACTGAAGCACCATACAACTGGTCAAATAGAATATCTATCCTAGAAAAAGGATACTTATTCCTAATGGCAACCGTATTTATCTACCTGTAGTCAATAAACATTCTCATGCTATTATTTTTTTTCCTTAACAAACAACACCAGAGCACCCCAAGGTGAAGCATTAGGACGAATGAATCCCTTATCAAGTAACTCCTGCAACTGAGTCATGAGTTCTCTCAACTCAGTTGAAACCATTCGATAGAGAGGGATAGAAATTGGGGGAGTGCCCGTATCCAAATCAATATAAAAGTTAATTGTAACACCCCGTACATTTTCAAAACTTATACGATCAACCTAACCTGGATAAAGGTATTTAAACTTGAGATAATAACGACATACTTGAGTGTAAAGTTAAAGTTAAGTGGTGGATTAAGGTAGAAGGATTAAGACGTTGGAAAAAGGGAAGAACATAAACGAGGTGCTTCCGTGACTTAATTAAGATAGTAGGTGTATCATCTACTTAAGCTATTGGGCTGTACTTGGATACATATTAATGGACTCAATTGAGGCCCAAACTAAGTACCAAAAAGGGGAAAGATCACCAGCCCACTACCTAAATATAATCAAGGCCCAAACTGAAATGGTCCAACTAGAAATAAACCAAGTAGGTGCATCACCTACTTGGACTGTTTTGGGCAGATTAATTAGCCAAGTAGGTACATCTCCTACTTGGACTACTTTTGACCAAAAATGTGGCTAAGAATGGATAAAGAGAGGCGGTCAAAAAAGGGTGTATATAGGGATCATTTCAGCATTATTTTTCATTCACTACACTTGCAAAATTTCAGTTTTTAATTAACACTCTCTCCCCTTTCTAAACCAAAACAGCCGCCCTAGTTTCCCCTTTAGGGTTCTTGGACTAATCTCCCATTTTGCAAGCCTTGGTAAGTGTTTACCCTTATAGATTAATGTTATATATGTATAATAGGTTGTGTAAAACATGTTGGTGGTGTTTAAAATGTATAGGGCAGTCCCTTAATTAAGTTGGCAGTCCACTTGTGTTGGTTTTGATGAATTTGTCTTCCTTGTGGCTTGGACTTGTATAGGGGCTTAGGGTGTTGAAGAAATTAAGTTATGATGATGAAATTCCAGTATATTAAAGTGTGGTTCTGCCCCTGAATCGTTCCTTTTATGTATGGCTTGATGGAAATGTTTATATGTGTTGGTAAATGGAACGTTTGTTGTAGTGAAAAGAGAACACTCTTTTGTTATGTTAATCTGAATTTTGGAACTGTTGTGGAATGATTTTGGTATGCTACTGTGGAAGGCAGTATGATTACCTTATGGTGTGAATATATGGAGTTTCATTGGAGTGGAAATGTAAAGGATAAACTAGGTAGGTAATCCTACCGGTTTGTAACGGTTATGTTTGTTTGTGGACTGTTTTGGTGGTGTGTGGACTGATTTGGTGTTGTTGTTTTGCAAAAGCAGTAAGTGTTAGGGTAATGTGGTTGAATACTGTTATCTGGTAGTATAATGAAAGGGGGAGTGATGCAAAATGTGTTTTGGAGGTTGGACGGTTTCTACTTTCCGTTAAGCACCTACTTACCGTCTTGTGAACTTATAATGTAGCTAGCCGTTAATGTTTGCTCCATTATGTACTTGTATTGTAGAGTAACACATAAGGAAGGAGCTGAATCATTGTAGTTACATATTGAGAATATAAGGTATGTAAGGTTATTCTTTTCCGCATTCTTCTGCAGCATCTAGTATTCATATTATCATAACACTTGTCCTATCCCCAAAGGGTTGTACAATATCTCATTTCAGAATTAGTAGCACTGTTATAAATGTATCGCTCTTATAACTAAAGAATGAAGTAATGTGAGTAATTGTGTAATGGTTAATGTTGAAAATGGGTGGTATCTCATGGAGTGAAAGAAACACTCGCATGAATGTCGATCCCATTATTACGGGTGGTATCCCATGGGATAAAAGGGACATCCGCATGGATGGCGATCCCGATTATTATGTTATTTCCCACTGATCAGTTGGGCCTGGGCATGATATGATTGATGATTGATGATGTACAGTAAAGTAAAGTAAAGTACAGTAAAGTAAAGAAAGCAATGTACATGATTCCACATATATACCATATGGTAGTTATTTATATCGTTCGTTCACTTGTACTTAATTCCATTGAAGTGCTTATATTTCATACAGTTACTTATAGCCTTACATACTCAGTACATTCTTTCGTACTGACGTCCCTTGGGGGACTTACCTTACGTGCTGTAGGTACAGGTACTAGTAGACCTCCTCAGTAGGCTACGGGTCATCTACAGAATATTGGTGAGCTCCAGTTCGGTTCGGGGATTTCCGAGTCATATGTATATGTGATTTTGGTGCTGCATAAGCATTGTATATAAAGTGGGAAATTATACCGACTATATTTTGGGTTTTGTAGCTGTTAGAGGCTTTGTAGACGTTATACAGTTGAAGGAGGGAATGTTGTGTGTTTTTTTCTCAACCATATGGCTCCAACGGCCATGTCTCATGTTTAGATAAATGTTCTTATTAGATTTATATTATTGATATGTTGTGTCCATAAGTGATTGAATGCTAGCCTATTGACAACAAGTATGTGAACGTATAGAATGGTTCTCTCGAGCCTTAACGGCTTCGGGTGCCATGTCCGCCCCAATGGGATTTGAGGTGTGACAAAAGTGGTATCAGAGCGGTCGTCCTAGGGTGTCTACAAAGCCGTGTCTAAGTAGATTCTTACTTATCGATGTGTTGTGCACCACATCTATACGTAGGAGACTACGGGACATTTAGGAGTTGTTTCTTTTCTTCATTTCCTAGATCGTGCAATAGAGCTAAAGTTGTAGGTTGAATCACATCTGACCATTGAAATAGTTTTCTTGTGTTATAGTAAAACTGCCGGTTACAAGAAGAGGTAGAGGTAGAGGTAAGAAGATATACATGGCTGCCGGAGAAGGAACCAGTAAATCACCACCTAAACAAGCTAATCAAGGTGAAGCTGAAAATGAGTTTGCATCACAGACTTCTTCCACTCTTCCATTGTCAGAAGAGTCAAGAGGAAGAGAAGTACCTGCAGGACCACCAATAAATACTAATGACTAGGATCTAAAGAGTGCAGTGCAAATGTTGACCCAAATAGTTGCTGCACAAGTTCAGGGACAAGGTGGTCCAACGACAAGTGATGATAGTGCAGCTAGAGCAGCTAGTCGACGGACACAGGATTTTCTGAAGTTAGATCCTCCCACATTCACTGGATCAGATCCAAATGAGGACCCTCAAGATTTTGTAGATCAAAGTCAAAGGGCTTTGGAGGTTATGCATGTGTCCGGTGTGGAAACGGTTGAGCTTGCGGCCTCTAGATTGAAGGGCGAGGCTATTTTATGGTATGAAGATTGGAAATGGTCGAGGGGTATTGATGCACTCCCAGCTAGTTGGGAAGAATTTAAAATGGCATTCATTGATCACTATCTCCCATATGAGGTCCGAGAAGCTCGTGCAGACCAGTTCTTGAATCTGCGGTAGGGTAACATGAGTGTCCGAGAGTATAGCCTTCGATTTAACTCTTTGGCCCGTTATGCTCCGAATGTGGTAGCTACGATGACCGATAGAGTTTATCGGTATGTGGACAGACTGGAGCCATATTTGGTTCGAGATTGTACTATTGCTGCGTTGAACAGGGATATGGACATAGCTAGAATACAGACCTTTGCACAGAAAATAGAAGATCAGAGGCAACGGAGAACAACACAAGGGTTTGAAGAAGGGTCGTCGAAGAGAGCTAGATCTACGGGACAGTCTATGGTGTCCCAAGGAGAGTTTAGGCCTCGGAGTTTTAATAGATTGCCTACGCCACCATTTTTTCATTCCATGGCAGGCACTTTATTTCAATTCCAAGGGTTTAGAGGTAATCAAGCCGGGCAAGGTAGTGGGAGTCGTGGTTCACAGACATCGGGATCTTTTCGTTCACCATGTCAGCATTGCAGACGATATCATCCAAGTAAATGCCGACTGGGGATGAATGTTTGTTATTGGTGTGGCATGATAGGGAACATGATGAGGGAATGCCCACGAAGAGGCTCGGGAAGCATGGTACAACCTGCGGGATCCACTATAACATCATCATCATCGGTGCCTTCCTTAGGTAGAGGAGTGCAGCCTATTGGACGCGGTAGAGATGCCAGAGGAGCAGCTAGTTCCAGTGGAACTCAAAATCGTATTTATGCTCTAGCAGACCGTCAGAATTCAGAAGCATCTCCTGATGTAGTTACAGGTATCTTGTCCATATTCTCACATAATGTATATGTGTTGATTGATCCGGGTTCTACATTATCATATGTTACTCCTTTAATTGCTGAAAAATTTGAAAGAACGCCGGAATTACTAGTTAAGTCAATTAAAGTAACTACACCTGTTGGGGAATCTATTATAGCAAAGAGAGTTTATCGTGATTGCATAGTTACTGTCGGTGGTCATGATACGTTGGTTGATTTTGTTGAGCTAGACATGATAGATTTTGATGTTATAATGGGAATGGATTGGCTAGCTTCTTGTTATGCCACGGTAGATTGTCGAGCCAAGAGGGTACAATTCCATTTTCCACAAAAGGATGTTCTTGAATGAAAGGGTAATATAGGGGCACCAAGAGGCAGATTTATTTCCTATCTTAAGGCTAGGAAAATGATATCCAAGGGATATATATGCCACTTAGTGAGAGTGCATGATATTGATGCAAAACCACCAACTCCTCAATCGGTTCCAGTGGTCAATGAATTTCTTGACGTATTTCCAGAGGATCTTCCAGGTTTGCCCCCAGAACGGGAAGTAGAGTTTGGTATCGATGTAGATCCAGGCACTCAACCTATCTCTATTCCCCCATATAGAATGGCTCCAGCAGAATTGCGTGAATTGAAGGAGCAATTGAAAGATTTGCTGGACAAGGGCTTCATTAGGCCTAGTATGTCCCCGTGGGGTGCACCGGTATTATTTTTACGGAAGAAAGATGGCACATTGAGAATGTGCATTGACTATCAGCAATTGAATAAGGTGACAATTAAGAACAAATATCCCCTTCCTAGAATTGATGATTTGTTTGATCAATTACAAGGTGCTACATGTTTCTCAAAGATTGACTTGAGGTCGGGTTACCATCAAGTAAAGGTCAGAGAAAGAGATATACCCAAGACAACTTTCCAAACACGGTACAGTCATTATGAGTTTTTGGTTATGTCCTTCGGGCTAACAAATGCACCAGCAGCTTTTATGGACCTGATGAATAGGGTGTTCAAGCCGTTTTTAGACGTGTTCGTGATAGTATTTATAGACGATATTCTTGTCTATTCACGATCAAAAGAGGACCATGCTAACCACTTACGACAGGTGTTACAGATTCTTCGTGATCGTAAGTTATATGCAAAGTTCTCTAAATGTGAATTTTGTTTGAATTCTGTAGCATTCTTGGGTCACATTGTATCAGATGAAGGGATAAGGGTTGATACGCAAAAGATTGAAGCGGTGAAAAATTGGCCAAGGCCTACGACACCTACGGAAATTTGTAGCTTCCTTGGGTTAGCAGGTTATTATCGAAGGTTTGTTGAAGGGTTTCCTTCCATTGCTGCACCTTTAACAAAGCTTACACACAAGGCAATCAAATTTCAGTGGAATGATGCATGTGAGAGAAGTTTCCAAGAGCTGAAAGATAAATTGACTTCTACACCAGTATTGGTACTTCCGAAAGGCACAGAGGGGTATGTAGTATATTGTGATGCTTCCGGAATTGGCCTAGGGTGTGTATTGATGCAGCACGATAATGTAATAGCATATGCTTCACGATAGCTGCGACCGCATGAGAGAAACTATCCCACGCATGATCTTGAATTAGCAGCGGTGGTATTTGCTTTAATGATATGGCATCATTATTTGTATGGAGTTCATGTTGACATCTATACTGATCACAAAAGTTTACAGTATATCTTTAAGCAGAAGGAACTCAATTTGAGGCAACGAAGGTGGCTTGAGCTATTGAAAGATTATGATATTGATATTCTATATCATCCAGGAAAAGCAAATGTGGTAGCTAATGCATCGAGCCGAAAGGCAATAGGAGGCACTAGTAGCCACTTGACAGAAAAGCAAGATTTAGTCAAAGATCTACATCAATTAGCCAGCTTGGGGGTTCGTCTTCTCGAATCCTCAGATGAAGGGGTTATTGTACAAAATGCAACTGAATCTTTATTGATAGTTGAGGTGAAAGAAAAGCAGTTTGCGGATCCTATGTTATTGCAGCTAAAGGAAAATGTACAACAGGGTCTGACTAAGGTCTTTGATCTTACACAAGAAGGGGTGCTTCAATGCCAAGATATATTATGTGTACCGGATGTAGATGAGCTGAGGAGAAGAATTATGATAGAGGCGCATCATTCACGATATTCTATTCATCCGGGAGCTACAAAAATGTACCATGATTTGAAAGAAGTGTATTGGTGGGGTGGTAATATGAAGAAGGACATTGCTAAATTTGTAACTCAATGTCTAAATTGTCAACAAGTTAAAGTGGAGCATCAGAAACCTGGAGGTTACATGCAATGTATCAATCTTCCAGTTTGGAAATGGGATATGATTAATATAGACGTCGTCACAGGTTTGCCTCGTACACTACGAAAATTTGATTCTATATGGGTCATAGTTGACAGGCTTACCAAGTCAGCACATTTCCTACCTGTCAAAACCACTTATACAGCAGAAGATTATGCAAGTTTGTATATTAAAGAGATAGTGAGATTACATGGAATTCCGGTCTCCATTATATCAGACAGGGAAGCACAATTTACTGCACATTTTTGGAAATCATTTCAGAAGAGCTTGGGTACACAAGTAAAGTTGAGTACGGCCTTCCATCCTCAGACGGATGGACAAGCAGAACGTACTATCCAGACACTTGAAGATATGCTACGAGCGTGCGCATTAGACTTTAAAGGCAATTGGGATGATCATTTATCTCTTGTTGAATTTTCCTACAATAATAGCTATCATTCAAGTATCAAGATGGCTCCTTACGAAGCGTTATATGGGAGGAAGTGTAGATCACCTATCGGATGGTTTGAAGTAGGTGAAACTACCCTATTTGGACCAGATCTCGTCCATCAAGCTATGGAGAAAGTTAAGGTGATACAGCAACGACTACAGACAGCCCAAAGCCGCCATAAATCATATGCTGATGTTAGAAGAAGAGGGCTCGAATTCGCCATAAGTGATTGGGTATTTTTAAAAGTGTCACCGATGAAAGGGGTAATGCGATTCGTAAAGAAAGGAAAATTGAGTCCACGTTATATAGGCCCATATGAAATTATTAAAAGATTTGGGAAAGTTGCGTATGAGTTGGCACTACCCCAAGAACTCTCCACTGTTCATCTGGTATTTCATGTTTCGATGCTTCGAAAATGCATAGGAGATCCATCTCATGTTACCCCCATTGAAGATGTACAAGTTACGGAGGATCTTACCTATGAAGAGATACCTATTGATATTCTTGATCGACAAGTTAAGAAGTTAAGAAATAAAGAGGTAACTTCCGTAAAAGTGCTTTGGAGGAATCAACAGGTAGAAGAGATCACATGGGAAGCCGAGGAGATGATGAAATCTAAGTATCCTCAATTATTTGAAACTGAAGTGGAAACCTTAGATGCTGAATTGGAGCAATAACAATTAAGTATATAAATATATAAGTGTTATATGGTAGTATAAAGATTGAACTTAAGCTTGAACTCGTTTAAGCTGAATAGAGATGATACTACCATTCGAGGACGAATGTTCCTAAGGGGGGGAGGATGTAACACCCCGTACATTTTCAAAACTTATACGATCAACCTAACATGGATAAAGGTATTTAAACTTGAGATAATAACGACATACTTGAGTGTAAAGTTAAAGTTAAGTGGTGGATTAAGGTAGAAGGATTAAGACGTTGGAAAAAGGGAAGAACATAAACGAGGTGCTTCCGTGACTTAATTAAGATAGTAGGTGTATCATCTACTTAAGCTATTGGGCTGTACTTGGATACATATTAATGGACTCAATTGAGGCCCAAACTAAGTACCAAAAAGGGGAAAGATCACCAGCCCACTACCTAAATATAATCAAGGCCCAAACTGAAATGGTCCAACTAGAAATAAACCAAGTAGGTGCATCACCTACTTGGACTGTTTTGGGCAGATTAATTAGCCAAGTAGGTACATCTCCTACTTGGACTACTTTTCACCAAAAATGTGGCTAAGAATGGATAAAGAGAGGCGGTCAAAAAAGGGTGTATATAGGGATCATTTCAGCATTATTTTTCATTCACTACACTTGCAAAATTTCAGTTTTTAATTAACACTCTCTCCCCTTTCTAAACCAAAACAGCCGCCCTAGTTTCCCCTTTAGGGTTCTTGGACTAATCTCCCATTTTGCAAGCCTTGGTAAGTGTTTACCCTTATAGATTAATGTTATATATGTATAATAGGTTGTGTAAAACATGTTGGTGGTGTTTAAAATGTATAGGGCAGTCCCTTAATTAAGTTGGCAGTCCACTTGTGTTGGTTTTGATGAATTTGTCTTCCTTGTGGCTTGGACTTGTATAGGGGCTTAGGGTGTTGAAGAAATTAAGTTATGATGATGAAATTACAGTATATTAAAGTGTGGTTCTGCCCCTGAATCGTTCCTTTTATGTATGGCTTGATGGAAATGTTTATATGTGTTGGTAAATGGAACGTTTGTTGTAGTGAAAAGAGAACACTCTTTTGTTATGTTAATCTGAATTTTGGAACTGTTGTGGAATGATTTTGGTATGCTACTGTGGAAGGAAGTATGATTACCTTATGGTGTGAATATATGGAGTTTCATTGGAGTGGAAATGTAAAGGATAAACTAGGTAGGTAATCCTACCGGTTTGTAACGGTTATGTTTGTTTGTGGACTGTTTTGGTGGTGTGTGGACTGATTTGGTGTTGTTGTTTTGCAAAAGCAGTAAGTGTTAGGGTAATGTGGTTGAATACTGTTATCTGGTAGTATAATGAAAGGGGGAGTGATGCAAAATGTGTTTTGGAGGTTGGAAGGTTTCTACTTTCCGTTAAGCACCTACTTACCGTCTTGTGAACTTATAATGTAGCTAGCCGTTAATGTTTGCTCCATTATGTACTTGTATTGTAGAGTAACACATAAGGAAGGAGCTGAATCATTGTAGTTACATATTGAGAATATAAGGTATGTAAGGTTATTCTTTTCCGCATTCTTCTGCAGCATCTAGTATTCATATTATCATAACACTTGTCCTATCCCCAAAGGGTTGTACAATATCTCATTTCAGAATTAGTAGCACTGTTATAAATGTATCACTCTTATAACTAAAGAATGAAGTAATGTGAGTAATTGTGTAATGGTTAATGTTGAAAATGGGTGGTATCTCATGGAGTGAAAGAAACACTCGCATGAATGTCGATCCCATTATTACGGGTGGTATCCCATGGGATAAAAGGAACATCCGCATGGATGGCGATCCCGATTATTATGTTATTTCCCACTGATCAGTTGGGCCCGGGCATGATATGATTGATGATTGATGATGTACAGTAAAGTAAAGTAAAGTACAGTAAAGTAAAGAAAGCAATGTACATGATTCCACATATATACCATATGGTAGTTATTTATATCGTTCGTTCACTTGTACTTAATTCCATTGAAGTGCTTATATTTCATACAGTTACTTATAGCCTTACATACTCAGTACATTCTTTCGTACTGACGTCCCTTGGGGGACTTACCTTACGTGCTGCAGGTACAGGTACTAGTAGACCTCCTCAGTAGGCTACGGGTCATCTACAGAATATTGGTGAGCTCCAGTTCGGTTCGGGGCTTTTCGAGTCATATGTATATGTGGTTTTGGTGCTGCATAAGCATTGTATATAAAGTGGGAAATTATACCGACTATATTTTGGGTTTTGTAGCTGTTAGAGGCTTTGTAGACGTTATACAGTTGAAGGAGGGAATGTTGTGTGTTTTTTTCTCAACCATATGGCTCCAACGGCCATGTCTCATGTTTAGATAAATGTTCTTATTAGATTTATATTATTGATATGTTGTGTCCATAAGTGATTGAATGCTAGCCTATTGACAACAAGTATGCGAACGTATAGAATGGTTCTCTCGAGCCTTAACGGCTTCGGGTGCCATGTCCGCCCCAATGGGATTTGAGGTGTGACATTAATGACCAGTTCGGAGGCATTGTAGGAAAATCTATGGGAAACACCTTATGAAAGTCCAACACCATGCGAACTGACTCAATAGAAGGAGACTCTATACTAACATCCCAAAGATATTCTAGAAAGTTCAAACCCCTCCCAACTAGCTTCTTATCTTGAATAAAAGATATAATTCTCATAGGTCTCGGCTTATACACACCTTCCTACTCTAATTTATCCATCCCAAGCATATCTAGGGTCACAGTCTTAGCATTAAAATTTAGAACTGGATGATACAGAAATATCCAAGTCATACCTAGTATGATGTCAAAATCAAGAATATCCAAGATTATTAAATCAACCCAAGTCTAGAAACCCAAAAATAAGACAGAACAAGTACGATACACATTGGTCACTACCATAGAGTATCAAATCGGAGTAGATACATAGACAAGAGAGTCAACCAAAACACAAACACAGTCCAATCCTATGGCAAATCTAACAGATACACATAAATGAGTGGAACCAGAATGAAACAAAACAGTGGCTATCCTGTCACAGATGAGAATAGTACCTATAATGACAGTATTGGAAGCTTTATCTTCGATCTTGCATATGAAGGAATAATAATAAGCTCTAGCTTCAATCTGGGAAACCTCTTTAGCAGGATACACACCACCTCTCCATGCATTACCACCACCTTAATTTCCACTACGACCTTTCTGATGATTACCCCGCCTACCCTAAGAATGACCTATACCATTAACTCTGCCACATCTACCTGTAGGAACCACAGCTATAGCCTGTTGTTACCCCTGAAAACCAGTCTGTCTCTGAGGACAATCTCTCTTGAAGTGCCCCATGGCACCACAAGTATAACAACCACTATCTAGGAAAGGCTTATTGGTCAACGAATGTAAATCCTCTTGGCTTCTCACAACCAAGGGCAACTGAGTGGCCCCTGACTGACCCAATGTAGAAGCTGGTAGATCTGACTGAATAGGGCCAGCTGGATAGGCCTAATAACTATGACCCCGGGAGTAAGAACCACTAAAGTTACCCGTATTCTAGGACTTCTTTTCTAATACCTTAGTCTGACCAACCTATTTGTCTCCATATACCTTTTTCACATAATCAACAACATTATTTAAGGTGTTTCCATCCGAAATCACATACATAGACAAAGCCAGTAAGTCAATGTACAGACCCATTATAAACAATTAAATCCTCTCCTCCTCGGTACCAAGTAACTGAGTAACATATTGGGATAAGGCGTGAAATATACCCTCAGAGGCTGAAACTGATATATTTCCCTGCTCAAGGGCCAAAATCTCATCTTTCATATGATTACAAAGAGTACGGGGTTTATATTTCTCAAAAAATAGTATGTGAAACTGGGCCCAAGGCAATGGAGGTAAAAATGATGACCGACACTCCACATATGCCCTCCGCCGCTGCTTTGTATCACTTTACAGTTGGAAGGTCATAAATTCAACACCATGCTGTTCCATAATCCTCATTTTATACAGCCTCTTCTAACAATCAACAATGAACTCAAACGCGTCCTCAGTCTCAGAACCAACAAAAGTAAGAGGTTTCATTTTTAGGAATTTAGTCAACATGTCATGTTTGGTCCAAGTCATGACAGGACCTAATATCGGATGAGGGAAAATCTCAGTCCCAAAAGCCTCACTCATCCTAAGGGCAAGAGCAGTAGTTGTTTGAGCACCAAGAAACTGATAAGCAGGCATAGCAGGAGTGGCTCTATTATCGGCCAACCCACTTAGAAAAAAAAGCACATGCTGAATCATCTAAGGACACATTGGGGGAAGAGCTGCACCCACAGCTGGTGCTGTCTCCTTTTGTTCCATAACATCCTTGCTTATAACCTTCTCATACTGATCTTGGGGTAGCGAAAATGTCTTAGATCATTGAATTCCCTGATTAGATGCTTCCTGAGCTCTACTCATGGTGGGTGCAACCCTATCGTTTCCTCCTCTTCTACCCATTGCTCAACCTAGAATAGCAGGTTCCATAGCTGGAACTGCTGGTGCAGTGGTTATTGATCTAGTTCTATTAGATCAAGTGTTCATCATTTGCTGACAAAAAATGAAGCGAATTAGATACGAATTGGAATCAAGTTATAGCACGCAAAAAAAAGTGATAATTTTGTAAAGTTCAATAGCCTCTCAAAGAAAAGTACAGACATTTCTATACTGTTTCGCAAGACTTTACTTGACTCGTTTTGGTAGAATGAGATCAAAAAACCTAGGGATCTGATACCAACTTTATCACGACCCAAACCCATTGTGAGAGGCACCCACACTAACCCTCAGGTAGGAGAATAATTTAATTCAAACTACTCAACCCAACATTTAACCAAAGTTCAAAATAAGTTAATCACTTTATTTAATAATCCAAAGTCTCAAAGTATTCTAATAATAATAGATATAGAAAATAACATGAATGTCTAAAACAACCCATAGAATCAGAAAGTCATTGCAACAAAACCACTAAAATGTCAATAAAATGGTTCAACCCAAAAATAACTAAAAATATTCGAGTTTAAAACATTGGACCAGAAAATAAATAGATAACTCATGGCTTCCCGAAAGATGTAACTTACCCTTAAATCATAATGTAGCCTGCTCTAAAGCTGAGATCTCGATGCAGTTACCAAAAAATGCTATGTACTTAATAAAAAGAAGACCATGTATAGTATCAGTATACTAGAAACAATGGTGTACTGATAGGGTCATCGGTCAACCCAAAATAAGAAATGTGAACAAGAAACCATAACTTAGTAAACAAGAAACAACCATGAACACCTACCATATCACTGTTCTTCAATTATGTGATGCTTAGCCTTTCAAACACCACCACAGAGTTTATTCAAGTACAAGTCAACATAGACAATAACTAAGGTCAAGACTCTGACTACCAGTAACAATCCAAGTCAACAAACCACGACTTATCAACAATATGGTAAACCATGTCTCAATTACACAAGTACATAAACAATAAAACAGATATTCCAATCATTTTCAATTTAGCCCGGACCACACAAGTATCCAATTATATAACAACAATGTCGATAATCATAAATCCAGGTTCACTCAAGGAACCAAATATAATAAGTCAACACATAAACTCGGTTCTCTCAAGAAACCGTCACACTTACCAATATATTGTATACACATGTTAAGGGTCTTATGGTCGCCCACTAGCCATGAACTGTAGGGGACGAGCTCTTGTCCATGTACTAAAAATCCCATACATCTAGTGCCTGCCAACCTTATATAACCCAATCCCATTAAGCTGTCTAAATACCAGTACATCCCCAAATAACAAATATGAATTCTATGAAGATGTCCAAATACCGGTACATCCTATTATAATCAATAGATATCTTAATAATCACAACCACAGTGAGAACAACAATTACACTTGTAAAATTGACAAGCTTTTAATATAACTTCATTGAAAGTGATTAACACTTAGGATATCATTCAACCATTGACTTTCTTTGAAGATGCATATATACAAGTAAATGAAGAAACAGTTAACTTGCTTATATAAATCCTGGAGCAATAGCTTCCTAGTCTCTACTTGAGAAGAAGAAAGATCCTGGAGCTTTCACAATTCCATGTACCATTGGGTCTTTCAACTTTACCAAAGCTTTCTGCGACTTAGGTGCTAGAATTAATCTGATGGGTTGAGGGTGCCCAAACTGACTTCGATGAGACTCCTTATGGTGGATCACAACGTGAAGAAGCCTATAGGAATTTTATGTGATTTTTTGGTAAGGTTTGCATCCTTTATTTTTCCAACTGATTTTATTATCCTTGACTGTGAGGTTGACTTTGCAGTTCCTATTATCTTGGGAAGGACATTCCTTACAACTAGGCGAACATTGATTGATATGGAGATAGGGCAAATGAATTTGTGGTTAAATAATGAGAAAGTTACATTTAATATTTACCAATATAGAAAGCAGCGAAAGGAAATGCGTGTGATATTTGTTATTGGTACAGTCGATGAGGATGCATTGGTAGCACCTATTAAGGAGAATCTTAGAGTCAAAGTACTTGTAGCAGTTATCATAAATTTTGAGGATGGTGATATTGATGGTTAAAATGCAATTGATCACACTTGCTGGTTTGGGTTCTTACACTTTTGTACCAAAATAGTTAGATCTTGATTTTATGAATAGATTGACCCTATCATCTTGGAATTCTATTCTGGAGCCTTCTGTTTTAGAGCTTAAAGCTTTTCCATCCCATCTATCTTGCGCATTATTGGGACCCAACAATACTTTGCTAGTTAGTATTGTTGCTAATTTGGTATATTGGTAGGTTAAGTATCCAGTTTCTATTTTGGAAAAGTTCAAGAGGGCCATTGGATGGTCCATTACTGATATCATTGGGATTTCACGTGGAATTTACAGACAAACATAAAATCCAACTTGAGCCAAATTAGGTTCCTAGTATTGAAAACCAATGTAAACTTAATCTACCTATGAAAGAGGTATTTAATAAGTAGATTATCAAGTGGTTGTATGCTCATGTGGTTTATCCTATTGCTGACAGGAAATAGGTAAGTCTGGCCCAATATGTACCGAAGAAGGATGAAATCATCGTGGTTCCAAATGAGAAGAATGATCTTATTCCTTTAAGTCAAGTCACTAGTTGGAGAGTATGCATGGATTATAGGAAGCGGAACACATGGACTGAAAAGGATCACTTTTCAATGCCTTTTATGGATCAAATATTAGACCGTCTTGCTGGCAAAGGATAGTATTATTTTCTTGATAGATACTCGGGTTTACAATCAGATTTCAATTGATCTTGAGGACCAAGAGAATACCACTTTCACTTGTCCATATGGGGCATTTGCATTCAAGAGAATGCCTTTTGGTTTGTGTAGTGCCGGTGACCTTTCAGCGATGTATGATGTCCATATTTTCTGACATAGAGAAGGACACCATTGAGGTATTTATGGTTGACTTCTTGGTTGTTGGTGACTCATTCGAATATGGTGTAGCCCATCTTGCTAGTGTGTTAAGAAGATGTGATGATTGTAACTTGGTTCTAAATTGGGAGAAGTGCCACTTTATGGTAAAAAAAGGAATAGTTCTTGGTCATAAAATTTTGAAGAAAGAGATTGAGTTCGACAAGGCAAAGATTGCAGTGATTGAAAAATTTCTTTAGCTAATTTTTGTGAAAGGTATTCGAAGCTTCTTAGAGCATGCTGGGTTTTATCATAGATTGATCAAGGATTTCTCTAAAATTTCACATCCTTTGTGCAAGTTGTTGCGAAGAAGGTGAAGTTCATTTTTCATGATGAGTGCCTTAAAGCATTTGAGTTTCATAAATGGAATTTGATTTTATCCCTTATTATTATGTAACCCAATTGATTTATGTCATTTGAGGTTATGTGTGATTCTAGTGGTGTGGCTCTAGGAGCAGTCCAAGGCCAAAGGCTAGAGAAGATTCTACATTCGATCTATTATGCTAGCAAAACACTTAATCCTACTCAGAAAAATTATACTGTGACTAACAAGAGTTGCTTGTTGTAGTGTTTGCTTTTCAGAAATTTCAATCTTACTTGCTTGGCACCAAAGTGATTATACATACTGACCATACAGCTCTTAGGTACCTTACGCCTAAGAAGGATACGAAGCCAAGGTTGATTCATTGGGTACTTCTGTTACATGATTTTGATTTTGAGGTTAAGGATTGAAAGGGGACTAAAAATTAAGTGGCTGAACACTTATCACAGCTTGAAGAAGAGGCAATGTTGAAGTTAAAAGATGATCTAGAGATAAATGACACTTCTCCAGATGAGCAGGTTTGGCTGCATCCCAAGACTTGATTCCACGGTTTATAGATTTTGCCAATTATTTGGTAAGCAATGTGGTACCCCAGGATCTTTCATTTCAGCAGCAAAAGAAATTTATGGATGATGTGTAAAAATTCTTCTGGGATGAGTCATACTTGTTCCGAATTTGCGTCGACAGATTGATTCACAGAAGTGTTCCTCAGGTTAAGATGATAATTATTCTTGAGGCATGCCATTCATCACCAATTTGGTCATCATAGTGGTGCACAGACTGTGCATATGATCTTGTAAAGTGGGTACTACTGGACTACCATCCATAGAGACGCACATGACTACGCGAGAGCTTGTGACTAATGCAAAAGATAACGAAGCATCTCATGAAGACAAGAACTCCCAATGACCACAATACTAGAGCTTGAGTTATTTGATGTCTCTTTCAAATTCATTAAAATTTCATGTGCTGATTCTTGAATGCCCTTTATCGTAGAATATTCATGTGGGACTTTCTCAAATTTTACATTGATTTCATGAGCCCCTTTATGATCTCGTATGGTATGAATTGTATTTTGGTTGTGGTCGATTTTGTGTCAAAGTGGGTGGAAGCAGTTGAGCTTCTAAACAATGAATGGAAGAGTGTGACCGTATTTCTAAGGAAGAACATATTTTCTAGAATTAGCACTCCAAGGGCAATCATTTGTGATGGAGGATCACATTTTTGCTAGTCTTTTTAGAGCCTTGCTTGAAAAATATGGAGTGAAACTTATGGTGGCCACACACTACCATCCTCAGACAAGCGGGGAAGTTAAGGTCACCAATTATGAGATCAAGTCCATTTTGGTGAAGACTGTGAATGCTAATAGAACAAACTAGGCTAGAAAGTTGGATGATGCATTATGGGCTTATCGGACAACATTTAAGACCCCTATTGGAGCTTTTCCATTTCAACTTGTGTATGGCAAGGCTTGCCATTTGACTATTGAACTTGAGCATAAAGCATTGTGGGAGTTGAAGAGGTAGAATCTAGAATGGAGTGCCACAATAAAGCTGAGACTTGAGCAACTAAGATGATTAATTCCATCTTAGAGCATATGAAACTTCAAGCGTTGGGACAATTGTTGGAACTCGTTGGAACAACTCCTACAAACTCCTTGCAAATCAACTTACAGTTGTTGGAACCAACGAGTTTAAGGAACAATTGTTGCTATGTACTATGATCATCCTTAAGTTTATAAGTTCCTAGGTAAATTTTCTTCACCCTCTTGGAATGAGGACACACAATGATCATTATATGATCGTACGATCGTAGATACAAGTCATTTGTTGGGTCATAAATTTTTAAAATTACCCGATCCAACCCTACCCCTCTTATTTTTATTTCCCCAATACTTATACCCTAAGACCTAATACACCCCTACTCACATTCAAACTCTAATTGCACATTAGAAATACGATCAAAAAGTAAAATAGGAGCAAAAATTTGATTCTAACCTAGAATCTGGAGCAAACTCAACTGTTCTTAATCGTGTCATCCCTTCGTCCCACAAACTCCTCACACATTCAAGACACTTACACTCTTTAAGAAGTAAGTTATATTCTCATTCTTAAAGTAATTTATTATTCTTAGATATAAAAGAGAAGTTGAAATCAATGATACTTGTTGAGTGCTAAGTGGATGTTCAATGGTGTTCGTACTAAACTAGGTGCTTTAAACTTAATTTACTAATGTGCATTGTGAGCTCCTTTTAAATGATGGGGATGGTGGAGTAGAAGTTTGAGTAGCCTTAGTATCAAAATAGGGTCAAGTCCATGAGTTTTAAACTGCTCTAAAGTCAATGTAAACTCAATGATGCAACCAACGATCATTGTTTCTATGTACAATCATTGGTTGGATCATTGTGGGTGCCATATTTCAAGGTCGTAGGAGTTCATCAAATGACCATGTCCAACAACCTTCATATCTTAGTACGATAGTTGGTAGTATTTGTCTGATGTGAGAACCTTCAAGAAAATTTGAGAGAGGCTTTCTACGATCGTACTATCTTACAACGATCTCTCAATCAATCGTATGTATGAAGTACTATTTACCTATTTCTATTTTATTATGAGAATAACTATTTGTTGTACAGGTACTATTGCACCCAAATAGAACAAGAAGAAGTTGGATGAGGCGCTACGTAAAGATATAGCCAAGAAGCGGGCACCAATGGACTTGCCTTCGGCCACAGAGAGTGAATTGGAGGAATCTAGTGGTTCGGAGGTTGATTTCTCTTCATGTGATACTGATGATCAGTACAAACCTCAAACTACTAGATCCAAATCTGCCAAAGCTCAGGCCACACCTTCCACAACATTGGTGCCCACGGCTACTCCTATTAAGCCTTCCTAATCTGAAGAGAAAGGCCAAGCTTTGAACCCAAATGAAGGTGAGCCTGAGGCTGATAGGTGCTGAGGATGATATGAGTTCATCTGAGGATGATGACTCTATGGATGGATCTGATAGTGCATATTCAGAATCTTCCAACAGAACTGCTGCTGATGTTCCATCTCAAAAGGGGGAAGACAAGAGGCGATGGAGTGTCCTAAAGTACTAGGACAACTATTCTGATGGGGTTTCCCTAAACACCAAAGGGAACCAAAAGTAAAGAATTCAAGAAGAACCTCGCATTCTACCTGAGGCATTATAAAGAGTTCCAGAACTGAACCGGGTGTTCGAAAAATATAAGCTGGGCTGAATGACCAAATCTATATGTAATTATGGGGCTGGGTTGATAAGAGAGTTTTACGCCAACTATGCTATGATAATTAAAAACATGACTCCTTTTGATAAGGAGAAAGATATGAGGAAGCAACCCAGATTTGACACGGTGATAGTACAGGGTGAAAATATTGATATCTCAAAGAAGGTTGTTTCTAAAGCCTTTTTTCGTGATGACTTTGAACGGGTAGCAGAAACTCTGGAATATGATTACCAAATGACGGAGTTGAAAAAAGTGAAGTAGCTGAGTACTGATGATAAGTTGATACACTGCAAGTGGTTGGCTGGCCATATTGTTGAAATGAAGGAAAGAGCGAAATGGGTAAATAGTGCAGCTATCTACAAACATACATTGAGCTTCACCGCCAAGGCTTGGTGGAAAATTGTCAGGCACCATATAGCACCAATCGAAAATGACAACACACTTAGTGCTGACAAAGTGAGAATGGGAGCAGCCTTTAAGGTTGAATTCCGTGCATCATTATGGATGAGATTAGGAAGAGGGGCACTGCTTTTTCGCACTCATCTACCCTTCCCGAGTTTGGTGACTTTAATGTGTTGGAAGTCACATGTTCCTTCCATCCTGACTGTTGATAGGTTTACCTGGCTGACTAAGACTAGAATATATAACATTGATCAAGGAAAATTTGAACTCGGTAGCTCGAGTCGGGGTCCTTGGATATATTTGCCCTCATAGGAAATAGAAGGGGCTGGCCCTACTATCAATATTCCATCTTTCGAAGCTGATGCTACTTTATCTTCCATACCGCATCCCACAACACCTTTGGGTGCACTTTAGTCTGTGCCTTCATGCTATTCTTTGGTACGTAAAGCCTTTATAGAAAAGATAATGAGAAATTAGGTTGTTCTTGACACGAGGATCAAGAAATTAAAGGAAACAATAAAACCCTATGTGTAGGATGATATTAAGGCTGCTGTACGGGGTATGCAGACCCATTTTGACTATTTTGAGAGCCGAATGATGGATAAATTTGAGAGTTTCTACGATCCTGATTTGAGAAAGGTCTCAACTGATCTAGTCGAGTTGAAAAATATGGTGAAGGAGCTTTCTGAGTGGCAGTTCCCAATTATTCATGTAACACCCCATCTATTTTCGAATCTAATTGATTACCGTAACATTTATGGAATGATTTAAACTTGCAATATTTGGTGGATTAATCAATAAAATTCTTGGGCTGAATTAATTCCATGCTAATAGGCTCAAAAGAGGTCCAACAATTAAGTAAAGGACTTGGCCCCAAAAAAAAAAAATGACCCATTCATAAAATGGACCAAGAAAACATGTCATATTTGACCAAGAGTGGCTAAGGATGACCTTGTGGGACTATATAATGTGGAAAAATTAGATTTTTATCACCATTTCACACATGTGCAAAGTCCAAAATTTTCCACAATATTCTCTCCTCTTCCAAACCCTAAACTATCATTCTCTTAGGATATGATCACTCCTTTGCAAAATTGGGTAAGCATTTAATCTTATGGTTATGTATATTATATGCTTAAGATGGTGTGTAAATCATGTTGGTTATATTGGCAAAGTGTTGGACAGTTCACTATGTGTAAAACAGTGTACTTTTGCTTAATCGGTAAAGGGTTTTGCTTGTAAACTTGGAAATGGACTTGTGGTCTTGAAGGAAGTGACTTTGATGGATTAAATATCAATATGTAAGATATGGTTATGTACTTAATTTTCTTTCTCTTTGAGTGTAACATTTGGAATTGTTGTTGTGAAATTGTACATGGAACCGATGGCGTATTGAAAGGAAAATGTAGTTTTGGTGATGTCTATGTGTGCTGTGAAATGGCTGATCGTTGGCATCTAAGATGATCTAAAATATTTTAAGAGAAGCTTATTTATTATCATGGACTATTCATTGCAAAAAAGGACCCTAAAATGACCCCCGAAGGCTGAAACGGGCATTCGCCCTCGCAGGTGGGGAACCTGCGGGCACACATGCCAACGCAGGTGACTCTAGACACTGCCAAGAGGCACATGCAGATGCACCTCAACCACCTGTGGGCGCAGGTGGCTTCACAGGTCAGCCTAAAACCCCGTTTTGAATGTTTTTGTCTCTCTTTGATCCCCCGAAACCCCTATACCCTTCATGGATGCAATTATACACTTATGGTACCTTTTGAATGACTTTAAAGGAGTATCCCAGAGGTATTTTGAATGGTGGTGTGAAATGTTATTGGTTGATGATATCTTGGTTAATGTGTGGAATATTATGGTATTGTTGGTATGGTGATGCAATAATGGTATTGTAAGAGGGAGAAATAACGTTATATGGCAGTCACATAATTCATTGTCGTCTTATGCAATTGTAATGTAGTTAGTTGTGAAAGGGAGCTTCGTTATGTACTTGTGTTATTGAGTAACACGTAAGAAAGGAGCTGGATTGTTGTATTCACATATAAGACTGTGTATTCACATTGGGAAGCTAAGATATGTAAGGTTACTCTTTCTGTATCCTTCTACAACACATATTGTTCACATTGACATTATACCTGTTCCATTCCAAAATGTTCAGAGGTATCTCATTTCAGGTTGTCATACATTGTGATTAACATGTCTCTTATCCATGGACTGAAGTTCCTAAGCTCTCATAATGTTGTAACTACTAAAAGAAACTATATCAAGGGAAGTAATGATGTAAAGAGAATCTATTCATTCTTGAGTAGCATATCCAATAATGTTATGTTCCAAAGTTCCAATAATGTTTCAACCACCAATGTTATCAATCTTACACAAGTAAATGTATCACTCTTACACAAGTAAAGGTATCAATCTATCACAAGTAAGGAATGAAGTAAGGTATATATATATATGTATATCATATTATGGCCCACCGATAAGGTGGAAGATTGTTTATAATATATTATGGCCCACCGATAAGTTGGAAGATTGTTTATATTATATTATGGCCCGCCGATAAGGTGGAAGATTGTTTATATTTTATATGGCCCATCGATAAGGTGGAAGATTGTTTATATTATATTATGGCCCACCAATAAGATGGATGATTGTTTATATTATATTATAGCCCCCTGATGAGCTGGATGAATGATATATGGCCGACTGATCAGCTGGATGTATAGTAATAATGATGAAGGTAAAAGCAAGCAAAGAAGTAAAGAACTTGAACGAACGTATATCACTTGAAGGAAAGTATTTATGAACAATATATTATATAAATGATAACGATATGAATGAAGGCTCGAAAATGAAAGTATTGATAGCAATGTACATGATTCCACATATCCAGAATGAAGGTTTATCCATATTGATTATTCACTTGTACTTGATATCATTGAAGTACTTCTGTATCATGAAGTTTCTTACAACCTTACATACTCAGTACATTCTTTGTACTGACATCCCTTGGGGGACTTACCTTACTTGCTGCAGGCACAGGTGCTAGTAGACCTCCACAGTAAGTTGCTGGTCAGTTGCTGATCTTTGGTGAGCTCCAGTTGGTTTGGGGATTTCTGAGTTATATGTGTACATTTGGTTTGGTATTGTAATGTTGTATAAATCGGGGACTTGTCTCGACTCTAGGTTGGTTATGTACATGTATCTATTACAGGCTTTGTAGACGTATATGGGAATATTAATGTAAGGGATGTATGTCCATTTTGACTTGATGGCCCTAACGACCAAGTTTCGTATATAGCATATGTTTTCATGACTTCCACATAGTTGAATGACATATAATGATGTTCATATAGAGACATGCATATGAATGTACATGAGCAAAGATTGGTTCTCTCAGGCCTCAACAACTTCGGGTGCTAGTCCGCCTTGATGGAATTTGGGGCGTGAAAAAAGTTGTATCAGAGCAGGTCGTCCTAAGGGTGTCTACAAAGCCGTGTTTGGGTAGAGTCTTTCTTATGGATGTGTTGTGTACCACATTTATAAGCAGGAGGCTACTGGACATTTAGGAGTTGTTTCTTTTCTTCATATCTAGATCGTGCAATAGAGCCAATGTTGTAAGTGGAATCGTATCTGACCATTGGAATTTGTTTTCTTTGTTATAGTAAAATGCCGATGACAAGACAAGGTAGGGGCAAGGGAAAGCAAGTAGATGTGCTTGTCGGAGAAGGCACGAGTAAATAACACCTGACCAAGCTAGTCAAGGTGGAGCTGACACTGAAATTGCATTGCGGTCTTCTTCTACTTTTCCAGCTTCAGAAGAGCCGAGAGGTGGAGAAGTACGTGCAGAACCACCTATGAATTCCACTGATCAGGATTTAAGAAATGCAGTGCATATGTTAACTCAGATAGTTTCTGCACAAACTCAGGGATGAGCTGGTCAAACGACAAGTGAGGATGACGCGGCTAGAGTAGCTAGTCGGCGGACACAGGATTTTCTAAAATTAGATCCTCCCACATTCACTGGGACAGATCCGAATGCATACCCACAGGACTTTGTAGACCAAATTCAAAGGGATCTAGAGGTTATGGATGTGACTGGTATAGAAACAGTGGAACTTGCGGCATATAGATTGAAAGGAGAAGCTATATTGTGGTATGAAGATTGGAAACGATTGAGGGGTATTGGCACAAATCCAGCTAGTTGGAAGAATTTAAAATGGCATTCCTTGATCGCTATCTTCCATATGAGATCTGAGAGGCTCGTGTGGATTAGTTCTTAAACCTATATCAGGGGAATATGAGTGTCAGAGAATACATTCTTCAGTTTAAATCTTTGGCCCGATATGCTCCGAATGTAGTGGCCATAATGGAAGACCGATTCCATCGATATGTGGACAGATTAGAGCCATATTTGGCGAGGGACTGCAGCACCATTGCTACTTTGAACAGAGATATGGATATAGCCAGAATACAGGCGTTTGCACAGAAGATGGAGGACCAGAGGAAAAGAAGGAGGGTGCACCAATTTGAGAGAGGGCCGTCTAAAAGAGCTAGATTTATGGGACAGGTTATGGCGTACCAAGGAGAATTTAGGCCTAGGGTTTTTCCTAGACCACCTGGAACATCATATTCTTACCCTACAACAGGTACTCCATCTCAATTTCGAGGATTTAGAGGCGGCCAAGCTGGGCATAGCAGTGGGACTTGGGGTTCACAGATAGTGGGGTATCGAGAATAAGTAAGTATGAGCCAATCGAGGTCTTTTCATCAGCTATACCAGCGCTGCGGGAAGTTTCATTCTGGTGAATGCTGGTTTGGAACGAATGTTTACTTTTGGTGTAGGAAGTCAGGGCACATTATGAGAGAGTGCCCAGAGAGGGCCACGGGTAGTATGAAACGACCTACGGGATCAACCATTGTGTTATCATTGTCAGGTGTACAACCTGCTGGCCGTGGCAGAGGTGCTAGCGGAGCAGCTAGTTCTAGTGAAATTCAAAACCATGCCTATGCTTTAGCGGAGCGACAGAATTCGGAGACACAGGTACAATATTCATATTTTTACATAAGGTATATGCAATGATTGACCTGTATTCTACATTACTCCATTGATTAAGGAAAATATTTGGAAAGAATACCAGAAATACTAGTTATGCCATTCGAGGTTGATACACCAGTTGGCGAATCTATAATAAGTAAAAGAGTATATCGTAATTGTATAGTAACTAATTGTGGCTATGATGCACTGGTTGGCATTGCCGAGCTAAGAAGTTACATTTTCATTTTCCATAAAGAATGTTCTTGAATGGAAGGGTAATATGGGAGCACTGAGAGGTAACTTGATTTCCTATCTCAAGGCAAGAGAAATGATACGCAAAGGAGTACACGTGTCACTTAGTAAGAGTGAAAGATATTGATGTGAAAACACTAACTCTTCCATCGATTCCAGTAGTAAATGAAAGCCTTGAGGTATAGTAGAGTTTGGTATTGACGTTATTCCAGGCACTCAGCCTATCTCTATTCCTCCATATGTCCTAGTAGAGTTACAGGAATTAAAGAAGCACTTAAAAGGACTTGCTGGAAAAAGGGATACATAAGACCTAGTACGTCCCCTTGGAGTGCACCAGTATCATTTGTGTAAAGGAAGGATGGGTGCCAAATAGTTTTCATGGGACATCACCAGGTGAGGGTTAGGAAAAAAAATAATATACCCAAGACAGCTTTTCGAACATGGTATGGTCACTATGAATTTCTAGATAACCAATGCACCAACAGCTGTTAGGGATTTGATGAATGGGGGTGTTCACATCATTTTTAGATGTATTCGTGACCATGCTCATAGATGACATTCTGGGCTATTCAAGTTCACAAGAGGACCATGCTAATCACGATAGGTGTTACGGATTCTTCGTGACCGTAAAATATATGCAAAGTTCTTTAAATATGAGTTTGGTTAAAAATTCGTATCGTTCTTGGGTCACATTGTATAGGATGAAGGTCTAAAGGGTGATACACAAAAGCTAGAAGTGGTGAAAAAAAAATTGGCTAAGGCCTACGACGCTTACAGAGATTCATAGTTTTCTTGGCTTTCTTCTATCTCAACACCTTTAACAAAGCTTACACACAAGGTAATTAAGTTTCAGTGGAATGATGCATGTTCCCGAAGGCACAGAAGGGTTTGCAGTATATTTTTACGCAAAAGAACCCGCACTGAAGACAACAAAGGTGGCTGGAATTACTAAAAAATGATGATAGTGATATCCTATACCATCTGGAAAAAAATAAATAAATATGGTAGTCGATGCATTATGTCGTAAAGCAATAGGAAGCACGAATAGCCAGTGGACAGAAAAAGCAAGATATAATTAAGGACCTATATCAACTAGCTAGCTTGGGAGTTCGTCTTCTTGAAACTCCAGATGAAAGAATTATAGTGTAAAATATGGCAGAGTCTTCACTTGTAGCTGAGGTAAAGGAAAAGCAATATGCCAATCCTATTTTATTTTAGTTGAAAAAGAATGTACAGCAAAAGTTCGACAAAGGTATTTGAGCTTATGCAAGGGGGAGTACTTCAACGCCAAGGTAAAGTTTGTGTACCGGATATAGGTGAGCTAAGGAAATGAATTATGAGAGAAGCACATCATTCACGGTATCCCATTCATTCGTGAACTACCAAAATGTATTATGATTTGAACAAAACGTATTGGTGGGGGTAACATGAAGAAGAACATTGCAGAATATATAGCCCAATGTCCAAATCATCAACCAGTAAAAGTAGAACATCAGAAACCTGGAGGTTATATGCAATGTATTAATCTTCCAGTCGAGAAGTGGTACATGATTAACATGAACTTCATCAAAGGTTTGCCTCGTACACTGTGGAAATTTAATTTCATATGGGTAATAGTTGACAGGCTTACCAAGTAGCACACTTTTATCTGTCAAGACCACTTGTACAGCTGGAAATTATATAAGGTTGTATGTTAAAGAGTCAGTGTGATTACATGAGATTCCCAGTTCTATTATACCAGACAGGGGAGCTCAATTTACTGCATACTTTTGGCAGTCTTTTCAGAAGAGTTTGGGATGTGAGTTTGAGTACAACTTTTCATCCTCAAACAGATAGACAAGTAGAACATACTATTCAAACATGTGAAGAATTACCCCGAGCACTCTCCACAGTTTATCCAGTATTTCATGTTTCGATACTTAGAAAGTGCATAGGAGATCCATTTCGTATTGCTCCCATGAAAGCGATACAAGTTATGGAGGATCTCACCTATGAAGAGATACCTCTTGCTATTCTGGGACAACAAGTGAACAGACTAAAGAATAAAGAAGTCGCTTTCAGAAAAGTGTGTTAGAGGAATCAGCAAGTAGAAGAAATCACATGGGAAGCTGAAGAAACAATGAAGTCTAAATACCCGCATTTGTTTCAAGTAGAAGAGAAAGTTCAAGATACAAGAATCAGAGCAATAACAAGTAAGCATCTATAAGCATTATGTATATATATGATGACATGAAGAATGATCCTAGGCCTAAATTTGTTTAATTTGAATAATGTCACTAACATTCGAGGACGAATGTTTCTAAGGGGGAAGGATGTAACACCCCGTCCATTTTCGAACCTAATTGATTACCGTAACATTTATGGAATGATTTAAACTTGATATAGTTAGTGTATTAATCACTAAAATTCTTGGGTTGAATTAGTTCCATGCTAATGGGCTCAAAAGAGGCCCAATAATTAAGTAAAAGACTTGACCCAAAAAGGAAAAATGACCCATTCATAAAATGGACCAAGTAAACATGTCATATTTGACCAAGAGTGGATAAGTATGACCTTGTGGGACTATATAATGTGGAAAAATAAGATTTTTATCACCATTTCACACATGTGCAAAGTCTAGAATTTTCCACAATATTCTCTCCTCTTCCAAACCCTAAATTATCATTCTCTTTGGACAAGATCACTCCTTTGCAAGCTTGGGTAAGTGTTTACTCTTATGGTTATATGTATTTTATGCTTAATATGGTGTATAAATCATGTTGGTTATATTGGCAAAGTGTTGGACAGTTCACTATGTGTAAAACAGTGTACTTTTGCTTAATCGGTAAAGGGTTTTGCCTTGTAAACTTGGAAGTGGACTTGTGGTCTTGAAGGAAGTGACTTTAATGGATTAAATATCAACATGTAATATGTGTTTATGCACTTAAATTTCTTTCTCTTTGTGTGTAACATTTGGAATTGTTGTTGTGAAATTGTACATGGAACCGGTGGCGTATTGAATAGAAAATGTAGTTTTGGTGATGTTTATGTGTGTTGTGAAACCATGGCTGTTCGTTAGAATCTAATATGATCTAAAATATATTAAGAGAAGATTATTTATGATCATGGTCCATTCATTGCAAAAAAGGACCCTAAAATGACCCCCGAAGGCTTAAACGGGCATCCGCCCTTGCGGGTGGGGCACCTGCGGCGCAGATGCCAACGCAGGTGAATCTGGAAATATCCAAGAGGCACCTGCGGATGTGCCTCAACCATTTTAGGGTGAAGGTGGCTTTGCAGGTCAGCCCAGAACCCCATTTTGCATGTTTTTGTCTCTCTTTGATCACCCGGAACCCCTATACCCTTCATGGATGCAATTATCAACTTATGGTACCTTTTGAATGACTTTAAAGGAGTATACCGGAGGTATTTTGAATGGTATTAATTGTGTATTGTTGTTCATGTGTTATTGTTAAAGGTATTGAGATGACTTGATGGAGTAATTGTGACGTAGTGTTAATGAGGAAGTGTAAAGGATAAACTTGGTGTGAAATGTTATTGGTTGATGATGTCTTGGTTAATGTGTGAAATATTATGGTATTGTTGGTATGGTGATGCAATAAATGGTATTGTAAGAGGGCGAAATGATGTTATATGGCAGTCACGTAATTCATTGTCGTCTTATGCACTTGTAATGTAGTTAGTTGTTAACGAGAGCTTCGTGATGTACTTGTATTGTAGAGTAACACGTAAGGAAGGATCTGGATTGTTTTATTCACATATAGTACTGTGTATTCACATTTGGAAGCTAAGGTATGTAAGGTTATTCTTTCCGTATCTTTCTGCAGCACATATTATTTACATTGACATTGTACCTGTTCCATTTCGAAATGTTCAGAGGTATCTCATTTCACGTTGTCATACATTGTGATTCACATGTCTCTTATCCATGGACTGAAGTTCCTAAGCTCTCATAATGTTGTAACTACTAAAAGAAACTATATCAAGGGAAGTAATGATGTAAAGAGAATCTATTCATTCTTGAGTAGCATATCCAATAATGTTATGTTCCAAAGTTCCAATAATGTTTCAACCACCAATGTTATCAATCTTACACAAGTAAATGTATCACTCTTACACAAGTAAAGGTATCAATCTCTCACAAGTAAGGAATGAAGTAAGGTATATATATATGTGTGTATATTATATTATGGCCCCCCGATAAGGTGGAAGATTGTTTATATTATATTATGGCCCACCGATAAGGTGGAAGATTGTTTATATTATATTATGGCCCGCCGATAAGGTGGAAGATTGTTTATATTATATATAGCCCACCGATAAGGTAGAAGATTGTTTATATTATATTATGGCCCACCAATAAGGTGGATGATTGTTTATATTATATTATAGCCCACTGATGAGCTGGATGAATGATATATGGCCCACTGATCAGCTAGATTTATGGTAATAAGGATGATGGTAAAAGCAAGCAAAGAAGTAAAGCACTTGAACGAACGTATATCACTTGAAGGAAAGTATTTATGAACGATATATTATACAAATGATAACGATATGAATGAAGGTTCGAAAATGAAATTAATGAAAGCAATGTACATGATTCCACATATCCAGAACAAAGGTTTATCCATATTGATTATTCACTTGTACTTGATATCATTGAAGTACTTCTGTATCATGAAGTTTCTTACAACCTTACATACTCAGTACATTCTTCGTACTGACGTCCCTTGGGGGACTTACCTTGCTTGCTGCAGGAACAGGTGCTAGTAGACCTCCACAGTAGGTTGCGGGTCAGTTGCGGATCTTTGGTGAGCTCCAGTTGGTTCGGGGCTTTCCGAATCATATGTGTACATTTGGTTTGTTATTGTAATATTGTATAAAGCGGGGACTTGTCCCGAATGTAGGTTGGTTATGTAAATGTATCTGTTAGAGGCTTTGTAGACGTATGTGGGAATATGAATGTAAGGGATGTATGTCCATTTTGACTTGATGGAAGTTTCGTATATAGCATATGTTTTCATGACTTTTGCATAGTTGCATGAGATATAATTATGTTCATACAGAGACATGCATATGAATGTACATTAGTAAAGATTGGTTCTCTCGGGCCTCAACGGCTTCGGGTGCCAGTCCGCCCCGTTGGAATTTGGGGCGTGACAATTCAGCCTCCACCACTGCCCATTATGAAGGATTTTGATACTAATGTTGATATTGTTGTATGGAAATTTTGTACCTAGTCCCAGGCAGATGGGACAAGGGTAAGGAATTAGATGAGGCGGTAGATAAGACAGTTAATGATATGCATCCCCGTAAGAAGAGAAAGAGGAGGGATAAAGATGGGAAGAAGAACAAAGATAAGGATGGTAGAAGACGACAACATCCGAGAGAGAGAGGACCTCTGAGGTGCATATTTCAGAGAGGATTGAGGTCCTACATGATGTTGTTACTGCTGATGCTGCTAATTTTGGTGAGAGTGGAGGGGGTACGGAGATTTACCCTACGAGACCATCATGAAGTGCACCGGCCACCACCGGTACCAACTTGAGTGTGAGTGCCACATCCACTGCCGAGGCCACTAAAGCTTGAGAGCATGGATGGGTTGCATCAGCGACCCCAATGGATCAATCCATAATAGGTGTATAGTGCGCCACATGTATGTCCCTGCCCTAGTTTCATAATTTTTATACATTGGCACATTGCACAGTTTCTATGGTTAGATTGTCGCGTCCCTATTTTCATAAGGAGCAACATCGGGAATCAAACAATATATAATTGTTTTAGAAAATTCAGAGAGTCACCACGTAATTTTAACAAAACTAGAATACCTTTTTATTTTAAAGAAAATTTTAGTCTGCATAGCCAATTAGATTATAGGTAAGAATTCAAGTTATTTCAAAAGGAAGGTGCTAGGCACCCTTCGGATCCACAAAGGTGGGTCCCAGATGAACTCATTTTTTTTTAATTAAGGAGATAAAATAACTTGTTCACAAGTATAATAAACATAAAATATACACAATGAATAAAGTAAAACATGAATAACGAAGATGACCTAGTATATACCAAAATATACAAAAACAATAAAGTAAAACCTGAATAACGAAGATAGCCTAGCATTTGTCTATCGCTAAACAAAATGAATAAATATAATGAATAATTCAAAATGGTTCTCGAATTTAAATTCGAGTGTCTACTTCGGAAAGCAACTCCGGGTACCTATAAAAAACATGGTAAACGTATTAGTAATGAACAAATATATATAAAAAAGAAATTAAAGAAATAATAAAGAAAAAGTAAAACCCATCTTATATACATGGGAGACCTTAGAAATCAGTGAAAATTTCTTCATCGGCACAATATTGAAAATTGAATAAAAGAAATAATCAAACAATTAAACTTAAAATAAAATTCGTCTTTTATAATGGGAAGACCTCGAAAATCCGGCAAAATTTATTTATCATCGGACAAATATCGAAACTTGACATAAAATAATTGAACTTGAAAATATATCCACCATCCAAATCTTAAAGAGACGAAAATAGTCTGAAAATTCAAAAACATAATGATATTACGAGAAAACAATGAAAATTGTTATAAATCATCAAAGCCATCTGGGAAAAGATAAGAAACAATACACACTCCTTTTATTAATACCATAAATAAAGCACTAAAATAAATAGGAGTAAAAGATAGCAAAATCGACAAACTCAAGTAAAATAAATACATGAATATGGTGTCATTGGATTTAATGGAGGTCACCAGAGAATTCAAAGATTGTGAAAATCGATCAAACAATAGTAAACCAGTAGATTCAATCACACACATACAAAAATATAAATAAGAAAAATGATAAAGACTTGCCGGAGTCGATTACATTGAAGGTGAGTGACGGGATGGTTTTTGATTCTCGTTATTTTAGTGGTCAGAGTTATTGTCTTCGCTGGAGCTTAGAGCTCATTGGATTGTTGTTGTTCGCTGGTTCGCCATCGCTAGAGCTTTGTGGGTCATAATTAATGGCGTATTTGTGGAGCTGTTGTTTGCTCTGGCCAGATCTGAGCTTGATGGAGCTGCCGGTTTAGGTTTTCATGGTTGTGGATGACGATGGTGGTGATTTGGTAGCTATCTGGTGGTTATTGTTGGTGCTCTGGTTCATTGAAGCTGTAGAAAATAAAAAATGGGGGAGGGGGGGTGGAGAACATTGGTGAAAACTAAAGGTTTGTACATTAAATCAAGTGCTTACTGGGAGGCAACCAATTTACCCAATTCGCTTATGGGGAGGCAACCCAACCAAAAGATATGCCTGTGATTTTTGTAAAAGATACGGTTGATGATTACAGAAATCCCTGTGGCTAAATTAGATAAATTGGTTAATGTCACCCAAACTATACCTCCAAAAAAGTATAACACGTTCACTGTATAAAATATAGAACCCAACTAGGTTGGGGTCGATCCCACGGGGAATAGTACGAAATTCTATCGAGAGTTTGTTTGAGTAATTGGCAAGTAAATAAAAAGAGGGTTTTTTTTGTAAACAAATAGTAACAATAACAATTGTTGATTGTCAGATTTGTGATTAATACGAGAGACGCACTAGGACTGTGATCCCCATGATTCCTTAACTACACCGGTTAGTTGTGCTGGCAAACTGTCCCGCTGCGTTGCATGCAAAATCTAAAATGATTGGTTCATTTAAAAGTATCTCGACCTTGGTTAGATGAATTTCACTCTTCTCCTATCGGTCTCCAAGCACTACTAACCCTTGTTCTTGATCTAAGATTAACTATCCCTATTATGGGTCAAGTTATTAGATGAATATTGATAGCTTCAAATCTCTATTGTTATTCCCTTTTCCCAATCTCTACCTCTCTCTCAAGCAAGTTTAGAATGCAAGTGAGTTTTCAACTTTTGCAAATATTAGAAGATCAATTATAATGATGGAAATAATAATACACGCAGTCACACCGGTTCAGATGTGCTTCGCCCTTAACCCATTTTGTTAATTCCTCATTGTTCACACAACCCTAGTTATAGGGTTTAGCTACTCATTATTGCAAGAACACAAGAAGAATTCATGGAAGATAATGTAAATTGAATTATGAAAAGATGAATAAACTTTAATATCTCTACTTGAATTAAAACCATAAAGTCAATACTTGTGAAATTCCATTAAAACTGTCATGGAATCCCACAAAACAATGTAATAGAATAAAAATATTCTCCAACGCGTAAGAATAACCCTAAAAGAGTATTTATAGACTTAGAAATCCAAATCCTAACTAAAACAGGAAACTGATATCGGCTGCTTCGGACGAGAGGATTGTACGATCGTGTGTTGAACATATGACTGTCCCTTCCCTACTGTGCCTTCATACTAGATTTTTTTTCTTTTCAGATCATCCATCCCACGATAATAGTGTATGATCGTGCAATCATCATGCGGTCGTATGATCCGTCGTCTAGTCATGGCACACTTAACTTCTGCAGGTTGATTTTTATTGACATTGTACGATCGTGCCTTCTTCTTACGATCGTACAACCTCTTCGTCTGATGAACTACTGTACTTGACATCTCTGCTTCAATGTACGATAGCCTAAGCACGATCATGGTGAGATTCCACGATCGTGGTAAGGCTCCTTTGATGCGACTTTAGTCCAATTTTCTCTTTTTCCTCTGTAAGTCCTTGACAGCTTGCAAACACTTAACAAACACACTAAATCTACAAAAAGTACCCTTCGACTAACAATTATTCCTTTTTTTAAGAGTCTCAAGTGCCGCAAATTCATGGCACATCAATGGTGGTGGTGAAAGCTCACCGAAAAAAGTAAAGGAATAGGAGGCAGCTACTTAGCCAAAAATGGAAAGAGGGAAAAGAATTTGTTTATCCTAATTTGAAAATTTCCACCACTATTAATTGTGAAGAGAGTGAATTAGTTTTACAGACAAAATAAAACCATTCAAGAGCAAAACTGTGTGCTCAATACCATGGTTTTATAAAATTATGGGTTAAACAAAATCATGACTATTTGATCTTATCTGTGTAAAAAATATTTTCTCCATCTTTTATGAATTAATGGACTTATGATAAAAAATAAATTTTCAAATGTATTTAATGTTAGATAAAAATATGGTTTGAGTTTAGAACAAAAATGTTGATTTAATAAATTCAAACAACATCTATTTATAAAAACGACTGTGTAAAAAATTGATGACAGTCAATAATTAATTTAAATTAGTAATAAATTGATAAATATCCTAACATTTTCAAGAAAATAGATATTTATCAATAACTTGTGTTAAAATTGAACAAAATATGTAAAAATTGAATTTTGTGCTCTTTATCAAATAAGAAGCAGAAAAGTATTTGTTTTGAAAATGTTGGGCCAAAATTGGGTGTCAACAACTACCCCTTTTTCATTTGGGGATAATGAAAGAATCTTTGAATGAAGAAGTTGACGCGTAGACAATTTTTGCTAGATGAAGAAGAAAAAGAATGATATATGCAAAGAACAATATCAAACATTAATAGAACGTAGACAATACTCTTCGTTCGTTGGAAGGAATGGATTGTCTTTTGATAAAAGGGGAAAGGTTTTTCGAAGACAAAACATTCACGTACCCTTGACTTCACTTCCAACCTTACCTCAGTGTCGAGTTTGTGAGATACTGGGGATGCAAGACTGCGTACCTATTTGAACAAGGTAGTGGATCAACTTATCTCATTGAAAGTGGATAAATGGTCATCACCTTGATGACGGTCTGGAAAGTGGAGTCACCTTGACGTCGATTTGAATTCCACATGTCACTTCGAATGGGGTGATGTCCCAACATGTCTCATAATCACCTGTACTAAACTTATTAGTAGCAAATAAATTATAAGGGCAACTATGAATTGCGCATGTCTTATGCAACATGTCACTTTAAATGGGTTGACTTCTCACGTGTCTTATAATCACTTGCACTAAACTTAATACTAGCAAATACAATACAAGGTCAACTATGAATTGTGCATATCTTATGCAATATATCAATTTGAATCGGGTGACTTCCCAATGTGTCTCATTGAAAGGCGGATGACCTAACATGCCGCTTTAAATGGGTGACTTCCCAATGTGTATCATAATCACCTGCACTAAACTTATTAGTATCAAATTCAATGTGTCACAACGAAGGAGGTGACGATCCAACATAACATGTCACAAATATAAGAGTGACAATCCAAAAAAATATAAAATGTCACTTTGACAAAAGAACGACACAAATTAAATAAATGAACCCTATCGAAGAAATGATCTACGAGTTGCTTTGATAGATATTCAAATGTTGGTGCTTTCCGAAATTTCAATTTTTAATAGAAAAGATAACCAAGTCTTGACTGTAATTGATACCAAAAATTAGCATAGCCTAAAAATTTCTCTCTTGCTTCTCTTCTAACTTATAGCGACTTCAAGATAATTCCTATAGCTTAAAGTGGTACCGCAAACATACCTAAATATCGACAAGATTTTTTCATCTTCCTTCAAACAAAGATTTTAAGCTAGATTTATCCTCATGTTTCAAGTGCCCTCACAACAAAGTAAGGTCCTCATTTGCACATATTTAAAGCATTTGATTTGACGATATTTTGAGAATTACCCTCACACTCGAAAGAATGTTCAAAGCTTGCAACTGTGCTACCATAGGCTTAGCCCTAATGTAAGTTTCCACTAATGTGAGGGCATTTAGAATGAGATACTACAGGGCTTACTATCAACTTATAATATTGGCTTAGGGACGGGTAGGATATTGATTTGGGATAAGATTGACTTAATCCCTCTTTGAGCATCAAATTGAACTTGTACTTTTGATAATTATTACGCCTTGACACTTGATCTTCTTGGTGTCCATTTCATTTTTTTTGACTTCCTTGAGTTTTTAAATACTGAAGAATTCTGATATTTTTCTTTTCTTTTGAAGCTTCTCCCCTTTTGTCTTGAGTGTTCTTCTTCTTTATTTTAAATTTCTCCTGCGTTTGACTCTTTTCTTTCTCTTGAAGTCATTTTCGATCTTTGGCTTTTAGGAACTTTACATATTTTTCCTTTAGAGATTCAAAGTTGAGTTTTCTTCTGAAGTTTGCATATCTTCAGTATGCTCAATGAGGTCGGGCCAAAAGTGGGATAGTGTATGTAAGAACTTAAAAGGGTATTGGATAAGATGTGGTTGTCCAAAGAAGAGTCTTCAGGCTCAAAAGGGGACATACTAGAGATTAATGTCATTTGGTAGGCATTGAAAGGAACAAATGAATCAAAGAAGGCCTACGATCCTTTCACAGACCAAACATTACTCAGAATTTTGCCTCAATAAACATTCGGACCAAGTTCTAGATCACTAGTGCAATGCATTTGAATTTAATCAAAAAACTCACCACACAATGTACACAAAATAATGAGGTTGCTTTTATTCTTATCTCGAATGCATACAAGAGAACTTTTCGTATATCACAAAGGTAATGAGAGGTACCAAAAGAACCTAAGGTTCACCACGAATTCAACCTTCTTAATCATATTAATTATTTGGACGTTTTAACTATTTTGGCACCAACCAATTCAAAGACATGATTCTTACAAATACTTTTTTTAAAAAAAATTAAATAAGGGATACCGAACCCAAAGAGGGCTACATATGTATCTCACCCGAGAGATGAGAATCAGGTGTGCGTAGTTTGTGAAGATATGTATAAAATATATGCACAAAAAAAAATAATGTAAAGGTATAGAAAAACTCAGAACGATGCATTGTATATCAAGTGTTGACTGGCGTCTTTAGCCGGAGAGTGTCTCTCAATTGTTTGTGGGACCATTCATTGCTTTGATCATCTTGTTATTTTTGAGGAGACAATGTTCATGGCCTCTTGATTGTCTAAGAGAACCTCTTTTTGTTGTGTTCTCTTTCAAGATACTTTAAAAAATATGGGATTTCTTGATTATCCACGGAAACTGCATATTATTGTGACCATCCCTGATTGTCAATGAGGATGATTTTCCTACAAAGAGATGAGAAAAGAGTGAAAGCAGGGAAGTCATGAAAATTGTAATAAAATGAAAGAGTGTTATTACATAGTCAAAGACTCCCCTGATTGTCTTTCGAATTTTATATTGGTGCCTCGTAGAGTCCAAGGCCAAATGTAGAATGATTCTTAAAGTGCAACCTTCTTTGAATTTTTGAGGACCTTCCTCAAAATTTTTGCCCTAGTTTAGAACACAAAAGCACTTTCTTGAACTTCTTAAGCTGCTTTGAGTGAAATTTTTGAGACCTACTCAAAAATTCTGCCATTTTTCGGCTTCAACAAACTCTTGTAATGATTTTGTAACAAAATGTAATATTTTGTAGAATTTTTGAGACCTTCTCAAAAATTCTACCCCAGTTTTGATTTTAAAGGAATATGGAAAGCTTACAGGAAATATGACCAAGCCGTTGTGGCGCCTACGTATCGCGTTGAGCAAGTAATCAGGTCAAACATAGTTCTAAAGATTTTTGAATGAACAAATAATGTTTAAAATAAAACAAGTGTATCAAACACAAAATTAGTCAATCATGGATGAAGTAAATCATATAACACATAAACAGTAAATGACGCGTTCTAACATACATATGACCTTTTTGAGCCAAAGGTAAGCCTAACGATTGAAGGATATGTATGCCATTTGTAAAACATTCCATTGCCCCCAAAATATAATATGTACAAACCGATATGAATAGATCAAATGGGGATATAAAATAAGGGAAAAGGATATACAACAAATATAAGTCCCACGCAGGGGAGCAACCCTAAACTAATCCGCCTTGGAGGTCCTTCAATCTTGGACTTCTTTGAACTTTGAGCGCCTTTCATATAAAAAGTTGTCTACACATTTTCCAACCCCAAGGGAAAATGATCCTTATCAATTAGCATCAGATCCTTCTGGTAATCACATAAGGGGTGATTGTCCTTCTATGCCATGGGCCTTTTGGACACAAGGTGGTGTTACTAATAGGCCTGATACCCCTTGGGTACCAGATCACTTAGGTCAAAATGCCTATTAATAGGATTTGGCTTTGCTGTAACAGAGTTGACTAGAGTGATTTGTTTAATTGACTAGGAACCTGAAATGACACTTTTTTGAGCTAACATACCAAGTGACTGTTGACAGACTCAAATCAACTACTTTACTTAGATGTTCAAGGAAATTAGGGTCTTATAGTGAAGGACGATTGTGAATACTCACATATTCGCCATTTTTTCTAATGCCTAATGCTTTGCCAAGAGGCGAAATATGTCATGATTATGCAGCAATTAAATATTGTGGAAATTAAACAATTAATAAATAAATTATTAAGCAATGTAAACAATATATACGACACAAATAATCAACAAAATATACAAGGCAATGTAAAAATAGTAAAAAAATAAAAACTCCTCAATTAAAAAATAAAACCATAATGGTTAGAACCTTTATATCCCCCGTGGAGTCGCCATTTTGTCGCATCCCTATTTTCATAAGGCGTAATGTCGGGACTCAAAAACAATATATAATTATTTTAAAAAATTTAGAGAGTCGCTACTTAGTTTTAGGAAAAATAGGAAACCTTTTTATTTTAAAGAAAATTTTAGTTTGCGTAACCACTTAGATTCAGGGTAAGAGTTCAGGTTATTCCAAAAGAAAGGTGTTAGGCACCCTTCTGAATCCACAAAGGTGGGTCCCGGCTGAACTCATTTTTTCAATTGAGCAGATAAAATAACTTTTTTACAAGTATAATAAACTTAAAATATACACAAGAATAAAGTAAAACATGAATACCGAAGATGGCCTAGTCTTCACCTATCGCTAAACAAAATATATAAATATAATGAATAATTCAAAATGGTTCTCGAATTCAAATTTGAGTGTCTACTTTGGAAAGCAACTCCAGGTACCTATAAAAATATAAATAAACAAATAAATTAAAGAAACAATAAACGAAAAGTAAAACCCATCTTCTATACATGGGAGATTTTGGAAATCGATGAAAATTTCTTCATCGGCCCAATATTAAAACATGAATAGAAGAAATAATCAAACAAATTTAAAATAAAATCCATCTTCTATAGTGGAAGGCCTCAAAAATTTGACGGAAAATTTTTATCATCGGTTAAGTATAGAAACTTAATATAAAATAATTTAACTTGAAAATATATCCACCAGCCAAATGTTAAAGAGAACAAAATAGTCCAAAAATTCATAAACATAATGATATTACAAGAAAACAGTGAAAATTGTGGAACATCCACAAATCCATCAGGGAAAAGATATGAAACTATAGACAATCCTTTTAAGAATATCATAAATAAAGCACTAAAATAACTAGGAGTAAAACATAAAAAAATAGACAAACTCAAGTAAAATAAGAACATTTATATGGTGTCACTGGATTTAATGGAGGTCAATGGAGAATTTTAAGAATGTGATAATGTAACGACCCTTTTCGTCCTTACGTCTAAGTCTCCCATTTAAAAATTTGGTCTAAGATTCTTCCTGGATTTGAAGTTATAAATTTAAGGTTAAGCTAGTTTCGGATGATATCTGAGAGAGGTATGGTCTAGGGAAATCAAATAATGAATTGGGTAAGTGTGGTAGTGTTTCACTTAATTTATAGTTAGCTAAGACGATAAGGAATCCCTAGGATTTAACGGAATTGAATTCGGGAAAGTAGAACTCCCGAAATTGATCTTAGCATAGAGGGTATTGTTTGGGATGTCTTGGATTTAAGGTGCGTTGTGCAAAAGTGGATTCTTGGAGGAAATTGGATATTCTATCCCATATAAGTCACTATATTAACGTACACGTCGCTATAGCAACATGCCCAAAAGCAGAGAAAGTCCCGCTATAGCTACCAGTCAACGCGGTCAAAGGTCACTATAGAGGCATGTGTTGCTATAGCGATGTATCGATAGCGACATACGTCGCTATAGCGACATAAATCATTGTTTTATCCCAAAACCCCCCAAAATGGTTTATTTTTCTAAAACACATTTTTAGGCAAAGAAGAGGCAATTTTGGGCGAACATCACTAGTTTTTCATCATTCTCCTTTGTTAAGGTAAGGAATTCATCCTTGTTAACTAGTAAATTGATAATCTAGCCTTTGAATTTTTAGTTACGTAGTTTGGTGAGGGTTAAGGGCTGGTTTTATTTGATTTTCTGGTGCAAGGAGGTAATTTAGGTAAGAAACCATTGGGTTTTGGTTAATGATCGTAAAATTACTCTTGCATGTTGTTAATTCACTAAATTATCTATGGAATTGATAGTTTTATGTGAATTATTGTAGAAAATCCCTAGAATGGGGAGGGAATGATCATGAACTTGGCCTTAGGGTTTGGGAATGAGTTATACTCCCCAATGTGGTAGGTCATTTCATTGATTTTGTATTTTGTATTTGTCTCTAGACCAAAACCAAGCAGAAATTGCATGAAAGGGCAAGGTTCAGGCTTAGTTAGGTTGTGAAAGCTTGAATGAAGTAGGTGATGGTTATGTAGTTTAATCCAATTTGTGTTATATGTGCATGTTTACTATTTCTTAGTATTGCCTGTTAGTACATGTTGATTAGCATGGTCACTTTCAAATGAATTTTTATGTAAAATTTGTGCATATTATAAGTGTTGGTTGGTATCATTTTTGGTATGATTTTGTTATATTCTATTGTTGATTGTGGAATGTGAAATGACCCGGAGGGTCATTTTCCCCATTTTCATGCTTTTAATGCATTTAGAGCTTTCCTACAATTGCCTTAGGTCACTTATGACTTGTTGGGACTAACAGTTCGATTATCGGGCAGTTTGTTTGGTTTTTAGAGCCATTTCCCTATTTTTGAGCTTTTAAAGTTTAAAATAGGGCCTTGGGCCTAGACCTCAAGTAAATGGCCTTAGATGCCTTTTTTGACCATCTCATCGGCTCCAGAACGTTGATTTAAGGCTAGGAGGACCCTTGGTTCGGGTCCCGAATGCAATTGAGCACACTTGCTTGTTTGGGTTCTTACACTTTTGCGCCAAAATAGTTAGATCTTGATTTGATGAATAGATTGACCCTATCAGCTTGGAATTCTATTCTGGAGCCTTCTATTTTAGAGCTTAAAGCTTTTCCATCCCATCTATGTTGTGAATTATTGGGACCCAACAATACGTTGCTAGTTAGTATTGTTGCTAATTTGGTATATTGGTAGGTTAAGGCTCCATTTTCTATTTTGGAATAGTTCAAGAGGGACATTGGATGGTCCATTACTGATATCATTGCGATTCCACCTAGAATTTACAGACAAACATAAAATCCAACTTGAGCCAAATTAGGTTCCTAGTATTGAGAACCAATGTAAACTTAATCTACCTATGAAAGAGGTAGTTAATAAGTAAATTATCAAGTGGTTGTATGCTCGTGTGGTTTATCCTATTGCTGACAGCAAATAGGTAAGTCTGGCCCAATATGTACCGAAGAAGGATGGAATCATCGTGGTTCCAAATGAGGAGAATGAGCTTATTCCTTTAAGTCAAGTCACTAGTTGGAGAGTATGCATGGATTATAGGAAGCTGAACATATGGACTGAAAAGTATCACTTTTCAATGCCTTTCATGGATCAGATATTAGACCATCTTGCTAGTAGAAAATGGTAATGTTTTCTTGATAGATACTCGGGTTACAATCAGATTTCAATTGATCCTGAGGACCAAGAGAATACCACTTTCACTTGTCCATATGGGGCATTTGCATCCAAGAGAATGCCTTTTGATTTGTGTAGTGCCGGTGACCTTTCAACGATGTATGATGTCCATATTTTCTGACATGGAGAAGGACACTATTGAGGTATTTATGGTTGACTTCTTGGTTGTTGGTGATTCATTCGAGTATGGTTTAGCCCATCTTGCTAGTGTGTTAAGAAGATGTGATGATTGTAACTTGGTGCTAAATTGGGAGAAGTGCCACTTTATGGTAAAAAAAAGGAATAGTGCTTGGTCATAAAATTTTGAAGAAAGAGATTGCAGTGATTGAAAAATTTCTTTAACTAATTTTTGTAAAAGGTATTCAAATCTTCTTAGAGCATGCTGGGTTTTATCACAGATTGATCAAGGATTTCTCTAAAATTTCACATCTTTTGTGCAAGTTGTTGGAGAAGAAGGTGAAGTTCATTTTCCACGATGAGTGCCTTAAAGCATTTGAGTTTCATAAATGGAATTTGATTTTATCCCTTATTATTATGTCACCCAATTGATTTATGTCGTTTGAGGTTATGTGTGATGCTAGTGGTGTGGCACTAGGAGCAGTCCTAGGCCAAAGGCTAGAGAAGATTCTACATTCAATCTATTATGCTAGCAAAACACTTAATCCTACTCAGAAAAATTATACTGTGACTGAACAAGAGTTGCTTGTTGTAGTGTTTTCTTTTCAGAAATTTCAATCTTACTTGCTTGGCACCAAAGTGATTATACATACTGACCATGCAACTCTTAGGTACCTTATGTCTAAGAAGGATACGAAGCCAAGGTTGATTCATTGGGTACTTCTGTTACATGATTTTGACTTTGAGGTTAAGGATTGAAAGGGGACCAAAAATTAAGTGGCTGACCACTTAACACAGCTTGAAAAAGAGGCAATGTTGAAGTTAAAAGATGATCTTGAGATAGATGACACTTTTCCAGATGAGCAGGTATTGGATGCATCCCAAGACTTGATTCCACAGTTTATAGATTTTGCCAATTATTTTGTAAGCAATGTGGTACCCCAAGATCTTTCATTTCAGCAGCAAAAGAAATTTATGGATGATGTGTAAAAATTCTCCTGGGATGAGTCATACTTGTTTCGAATTTGTGTCGACGGATTGATTCACAGAAGTGTTCCTCAGGTTGAGATGATTATTATTCTTGAGGCATGCCATTCATCACCAATTTAGTCATCATAGTGGTTCACAGACTGTGATTTTGTAATGTGGTACTACTGGACCACCATCCATAGAGACGCACATGACTACGCAAGAGCTTGTGACTAATGCCAAAGATAATGAAGAATCTCATGAAGACAAGAACTCCCAATGACCACAATACTAGAGCTTGAGTTATTTGATGTATCTTTCAAATTCATTAAAATTTCATGTACTGATTCTTGAATGCCCTTTATAGTAGAATATTCATGTGGGACTTTCTCAAATTTTACATTGATTTCATGAGCCCCTTTATGAGCTCGTATGGTATGAATTGTATTCTGGTTGTGGTCGATTTTGTGTCAAAGTGGGTGGAAGCAGTTGAGCTTCCAAACAATGAATGGAAGTGTGTGACCGTATTTATGAGGAAGAACATATTTTCTAGAATTGGCACTCCAAGGGCAATCATTAGTGATGGACGCTCACATTTTCGCTATCGTGTTTTTAGTGCCCTGCTTGAGAAATATGGTGTGAAACTTATGGTGGCCACACCCTACCATCCTCAGACAAACGGGCAAGTTAGGGTCACCAATTATGACATCAAGTCCATTTTGTTGAAGACTGTGAATGCTAATAGAACAGACTAGGCTAGAAAGTTGGATGATGCATTATAGTCTTACCAGACAACATTTAAGACCCCTATTGGAGCTTTTCCATTTCAGCTTGTGTATGGCAAGGCTTGCCACTTGACTATTGAACTTGAGCATAAAGCATTGTGGGAGTTGAAGAGGTAGAATCTAGAATGGAGTGACACAGCAAAGCTGAGACTTGAGCAACTAAATGAGATGATTAATTCCATCTTAGAGCATATGAAACTTCAAGCGTTGGGATAATTGTTGGAACTCGTTGGAACAACTCCTACGAACTCGTTGCAAATCAACTTATAGTTGTTGGAACCAACGAGTTTAAGGAACAATTGTTGCTACGTACTATGATCATCCTTATGTTTATAAGTTCCTAGGTAAGTTTTCTTCACCCTTTTGGAACGAGGACACACAATGATCATTGTATGATCGTACGATCGTAGATACAAGTCATTTGTTGGATCATAAATTTTTAAAATTACCCAATCCAACCCTACCCCTCTTATTTTTATTTCCCCAATACTTATACCCTAAGACCTGATACACCCCTACTCACATTCAAACTCTAATTGCACATTAGAAATACGATCAAAAAGTAAAGTAGGAGCAAAAATTTGATTCTAACCTAGAATCTGGAGCAAACTCAACTGTTCTTAATCGTGTCATCCCTTCGTTCCACAAACTCCTCGCACATTCAAGTCACTTGCACTCTTTAAGAAGTAAGTTATATTCTCATTCTTAAAGTAATTTATTATTCTTAGATATAAAAGAGAAGTTGAAATCAATGATGCTTGTTGAGTGCTAAGTGGATGTTCAATGGTGTTCGTAGTGAACTAGGTGCTTTAAACTTAATTTACTAATGTACATTGTGAGATCCTTTTAAATGATGGGGATGGTGGAGGAGAAGTTTGAGTAGCCTTAGTATCAAAATAGGGTCAAGTCCATGAGTTTTAAACTGTTCTAAAGTCAATGTAAACTCAATGATGCAACCAACGATCATTGTTTCTATGTACGATCATTGGTTGGATCATTGTGGGTGCCATATTTCAAGGTCGTAGGAGTTCATCAAATGACCATGTCCAATAACCGTCATATCTTAGTACGATAGTTGGTGGTATTTGTCTGATGTGAGAACCTTCAAGAAAATTTGAGAGGGGCTTTCTACGATCGTACTATCTTACAACGATCTCTCAATCAATCGTATGTATGAAGTACTGTTTACCTATTTCTATTTTATTTTGAGAATAACTATTTGTTGTACAGGTACTATTGCACCCAAATAGAACAAGAAGAAGTTGGATGAGGCACTACGTAAAGATATAGCCAAGAAGCAGGCACCAATGGACTTGCCTTCAACCACAGAGAGTGAATTGGAGGAATCTAGTGGTTCGGAGGTTGATTTCTCTTCATGTGATACTGATGATCAGTACAAACCTCAAACTACTAGATCCAAATCTGCCAAAGCTCAGGCCAACCTTCCACAACATGGGTGCCCGCGGCTACTCCTATTAAGCCTTCCCAGTCTGAAAAGGGAGACCAAGCTTCGAACCCAAAGAGGGTGAGCCTGAGGCTGATAGGTGCTGAGGATGATATGAGTTCATCTGAGGATGATGACTCTATGGATAGATCTGGTAGTGCATATTCAGAATCTTCTAACAGAGCTGCTGCTGATGTTCCATCTCAAAAGGGGGAAGACCAGAGGTGATGGAGTATCCTAAAGTACTAGGACAACTATTCTGATGGGGTTTCCCTAAACACCAAAGGGAACCAAAAGTAAAGAATTCAAGAAGAACCTCGCATTCTACCTGAGGCATTATAAAGAGTTCCAGAACTGAACTGGGTGTTCGAAAAATATAAGCTGGGCTGAATGACCAAATCTATATGTAATTATGGAGTTGGGTTGGTAAGAGAGCCAACTATGTTACGATAATTAAAAACATGACTCCTTTTGGGAAGGAGAAAGATATGAGGAAGCAGCCCAGATTAGACACGATGATAGTACAGGGTGAAAATATTGATATCTCAAAGAAGGTTGTTTCTAAAGCCTTTTTTTGTGATGACTTTGAACGGGTAGCAGAAACTCTAGAATATGATTACCAAATGACGAAGTTGAAAAAAGTGAAGTAGTTGAGTACTGATGATAAGTTGATACACTACAAGTGGTTGGCTGGCCATATTTCTGAAATGAAGGAAAGAGCGAAATGGGTAAATGGTGCAGCTATCTACAAACATACATTGAGCTTCACCTCTAGGGCTTGGTGGAACATTGTCAGGCACCATATAGTACCGATCAGAAATGACAACACACTTAGTGCTGACAAAGTGAGAATGGGAGCAGCCTTTAAGGTTGAATTTCGTGCATCATTATGGATGAGATTAGGGAGAGGGGAAATGCTTTTTCACACTACCCTACCCTTCCCGAGTTTGGTGACTTTAATGTGTTGGAAGTCACATGTTCCTTCCATCCCAACTGTTGATAGGTTTCCTGGCTGACTAAGACCAAAAGATATAGCATTGATCAAAGAAAATTTGAACTCGGTGGCTCGAGCTGGGGTCCTTGGATATATTTTCCCTCACAGGAAATAGAAGGGGCTGGACCTACTATCGAGATTCCAACTTTCGAAGCTGATGCTACTTTATCTTCCATACCGCATCCCACAGCACCTTTGGGTGCACTTTAGTCTGTGCCTTCATGCTATTCTTTGGTACCTAAAGCCTTTATAGAAAAGATAATGAGAAATTAGGTTGTTCTTGACACGAGGATCAAGAAATTAGAGGAAACAATAAAACCCTATGTGCAGGATGATATTAAGGCTGTTGTACGGGGTATGCAGACCCATTTTAACTATTTTGAGAGACGGATGATGGAGAAATTTGAGAGTGTCTAGGATCCTGATTTGAGAAAGGTCTTAACTGAGCCAGTCGAGTTGAAAAATATGGTGAAGGAGCTTTCTGAGTGGCAGTTCCCAATTATTCAGCGTCCACCACTGCCCATTATGGAGGATTTTGATATTGACGTTGATATTGTTGTATGGAAATTCTATACCTAGTCCCAGGAAGATGGGACAAGGGTAAGGAATTAGATGAGATGGTGGATAAGACAGTTAATGATACGCATCCCCGTAAGAAGAGAAAGAGGAGGGAAAAAGACTGGAAGAAGAAGAAAGATATGGATGGTAGAAGACGGTAACATCCGAGAGAGAGAGGACCTCCGAGGTGCATATTTCAGAGAGGATTGAGGTCCTACATGATGTTGTTACTGCTGATGCTGCTAATTTTGTTGAGAGTGGAGGGGGTACGGAGATTTCCCCTACGAGACCATCATGAAGTGCAGCGACCACCACCGGTACCAACTTGAGTCTGAATGCCACATCCACTGCCGAGGCCACTAAAGCTTGAGAGCATGGAGGGGTTGCATCTGTGACCCCGATAGATCAGTCCATAATAGGTGTATAGTGCGCCACAGGTATGTCTCTGCCCTAGTTTCATTATTTTTATACATTGGCACATTGCACAGTTTCTATGTTTAGATTGTCGCGTCCCTATTTTCATAAGGAGCAACATCGGGAATCAAACAATATATAATTGTTTTAGAAAATTCAGAGAGTCACCAACTAATTTTAACAAAACTAGGATACCTTTTTATTTTAAAGAAAATTTTAGTCTGCATAGCCAATTAGATTATAGGTAAGAGTTCAAGTTATTTCAAAGGGAAGGTGCTAGGCACCCTTCGGATCCACAAAGGTGGGTCCCGGTTGAACTTATTTTTTTTAATCAAGGCAATAAAATAACTTGTTCACAAGTATAATAAACATAAAATATACAAAATGAATAAAGTAAAACATGAATAACGAAGATGGCCTAGTATATACCAAAATATACACAAACAATAAAGTAAAACCTGAATTATGAAGATAGCCTAGTATTTGTCTATCGCTAAACAAAATGAATAAATATAATGAATAATTCAAAATGGTTCTATAATTCAAATTCGAGTGTCGACTTCGGAAAGCAACTCCGGGTACCTATAAAAAACATGGTAAACGTATTAGTAATGAACAAATATATGTAAAAAAGAAATTAAAGAAATAAAAAAGAAAAAGTAAAACCCATCTTATATACATGGGAGGCCTTAGAAATCAATGAAAATTTCTTCATCAACACAATATGAAAATTGAATAAAATAAATAATCAAACAATTAAACTTAAAATAAAATTCGTCTTTTATAATGGAAAGACCTAGAAAATCCAGCGATTTTTTTTATCATCGGACAAATATCGAAACTTGATATAAAATAATTGAACTTGAAAATATATCCACCAGCTAAATCTTAAAGAGACGAAAATAGTCCGAAAATTCAAAAACATAATGATATTATGAGAAAACAATGAAAATTGTGGAAAATCAACAAAGCCATCTGGGAAAAGATAACAAACAGTACACAATCCTTTTATTAATACCATAAATAAAGAACTAAAATAACTAGGAGTAAAAGATAGCAAAATAGACAAACTCAAGTAAAATAAATACATGAATATGGTGTCACTGGATTTAATAGAGGTCACCAGAGAATTCAAAGATTGTGAAAATCGATCCAACAATAGTAAACAAGTAGATTCAATCACACACATACAAAAATATAAAGAAGAAAAATGATAAAGGGCTTACCGGAGTCGATTACATTGAAGGAGAGTGACGGGATGGTTGTTGATTCTCGTTATTTTAGTGGTCAGAGTTATTGTCTTCGCTGGAGCTTAGAGCTCATTGGATTGTTGTTGTTCGGTAGTTCGCCATCGCTAGAGCTTTGTGGGTCATCGTTAATGGCATCGTTGTGGAGCTGTTGTTTTCTCTGGACAGATCTGAGCTTGATGCAACTGCGGGTTTAGGTTTTTGTGGTTGTGGATGACGATGGTGGTGATTTGGTAGCTATCTGGTGATTATTGTTGGTGCTCCAGTTCATCGGAGCTATGAGCTCATCAGAGTTGTAGAAAATAGAAAATAGGGGAGGGGGGTGGAGGACATTGGTGAAAACTAAAGGTTTGTACATTAAATCAAGTGCTTACTGGGAGGTAACCAGTTTTGCCAATTCACTTACGGGGAGGCAACCTAAACAAAAGATGTGCCTGTGATTTTTGTAAAAGATACGGTCGATGATTACAGAAATCCCTGTGGCTAAATTAGCTAAATTTGTTAATGTCACCCAAACTATACCTCCAAAAAAGTATAACACGGTCACTGTATAAAATATAGAACCCAACTAGGTTGGGGTCGATCCCACAGGGAATAGAATGAAATTCTATCGAGAGTTTGTTTGAGTAATTGGCAAGTAAATAAAAAGAGGGTTTTTTTGTAAACAAATAGTAACAATAACAATTGTTGATTGTCGAATTTGTGATTAATACGAGAGAGGCACTAGGACTGTGATCCCCATGATTCCTTAACTACACCGGTTAGTTGTGCTGGCAAACTGTCGTGCTACGTTGCATGCGAAATCTAAAATGATTGGTTCATCTAAACGTATCTCGACCTTGGTTAGATGAATTTCACTCTTCTTCTATCGGTCTCCAAGCACTACTAGCCCTTGTTCTTGATCTTAGATTAACTATCCTTATTATGGGTCAAGTTATTAGATTAAGATTGATAGCTTCATATCTCTGTTGTTATTCCCTTTTCCCAATCTCTACCTCTCTCTCGAGCAAGTTTAGAATGCAAGTGAGTTTCCAACTTTTTCAACCATTAGAAGATCAATTATAATGAAGGAAATAATAATACACGCAGTCACACCGGTTCAGAATTGCTTTGCCCTTAACCCATTTTGTTAATTCCTCATGGTTCACATAACCCTAGTTATGGGGTTTAGCTACTTATTATTGCAAGAACACAAGAAGAATTCATGAAAGATAACGTAAATTGAATTATGAAAAGATGAATAAACTCTAATATCTCTACTTGAATTAAAACCATAAAGTCAATACTTTTGAAATTCCAATAAAACTGTCATAGAATCCCACAAAACAATGTATCAAAATAACAATATTGTCCAACACGTAAAAAAGAGTATTTATAGACTTAGAAATCCAAATCCTAACTAAAATAGGAAATTGATATCGGCTACTTCGGACGAGAGGATTGTACGATCGTGTGTTGAACATATGACCGTGCCTTCCCTATCGTGCCTTCATACTAGATTGTTTTGCTTTTCAGATCATCCATCCCACGACAATAGTGTACGATCGTGCAATCATCATGCGGTCGTGTGATTCGTCGTCTGGTCATGGTACACTTAACTCCTGCAGGTTGATTTCATTGACATTGTACGATCATAATATACGATCGTGACTTATTCTTATGATCGTACAACCTTTTCGTTTGATGAACTACTGCACTTGACATCTCTGCTTCAATGTATGACAGCCTAGGCATGATCGTGGTAAGATTCCACTATCGTGGTAAGGGTCGTCTGATGCCACTTTGGTCTAATTATCTCTTTTTCCTCTCTAAGTCCTTCACATTCTGCAAACACTTAACAAACACATTAAATTTACCAAAAGTACCCTTCGATTAACAAATATTCCTTGTTTTAAGCATCTCAAGTGCCACAAATTTACGGTACATCAACGCCCTCAACTTAGAATATTTGCATGTCCTCGGGCAAACAAAATACTTAACCTAACTACGACGCTCAACCTAGAGCAATATCAAGATCACTAAGACAGTCGGATTTTCAAAACACACATGCACATTATTTCAAAACAGTTAACACCCTCCACTTTTACCAAAAACAACCAATGCAGTGTATGTGCTATGCAAGTACTAAAACACAATGTAATTAGGATATGGCAATAGATTGTATCTAGACAATCTGACTCATTGACCAATACACTTACTCGAAAAATAAAAAACTAGACTACTGCCCTATGCCCTTACAACAAAGAATTCCCCACTCACTCAATATACGCAATATAATCTCATATCGGGACTGAATCAAATCTTTTTTTTTTAACGCACCCACTTCCTTTCTTCTTTATTTCCACGACTTAAAATTCATACCCAACTTTTATGCACCCCTATACAATAGCCACCCTCAACTTAGGCTATTTGCCTGAGTTGAGGTACACACTATCCAAGGAGGGACCAAGGCCAAAGAAGGTTCATTGTAAAATTGGGTTGGTGTTATGGGTAGTTCCAAGAAATGGTCTAAGGGTCAAATTTTGGATTCAAGGGGTGCATGAATATTTGGTAGGTCATTTTAGGATAAGTGAACTAATTCAAAACATGGCCTATGATCCTTTCCTAACCTTTAATTCTATGTCTTTTAGCGAGACTAACGGGGCAAGTTCTAGATTGCACACACACCCTGACTAAGTAAAACCTCAATCACTCGTGGCTTAGGTATTTTATCTAGGTCACTACCTATTTATTTCATGCAAGGTCAGTCAGGTTATTCTATTTACAATCCTAATGCCATATCTAGAGCCTACATTGGTTTCAGTACCACACATGCACACGTTCCATCACCAAAATCAAGTAGAGATTTTCATTTGTGGTATACCCCAACCCTAATCATGAAATCATGCAATGTCCCCATTGCATAAAAGTAGATAAGACATTGAAAACCAAGGGGAAAGGGACATACCTGGGGTGCCCTAGGCACCGATTGAAGATGGGTCACGTGGGGGTATGGTTGGGTCCCCCATAGTGACATCAACAATAGTGACCTCAGTTGTATCCGAGGTGCTCAAACTCTTGTGGGCCTCAATAGTGGAAGAGGTACTCAAGTCAACGTTGGCCCCAATGGTGGTCGGGGCACTAATAGGAATAATAACAGGGGTTATCTCCGAACCCCCTCTAGTAGTTTAACCCTCCAAAATGACTGCCACGGGGTTCTCCTTAGTTACTCTTTCTTTTCTTTTTCTCTTCATTCCAGATTTCTTCATACTTGGCTCGCTATATGCACTATCCCTTGGCCTCTTCCTCTGCTCAAGGCCTCTGTCCTCCTCCTCATCAACAAATTTGTCTAACTGCTTAATACGAGGAACATAGAATGGAGTAATCAAGGATTTAATTTCCTCCTCAGGTAATACCACTGACGACATAGATAGTGGCGGAGGCGGAGAAGCCATATCAAGTCTGTCAGCAAGGGCCTTAATGGCTGCCTTAAACTCATCAATGTCTGCCCAGATTGGTGCCTAGTTGGGTGCCTACACTATATCAAGGAAGGCCATGACCCGACACTCCATATACTATCCATGCGTGTCTGTACCACCCATACTGCTGCACAAATCTAATCATCAAAGTAGGGATTGACCTCTACCTCTAAATTTTGGATTCGGGCATTGTGTAATTTCTGGTTTTGGATTATGTCTACCAACTGAGCTGCTGAAATCAAAGTATAACCTTCCAGAAATAATGGTCTAGACTGGGTAGTAGCAGATGGTGCTGAAGACTGGAAAGCACCGACGTCAGAAGCGGATGGTATATTAGTTGTGGCATCCCCACCTACCTCTGGGATCCCCAAACTGCTAACTGTCACTGCTGGGTTATTCACATCTTTAATCATGGCCAAGTTTGTAGTCTTAGTGGGCTAAAGAAATCTGTCCACTAATGATATCTGAGAGACATCTACATTCTGCAGTAGCTGAGTCACCAAACATGGAAATGGCAGTGTGGAGCTACTCTCAATAGCTCAGTCTCGAATATTTTGTGCAATAATACGTGGTACATTCATCGCCAAACCTGATAGAAAAGAGGCAATCGGGCATGCATTTGTTGCACTAAGTGTGTTTTCATTTGCTGTGGGTGCTAGACAATGCCTTATAATGGACTACCACACCTTAGCAGTGAATTTCAGGCTCTTTTTTGTGATATAAGAACCATTTACCCATGTAGCCTATGTGCCAGCCTCTGCAATAACACCTGCCAACCAATTGAAATGCATGGTTTTGTCTGCATCAGTCAATATTTTGACCTTCTTCAACTCGGTCATCCGATAATCAAACTCAGGCATTTTTGCTGGAAAAGTAAATTCAGTCCTGAATAAAACCCTGGAAATTACCTCCTCAGAAATATCAACTACCTTCTCCCGAACTAGGACAATGTCCAATCGGGGCTGGTTTTTCATGTCTCAATCTTTGCTAGAAGGAGTCATGTTCTTTATTGTCGCGGCATAGTCCATATAGAACTCCCTCACAAGCTCTCTACTATATATATGGAGTGGCCTAGTCATCCACCAAAATTGGTACTGCTAAAATACTTGGGCCGTCTCCGGCATCTTCACCAAAGACTCATTCAAAATGCGAGGTTCTTCCTGGATGCTCCTTTGCATGCTACTTTTTTCCTTGATAGCAACCCAGTCCAAGTAATATTGCTGGGCATTCGGAAGGAGTAATCACATAGGACCAGGTCCCCTCTGACTGGACTCTGACGGAACATCAGTGTTTGAAGTTTCTAAGTGTTACTCCTCTTCACCCTCCTCCAAAGAAGAAGCATCAACATCTACACCCCCGCCTTCGTGGGTCGCCTTCTTTCCCTTCTCAGACTGGGGAACATGGATGGGGTTAGCAGCCTCAATAATAGCCTTGGAGGTTGTATCCTTCTTGTCCTTCTTCTGGTTCCTAGTCTCCATTATTGTAGCTTGATCGGAAGAGGAGCTAATATCATACTTTTCTTCCGATCCGCTATCATAAGACCCACTCTTCGAGCTACTTTATGGGGACCTCTCCTTTGAAATCTTCTCTCAGAGAGCCTACTCAGAAGCTGCCTTAGATTTGGGTGCCATAGTACTTGTATTAGAAACACATATTAGTTTATATATTACAACAGACACAGGTATAGTAAAACAATTAGACGATTTGCATGATCGTACCATCTCATCGTAGGTTGGTCTCTTTAAATATAACTTGCAGTAAAACACTTAGACAATCAAAACATACGATCATGCAATGAAGGAATGATTGTACCATCTAATCGTACATTGGGTATCTGAAACCACTAATTCTTAGTCACATCAGACGATTACATCCCACGATTGTATAATGATATCATGATCATGGGTTGTGTTCTTCTGATGAGCTCCTGATACTTAACATCCAGTGTCGAACAATGATCCAACCTACGATCGTAGGTAAAACCCATGATCATGTGTTGGGTCGTAATTTTTCAAACACACTAGTTTTGATGAATTTATCATTGGGACCCATAATTTACCCTTTTTTGACCCCACTTTTGACTATATATATATATATATGTAGTACGAAATGAAAAGAAGAAGAAAAAAAATTGCAAACACTATCGGGTACTCAGACTTCCCCTGTGTATGTTGAACAAACAGTCCCATTACATACTCTTAAGCAAAGTTAAACAAACCCACATAAATAATAAAGTAAAAGTCATCCTTTTTAAATTGCAAAGTTTAGGAAAACTTACTAGATGAAGTAGAAGTGATGAGATCTTGAACAAATTTTTGGAATCTGACAAATCTTGGGGAACCGAAGTTGTTTTTGCCTTGGAAAGAGGTAGGGTTTGCTTTCTTTTACTTTGAAAAATGTTTGGAGAATGAATGGGATAGTTTCAACATCTATTTATACCCTTTTAACTTATTTTGGGTCAGGTTGGGTCGCGATTTAAAACTACCAGCCCCCCTCAGACGAGGGATTTTAAGATCATGGTTTGCTTTTATGATCGTGCATTCCTTGGGTACATTGATAGAACCAGTAAAATAACCTAGGAACATACAATCCTTTCGTACGATCGTAGGTTCAATCCACAATCGTGCCTTTGTATCATATGTGTGATGCCCAGTTTTAGTGGTTTGCAGAAATATCATCAGAAGATGAGGAGACACCGTCGAACTATCAATGTACGTTTGTGGTTTCCAATAGTGGGATGAATCCTTCATTTCTACCTTGCAGGACTCTTATCAGACAATACAACCCATGATCGTACAACATTTGTACGACCGTATAATCCCTACCGTGGGTTCAGTATGGAGTTCAGTTCATCATCATTTTTTTCCTGTAGCTTCCTGCATCCAGAACAAACATTACCCTATAAAAGTAAAGTACAAATACTTGGGTTGCCTCCCAGTAAGTGCTTGATTTAATGCGACATGATGTGGCTAAATTGGTTAATCAGACTTTACCAACCAGCCCATGGGTTGCCTCCCATGAAGCACCTAATTTAAGGTTGCGGTACGACCCAGCTCCATTGACTACTTAGACTTCATCAAGGCTAAACTTCTCACACGTCCGTATTTCTTCCATAGTTCCCACATAGTACTTCACACGCTGACCATTGACCTTGAATAAGACATCGTCATCATCATTTAGCTCAACTACCCCATACGGGAATACCCTAACCACACTTAATGGTCCAGACCATTTGAACATTAATTTTTCAGAAAACAAATGAAGTCTGGAGTTATAGAGTAATACCCAGTCTCCCGGCTGAAATTCTCTTCGTTCAATCTTTTGATCATGATATATATTCATCTTCTCTTAATACAGTGCTGAACTTTCATAAGCCCAAAGATGAAATTCATCCATCTCATTCATTTGCTCTATTCTCAATTTGGTCGCTTCGCTCCATTCTAAATTCAGCCTCTTCAATGCCCATAATGTTTTATGTTCAAGTTTGACAGGCAAATGACATGATTTACCAAACACCAACTGATATGGAGATGCACCAATCAGCCTCTTGAAAGCAATTCGATATGCCCATAATGCATCATCCAATATTCTCACCCAATTAATCTTATTAACATTCATAGTCTTTGCCAAAACAGACTTAATCTCATGATTTGACACCTCACCTTACCCGCTCGTCTGAGGATGATAAGGTGTTGCCACTTTGTTTTTGACACTATATTTTTCAAGCAGGGCTTTGAACAACCGATTACATAAGTGGGATCCTCCATCACTAATGATGAATCGGGGTGTTCAGAATCGTTAGAATATATTCTTTTTCAAAAATACCATGACACTTCTTCCTTCATTATTGGGAAGTACAATTGCCTCCACCCATTTAGAAACATAGTCAACAACTATCAAAATGTATATCATCCCATGGGAGCTCAGGAATGGTCCCATAAAGTCAATACCCCACACATCAAATAGTTTGAGCTCAAGAATAGTTGTCATTGGAAGTTGGCATTTGTGCGAGATGTTCCCTTGCCTTTGATATTGGTCAGAAGCCCGAGCATAATAATTAGCATATTTATAAATTGTGGGCCAATAATACCCATATTGTAAGATCTTATGAGCATTTTGCGTACCTCCACGATGGCCCCCAACTAGAGATGAATGACATGCTTCCAAAATACTCATCATCTCAACCTCTGGAATACACCTTTGACTATTACCATCCACACACATCCTAAAAAAATAAGGCTCATTCTAGAAGAATTTTCTCACCTCATGCATGAATTTCTTCCTCTGCAGATACGACATATCTTCTGGGACTAGATCACTTGCCAAAAAAAGGCAAAATCTGCAAACCATGGGATTAAATCTTGTGATGCTGCCAAAACTTTCTCATATGGAAAATTATCATCAATATCAAGATCATCCCATAATTTAAGTATGACCTCCTCCTCAAAGCGTAATAGATGGCCTACAACCTGATTCTCAGTCCCCTTTTGGTCGTTGACCTCAAAGTCAAATTCTTGTAATAGAAGCACCCACCAAATCAGTCTTGGCTTATTATCCTTCTTTCACATAAGTTATCTAATTGTTGCGTGGTCTGTATGCACAATCACCTTCGTACCAATCAAGTAAGATCAAAACTTTTCAAAAGCAAAAACCACCGCTAATAGCTCTTGCTTGGTCACAATATAATTTTTTTGGGCTAGGTTAAGTGCCTTGCTAGCATAATAAATTAGATGTAAAATCTTCTCACGCCTTTGCCCAAGGACTGCACCCAAGGCTACTCCGCTAGCATCAGGCATAACTTCAAATAACAACATCCAATTTGTTAAAACAATGATAGGGGCTAAAATCAACTTCTCTTTAAGACACTCAAATGCTTTCAGACACATCTAATCAAACAAAAACTTCACCTCCTTGTCTAAAATCTTGCATAATGGATGCGCGATCTAAGAAAAATCCTTGATGAATCTTCTATAGAAATCTGCATGACCTAAGAAACTTTGAACCCCTTTCACATAATAGGTTGAGGTAACTTTTCAAACACCTCAATCTTTGATTTGTCGACTTCAATGCCTTTCTGTGAGATCTGATGCCCCAATATGATACCCTCTTTCACCATAAAGTGACACTTTTCCCAATTCAACACTAAGTTGCAATCTTCGCATCTCCGTAGTGCATCAGTAAGGTGTGGCAAACTATTCTCGAACTAATCACCTACACTTGAGAAATCATCCATAAATACCCCAATAGTATCTTCCACCATTTAACCCTTACACTCAAGATGTCACTCAGTTCAAGACACTTTTCCATTAGTCAATTATTCAACCACTCAACTCTATTTAATTTACAATTCTAGCTTGATTCATACATCTTCACACCTCCTACTTCCTAGCACTTAGCCAAACTTAACTTTAGGTTCTTAAGTTATGACACCACGTCCTCTTATAATGATTAATTCTCTTAACAATCTTCGACCAAGAATACCACATACGCCAAATACACACACAACATTGGATTCACCTTTTTAAGGTATTAAAGTCTAGTTGTACAGATTACAAGGTAACCTAATTCCTCTATTTTTACCCATATTCACATATTAAACTTATAAATCATCAAGTATGTCATACAAATAGAAACACCCATCAAGGGCTCTATACAAGATATAACAAAATTCAATTATATCTTGTTTACATTAATTCTATGTTTTATCCATCCCAAATTTGTACCCGTAGGCCTAAACATGAAGTCTCCCATCAAATTATAGTAATTACATGTATCTAACCTATTTCTACTACACATTAAATCATAATATACCTCAACCCAAGATCTTGGAACAAGTAAGCCACACCAAGGTTGATATTTTCTTTCCTTCATGCCTCTATTAGTCCAATCATCTAGAAAACAAGCAATTATAGGAGTAATTAATCAATTACTATTTGAATAACTACTTTGGGAATTCAACCCACCAATTCTATTCTTAATCATGGTCTAAAATGTTACCCAAGGGTCAATTAACCATAAACTAGTTCTATGATACTCAACCCATCTTCATTAATGGAGTTTCAAAGCTAAAGATTCCAGTCTTACTGAATTCAAGGTCCCCAACAATCAATTTCATCTTTTAGAATCATTATTTCTTGCTAGGAATCTTTTGTTAACAATCTAAAAGTAAATCTAGGTGATATTACACAACCCATGGGTTTTCCCAAAAATCTCATGAACTTCAGGTTCTAATCTCCATGAATTTCACTATTAAAGATCATTCTGATAATTCTAAGATATTATTGGATTGAAAGACAAAGAATATGATGAAAAAACTTACCTCAACAAATAATTTCCAACCTAGAACATGGAAAATTGTCCCCCTAGGGAATTGAAATGAATTGTTTGAGTTAAAAACCCTGAAAATGTCAAAAATAAGCTTATGTGCTTCCCAGTTATTATTGCAGAGACCTAATTATCGCTGCAACTGCCAACTTTTTAGCCCAAATAGTAATTAGTAAAACTATCACAACTTCTTACTCTAGAAGAAAATTAACAAATGGTTGGAGGTATTGGAAAGAAGACTTAAAGATATTTTATTTTGTGGGTATTGGGATTCATGACTCTTTATATTCTAGGAGGAGTGCTTGTTTGAATTTTACCCTAGTTTAAACTTAGTTCAAAACTTAATCGGTAAGAACACTTCCAACTTAACTTTATGCCAGGGAGTATTATATAACCTTAGTTCATATGTAATGCAATCCCATGAACTAAGGTTGGGATTGGGGTGGGTGCAATCATGATCTCGCCTTTATGGGTCATGATAAACTAGTATCAGAGTATTAGGTTCACAAGTCTCATGAGTATAAGAGAAAAATATCTAACGGAGTCTTGCGGATCGATACAATGATGTTCTTATCTATCATTCGGAGGCTATGAGATATTTTTAGGAAAAATCCCCTACTTTCATTCCTTATCTCGCGAGTTGTTCATACTTGATGGTTTAAACTTGTATCTCACTATTTTTATGCAAATGGTGAGAACTCAATTAGAAGGTGTAGATGATGTTCAGCCAACACTAGGTATATGATCAAAGGTCATGGATGAGACCTCGGTAGAAGTAGGGCATGGGGAGCTACTCCAATTAGAGGACAAGATAGAATGGTCTCTCTTAAGCTAGTTATTGATCATACTAAAGCAGCTTATCAGCCACGGGGTGTAGGACTAGCCAAGGCCCCTCAAGGTTTTATTACTACTCCAATATTACAGGATTTACTAATTCATCTTTTAAGTTGATTAGATGAAACTCCTTCAGTGGATACTCTACCGAGTACATCAGATGGATTATAGACTATAGGAGGTGCTCAGCAGCCAGGGCAAGTTTTAACTCTAGTTTTTTGAGACTCTTGAGGTACAACTAGCAGCGGTTGTGGCCTCACTTGCTGAGTTATTACCTGCTAAACTTGGTGTTCCACATGTGATCCCTGGTCTAAATATGTGTGTCGATAATCCGAGGATGTTCGAGAGATTCTTGAGATTAGCGTTTCCCATGTTTAGTGGTGCTATTGGTGAGGATGCCTATGAGGTTTTTATTAGGTTCCAAGATAGGCTGCATAACCTCAGGTTATTTGAGTTGCATGGTGTTAATTACACAGCCTCCCAGCTTATCAATGTTGTGAAGTAGTAGTGGATGTTATTTGTAAGTTGTAGAATAGTAGGTTCCCTTTCTTTGATTTGGACTAAGTTCTCATCTATTTTCCTAGAGAGATATATGCCTTATAGATTAAAGGACTAGATTAGGGATAAGTTTGATGACTTGGAGCAGGCTCTATAATGGTAGTGGAGTATTAGATTCACTTTTATGCCTTGTCTAGACACACCTTGGGTAGTATCTCCATAGAGTCTGAGAGGATTTAAATGTTTATAAAGGGGTTTTCCACTTCTCTTCAGTTAGCTATGACCCAGTTAGTAAGCTCAGATGGTTCTTTCCAGAGTATCATATATCATATAAGGCTGATTGAGTCTATTAACAAAGTTCTCAGAGTAGTAGAGGTATGAAAGTACATAGATAGGGTAGTTTTAGTGGCCACTCATCTTGAGGCAGGGATTTTTCTGGTAGAGGTTTACATAGATACCATAGCAGACAGGTTTAGGGAGCATTGCAAATTTCTAATAATGGGTTTTTGGGTTTTGAGGTTGCGAGTAGCAGAGATCGGTTTATGTAGGCTAAGGTTCTCATTCAGGTTCTTCTAGTTATAGTGGGCGTATTTCCTCTTCTGGATCTTCTCAGTGTTATTCATCTAGCAGAGGATGCTATATTTGTGATAAGTTTGGACACTTTTCTAGAGACTGTCCTAGGTAGGTTTTAGGTGCTACACCATAGAGAGGTCAACTTCAGATTTATTCAGCACCGACACCTCCATCTAGGAGGTGGAGCTTGAGGTAATAGGCATGGGACTTAGGGAGCTCCTGTGGTAGTGGAGGAGGCACTCAGTCGGGTAGTGGGCATGGACAGTATTATACTTTTCTTGGGAGACCTAAGATGGAGGCCTCTGATACTGTGATTACAGGTATCATCCCAATTCGCCATCATCCTACTTTAGTGTTCTTTGACCCTGGGTTTATATTCTCTTTTGTATGTATATATATTTCTACTAGTAATGATGTTATGTTTGAGCCCCTTGCAATGCTCATTCATGATTCTACCCCCGTAGGTGATTCTTTAGTGGTTGATCGAGTGTACCGATCATGTGTGGTGTCTTTTTCAAGGCGTATGACTTGGGTAGATTTGATTATCCTTATATGGTTGACTTTGATGTCATATTGGGTATGGATTGGTTATCTTCTCATCATGCAATTTTGGATTGTTATGCCAAGATAGTTATTTTAAGTATGTTAAGGTTATATTGGAAGGGTACTTCTAGTTAATTTCTAAAAGGGGTTATATCTTTTCTTCATGCTCGTCGCATAGTAGAAAAAGGGTGTCTTACATATTTGGCTTATATGCGTAATACCAGGGTTGATTCACCACCTTTTTTGGTTTCTGTAAGGGTTGTGAGAGAGTTCATGGATGTGTTTCTGACTAATGTGCCTGGTATGCCTCCAAATAAAGATATCAATTTTTCTATTGATGTTGAGGTAGGCACTAACCCATTTCTATTTCTTCTTATAGAATCTCACTGGCAAAATTGAAAGAATTAAAAGAGAAATTGAAAGATTTTTTTGATAAGGGTTTCATTAGGCTGAGTGTGTCATCTTGGAGTGTTCTTGTCCTATTTGCGTAGAATAAAGATGGCATTATGCATATGTACATTGATTATCGACAATTGAACAAGGTGACTGACTAGAAAAATCACCCTTTCCCGCAGATTGTTTATTTGTTTGATCAGCTTCAGGGTGTAAAGGTGTTCTCTAAAATCAACTTAAGATCTGGATATCATCAATTGAAGATTAGAGCTTCGAAAGTCTAAAAAAAAACTTTCTGGACACGGTATGGTTATTATGAGATCTTGGTTATATGTCTTTTGGGTTGAACAAAGCCCCAACAACATTTATGAAGTTGATGAACGAATTATTTCTGCCTTGTCTTTATTCATTTGTAGTTGTGTTCATCAATGATATCTTGGTTTACTCCAAGAACAAGGTAAAGCATGTGAGGCATTTAGGAGATGTACATCAGAAGTTAAGCAGTGCATAGTTTTATGCCATGTTCTCCAAGGGTGAGTTTTGGTTGGATTCTATTTCCTTCTTAGGTAATGTGGTGACTAAGGATGGTATTATGGTCGATTCAGCTAAGGCAGCGGTGATTCGTGATTAGGTTAGGCCTACTTCTCCCACTGAGATCTTCCATAGTGGGCCCTCTAACCAAGTTAACTCAGAATTTGCTTACTTTTCTGTGGTAAAATGATTGAGAGAGGATCTTTCAAAAGCTCAAGGAGTTGTTGACTTTTGATCCTATCTTTACCTTTCCTATGGAGGGCATGGTTTTTACCGTGTTTTGTGATGCTTCTGGAGTTGGCTTGGGTGGTTTGCTGATGCAAAAGGGTAAAATAATTGCTTATTCTGATTGACAATTAATGGTCCATGAGAAGAACTACCCTATGCATGACTTGGAGCTAGCGACAATTGTGTTTTTGTTGAAGTTATAGCATCACTAATTACATGGTATTCATTGTGAGAGTTTTATCGATCATCATAGCCTTCAGTATTTCTTCACTCGGCGAGATCTTAATATGAGGCAGCGTAGATAGTTGGAGCTACTTAAGGACTATGATCTCACTATTCTATATCATTCGAGCAAGGCTAATGTAGTAGCAGATGCGTTGAGTCAAAGAGCGACTAGTATGGGGAGTTCGGCTCATTTTTTAACCAGGGAGCGACCTTTGTCTTTAGACATTTAGTTTTTTCCCAACAAGTTAATTTGACTTGATATTTTGGGACCCATATATATTTTAGCTTGTCTTGAGGCTAGATCTTCGTTGTTGAAGCAGATTTATGCTTGATAATTTAAAAATGAGAAATTGAGAGTGATATAGTATAAGTTGTTGTGTGGCGAGGCGAAGGCAACACTTCTTGATTCCAAGGTATTTTGAGGATTAACAGACGCATTTGTGTGCCCAAGGTTGGTGATTTTATTAGATTGATTTTAGAGGAAACTCACTATTCGAGATACTTTATCCATCCCGAAATAGGTAAGATTTATCATGACTTGAAGCAACACTATTTGTTGTGTGGGATTAAGGACATTGTGGAGTTTGTGTCTATATGTCTTAATTGCCAGCAGGTTAAGTATGAGCATCAGTGACCGGGTGGTGTTATGCAGAGATTTCTTATTCTGTAGTGGAATAAGAGCTTTTGAAGTTAAGAATAGGGTCTCTCGCCTAAACCTTAGGTAAATGGCCTCGGATGCCATTTTTGACAGTCTCATCAGCTCCAGAACATTGATTTTAGGCTAGGAGGACCCTTGTTCTGGGTTCCAAGACTTCCTAACTCATTTTGGGCTATTGGGTGGAATTTGGTTAAAATGTCCCTGAAAGGTGTGGGACCCACTTTTTATCAAAATGACCCTGGATGGAAATTTTGATGGTTCTATTGAATCCAAAATGTCAAATTTGGTAGACTAGCATAGTTTATTTGCAAGCACGGGATTCCAAACCAATCTCGAGAACCCTATCAAAATCTGCTGGAAATGGTTGAACTTGGCTAGTGCTAAGATATCTGGTGCAGCCGCTTAAGCGTCCAGGGGACTGCTTTAAAGGTTCCCACTTTAGCATCTGGGCTTTGCTTTAGCAAAGCTTGGCCAACCTAGGATTGGCCGCTTTAGAGACCCTTCAATTAGCTGCTAAAGTGGCCATTGCTGATATGTTATATATATCACCCTCCACAATTTTCAGTTCATTTACCTAAGTGCAAACCTCTATTTTAGACCATATAAGCTCTGATTTTATGAGGGAATTGAGTGTTCTAGGTCGGGATTAACCTGAGGGCGTGTTGGTACCCTTGTGATCGTCGTTATCTCCGTAAGTTTCGCTCAATTTTAGCTTATTTTTCCCTTATTTATTTCATAAATTTCCTATTGTGTTGGGACCGATTTTTCTACTGTTTAAGCTCGTATTTAGCTATGTTCTATGTGTAAAATGATCCTTGAGTTGCATAGGATGCTTTGACAGTTTTAATTTTGTGATTCCACAAGCAGGCCCCACGTGGGATTTTTAGCCCAATTTCTGACTCGGAGCATTTATGCGCAATATGGATATCATTTCTCTTGACTTGATTTATGGATAATTTTTTTGATAGTGTGACAGCTCTTGGAGGCCTCTCGAAAGAGGAAAGCTCCGGTTTAGAAGATTCGATGAGCGTTCGTCAGAATCTAGGTGAGCTAGGCTTACCCTGCTTTTTCATTGAGCTTACTTATGGTATTAGTGTACTATTTTACTAGTTTTAGGCATGTAGTTTTATCTCGTGTACTGTTTTAGTATTTTTACACCTTATTTAGCCAGTTAGGGCCCCATTTACGTAAATTTTGGGTCCGTTCTCACCTAGAAGAGTGTATTATCATCCTTTAGGGTTAGTTTTAGTGCTATTATTACCTTGAGATGCGAATGAGAAACCTTATAATAGACTCGAGTAGTTTTTATCCTAGGGGTGATTATTGGGACTCAATAGTGGACCTTACATCCCTTTTTTAAAAAGTATTTTGAGATAAAGTTCCTTTAGGCTCAGTTAGACTCCTGGATTCTACTTTAGGATATTACATTGGGTTGGGTTTGACTTAGATTTAGGTTTTTGGCCTATTTTAGCTCCTTTTTCCCGAGTAGAGTAGTAACTGATCCTGTACTGCACCTCTTGACCTAGTATTTGGGACCCACATTGCCCTAGTGTACTTATTGTCACGCCCCGAATCCCATCGGGACAGATTGGCACTCGTAACCGATAAGGCCCAAGAGAACCAAGCTTTGCTTCTATTCGTTCATATGCATGTCTTAAGAAACACCATTACCAAGTAAGGACTTTAAAATGCTAATAACGGAACTCATGGGACATGTGATACATATCTATATATACATATGTGAAACTTTGCCGTTGAGGCCATCAAGTCAAGGCATCATATGTCACCTTACATCCATACACCCACATACGTCTACAAAAGCCTCTAAAAAATGCATTTACCAAAACCAACTGAAACTCGGGACAAGTCCCCGCTTTATACACTTTGTACAATACCAAAACATATGAACAACTGTGACTCGGAGAAGCCCCAAACTAACTGGAACGCAACAATGATCCGTACACAACTGGCAACTTACTGGGAAGGCCTACTAGTACCTGCGACTGAAGAAAGCAAGGTAAATTCCCCCAAGAGGGGTCAGTACGAAGAAAGTACTGAGTATGTAAGGCTCAAATGAAACTGTATAATACATAAATATTTCAATGAACTCAAATGCAAATGAATAATCAATATGACTAAGTCAACGTTCTGCACTTTGGGAACCATGTGTATTGCTATCATTAGTTTCTTTGTATCTTTACTTCTGTGCTTATTCATCTTTGACTGTGCTATACTGTACCCGGGCCCCAACTGATCAGTGGGTCTTTACATAACGTAACGTTATGTCGGGATCGACTTGAGCTAGGCTTATGCCTGTAGAGCTGCCACCCTGGGTTCGACTCGAGCTAGGCTTATGCCTCTAGAGCTGCCACCCATGAATCAATATAGTAGGTTTGGCTCGAGCTAGGTTCTTCCCTCCAGAGCTGCCCCCTGTCAGGTTCGGTCTGAGCTAGGCTTATGCCTCTAGGACTGCCCTCTGATCCAAAAATATTGGGATCGGCTTGAGCTAGGCATTTCGCCCCCAAAGCTGCCACCCATACTTGATCATTAACCACATATGCATTACTTTGTTCTTTACTTTGAGATTGATATCTTTACTTGTGAGAGATTGGTACATTCACTTGTAAATTACTTCTTTCATTACTTTTGAGAGATTGGTACTATGATAGGCATAACTTTATATGAAACTTTGGATCAATAATCAATGAGTGAGAGACATATGAATAGACATTGTTGGAAACATAGCCTTATTGGAAACATAACACCATTGGAACCATTGACCAATAATCGATGAACAAGATACATGAGTATAACCACTATTGGAACTTTGGAACACAACCTTATTGGACTTTTGGAACATTAGTCAATGAATATAAGACATGTGATTCACCATTGATCAATGAGTAGGAAACATGTTCTAATGACAATTGATAACCGGGTATAGGATACCTTGGGACATTTCGCAATAGGACAAGTGTAATGTCAATGTGATTACTATTTGCTGCAGAAAGATACGGACAGAGTAACCTTACATACCTTGTATTCTCAATACGAATATAGAATCCTAGAGGTGCATACAATAGTCCCGCTCCTTCTTTATGTGTCACTCTACAACACAAATATATAACGGGATTCACATTAACCATCAACTACTTTACAAATGCATATAACATCAATGAGTTACATGTTTGCCTTTAAACATGTCATTTCCCCTCGACAAAACCATTGATGAAATTATTATTCCAAAATCCCCCAATATTCCATACATTGACCAATACATGAGAATCAATACAATTCACCACAACACTTCTCCTTTACACTTTCTTATCCACACCACATCACAAATAATCCATCAAATTACCTTAATACACCTCATAGCATATATCGGCCAAAATCCCACAATTTACACTTTTAGAAAAAAAACAAGTTTAATAACAAAATCATACCATACATGTTCATATTTTATCCATACCATGCTCTTTCATCAAGGTCACAAGTCATAATTCAAGCTTGAATCTCATGGCTCACCAATCTTATATAAAAACACAAAGTACCATGTCCACCATTTCCAAGCATAACCAACATGATATACATAATCTCCCATGCATATAATATGTTAAACCATAATAATAAACACTTACCCATGCTTGAAAAGTGGTGATTTTCTCCAAAAGTTGACTTAGGGTTTTGAGAGCTAAAGGGATTCTCTTGAGCTTTTCTAGAAAAACATAGAAATACATGTGTGTTTGTAATGGATAAAAATCAGATTTTTACTAATTTATATAGTCCCTCAATTGCATCCTTATCCACTCTTTGGCATTTAATGCAATGGTCCCTTGGTCAAGTGGAAGAATGGGTCAATTTGCCCTTTTGGGCCTTGTCTTTTATTCCATTTTGGGCCCTAATTTTGGGCCCAATTGCACATGTTAGCTTAGACCATCAACTTTAATGTATAATTCACCATATATCTCATGTTTAAATAATTCGATAATTTCACGACAATACTCTCTTACGAGATTCTCATTCGTCGTCTCAATCGCAAAAATAGAAATTTTAGTCGCCCATGGCTTCATTGAACATTTTGGATAACTATTTGTATTTCATGATTTGATCATGTAGGGGTATGTAGAAGTGTATTGAAGTATTTGAAGATTTAACAATGCTCAAAGAACTCCAAAGAACCAAAAGAAACCATATAAGAATCGACGTAGAATTGCGTTGCGAAACGGGCGCGGAATAGCCATACTATTTGTGCCTTGCGCCACTCTGCAAAGGAAGGCAATGGCACAAGAATAGGAAGCCCTCTGAATCAGGGGCTTGTTCCACACCCCCTGAAACAGGGAGAGGCGTAAGTCTTGGTACATTGCTGAATTTTTCGGCCACTTCTTCAATACTTGCATATCATCCAATACCTTATCAAAACACTACAAAATACATACTTAGTGATCTTAATCATCAAGTAAACATGACTCCAAGTCACCAAATGAGGTTGGAATGTGTATGTGGTATTACACAACTTCTCCACGAAATCACAAAACACCTCCTACGAAGGTCTAATCGTACATATTAGGTTCGATATCAAATGTTTCACCAATGACACTATAAAACACATACTCATGGAATCCCAACACCTAGGTAGATATAACCCCAAGGTATCAAATGAGGTTATAAAAGTACTGGGTGTTACACTTATCCACCTAAGATTAGTATTTATGACCCTTATGTCTTGGAAATATGCTTGAAACTCTTGGATTTCCTCCCATTAGCTAGTTATGTTTATGTTTATGTAAATGTATTTTAATTTCGATTCGAGTCCGGCATATGTTTTGTTGCTATTATTATTATGAAGTCTGGCATGATACTGGCATTGGTTATGGTCACTATTTATTTTCTCCGGTGTTAGTCTGATACCAGTTACGGTTGGGGTTGGTTACTTACGGGATCACATGCTTCTAGTTATGGTACAGTTACTTTGAGTTTTCGTTTGAGTTTGGCATCTGTTTATGATATGGTCGGGATGTTCTAGTGTTGATTATCATTGTTCTGGGAGTTCTGACATTAGTACTGAGTTCAGTTGCACATGAGTCATATGGCCTTTCGTTATTACCCACTATTTCCAATTCGAGCTCGATGTCTAGACTATCGTTACTACCCATTGGTGTCGGTTCAAGCCCGGTGTACATATAGATAGTTTTATCAAGGATTTGGGATGAAAAGGTTAACTTACATCGGTTCAGCTACAAGTTACTCATTCTACTTTCTTCAGTTACTTTTTGTCTGCACCCACCGGCTTATGGGGACTCGGTATGGTTAATTGTCTTCTTGTGTGTGCCTTTTAGGCTTTTGAAGGGCCAATTAGGTTATAGTTAGCTCGTCTTTCTTACTTTTGTGTTATTTTTTTACATTAATATACTCAATCAGTACAGTAGATATTCACATTTTACCCATGTTACTGTTGAGTTAGCTTACACTCTCGCATTATATTTATACTTTTACTATATTTGAGCTCAGTCAAACGATGATGTCTACTGAGTACCCATTGCTTTGGTACTCATACAGAACTTCTACATCTTTTCCCTGATGCAGATTCGAGTACAAACCACCAGAGTTAATGTTATTCTCAGGCCTAACTACTAATCCGGTGATAGAGTGAGCTTTCTAGAGTTTGAGGCTGATCCTCCTCCATCTATCTCAGTTATAGTCTTTTGCATTCCAAGACTACTGTTTATATGTATATTTTGGATACTTTTTAGTACTCTTTTTTTGTTACAGTGGCTTTAGTACAGGCCTTACTAGGTCTTGGGAGGGATTAATTTTGTTTATTTTGTCCTCTCTCTCTCTTGTATAGCATGTTATGTATATATATACACATATTTGATTTCTCTTATATTATTGTTTTATATTAATTTAACCCTTTTATTCCATTATTTTTCCACCCTTTAGCCCATAACTTGACTTTTCGGGCTATGGCTTAGCTTACCTACTGGTGGGTGAAAGTAGGTACCATCATGACCTGAGAAATTGGGTCATGACAGCTTGGTATCAGAGCTTGATTTCACCGGTATTGTTGGTACAAGAACCATTGTTTAGTAAAGTCCCATGAATTTGTATAGAAATGTTTGTATCCTATATTCGGGAGGCTACCGGACATTTTTAGGAAAAATCTCATCTTTTTGGTTCACTTCCGTACATTTTGTTTGAATTGGTTTCCAAATACTTATTTTATTTCACTCTTTCACAGATGGTTAGGACATGGGGTATGGAAGCTATGGATAAGGACCTCGAGCCTACTGCTAAAGAGCCAGTTTGGGGTAGAGGTCGAGCCAGAGGTCGAGATTGGGATAGGGAGCCATCTCCAGATCATATTTTTGCTCTTTAGCCAGAGATTGCACTAGAGGTACCTCCTCCACAATATCAGGTGGGCCAGGGGGTAACCCAGGCCCCATCCAAGTCTATATCCTCTATATTGCTCAAAGATACCTTTGTTTAGTTATTAGGGTTAATTGGTTGTCCACCGACAGATGGGGCTCAGACAGCAGTCTAGGGTGGTATTGGTTTAGGGGCACAGCCTGTATCTACGACTCCCAGAGTAGAGGTTCCACCAGCACAAGTTGTTCCACACACGGTAGTAGCCCATCCATTTATGACTGTGGAAGAGCTGAATATATTGGGCCGATTCTTGATATTGACTCCACTTAGGTTTATCGGTGCCCCAGGAAAGGATGCTTATGATTTTCTGACTAGTTGTGAGGAAAGGTTGCTTAATTTGGGATTGTCAGAGTCTCGCAGTGTGGATTATACTTCTTACCAGCTTGATAGGGAAACGAGATAGTGGTGGATAGGTTATTTTGATTCCAGGCAAGTTGGATCTCCACTTGTTACTTGGACTCAGTTATCCAAGGCTTTCTTATGAAAGTTCATGCCTCACACCATGTTCGAACACCTCAGGGATAAGTTTTTTTATGTTGAGATAGAGTTCTATGACTATTGTAGAGTATGCGACGAGGTTTCACGAGCTAGACCGACATGCTATTATGATTTTGCCTACAAAGTACGAGCGAATTTAGTATTTTGTTAGAGCGTTGAGACTACCGCTTTCCAGGGCTACTTAGAGTTTGGTGACTTCTAGGAAGTCTTTCACTGATATTACTGACCATGTCTACACTGATGAGTAGATGGATCATGAGGCCAAAGGGGGAAGTGATAAAATGCCCCGTTATCAAGGTAGTTTCAATGGGAGCCACAATAGCTCACAATTCAGGGGCAGAGGATTTCAGGGTAGGTACCAATAGAGTCAGCCTTAAAAGCTCTAGGGTCAACCTACCAGGCCCGTTCAGGCAACACTTTGAATTTTAGATGTGGTCAGCCCAGCTATAGTAGTTCGGGTGGTCAGACCAGTAGATAACCAGTGAGGGGTATTCATCCAGGGTCATCAAGCTGAGGTGGCCATTCTGAATTAGCCGGACCTTCTTGACAGAGCAGTGTGCCAAGGGGTTGTTATGAGTGTGGTGTTGTTGTCCACTTTGCTAGAGAGTGCCCCCGTTGTGGGATGATTGAGCCCGCAGTTCAGAGTATTTAGCCAATCATATCAGTGTCGCCTCCAGTTAGGGGTGGTGCTTAGGGTTGCATGGGTGGTCCCCAGGGTTCTAGAGGTGGTCCTCAGGCAGGTAGGACAGGTGGTTGGGCAGGAACCCAGTCCGGTAGTAGAAAGGTCTATTTGTATACTGTACCGGGCAGGCCGGAGGCTGAGTCTTCGGATGCTGCGATTGCAGGTACTATTTTAGTATGCCATCAGCCAGCTTCTATTTTATTTGATCCCATCTCCACTTTTTTGTAGGTTTCTACTTATTATGCACCACAATTGGGTTTGTCTTTGGAGTCTTTATCTGTGCCATTGCGTGTAGCTACCTTGTGGGTGATTCTTTAGTATTAGATCAGGTATATAGATCATGTTTGGTGACTATTAGAGAGTTTGATACTCGAGTTGATCTCATTGTGTTAGATATGGTGGATTTTGACGTGATTCTAGGCATGGACTGGTTTTCCCCTAATCATGCAGTCTTAGATTACTTTGCATAGACCGTTACCTTAGCCATGCTTGGCATATCCCAGGTTGTGTGGCCAGGTTCTTTTAGCTGTGCGCCGATGGGGATTATTTCTTATGATCGTGGTAGGAGACTGGTATCGAGGGTTGTGAGTCATTCCTTGCTTATGTTAGGGATATTAGTGTTGTGAGTCCTTTGCTTGACTATGTCCTAGTTTTTTGTGACTTTCCTAATGTTTTCCCTATTGACCTACCTGGCCTTTCCCCTAAGCGTGATATAGAGTTTGATATTTACCTCAAGCTGGGAACCCAACCTATTTTTATGTCTCTTTATCGTATGGCTCCTGACGAACTAAAAGAGCTAAATATTCAGCTTCAAGATATTTTGGGTAAGGGGTTTATCAGACCGAGCGTATCTCCTTGGGGTGCTCCTATTTTTTTGTAAAGAAGAAATATGGTCCTATACGCATGTGTATCGACTACAGGCAGCTGAATAAGGTAACAATGAATAATAAGTATCCTATTCCTTGTATCGATGATTTATTTGACCAGCTTCAGGGTGCATTAAGTGTTTTCTAAGATTTATTTAAGGTCTGGTAACCATCAGTTGAGGATTAGGGCTAAGAACATACCTAAGACAGCCTTCAGGACTCGTTACGACCATTATGAGTTCATGGTGATGTATTTTGGGTTGACCCAACAAGATTGAGGTTATTTGTGATTGGGTTAGGCATATGTCTCCTATTGAGGTTCACAGTTTCTTTGGGTTAGTGGGCTACTACAGGTGGTTTGTCGAGAGATTTGCTTCTATTGCAGCCCCTATGACCAGGTTAACTATGAAGAAGGTTCCATTTCAGTGGTCTACGAGTTGTGAGGCGAGTTTTCTTAAGCTTAAGGACTTGCTCACTTCAGCTCCTATTCTGACTATTCTAGTAGAAGGTGAGGGTTTCACAATCTATTGTGTTGCTTTTGGTGGTTGTTTGGGGTGTGTTCTGATGCAGTGGGGCCATGTTATTACATTTGCCTCAAGCCAGCTGAAGGTGCATGAGCGCAACTACCACACTCATGATTTGGAGTTGACTATGGTAGTTTTTGCGCTTAAGATTTAGAGGCACTACTTGTATGGTGTTCGTTGTGAGATTTTCACTGACCACCTTAGTTTTCAATATATTATGACCTAGAGGGAGCTTAGTTCGAGGTAGCGTAGATGGATTGAGTTGCTGAAGGACTATGATATCTTTATTCTATACCATTTGGGCATGGCAAATGTGGTAGCGGACACCTTGAGCTGCAAACCAGTTAGTATGGGTATCTTGGCCTTCATTTAAGTTTTGCAGCGGCCGTTGGCTTTGGATATCCAGTCTTGGCCAACATGATAGTTAGTCTTGATATTTCGAACCCTAGGAGGATTCTTACTAGTGTTGAAGCCAGATCTACCTTGCTGGACCAGATTCGAGGTTGTCAGTTTGAGGATGGCAGGCTTTATAGTATTTGAGGCCTAGTATTGAGAGATGAGTCTAGAAGGTCTACCTTCGATGCGGAGGATGTTATGAGATTTGACGGCTAGATCTATGTTTTGATGATCAAAGATTTGATCTAGGTAATTCTTCATGAGGCTTATAGCTCTAGGTATTTTATTCACCCCAGGATAGGTAAGATTTATAAGAATTTAAGGCAGCACTACTGGTGGAGTGGTATGCGGAGAGATATAGTAATATTTTTATATTGGTGCCTTTATTGTCAGTAGGTAAAGGCCGAGCATCAGAGACCAGGTGGATTGCTTCAGACGCTACCTATTCTCGAGTGGAAATGAGAGTGGGTTACTATAGATTTTGTTGGTGGTTTTCCTCGTACTTCTCGTGGTTAAGATAACATTTGGGTCATCATAGATTGATTGACCAAATCTACCCATTCCATCCTTCTTCAGACTTCTTTCAGTACCGACAGATTAGTATTTATGACCCTTATGTCTTGGAAATACGCTTGAAACTCTTGGATTTCCTCCCATTAGCTAGTTATGTTTATGTTTATGTAAATGTATTTTAATTTTGATTCGAGTCCGGCATATGTTTTGTTGCTATTATTATTATGAAGTCTGGCATGATACTGGCATTGGTTATGGTCACTATTTATTTTCTCCGGTGTTAGTCTGATACCAGTTACGGTTGGGGTTGGTTACTTACGGGATCACATGCTTCTAGTTATGGTATAGTTACTTTGAGTTTTCGTTTGAGTTTGGCATCTGTTTATGATATGGTCGGGATGTTCTAGTGTTGATTATCATTGTTCTGGGAGTTCTGACATTAGTACTGAGTTCAGTTGCACATGAGTCATATGGCCTTTCGTTATTACCCACTATTTCCAATTCGAGCTCGATGTCTAGACTATCGTTACTACCCATTGGTGTCGGTTCAAGCCCGGTGTACATATAGATAGTTTTATCAAGGATTTGGGATGAAAAGGTTAACTTACATCGGTTCAGCTACAAGTTACTCATTCTACTTTCTTCAGTTACTTTTTGTCTGCACCCACCGGCTTATGGGGACTCGGTATGGTTAATTGTCTTCTTGTGTGTGCCTTTTAGGCTTTTGAAGGGCCAATTAGGTTATAGTTAGCTCGTCTTTCTTACTTTTGTGTTATTTTTTTACATTAATATACTCAATCAGTACAGTAGATATTCACATTTTACCCATGTTACTGTTGAGTTAGCTTACACTCTCGCATTATATTTATACTTTTACTATATTTGAGCTCAGTCAAACGATGATGTCTACTGAGTACCCATTGCTTTGGTACTCATACAGAACTTCTACATCTTTTCCCTGATGCAGATTCGAGTACAAACCACCAGAGTTAATGTTATTCTCAGGCCTAACTACTAATCCGGTGATAGAGTGAGCTTTCTAGAGTTTGAGGCTGATCCTCCTCCATCTATCTCAGTTATAGTCTTTTGCATTCCAAGACTACTGTTTATATGTATATTTTGGATACTTTTTAGTACTCTTTTTTTGTTACAGTGGCTTTAGTACAGGCCTTACTAGGTCTTGGGAGGGATTAATTTTGTTTATTTTGTCCTCTCTCTCTCTTGTATAGCATGTTATGTATATATATACACATATTTGATTTCTCTTATATTATTGTTTTATATTAATTTAACCCTTTTATTCCATTATTTTTCCACCCTTTAGCCCATAACTTGACTTTTCGGGCTATGGCTTAGCTTACCTACTGGTGGGTGAAAGTAGGTACCATCATGACCTGAGAAATTGGGTCATGACAGCTTGGTATCAGAGCTTGATTTCACCGGTATTGTTGGTACAAGAACCATTGTTTAGTAAAGTCCCATGAATTTGTATAGAAATGTTTGTATCCTATATTCGGGAGGCTACCGGACATTTTTAGGAAAAATCTCATCTTTTTGGTTCACTTCCGTACATTTTGTTTGAATTGGTTTCCAAATACTTATTTTATTTCACTCTTTCACAGATGGTTAGGACATGGGGTATGGAAGCTATGGATAAGGACCTCGAGCCTACTGCTAAAGAGCCAGTTTGGGGTAGAGGTCGAGCCAGAGGTCGAGATTGGGATAGGGAGCCATCTCCAGATCATATTTTTGCTCTTTAGCCAGAGATTGCACTAGAGGTACCTCCTCCACAATATCAGGTGGGCCAGGGGGTAACCCAGGCCCCATCCAAGTCTATATCCTCTATATTGCTCAAAGATACCTTTGTTTAGTTATTAGGGTTAATTGGTTGTCCACCGACAGATGGGGCTCAGACAGCAGTCTAGGGTGGTATTGGTTTAGGGGCACAGCCTGTATCTACGACTCCCAGAGTAGAGGTTCCACCAGCACAAGTTGTTCCACACACGGTAGTAGCCCATCCATTTATGACTGTGGAAGAGCTGAATATATTGGGTCGATTCTTGATATTGACTCCACTTAGGTTTATCGGTGCCCCAGGAAAGGATGCTTATGATTTTCTGACTAGTTGTGAGGAAAGGTTACTTAATTTGGGATTGTCAGAGTCTCGCAGTGTGGATTATACTTCTTACCAGCTTGATAGGGAAACGAGATAGTGGTGGATAGGTTATTTTGATTCCAGGCAAGTTGGATCTCCACTTGTTACTTGGACTCAGTTATCCAAGGCTTTCTTATGAAAGTTCATGCCTCACACCATGTTCGAACACCTCAGGGATAAGTTTTTTTATGTTGAGATAGAGTTCTATGACTATTGTAGAGTATGCGACGAGGTTTCACGAGCTAGACCGACATGCTATTATGATTTTGCCTACAAAGTACGAGCGAATTTAGTATTTTGTTAGAGCGTTGAGACTACCGCTTTCCAGGGCTACTTAGAGTTTGGTGACTTCTAGGAAGTCTTTCACTGATATTACTGACCATGTCTACACTGATGAGTAGATGGATCATGAGGCCAAAGGGGGAAGTGATAAAATGCCCCGTTATCAAGGTAGTTTCAATGGGAGCCACAATAGCTCACAATTCAGGGGCAGAGGATTTCAGGGTAGGTACCAATAGAGTCAGCCTTAAAAGCTCTAGGGTCAACCTACCAGGCCCGTTCAGGCAACACTTTGAATTTTAGATGTGGTCAGCCCAGCTATAGTAGTTCGGGTGGTCAGACCAGTAGATAACCAGTGAGGGGTATTCATCCAGGGTCATCAAGCTGAGGTGGCCATTCTGAATTAGCCGGACCTTCTTGACAGAGCAGTGTGCCAAGGGGTTGTTATGAGTGTGGTGTTGTTGTCCACTTTGCTAGAGAGTGCCCCCGTTGTGGGATGATTGAGCCCGCAGTTCAGAGTATTTAGCCAATCATATCAGTGTCGCCTCCAGTTAGGGGTGGTGCTTAGGGTTGCATGGGTGGTCCCCAGGGTTCTAGAGGTGGTCCTCAGGCAGGTAGGACAGGTGGTTGGGCAGGAACCCAGTCCGGTAGTAGAAAGGTCTATTTGTATACTGTACCGGGCAGGCCGGAGGCTGAGTCTTCGGATGCTGCGATTGCAGGTACTATTTTAGTATGCCATCAGCCAGCTTCTATTTTATTTGATCCCATCTCCACTTTTTTGTAGGTTTCTACTTATTATGCACCACAATTGGGTTTGTCTTTGGAGTCTTTATCTGTGCCATTGCGTGTAGCTACCTTGTGGGTGATTCTTTAGTATTAGATCAGGTATATAGATCATGTTTGGTGACTATTAGAGAGTTTGATACTCGAGTTGATCTCATTGTGTTAGATATGGTGGATTTTGACGTGATTCTAGGCATGGACTGGTTTTCCCCTAATCATGCAGTCTTAGATTACTTTGCATAGACCGTTACCTTAGCCATGCTTGGCATATCCCAGGTTGTGTGGCCAGGTTCTTTTAGCTGTGCGCCGATGGGGATTATTTCTTATGATCGTGGTAGGAGACTGGTATCGAGGGTTGTGAGTCATTCCTTGCTTATGTTAGGGATATTAGTGTTGTGAGTCCTTTGCTTGACTATGTCCTAGTTTTTTGTGACTTTCCTAATGTTTTCCCTATCGACCTACCTGGCCTTTCCCCTAAGCGTGATATAGAGTTTGATATTTACCTCAAGCTGGGAACCCAACCTATTTTTATGTCTCTTTATCGTATGGCTCCTGACGAACTAAAAGAGCTAAATATTCAGCTTCAAGATATTTTGGGTAAGGGGTTTATCAGACCGAGCGTATCTCCTTGGGGTGCTCCTATTTTTTTGTAAAGAAGAAAGATGGTCCTATACGCATGTGTATCGACTACAGGCAGCTGAATAAGGTAACAATGAATAATAAGTATCCTATTCCTTGTATCGATGATTTATTTGACCAGCTTCAGGGTGCATTAAGTGTTTTCTAAGATTTATTTAAGGTCTGGTAACCATCAGTTGGGATTAGGGCTAAGAACATACCTAAGACAGCCTTCAGGACTCGTTACGACCATTATGAGTTCATGGTGATGTATTTTGGGTTGACCCAACAAGATTGAGGTTATTTGTGATTGGGTTAGGCATACGTCTCCTATTGAGGTTCACAGTTTCTTTGGGTTAGTGGGCTACTACAGGTGGTTTGTCGAGAGATTTGCTTCTATTGCAGCCCCTATGACCAGGTTGACTATGAAGAAGGTTCCATTTCAGTGGTCTACGAGTTGTGAGGCGAGTTTTCTTAAGCTTAAGGACTTGCTCACTTCAGCTCCTATTCTGACTATTCTAGTAGAAGGTGAGGGTTTCACCATCTATTGTGTTGCTTTTGGTGGTTGTTTGGGGTGTGTTCTGATGCAGTGGGGCCATCTTATTACATTTGCCTCAAGCCAGCTGAAGGTGCATGAGCGCAACTACCACACTCATGATTTGGAGTTGACTATGGTAGTTTTTGCGCTTAAGATTTAGAGGCACTACTTGTATGGTGTTCGTTGTGAGATTTTCACTGACCACCTTAGTTTTCAATATATTATGACCTAGAGGGAGCTTAGTTCGAGGTAGCGTAGATGGATTGAGTTGCTGAAGGACTATGATATCTTTATTCTATACCATTTGGGCAAGGCAAATGTGGTAGCGGACACCTTGAGCTGCAAACCAGTTAGTATGGGTATCTTGGCCTTCATTTAAGTTTTGCAGCGGCCGTTGGCTTTGGATATCCAGTCTTGGCCAACATGATAGTTAGTCTTGATATTTCGAACCCTAGGAGGATTCTTACTAGTGTTGAAGCCAGATCTACCTTGCTGGACCAGATTCGAGGTTGTCAGTTTGAGGATGGCAGGCTTTATAGTATTTGAGGCCTAGTATTGAGAGATGAGTCTAGAAGGTCTACCTTCGATGCAGAGGATGTTATGAGATTTGATGGCTAGATTTATGTTTTGATGATCGAAGATTTGATCTAGGTAATTCTTCATGAGGCTTATAGCTCTAGGTATTTTATTCACCCCGGGATAGGTAATATCTATAAGAATTTAAGGCAGCATTACTGGTGGAGTGGTATGCGGAGAGATATAGTAATATTTTTATATTGGTGCCTTTATTGTCAGTAGGTAAAGGCCGAGCATCAGAGACCTGGTGGATTGCTTCAGACGCTACCTATTCCCGAGTGGAAATGAGAGTGGGTTACTATAGATTTTGTTGGTGGTTTTCCTCGTACTTCTCGTGGTTAAGATAACATTTGGGTCATCATAGATTGATTGACCAAATCTACCCATTCCATCCTTCTTCATACTTCTTTCAGTACCGAGAGATTAGCCCGTATCTATATTCGAGAGGTGGTTCGCCTTCATGAGGTACCCGTGTCCATTATGTCAGATCCAGGCTCTCAGTTCACTCCTAGCTTCTGGAGGACATTTCAGGAGGAGTTATATACCTAGGTTGATCTTAGAATAACTTTTCATCTCCCATACTGATGGGTAGTCGGAGCGAACTATTCAGGTTTTAGAAGATATACTCCGAGCTCGTGTGTTAGATTTTTGAGGTTAGTGGGATTTGTTCTTAGATTTGGCAAAGTTTGCGTATAATAATAGCTACTATTTGAGTATTCAGATTGCTCCATTCAAGGTATTGTATGGTGGGCGTTGTCGGTCTCCAGTTGGTTGGTTCAAGATTTCTGAGGTTAGGCCCCGTGATATGGGTTTGCTTTGTAAATCCTTAGAACGGGATCGGGTGATTCAGGATAGGCTACGGGCAGCTCAGAAAAGATAAAAGAGTTATACTGACCGTAGACTTCGTACCTTGAGGTTCAGACTTGGTGATTGGGTTTTTCTATGAGTATCGCCCATGAAGGGAGTGATGAGGTTTGGGAGGAGAGGAAAGCTCAGCCCCAGGTATATTGGACCATTTGAGATCCTACAGACAGTTGGGGAGGTAGCCTATGAGTTAGCTTTTCCTCCGTCCTTTTCAGCTATCCGCCCAATTTTCCATGTATCTATGTTGTGGTACTACATTCCAGATGAGCCCTACGTGCTTTGGTGGGACTTGATTCAGTTGGATGAGAGGTTGACCTTTACAGAGGAGCCCGTGTCTATTTTGGCCAGAGATGTCAGGCGGTTGTACTGCAGAGACATCCCTGTAGTAAAGGTTCAGTGGCGACACCGTCTACTCGATGAGGCTACCTGGGGGACCGAGCGTGATATGAGGGCCCAGTATCACTACCTGTTCGAGCCTTCAAGTACATCTTGATCCTTTACTTTTGCGGATGAAAGTCCTTTTTAGTAGTGGATGTTGTAATGACCCTCCAGGTAATTTTCCCCATTTTCATGCTTTTACTATGCTTATAGCTTTCCCACATCTTCCCCAGGTCATTTATGAATTGCTGGGACTTACAGTTTTGTTTCCAGGAAGTTCCTTTGATTTTTAGAGCCATTTCTCTATTTTGGAGCATTTGAATTTAAGAATAGGGGTATGGGGCCTAAACATCATGTAAATGGCCTCAGATGCCATTTTTTACAGTCTAATCATCTTTGAAATGTTGATTTTAGGCTAGGGGACCCTTGATTTAGGTCACGTGGTTTCCGGACTCGTGTTGGGCTATTGAGTGGAATTTGGTTAAAATTTCCCTTGGGGGTGTAGGACCCTTTTTTTATCAAAATGACCCTGGATGGAAATTTTAATGGCGCCATTGAGTCTGGAATGTCGAATTTGGTAGTGTAGCATAGTTCATTCATAAGTACGGGATTCCAAACCAATCCCGAGCACCCTATCGGAGTTCGTTGGAAATAGTTGAACTTGGCTGGTGCCAAGTTATCTGGTGCAGGCACTTAAGAGGCCAGGGGAGTGCTTTAGCATTGCCCACTTTAGAGGCTGGGCTGCGGTTTAGCAGCATCTGCTTTAGCAGCCCTGGACCACTTTAGCGGAGCTTGGCCAGCCTAGGCCTAGCCGGTTTAGCAGTCATTTTGCCTCTAAATCGGCCATCGCTGATAAGTTTTATATATCACCCTCCACAATTTTCAACTCATTTACTAAGTGAAAACCTCTATTTCAGACTATATGAGCTCTGATTTTGTAAGAGAATTGAGTTTTTGAGGATGGGATTAGCATGGGGGCGCGTTGGTCGGCTTGTGATAGTCGTTATCTCCGTAAGTTTTGCTCAATTTTAGCTTATTTCCCCTGATTTATTTCTTAAATTTCCGATGGTGTTGGGACTAATTTTTCTAGTGTTTGAGCTATGATTTAGCTTTGTTTTATGCGGAAAATTATACTTGAGCTGCGTGGGAAGCTTTGACGATTTAAATTTCGTGATTCCACAAGTGGGCCCTATGTGGGATATTTAGCCCAATTTCTGACCCCGAGCATTTATATGCAATATGGGTATTGTTTTCTCGTCTTGATGCATGTATCATTATTTTGATTGCATCGCATATCTCAAAGGTCTCTCAGAAGGAGAAAGCTTTGGTTTAGACGATTCGGCGGTGTCCAGGTATATTAAGCTTACCCTGCTTTTAGATTGAGCTTACTTATGGTATTAGTGTACTATTGTGCTAGTTTTGGGCAGGTAGTTTTAACCCTGGTATGGTTTTAGAATTTTTACACCTTATTTAGCCGGTTAGGGCCTCATTTCAGTAGATTTCACGCCCATTCTCCCTAGTATCGTGTATTATTATCCTTCTGGGATAGGTTTACTGCTTTAAGTACCTTAAGATAGGAATGGGAAGCCTTAGACTAGACTCGGGTAGGTTATGAACTAGGTGTGGTTATCGAGCCCCTGTAGTGTGCTCCCTACCTCTTTTTAGAAAGTATTTTTGACATAAAGTTCCTTTAGGCTCAGTTAGACTCCTGGCTACTACATAAGTTGTTACCTTGGGTTGGGTTTGTCTTAAAGTTAGGTTTTCGGCCTATTTTAACATTTTTCCCCGAGTAGAGTAGTAACTGCTCATGTACCGCACCTCTTGACCTAGTCTTTGGGAGTCGCCTTACCTTAGTGGACTTATCCGCCCGAGATTGGTATTTTTAATCGCTATGGCTTGGAAATATGGTCGAAACTCTTAGATTTACTCCTGCTAGCTAGTTATGTTTATGTTTATATAAATACATTTCAGTTCCAGTTCGAGCCCGACATATGCTTTATTGTTGTTATTATTATGAATTCTGGCATGATACTGGCATTAGTTATGGTCACTATTTATGTTCTCCGATATTAATCTGATACCAGTTACGGTTGGGTTGGTTACTTATAGGATCACTTTCTTCTAGTTACAAATGGTTACTGTGAGTTTCGATTTGAGTCTGACATCTATTTATGATAGGGTTCAAATGTTCTGGTGTTGATTATGGTTTTTCTGGGAGTTCTGGCAATGGTACTAAGTTCTGTAGCACATGATTCATGTGGCCTCTCGTTATTACCCACTACTTTTGATTCAAGACCGACGTTTGGCCTCTCTTTACTGCCCATTGTGTCGGTTCAAGCCTTGTGTACATATACAAAGTTTTATCATGGATTTGGGATAAAAAAATTACCTGAGATTGGTTCAGTTGTGGGTTACTTATGCTTCTTACTTTAGTTACTTTTTATCTGCACCCGCCGGCTTATGAGGGCTCGATAAGGTTAATTGTCTTCTTGTGTGTGCGTTTTGGGCTTATGAGGTCCCAGTTATATTTTAGTTAGCTCATCTTTCTTACTTTTGAGTTATTTATTTCCATTACTATACTTGGTTAGTACAGTAGATATTCACATTTTAACTATGTTACTATTGACTTAGCTTACACTTTTGCATTATATTTATTCTTTTACTATAATTGAGCTCTGTCGGCCGATGATGTCTACTACGTACCCATTGCTTTGCTACTCATACTGCACTTCTATATCTTTTCCCTGATGCAGATTAGAGTACGAACCACCGGCGTTGACATTATTCTCAGGCCCAGCTACTTATCTGAAGACAGGGTTAGCTTTCTAGAGTCCGAGGCTGATCCTCCTCTATCTATCTAAGTTATTGTTTTTGCATTCTGAGAGTACTGTATATATGTATATTTTAGATACTATTTAGTACTCTTGTTTTGTTGTAGTGTCTCTAGTACCAACCTTACCAGGTCTTAGGAGGGATTTATTTTATTAATTTTGTCCGCTCCCTCTCTTGTACAACATGTTATGTATGTATAAATATATATATATATATATATATATATATATTTGCTTCCGCTTATAATCTTGTTGTATTTTAGTTTCACCTTTGTATTTCATTATTTTTCCACCCATTAGCCCATTACTTGACGTTCCGCGCTACGACTTGGCTTACCTACTGATGGGTTAAAGTAGGTACCATCATGACCTGAGAAATTGGGTCGTGGCAATTAATTATTTAGATTGAGATTATTATAAACCTTAAATGATCGACTCAAATTATAAAAAACTAGAAATAACCATGGGAAAATTGAGTTGTGCAACAATAATTAATTATCAATGGGAGGAGTAAGGGAAATTGACAATACAGGTACAATATAGTTATCTGGGATCTAGCTTTATTCAAGATTCATTTTTAATTTCCTATTGATTCTTACGAGTTCAATAGTTGATAAGTTTATGCTCAAAGTTAAGATTTTTCTTTCGAATGAACTTATTCTTCATGAAATAAACTAAATCCATGTGAACATATGCAAGAAAACATACATGGTTTTAGCCTCAAGGAAAATGTCTTATGATTATTTTCCTATCTCGATTCAATCAATAATTCCAAGTGCTTTTCTAATTACTTTGATGCTTCTTGTGACTCTTTATGTATATTACTATACATACATCATAGGAGCTTCAACTATGGAAAAGGGGAGGACGCGGTCGTGAAAGGCCTACAAAAGTACCAATATTTTCTTTTTGTTGTTCTGTAACGACCCTCATGGTCATAATATGTTTGTAGCCCATTTTCCCTATTAAGACCCTCCCCATAACTTCACTATGCCTCTATGATTTGTGGGCACATATTACATAATTCTTAAGGTGATTGGATGCATTTCAGAGAAGATTTTCATTTTGAAAGGTTTAAGATTTGGAAAATTTGACGTAAGTCAACATTTTGGTTTGACAGGTCGGGTATTAAGTTTTGATATTCCACTAAGTTTGGAGGGCAATTTATGACATTGTTGGATGATTTTCATGGAATTCAATGTGCTCGAGAGTGATTTGGGCAATCGAGTTGTTTTCTAGTTTTTTTAGAGTTTAGAGTTGACCATGTTTAATATTTGAGCAAGACGACCCCCAGATTGGTGATTTGTGATTTCAACAGGTTTAGAATGTGTTTTATGATCGATTTTAACGATTGGTTAATGTTTGGGAAATTCCAGATGAATTTTGAGGATCATTTTAGTAGTTTGGATGACTTTTAAAATATGGGTTTGTTGTTTCTGTTGCAGCTTCTAGTACTTCTCCACGTTTGCGAGGCCTTGGTCGTGTTCATAGAACACGATTATCTTCGTTATCTCATTCGCAAGGGGCCTATCACATTCAACAAGTAGGGTCATCTAAGCCATATCAACATCGTAATTCACATTCGTGAGACAATGGGTCGTGTCATTGGTTGCGTTTGTGAAGAGTATAGTCTACTTGAGCAGAATTTAAAATCCTATTTCAAATTTGGACTTTTATTTTTATTTGAGAGCTAGAGAGCTTGGTTTTGAGTGATTTTTAAGGGGCAACAAGATTTCATAACGGAGGTAAGAATCTAAATCCATATTTGATATTCTTACACTAATATCTCCTTTATTTCATTTATTGATGTGCATTTAGGTATTAAAATTTGATATTTTTCCCAAAGCTCTAAAATTGGTATTCTTCTCGATTTGCGGTTTGTTTCGTGCTCAGATTTGGATGACTTTTAGCACATAATATTTTTATGTGATGCGTAAACCAATTTTGACCTCGGGGCTCGAGGTTGACATTTTAACTCAAACTTTGACCCGAACTTTTATATAGTGATATGAGTGTTGATAAACTTGTTTACTAATGTACAGTCCAATTTTGATAGATTGGGAACTATCCGAGGTACTTCAAAAAGAAAAGGCATTGTTGTGAGGGATGTGGAACGTTACTCAGCATCTGAGTTAGTTGGCGACTTACCTTGTAGGCTCCATTTAGGAGATGATTGTCATATATTATTTATGAGGGGTTTAGGCATATTTAGAGTGCCAAATTCTATTATGTTGATCTGTATTTGGGCACTAGTGTATTGTGAAAGGTACTTTATGAATTGCAAATATTGGAACAATTACTTCTTGTTGTAAATCTTGGTTGGTAATTAGTTGATAGCCTTCATTGGCATTGTCTGAATTTTTTGACTATGGCTAAAAGAGCCTTGATTAAATAGCTGATTAATGAATTGAGATAATGATTGTATAATGATTAAAATGGAATAATTGAGGCAGTTAAATGATGAACCGTGAGATGTATATGTCTTCATACATATACATACCCCTTTTGTTGTTACATGATATTTATTGTCTTATGGTGCCCATTGGCTTGTTTTTTATAAACTTCATCAACATTTTTAAAAGCTTTTGTCTACTCTTATGATACCAATGGAAAACGATTTCTGCAAGTGTTACGTAATAAAAATAATTCTGACAAGTTGATAGCATGCAAAGCCGATGGAAACGAATTTTGGCTAGCTGTGAAGATAAGGAAATTTATAAACAAGGAACCTTATGAAAAAGTTTTATAGGCGGGTATATGGACCTCGCAAGTTTCTCATGGGTTACTGCTCCTTAATAACCCAAACAGTGGAAAAGTGTGTACACCAGGTTATTATTGTCCTTGCATGGTATAACATCTTACTTACATGATTTCATATGATTTGTCTAATGGAGCATGCTAGAATACTTGATTTCGTTTTGGATATTTTACTTGAATTGTGTATTTATATGCTCAAGATATCATCATCGATAAGATTCACTCTTAGTAAATTACATTTTGTGTACTCACTGTTGTAGGCCTATGATGCCTATTAAGTAGAAATATTTCCATATTCATACTACTTTTGCTGCACTTTTTTGTGCAGATTATGTTTCGGGTACCAGTGGTCCATGTTGAATTTTAGAGTCTGAGGCTTGTTTTATGGAGATCATCAAGTGAGCTGTTTAGTTGATTTACAGCGCCAAACTCCATCTATGCTTTATTTTTGCCTTTTAATTATATCAGAAAGTGTCCTGATGTTTAGACAATACTATTTACTCTTGGATGCTTTTATCACTTCTAATATTGAATTGATCTTGAGTTGTGAATATCTGAGCGACATAGCAGCTCTTTCAAGATTAGAGGATATTACAGCTATAAATTATTAATAAAATACTTGTAAGTATTTGTTGATATATGATATCTATTGTCCTGTGGTGCCTATTGACTTGATTTTTATGAACTTCATATGCATTTTGAAAAGCTTTTATCTATTTTTTTCATGTAGATGGGAAACGATTTTGGCAAGTCTTACGCTGATGGAAGTGATCCTGACAAATTGATATCATGCAAAGATGACAAAATGATTTTGAAAGCCAAGGTAATGTACCAAAAAGGATCCGGATGAATAAATGTTTAGGGCAAGTATATGAACCTCGCGAGTTTCCCACAAGTCACTGTTTTAGAAAAACCATGATAGTGGAAGAGTGTGTGTATGCCAAGTTATTATTGGCCATTTCATTGCTTAACATCTTACTTACATGATGTCATATGATTTGTCTAATTGAGCATGCTAGAATACTTTATTTCTTTTTGGCTATTTTACTTTATTTGTGTATTTATATGCTCATGATATCATCAGCGGTACGTTTCATTCTTAATATATTATAATTTTTGTACTCGACATTGTTGGACTATGATGTCTAATAAGTAGAAATGTTTCTATATTCATACTATAGCTACGCACTTTTGTGTTGATTGTACTCTGGATATAATGGTCCTTGTTGACTTCTAGACTTCGAGGCTTGTTATCTGGAGATCTCCCAGTAAGTTGTCTGGTTGATTTAAAATGGCAGACTTCAACTATCCTTTATTTTTGTCTATAATTTATATTAGAAAGTGTTCGAATTTTAGAATATATAATTTATTCTTAGATGCTCTTATATGCATGAAACCTAGTCTTGGAGATTGTATGTTGTTACTTTCCGTATTTGAGTATTTATAAAGAATCCCATGGATTTAACTTATACTTCTTTTGTTTTTGCATTTCATTATATTATCTTCCAGGGTATTTTGGGTTACCTACCGGGTGGGTAGGTGTCATCATGGCCCTTATGAATTTTAGATCATGACAATTTGTTATCAGAACATCTAGGTTCACCGATCTAACATGTTCAAGGGAAGATATGTAGTAGAGTGCTATGGATTGGTACATTAACGTCTGAATCTATCTTTGAGGGGATAAAGGGTGTTGAGGAAAACTCTATCACTTGATTCCTTATTGTGTGTAATTGGTTCCCTTTTGAGTTTCTAAAAACTTCTTTGGGTCATTCTCTCATATATGTTAAGAACCCAAACAACAATATCTTGGGATCAAAAGCCCATACCCACGTGATGGAGTTAGAGTACAGGGACGAGGAAGTGGTAAAACTAGGGAAACATTTTCCACGAGGAGTCAAGATAGAGATATATCTTTGAGACCAGAACCTACTCAGGATGATAATTTTATAGAGACAATGGAGTTGAATTTAGAATAGAAATCTCCAAAGCTTATTACTACTCCGTACCTTTGTATGTAATTGTATAGATGTTAATCCTTCCAGAGGGTATTTTTCAAATGGGTGTTGTTATCATGACCTAAAATAGTTTGTGATGACACCTGTCACACCCTCCGGTATAAGTAAGTCTATCCCAATCCAAACTCAATAATCAAAGAAAAACTAAAGCGAAAGAAGTAAGAACTGAAATGATCCCAAATAATATAGAAAGAATCACAATCTCAATAGAATATCCCAGGCCAGGTTGTCACTAGTACAAGCCTTTAATAATGAATGTAATACAAAAGATCAAAATATCATGAATGCAAACAAATTTATAATATAAATGAAAGAGGGATCTGAGTAAGCTCTGCAATCCAATAAACTCTACCTTGATATCCATACAGCCAACATTGGGGAAACCAATCAATGCTCCTCAAATCTCTCAATACATGTATGAGGTGAATAAAAGGTAATGAAAAAGAAAGGATGAGTATAAAACACGTGTTCTCAACAAGCATCATCAATAACCAACTCTAATCCAATGTGATGGATATAACCACTACACAAACCATAAAATATTACCCTAAATAAACCTGCACTCAGAAAAGTCCAAGGTTATCCTAGCAGATAGCAATACTTAACAAGATAATCAAATTAGTTCCATTAAGGCAGGCACGTAATGGTTCTAGATCAACAACAATAGTGATAAGTCACAACAAAGAGAATCTCAGAAACACAGTATATGATTTACACTCACCATTCCAAACCAACAATCAAGATAAAGTAGATAAGGTGCATATTTCGCAACCAATAGATTTGACACAACAGTCTCAATGGATAAGGCTGTAGTGTAACTTTCCTTCCATTATTACTGAAAATATCCACAATGAAGGCATAAGAATTTCATTCTTCATAAGTGTTAGGATCAATTCTTTAGTATGAGAGTACATTAGATATGAATTAAGGTCATATAATACCCCTCATAAAGTTAAGTTTGAAGTATCCTTACAAATTGAGTTTTGGTCTACGTTTATAAGTTTGAAGTATCCTTACAAATTGAGTTTTGGTCTACGTTTAACATAAGGTCAAATTAAAATGATCACTCCTCCAAGAATATAGAATATTATGGGTCCCAACACCAACTAAATTAAAGATCCTTGAGTCTTCTTTCCAATGCTAATGACCGTTTGTTAATCTGCTTTTAGAGTAAAGAGTAATGGTCATTTTACTGAAGACTGTCCATGCTATAAAACTAAGACCGCTATAGCGGGACTCAACTCAAGCAGTATATAAGTCTATTTTTGCCAAATTTTAGGTCCTAAGTTTGATAATTTCATTCCAAAGCCCTAGAGGGAAGATTTACTCAAGGTTGGAATAGAAATTCTTCGTTGTGGTAAGATTTTACTCCCATTTAAAATCCATTAATCCGTTCTTCTTCTAGAATCATTAGATATAGGAATTATAGTGAAATTCTTATGGGTTAGAACACTACGATCATGAAATCATGGGTAAAACTTATGGGTGTATGTATTTTCACCTAGATTACTTCTAAATATTTAGCTAACGACTCCTAGCATGAATTTTTTATTCTAAACATGAAATTTAATTGTTGGGGACCTTGAATTCAACAAAGATGGGACCTTTATCTTTAAAACTCCATTAATGGAGATAGATTGAGTATGATAGAACTAGTTAATTATTTATCAATCCTTGTTTAATCTTGTAGACCGTGAATAATGGTAGAACTAGTGGGTTTGAATTCCCAAAATATTTGTTTAAAGAGTAGTCGATTAATTACTCTAATAATTACATGTTTATTTGAAGATTTAGCATTCACAAATGTGAAGAAAAAGGAAGAGCACCTCTATTATAACTTAGTTGTTGCAACAGCTTAACGCCTAGGTAAGCTAGGTTTATTGAGTAGTAGATCTTGGTTAAATTGCATGACTGTAATAAAGTTTGACATGAGATTTAATGCTTAGGCCTGTGGGTACGGTGCATGGTTGGTAATAATTGAAATGTGAACATGAATTGAATCCAATTTGATATAATTAATATTTTTTGGAAATTCATTGATGATTTTGTGGATTATGTGTTATTTGTAATAATTCATGGGACTATATGTATGTTGGTATCCGATTATTGGACTACGGATTGTAAAAACTAGTATCTAGTAATTATGGTGTTTCCGAAATTAGAAGGTGTTGATGTAAATTGAATGTAGTGTAGCAGAAATGGTAGTGAATAGGTTGAAAAGTTTGGTTGAATTGATATATTATAGTCATAACTGAGCGGTTGGGTTATGAATTAGTTTATACTAAAGCAATGTCAAATTGTATGGTTATTAAGAATCGAATTATGGCTAATTATCTATAAATGAGAATATTTAACTAAATGTTTGGTGATTGGTTGCACTATGATGTGCCTTTCATCTTAATAGTTTTCTAATGGTTCCAAACATTAGAACAAGCCCAAGGTTTAACTTGATTGAAATAAAAGGTTAAAAATTGGGAAAGAGGTTTAACAACAAGGATTCATAATTTCTAACCTCCGTCTAATGGGTAATGCTTTAACAAGATTAACCAACTTGAGGGCTAAAATTGAGTTTCATATTTCCATCTCTTTAAGTTCGAAGGAATTAAGGTGATATTCATCTAATAAGGTTGAGAAACATTTAGATGCATATTAGAAATCAATTGTCTACATGACTTGTATTAAAAGAGTATATTAACCTTATTTACTCAAAACTGTAATAGAGCCATGGTGAATACATGCCTAGTTTGCTTTCTCTACTGATTCAAATTTCCTAAATTTGACGATTGTTACTTAAACAATTTAGATATTGATTCCAAATCATTATCTACAAACCGCTTATTTTACGAAAATCATAGACTAAAAGTCATCTTACTCACTAATGACATAGTGTTCACCCTATTCCCTGTGGGTTCGACCCAACCTTTGTTGGGTTTTATATTTGACAACGACCGCTTATACTTATTAAGGGAGGTGTAATTTGGGCGTATCAAATTTTCGTTCCTTTTTCGGGGAATACGGTTTTCTATTAAGCCTATTGTGTTTATTTGACTCTTAGTCATATTTCCAAATTATACTTTTGTTTGTTGTTTTGTTATTGTTGTGTACGGACTTGTGCATGACAAGTACCCAAAGTTGGGGTGAAATATTGTTACCTTACAACCTAGTGCTTGAAAAGACATTGAAATTTCACATTAACGCATAAGAGCGTGAAGCAGGAAGGCTTCAACATCTTGCTGCTGATCAATTGCATCAAAAAAATCTGAATGCACCCGAAAATAAGGACAATGATGCTTTGAGGGATGATGTTTATGCGCAATATATTGACAGTGTTTCCACGGCCAACCAACGTTAGCGATAAATGGGGAGAGGTCGACAATAATAGGTCATGCCTTTTGACCCAGTGATGAAGATAAGGCTGAGTTAGATGGGGTTGCCGCCACTGGGGTCATTGTTCTCCAACCACTAGCCCCTAGAGTAATGTTTAATATTACCAGTACCATAATTCAACTGTTGAACCTTAAAGGTCTATTTAGAGGGGTGGATGGTGATTATCTTAATATGCATTTGATGAATTTCACATGGATCTGCACGTCCTTCGAATTGCCAGGAGTTAGTTAGAAAGTCATCTGACTGAGGTTATTTCCATTGTCTTTGTCTAGAGATGCAATATTATGGTTGACTGAGCTACCACCTTATTTTATAACAAATTGGGGTCATCTTAAAGGAACTTTCCTAGAATAGTTCTTTCCTCCCTCCATGATGCCACGGTTGAGGGATGATATCAGTAATTTTAGGCAGCAACCGGATGAAGCACTATATGAAACGTGGCTAAGGTTTAAGAAGAAGTTGACCAAATGCACCAATCACAAGCTAACAGATGAGCACTGAATGGAGACTTTCTACAAGTTTCTACACTTAGTAAAGAAACCCATGGTTGACAACGCTACAGGAGGAGCTTTTATGGCACTTACTTTTGCAGATGCGACTGTGATCCAAGATAGGCTTACAAAAGGAAATAGAGTTTGGAATAACAGGGATTCAAAGACTATAAGAAGAACTTATACAGTGGGCATGTCGGCTGAACAATGACGAAAAGAAGAAGAGTGTGATCAGGACATGGCTTAAATACAGTCGCAGATGGACTTGCTTACAAAGCACTTGTTGGCAGGTGGTGTTGAAAAAGTGAAAGTTGTTGGTTCACAGGGTAAGGAAGTTGAGTATGACTCTGAAGAAGAGGTAAAATACTTGAATAACTATATGGGGGAGTTTTCTGCCAATGGCCAAGGAAACCAAGGTTGAAACACTTAAAGGGATAATTACTACGACAAGGTTGGTTACAAATATAGTGAACAAGGCAATTGGAAGAATAAATATAGCTACAGGAACGATCGAAGTGGACTCTATGTGCCTCCAGGAAATCATGAAAAGGGTGGAAATGATTCAAGGAAGCCCATATGGAGGAGATGATGGCAAAAGTGTTAAAAAGTATAGAATCTACTGACTCAGGGGTGAAAGAAATGAAGAGTGAACTATCTTCGGTGAGTCAGCATATGGACTCACACTCTACCTCCATTTAAAAGTTACAATACCAAATAGGACAGTTGTTTACGACATTCAATCAGCGGAAGAGTGGCACTTTACCAAATGATACTTTTCATAATCATAGGAACGATCGATGTTGCATAGCTAATACTACGAGAAGCGGTAAGGTTCTACCTGAACCATATCCTAGGGTTTAGACACAGGTGGAGGATGTTGCCTCCGATTACAAAATGGTGGCTGATGATATTTGTGTTGATGAGAATCCGGCTGAATCTGGAAAGTCGAAAAAGATTGATAACCAAAAGGTAGATGATTAAAAGTCTATGTCACGTTCCAAATCACGGATCATGAGGGCACCTACCCATTTCTATCCTAGATAGTAGAACCCTTACCACCCCTTCATTTATTTAATGCGGAAGTTAAAACTATTCTTATTTCAAAATAATTTAATTCAGTTGACTCATAAAAAAACTCTGGTTCAGTATAATTGATAAGTAAATACAATGCGAAAAATAACAAAAAGTGAATCCCTAGAACCTAGTCTAAATTGATACTAGAGTACTAAACAAAGAATAAGGAAATCCATGACACAACATCCATGATGGATCGAGAGGGCATAAACTTTTGGAGAATGATCACCGTCACATGGCTATATCCCCAGAAGGAGATATAGTAATTATAGTAATAGTACAACCATACGTACTGGTAGTTATCATCAGCTGACCAGGGTTAGAAACAAATAATAATAAAAGCAAATAGGAAAGGAATCTTGACTGCGAGTGAAGTTCCAATTACTAAGACCATTCAAACAAGTATGTCTACTTACACTTTGTCTCGTTGTGACCTACCTGTTATTTAACATTTTTGTATGTCTTTGCCCTTTTATAATCCATTCTATCTTAAATATTATTACAACTTTTATGTAATCATATGTCTAACCTATTACTGATAGCCCTACAGAATTCACTATACCATTACTTTAGGACCACTAATAGTAGCCAGGTTTCTTATTATTTGACTGGCATAGCAAGTCAAATTATGTGTATTTAGGTACCTATACTTATGTCACACTTCCTTGTTTCAGATAAGCAGGGAACATCAATTATTATAATCAACATATATATATATGTATGTATGTATGTATAAATGTACATTCAGAGCATTTAATGAATGTATGAATGCAAATATGCATAATTTCTCTTCCCCTTCTCAACTCATCATCATTAACATCATGATCTCATCATAATACTCAATATCATGAAATCACTTTCATCAATATGAATATCAAATATCATCAACATTATGAACATCATGATCACAACAACATACTCAATATCATCATCTCATCAACACAACCATCACAACCATTATCATCAACATGTATGAATATGAAGTGCAATCACAATCACAAGTAGGGCCCAAATGCAATTACATATTTTTAATTACATATAAGCACAGAGGCAACAAGTCTAACCTCCTCACATGTACTAATCCCCACGGTGTTAAATCAGTTTTGACTTTTCTACCCTTTTATTTTGTTGTCTTGGGATTCATTTATATATATATATATATACACATAACTTCTACTAGTTCATAGGTATTCAATTTGGATGACAACGCCAAACCCCTGATCTAACTCCTGTTCTTACTTTTAAGTCTTTCTCACACTCATTACAAATGTTTCCAACCCGAAACACTACTGGTTGACCCTTCTACTCCTACACTTGGAATTCTATCGACCTATTTCATGATACATACCCTCCCATGTACCTTGTTATTAGGCTACCCTATGAGTTGTCCCGTCTACTAAATCAACCCTTATGACACTAAACTCAATTAGCATTACTAGAATAGTTATTATTTCACACTTACGCCTCATTACCACTTCTTAATAAAAGTTGTCGCGCCCCATTTTTCTCGGGAAAAGTGGGATTCGACATGAAAAACTCTTTTTGGAACGATTTAGAGTGAAGAGTCGCCACCTAACAAATTTAGGTGCGTTAGGGCACCATTCAAGACTAATTACGAACTTATTTTAATTTAGCCTACATCAACCAGAAATTCGGGTAAGGGTTCAAGTTACCTCGAAAGGAAGGTGTTAGACACCTTTCGAGGTCCACAAATGTGGGTCCCGGCCAAACTCATATATTACGTGGGGGATCTTGCGTGATAAGCAAAGGTCAATTATTTTTATTAACTTAACATTTAACTAAGCGTTCAAAAGATAAAAAATATTAGACAGATTACACATGCAACTTAATTATTATCTGATTAATAATTAACTACGTGATAAAGTAATAAAAATATGTAAATAAATAAAGAAATGAATTAGATAAGCGAGAAGATAGAAAAAGACATAATTTCTAATGAAAGGATTCATTAAGTTATATCTAGACTACCCCAAACAAAAGACATGCAAAAAATAAATAAAATTCAATCGAATTTAGACAAAGGTTAATTTTTATCTTATTCGGATCAGCGCTCGGCTTATTAATGGAAGACAATGACGCATATCGCATTGTCGAATACTGCTCGGGGCAACTTCCATCATTTCCGAATATTCTACTCACCCTGCATTAATTGGTTACTAAGCCTAAGGATGTTCTAGAGAAAAATGATAAAACCAACGTTCCCTAAGATGCCTACCCGTCCCAACTTAATGTCCAAGAGGCGTTGGACGACCTATTTTGGGTAAGGATCTAGACGCAAAGAAAACTTTAGGTTTCCTAATTAGACTCGGGGGTTCGCGTCAAACAAAACAAACAAGACTAGCATTTAGCATAGAACAGTTTCAAATAAGCCTCTTTATTAATTAAAGTTGATTAGGCGATAATCATGCAAAACAATTGACGATTTCATGTGGTTAAGACCTATAGACATAATATCTAGGCGACAAATAATTAATATGCTAAAAATTATTAAAGTGATAGAAATTAAAATTAAGTATGCTAAAAAAAAAAATCAAAGTTTACAGAAAATTATTTAAAATATGTAGGACTTCATTTTAAATATGCAGAAAGTTGTTAGAGTGTGTAGAAAAATTACCCAGGTAGGCTCACGCCAAAGGGGCCATGAGATGCGCAAAGGTTGCTCCAGATTCACATTCAACAACACCCCGATGGAGGAAACCCTTAATAGCGAATAGAGGAGGGAAATGTCTTATTTTTATGTTAAACCAACAAAAGCAGATAGCATAAACACCCCAATAGGTCACGGAAGTACACAAAGGAGTAAGAGGATATTGCATCAAGCATTTAAAGTACGCAAATCAAAACAAGATCATAATCACATAAGATTAATACGAAAGAAACGAATGTGTCATTAGAGGAAACTAACCAGTTAACAACGAGGATAATAAAATGCAAACAAGAGGAGCGCGCTTCCAAAGTAACAAGTAGTGATAATAATGAGCAGTGAAAACAGTCTCAAAACCAAAAAGTAGGGAAATATTTTTAGTATAGAGTAGAGTAATGCTGAAAACCCCTTTTGAATATATCTGAATGGGAGCCAAAAAAAGTCCCTCAATAATGAGAAAGAGCATTGTTTATATAGTAAAAGAAATCAGTTAGTTAAGGCAACTAAGAAGGAAAAATCATCAGTCATACCATATTTTCTTTAAGCAGAACAATTGTATCAATCAAGTGTAAGTAAAATATCCATTTGCCATAATTAGTTGAGCAACAAGACTGTCTCAAGTCAAATAAGGAAGGAAAATCAATTAACAAGATGAAGGCATGCTAAAGTTTTCATAAATATCTAAATCAATTCAGGCTAAATAAAGGCAAAAAGATCTATCCAGGAATCAATTAATAAAGCAGAGTAAATTAGATGCAAGAATAATGTCCAAATACAAAAATATACAAATAAAATCTTCTATGCATTTTGCAATCACATACGTATATCAAAATCCTCTAATTGCCATACTAAATTACACCAAAGATGCTTAAAACATGTTAACCAATAAAGACAACCAAGAACACAATGCCTGGCCTAGTACAGTGAATTCAACAACGGACTCAATTAACATGAAGGTTTCAAACATGGACTAATCAGTACCGATTTTAAAAATTAGAGCTTAGCCAAGATTGATAGAAATTAAGACTTTTCACGTTTATCAATCTAAAGATGAAGATAAACATGATATTGAAACATTCGAACCAAAAGTAATATCCGGACATCGTGAATTTTACATCTAAGAACAAAGATGATGAAGAACAGATAATATTCAAAATAGGGACTGGAATGATCGTACCGGATAGGGATTCATCATTAAATCATCATAAAAACCTTAAAATTAAACCCTTGACACCCATACGAATTCTTCTTTGATGAATTTTAGTTGGGGTTTTCGATTCTGATTAGGGATATGGTTTGCTCGGTAGTGTTGTTGTCAATTGTGTCTCACCGGTCATAACCTCCGATGAGATAGCGGCGACAGAAAGCAGGACAAGGAGACGACGGGGAGAGTTAAGGGAGAATAGGAACGGCTGGAGGAGGAGAAGCGATGAGGGAGAGGAAGAAAAGGAGAGTGGACAGCGGCGATTGGGTGTTCACCGGAATAGTGGTGAGGGTGAAGTGGACACCAGCTACATGGGTTTTCGTGGTGGTAGCGGACGCGTGGAGTGGCTTTTCACTGGCCAGTGGTGGCTGGCAGCGGTGAAAGAAGGAGATGAGATTGAGGAAGGCGGCTGTGGATGTGGGCGGGTTTCGGCGGCTGGCTGTTGGTTCACCGGCGGTGGGATTCGCCTGTGAGAGATGGAGAACGGAGAGATTCAGGGGTGTGGCGGCTGGTGAGGGGTGAGAAATGGGATTAGGGTTTTGTGTATTAGAGTTTGATATTATTAAAAAGGAAAGAAATTGAAATTAAATCGGAATCGTAGGATGAAATATGATGGATGGTCTAGATTGAAAATGAGAGTGAATCGGATCATGGGTCAAGAAATTGGACACGGATTGGATCTAATTAAAAATTGTATTGGGGATTTTAAAAATTGAGCCAAATTGGACTCAATTTAGGCTAAAAGTGACATAAATTGCATAGAATCGGACAAGAAATTAAATAAATTGGGAAATTAAATTGAATTAAGCTGTTATTTAATAAATATAGTGATAAATATATAATAAAAATAATAACAAAAATTAACCAATGTCATGAAAATTATTGTGAATAAATTATGTAAGTAAAATTAACGACACGCGATATATTATTTAAAATCAACGACAGAATAATTTGAAATGAATTAGGCACCTATGAATACAAAATTTAAAAATACTATAATAATAATAATAATAATAATAATAATAATAATAATATTAATAATAATAATAATAATAATAATAATAATAATAATAATAATAATAATAATAAGCAATAAATTTTGTGTTTGTAAATTATGAGGATGCACATTTACAGAAATAATTTAATAAATATTTACAAAATTATATAAAATATTATATTTAAATTAGTAAATTATATATTATATAAGAATATAAAATTAAATTGCTAAAAATAAATTGCATACCTTAAAATCATGAATATGAAATGTCAGAATTTATTTTGATACCAAAATAATAATTAAAATTTCAAAACTAATATTTTTTGTTAAAATTGCAGCCTGTGAGGAATATCGGGAGGTCAAAATTGGGTGTCAACAACTGCCCCTTCGTTGCTTGGGAATGATAGCAGAATTTTCGAGCAACGAACGTTGACATAGTAGCCAATTTTGTCCAACCGAAAGGATGGTTCGCTGAAATCAAAAAGCAAGAGAGATTTGTTAAAATGGCGTGGCCGAGACTTTGGTTTTAAGTCGCCTACATATCTCGGGTTCACAAGAATCAGGCCATCTGTAGTTCTAGACTTAGGAACGAATGAGATTCCTAAATAAAATTGATGAATGTGGAATTTGAATGAAGATAACACGAGTTGACAAGATTACAGTATGAGTAGTTTTAAAATGTGGGATCTGAATATGATTTAGGTTAGGTTGTGAGATGTAAGGTTAAATAATCATGTTCCGGAAAGAGATAAAACGATTCTCAAACGTCTTTTGTTCTGCTTTTGGGAGCTTACCTGCAGCTTCTAACACGACTAGACAAAATGGTTAGCTCATAAGCATAGAAAATATTAAATAACGCGGAGACAAGTAATAGCAATAAACAACAATAATGATAAAAGGAGATAAGAAAGCATATTTGTTTGACGTTTGTGCCTGTCGCCCAAGATTTTTGAGCAACTTTAAAGGAGAATGTGATCACGTTGACTATATGCCTGCAAAATCAATTGTCCTTATTTTAGGGCGGACGAGCCCAATTATCTTATTTTAGGGCAGACAAACCCGACATATCCCATTTTAGGGAGGATAACCCAACGTATCCTATTTTAGGGAGGAATGAACCCGACACATTCTATTTTAGGGCGGATAACCCAACATATCCTATTTTAGGGCGGATAACCCAACATATCCTATTTTAGGATGGAATGAACCCGACATATCCTATTTTAGGGAGGATAACCCAACATATCCTATTTTAGGGTGCATAACCCAACATATCCTATTTTAGGGAGGATAACCCAATAGATCCTATTTTAGAGCGGATAACCCAACGTATCCTATTTTAGGGCGGATAACCCAATATATCTTATTTTAGGGAGGATACCCAAAATATCCTATTTTAGGGTGCATAACCCAACATCCTTTGCATTGGATGTGACTTTCTGTCATGGTCATACCATTGTGATAAATTTTTTGACTACACCTAAAAAATTCCTCCCCCAGTTTAAAAGATGTTTCACACATGCAAATCAAAATGTTATCTCAAAAATTCTACCCCAATCTTATATTCCTGCATCACTCAAAGAAAATTGTTAGTTCAAAAGAAATGGTTGTTTTGTCTTCGAACATTGAGGTTCGACTTTGAATCTGCAATTGTCATTTGAAGTCATGAATAGGTCAAAATAGTTTAGATTTGTTAAATAGTGTCTTGTCAAAAGCTGACATGATTTGAATATGAAGGGAAAATAAAATTTATTAGATTGAGGCCGAACCCAAGAGTGGGCTGCCTACGTATCCAAATGGAAGTCAGGTCAAACATCGTTCATGAATACAAAAAATAAACATAAACAAATGCAGGAAATTTTATTCATTGGAAAGAGAATTGGTACTTTGCTTATCACGGTTTTGTCCTTCTCAGTTCCTTTGATGTGCTTTACGCTTCCTTGTCAAATGTCTCGGGGCAATCTCTATCGAGTCACCTTGAACAATAATTTTACCTGTGGTAGGGTCATAGATGTTGCTTAGTGGCCCTTGTTGTACTATAATCTTTCCCTTCTCAATCAAGTCTTGGATCTTGTACCTCAAAGCTTAGCATTCCTCAATATCATGACCTTGGATATTTGAATGATATGCACACCTTTTGGACAAGTCAAAATTAAAAGGTGTGTATTTAGGGATCCATCCTTTTCTTGGTTTCAGAACTCCTTGAGCAAACAATCTTTGAAATATGTTGGCCAAAGGTTCAGTCAGAGGGGTAAAAATACGAGGTTTCATTTTCTTTTGTTGATGAGAATTGGATGGTATTAGATCATGTTGGTGAGAATTTGGGTGTTGAAAACCTTATGGGTTGTAGGTGTCAAAAATAGCTTTGCTTGTTGAGTATTTGGATAGTATTGTTGTTGAGGTGGGATGGTTGAGATATCCTCTTCTTTTTCTTCTTTTAGCGAAGCTTTCAGTGCTTGAAAAGTAGCTTGTATTGCGGAAACATCAATAACTTCTCCTGTCCGAATACCATACTCTAATATTTTCCCAATTAAGATTATATCGTCGAAGCTTTGAATACATAAGCCAAATAATTTTTGATACTATATACCATCTCGCGACCTGACAAAAATTTGGATCAACTCTTCTTCAGGCACAAAAGGACGTATCTTAGAAGCTTCCAATCTCCATCGTGTTGCATATTCCTCAAAAGATTCATGAATCATTCTCTTTACTTCAAGTAAGTCCATCATCGTCGGATCGACCTTGATTTTAAACTTATATTTTCTCACAAATTCTTGAGCCATGTCTTCCCATGTATACCACTTGTCAAAGTCTTGTTTGACATACCAAGTGAGTGTTATTCCTGACAAGCTCTTAATAGAGAGTCTTATTAGTAAAGCTTCGTTATGCCCAATTCCAACTAATCTGCAACAATAGTCCTTTATATGCATGATCGGGTCTCCAAGCCCATAGAACACATTGAATTTTGGGACTTTATATCATGGAGGCAAACCAACCCTTGGATGTAGACACAGTTTCTCATACCTCAAGTCACAAATGCCTTTGGAACGTAGACACTTATCCAATCTCTTTTCTAAGTCACGAAACTTTTATTGCAGTGTAGGTGATTCCCCATCATGTATTACCATGTTTTTCAAAGTACTAAGATTGGCGTGTGTCAAAGATATTTGTTGAGGAAACAAATAAGAAGATAGGAAAGAAGGTATTTTGTGCTGGGGAAGAAGCAAAATTTGTGTTAGAAAAAGGATCAAGATGGTTAGGCATATTTTGTCAATTGCAGACTCTTAGCCGATTCAATGTACAAATACTAGACAACCGGTTAAACAAAATAAATAAATCAAATAAAAGTTACCACATAGCACAAATAAGTTTAAAACTTAATAGACGACATTCTAAGCGAAGACTATGACTTAACAAGTGATCTAAGCGTAGAGATTTGTGCTTCTAACGCACGAGACAGACGATAGTGATAGAATTTGCGCTTTTGAGAGATTAAAATGATGTTGGATTTGAAATTGTGATGTAAAGAAGATAAGAAAGCTAGGGGAATGAACAAGGTCGACTTATGTTGAACATCATAACTGTTGATTTGAAACATCCTTTGTGATTGATATCATCATTAATCCTTCCAACTTCATACAAAATGATAAAATAGGGAGAAAGAAAATTAAATTATAATGAGAACGAACCCATTAAATGAGAGCCTACGTATCCCTCTTATAGGGGAATTAGGTCAAACGTAGTTCCAATTACATAAAAGAAAAACATCAAAGAAAATTCATATTATTCCAAGTATGTAAATCTTAAAGTAATTTCAAATGCTTGAGAGCCTGAACATGATATCCTGTTCATCAGTGCCAAACAGGTTCCAGTCATGCTTAGGAGGTTAATCAACACTGAGTTTTAACCTTGTTACAGTTATCATCTTGGTATCAATCATCGCTTGAATCTTGTCCTTCAAGGTAAAACATACCTCTATGGGATGCCCTTTCATCCCAGAGTGGTAGGCGCAAACCTTATTAAGATTGTATCATTTAGACTGAGTATTAATAAGTACAGTAGGGATGGGTGTGATGTAGCCCGCTTCTCTGAGTCTTTCATACAACTGAGTTGTGGGTTCAACTAGAGGGGTTTATTGTCTTGGTGGATTTTTCTAAAACATGACTGGAGGTCTAGCGGATTGATTGGATAGTTGATTTGTTGGTGGATTTGGATAAGACACGGGAATGTATTTTGATGTTGGAGAAATGGATGAAAGTGGGTACCAAACAGTTTAAGGATAAGGTTTTGTGGAGGATTGGGGATAATAGGCGTAATTTGGTGTTGGAGTGATTTCTGGAGATGGATACCACATCAGTTGAGGGCGATTTTTCTTTACTATCCTCCCATAGCTTATCAAATTTTGTAGTTCTCTCTTCAACTGGCGGCATTCATCTGTGTCATGACCAGAGATGCTAGAATGGAAGGAACAATGCTTTTTGGGATCAAAGAAAGAACTTGAAGAGAAATAAGAACCAATAAGCTTAGGCTGCAAGATACCATGTGACCTCAACATTTCAAAATTATTTGACGGTGGTTCGTCTAAGAGAGTCATAGCTTGGTATTTTCTCACTTCGGGCTTTGGAGGCTTTGATGCCTCATTGATAGTTGCCTTTCCCTTATCCTTGAATTGCGGCTCAATAAAACAAACCTTGTCATGTACTAGAGTTTTACCTATGAACTTCCTTTTCAGCCTATTGTCGAACCGCCCAATAAAGTCACCTACCAAATTTTCCCAACAAACCCACTTGCTTGTATCTTTTTCTGCATACCACATCAATGCTAGACCTGCAAGTGAATTGACAAAAAGATTCATCTTAAGACCATCACTTTGCCCTATAAGTGCTAGCTCATCCAGGTACGCTTTCAAATGGGAATGAGGATTGCCAGACCTATCGTATAACGGAAAGTTCAAGTCCCCAACTCTATCCTTATTTTCTTCTCCTGATTTGGATAACTTATCCATCTCGAGCTATTGAGATAGCCCTTCCTTATGGTTAGAATTTTTTCCTTTTGTTTCCTTATCCTTGCCCATCTCTGTCAACCCATTGATTCCTTTTTGCAGTGCGACTGAATACAAACTCGGAGATACTTGTGCGTCACAATCAGGCATAGGTGAGGTAGTCAATACTGGAGACTCCATAGTGTAGATGGGAGCAATGAACGGACAATGGCTCTGGAAAGTATGGTGGCATATCAGATGAAGCTCGAAGATTAGTCATTATTCCTCTGATTGTCTCAATTTTTCTTTCCATACTCATAATGCTCAACTCAAAAGGAGTAAGTTTGTCTTGGTGCAAACCCAAACTCCTACGCTCAGCTTCACTGTTGGTAATATTGATGAACATTGCTTGACTGACCATTCTTGATGTTCAACTTTAGTCAACCTTAGAGGATAGGACTTATGATTAGTAAAACGTATGACAATAGAATGACTATGAGTAATGTCATGGAGTAAAACATTTGAGTTATCCTTATTGAAGTGAATAGTTGTGAGCTCTATATGACTTAGAGGTTGGGAAAGCCAGGGTATGGCACGAATATGAAAACACTCATTGTCAAGAGTTATTGTGAAGACGATGGTATGTTAATATTGAAGGTATTGATTAAGAATGTCCTAAAATAATGAGTTATCCTAAAAGAGTAGAAATAATCTTGGAACATCCTATCGAGGAATGGATCGAACCAAGAGATGATTAGTATGCTAAAAGATATATTGGAGGACAAGATTGAGCCATGAAGATAAGTTGAAAGAGAGTTTCGACACTAAGTTGAAAGAGAGTTTCGACACTAAGTCGTAAGATGGTATGTTTCGGACCTAAAGGAATAAAGGTAAAACAATAAGACATTAAATCCAAGAGTAAGAAACTCTAAGAGTAAGGAACAACTAAAACAAAAAGAGAAAAAAAACAAAAAGAAGAACAAAAACAAAAAAACAAGGTAGGTAGTAACACATGCATAGAAGTTTAACACATAGCAAATAAGATTATGCGCCCTTTTTGGGGTTGTGAACCCGTTTGGACTTGGGACTAGGTTTCACTAATTAACATTCAGCGCATCAAGGGTGCCAAGGCATTCCAGGCTGAATGAGATGCATATTCCTTAGTAAAAGAACACGCAGCCACGATCTAAAGAACAAGAATAGTTTCATGACACGGTTCCCTCAAGTGGACAACTTGAGAGTGGGAAAACTCATGACTGTCGACGCACCGCTGATCGACCAATCCATGAGGCATTTCCCGCAAGGGTGTTTTAGGAATGAACGTCCGTGCAACCACGCAACCGTTCTTTAAAAGAAAAGAAAAGAGGTTCCAAGTAGAGGAAGGTATAAGCAGAATAACAATTAAAATAAAGCAACAACCACATAGCATGTAAATAAAGCGATAACAAATATGCAATTTATGAAAAGCAACAATATAATAGAAACAAGTAAATAAGCGAATATAATAAAAACAACACATGATACAAGACACATAATGAAGGAAAAGAGAATAAATTAAAAATGAAAAGATGTATATCAAATATTCACGAAAATGAATAAATGAAAAGGGAGGGAGATGAACATGGTACAATAAATGACTAAAAAATGACATAAATAAAACTAAATAAGGAGTCAAATTAATTATTTAAGAAAACAAAGGAAGAAGGGGAAGGGGTGGATCATGCATAACATGTAAGTCCTATTATAAAAATAAAAGAAAACACAAAACCCCACATAAACACGAATCCGTAATGGTTAGAACCTAAGTATATCCCCAGCAGAGACGCCATGCTGTCGCGCCCCATTTTTCTCTCGAAAAGCGAGATTTGACGTGACGAACTCTTTTTGGAACGGTTTAGAGTGAAGAGTTGCCACCTAACGAATTCAGGTGCGTTAGGGCACCATTCGAGACTAATTACGAACTTATTTTAATTTAGTCTACGTCAACTAGAAATTCGGGTAAGGTTTCAGGTTACCTCGAAAGGAAGGTGTTAGGCACCTTTCGAGGTCCACAAATGTAGGTCCCGACCGAACTCATATATTACGTGGGGGATCTTGCATGATAAGCAAAGGTCAATTATTTTTATTAACTTAACATTTAACTAAGCGTTCAAAAGATAAAAAATATTAGACAAATTGCACATGCAACTTAATTATTATCTGATTAATAATTAACTACGTGATAAAGCAATAAAAATGTGTAAATAAATAAAGAAATGAATTATATAAGCGAGAAGATAGAAAAAGACATAATTTATAATGAAAGGATTCATTAAGTTATACCTAAACTACCCCAAACAAAGACATGCAAAAAAATATATAAAATTCAATCGAATTTAGACAAAGGTTAATTTTTATCTTATTCAGATCAGCGTCCGGCTTATTAACGAAAGACAATGACGCATATCTCATTGTCAAATACTGCTCGGGGAAACTTCTATCATTTTCGAATGTTCTACCCACCCCACCTAATTTGGTTATTAAGCCTAAGGACGTTCTAGAGAAAAATTATAAGACCAACGTTCCCTAAGATGCCTACCCGTCCCAACTTAATGTCCAAGAGTAGTTAGACGACCAATTTTGGGCAAGGATCTTGACGCAAAGAAAACTTTAGGTTTCCTAATTAGACTCGGGGGTTCGCGTCAAACAAAACAAACAAGACTAGCATTTAGCATATAACGGTTTCAAGTAAGCCTCTTTATTAATTAAAGTTGATTAGGCGATAAGCATGCTAAACAATTGACGATTTCATGTGGTTAAGACCTATAGACATAATATCTAGGCGACAAATAATTAATATGCTAAAAATTTATTAAAGTGATAGAAATTAAAATTAAGTATGCTAAAAAGACAAATCAAAGTATACAAAAAATTATTTAAAATATGTAGGACTTTATTTTAAATATGCAGAAAGTTGTTAGAGTGTGCAGAAAAATTATTACAAGTAAGCAGGAAATTGTTTAAAATATGCAGAAAATTATTTTAAATATGCTGGAAATTTAATATAAGTGCTGAAAATTAACTTTTTGAGATGCTGAAAAATTAGTTAACCATTGCCGAAATTAAGCAATTGCTGAAAATTCAATATAAGCGTTGTATATTAGTTTTAAAATGCTGAAGAATTAGTTAAAAATTTCTGAGAATTTTTAAAAAAAGTGCTGGAATCTATATAAAAAATGCTGAGAGTTATTTTTTACATGCTGAAAATTATATAAAAATGCTTAAAATTATTTAAGGTGCTGAAACTTAACGTAGAGTGCTGAAAAATACTTTAGAGTGTTGGAAATTAATAAAAAAAACATACTGGAAGTTGTTTTTATAGGCTGGAAATTAATCATTATATGCTGAAAATTAATGTTTATGCTGAAGATTAAAAATTATATGCTGGAAATTATTTAAAGCGTGCAGAAAAGTATAGAAATTTAATTAAAATGAAGAAAAATTGATGAAAAAGCTCAGAATTAATTTTAATAAGTTGAAAGCTAATTCATACTCCTAGAACATGATTTCTAAGTGACAATTAATCAACATGTTGAAATTTTAATTAATAGTCCTAGAGGTGTTACCTAGATGATAGAGTAATTCAATTAGACATGTTTAAACATTCGCAAAATATCCTAAAGGCATGACATCTAAGATATTCGAATCACATAATCCCCACCCCCATAAGCAATCCCCATAATCTTTTATTAGGTATAAACAGTTTATACAAAATATTATTACAGACCCAAAATGAATAGAATAAAGAAAAGAAACAGAGAAGGGCTAAGTTGGACAACCCTTAACCACTCCCAAATCCCTGGCAACTCTTCATCTTGTTTGAATTTTTGCCTTCATCTGTTGAACATGCAACAAAGACACCAAAACACTCCCATAATCCAAAACATGCCTTTGGCATCCCATAACCAACCATTGGCGCTGTCGAGATCCGAAGGATCTCAAGGATCTCAGGCATGCTCACGCCGAAGGGGCCATGAGATGCGCAAAGGTTGATCCAGATTCACATTCAACAACACCCCGATGGAGGAAACCCTTAATAGCGAATATAGGAGGGAAATGTCTTATTTTTATGTCAAACCAACAAAAGCAGATAGCATAAACACCCCAATAGGTCACGGAAGTACACAAAGGAGTAGAAGGATATGGCATTAAGCATTTAAAGTACGCAAATCAAAACAAGATCATAATCACATAAGATTAATACAAAAGAAACGAATGTGTCGTTAGAGGAAACTAACCAGTTAACAACGAGGATAATAAAATGCAAACAAGAGGAACGCGCTTCCAAAGTAACAACCAGTGATAATAATGAGCAGCGAAAACAGTCTCAAAACCAAAAAGTAGAGAAATATTTTTTAGTATAGAGTAGAGTAATGTTGAAAACCGCTTTTGAGTATATCTGAATGGGAGCCTAAAAAAGTCCCTCAATAATGAGAAAGAGCATTGTTTATATAGTAAAAAAAATCAGTTAGTTAAGACAATCAAGAAGGAAAAATCATCAGTCATACCATATTTTCTTTAAGCAGACCAATTGTATTAATCAAGTGTAAGTAAAATCTTAATTTACCATATTTAGCTGAGCAACAAGACTGTCTCAAGTCAAATAAGGAAGGAAAATTAATAAACAAGATGAAGGCATGCTAAAGTTTCCATAAATATCTAAATAAATTCAGGCTAAATAAAGGCAAAAAGATCTGTCCAGGAATCAATTAATAACGCGGAATCAATAGAGGCAAGAATAATGTCCAAATACAAAAATATACAAATAAAATCTTCTAGTCATTTTGAAATCACATGCGTATATCAAAATCCTATAATTGCCATACTTAATTACACCAAAGATGCTTAAAACATGTTAACCAATAAAGACAACCAAGAACACAATGTTTGGCCTAGTACAGTGAATTCAACAACAGACTCAATTAACATAAAGGTTTCAAACATGGACTAATCAGTACCGATTTTAAAAATTAGAGCTTACCATAGATTGATAGAAATTAGGGCTTTTCACGTTTAGCAATCGAAAGATGTAGATAAACATGATATTGAAACATTTGATCGAAAAGTAATATCCAGACATCATGAATTTTACATCTAAGAACAAAGATGAAGAAGAACCGATAGTATTCAAAATAGGGACATGAATGATCGTACCGGATATGGATTCATCATCAAATCTTCATAAAAATCTTAAAATTAAACCCTTGACACCCATGAAAATTCTTCTTTGACGAATTTCAGTTGGGGTTTTCGATTCTGATTAGGGTCAGGGTTTGCTCAGTGGTGTTGTTATCAATGGTGTCTCATCGGTCATACCCTCCGGTGAGATAGCCGCGACAGAAAGTAGGGCAAGGATATGACGGGGAGAGTTGAGGGAGAATAGGGACGGCTGGAGGAGGAGAAGCGATGAGCGAGAGGAAGAAAAGGAGACTGGACGGTGGTGATAAGGTGTTCACCGGAATAGTGGTGACGGTGAAGTGGAGACTGGCGACATGGGTTTTCTTTTTGGTGGCTGACGCGTGAAGTGGCTTTTCACTGGCCAGTGGTGGCTGGCGGCGGTGGAAGAAGGAGATGAGATCGAGGTAGGCGGTTATGGATGGGGGCGGGTTTTGGCGGCTGGCTGTTGTTCACCAGCGGTGGGATTCGCCTGTGAAAGGTGGAGAATAGAGAGAGTCAGAGGTGTGACGGCTGGTAGGGGGGTGAGAAATGGGATTAGGGTTTTGTGTATTGGGGGTTTGATATTATTAAAAGGGGAAGAAATTGAAATTATATCAGAACCATAAGATGAATTATGATGGATGGTCCAGATTGAAAGTGAGAGTGGATCGGATCATGGGTCAAGAAATTGGATCACGGATTGGGTCTAATTAAAAATTAAATTAGGGATTTTAAAAATTGAGCCAAATTGGACTCAATTTAGGCTAAAAGTGACATAAATTGGATAGAATCGGACAAGGAATTAAATAAATTGGGAAATTGAATTGAATTAAGCTGTTATTTAATAAATATAGTGATAAATATATAATAACAATAATAACAAAAATTAACTAGCGTCATGAAAATCATTATAAATAAATTATATAAGTAAAATTAACGACACGCGATATATTATTTAAAATCAACGACAGAATAATTTGAAATAAATTAGTCACCTATGAATATAAAATTTAAAAATACTATTATAATAATAATAATAATAATAATAATAATAATAATAATATTAGTAATAATAAGCAATAAACTTTTTGTTTGTAAATTATGAGTATGCATGTTTACAGAAATAATTTAATAAATATTTACAAAATTATATAAAATATTATATTTAAATTAGTAAATTATATATTATATAAGAATATAAAATTAAAATGATAAAAATAAATTGCATACCTTAAAATCATGAATATGAAATGTTAGAATTTATTTAGATACCAAAATAATAATTAAAATTTCAAAACTAATATTTTTTGATAAAATAGTAGCTTGTGAGGAATATCGGGAGGTCAAAATTGGGTGTCAACACAAGTCACATGTTTTCTAAATTTCTATGAACAACCTAATTAAATCTTAGTTTGCTTCTTTTTCATCCTTTTTATCATACTTACTGTACACTATACTTATAAGGCAATCATATTCATTCACGTGCTTATAATTCTCACTAGATTCGACCAAACTCATGCCGCGAATATCAGACTAGCTGAGTACTACAAAAATTTACTACAGTATTAAATCCTAACCATATTTTTATCATCTTCGTCCATCCAAACACCGTACCCGAGGCCTAAGACATGAAATCTGCTGACATTACTATCAAAATTACATGCATCTAGACTAAGTCTACTACAATTTAACCATAACCTACCTCGTAGATGAATCACACTGCTACTGAGAGGAGGAAGTTGTACCACACATGCTAAGCATCGTCCCTCATTGGGTTCTCATGGGGTATGCCTCAAAACTGCCCTTACGATGAGTGGCCTTTGAAACCTCAAAACTATGGAGGTGGGGTTTATTAAAGATTTTTTGGGGGAAAAATATGACCTAGGAGGGTTAAAATAAAAGAGGGGTTTTAAGAGAGTTTGGGCTAGCCACTTCCGGGTTACCACTGCAGCAGTAGGTAGCAAGCTCGCCCATTTTCTTTTAAATTCTTGGCCCAATTATGTTTGACCCTGCTTTTTTCCTATGAATTAAATTCTATCTGGTCCAGTAGGAGCATTTTATTCATCATAAAGTTTTTCTTGTACATTTTTTAATGCAACGATATTTTGGGTCGTTACATTAGATACTAATTTAACCACCATTCATCCCTGAATGGCGACAGAGTGAGAAATAAAGGTGTTAGGCATGACTTTGAGAAGGAATGCGGGTCTATGATAGGTTAGAGGAATAAAAATCTCTAAATCTTGCTCGCTCATTTCGCCTACCCTTATTTAGTCAATAACGAAACCAATGTACTAGCCCTCCCCAAAAATTAGTAGGTCCTTGGATTTTTTCAATTTAAATGCCAGAATATTTAATTACCAAGAAAAGCGATTTAAGATAATATTTTACATAACAGATTATCCCAAAATACCAAAACATCGCCCAACACCTCAACACACAAAAAGTCAGGACGAAATTCACACTCGAGGGATTTACCGCTGCAGAGGTAAACTTACTGCAACAATAGTTTTGTGGTAGTTCAAAATAGGGGAAATATTTCATTTCCCCTATTTTCACTTCCCACTCTGAAACTCTCTCAATTCTGTTTGTACAATCTTTTCCAGGTGCCAATTTTAAGGTAATTTCTCATCCCTGCTACTTTATTTATGTACTTATTATTGTTGAATCATAGAAACTTTATTATATTAGAGAATTTCCAGATGGTATTGGTGCAACTTTTGAATTTTAAATTTTTATGGTGTTGTATAAAATAATGAGCATGTTAGATTCTCTTAAGTCTCCAATGCTCCTATAACATTCTGGGCGTATTATTGATGTAGCTCATAGAGACTGCCATGGAGGGGTGAGAGGTGAGGGGTTATATTTCCTAATGAAATTGGACAATTTGGGTGTGAATTCGAGTGTTATACACTCCTATTTTAGTGTAAAAAGTCTCATACAAACTTTAACAAGCCTGATCTATCCTTAAATCTAAAAAATACAAAGAAAATTCTAAAATCTTCCATGGGATGGGAGATTGACAGGTTGGGGATGATGGAACTGCTGCAGCGGTAACTTTTACGTCGCACCGGTACTACTACAATGGTACCTTAAAGTTACCTCTAGGATTTTAATTTTCTTTGAAGTTTTTTGAATTCCTTCCCTCCCGTAATAACTTACTTTGGTTTCTAACTTTGTAATTGCAATTTATTCCAGGACTATCATGGACCACGAACCAAGCTACTAAAGATTTCCCAACTATGCTAGCCACGATCGTTATGAGGAGGGACGACACAAGTGGGGTTTTCTCCATGAGAGGAGTTTTGTCGTGAGGGATGTAGAAGATGAGGTTCCAGACTTTTACAATCAGCTAAAAACTTTTAGATCGGAGATGCTAATGGAGTTCATCCTTAAATTTAACCTCGCCTTAGTCTGGGAGTTTTATGTTATACTCCCCACTGTGGAGTGGTCAGTGCCTCTCCTCACCATTCGCATCTGAGGAAAGAACGTCCCAGTGGATGCTGCCATTATAAATGAAACCTTGCAGGTCCCAAACCCCTCAAATGATGCCTTTGAAGCTAAGATACGAGAGCCAAACTTGAAATGGGCAGCTAGGGTCTTGGTGCCGGATGGTCGGAAAAATGAGGTGAAGTGGTCTGGCCTCAAAGAGACAAAGAGCTCCTACTTTTTCACAGAGGCTAGGGTGAGGTAGCACCTAGTGTCTCGGAGGATTCATCCTTTAGGAAATGTGACTGATGTGGTTTTCCACTGATCTAAGGTTATGGCTTGTGCCCTCGCGAGGATTAAGATGAATGTGGGGGCACACAACGTGGATGAGTGGCGGCACTTCAGTGCTTGGAGAGGTCAGCGAGGGATCTTTTCTTTCCTTCCTTGATTATCGAGTTGTGCAATAGCGTGGATATGCCCATGGAGGATTCTGACATGGCCTACAACCCCTTGAGGGGTAGAGGCACACGGGGATGAAGTAAGAAGAAGAGGAATATGGGGGAATAAGATGAGAGTAGTTAGGCCGATGGGGGTGAGGAGTCTGGTACCCATTCTACTCAGGATCCTACATCTCTCGGTGGTTGGGATGCTGACCTTGATGCTGTGTAAGGCTATTTAGAGAGGACTCAGTTGTCTCCTCCAAGATTTTCTCCTTCAAGCTCAATACTATGCCATACCCTGACCGAGCCCATGCTGAGCTCCGAAGGGAACTAGATGAGGAAAAGAAGAAGCACTGCACCCAAGACTAGATGCTGACGAGGATGTGAAAGGCCATATACGTAATGTTCAAATATGCCTCCCCCACCAAGATACTCTCAAAGATGACAATGAAAGACACTGAGGAGTTTTTATTCCTTAGAGGGATGGTAGAGGACGGTTTGGATGCCTTGAGCTTCAGAGATGACACCACCAGTAAGATATACCCCTTTTTTATTTTATTATTAATTGGATTTGGGTTACCTCCGTTTGGGACTTGTAACAAAAAATTAATCTCTTTTATTTTCTTGCATTCTTAGGACGTTTAACTATTGGCCCTACTAATAATAAATCTTAGCTTGTTATGCTTTTTCGGATTGATTTCTACCTTTAATCATTGCGAATACATGACTACTTTTGCAATAATTGCAAAAATTACAAAATACAAGGGAGAGTCCATGGCAGCTTACTTCCTAGAACCACTGCAGTGGTAAAAGCTCTGTTGCAGTAGTACATTCTAGTGGTTCTGGGTTTCCTCTTTCTAACTAGTCCCAGGCCCCCTTTCCCATACTATACTATGCTATGAACACTTTTGTTGTTTATAATCCGTATGTGTAAGCAAAATTCCACCCCGGATACTTATTTTATCATCTCGAGCTATTGCTAATGTGATTTATATTTTGTAATTCCAGTAGGTACAACACTATTCTCTCCTCCTACTCAGCCAATTAACTACCCACACAATGTTTCCCCTAGAAAATAGTTAGGAACCTTGGTAGTTCATCAGGATTAGAATAGAAATTAAGGAATACTTTAAATCACGTAGAAATGAGATGTATCTTAAATTGTGGAAATGAAGATACACCCCTAGATCACACCCGATCCTCACAATTCACGTGTCCCTTGGCTACACATCATTCCAATCAACATACATAACAATTATTTACACTTAAGAGATGTAACCATCACACGGTAAGTCATAATATACTACGATTTGTAACAGTCTACATAACATATTATTAATACATTATTGCAATGCAACAAGTACTTTAACACAATATCAAGAAAATTTTACAACATAAAAACTCAACCCCCTATGCTTCTTATTGACCTCTACTAGTTTGTATATCCTGTTCTAACTTTTAAACGTTAGTGGGACACCAATTGGGACCAACTAGTCCCAATTGTGATGGATGAGATACCAATTGGAATATGCTAAATACCAATTGGACTCAACTCGGGGAGAGAATACTTAGATACCACGATAGGAGAGAAGAAAGTAAAACAGATTCCTAGATGCCTTGTAGCCTCCTACAGATTTGATCGAGATGTCAAAACACTAATCCAAAGGACTATACTCAAGATTTTCTCTTGTACTGGGAGATCGATAACATGGGCCCTGATACCATCTTCTCACGACCCAAATCACGGATCGTGCGGGCACCTACCTATATATATCCTAGATAGGAGAACCCTTACCACCCAACTATTAATTTAATGCGGAAGTTAAAACAATTCTTATTTCAAAATAATTTAATTAGTTGACTCATAAAATAACTTTGTTTCAGTACAATTGATATGTAACTATAATGCATAAAATAACCAAAAGTGAATCCCCAAAACCTAGTCTAAAACGGTATAAGATCACTAGACAAGAAATAGGAAAATCCATGACACAACATCTATGCAGGATTATGAGGGCAGAATCTATTGGAGAATGATCACCATCACTGCAATAGAAATTCCCATTGACCTGCAACATGGCTATATCCCCAGAAGGAGATATATTAAGTGAAGTATATGTACAACCAGACATAATAGTAGGTATTCTCGGCCGACTAGGGTTTGAAATAAATATTAATAATAGAAAATAGGAAAGGAATCATGACTGTGAGTGAAGTTCTGATTACTAAACCCATTCAAACAAGTATTTCTCTTACACTTAGTCTCTCAATGACCTACCTTTCATTTAACATTTTTGTATATCTTTGTCCTTTGATAATCCCTTGTATCTTACAATGTTATTACAACTTTTATGTAACTCTGTTTCTAACCTATTATCGATAGCCCAACAGATTTAACTATACCATTACTTCGGGACTACTAATGGTAGTTGGGTTTCTCGTCATTTTACTGACATAGCAAGTCTAATTATGTGTATTTATGTACCTACTCTTACGTCACACTTTCTTGTTACGAATAAGCAGGGAACATAAATTATCATAATCAACATATCTATCTATCTCTCTCTCTCTATATATATATATATATATATGCGTAAATGTACATTCAAAGCATATGATGAATGTATCAATGCAAATATGCACAACTTCGCTTCCCCTTCTCAACTCACCATCATAAACATTAATATCAAATATCATTAATATCAAGAACATCATGATCTCATCATCAAATTCAATATCATCAACTCACCATCATTAATATCAATATCAAATATCATCAACTTCATGAACATCATGATCAAAAAATCATATCTAATATCATCATCTCATCACGACAACCATCATCATCTACATGTATGAATATGTAATGTAGTCATAATCACAAGTAGGGCCCAAAAGCAATTTCATGTTTTCATTTGCATATAAGCACAGAGGCAACAAGTCTAACCACCTCACATGTACTAATCCCCATGATGTTAATTGAGTTTAGACTTTTCTACCCTTTTATTTGGTTGACTTGGGATTAATTCATATATATGTATATATATACATCTTTATCTCTATATTCACGTAACATCAGTAGTTCATAGGTATTTAATTGGGATGATAATGTAAAACCCCAATCTAATGCATGTTCATACTTTAAGTCTTTTTCACACTCCTTACTAATATTTTCAACCTGAAACACTAATGTTTGACCTTTCTACTTTTACCCTTAGAATTCTATTTACCCCTTTCAGGATATATACCCTTCCACGTACCTTGATATTACGATACCCTACGAACTATCACATCTACTAAATCAACCCTTATGATACTCAACTCAATTAGCATTACTAACATGGTTATTACTTTGCACTTACGCCTCATTCCCACTTCTTAATGCAAGTCACAGGTTATGTGTATTACTATTAACAACCTAATTAAATCTTTGTTCACCCATTTTTCTCCATTTTTATTGTAGTTACCCCACACTGAACTTATACGAAAATTATATTCATTCACATGCTTATAATTCTCACCAGATTCGACCAAATTCATGCCACAAATATCACACTAGTTAAGTACAACTATAATTTACTATAATATTAAAGCTTGATTAGATTTTTATCATTTCCATCAATCCAAACACCATTCTTGAAAGCCTAAAACATGAAATCACCTAATATTGCTATTAAAATTACATGCTTCTAGCCCAAGTCTACAAAAATTTCACCATAACCTACCTTGTAGATGAATCACACCACTACTGAGAAGAGGAAGTTGTCTTGCACGTTCTAAGAATCTTCCCGCATTGGGTTCTCGTCGGGTGTACCTCAAAACTGCCTTCATAAAGTGTGTCCTTCAAAACCTCATAACTAGGGAGGTCGGGTTTATTCAGGGTGTTTTAGGGGAAAAGAATGACCTAGGGGGGTTAAAATAAAAGAAGGTTTTTAGGGTGTTTAGGTTGGCTACTGCACGGTTACTAATGCAGCGGTTAGTTTACTATTGTTGTGGTAGGCAGTAGGCTGGCCCATTTTCTTTTAAATTCTCAGCCCAATTATGTCAAGACCCATGTTTTCCCTGTGGATTAAATTCTTTCAGGTCTAGTAGGAGTATTTTATTAATCGTAAAGTTTTTTTGGAATATTTTTCAACATAATGATGTTTTGGGTTGTTATAGTCTATCATTGCAAAAGATGATGCTCACGTGGTTAAGGGGAAAGGCAAAGAGTTTTAAAAGCCTCTAACTCAAATACCTCGACCTGTTCCTCCATTTCTACACCAAGTGAAGAGGAAGGTAGAGTATGGTAAATTTCATAATTTTATCTCCATGTTGAAATAGTTATAGGTGAATATTCTATTGGTTGATGTCCTTGAGCAAATTATGGGCTATGAAAAGTTCATGAAGGACTTAGACACCAAGAAAAGGACTATAAGTTTCTAGCCTAAGGATAATCTTTATCACTGTAGTGTAATCATATCACGATTGCTAGCCCAAAAAAAGGAAGATTCGGGTGCTTTTATTATTCCTTGACCAATTGGTAAATTTAACTTTGCAAAGGCGTTATGCAATCTTGATGCTAGTATTAATTCAATGCTGCTAGCTATTTATAGATAGTTGGGCTTGGGAGCCCCCAAATCGATTATTATGCGGCTATTTATGGCAGACCGTTCAGTCAAGATACCAATGGAGATATTGTATGATGTGCTAGTGAAAGTTGAAAATTTTATATTTCCTAATGACTTTGTGATCTTTGATTGCTAAGTCAACTTTGAAGTACTCATAATCTTAGGTAGACCATTCTTAGCCACCGAAAAAGTGTTGGTTGACAAGGAGAGTAATGAGTTGAAGTTCATATTAAACATTAAAGAGGTGAAGTTTAATGTGTGTCAATCGGTGAAGCAACCGAGTGACATGACTGTTATCTCAGTCAATGATATTTTTGATGAAGCTAATATTGATGTACCTATTAAGGAAAGGTTTACTGTTGAAACTTTAGCAGTTGTGTTGATGAATTTCGATGGTGAAGACAAAGAGGATTACGATAAGATTGTTAATGCTTTGGTTGGAATGGGGTCTGCTTCATATTCCCCAAATAGGTTGGACCTGGATCTGAAAACTAGGCCAACTCCTCTAGCAAAACCTTTAATTTAGGAGCCAACAATATTGGAACTTAAAAAGTTTCCTCGCCACCTTTGATTTGCATTCTTAGGTGATCACAATACATTGCCTGTGATTATAGAAGCTGATTTGATAAAATGGAAGGTGGAAGTACTTGTTTATGTATTGCGAAGATATAAAAGGGCTATTGGATAAATAATTACAGTTTTTATTGGAATTCCACTTGGTTTTACACCCACTAGATTCAATTAGAAGAAGTGTGTACTCCTAGCATTGAGCACCAGTGAAGGCTTAACCCACCAATGCAAGAGGTGGTAAAGAAAGAAATAATCAAGTGGCTTGACGCAGGTGTCGTGTACATAATATCAGATAGTAAATGGGTAAGTCCTATTCAATGTGTTCCAAAAAAAAGGAGGCATAACTGTGGTAGAAAATGAGAAAAATGAGTTGATTCTATTAAGGCTAGTCACTGGATGGCGTGTTTACATGGATTCCAAAAAGCTAAACTCATAGACTTTAAGAGATCACTTCCCAATGCCATTCATGGATTAGTTTCTTGATAGATTAGAAGGGAGAGATTGGTATTACTTTTTGGATGCTTATTGGGGTTATAACAAAATATCCATTGCACCTGAAGATAAGGAAAAGTATACTATTACATGACCTTATGGGACATTCGCCTTCAAGCGTATGCCCTTTGGGTGATGCAATGCTTCTGTCACATTTCTAAGGCGTATGATTTTGATTTTTTTTGATGTGGTGGAAGACACTTTGGAGTTATTCATTAATGACTTCTCAGTTTTTGATGATGCTTTTGAAAACTACTTAGTAAATCTTAGCAGTGCCTTACAAAGATGTGAAGAGGCTAATTTTGTACTTAACTAGGAAAAATATCACTTCATAGTGAAGGAGGGCATTGTTTTGGGGCATAAGATTTCAGTAAAAGGCATTAAGGTGGATAGAGCTATGATAGAGGTTATTGAAAAATAACCTACACCAATCTCAATCACAGAATAAAAAGCTTTCTTGTCCACGCAGGGGTCTACATGAGATTCATTAAAGACTTCTCCAAATTTTCAAATCTGTTATGCAAGTTGTTGGAGAAGGAAGCAAAGTTTGTGCTTGATGGTGACTGTTTGAAGGAATTTAAGTTTGTTAATGAGAAGTTGGTGGCTGCACCCATTATTGTTACTCTCAATTGGTCCAAACCGTTCGAAGTGATGTGTGATGCGAGTGGGATCACACTTTGGGCTATTCTCTAGTAGAAATGGGAAAAAAAATTTCATCCCATATATTGTTCTAGGAAACCATTAAATGGGGTGGAAAAAAATTACACCATTACAGAACAAGAGTTACTTGTAGTTTTCTATGACTCTGAGAAGTTTTGGGCATACTTACTTGGCACGAGGGTTTTTTTACACACTAATCATGTTGCCTTGAGATATCTTATGGCAAAGAAAGATGCTAAACCTTAATTGATTGAATGGGTGTTGCTGCTACAGGAGTTTGACTTTGAGGTGAACATTGCAAAGGTTGTGAAAATCAAGTAGCAGTTCATCTTTCTAGAGTTAAGGATAAAGGGAAGGTGCAGGATGATTTAGAGATTGACGACCCTTTTTTAGATGAACATGTGTTAGCTGCATCTTTTGAACTTGTACCTTGGTAAGCTAATTTTTCTAATTATATTATCAGTGATATGATGCCGAAAGACCTGACTTTTCATCAGAGAAAGAAATATCTCCACGATGTGAGAAAATATTTTTGGGATGAGCCATATCTACTCTATATATGAGCTAACAATATAATTAGGTGTGTACCAGAAGTGGAGATGTTGAGCATTCTACAGGCTTTTCATTCTTCCCCATTAAGAGGACATCATGCAGGTGATCGCATAGCCCAAAAAACATTGATGTGTGGGTACTATTAGCCCACCATCCAAAAATATGCCCAAGACTTTGTCAAGGCATGTGATCAATGCCAACGACAAGGATCTATCTCTCAAAAGCAGGAATTAACTACGTCTACAGTTCTAGAATTTAAATTATTTGACGTGTGGGACATCGACTTCATGGGCCCATTTGTGAGTTATTATGGCCAAAAGTACATCTTTGTGGCGGTGGATTATGTAACAAAATGGGTTGAATTTGTGACCTTAGCAGACAAGGACGGTAAGAGTGCAGTTATGTTGTTGAAAAAGAACATTTTCTCCAGGTTTGGGACTCTACGAGCAATCATAAGCGATGGGGGGGGTCATATTTTTGCGATAAGGTATTCCATATGATTCTAGCAAAATACGGAGAGAAGCAGCACAAAAGCAGCACAAGGTAGCTACCCCCTATCATCCCCAAACCAGTAGGTAAGTAAAAGTGTCAAATCAAGACACTAAGATGATCTTAGCCACGACAGTGAATTTTAAGCGAAGTGATTAGGTGAGAAAACTTGATGATGCATTGTGGGCTTATTCAACGACATTAGAATGCCAATCTACATGTCCCCTTACCAACTTGTCTTTGTTAAAGCCTTTTATTTTCCAGCTAAGCTCGAGCATAAAGCTTTATCGGCGCTGAAAAAGATCAACTAGAGTTGGGGCGATGCTACAGATTTGAGGCTGGACCAACATAATGATATGGATGAATTCTGACTATGGACTTATGAGAGGGCTTCCCTCTATAAGGAGAAAATGAAAATGTGTCATGATAAGAGCATTGATAAAAGAGAATTCAAGGTCGGGGACTTGGTGTTGCTTTTTAATTCAAGGTTACGGTTGTTTTCGAGTAAGCTAAATTCCAAATGGTCGGGGCAGTTTAAGGTTACTCAAGTATTCCTGGATAGATCCATGGAATTGGAAAACAAGGATAGGAAGCTTTTAAAAGTGAATGTCCAAAGGGTGAAGAAATATTTTGGAGTCTCGAAAGAGGTAAAAGTGTTAACATTTGGTGCATCTTGATGAAGTTTGAGTAATCAAGATACTCGAGTCGTACCACAACGTTAAATTAGGCGCTAATAGGAGGCAATCCATATTTTGTTGTTGAACTATAATCTTTAGATTAATTTTCATTATTGAACATGGTTAAGTTGGCTGTTAAAGTGTGCAGGAAAAAACAAAGTACAGGTGAAGGCATGAAAGATTACATTCTGGTTGAGGATGATGGTTCGTTTAGTGAATCGTCACAGCTCTGATGAACCGTCACCTCGAGTCATCAAAGAGAGCAAGAAAAGGTGCTAATCTAGTTAAGGGTTGATGGCTAATGTGACAAAACATCACATGTCAGACAAGTCGTCACCCTGAATCGTCAAAGAAAGTAAGAAAAGATGATATTCTGATGAAGGGTTGACAACTCAAGTGACAAACCATCACAAGTTTGATGAGACATCACCCTATATCGTAAACCATGAGCTTCATATGGTATATTCTTCCTAAGTGTGATGAATCGTCACACAGTTGGTAAATCATCACAATTTTGGCATAACAGGAAAGTATACTTTTTTCATTTTTATTGACCCGATCCGACCCAATACCATAAAAAAAACCCTAATCCTAACCTGACCCAACACTCTGACCCGCATCCAACTAAACCTCTAAAATTTATGAAAGCCATTTAAAAATTTTGATCGGTTTCTTCTTTTCCTTTACCTCTTTCACTCCCACTACCCACGACTCAAAACAATTACTTCCTTACATCATCTCACACCCATATTCTTAAGACATTAACACCATCACCTCAAATCTATTACTCCTTAAATCCCTTTGTCGAATCCTTAAGACCTGACTAATAACTAACCCTCACACCATAACCATAATTTGTAAGTTTGTGTTGGCACGTGAGTAAAGTACTAGAAGTATTTCTTTCTCTTCACCATTTTCCATCAAGGTATGTGTAAGATTTACACCATTTTACATATTGTTGTTTCTTAATAGTTCGTTCAACATATGAAATGGAGACAACACAACCTTTGATTTTTATTGTTTGAATTATAAGTGGGTTGTGTTGTTCCCTAATTCAAGTTATGAATTAAGTAAATGGGTGAAGTCTGAGTTACCTAAATAACATTTGGACCCTTGTTACACATCTTAATCATAACAAGACACATTTTTTAGTTGGGAGTTTCCATGTAAAGGCATTTCAAAGAGTTAACAAATTCAAAAAAAAATTGGCTTAATAAGGGTTTTAGGAAATTCCTCAGTGAAGAAGTTGACTGACTAGCCATGATCAGTCACGCGATGAATCATCACAAGTGTGATAAAGTATCAATACTAGTTGTCACAATCTTCAATGGTCCTGAGTATTCTATCTCAGCCTGACAATTCATCTAACAAATCATCATATTTATGACAAACCATCAGGGCAAGCCATCACAGACCCTTTATTCACTGAAAAACCCTAACGATTGGGGTTAATGAGCCATCACCCCAAACCATCAAGTTTAAGCAGTTCATATGTATTAATACCTTTGCCTATTTTTTCTTATTTGTTGACTGTCTTGATACCTCTATAGGTACAATATCTCAAAAGCTTTAAGTAACATGTGGTAGAGCATAAAAAAGACAAGAAATACCTACCTCAACCTTAAGACTATGAGACGAACCAAAAATAATGGTAGAGGAGACTGACACAGCAGTCTACCACACCAGGCAAAGTGCAAAAAAATAGAGACTGACACACCAGTCTACTACACCAGGTAAAGTGCAAAAAAACAATCTCATACCTCCCAGTCTAATGATAAGGGTGAGTCAGCAAATAAAGAATATAGTAGTGATGGGCATAGCAGTGATAGTTTATATTAGATCCCAATAGAGAGAGTGAGTAATTACCCTCCATGTCATTTTCCTTATTTTCAAGTGTTTGCAGTGTGTAGAGCTTTCCTATATCCACCTCAGGTCATTTGTGACTTGCTGGAATGACAGTTCAGTTATTAGGCAGATCGTTTAGCTTAATATGTGTCTCAGGTCTAAACTCCAGTTATAAGGCCTTGGATTCCATTTCTGACCATATCATTAGATCCAAAACATCGAATTTAGGCTAGATGGGCCCTTGGTTCAGGTCTGGAGGCTCCCGGACTTATGTTAGGCTACAGGTCGGTCATTGGCTTTGCTCTGTGAGCCCTTGGGGAGGCCCCAGTTCTTGTTGGAATGACCTCTGGTGGAAATTTTGATAGTGCTATTGAGTCTGGAGAATTAAAATTAGTCAGTTAGCATAGATCATTTGTATACACGGGATCCCGGATCAATCCCGAGCAAATAGTCGGAAAGGCCCAGGACTTAGTCATCCTTGCCATTGGCCATGCATTTAAGATGGTATGATAAAGCTCAGGTTACCATTGGTATGATAAAGCGTCCATGCCATGTCATAGTCTAGCTCTTAAGAGGCCAAGGGTTGGCTTTGGTGCATGGGCTCATAAGCCACCCAAGGCACGCAACCACCCAAGGCATGCTAAAGTGGCCACTCGGTGGGACGGTGGGCATCACTTAAGCTGCCACTTATGAATCTTTAGAACTGGGAATTTTAGCGCTGCTTGCATCCTATATATATATATATTTTTTCCACTCCTCTCTCTCATTCCAAGTGGTGGACATGGTTATATACTCCATTTCTGGACATAAAAACTCAACTTTGAGCTATTTTCTTGAGGTCTAAGCTTGGGGGTTGGCATATTTGGATCTATGGGCTCGTTCTCTTCATTTCTATAATAATTTTTCTTGGTTTTACGATTGTTCAATCTACATTGGTGGTGCTCCTACTATTATTGTTGTTTGAGCTATTATTTGGGCTCGGATTTGGTTATGGAAGTTGTGACTATTGGTCCCTAGGTAATTTGGGACGTTGTGATCATTTTGATTTTATGATTCCATAAGCGGTCCCCACATCTGTTGTTTGGTTGTTTTTTGACCTAATGAAATATGGGTATCGATAGTCATGTTTTGCTTGTAGTTTACTATTGTGATAGTGTTGCAGCGATTAGAGGCCTTTCGATAGAAGAAGACTCTTATGTAGCTATTTTGTGGATGTGATTTTGATGGCATCCAGGTAGGATTCGATCTACTGTATTCTATTAGAAATTGTTTGATATTGATTATGTGCTAGGCGGGGGTGTGACCTAGGCTGCTTGACTTATCTTTTGGCCCATACTTTATGGCCTTCACTGTAGTATGATTATTCTATGAACCTTAGCCTAGACTACCTGCCCTAGATTTAGTATATTAGTTGACCTAATTGGACGTGTATTATGTGTGACCTTAGATTGGTCTTGGATATCCCTCTTATGGGAGCTAGGGCAGTACCTGCCCGTTCCACTGGTATTTACCTGATTATGCTCCCCTAGTATCATACGCATCGTTGATGCCATACCTTGATAGTGTATACTTGGTTGTATGATATGCATCTGATTGGTCTCATATCTAGGTTCCTGTTTATGGATATTCCCTGTGATCATGTAATATATTATTCTATTGGGCCCGAGGCCTTGGTTACAAGACCATGGATACCAGGTTAGTTCCCTTACACCTTGCTGGGGAGTTGTGATTCAGTCTATGGATATGTGGTTGCTTACCTTGAGTTGTATGGATATTGGTGATGGCATACGTTGGTTATGCATAATTCACGCATATAGTAGCCAATTAGTGACCCTACCATCGGAGGCTAGGTTTGAATTCCCATTTACTAATAGATAGCATCCTTAGGGCTAGACTTGGTCCCTTATCATCACTTTTGGTCAGGAGTGAGACACCTTAGACTTGGTTTAGGCAGGCTTTATCACTAGAGTGAGTTGTAGGGCCTGGTAGGAGGCCCCGCTGCCCTTTTTCCAGGTAGATAGCTTTACAATGCCGTCTCTCGGATCTAGATGACACATGTATACGATAGGTGTTACCCCAGACCTGAGTATGCCTTGGCTAGTTAGAATGCCTAGTTAGCTTCATTACTCTCAGAAAGAGTTGTAGCTCGACTTAATAGCTCGAGACTATAGTCTTACATATAGGGGTATATACATATGGGTTGGTTGTGGGTTTAGAACCCCTAGTTTACCACTAGTTATGTCACACCTAGGAGCTCCAGTGGGGTCTAGCACTAACTTAGACTGAGTTTGACCTCCTATAGGAGCTCTAAATTACAGTTACATTGACTATGAGTTTTGGTTCGAGTCCGGCATCGGTTCGAAGTTATGATTTATTAGGCCTTTTGTTATTACCCTGTGATCTCAGTTCGAATCCGGCAGCTGATACTGACATTATCAGGCCTCTTGTTATCACCCTAGGGTCCTATTTGAGTGTGAAGGTTATTATTATACGGTTATGGAACATTTGGTCTTCGAGCTATTGATATGACATATGGCTCTAGACTATGATTATGAAAGTCCTGGTTTTGGACCAGGTAGTGTATACGGACTTTTTGAGTCCCCTCTGTCTGAGAGTCATAGTGCCAGAAGAGGTTGGTTACCGTGGGTCGCACCTTTGTGAGCTAAGTGAGCTGGAGAGAGTTTGTACGCTTGGTTTACTTAGACTTGGTATTGGTTTCACTCGGCATCTACACTCAGTTCTAGTTACGATTCTGTTCCTTGCATGCATCGCCTATCACCAGTATGGTTCTCAGATGTGTGTCTCACCGTGGTTTATGGGTGCCCGGTTGGGTAGTTTCGTGTTCTTTAGTGTTCCTCCAAATTATGGGGTCCAAGTCAGGTTTTATTTATAGTGTGTGCCTTTATGGCTTTTTGGAGGAGGGATGGTAGCTAGTTAGGTGATGGTGTGTTTGGACTGGTCGGTTAGATTCTGACTACTTAACTATGGTTTTTAGTGGTTATAGCTCTGGTGGTATTGACACTTATCAGTTATAGTTAGACACATAGGGACTCGAGTATCCCCAATTATGTACTTACGTTTAGGGTGAGATTTAGGTATTCTGAGCTTATAGGAAGAAATACATACCCTATTTATGGACCCTTCTTATGTCAAGATTAGCTCCCCTAGTTGTTCACGATTCTCGATAAACTGGGCCCACTGCCTTTAGTTAGCCCGAACCAGCATAGTTATATTTATACTATATGACTAGTTGTCCTTGTGGTGGTGTGTGTATATATATCTGTATTTATACACTTCTTCCTTCCTACTACTACAACATATTATTTGTATACCCTTCTTTTATATATACGTTGTTTATCCCATGTCTTCTTCGTCATTACACCACGGTACGGGGACTAGCCTTTTGTTGGTATAGCCTGGTCTCAAGATACCTATAGGTTGATAACTTATGTTAGCTACCCTTAGCTTGACTTACAGTCCTAGAATTATGATATCTCCTATTATAGATAGTTACCCGCACTGCTTACACTATTTTACATGTGACTCATATTTGCATTGTCATTGGTGCTCAGTCGGTCGATGCCTACTGAGTACCTAGTGTTGGTACTCATACTACACTTCTGTACCCTACAGTTTATAGTAAGAGTTAGCACTGCTGATTTTTGTATCATGCATAGCTGCCATGGATCAGAGACAAGAGGTGAGCTTCAGACATTCCGAGTGTACCTGATCTCCCACTTTTGCTAGACTGGTCTTTACATTGTATCTTAGAGACAATTCTGTATATAGTTATATTCATATCTTGTTCAGCTTGTACTCTGTATTATTAGTGGTTCTTGTACTAGCCTCACCAGTCTTTGGGTATTTTGTTATATTTCTTTGGGCTCCCTTCTACTTGTACTTGATCTTATTTTTTATTCTTCATATTAGTCCGCTACTAGCTACTTCGGACTATGGGTTGGCTTACCTACTGGTGGTTTAGTGAAGGCGCCATCATGACCTGAGAAATCGGGTCGTGACAGAGTGGTACTGTGGTCATTATGAGCCTAGAGAAGGAACCTAAACCTGAAGGGGGTGAAATAATCAAAAGTAAGGCTCCAACAATCAAGGATGCTATTCCGTGGCAAGTTAAGGGTGTAGAGAAACATTACTAAAATAGTCTCCTTTTAAACTGGGAAGAGGGACTTGAAGAGACCTATGGCTTAGAAGGCTTAGATCATAACGACAGAATTACTTGAATACCCGGATATTGAGAAGCAGTTCAAAGACTATGGGTTGGGTTGGATGAGCACACCGCCTGAGAGTTACTACCCAGCCATGGTTTATAAATTCTATGCAAACTACATAGCCACTCTTGAAAAGTTGGGCAAGAAGGGGCAAAAACTGTCTGAGATACAAGTGTTTAACAGGGTCACAGTTCGTGGGGTTTTAATTAATATTTCTAAGCATATGATGGCCAAACTTATATACCTCTAACAGCCACTCCAGAGTTTGAACACTGGATAGTAACAGCATTATGGCAGCAACCATAGCTGATGCAGTTGCTGATTGAAGGTAAACTTTTATGGTGGACAAGCACAAAGGAGAGGATATCCAAGTAATTGTTGAAATTTTTATGCACTGTGATACTATTGCGATTATGCCTATAGATGGAGATACCAACTTGGATAAGAGCAGGGCAGTGATGGTTGCTAGTCTGTTGTCGAGATTTAAAAGGTACTTCGGACCTGTAATTGCGAATGAAATGCATGTGAGGGCCATAAAACCAGCAACATCTTTGCCATTCCCATGCTTAGTAACCAATCTTTGCAGAAATATAAGAGTGTCCATATTGAGTGGGATTAATAATGAAGTCGTGGCCTTAAAGAAGTAAGATAGCAATAAAACTTGGGATGACTCAAAGTTTGAGTTGATGGTGCATAAACGTCCCTTATTTAGACCTTAGACTCAACCTACTCTAGAGGAATTCGACACTCCTTCAGGTATAAACTTAAATATCATTTCTGCTAATCCACAAGGTGCATCTGCTGTATTTGGGGCTATTACTACTAACCCAGATACCAAGACTATTGACACAGCCTCTATACCATCTGCATATTTAAAGTTTTGATTAACTCTACAAAATTTCATGAAAATGCTCAAGATGCAAAATAAGTTTGAGAAGCAGCTTCAAGCGTAGGCAAAAAAATTCAAGCCCTTTAACGATCAAGCTATTAGAGAAGCATTAAAACCATATGTGGTTCTGCATTCCTCCTTTGATGATATAGAGGCAAGGATGAATGATAAGTTGAAAGAAATGACAGTTCCAGACTTGGATAAATTTGTAGTTGAATTAAAAATGGCTAAAGCTGACATTACTACACTACAAGGTGCATCTACCATGGTGTTTCCAAATCCATAGGTCGTTGAATTAGAGGAGGGTGACTCTATAGTTGATTTTATAAGGAGACCTCTCAAAGCCAGTGGTAAAAGGCCAATCAAAGGCAGTGGGAAGACGTCAAGGAAATGAAAACATCACAAAAAAATTAAGAAGAAGAAGCTATGAAAAAAGAAAAAAAAGAGACTTAAAAATATAAGGCATTGAGATAAGAGCTAGTAAAAGCCCAACTTACTGGGGATTCTTCTAGCATGGTACATGGAGTTGAGTCTGACAACAGGTTTTGCCTACACTCACTCCAGAGAATAAGGTTGTTGTGGATGACTTGAGAACACCGGTCAGCAGTGCATCACTGTTCCAGATTCTGAGGTTCTTGTGGCCTCCAACATTATGCCATACTCTGAGGCCTAAGGGTTTCAAAGGTATTCCTCACTCCTAAAGCTTAATTGTTTTTATTATGCATTGGGGATAACACATGGCTCTTTTTATGGAGGAGTACATGTGAGTCTGTCACTACTCAAGGGTTTTTGTTGTCGTGTTTCATTTCCCTTGGGTGTGCTATCTAGTTGAACTAGCATGTTTAGGTGATTCTATTGCTTATATATATTTTAGGATAAACTATTAGCAATCAATGGCCTGATCATGTAGTGTGTGATAAATGGAGACCATTTAAAAGCTTATGTAGCACATGTGGTTGGTTTGATATTATTTATTATTCTGGATCTTCGAATGACATTAGTGCATATGGATGAAATGAATGTGCTTAAGCTGAATTGTTATTGCGATAGTTTGTATTGATAATTGCTTTTTGGTGCCATGTGTGTTTGAGCTTATGTTGTATTTTTCTTACTTTGTGCATGCATCTGGAACTTACTCGGTCTATTCTATTAAGTTATAAGTTAGTTGGTTGGTTGGGAGAGGATCACAAGCCTTTTTTAAATTGAGTCCACTTAGCTTAAAATGGTTGGTTGGGAGAGGATCACAAGCCTTGTTTAAATTGAGTCCACTTAGCCTAAAAAGACTGTCCAAATAATGTGAATAATTCCTTTGATCCCTGTTTTGAGCTGATTAGACTTTTTTTTATTCAATAGCTATTCACCTTTCTTATTTTTGTCTTTGAACCTCTATTTTGGCCTTGGTCTCTCCTTGGACATCATTTACCTCAACTCAAGCAAATCGCCTAAGTTGAGGATGGCTACTGTAGTGGCATATGATAAGTGAAATGGGGTATGAAATGATCGGGTGTTGATGAAAAAGAACTAATGGGTATGAGCATATGAAAAAGAAATAGAAAAAGAATGAAAAAGAAAGAAAAGAAAGGAAAAAGACAGAAAAGGAATTAAAAAGAGAAAGATGAATCAAACGAGATTGCTACACCCGTGAATGCAAATAATTGGTAGAAAAAGGTAAATAGGGTTAGAATGATTAGCCTTAAGTGGAAATAAAAGTTTATTGATGTAGAGGAAGGCTGAGTCACTAATTCTCAAATATATCTTACCTATACCCAAGACCTCATTTAAAGCCACGAAAAGTCCTATAGTGATCCTGGTCAATCTTATGAAGAACCAAAGTAGAAAAGTAAGGGCAATCCTATGTCATCATATATGCATTGTTTGTTATTCTTTATGAGTGTGAGTGTATTTCTTCCAGTCGCTAATCAAATTGATTATGTGTTGTGGGTGTTCCTTTTAGTAAGGGAACTAGAAAAGCATAGTTAATTACTGACTGTTAAGATAGTGGTTGTGGTTTATGCAAGTTTTTCATTGATATCGTGATGAAATTCTTAGATCCATACTAGTTAACATATTGAATAGTTGTTAAGTGCTTTGATGAGTAATGATAAGGAAGGGGTAAATTTTGGAAAGAACTATAAAGTGCCAATTGATTGCTATAGTTTAGTTTAACTTTCTTCTGTTTCAAGAGTCAATCTAGTATAAGTTTGTTTTGTTGCTTGAGGACAAGCAAATGTACTAAGTTAAGGGTGTTGATGTGCCGGCATTTAACTACACATTTTATTCTTTTAACCAAGAATAAATGCAAGTGTTTAAGAAACTATTGTTAGATTTGATGGTTTTTGTGTTTAAATGCAGGAAATTGAACCAAGGCCAAAAGAAAGGAAACCATCCTTAAGAAGGCAGTGTGACGGTCACTTGACGAATTGTCAAGAGTGTGCCAAACCATCACACCAACTGCCACACCAATATAGAAACAACACCTAAAGACCTTAGTGTGATGACTCAATTGACAAACCATCAAGCCTGTGATGAGTCATCACACCAAGCCATTAATGCCAAGCAGATTTAATGCTCAGATGAAGTTAAGTGATGATCTAATGTGACGAACTATCACATTCCTGATGAACCATCCAGCAAACCATCACAACTAACACAGTCAAATTCGACTCAAATTTAGATTCAGATATCCCTGAAGCCTATAAATACCTAGTTTAGAGTTTAGAATATGTATCTTCGATATTGTAACAAGAATTCGATATTTTTCTTTAGAGTATTGAGAGTTGGGTTTTTAAAACCTCCGTTTTGGTTTTTGTCAAGGATTAAAGTCAAGGGTTTTATCTTTGTAAGATTTTCTCTTTAATTATGAAATACATCGCTTTCTTCATCTCAATAACCACGTGTGGCTAAAAATCCCACAACTAGGGTTGTGAGATCCGTGGAAAAATAACATCTTTAGGGTTGATTTCAGTTTAGATTCAATTTATAATTTTCTATATATTGCTAATTGTTTATCTTAACATCTTTCTAATGGTTGCAAATATTAGAACAACCCCTAGGTTTAACTTGCTTGATATAAGAGGTTAGAAATTAGAAAACAGATTTAACAACAAGGATTTGGAGTTTCTATCCTCCGTCTAATGGGTAGTACTTTAACAAGATTAACCAAATTGAGGCTAAAATTAAGTTTCCTATTTCCATCTCTTTATGTTCAAAGCAATCAAGGTTATAGTCATCTAATAAGGTTGAGAAACGTGTAGAAGCATATTACAAATCAACTGCCTTACATGACTTATATTAAAAGAATCTATTACCATTATTAACCCAAAAGTGTTGTAGAGTCATGGTGAACACAAGCCTAGTTTTCTTTTTCTACTGATTCATATTTCCTAAATTTGACAATTGTTACTTAAACAATTCAGATATTGATTCCAAATCATTCTCTACAAACCCTCATTTTTATGGAAATCATAGACTAAAATTAATCTTAACCACTAACGACTTAGTGTTCACCCTATTTCTCTGTGGGATTCGACCCCAACCTTTGTTGGGTAATATATTTGACAACGACCGCTTATACTTCTTAAGGGAGGTGTAATTTGGGTGTATCATACTGTATGCTAGTCAATATGAATACGTGATTTCGCTTGAGAAGTTATTGAACCTACTAAATGACTTATCACAAATTTTGTTGAATAATGAAATTATTATATTTCTTGATAAGGATTGCCTTGTTGTACAAGTGATAATATTTACAAACTTGCTTGATAATTTAACTTGATACATTACATGGTTTACGTGATTATTTATGTTGAACGAATAGTTGATTTATGTGTGCATGTTAAGTAACTATTTGTCTACTTTTTGCAATGCATACTAATGAATGTTGAACTTGTTGGATATATATACAAGGTTGTTTATGATCAGCTATAATGATATTATGCAAAAAGAGTTTGTTTTGATATGTAAGTATAATTGAATTATCTCATTGTGTGATTATACATGTTATGGTATTATTTTATATTGTAAGATGAGCCAATAAAGGTTGATCATCATATGATTGGTGGATTTCAAGGAATATAAGGGCATGGAGGTTGGAATAACGGTGGTATAACACTTGGTTTGGGATAAGGGGTAGGTACTAGTTGTCAGGGTTATTTGATTCATGGACTGAGCTAGTTCCCCGCAGATCATGGCTAGTGGATAGTTTGACGGTTCCTGAATGAACAAGGTTTAGATTATTGTTTATTATTCTTGGATCCTTGTATGGTTCGGTTTTTGATAATGATATTTGGGTTCCTTGTAAGGTCCAGTTTCTTAGAATATATTTAGGATCCTTGGGTGGTCCGGGTTTTGATAATGATATTTGGGTTCTTTGTGTGCTCCGATTAATTATAATTATATTTGGGATTCTTGTGTTGTCTCGAGTGATATACATATATATATATATATATATATATATATATATATATATATATATATATATATATGGTGCTCCTTGTGTGAACCATTACTGATGTCATTGAGTTGAGTTGTTTGAGTGAACTGTTGAATAGATATTTCAACTTTCTATTTAAACTTGGATTTCTGGTGTGAACTAATTTTCTTGGCTTATAATTATCCTTGCCATGATGATAATTGTAATTTTGATATTGTACAAGACTTCATGAACTAAAGAACAACTAGAGTTGGTTGTAAAATAGTCTTGTCCATTTACTTGTAGTTGGGTGTATATAAGTCTAAGTTAGACACTGTTGTTGATTATTTGAATTATATGACATGGTTGTTTCCTATAATATGGTAAGTGGAGATTGTCGCGCCCCATTTTTTTCTCGAAAAGCGGGATTTGACATGACAACTCTTTTTGGGATTAATTAGAGTGAAGGGTCGCCACCTAACGAATTAAGGTGCGTTAGAGCACCATTCTAGACTAATTACAAACTTATTTTAATAGTCTACGTCAACCAGAAATTCGGGTAATGGTTCAGATTACCTCGAAAGGAAGGTGTTAGGCACCTTTCGAGGTCCACAAATGTGGGTCCCGGCCAAACTCATAAATTACGTGGGGGATTTACATGATAAGCAAAAGTCAATTATTTTTATTAACTTAATATTGACTAATTGTTTAAATAAAGAACACTTTTAACTAGTGTACATATCATACAAAGGATGAAAAATACAAGGGATGCGAGACTTACCTTTCGCGACATACAAATAATAAGCGAAAAGTACCATACTTTATGTACTCTTTGTCTTCCTCGGATTACAGACTCTGGTGAACTCCTTTACTTTGTAGTATGTCCAGTAAAGAAAATATTCAAGCTTAAATCGAAATAATAATAAACTACAAATAATAAGAGACGTGTTAGTAAGATGTGCCACCTTAATTTGGTGGTAAATTTAATGTAAAATATAAATAAATTGACAATACATAAAGTTAAAATTGAGAGAAGGAGAGAGAGAGAGAGAGAGTGTGGGATCAGGTATGACAAGGCTGAAACGGGCCCAATGCGATGTTACACCTCTCTTCTCTATTTTTATATGATCGACTCTCTTAAAAAAACCTTAAGACAAGACGAAAGAAATTCTTAAAAAAAAGTATTAAAGAGTATTGATAAATAAAATATTTCAACATTTAAAAATCATAGAAATTTTAAAAGTATTTTGATACTTAGATCATACGAAAATATATATATATCGAAAATGTAGCATAATAATAAAAGTTATCAAGTCTTTGAGATTTTTAAAAGGGTGACATATAAAATTAGAAAAGACGGGAGTAACTAGTTGCTTTATTTTTATAATAAAGCTATACTTGTGCTTCATACAAGAAGTCAACTTAGCTTGTATTTTTGCTATCATTTCCCAAAACGTACCTGATCCCCACTTGGGGGGTGAGTACTCCATTTGAGCTCGATTTCACGTTAACTCCTCCATTGGCTGTGGTGACTCCAAGCAACACCATTTCATTGTAGTGTACATGCAAAATTATTCAAGGGGTTGAGAGTATGTCTGTTCTTAAAGTTTAACTAATCAAAAGAAAAATTAAAAGTAAAAACTTAAGAGTTTTCAATTAATGTAAATACACCATTAGTTTTGAGCCTTGGGCAGTATAAAAAATGAAATACCCTAATGGAGAGGAATTTCAGCTACAACCCGAAGATAGAATTGACAACAAGAATGAAAGCCACTTTGAGTTCTCAGAATCACATAAGTAAAGAATACTTCCAGTAGTTTATAATTTTAATGGTGAAGAATATAGCAAAGGCATAAGCAACAACATTTGAGATTCAGTAGGCTGATTGTATATAATAATTACATATTAAAATAAACATGATGGATTTCTCTTTTATACAAAACATCATCGCATGGGCTCTTCAAAAGTTTGCTATAAATTACTAAAAACAAGAAATAACATGCCAACTAAAAAATTCTGATATAATGTGAAAAAGGCAAGCTAAGATTAAAGTTGATGAGATGAAACACATGGAATAGAAAGTGAACCGAGAACTAAACCATAATATTCCATTGGTAGAAATAATTTCAAGAAGCAAGAGACCACATTTTTATCCATACAACAAGTTTGAGCCAAGTATCATAATAGAGACAAGAAAGAAATCAGGTCATGTTACAGATTCAAAGTAGTGAATTTTTAACATGTTTTTAAGTAAATATGCATGAAGTTATATAATAATAATAAAAAGGTATCTAATGAAAGGAAAGAGTAGACCTTAGAAGCGTACACCTTCAATGATCACAGGTGGATGGTCATCTCTCGCGGCCTTTTCATGTTCAAAATTAAAGTAAGCTTTCATAATTGAGATCCACCTTACTCGACTTCTTCGATCGACCTATTCTGAAAACTCTGAATGAATACCGTGACGAAAAAAATATGATCTTTCGGACTATATATTTACATAGGTTGGAGCTCTTGAATTTGGGTTCACTATTGACTTTAATGGGGCTTAGAAGGAGGAGAACGACCAAGGCGTGATGGATATATGGATCTACCATGGTCGTTAGAAGGAGGAACAATGGTAGGGATTGTGGTGGTTTTCCCACGATTGAATGGAAGAGTGATTTGTATGGTCTTCGCCGTTTCCAGCGAGACGACGTCGACAAAAGAAAGAGATGAAGAGAAAATCAGAGAAGAAGATTAAGGAGTTTCTCTATTTCTTTTAGGTTCATCTATGCAGTTTTCATGGTTGTTTTCGGTATGTTTTCTTTTGTGTGGTTAAGCTACGGTAATGAAGAGTGACAGAGCTTCCGGGCGGCTACATGGGGTATTTTTGGCTGATTTTAATGGAGCTTGGTGATGATGGAAACAAGTGTGTTTTGAGGTTGTTACATGGTTGTTTGGTGGAGGAGAAAGCTTGGGTTTATGAGAGAGGTGGCCATGGTTCCCTTTAATGGACGTGAGGAAGAGAGGTAAAAATAGGAAAAGAATGATTTTTGAGTGATTTTCTTAAAAAAAAATAAGATTATCTTCTTCCATATAAAGAAAAATAGTTAGAAATATTGTGTGAATGAGAAAGAAAAAAAAAAAAGACGTTGAAGTGGAGTAAAAATAGGAAAAAACTTGATTTGGTGGGTGTAATCTTGGGAGAAAATATATTCTTCCATCTAAAGGAAATACTTAGGAGAAATTTATGGATATGAAAAGATTTAGTCTAATTCAAAATTTGAAACCTAGCTTTATTTGGGTCTAAATAAAATTCTATAAAAAATATATAAATGGGCAATTATTAAATTACTAAGTAATGGAAAATAATACCAAATTATTAAATCAACCATTATATTTTATATATAAAAAAATAATTCACAATAAAATAATAATAAATCTTTAAAAATTTTTATCAAATACTTTTAAAATAGATTAAAAAAGAAATGTAAAAGATCTTAAGTGAACAATAACTTTGCAAGTAAAGAATATGATATAATAATAATGATAAAAAATAATTAAAAATAATAATCATATAATAATAATAATACTAAAATAATGTGAATAGTATCTATTATCACAACTTTTGATAAAAATAAGTAAAAATAGCGATTTTGGCCTCGCAAACAAAATAGACGCTCGAATGAGTAAAAATGACAAAAAGGATGGTCAAAATTGGGTGTCAACAGCTGCCCCTTCGTTGCTCGAGAATGAAGGATGAATTGTCGGGCAAGAACGTTGACGTAGTAGCCAATTTTGTCCTACTGAGGGAATGACTTTTTTGAAATCCGAAGAAGTGAGATAGAGTTGTGAAAATATTGTGGCCGAGACTTCGGTTTCAACTCTCCTACATATCTCTGGTTTTATGAGAATCAAGCCATGTGAAGTTCTAGATTTAGGAACGATCGAGATTCCTAAAAAAATTTTAATGATACAGTATGCGGACAATAATAATGGTAGTATGAGTCAATGAGATTGGAGTGGATAGGATTGGATGCAACGCTGTAAATGAGAAGTGTAAAAAATGAATGGCCAATGTGTTTCGAGCTGAATTGAAGTAACACAAATAAAAAAGAATTTTATTGTAACACCCCGTATTCTATACACACTACTTTCACTTATCTGGAAAATGGTACGGACTTGTGGCAATAGGTAATGGATCAACTAGTTCTTTGATTCAAGTACAATACCCCGTACATTTTTGAAACTTCTACGACCAACCTAACATGGGTAAAAGTATTTAAACTTGGGAGAACAAGGATGTACTTAGGCTTAAAGTTAGAGTTAAGTAGTGTATTAAGGTAGAGGGATTGATACGTTGGAAAAAGGGGAAAACGTAAGTGAGGTGCTTCCGTGACTTAATTGAGATAGTAGGTGTGTCATCTACTTAAGCTATTGGGCTGCATTTGGACCTATGTTAATGGACTCAATTGAGGCCCAAGTTAAGTAATTAAAAGGGAAAGGATGATCAGCCCAACTCCAAGTTTAATTAAGGCCCAAAACAAAGGTGATCCATGTAGAAACAAACCAAGTAGGTGCATCACCTACTTGGACTGATTTGGACAGATTTAATAACCAAGTAGGTGCATCACCTACTTGGACTATTTTGGACCAAAAACTTGGCTAAGGATGGAATGTGTAGGCGGTTCAATGAGGGAGTATATAAAGGTCATCTCAGCTCATTTTTCCATTTAATTCATTGCTGAAAAACAGTCCAGAAAAATTAACACTTTTCTCTCTCTCTTAACCCTACTAGCCGCCCCAAATTTCCCTAGGGTTCTTGGGTGAATCCTCCACTTTTCAATCCTTGGTAAATGTTTACCCTTGTATATTAATGTGATATATGTATAATAAAGTGTGTAAATCAGGTTGGTTATGTTTAAAATGTGAAGGACAGTCCCTTAATTAGTTGGCAGTCCACTTGTGTTAGTTTTAATGAATTTGTCTTCCTTGTGGTTTGGATTTGTAAAGGAGCTTAAGCTCTTGAATAAATGAAGTTGGAGGATGAAATTTCAGTGTGTTGAAGTGTGGTTCTGCCCCTGGTTCATTTATTTTTATGTATGGCTTGATGGAAATGTTTATACGTGTTTGTAAATGGAACGTTTGGTGTGATGAAAAGAGAATATTCTCTTGTAATGTTAAACTGAATTTTGGAACTGTTGTGGACTGTTTTTTGGTATGTTATTGTGGGAGGCAGTAGGGTGACCTTATGGGATAAATATATGGAGTTTCGTTGGAGTGGAAATGTAAAGGATAAACTAGATAGGTAATCCTATCGGTTCGTAATGTCTATGTCAACATATGGGCTATTTTGGTCGCATTGTTGTTGTGAGGCAGTGGGCTGCCATGTAGGAGCTGAAATAGAGTTATGTGAAAGTATAAAGGAGGTTGGAATAATAGACTATGTGTTGGGGTGGTCGGACAGATTTTTACTTTCCGTTAAGTAATTAGTTACCGCCTTGTAAACCTATAATGTGATTAGCTTTTAATGTAGCTCCATTACGTACTTGTATTGTAGAGTAACATGTAAGGAAGGAGCTGAATCTTTGTAATCACGTGGTGTGAAGTTAAGGTATGTAAGGTTACTCTTTCCCGTATCCTTTGGCATCATATATTGTCTACCTAGCTAATGACCTAGTTTCCACTCCGAAATGTTCTAAAAGTACCTCAATACACATTTACTATCAAATTTCAGATGTTCTCTTTTGTTGTTCCAAGAAGGATCCATAATGTTATAACCACCACTATAACAACTTCAAAGATTAAATAAAGTAAGTAACTCAATATGGTTATGTTCGGGTGGCAGCTCGAGGGGGCTTGAAGCCTAGCATAGAGACGATCCCGACTTACCATTTATGGGTGGTAGCTCGAGGGGGCTTAAAGCCTAGCATAGATACGATCCCGACTTATTATTTATGGGTGGCAGCTCGAGGGGGCTTATAGCCCAGCATAGAGACGATCCCAGACTATGTTACCACTGATCAGTTGGGTATATGTATGGCATGCCTTATAAAGACAAGAAAAGTAAATAAAGAGAAAGGGAATTAATTAATGTAATGTATACGGTTCCACGATTACAGTAAAGGTGTTTTATCAGTATTATCTATTCACTTGTATTTGATTCCATTTGAGTTCCTATATCTCATGCAGTTGCTTATAGCCTTACATACTCAGTACATTCTTTCGTACTGACGTCCCTTGGGGGACTTACCTTACTTGCTGCAGGCACAGGTAATAGTAGACCTCCACAGTAAGCTGCGGGTTATCTGCGAATTATTGGTGAGCTCCAGTTCGTTCGGGGCTTTCCGAGTCGTATGTACATGTTGATTTTGGTATTGTATTACATATGTATAAAGCGGGGACTCATCCCGACTGTAGGTTTGGTTATGTATCTGGTAGAGGCTTTGCAGATGTTGTATAGTTAAAGGAAGGAACGTCGTACCTTTTTTTGACCATATGGCACCAACGGCCATGTCTCATGTTTAAATAAATGTTCTTATTAGATTTCTACTATTGATATGTTGTAACCATATGTGATTGAATGCTAGCCCATTAATGACAAGTATGTGAACGTATAGAATGGTTCTCTCGGGCCTTAACGGCTTCGGGTGCCATGTCCGCCCCAAGGGGATTTGAGGCGTAACATTTATTTTGGAAACAAGAGCGAAAATGGCTCTCATTTTTAACTCAATCTTCCTTCGCTATTTGTAGCTTTCTGGTATGACTAGATAAAATGGTTAAATCATGTTGATCAGATAAATGATATGTAATTATAGTAAGTATTTAAACATGATGCAATTTCCCATTTAGACCATGAGCACTTGCTTTAAGATAACAAAGATGATGTCTTAAGCTATGATATCTTAGGGCCATGATAAGCAAAAATAAATCCTTGGGCCATGAAATGATGTCTGTAGGCCATGAAAATGACTACTTTAGACCATGACGCCTTCGAAGCATGATAAGCGTAAAGTAAATCCTTAGGCCATGAGATGATGTCCGCAGGCCATGAAAATGACGCCTTTAGACTATGACGCCTTCGGAGCATGATAAGCAGAAAGTAAATCCTTAGGCCATGAGATGATGTCCGTATGCCATGAAAATGACTCCTTTAGACCATGATGCCTTCGGAGCATGATAAGCATAAATGGTCATGAGATGATGTCCGCAGGCTATGAAGATAATGCCTTTGAACTATGACGCCTTTGGGTAATTATATAATGATTAAAGAAAGCATATCTGTCTTGAATAACATAATATGTCGTTGAGTGATTTGAGTAGCTTGGTCTGTAGTATTTTGACGTGGTTCAATAGCTTGATGCAATTTGTATGCTTGATTGCGCGTTCTGCAGGTGCAATGTAATGCTGACTCTTGCAGGAGCCATGTAATGTAGATTTCTGCTGATGTATTATGATGTGGACTTTTGTGGGAGCCATGCAATGTAGATTTCGACGGATGCAGTGGAATCTGCATAAGTCATATGATGTTGATTTATACGGATGCACTGCGGTGTGGACTCTTGTGTGAGCCATGCAATATTGACCCTTGCAGGAGCCGTGCAATGTAGATTTTTGCGGATGTACTGCTGTGTGGACTCTTGCGGGAGTCATGCAATGTAAATTTCTGCGGATGTACTGCGATGTGGACTCTTGCGGGAGCCATGCAATACTGACTCTTGCAGGAGCCATGCAATGTAGATTTCTGCGGATGCACTGTGATGTGGACTCTTGCGGGAGCCATGCAATATTGACCCTTGTAGGAGCCATGTAATGTAGATTTCGATGGATGCACTGTGGTGTGGACTCTGGCGGGAGCCATGAAATATTGACCCTTGCAGGAGCCATGCAATATTGATGAGAGGATAGAGTAGCTTAGCTGCTTTCCCATGTTGGATGTATAGTGGGCTGATGATGATCGTTTAGGTGTTGCAAGGTAGTTGTTGTATTTGTACCTGCTGTTTCTGCACTCAAAGAAAAAATGTAAGTTTTGAAAAACAAGGTTGACTCATACCTTTGCTTGTCTAGGCTCCTTGTTGTTGTTTTGATTTCATGGACAGACTTGAACTCCATTATGGTGAAATTCTTGAGGAATCCTCAAAAATTTCTGCCCCAGTTTAGAATAAAGATACTTTTTGCCACTCGTAAATTGGGATGTTGCTTGCTCATGGAATTTTTGAGGTCTTCTCAAAAATTCTACCCCAGTTTTCACTCACAGGGTTTTATAATTCTGCTACACTAAAGAAAAATATTAGCTTACAAGAAATGATTGTCTTACATTTGAACCTCGAGGTCTCAATTTTGAATCTGTTATTTGCCAATATAGAGGTCATGGGACGAACTAAAATAAATTAGATTTATCAGATAGGAGGCCTTGTTAAAAGCTGGCATAATTTAGAAATTTTACTGGCCATAGGGAGGATGAATGGAGAGTGATGACATTTTGCTTGTGACGATATTACGCGAGTCAGAATTGCATGAGGATATATAGTCCAAAAGTATTTTGCATTGGACGAGAAGGAAAAAGACAGAAATGTTTTCGGATATTGAGCATATTAGTCATATTGCAGATTCTCAATTGAGTTGATGTTCAAATGATAGACAACCTTTAAACAACATAAATAAATCAAACAAAACAAGAGTCAGTGTATTCAATAATAAAAGAGATAGTATGAAACTATGAGTCATCCCGGCAAAGAGGACTTTAGGACGAATGGATAGCCTAGAACTTAAGTTTGAGAAGTGAGCATAAAAGATAAGCTCTAAGTAAAACCTAAATACTAAGTTTGTACTTAAAGCTGATGGAGTGTACAAGTAAATAATGATAAGATATTTAAAAGATACGCATACAATATTTAAAGAAATTTTATTTTGACAAAGCAGGAGGGATGCAGATTTGAAAAGTTTTTGAAGATTTTGAAGAATTGACTAATTTAAAATGCCCAATTTTCAACTTAGTTTTAAATAGTTGGAGAATTGAAAGATTGTGAAAGTCATTTGAATAATTCAAAAACTCTAGTTTTCGCTCTCACGACATTATGTGAAGACGAAAGAAAGGAGGGATATAAGATTTGAGGAAAAAGAATTATTTGAGTGATAAAGATTATTTTATATTTTAAAAATATGGGAATATTTCGTAAAGAATAAAAAAGGGGGACCGCATCCTATAAAGGATTGCCTATGTATCTTGTTGGACAAGAATCAGGTCAGACGTAATTCGAAACTTGAGACTTAGAGAAATTTGAATGACGGGTGAAAATGTATAATGGATAAAATAAGTAAGGAGAGCAGTCAAGTACAAATATAAGAAAAATTTAAAGAAATAACAAATTAGGCATATGCACATAAATTATGAAAGCGTTCTTTTCGAGATTATGAAATCTCTTAGAACTTAGGCAAGGTATTCTTAACAAGGTATCCTAGGATTTGAGATGCATATTCCTTAGTAAAGGAATAGACGGTTAGGATCTAGGAATAAGAGTGGTTTTTTGACATGGTTCGCTCAAGCAGACAACTTGAGAGTGGGAAAGCTCATGACTGTCGACGCACCACTGATCGACCGATTCACGAGACATTTCCCATAAGGTGTTTAGAAAATTAACGTCCGTGCAACCACGCAATCGTTCTTAAGTAAAAGAGGTTCCAAGTGGAGGAATATATGAGCGGAATGCCAGTTATACATAAAGAAGTAACACATAGCACATAGTAGAAAGCAGTAACATGTTGATCAATATATATAAAAAAATTTAATAAAACTAGATAAAATTAACAAATACATAACTAAAGGGGTACAAGGGAGATAAGAAATAAAAAGTAAGCAATTAAAAGGAAAAAAGAGAGTGGAGTGACATGAAAAGACAATCGAGATAAGGAAAGGGACAAGCATTAACATACTTTCTAACAATAAATTAAAAGTGCCAAAATAATTAATTAAGAAAACTGATAACGCAAAAGAAATAAAAATTAACATGCATAGTCAGAAAAAGTCTAAACAACTCAAGAAAAACAATTAAAAATGAAAATCCCACATAATACATAAATTCGTAATGGTTAGAACCTAAGTTTTCCCAGAAGAGTCGTCATGCTGTTGCGCCCCATTTTTCTTTCGAAAAGCGGGATTCTACATGACAACTCTTTTTGGGATTAATTAGAGTGAAGAGTAGCCACCTAACGAATTAAGGTGCATTAGGGCACCATTCTAGACTAATTACGAACTTATTTTAATAGTCTACGTTGACCAGAAATTCGGGTAAGGGTTCAGATTACCTCGAAAGGAAGGTGTTAGGCACCTTTCGAGCTCCACAAATATGGGTCCCGGCCAAACTCATATATTACGTGGGGGATTTACGTGATAAGCAAAGGGAAATTATTTTTATTAACTTAATATTGACTAATTGTTTAAATAAAGAACACTTTTAACTAGTGTACATATCATACAAAGGATGAAAAATACAAGGGATGCGAGACTTACCTTTTGCGACATACAAATAATAAGCGAAAAGTACCATACTTTATGTACTCTTTGTCTTCCTCGGATTACAGACTCTGGTGAACTCCTTTGCTTTGTAGTATATCCAGTAAAGAAAATATTCAAGCTTAAATCGAAATAATAATAAACTACAAATAATGAGAGATATGTTAGTAAGATGTGCCACCTTAATTTGGTGGTAAATTTAATGTAAACTATAAATAAATTGACAACACATAAATTTAAAATTGAGAGAGGGGGGGGGGGGAGAGAGAGAGTGGGATCAGGTATGACAAGGCTGAAACGGGCCTAATGCGATGTTACACCTCTCTTCTCGATTTTTATATGATCGACTCTCTTAAAAAAACCTTAAGACAAGACGAAAGGAATTCTTAAAAAAAAGTATTAAAGAGTATTGATAAATAAAATATTTCAACATTTAAAAATCATAGAAAGTTTAAAAATCTTTTGATACTTAGATCATACGAAAATATATATATATATCAAAAATGTAGCATAATAATAAAAGTTATCAAGTCTTTGAGATTTTTAAAAGGGTGACATATAAAATTAGAAAAGACGGGAGTAACGAGTTGCTTTATTTTTATAATAAAGCTATACGTGTTCTTCATACAAGAAGTCAACTATAGCTTGTCTTTTTGTCATCATTTCCCAAAACGTGGGGTGACTACTCTATTTGAGCTCGATTTCACGTTAACTCCTCCATTGGCTGTGGTGACTCCAAGCAACACCATTTCATCGTAGTGTACATGCAAAATTATTCAAGGGGTTGAGAGTATGTCTGTTCTTGAAGTTTAACTAATCAAAAGAAAAATTAAAGGTAAAAACTTAAGAGTTTTCAATTAATCTAAATGCACCATTAGTTTTGGGCCTTGGCCAGTATAAAAAATGAAATACTCCAATGGAGAGGAATTTCAGCTACATCCCGAAGATAGAATTGACAACAAGAATGAAAGCCACTTTGAGTTCTCATAATCACATAAGTAAAGAATACTTCCAGTAGTTTATAATTTTAATGGTGAAGAATATAGCAACGGCATAAGCAAAAACATTTGAGATTCAGTAGGCTGATTGTATATAACAATTACATATTAAAATAAACTTGATGGATTTCTCTTTTATACAAAACACCATCGCATGGGCTCTTCAAAAGTTTGCTATAAATTACTAAATACAAGAAATAACATGCCAACTAAAAAAATTCTGATATAATGCGACAAAGGAAAGCTAAGATTAAAGTTGATGAGATGAAACACATGAAATAGAAAGTGAACCGAGAACTAAACCATAATATTCCAGTGGTAGAAATAATTTCAATAAGCAAGAGACCACATTTTTATCCATACAACAAGTTTGAGCCAAGTATCATAATAGAGACAAGAAAGAAATCAGGTCATGTTATAGATTCAAAGTAGTGAATTTTTAACATGTTTTTAAGTAAATATGCATGAAGTATATAATAATAATAAAAAGGTATCTAATGAAATGAAAGAGTAGACCTTAGAAGCGTACACCTTCAATGATCACAGGTGGATGGTCATCTCTCGCGGCCTTTTCATGTTCAAAATTAAAGTAAGCTTTCATAATTGAGATCCACCTTACTCGACTTCTTCGATCGACCTATTCTGAAAACTCTGAATGAATACCGTGATGAAAAAAATATGATCTTTCGGACTATATATTTACATAGGTTGGAGCTCTTGAATTCGGGTTCACTATTTACTTTAATGGGGCTTAGAAGGAGGAGAACGACCAAGGCGTGATGGAGATATGGATCTACCATGGTCGTTAGAAGGAGGAACCATGGTAGAACTTGTGGTGGTTTTCCCACGATTGAATGGAAGAGTGATTTGTATGGTCTTCGCCGTTTCCAGCGAGACGACGTCGACAAAACAAAGAGATGAAGAGAAAATCAGAGAAGAAGATTAAGGAGTTTCTCTATTTCTTTTTGGTTCATCTATGCAGTTTTCATGGTTGTTTTTGGGATGTTTTCTTTTGTGTGGTTAAGCTACGGTAATGAAGAGTGACAGAGCTTCCGGGCGGCTACATAGGGTATTTTTGGCTGATTTTAATGGAGCTTGGTGATGATGGAAACAAGTGTGTTTTGAGGTTGTTACATGGTTGTTTGGTGGAGGAGAAAGCTTGGGTTTATGAGAGAGGTGGCCATGGTTCCCTTTAATGGAAGTGAGGAAGAGAGGTAAAAATATGAGAAGAATGATTTTTGAGTGATTTTCTTAAAAAAAAATAAGATTATCTTCTTCCATATAAAGAAAAATAGTTAGAAATATTGTGTGAATGAGAAAGAAAAAAAAAGAGACGTTGAAGTGGAGTAAAAATAGGAAAAAACTTGATTTGGTGGGAGTAATCTTGGGAGAAAATATATTCTTCCATCTAAAGGAAATACTTAGGAGAAATTTATGGATATGAAAAGATTTAGTCTAATTCAAAATTTGAAACTTAGCTTTATTTGGGTCTAAATGAAATTCTATCAAAAATATATAAATGGGCAATTATTAAATTACTAAGTAATGGAAACTAATACCAAATTATCAAATCAACCATTATATTTTATATATAAAAAAATAATTCACAATAAAATAATAATAACTCTTTAAAAATTTTGATAAAATACTTTTAAAATAGACTAAAAAAGAAATGTAAAAGATCTTAGGTGAACAATAACTTTGCAAGTAAAGAATATGATATAATAATAATGATAAAAAATAATTAAAAATAATAATCATATAATAATAATAATAATAAAATAATGTGAATAGTATCTATTATCACAACTTTGGATAAAAATAAGTAAAAATAGTGATTTTGGCCTCGCAAACAAAATAGACGCTCTAATGAGTAAAATGACGAAAAGGATGGTCAAAATTGGGTGTCAATAGAGATAATACTAATGGTTTTACTTGTTCATTGTAAATTGAACCATAATTGTGTAATTGACAATTAAGTAGCTTAACAGGTTAAGTTTTAAGTAGGTGAATAAAGTGATAATTATATACTAGAGTGTGGGTGGGGTTGAGTGAACAAATGGTTTGAGAGTGATGATTTAGGAACTATAAAGGTAAAAGAAATATTGGGTAGTAAATCCTTATAGTCCTAGCTCGATAGTGGAGTTGTGTGCTCTAATTTTTAACTTAGGCTGGAGAGCTAAAGGCTAGTAATTTGAGTAGAAAATGAAAGTTACTTACATTAAGTGATGATATGAACTGTAGACGGAGGAAAGTTAAACTGTTACTTTATATGAACATGATTTATATTTAATTTCTAAATTATATGTTATGTGCTTTAACCTTGGTCGGCCAATGATGCCTACCAGTATGTGTGGTTGTACTGATACCATTGCTATGCCTTTTTTGGGGTATAGTCTGGTTGAAGGATCAGTTGATTTTTCTTAAGTGATGTGTATAGTGATCTTCAACAGCTTTTACTTATTTCATTCTTATGATTGGAGTTGTTTCTTTGATTTTGACTTTTTCCATATTAGAAGCTCTTGTAGATGTCTAGACTATTTCCTTGGGGTAAAGGATTTCCTTTGATATATTAAAGAAATTTTTTATTAAAGAAGTTGTAATAAGTGTCATAGTATTTTTGAAGAGATTATTGGTATTTTTTTATGACTTCCACATATTTCTAATTGGGTGGTAAGGGTTCTCCTATCTATATGGATTAGAGCAGGTGCCCATATGATTCGGTTAGTTGGGTAGTGACAGTTGGTATTAGATCCCTAAGTTACTGGTCTCACAAGAACAAGAGAAAATGTCAAGTAGGGTCCTACGGATCAGTATGTAAACGTCCACATCAAATCTTCAAGAAGCTATGAGGAATTCTAGAAATTGTTTCCCTTCCTTCATTCAGGTCATGCTTTTTTAGTCTATCATCCACTAGGTTGAGTTCAATTGGTATCTACTCGATTCTAATTGGTACCTAAACGAATCCAATTGATATCTAGAGATAAGAGTCACGTTGATGCATAAGTAACTAATTTTCATGATCACATGGTTTTGATTGATTTGTTGTGACTTTGTGATGTTAGGTATTGTTTGCCGAGTCAATGGTAATATGGCATATACATAATAACATGAAAAGTACATAAATAGCTCTGAATGTTTTTATTGATATGTGTTATACGAATCCTTCAATGAATATTTGTAGTTTTGTGACTTGATTGAATATTGTAACTTGAATTACATAAATTGGTTAATAATAAGAGAAAGATGGTTGCGAGGGTTGTAATAATGTCCTTTGGCATGAAATTTGAATGATGTAGTTGATAAGATATGATTTGTTGATAAATTAAATGTTTGATGTGGGCGTTGTTGTCTATTTTGAGTAAACATACATATTTAAAGTATGTCATTGTCTGACTCGGTGGTTTTGACTATTGATTGAGTAAACTACTTGTATTGTGATGCTAATGTGTAGTTGATGAGAAAATTGTGAGATTATGGTGGAACTAGTTTCCCTTGTACTCTTGAATAAGGTAATTGTTGATGTCTATTCGTGATTTACAAAATGACTTGTAATTGGCTAATAGTGATTTGACATTGCTTATGTGTTTATTCTATGGGAGTAATTATCGATTAATAGTATCCCTAGGGATATAAATGAATTACTAAGGCTTGTGAAATAAGTGAGCTTGATTATGATTAATGATCCATAGTTGTAGGGTCGATTGAGGGAGTAGACTTAATTAATGTGTTTATGTCTATTCACATCCCTCTCATTGTTACATGATAATACTTGGTTGTTATTACTCGTTCAGTGGTTGAGGTATGTTGAGTCGGTTATTTGACTAGTCATAAGCTAGTTGGGAGGCTGAATGAGTATAATTATCCTTGGGTGATAACTGATGAGATGGTTTTCTTATAAATGATTGATTGTTGAAGGTCAAATAGACTAATGTGAGTTGTGTTGGAGAATATATGTGTTAATGAAACCCATAGTGGTGTGTTGGTTGGTATTGTACTCTAGAGGATTTAGTCTTGTGAGTTGATCATAAAGGTGTGAAATGGAGTCATAAAGTAGATGCACCGAGGTTAAAACATGATATTGTGTTTGGTAGTGTTGTGTTTGTTAGATCATTGGTTAGGGTGTAACTGTCGGGGTAGAGTTTTCCCTAGTATAAGAGTTGATAAAATCTTAGACTGTGGTGGGTTCTAATTGAAATTCGGTGTTGTGTAGTTTAGAGATATTTTGTGTCTCGAAGTGTAGTGTTTGATTAATTTAAGGTTATATCATGATAGGTAAGGGACATAGTAACCCATAGAAACTTTTGGAATGGAATTTGGGTTAGTAGAACTCTAGATATAGCATTTGGAGTAAAAGAGTTAGTTTGTAATATCAAAATCTTAGCACTATGTTGTAAAAATGGAAAAACTAATAATCTGCCTAAGTTTCTACCTTGCCTACCCCACTGAAGCGGGAGGCAGGCTGCTACCGCTATCCTACTATAGTGGGAATTTTTCTGCTATAGTGCAAGTCAACTTTGGCCAGCTCTGCTATAGCAGGCGGATCTCGCTATAACGATGTTGCTATAGCAGGAATCAGGCCTCTATACAAGGCTTGATGCAGTCAATGTGTTGTTTTCTCCAAGTTCAAATGTTATCTCATCAGGAACTCTCAAGGTTTCGTTCTTAACTTAGATCGCTCTGAGAGAAATAACTAATTCGTATGTAAATGTTTGGCTCCGTATCTTCTTGTTTCTAAAAGTCGAGAGAGAGAGGCTGAGTATAAAATTTAATTTAGTCAAGAAACTATAGCCAGTGGTTAATTAAGGTTTAAATATAAGCAACTCTGAGAGTGTTGTTCTTCTAATCCCAACCTCTTACTCCTCTTCGCCAATGTCTGTTTAAGGACGAGCAGTTTGTAAATTTGTTCCTAATGTAATGAACTATTTTGTCATTACTACTGCGGTAAAGGAATAAGAATATCATTCTTCATAAGTTTTAGGGTAAATTCTTTAGTATGGGAGTTCATTAGATATGAATTAAGGTCATACAATAACCCTAGCGCAAAGTTAAGTTGGAAGTGTCCTTACCAATTGAGTTTCTGTCTAAGTATAATTTATGGTCAACTTCAAATGATCACTCCATCTAGAATATAATGAGTTATGGGTCCGAATACACACCAAATAAAATATCCTTGAATCTTTTTTCCAATGCCACCGACCGTTCATTAATCCACTTTTGGAGTAAAAGGTTATGGCTGTCTTACTAAACAATGCCTGTGCTAAAAAGATGAGTACGCTAATCAGGACTAAATCCACTATAGTAGGATGCGGGAGTATATAAGCCTATTTTGGCCGAATTTTAGGTCATAAACTCAAGTATTTTGTTCCAAAGCCCTAGAGGGGCGATTTGATCATTGTTGGGATAGCAATTCTTCATTGTAGTATGATTTTTACTCCCTTTTAACATTTATTAATCCCATTCTTCTTCTAGAATCAATAGAATGGGGAATGATGGAAAAATTCTTGTGGGTTAGAACCCTAGGTTCTTGAAATTATGGGAAAAACCTATGTGTATATGTATTTTCATCTAAAATTACTTTTAGATTGTTAGGTAATGACACCTAACATGAATTTATTATTCTAAAATGTGAATTTTGATGGTTGGGGTCCTTGAATTCAATAAAGATGGGACCTTTAGCTTTAAAACTCCATTAATGGAGATAGGTTGAGTGCGATAGAACTAGTTAATGGTTAATCAACCCTTGGATTATCTTATAGGCTTTGAATAAGGGTAGAACTAGTGAGTTTGAATTCTCAAAGTATTTGCTTGAAGAGTAGTTGATTAACTACTTTTCTAATTGCTTGTTTATTAGATGATTTAGTATTCGGAAATGTGAAGAAAAATGAAGAGCACATGTGGTATAGCTTACTTGTTGCAACAGCTTGGTGCCTAGGTAGGCTAGGTTTAGTGAGTAGTAGATCTTGGTTAAATTGCATTTCTATAATATAGTTTGACAGGAGATTTCAGGCTTAGGCCTTCAAGTACGGTTCATTTTTGGTAATAATCAAAACGTGAACGTAAATTGAATCTAATTTGGTATAATTATTATTTTGGGCGATTGTTTGATGATTTTGTGGATTATGTGTTATTTATGATAATTCGTGGGAATATATGTATGTTGGTGTCCGATTATTGGGCTACGAATTGTGAAAACTAGTAACTAATAATTATGGTGTTTTTCGAAATTGGAAGGTGTTGATGTAAGTTGATTATAGTGGAGCAAGAAAGTTAGTGAATAGGTCAAAAAGTTTGGTTGAATTGATAGATTGTAGTCATAATTGAGCAGTTGGGTGATAAATTAGTTTGTAATAAAGCATTGTCATAATTGTATGGTTATTGAGAATTGAATGAAGGCTAATTATTTATAAATGAGCATATTTAACTAAATTCTTGGTGTCACGACCCGAGACTACACACTAGTCGAAACACAGTGCTTAGAGCCACAAGTGAGCCAAGATAACCCATGGCATGGAATGACAATAAAAGTAATTAAAATAAATGGAAATAAGATACTGAATGCGGGAGACAACTGAATAAATATAGAATAACAATTTGATGTCACCCAAAATATGCCTCCTCAGAAGTATAAAGCGGTAGCTGTATCAAATATAGAACCCAACTAGGTTGGGGTAGATCCCACAGGGAATAAGACGAAATTAGGTTACGTTATTGTCTGGGTGATTGGTAAATAAGTAAAAAAGGGGAAAGTATTTGTAAGCAGGTAGTAATAGTAACAAGTGTGGATTCTTTGGATTTGTTTTCAATATAAGAAATACACTAGGACTGTGCTCCCCAATGAGTCCTTAACTCTACCGGTTACTTGTGCTTGGTAAAACTGTCCCGCTGTGTTGCATGCAAGATCTAACAAGATATGTTCATCTAAACGTCTCTCGACCTTGGTTAGACGAATTTCACTCTTCTCCTCTCGGTCTTCGAGTGTCGCACTACTAACCCTTGTCCTAGATCTTAGATAACTATTCCTGCTACGGCTCAAGTTATTAGATGAAGGTTGATAACTTCAAATCTCTGTTGTTATTCCCTTTTACCAATCTACCTCTCTCTCGAGCAAGTTTAGAATACAGGCGAGTTTCTACCGTTTGCAACCGTTAGAAGATCAATTATAATGAAGGTAATAACAATACATGCATAACACCGGTTCAGGATTACTTTGCACCTAACCCATTTTGTTAATTCCTCATGGTTCACACAACCCTAGTTGATGGGTCTAGATACTCATGTATGCAAGAGCACAATAAGAATTCAAGGATGAAAACATAATTGTAAACTCATAATAAAGAAGAAACTCTGAAATCTCAATAATGAATAAAACCCTTGAATTGATGTCCCAAGATTACAAAATCCAACAATGTGTTTATGAACTCAAAATAATCAAAAACTATCTCAAAATAATGTAATGACTAACTATTGAACATAGGACAATACAGGGGTATTAATAGATACAAGATGAATCCTATCCTAAATAAAACAGGAGGACAGAGTCGACAGTTTTTCACGGTATCGTGACTTGGAAATCAGGCACAAGTAGACATCTTTAGAAGTTGACTCACGCCACCCAGTCACGCCACATAGGTGGACTCAAGTAACGTGAGTCATGTCTTGGAAATCATACTCTTTCATTCATCTGCAGGAGTCACCTACAACATAGACTCACACCACGTAGGTTGACTCACGTGACATGGGTCTTGCCATGGGTCACCCCCCTGGTGCAAGACCTGGTTCTTTTATCTTCAGATACTCTGTTTTGGTGCAATATTCTTTGACTTTATCTCTATTTTAACTTCATAACCTATTTCCCTGCAAAATAGGACAGAGAACACATCATACCCACAAACATACCCAAATTGTTGCATACTTTCCTTGTTTGAAGTATCAAAAATGCCATGTAACCATGGCGCATCATAATCCAATGGATAAAATCTAAGAATAACATAAAGCTAAAATACTAGTCTTTCTGTCTAAAAGCCTCTACTAAAATATGAGTGGTTTGGACAAGCCCCCAACTAACTCTAACATTTTGAAATATAAATAAATGAAATAAAGAAATATGCCTCATCCTCAAATGATGAGGACTCACCACCCACTTCTTCTTAGATTAGTACAGGATCATGCTATGTGGAGTCTGATATATACACCTTATCAAAAGGTCCCTATATACCTTGCCAGTGTGTAGAGGCATGGCTGTCATGATCACTAAACTGATGCCCAACTAATAGGGCTAAATAATCCTATGGTGGCACATAGTTTTAAAACTTAGATGCACTGAACCCCAGTCTAACTCAATGCTAAGTACTACTCCTACAATATTTATACTGTTAGCTCTTTAAAATTGATTTACTAAAAACTGTATCAGAAGATACTTTATCTGAAAGTACTCTAAAAATTTGATTTACTGAAGGTGTGCTAAAATTGAGGCTAATTACTTTAGTCATACTATTTTCAACAATGAAAGAGTATCGTGTGTTCATAACATGCCAATATATATAACTTAAGCAATGCATAAGGAAATATTGTAAAACTCATAAGAGAACTGAAATCATAAAGGGAATCATAAATTGAGCAAAACCCTAACTCTAATCTATACTAAAAACTGAGAATTCTGAGTTACTAGGGGCTCAATGGGTTAAACGATACCTAATGATGAACGCCCACATACCTGGTGTGAAGAATTCCTTGTAGAAGCTTGAAGAAGAAACCCTAGTTCTTGAGAGAAAAAAGTCTCTTTAATTTTCTAATTCTAAGTGTTTGGGTGAGAATGAGAAGGAAAGAATGTTTAATTCCATTTAACCCCTCCCCAAAAACCCCTAAAACAACATAGGTTAGGTCTAGAAAATAGAGAAAGTACTAAATTACCCTTACCAAAAATATAACTAATTTGCTGTCCCCATTCGTCATGGGTCACATAACTAGTCATTGTGTCTGACAATGACTCATTGTTAGACTCATTGCGACTGGGATATTTTGCTCTAGTCTGGCGATAGTTGGGCACAATGACTCATCGTCACTGATGATGGCTCATTGTGATGCTCGTTGGGGCTGGGTTCACTTTGTCAATTTTTAAGATTTTCTTAGAATGGGTGAAGGTCTCATAGGTCCTAGAAAGGACTCGTTACCAAGAATCATTGTCACTGAGATAAATTTATTTAAATCATCTAGACTGGGAACGACTTGTCCTGATGACTCATCTTGACTGACTACGACTTGTCCCCTGGGTTCGTTGCCATTAGGAAATTTCCAATCTTTAGGACTTTTGAACAAGTCCTCAGAATGACTCACCCGATGAGATGTGGGGTCTGGCAACGACTCGTTGCCTGGGTTGCTGTATGAAGAATTGTTTGGTTTCAATATGGTTTTTTTGTGTTATGTCTTAAATGGAGTCTTAGGAATTTATGGTGTATTACACTTGGTCGTTGGCTACACTACATGCTAATAAATATGAATACTTTATTTTGCTTGAGAAGATATTGAACCTGCTAAATTACTTATCACAAATGTTGTTAAATAATGAAATCATTGTATTTCTAGATAAGGATTGTGTTGTTGTGCAAGTGATATTATTTACAAACTTCCTTAATGATTGAACTTGATCCGTTATATGGTTGAAGTGATTATTTATGTTGAATTCATAGTTGATCTATGCATGCATGTTAAGTTACTATTTATCTACTTGTTGCAATGTATGTTATTGAATGTTTAACTTGTTAGATGTATATACAAGTTGGTTTTTGATCACTTATACTGAGATTATGTCAAACTTGCTTTTTTTAAATGGCTTGTTTTGGTATGCAAGTCCGGTTGAATTATCTCATTTTGTGATTTTACATGTTATGGTATTATTTGATGTTGTGAGATGAACCGGTAAAGGTTGATCGTTATACTATTGGTGGATTTTAGGGAGCATAAGGGGGGGATACTGGAATAAAGGTGGTATAATATTTGGTTTGGGATAAGGGGGAAGGCATTAGTTGTCTGGATTATTTGGAACATGGACTGAACTCATCCCATGCAGGTAATGGCAAATGAGCATATATAAAACCTATAACATGTGTGTACATGGTAAATTGGAGAATTTGACGGATTTTTGAGTGAACCAGGTTTACATTATTGTTTATTATATTTTGAACCCTTGTGTGGTTCGGGCTTTGATTATGATATTTAGGTTCCTTGTGAGGTCTGATTTCATGGAATATACTTGGGATCCTGGTGTGGTCCGAGTTTTGCTAATGATATTTGGGTTCCTTGTGTTGTCTGATTAATGATAATGATATTTCGTATCCTTGCATGGTCCGTAGTGAGATATATATATATATATATATATGTGTGTGTGTGTATGTCTATGTGTTGATCCTTATGTGAACCATTACTGATATTATTAAGTTGAGTTCCTTGAGTAAACTATTGAATTGATATCCCACCTTGCTATTTAAACATGTGTTTCTGGTATGAACTGATTTCCATGGCTAATAATTATCCTTGCCATAATGAGAATTGTAATTTTGATATTGGACAAGACCTAATGAAATAAAGAACAACTGGGGTTGGTTGTAAAATAGTCTTATGTTTTTACTTGTATTTGGGTGTATATATGTCTATGTGTAGACACTGTTGTTGATTATTTGTATAATATTCGATGGTTGTTTCCTGTAATATGGTAAGTGGAGATGATAATAATAGTTTTACTTGATATTGGTAAATTGAACCTTAATAGTGTAACTGACAATTAAGAAGCTTGATTGGTTTAGTTTTAAGGAGGTGAATAAAGTGATAATTAGATGCTAGAGCATTGGTGGGGTTGGATGAACAAATGGTTTGAGAGATGATTGAGGAACAGTAAAGGTTAAGAAAATATTGGGTAGTAAATCCTTATAATCCTAGCTCGATTGTGGAGATCTGTGCTCTCATATTTGGCCTAGTTTGGAGATCTAATGGCTGGTATATTTGAATGGAAAATGAAAATTACTTACATTAAGTAATGATATGAATTGTATAATGAGGGAAGTAAACTGTTACATTATGTGTACATGATTTATCTTGAATTTCTGTATTATATGTTATGCGCTTTAACCTCAGTCGGTCGATGATGCCTATCAGTATGTGTGGTTGTACTGATACTACTCTTGCAGTAGCCTTTTTGGGGTATAGTCTGGTTGCAGGATCAATTGATGTTTCTTAGGTGACCTAGATAGTGATGTCCAACAACTTCTACTCATTTCATTCCTACGGTGGAAGTTGTGTATTTTGTTTAGTGTTTTACTGTATTAGAAGCTCTTGTACATGGGGTAAAGGATTCCATTTGATGTATTAACTAAATCGTAATAAGTGTCATAGTATTTTCGAAGAGATTAATGGTATTCATTTATGACTTATGCATATTTCTAATTGGGTCAAATCTAGGTGGATTAGAGTAGGTACCTGCAGGATCCGGTTTGTTGGGTCATGACACGTAATCAATACACAATATATGATGATATATCGACCACAATATCACTCAAGAAAAAGTCCAATGCTATGCAATGTGGTGATATGAGATAAAAAGCAATGGACAAAGTACAACCTGTATACACCTTCCAAGCCTTAGCTCAAGGAGAGGACCCATGGGGGGTTCACAACCCATATACTAATCACAATCTCAAAAATCAACATAGTCGACACATCCCTCGGCTATGGAATTTTATAAAATGTCATATTTTCTTTCTCAAAGAAATCCAAGTTCCATAGAAGTACCAGTTCTATGAATCTGAGTGATGAATGATTATGTATGATCATGGAAAAATCAACAATGCACAATAATCATCTCAATAATATTATAATGAATTTGGCGTTACCCAAATCTCAGTAAATCATTATATAAACCCTTGGACAGGTATCACAACAATAATAAGGAACTATAACACTCAAACAAGACCAATACCATCCCCCGCACAGGAATAACAATTATCATAAAGAGCTATCGATACTCAAACAAGACCAACACCAGCACCCACTTAGGCATCACAATGATTATAAGCTCTCTAAGAAATAATAAAATCAACACAAGCCCTCAAGCGGGTATCACAATAATAATAATAATCAACCCAATAGTGTAAACATGGAGAATTCTTCTCACCCATAGCAAGCTCGAAGGTGCATTTTTACTCACATTAACATAGAAGTTAAGCCAATGTTCCTCTTCTTAAACCTTATTTATAACTACAATATATTTATATCCTAAGTGATTACTAAACCCCAATCATTTCATCAAATCACAATATTATATTTATAACCCAAGTAATTATTAAACCCCAATTATTCCATCAAATAGATACATTATATTTATACCCTAAGTGATTACTAAACCCCTATCATTCCATCAAATAACTACAATATATTTATACCCTAAATTATTACTAAACCTCCATCATTCCATCAAATAACTACGGTATATTTGTACCCTAAGTGATTATTAAACCTCAATCATTCCATCAAAATCCAAAACATGATTAAAACACTTAAATAGATACTCAATATCAATTTACTCAAGCTTCATAAGTCACCTATCCACAATTTACCATAAACATATCAACAAGTAGAGAGACTAGTCAATATGACCATTTTTATTACTTCAACCCATCAATAAAATATAGTACCTACAGAGATGCTTGCAATATCATCTAAGTGGGACCCCCAAACCCTTAGTGATTCACAAAATACAAGCAATAAACACATAACACATAAACACCTAAGAAAAGAGTCAAGGTAGATCTCAACTTGACTTAATAAAGACCCGAAAAGCCAAACCACAGTATGAAGCATCTTCCTGAATCTCTACTCCCTATAATCACCACCAAACGTTTCAAATATATCTTCTACGCGTTAATACAAGACCAATGATACCCATATTGCCATACATTTGTTCGGGGTCCAAAATTACCATGAAAATCAATCTCAAAAATAAAAGTATAAAACTAGAAATTTAATATAGAATCAAGTGAACCATAGTTTAAGGGTTCTAAATCTGATATCCCAATGAAAACCTAATTTAAATCGGGTTAGAAATCATCAAAATATGATTATTTTATTTTACCAATAAAATCCCAAATCTCCAATACCAAACGCAGTTTAAAATAAGAAATTTTGTAAAACTCTTGTCAGAATCAGATTACTAATAATACAAGGACCTTAAATCCCAAAAATCAATGAAAATCCATCCCAAATCAACCTTCAAATAAAAAAGTTTTGATTTCATAACTTTGGGGGTACTAAATCTCAACTTCATTAATGAAAATCATGTAAAATAATGTTGGCAATCTTGAAAAATGATTAAAATGAATGTAGAAACATATCCAACATTTGTACTAGAAAAAAATATCAAAAATCACCTCAATTAGAGTTTTCTAGCTCCCAAAATGTCAAAAATACAAAATCCTCGAAGTTGCCTTTCAATAAAATCATTGGATCCTTTAGTGGAGACCTTCATGGTGGCTACAAAAGGTTCGCAATCATGTAGGGCTTTTATGGAGACTCATGGCGGTCGCGACTAAAGGTTGCGATTGCAATCTCTATTGCACCAACAACAACTGTCCGTGCTAATATGACCATATCTCCCACATACGAATATGAAATTCGTTCATTCATTTTGTGTTGGTTCTGAAAATTTGATACGAATTTAATGGTACAATACACATGCCAAAAATAGCTCATTAAATACAACTGATATTATTAAAACTCAATGACATAAAATTCCAAACTCCAAACAAGTATCCAAAACTCATCCGAGATCTCCTGCACACAATCCAAAAATTATACTAGGCTAAATTCGACATTCTGGACTCAACAGAACAATCATATTTATCAAAAGAGATTATTATCAAAAAGTTACACACAAAAACCACTTATGGTAAATAAAACTCATATTTTGACCAAACACTTAAAAATAAAAAAAAGGGTCTCGAAACCTGAACCAACTATGCTACTACCTAAAATGAACGTTTTGGATCTAATAAAACTGACAGAGTCACTATCTAATGCTCGAATCACATAATATTGACTAAAGTCAACAATATCACTTTAAAGGCTACTCAAAATCACAAACTCATATAAATAACTCTCGAATGCTTCGGGGACCATGCAAACCATTCCCACAACTCAGAATTTATATAAAGCAACAGGTGGGAAGGAAAAAATGGTCAAACATACAAAAGTGTAAAATCACAACAAGGGTTGTTACATATCTGTCAATCATTCCAGACCTCTCTTTGATTAGGGTTGTGATTCAGACTCCTGGCAAAAATATCACTCTAGTACTTCAGGTTCTAGAGGCACAGTCAGTCGCATCAGAGATCCCTAGAGTATTGGTGTGTCATTATCGAGTATTTCTGCGCACACAACGGCTTTACCTATTATTTCCATGGAGGGGCAAATGAGGTTCAAAGAGTTCAGAAGGATGCACTACCAGTAGTCAAATTAGGATCCTAGTTCATATGGATTATTGATCGGTTTCCATGAGAAATTATATTATCACAACCCAAGACTAGACCCTGGACATAAAAGGCACCCGATAATAGTACAACACCAAGATAATCTCCTATCTTACATCATGATAATGCAACTATGAAGTGTGGAAGACACGTTTAAATTATAAAGATATATTAATGGAAATCCAATGGAATAAAAATAAAACTGAATAACATTTGAGTGATTCTGACAACTACATATGTCTACAAAGACTCAAAGTAAGTGAATGTGTCCACCAAGACAAGGCCACGACATACCTTAAATAATAGAACTGAACCAACATAAATACAAGTGTATGTCTTCCAGAAAGATGTAGGATCACTAATAGCTGAAGATATTAAACCTACTAAAGAGTTTTATCTTGCACCTGAATATCTGAAGCTACATCATGAAATGATGTAGCGTTGTCACGACCTAGAATCTGAGGTCGTGATGGAACCTACCCCAATTCAACCATAGAAGGTAAACCTAACTCCATAAGAGCTATGAAAGATGAAAAGAAGATAAATAATAATAAAATATGAGACTTTATTATAAAGATAAATTCAGGCCAATAATGTAAAACAACTCAAAAATCTAAAATAGATACAACTCAAATCCAAAAATCGAATGTCATGAGTAAAGAGCACTCTAAAAACTGACATAGTATATGAAAATACATAAAAAATTGTCTCTAACTATAAAAAAAAAAGACATCATAATGATAAATAGGAAGTATGGAACATGATACTAACAAGGAGAACACTAGTACTCTAAAATACACTCAAATCAGTACTAACTCAAGCTCCACAGGTCGCACTTGAACTGGGATCTGCACTGAAAGGATATAGAAAGTAGAAGTGAGCACGGTCCACTTTTACTAAGTAGACATCATATCTGGACTAACAAAAGTATAAAACTAAACATATAAAGGAAACTATGAGCAATACTTCCACCTACATACAAAAAAGTTCCCGATGACGGCTCAAGTCGTACATGTAAAAACCCTTGTTATGATTTTTAGTTTTTTCTATGTTTTAACCATTTTTACCTTCTAAATAGTTTATATATATCATCTATGAGTTATGGGGTTTGTTATCATGGTCGGCAAAGCATTCGGGCGTGATTTGAGTGCGTTTGAGGTTTTGAGTAGCCTTGAAAGTGATTAGTTTTACTTTGGTTAATATTTTGTGATTCGATTGTTGGATGGTGATTCTATTAATTTCATTTGAAATTTAATGTCATTTTTTAGTAGCATGGATGGTTTGGGCTTTGAGCCTTTATTTAGAGTTTCAACCTCTTAAACGAGAAAATAGTTAATATAGCCTAAAAGGAGTCTGGGGGGTCAACTTGTTAATAACGACCTCTTTTGATAAATCTGATGGTTCCATTGAGTCTGGAACTTCAAAATTAACCTAGCATCATTTATGTATTATTTTTACGGGCTCTCAATTGAATCTCAAGGGTCCATTCAGAGTTATTTTTAGTCCTTAAGTTTTAGTTGAATCTTGTTTTTGGAGCAACCGCCTAGACGACCATTGGTTGACTTAGCGGTAGTACCTAGGAGGACCTGGACTAACTTAGCAAGGTTTACAGTGACAGGAAAGTGTCGCCTTGGTGACTATTATCCGTCTTAACGGCTTTATGTTAGCAGCTAATAAACCACCTTATCGGACATATTTGTGTTAAGTGACTACCTCTGTAGTGGTAGTATGGATGCCTCAGGTGATGTCTCATAGGAAATTAAATGACCTTCTAGGTGACATCACTGGTGTAAATTCTATTTTTCTGCTCTTTTACTTCGATCTTTTATTTCAAGCTTTGGGGTCTTGGTTTTGTCTATTTCAAAGACAATTTTTTATCAAATTAGACTTGGGTAAGCTTCCAAACAGGAATTCCATCTTTATTCATTAACTATTTCACTAAAATAACTTCCAAACATGGGTTTTAAATTGGGATTTTTGGTGTTTCTCCTGGTAAAAAGAAAAAATATTTTTTCTTTGATTTCGACCTCAATTTCAACTTATTTTTCAATGGGTTTTCGTATATAGAATCCATAGAGTTTGGGAAACTTGATTCTTTTAATAGATTTCTGATTTTACCTTTTATCCTTTTAGGGTCAATTTTTAAAATATTTTTGGACTCGAACTGAAAGTAGCTAATATAGGTATCATTAGACTTCTTTTGAAATGTACATTATGTTTTCGATAAAGATGGTTTATTCCAAGGCTACACGAAAAGGAAACATTTCTTGTTGAAGGTTCCTGGGTTCTTGCTTTTCAAGGTAGGTTATGGTTTAACTTTCTTAAGTCCAGGTTGGGTAGTTAACAACTCATGCAAAGTAAGTTGTGGGTTGGGGATTATATCATGATATTCATCTTTTGAGGTCATTATTTTATCGTGTTGCCCATGTGAAGTCTTATGTAAATATTATTATTGACTAACGAGATTACTATTATTGTAAAGCTTGTAAAGGGCCTGTTATTGGTCTTGTTTGAGTATTATTTGTTTTTACCATTATTGTGATGCTCGAGATAGGGGCTTGGATTGATATTATTGATGTATTACATGACTCTTTATTATAGTTGTGCCATGTGATGGCTAATATCATGATCTATTGACATTTAAGGAGATTTCAACTTATTTATACCATTATTGAGTTGATTCATTAGATGATATTGATTTGGTTATGAGCATACATCTGCTTTTCATTCATCTATATTCATGGAAACTTGGAAAACTGAGAAACACTGATTTGGAAAGGAAATTAAATACTTTATAAAACCCTTGACCAAGTGATGTGCCATCAAGGTTGGTTGAGAAATGAGATTGTGATAGTATATGGGTTGTGAACCCCCCATGAGTCATTTCCTTAAAGATTTTTCTCGAAAGGTGTATACGAGGTAATATTGAGATATTACATCATGGCCATTGCATTGTATTGCATCACTTGCATTTCTTTTATGTGTTTGATATTATGTATTTAGCCTTCCTTTTTATATTCATGTGTAGCTATTCTTATACTATTATTATACTTTTAGCATTTGTATTATTAGGAGATACAGTTTGAGCCACCGTTGGGAACTTTTCTATATGCAGGTCGAAGCGTTTTCTTCTTTGCTCGGTTGGCCTATGATTCCTACTGAGTATAATTGAACCATACTTACTCCTACTTTTTGTACCCTTTTGGTGCAGATCCCAATTTAAGTGCGACCCACAGAGCATGAGATCATGCTGTGTTGAGGCTGTTTTGGAGCACTAGTGAACTCATCATTCAGGGCTTGATTCCAGACTTCATTTTATCTTTCATGTCTTTACTTTATTATTCTAAGGCAGAGTTGTGTATTTCCATAGTCTTTATCAGTATTAGTGCTCTTTACACATGACACTAGATTTTGTATTGGAGTTGTATTTGTTATAGTTTTGGATTTGTTATATCTATATATATGGCTTGACTTTATTATGAAGCCTTATATTTGGTTTTGTTCATTTCTCTTATGCATCTTTATCTCTTTAATTGTTGTGCTTACCTACCTTGTGTTGGGATAGGATAGGTAACATCATGACCTCAACTTTTTGGTCACAACAAATTGGTATCAGAGTGTTAAGTTCACAGGTCTCATAAGTAATAGAGCAGGATGACTAATAGAGTCTCGCATATTGATATGTTGATGTTTGTATCATTCTTTGGGAGGCTATAAGATATTTTTAGGAAAACTTCTTTAATTTGATTCCTTATCGTACGTGTTGTTCATACCCAGTCTTCTAAACTTGTATTCTATTCTTTCTGCATAGATAGTGAGAAATAGATCTAAAGTTATTGATGACGAAAAGCCAACACTCGTTGTTGGAGCCCCAATCAGGGGGCAAAATAGGGGTTGCGACCGAGACAGAGGTAGAGATCAGGCACGAAGAGCTGCTCCAGTTAGAGGATGAGCTAGAGTGTCCTCTCTCAAGCATGAGATTGATCATGATACGGAGACTTATCAGCCAAAAAATATGGGACCAGCTTTGGCCCCTCAGGGTTTTATTATTACTCCAGTATTACAGGTTTACTGATTCATCTTTTGGGTTATTTTGATGGCACTCCCGCTATATATATTCTACCGTGTACATCAGATTGTTCTTAGACTACAGGGGGTGTTTAGCAACCAGGGCAAGCTTCTATTGATGGTTTTCAAACTCTATGTGTACAACCAACTATTGTTGTGGCCCCACATATTGAAACTTTGCCTTCCAAACTCGTTGTTCTTCCTATAACCTTTGGCCTTGTGATGTCTACTAATCAGAAGAAGAGATTCGAGAGATTATTTCAATTGGCTCTTCCTAAGTTCAGTGGTTCTATTAGCGAGGATGCATATGAGTTTCTGATTGATTTCTAGGAGAGGTTGCATAACCTCAATTTGCTTGAGGCCCATGATGTTGCTTTAAGTACCTACGATTTGACTGATGTGACTAGGTAGTGGTAGAGATCTCTTGTAAGTTGTAGACCAGTTGGTGTTTTTTTTTGACATGGACCCAGCTTTCTAAAGCTTTTCTAGATAGGTTTGTGCCCTATAGTTTGAGGGACCAGATGAGAGACGAGTTTAATCACTGAATATTACAGAGTATGAGGCATGTTTACATACATTTTCTAGATATTCCACTGCTAGTATCTCCACAGAGCTTGAGAGGATCAATAAGTTTGTTAAGGGTTTGACCGGTATTATCAATTTATAATAAATCAGCTAGTAGTTTTTGGTGGTTCTATCCAAAGTATCATGGGTCATGCTAAGATGATTAAGAAAATTCACCTGGGTACTCAGAGTGGTGGTGCTTAGAGGAGTTGCCGACAAGGCAATTTTAGTGGTCATACATCATGATGTAGGGAATCCTTTGGCTAAGGTTCTCATGGTTACCATGGCATACTGGTTCAGGTAGCTTTACAGAGTTCAGATAGTAGGTATGTGGGTTCTAAGGCTTTGGATATTCAAAAATTAGGTCATGCAGGTTGAGGGTCTTATTCTGGTTTATCATGTTATAAAGGACATTTTAGTTCTTCTAGGCCCTCTCAATGTGATTCAGTTAGCAGGGGATATTTTGTGTGGGATGAGTTTTGTTATATAGCAAGGGAATGTCCCCGGTGTGCCTCAGGTCCTTCCTGGCAGGGTTCTTAGCTTTAAGTTTATCTGACTCCAGTTAAGGAGTTAGAGGTGGTACATAGGGCAGTAGAGGTAATTCTAGAGGTACCAGAAGTGGCGCTCAGAAAGCTTGTGGTAGTAGATGAGGAATTTCTCAATCCAATAATGGGTGTGGTTAGTACAATGCTTTTCATGGGAGACCAAAGGTAGAGGCCTCTGATGCAGTGATTATAGGTATCGTCCCAATTCGCCTTCTTTGTGCTTCTGTTTTATTTGACCTTGGGTCTGTATTCTATTATGTGGCTACATATTTTGCTAATGGTATTGATATTATGTATGAGTCCTTTTCTAAGCCTATTCGTGTTTCTACCCACGTGGGTGATTGTTTAGTGGTAGATCAGATGTATTGATTAGGTATCATGACCTTTTAGGGCATGAGACTTGTGTGGATATGATTATCCTTGATATGGTTGTTTTTGATGTAATATTAGATATGCATTGGGTTGCTCCTTATCATATGGTTTTTGATTATTTTTCCAAGACCATAACCTTAGCAACTCTAGGTATGTCAAAATTAGAGTGGAAGGGCACACCTAGTTCATGTCCAAAGGGAGTTCTATCTTTTTTATGTGCTCGTCACATGGTAGGTAAGTGGTGCCTTTCTTATTTGGCCAATGTTCACGATACTAGTGTCGATTCACCACCTCTTATAGATTCAGTATAAGTTGTTAGAGAGTTCATGAACGTGTTTCCTATGGACTTACCTAGTATGACTGTGGATAGGGATATTGATTTTTCCATTGATGTTGAGTCGGGCACAAAGCCGATTTTTGTTTATCCCTATAGGATGGGCCGACATAATTCATAAACAATATAGGAAAAATTATACTGTTTGTTGAGTGAGGGTTTCATTAGATCGAGTGTGTCTCCTTGGGGTGCTCCTATATTTTTTGTGTGAAGAATGATGGATCTATGCACTGGAGTATCTATTATCGATAAGTAAAAAAAGTGACTATCAATAACAAGTATCCTTTTCCCCACATTGATGATTCATTTTATTAGCTTCAACGTGCCTCATTGTTTTCTAAGATTGACTTGAGATCAGGTTACAATCAGTTCAGTATTAGATCTTTGGATGTTCTGGAAACAACTTTTTAGATATGGTATGGACTCTATGAGTTCTTGGTTATGTCTTTTAGGTTGAATAATGCCCCAAAAGTGTTTATGGAGTTGATTAACAGGCTATTCCGACCTTATCTTAATTATTTTATGATTGTGCTTATAGATGATATTCTAGTTTATTCCAAGAATGAGGCTGACTATGTGAGGCATTTGAGGGCCATATTTCAAAGATTGAGAGATGAGAAGTTGTATGCCATGTTCTCCAAGTGCAAGTTTTAGTTGAATTATGTTTCTTTCTTTGAGTCATAAAGTGACCAAGAATCGTATTATGGTCGATCCGGCTAAGGTAGTGGCGGTTTGGGATTGTGCTACACTTACTTCTCCTACCAAAATTTAGAGTTTTGATGCCTTAGCAAGCTATTATCATTGGTTTGCGCTAGGTTTCTCTTTTATTGCGTCTCATTTGATCAAGTTGACTAGAAGAAAATTGTATTATAGTTGTCAGATTATTATGAGAGGATCTTTCAAAAGCTTAATAAGTTGTTGACTTTTGCTTCTATTTGACTTTGCTTTAGGAAGGCATGAATTTTACCATCTTTTTGTGATGCTTTTGGAGGTGTCTTGGGTGATGTGTTTATGAAAAAGGGTAACGTGATTGCTTATGCTTCTCGATAGTTGAAGCCTAATAAGAAGAACTACCCTACTCATGATTTTGAGTAAGTAACGGTTATGTTTTTGTTTAAATTATGGCGATACTACTTGTATGGAGTTTATTGTGAGATTTTCTCTGATCATCACAGACTTCAGTACTTCTTTACTCAGTGAGATCTTAATATGAGACAACATCTATGGTTAGAGTTGCTTAAGGATTAATGTCATGCTAGTCTTTATCATCCAAGCAAGGCTCATATGGTAGTGTATGCCTTGAGTAGAAAGGTGGAGAGTATGGGGAGTTTGGATTATCTTTTAGTAGAGGAGCGGCCTTTAGCCATAGATATTTAGTCTTTGACTAACCAGTTGGGTCGACTTGATATTTTGACACCTGGCATGTTTTGGCATATGTTGAGTCTAGGTCTTTATTGATGGAGCAGATTTGAGCTCGTCAGCTTGATGATGAGAAGTTGAGGGTGATTCATTATAAAGTTTTGAGTAGTGAGTTGAGGAAGACGTCTCTTGATCTAAAGGGTGTATTGAGGATTGGTGGTCATGTTTGTGTGTCAAGAGATAGTGGTTGGATTAGACTGGTCTTAGAGGAGGCTCATTATTCCAAGTATTCTATTTATCTAGGTGTGGCTAAGATGTACCATGACTTAAAGCAATACTATTGGTAGTGTGGGATGAAGAAAAACATTATGGTGTTTGTGGACTAGTGTTTAAGTTATCAGCAAGTGAAGTATGAGCATCAGCAATCGAGTGGTACTATGCAGAGGATGCCTATTCCTAAGTGGAAATGACAGCGGATCACACCGAACTTTGTGGTTCATTTACCCCCAACTTTGGGGACGTTTTATTCCATTTGGGTGATTGTGGATAGGTTTACTAAGTCCGCCTACTTATACCCATGAAGGTAAGCTATAATACATAAATTTGGCCAAGATCTATATTTAAGAGGTTTTTTGGTTGCATAGTGTACCTATCTCCATTTTTCTGATAGAGGTACTCACTTTACCTCTAAATTTTGGAGTTTTATATAGAGTGAGTTTGGTACTCAACTTGATATTAGCACAACTTTCCACCTTCAGACCTATGGCCAGTTAAAATGGATAATTCAGGTGTTAGAGGACTTGCTTTGGGTGTGTGTTGTGGATTTTGGTGGTCATTAGGACCAGTTTTTACCCTTAGCGGAGCTCGCCTAAAATAATAATTACCATTCCAGCATTCAGATGACGCCTTTTGAGGCTTTTTATAGGTAGAGGTGTATATACCTTGTGGTATGGTTTGATTAATTTGAGGTTAGACATTGTAGTATTGATATGTTAAAAGACTCGATGGATCGAGTTAGGTTGATTCAGCAAAGGCTTGTGGCTGCCAAGAGTAGGAATAAGAGTTACATCGGCCATCGAGTTTGTGATGTATACTTCATGCTTGTGGAGCGGGTTTTGTTAAAGGTATCACTCATGAAGGGTGTGATAAGATTTGGGAAGAAGTGGAAACTTAATCCGAGATTTATTAGGCCTTTTGAGATTCTTGAGAAGTTTTAAGATATGGCGTATAGGCTACTTTGCCTCTACATCTGTCAGTTGTTCATCCATTAGTCCATGTCTCTATAGGGAAGCGATACCATCCAGATGATACTCATATTATCCGATGGGATTCCATTACACTAGATCATGATTTGTCCTATGAAGAGGAGCCCATTACTATCTTAGATAGGCAGACTAGGAAGCGGAGGTCCAAGCATATTGATTCTGTGAAAGTTTAATGGAGACATTTACCGATTTAAGAGGCTACATGGGAGGTTGAGTATGATATGTGGAGTAGATACCCCCAACTTTTTACCTCTATAGGCACTTTCTTTGTTTTTTTAATTTGTGGATGAATGTGTGTTTTAGTTGTGGATAATGAACAATCCTTATTGTGACTTTCAGCTTTTACTGTGTTTTCACTATTTTTCCCTTCCCCGTAGTTGATATATATCATTTATGTGTTGTGGGGTTGTTTGGCATGGTCTCCAAAGCATTTGAGCGTGATTTGAGTGAGTTTGAGGTTTTAAGTCGCGTTGAAAGTGATTTGTTTGACTTTGATCAATATTTTGTGATCCGAGCATTAGAGGGTGATTCTGTCTATTCCATTAGATTTGAAATATCATTTTTGGTTGGTAGCATGGTTGGTTTGGGTTCCAAGCCTTTATTAAGAGTTTCAAACTTTTAGACGGGAAAATAGTTAAAATAGGCTAAAAGGAGTCTCGGGGGGTTAACTTCTTGATAATGACATCTGTTGATAAATCTGATGGTTCCATTGAGTCTGAAATATCAAAATTATTCTAGTAGCGTTATTGGATTATTTTTATGGTCTCTCAATCATATCTTAAGGGTCCATTCAAATTCATTTTTCATCCCTATGTTTTAGCTGAATCTAGTTTCTGGTGCAACCACCTAGGTGGCTATTTGGTCACCTTAGTGGTAGCACCTAGGCGGATCTTGGGACACCTTAGTAAGGCCGTCCAAGAAATGCAAGTGTCGCCCTGGCGACTACTTAGCCTCTTTAGCAGCATTGTGTGAGCGATCAATGTATCGCCTTACAGATCATCTGCTTGTCATGTGACTACCACCTTCGCGGTAGTTTGGCCTCCTAGGCAATATCGCTTAGGCGATCAAATGACCTCCTAGGCGAGTCACTGGTATAAATTCTATTTTTCTTCTCTATTACTTCAGTCATCCATTTTCATCAAATTGCACTCGGGTGACCTTCCAAACATAATTTCCATCTTTATTAATTAATTATTTCACTAAAACAACTTCCAAACATGGATTTTTGGGGTTTCACCTGATTATGAGAAAAAAATGGGTTTTCTTTGATTTCGACATTATAACTTGTTTTTCAATGATTTTCATATTTAGAATCCTTAGAGTTTTAGGAAACTTTATTCTTTAATAAAATTTTGGTTTTACCCCTTGTCCTTCGGGGTCGATTTTCAAAGTATTTTTGGACTCGGAATGAAAGTAGCTAATATAGGTATCATTGGAATCCTTTTAACATGTAGATTACGTTTTGATAGATTTGGATCATTTTGAGGTCCCACAAAAAGCAAAAGCTCTTTGTTGAAGGGTCCAGGCTTGAGTTTTGGCTTTTTGAGGTAGGTTATGGCTTAACTTTCTTCAGACCAGGCTGGGTAGTTAACCGTTCATTCAAAGTATGCTATGAGCTATAGATTTTATCGTGAAATTCATCTCTTGAGATCATATTTTATCATATTGCCCATGTGGCGGCTTATACGAATATTATTATTGGCTTGCGAGATTACTATTATTATGATGCCCATACGGGGGCTGATATTGGTCTTATTTGAGCATTATTTGCCTTTACCATTATTGTGATGCCCGAGAGAGGGGCTTGGATTGATATTATTGATGTCTTACATGACTTTTTATTATAGTGGTTCCATATGATGGTTTATTTCATGATCTATTGGAATTTAAGGAGATTTGAGCTCATTTATAACATTCATGAGTTGATTCATTACATGATATTGATTTGTTTGTGAGCATGCATCCTCATTTCATTCATCTATATTCATGGAAACTGGTACCACTTAGAAACTGTGATTTTGTAAGAAAATGAAACACTTAATAAAATTCTTGTCTGCAGGATATGCCGGAAAGGTTGATTGTGATAGTATATGGGTTTCTAACCTTCCATGGGTCCCTTCGTAGAAGCTTTTGCTCGGAAGGTGCATACGAGGTGATATTGAGACATTACATCATGGCCATGGCATTGTGTTGCATCATTTGTATTTCTTTTATGTGTTTGATATCGTTTATTTTTCCTTCGTATATATATTCGTGTATTGTTATTCTGATACTGTTATTATAATTGAAGTATTTGTACAGTTAGGAGATGCGCTTTGAGCCACAATTTCTGAACTTTTCTGTATGCAGGTAGAACCATTGCTCATAGTTTCCTTTACATGTTTTGTTTTCTACTTTGCTCAGCTGGCCTATGATGCCTACTGAGTATAATTGGACCGTACTCACTCCTACTTTTTGTATCCTTTCGGTGCAAATCCAAGTTCTAGCGCAAACCACAGAACGTGAGGTCGTAATGTGTTGAGGTATTTCAGAGCACTGGTGAGGTCCTTGTTCGAGCCTTGATTTCGGACTTAATATTATCTATCATGTCTTTAATGATTACTCATAGACATATTTTTGTATTTCCGTACTCTTTATTAGTATTAGTGCACTTTACACATGACACTAGATTTTGGGTTGGAGTTGTGTTTACTTCAGTTTCGAGTTTATTTTATCTATATATCTATGGCCTGACTAAAATGTTGTCTCGTAATCGGGTTTCATTTATTCCTTTTCCGCATCTTTATCTCTTTTGGTGTTGGGCTTTTCTATCTAGGGTTGGGATAGGGTAGGTGCCATTATGACCTCAGCTTTTTGTATCGTGATAGCACAGCTCCTAATAGTATAAATAAAACAACTACTATAACAGTATATGAATAACTACACAATAGATATACATAAGGAATACTAAATTACATGAAATGCAATCACAAAAAAGAGATGCAAGTGATGCAATGAAATGGGATGATAATGATGTAATGTCTTAATGTCACCTCGTAGACACCGTCCAAGCTAAATCTTTCAGAACAGGACCCATGGGGGGTTCGCAACCCATACACTATCACAATCTCATATCTTAATATCAGCACATCCCTCAGTCATGGATCTTATAAAGTGCTTCATTTTCTTTCAAAATTGGTGTTTCTCGGTGGTACCAATTCCATGAATTTGAATAAATAAAATGCAAATACATTCTCAACTTTAAATCAATATCATGTAATGAATCAAATCAATAATGGTGTAAATGAGCTCAAATATTCTCAATAGTTAATAGATCATGATATAAGCCATCACATGGCACCATTGAAATAAAAAGTCATGTAAGACATCAATAATATCAATCCTAGACCCTCACTCAGGCATCACGCTAATGGTAAAGGCAAATATTTCTCAATCAAGAAAAATAATATCAATCCAAGCCCCCACTCGTGCATAAAAATAATAATAAAGGAAAATAATGGTCAAACAAAACCAATACCAGCCCCCACAAATGCATCACAATAAAAATAATCCCTCAAGCCAATAATAATATTCAGAAAGCCCCCACACAGGAAAGATAATAAAATAATAATCTCAAAAGATGAATCTCAACAAAAAATCCCTAACCCATAGCATACTTTACATGAATGGTTGACTACACAGCACAGTCTGAAGAAAGTTAAGCCATACCCTACCTCGAAAGCCAAAACATGAGCCTAGACCCTTCAACTAGGAGCTTTTCCTATTTGTACAGTCTCAGAACGAGCAAACTCTGTCAAAAACATAATCTACACATCAAAGGATTATAATTATACTCATATTAGCTATTTTCGTTTCGGATCCAAAAATACTTTGAAAATTGTCCCTAACGGAAAAGGGTAAAACAAGAATTTTATTTAAGAATAAAGTTCCCCATACTCTAAGGATTCTAAATATAAAAACCCATCCAAAAACAAGTTGAAATCTAAGAAAAACCATTTTCTCACTTTATCGGGTAAAACCCCAAATAAACAAGTTTAGAATCCAAGTCTTAAAGTTGTTTTGAAGATAAAATCAATGGGTAATGATAAAAATAAGGTTTAGAAATTTACCCCACAAGATTGAAGGAGAATCCTCTTGAAATATGTAAAAATCGAGCTGTCTAGGTCCAACAATGGAGAAAAATGGGGGGAAATGGAAAAAGAAGGCTTCAATACTGTTTTGGGTGAACAATGCCTTCATAGTGAACGCGGTCAGACCCTCGTGTTCGTGAAGGCTACCGACCCAAACCTATTGCGATCGCAGTGTCTCATATATGAACGCGATGAACACACATACCCGACATGAACCGATATCTCTTTGCAAAAGCAGCCACCACCTCACATTCGCGAAGACTAGGGAATTCTTTCTCCGTTAATGTGAAGGAATACCTGCGAACGCGAAGAAGGATTTAGGCTGCACCAGATATCAGCAACTCAAACAAAAGGAAATGGTCAAAAATCCTCTAAACAGACCCTTTGGATTTATTTAGGACCCAACATAAATAAACCAATAATGCTTCTAGGCTAATTTAGATGTTCCGGACTCAATGGAACCAATAGATTTATCAAAAGAGGTCATTATTAACAAATGACCCTCGGGCCCTTTTTCAGGCTCTTTTAACTAGTTTCTCATCTAAATGCTTAAGACTCTAAATAAATTCTCCTAACCCCAACAAACGACTCTGCTAAACCAAAATTGACATTTTGAATCTAATGGAACTAACAGAATTACCATCCAATACTCGGATCACAAAATGTTGACCAAAGTCAAACTAATAACTTTTAAGGCAACTCTAAACCTCAAACTCACTCAAATCACTCTCGATCACTTCGGGGACCGTACCAACTATCCACAAAACTCATAAATGATATATATCAACCAAGGGCAGGGATAAAATATTCAAAACACAAAAAAGTAAAAATTCACCAATAGGGTTATTATATTATCGGAACCTAAAACAGGTGTTCGCCCTCGAACGAAAAAACAAGTAAAGTTACTGAAGCTGTAAGAAGTTAGGGGTATCTACTATGCATATAAGAATCAACGTACCATCTATCCTCCTCATTAGGGTGATGTCTCCACTGAACTTTCCCAGAATCAATATGTTTGGACCTCAGCTTACTAGTCTATCTATCTAGGATAGCAATGGGCTCCCCCTCGTAGGACAAATAATGATCTAATGCAACTAAATTCCACCGGATAACATGAGTATATTCTCGATGGTATCTCTTGAACATCAAAACATAGAATACCAAATGAACAACTGACAAATGTGGAGGCAAAGCTCACCTATACTCCACGCCTCCTTATCAAGAATCTCTAAAGGCCCTATAAATCTCGGCGTAAGCATCCCTTTCTTCCCAAATCTCACCACACCCTTTATGGATGCTACCTTCGACAAAAACCACTCACCAAGCATGAAAGACACATCACAAACCCATCGATCAGCGTAACTCTTTTGCCTACTCTAGGAATCTATAAGCCTCTGCTAAATCAATCTCACTCGATCCATCATGTCTCTCAATAAATCAGTGCCTGCTCAAATATCTGAAGTACGACCCTCAAATGTCTCCCATGCTAGGCCTCATTCTTGGAATAAACAAAGATATCATCGATGAACACAATCATAGAATAATCAAAATAAGGCCAAAATACAATGTTTATCAACTCTATAAATGTAGTTGGGGCATTAGAAAATAATAAATACCTAACCAAGAACTAATAATGGCCATACCGCATTTAAAAGCTTTCTTCGAAAAATTTGAAGCTCTAATCCTCAACTAATGGTAGACATATCTCAAGTTGATTATAGAAAACATTAAACCACCCTCAAGCTGATCAAACAAATCATCAATGCGGGGAAGAGAATATTTGTTCTTCATAGTCACTTTGTTCAATTGCCAATAATTAATACACATGCACATGGATCCATCTTTTTTCTTCACAAATAACACAGTAACACCCTAAGGAAACACTCTCGATCTAATGGAACCCTTACTCAAAAAATCCTGCAGTTGCTTCTTTTATTCTTCCAACTCAACCGGGGCTATTCTATAAGGAGGAATGGAAATGGGCTTGGTGCCCGACTCTACATCAATGGTAAAATCAATATCTTGATTCAGAGGAACACCAGGAAAGTTTGTAGGAAACATTCCCATGAACTCACTAATAACTCACACATAATCCAAGAGAGGTAGTGAATTAACACTGATATCGTGCACATAGGGAAAATAAGAAAGACACTAATTTTCTACCATGCAACAAACATGCAGAAATTATATAACCCCCTTTGAACACAAACTAAGAGTAACCTTCCACTCTAATCTCAGCACCCCAGAAGTAGCTAAGGTCATGGCCTTGTCAAAATAATCCAAAACCGTATGATAAGGATCCAACTAATCCATACCCAATATGACATCAAAATCAACTATGTCGAGATAATCAAGTCCACCAAAGTATTATGCTTCAAAAAGGTCACCACACATGATTAGTACACCCAATCTACCACTACCAAATCTCCCACAGGGGTAGAAATAGGAATGGGCAATGCAAGAGACTCACACATAACATCAATACCAGTAGCAAAATATGTAAACATATAAGAGAATGTGGACCCAGGGTCAAATAACACAGAAGTACAATGATGGAAAACTAGGATGATACTTGTAATCATAGCATCAAAGGCCTCTACCTCAAGTCTCCCAAGAATAGCATAGCACTGACCACACCCTGTAACACCCCAAATTTCCAAACTATGATCCGTGAATTATTTATATATGAATAGACCAAAACCCAATGACTTGAAAATTTGTACATAGGTTTTAAGACCAACTCCTTAGTGTGGGAAGAGATTTTAATATGAATTAAGGTCATAAGGAACCTCTAGCACAAATTTGAGTAGAAAGCTTCTTTACTAATTGAGTTTCCGTATAAGATTTCACTAGGGTCAACTACAAATGATTATTCCTCCTAAATTATGAAGAGTTTTACAGCTTAAAGTTACCAAATTAAAGGTCTTTGAGTCTTCTTGCCAATATTGCAGTCTATTGGTCAATCCAATGCCAAAGTTAAAAGTTATACCTATTTTACTAGGCATTACACAATATGTGCGACCTTCCACGTGAAGAGGACGTTAGCCATGCAACAACGCTGGTAAGTCTGTGGCTCTACCAATGATGCACGAACATCCATGAAACCTAGGCTCCAGCTGCACGACTGTGTGAGTTTCTTCGATTAGAGGAATATTCTTGTCCTTTAATCTCCATAGACTCATTTTATATCCTAAACTCATTTTACATCCCTCATTCCCCTCCACTTAATATCTCAAGAAACTCATGAAAGGGTTTTCTTCCCAAAATTCAAATTCCAAGGGCCTAGTTCAATACTCCACTTTCAAAAATCACCAAGTTCAGGTATGTGGGGATTCAACAAGGTTTTCCTTCCATCTTTATGCCCCTAAATTCAGCTTCTAAACATGGTTTTCCTGAATTTAAATCCAAGGGTTTATACCCACTTTATGATTTTGGTTTCATTCAACGGTTTCTATGATTTCCTATGATTATTATTGCTTTCAAAATGTATGAACCCCTAGTGTATGAGTTTTAGGAATGACCCACAAAAATAGTTTTAGTATGACCATATGTACTTGACCCACAACTTCATTTAAACTTTATTATTTCATGACTTACAGTTATACCTCATGTCTACAATATACAATTTACTTTTGGGTCATGGTACTATAGTTTTGATATTTTCCATAGTATCAATTTTAAATTAGATGGAATACTTATATTTACTCAGCTTCCCAATTTTGAATTGTTTTAGCTCACGATTCATGTCTTACAGTTTTCTATAACATATTCTTTAAATGTTTGCATTCTTTGATTTTAGATACAATTTTTCCATTATTTTGCTTATTGCACCCAAAAATAGTTTTAAAATATGTTTTAAGTGTTGTTCATGATTTTAGTATATCACACATGCTCAGTACATTCAAAGAACTTATCACATACCTCTTTTTCCTACATTACATTCAAAGTACTATCACATAAATCTTTTCCCTACATTTTTAATGTGATGTAGATTCAGGTGCTCATTCTCAGGCTTGTGGCTAGTTCAAATTGTAACTTTTAACTTTAGCTTTTCTCGAAGACCTTTTAAGTCATGAATATTTTGAGGCTGGGGCATCATCAAAATTGTATAAACTTTAGCTTGATCAATCTTACTTCCACAAAGTCACATAATGTACCAAGAAACTTTCTAGAAGTAACTCTAAAACCACATTTCAATAAATTCATTCTGAGTTGATATCTTTAAAGCAGTTCAAACGCCATTCTCGAGTCATTTTAGTGCTCTCTCCTCTTTTTTAACTTCACCACTAAGTCATCAACATAACATTCAACATTTTGAATGGAGCAAGACATAAAATATATTTTTTATGGCCTTTTGATATGCAGAACCAACATTCTTCAAACCAAAATGCATCATCTTATAGAAATAAATACCTTTAGTTATACGAAATGCATTGAGTTCTTCATCCTTTGATGCTATGTAAATTTGGCTATAGCTGGATGAACCATCCATGAAAATACATCATCTTGTAACTTGTGGTAGCATCAATCATCAACTCTAGAATTGGAATAAGAAACTCATACTTCAAGCATTGTTGAGATCCTTAAAGTCAACACAAACTAAAATCAGTCCATTCTTTTTTCTTACAGGAACAACACTTTAAATCTACATAGAATATTTAACTTCACGAATAAAGCAAACTTCAATGAGTTTGTGAACTTTAATTTCAATCAATGGAACCAAGTCTTGTCTAAAGTATCTTTAGGCCTGCTTAACAGGATGAGCACCGTTCTTGATCGCCAATTTATATAGTGCTACTTTAGAATCCAAGCCAGGCATCTATTTATAACTCCAAGCAAAGACACCATCTATTATTTAAGTATATCCATTTAACATTTTCTTCATCAACTTCTAGGAAAACACTTAGGTGAGTTGGCCTTGGGTCTTCATCAATACCAAGATTAACTTTCGTTAAGAGATCTATTATGTTCTTTGCTCCTTTTTCAAATTCTGATGTAGTATCTCCAGAATCTTCATTCCGTTAAGGATCACCATCATTGACAAATATACACCATACAACATCTTTCAACTCCTTGTCAACCTCCATTTGAGATGAGGTATCATGCTCACCCTAGGCCATAATATGATATGAAGTACCTACACTTTCATCATCTAACTCACGCTCCTTGGTATAAACTATAGTATAAGTCTTTGGCTTTAGTACCTTGTCACATGAAACCATAAGTTTCATATGTTGTTTCACTTTAGAAGAGTCAAACTTTGAAAATCCTTATGGATTCTAGGTGAAATGTTCATTATCACACTCTGATATCTTCTCTAGAGCTTGTTATTCTTATTCTTCATCAATAGACCAAACCTCTCCAATACAAAAGTTCTTGTGGTTGACTTTCCAAGTCGATTAAAAATAGAAGGTGTTTTATTGGAAACAGTAGAATAATATTTCATAGTGATTAATTTATTACTTGACCTTTTTATGGAGATGCAAATTAGTGGTGGTTATTTGTACCCTAAGACTTCACATGATTTTGTGGTATTAGCTTTTGATGGCTCATCGGGTTATGTTACGCCTTTACAAATAACTTATAAGCATTTGAATCAAAACCTACATTTGTACACTATGTACGGAGTGTCATATCTTGCGATGGATTCTGAACCACAAACTCTCCAAGGTGCTTTAAGAATAAGTTTATTGCATTAATTTGTTTGATAGGAAAAGTTAGCGCCCCCCCCCCTTCCCACAAGTACATTTCCTTGGACATCATATCATTGACCTTCCTTTTTATTTTACCTTCGCAATATAGCAGAGCACAAGGATTACTTTTTTTTCAAGGATATAATGCTCCCTTTATTTAGAATAACAAGAGGATCTTTAATGACAACTTTGACTTTTCCAACAACCACATAGACTCTTTAATTTATAATATCATCCCACTTGGTTTTTGTGAAATCATCAATGTTTTCATCCTTTACGATGTAATTATTTATATAGAACTTTGCATCGGAGAAGTGCGACTCAGTTGGTGAATGGCTTATCATCATCAACTATTTTTCTTTCAGCACATCTTCAAGGTACTTCTATCACAACCCAAGAGTTAAGGTCATGAAGGTACCTACCTGATCCAGCCTAGGTAGGTAAGCCAAAACCCCACAACTGATATGAAAATATATAATAGGAAAGAGATAAAGTAAATACGAAACTTCTGGAACGAAATCAGGCCATTATTATAAATCTAAAATGTCTGAAAGAAATTACAACCAAATCCCAAAACCTGGTATTATAAGTTTAAAGAGAATCTAAGACAATACTGAAAATCTAAAAATACATCAATGTCTTTGAAAAGCAAGTAAGTACATAAAATATAGATGAAGGCTGGGACAAGGCTCCAGACGGAGAGCGCACCAGATCTCCAAATTAACTCTCACTACATGAATCAGCCATCGTGCAACGCATTCGTACTAGGATTAGCACCAGCAGGGCACAAAAGTAAGAGTGAGTATAGTCCATTTTTACTCAGTATCATAGGCCGACTGAGCAAAGCAGAAAACTAAACAAGTAAGGTATACTATGAGCGTGCTTCCACATGCATACAAAAAATTTCCCAAATGTTATCTCATACAGTATCTCCTAACAATTCTACAAGTATAATAATTATATAAGAATAACTACACACTAAGATATAAAAAGAACTAAACATATGACAACAAACAAGTAAGTAGAATACAAATAATGCAATGCAATGCAATCGGATGATGATGTGATGATAATGATATTAACCATCGAATGGCCTCGTAAATACCTTTCGAGATAAAGCTTCCAGGACAAGACTCATGGGGGGTTCACAACCCATATACTTTCACAATATTAATCAACCTTGTCGGCAAAGACCTCAACCATTTTAATATCAGTGATTTTCAGTAGTACCAGTCTCATGAATATGTATGGATGAAATAAAGATGTAATGCTCACAACCAAATTAGTATTATGATAATAATCAATTCAATAATTGTATAAATAAGCTCAAAATCAACTCAATATGTCAGTAATTCATGATATAAGCCATCACATGGTACTACCGAAATAAATAGTCATGTAAAACATCAATAGTATTAATTCAAGCACCTTTCTCGGGGATCACGATAATGATAAAGGCAAATAATGCTCACATAAGACCTATAATATAAATTCAAGCCCCCCCATGGGCATCAAAACACTAATAAAGGAAATTAATATACAAATTAGGCCTATAATATAAAATCAAGCCCCCTCACAGGCATCACAACATATATAATCTCTCAAGTCAATAATAATACGCATATAAGCCCCCAAACGACCATCATAATAAAGGTAATAAATCTCAAAAAAAGAATCCCATGCCTAATTTTCCAACCCATAATATGATTTATATGGATGGTTAACCACTCAGCCCACTCTGAAGAAGGTTAAGTTATAACCTACCTCAAATCGCTGAAACTCTAGCCTAATACAAAGATATCTCTTAAGGTTCCCAGTCTGAAGAAAGTTCCCAAATGGTAGCCCACACCGTATCTCCTAACAATTCTACAAGTATAATAACTGTATAAGAATAACTACACATGACAACAAACAAGTAAGTAGAATAAAAATGATGCAATGCAATCCAATGGGATGATTATGTGATGATACTGATATAAGCCATCACATGGCCTTGCATATACCTTTCGATCTAAAGCTTCCAGGACAATACCCATGGGAGGTGTGCAACCCATAAACTTTAACAATCACAATCAACCATGCCGGCGAAGACCTAATCCAAGGGTTTTACAAAATGTTTCATTTTCTTTTAAAATCAGTGATTCTCAGTAGTACCAATATCATGAATATGTATGGATGAAATAAGGATATAATGCTCACAACCAAATTAGTATGACGATAATAATTAATTCAATGATGGTTTAAATAAGCTCAAAATCGCCTCAATAAGTCAGTAATTCATGATATAAGCCATCGCATGGCACCATCGGAATAAATAGTCATGTAAAATATCAATAATATTAATTCAAGCCCCTCTCTTGAGCATCACGATAATTATAGAGGCAAATAATGCTCACATAAGCCCTAAAATATCAAGTCAAGACCCCCCATGGGTATCAAAACACTAATAAAGGAAATTAATACACACATTAGGCCTATAATATAAAATCAAGCCCCCTCACATGCATCATAACATATATAATCTCTCAAGTCAACAATAATATGTATATAAGTCCCCCAAAACGGGCGCCATAATAATGGTATTAAATCTCAAAATACAAATCCCATGACTAATTTTCCAACCCATAACATGATTTACATGGATGGTTAACTACCCACCCTAGTCTAAAGAAGGTTAAGTCATAACCTACGTCGAATTGCTGAAACTCTAGCTTGGACCCTTCAACATGGAGCCTTTACTTCACGAGCGGTCTTAGAATGGAATAAATCTAACAAGAATATCATCTATATGTCAAAAAAATCCCAACAACACTCATATTGGCTATATTTATTTTGGATCCAAAAATTGTTCAAAAATTGACCAAAATTGAGATGGGTAAATCTGGAATTTTATATAAGAATTATGTTTCCAATATCAAGAGAAGTCTAAATCTAAAACCCAACTGAAAATAATTTAAAATTGTTCTTTAGATTATAGAAATAGCAATTTTATAGTTGACCAGGTAAATACCCCAAAATCCAAGTTTGAAATCATGATTTTAAAGCTATTTTTGAAGATAAAATCCATAGGAAATGATGAAAGTATGAATTTTAACCTTACCAACACAAAATTGCTTAAAATCTCCTTTGAAATCACCAAAACTTGAGGTCTCAAAGATGAAAAATGGGAGAAATATACTATTTTGATGAACATTACCTCGGGAACGCGGTCAACCCTTTGCATTCGCAAGGGTCAACATTGATCGGACACTAAGTTTTTCTTCATATTCATGATCATCCCTCCATATTCATGAAGGCTGATGATCCATACCCCTCGCGATCATGAAGGTCTAGTTGCGAATACGATGAAGATGACCAGACCCAATCTCCAAGTTTACTCTTTATGAATGCGGGCAGTACCCCTTGTTCGCGATGATCAATTTTTGGCTACCTTTTGTGAACAAGGTCCCACTTTTGCATTGGCGATGAATGACATTTTACTTATCCATATTCACGGCCAGGGGTCCATATTCATGAAGAAGGGTTTTTCTGGCACCAGATAGCAAAAAATCAGCATTTGCACAAGGTTGAAATATCTCCGAATGGACCCTCGATATTTGTTCGGAACCCCATAAAATTTAATTTGATTATGATACTAGGTTATTTTTTACATTCCATAATCAATATAACCATCAGATTTTCAAAAAGATGTTGTTCACAATGAAGTATCCCCTGGGATCCCTTTTAAGCTTATTTTACTAGTTTTCAACTAAATACTCAAAACAAAATATAAAGGTTCAAGACCTAAACTAACTTTGTTACTATCCTAAAATCGACATTGCGGATCTAATGAAACTAACCAAATCACCATCCAATGGTCGAATCTCAAAATGTTGACCAAAGTCAAACTAACCAACTTTAAAGCCTCTAACGTCCTCAAACTCACTCAAATCACTCCCGAACATATCAGGGACCATTCCAACCAACCCCATAACTCATAAATAGCATAATGAAACTACGAGAAAAGGAAAAATAGTCAAAACAAAGTAAAATTTAAAAATTACAACTACAACTGTTACATGATCCACCACTAAAACACGAGTTCATCCTCAAACAAAAAGCAAATAAAGTTGCTAAAGCGGTAAAAAGTAGGGGGAATCTATGCCTCATATTAGAATCAACCTCCTACATAGCCTCCTTAATCAAACTGTTTCTCCACTGGACCTTCACTGAATCAATATGCTTAGACCTCAACTTTTTATTCTGCCTGTCTAGGATGGTAATGGGATCCTCCTCGAATTACAAGTCATAGTCTAATACAACAGAATCCCACTAGATAACATGTGAATCGTCTAGACGATATCTCATCAACATAGAAACATAGAATACAGGATAGACGGCTGACAGATGTTGATGCAATGCTAGCCTATATGCCACATCTCCATACTTTTCAAAACTCTCAAAAGGGCCAATGAAACTCGGACTAAGCTTCCCTTTCTTCGCGAACCTCATGACACCCTTTATGGGTGAAACCTTAAATGAAACTTGCTCTCAAATCATGAATGTAACATCACGAACTCGACTATCGGTATAACACTTCTGCCTTCTCTAGGTAGTCACTTTGCTGGTCAGTTTCATATGATCTATCAAATCTCTCAGTAAATCTGTACCCCAAGGTCTCACCTCAAATAAATCAAACCATCACATGGGGGATCTACAACTCTACTCATACAAAGCCTCAAAAGATGCTATCTGAATGTTAGAATAGTAGTTATTGTAGTAGGCAAACTATACAAAGGGCAAGTATTGGTCCCAATGACCACCGAAATCCATAACACACGCTCGAAGAATATCCTCTAATACTTGAATGGTCCTCTCAGACTGACTATCTTTCTGAGGATGAAAAGCTGTGCTCAATTCAAGCTGAGTATCCAACTCACGCTACATAAAACTCTAAAAATTTGAGGTAAACTGAGTACCTCCATTAGAAATAATTGAGATGGGTACATCATGCAATCGAACAACCTCTCTAATGCAAATCTTGGCCAACTTCTCCATATTATAATTTATCCTCATAGGTACAAAATGCACTAATTTGGTCAATCTATCCATAATCACCCAAATAGAATCAAACTTCCCTAAAGTAAGGGGTGGGCCAACTACATAATCCATGGTGATCCTCTCCCACTTCAACTTAGGAATGGACATCCTCTAAATCGTACTACATGGTCATTGTCACAACCCAAATCACGAATTATGCAGGCACCTACCCAACTCTATCCTAGATAGAAGAACCCTTACCACCCAACCATTCAGTTAATGTGGAAGAAATTTTAAAAAAAGACTCAACTATAAATAATTAAAGAAACTTTTTATTTAAAATGCACTTACTACATTAATATATTGTCGAAATAAATTACATAATTCCCCAGAACCTAGTCTAAATAAGTACAAGAGCACTAAACAATTGGAAGGTTGACTCGAGACACAACATCTATGTATGAGTTGGATAACAAGAGCTCCCAATGAATAATCATCATTGTACCTATAGAAAATCTAACTGACATGAAAGATGGCTATATCCCTAAATAGAGATATAGAAAATATAGTATCAGTACAACCATATGTACTAGTAGGTGTCATCGTCCTACCAGGGTTAGAAAAATATAATAACATATAGCAAACAAGAAGAAATCATGACAGGCATACAGAGTTAATAGCTGAACACACTTAACTTACTTCAATTTCAAACCTTACCGCTTTTTAGTTATTTAAAGAATATTAATTTACCCTCATGGCGTGACTAACTAACTAAATTCCATGAATTATTCTAACCCATAATTCTTGCACACTTACCTTATTACAACAACTCTATATACTTCTCTCTCTCTCTCTCATAATCCTCTTTTGTGACAATCCTCGCTCCCTATTATACTACCATTAACCATCGGGATTGCAACAACCAAAACAATGAATAACATCAACAACTTTGCAAGAAGGGAAACTACAATATACATTACGTATATAACTTTATACATATGGGAATAAGATTTATACACAATCCAAAACATACCTTGTATTACACACTTTGTTGCAATGCACAATCACAACCATCAACATAACCGGTCCACTCAAGGAACCATAATATCTCATCAAATAACCAGTCCACACAACGAACCAATTACACTTAGATAGATTTTTCAATAAGGTTTACTACAGTATATATATATATATATACATACATACATTCAAATTCATATGATGAATGTATGTATGCAAAATGTACATATCATCTTTTTCTCATCTCAACATCACAATCATGTATCATTTCATTATGATCTCAATATCAATATCAATATCATCATCCCATCTCCACACCTTTATAATAATCATCATCAACATCAATCTAAATGCAAATGCAGGATGTATTCAATAATTATAGCTAATGTGCAAAAGTAAATCACAAATACCAAATTCAAATGAGATACAAGTAAAAATGATCAAAATAGAACTTACAATTAATGACAACCAAGTAAATACAGTGAAAAGTCACAAGTTCATCATTTCAAGTAAACAACGAATACCCACTAACACATGAAATAAAAAATATGCCCGAAGGAGCATTCACCACATATTCAAATTAGCACTATCAAACCCAACCATCAATCACAAACATGTCTGAAGACCAATCAATCAAGTATCCATTTTAGGAGTGTATATTCCACCAAGATTGAGATCTACCCTCAAATTCATCATCCTATTTTGTTCACCTATCTAACCCCTTTTTATTCATATTAGAACCGATAAATATAGTTACTAACTAGTGACCCTTATACTTAAGTCATCACTAAGATCAAGACACTATCCCCTTTAGTCGATCATTTAACCACTAGTCTGTATTCAACTTACAATTCTCGCAAGAGTCATACACCTTTACACATATTATTTCCTATCACTTAGCCAAACTTGACTTTAGGTTCTTAAATAATGGCATCACCTTGTCTTATCACAATCAATCCTTCTAACTATCTTCTAGCAAGAATATCTCATACTGCAAATCTACACAATATTGAGATCACACCTTTTAAGGTATTAAGGACTAGTTCTATGGATTACAAGTTCTCCTACTCCTTCTATTATTATATACATTCACATATTAAACTTTGAAAATCATCAAGTAAGTCACACAAATATACACGCCCATCAAGGGATCCAAACAAAATACAATAATGCACAATTATATCATTATCACATTAATTCCATGTTTTATCCATTCAAACTCCGTGCCTGTAGGCTTAGACATGAAATCTCCTGTTAACTATAGTTATTACGTGCAACTGATCAAACTCTACTATACATTAAATCATAACCTACCTCAATCGAATATCTTAGAACAAGCAAGCCACACCAAGGTTGCTCTTTTTTTCCTTCATGCCTCCATTAGCCCAATCATCTAGAAATCAAATAATTATCAGAGTACTTAAGTAAATACTTTTTGAATAACTACTTTGGTAATTCAACCCACTAATTCTATCCCTATTCAAGGTCTAAAACACTACCCAAGGGTCAGATAACCATTAACTAGTTCTATCATACTAAACCCATCTCTATTACTGGAGGTTCAGAGCTAAAGGTTTCATTTTTATTAAATTTAGGGTTTCCAACAGAAACAATCAATCTTCAGTTTAAAATCACTAAATCATACAAGAAATCATTACTTAACAATCTATAAGTAATTCTAGGTGATATTACCCCAACCCATAGGTTTTTCCCAAATTCTCATGAACTTAGGGTTCTAATCCCCAAGAATTTCACCATTAAAGGTCATTTTATGATTCTAGGATGTTATTGGATTGAAAGACAAAAAAGATGATGGAAGAACTTACCTCAACAAAGAAGTTTAAGCCAAGGACTTGGAAAATCACCCCCTAGGGCTTTGGGATGAAGTTTTTAATTAAAAACCCCTCGAAACGTCAAAAATAGGCTTATGTACTGCCCAATTGCCACTGCAGAGGCCCGATTACTTCTACAGTGGTACCGCTATGGCGGCCAACTTTTTAGCCCTGACAATTTTTAGTTGAACGATCATAAATTTTTATACTAATGTCAGATTAAAGCCTCAGCGTTGTAAAGAAGACTCAGAGATCTTTTACTGGTGGGTATTGGTCCCCATAACTCTTTATATTCTAGGCGATATGTTCGTTTGAAGTTGACCCTAGTTTCCACTTAGCTTAAAACTCAATCGGTAAGAACACTTCAAACTTAGCTCTGTGATAGGGGTATTGTATGACCTTAATTCATGTATAGTGAACATCCCTACTAAAGAATTTAACCAATAACCTATGATGAATGAGGTTCTTATGCGTTTACCATAGATATTTTTAGTAACAAAGGAATTAGTTGCTACAGTCGTTGATGATCATACTTCACTTGCTGGCAATTCAAATAGTTGGCCATGAACTCCTAAATGTCTTTCTTCATACCACCCCACCAATACTATTACTTTAAGTCAAGGTACATCTTAGCCACTCCTAGATGAATTGAGTACCTCGAACAATGAGCCTCCTCTAAGATTAGTCTAATCCAACAACTACCTCTCAGGATATAAATGCAACTACTAATACTCAAAACACCCGTAGGATCAAAAGATGCCGCCTTTGCCTCACCCTTAACACTTTATCATGAATCACTCTTAGTTTCTCATTATCAAACGGATAAGCTCGAAATTGCTCCATTAATAAAGATGATGTGTCATTGTTTTATGGTATTTTTGATGCTTAAAATAAGGGAAATATGCTAGTTCAAAGGCAAGTTTACATGGGTATGATGTTTTTTTATAGTATTTGTACATGCAACAGGTCCTAAGAATTAAAGTGTAGAAAATAGAACTCAGGTGTATCAGACGAGGTTTCCCATTGTTGTTGGAGCTACAGACGACCATCCTATGAACCCGTTAGATGAAGTAGAGAAGTGAAACATAAGGAGCTTTAGATGACTTTATCCTATGATTGTCAGAAAATTCAAAAACCATTAGATCAATCGTGGGAGAAAAACTTAGAAACACTGAAAATCCAAGGTATCAACAACAACCAGATAGAATGATTGATGTGAGGCTTAAAACCACCTTATTTTACCTTCTTTCACCTCACATTTGTTCTATTTTTAGTGTCGTCTTGAGCTTAAATGGTGTGATTTACACGTGTATTTCATGTCTTGTGCATGTAGGTGTTTCTTGACATAGTTGGAGCTTAAACAAGAAAAAAAAAGAGCACCAAAGAACCAAAAGGAACCAAGGAAGAATTAACGTCGCAAAACGAGCAAAAAATGGCCAGGGGAAAGAGGGATTGCGCCACTACTGCAAAGCAAGAAGTGGTGTTGATTTGTACTGCTGTCTAAAAATTTGAAGGCTTGTGCCAATCCCCAAAAGCAAGGGGTGGCGCGAGTTTGGCTACCAATTTGAATTTTCACTTGTTCCTTGCGCCACAGCTCAGCTTTTGGGTTGTGGCACGACTCGGGGTCAATCCTAACTCGAATAGGATTGGTTTTAAACATTCTAAGGGTTCCTAAAGTCTATATAAAGCCCCCCTCCCATGTTTTTAAACATAGACAACTGATTTGGGGTAGCTAAAAAGCTAGGGCAAAGCTCAAGAACAAGGTCAAGTTTATTTCTTTTATTTTATTTTCAATTTTTGCCTTGTAAACTCATGAAATCTCTTCTTCCAAAGAGATTCATGAGTAGATAAACCTCTTAATTTCTAGGATTGAGGTTGAACATGAAATTTGTGGCATGAACATCATATTATCTATTTTGATTTCAATCTATTGAGTTATTTATTTCTTGTTGCTTTCAATTATTCGTTTGATTGATCACCTTGCGAATATTATCTAGGGCTTGTTTGTTGGATTTGAAAAAGGGAACGACAAGTGTAAAAAGAGAAAATTGGGCTAGTTTGTGAACCTTATAGGGAAAGAGAATTAATTCATCACCGAGGATAGAAATATACCCTGTGACCTAGCTTAGTTGATACAGACAATATCTTTATACACTTCACCATTAACCGATGACCATAGAAATATAGGGATTAGGGATAGTCAAGTAGGCATAGAGTTTTTCGAAAAATACTCAATATAGCTACCATTAACCTACAACTAGTAACTCAGAAAAGCAAATTAGACGAGTGATTGGATAGCGCACCTGGATTATCAAAACACCGCAAACCTAGATCTTTTCTCAAATATGAATTACAACACAACCAATCTATGAATAATTTACAATTATTTTTATTTACATTCAAAACACACAAATCACTCGTATTATTGGAAACCTACTGAATAGCTCACATATGAATTCAAAGTAGAATTCCAATTTATCAAATCCCCATGGGTACGATATCTGGACTTACATCCTTTATTATTTGAACGATCACGTACACTTGCATGTGCGAAAGTACGCAACAAGTTTTTGGCGCCGTTGCCGGGAATTTGATTTGAAATTGATAGACTATTGAGTTTTTATCGAAATATTCAAATTTCACTTTTGTTTGTTGTTTTTGTTTCTTTCAGGGTACAAGTTAGTTTATGCTAAATTCTCGGAGTCAAGGCAATCCCTTGATTCCAATTGACCATGAGCTTGAATGTACTTTAAGAGGGTTGGGAGAGATGGGTGATAATTTGAACAATCTAATTCTTTGAGACCTACTGAATGATGTAGATGATAGAGTGTAGCCCAGCTTCCTCCTGCGCCACATGTTCCTGTGTTGAATTTTGTGAGGCCAAATTAGGAAAATGCCTCAAGAGCTATTGTGAAGCCAAATATCACCAAAAATTTTGAGCTTAAAGAGGGAACGGTGAAACTAGTGCAGAACACTTGTCAATATGAGGGTAAACCACATGAAGACCCACACAATCACCTACTATAATTTACTGAGGTGAGTGACAACTTCCACTACCAAAATATTTCAGATGAATACATGATGTTGATATTATTCCATTTCTCAGTGATTGGGGAAGTGAAGCAATGGTTACAAAATGAACCGATCGGATCTATCACGTCTTGGGATGCTTTGTTTGAAAAGATTCTCAATAGGTTCTTCTCATCTAGAAGAACAAAAGAGCTCAGAACAAATTTTTTTGGATTTCTTCAAAAAGATGTTGAATCCCTTCCCCAAGCTTGGGAGAGATACAAGGGCTACTTGAGAGATTGCCCACACCACCATCAGCCCAAGAAGATTATTGGACATAATTTTATTGAAGGATTGAGGCCACACTGTAAGTCTTTATTAGATACTACAGCTCAAGGGAAAATTTTGTCCAAGTGCTATGATGAAATAGAGGCGCTTCTCAATCTTATGTCTGCAGGTCACCGAGACTATTCAGAGCCCAGCCGAGTGTTCATGTATAAAAAAAAATGCTGGGTAAGTTAGAGTTAGATGATGTGTCAGCTATTCGGGCTGATATTGGGAAATTGTGTGCCTTAATGAAACAGATTTTATTAGCTCCAAGTGCAAGTCAAGTTCAACAGGTACAACAGGTTCAGGCCGCTGCATTATTTTGTGAGAAGTATGGTGAAAATCATGCCTACTCTAGATGTCCTTTAAATCCAGAATCTATATGTTATGTGGGACAGCAAAATTACAGAAGCCACCCAAATTTCTCTTGGGGTGGAAATCAGCAGGTTCAAAGACAATAGTATACACCGCAATCTCCCCAAGTGAGCAATTCTTTGGAGGAGACAATGAAATAGTTCATGGGATAACAAACTCAGATTGTGAATGAAATACAAAAGACCATTCATGAACTTGAGCGTCAAGTGGGCCAACTAGTTTCATCACAAAAGGCAAGACCTGCAGGTGCACTATCGAGTAATACAGAGAATAATACTAAGCAGGTAATGGCAGTCTCACTCAGGAATGGAAAAGAGTTGGTTGAAGCTCCTCCTAAACAGAGAAGTCAAGATACAAGTACAGAGTTTCCAAATGTAGAGCCTCCAAAGAGGAGAGTAGTTAACTGGGATAACTACAAGCATCCACCTTCTTTCCTATAAAGATTGATCCCAACACCAACTTTAGATATAGAGCTTGCATAAGTAGAAAGAAGAGAAAAAGAGGTTGTTGAGCAACTTGAGATTGCGGTTGAGAGACCCCCACCACCATTCCAACAAAGATTCCAGAAAATCTAAGAGGATGCAAATTTTAAGAAGTTTCTTGATATCTTCAAGCAACTTCACATCAATATTCCATTGATTGATGCTCTTTGGGACATGCCCAAGTATGCCAAATACCTTAGAGAAGTGGTGGATGGAAAGAGAAGACATATAGAATTTGAGACACTTGCACTCATTGAAGAGTGTAGTTCGAGGATATTGAGCAAGCTTCCTAAAAAGCTCAAAGATCCTGGGATTTTCACCCTTCCCATACAAATTGGTAAAGATGAGGTTGGGCATGCATTGTGTGATATTGGGGCACGTATAAACTTAATGCCTTTATCTATGTTCCAGACACTTGGTTTGGGAGAGCCACGCGCAACTACTGTCACTTTACAATTGGCAGAGCGCTCTCGTGTTCAACCAGAAGGAGTGATTGAAGATGTGCTCATCAAGGTAGGTTACTTTGTGATTCCTGCTGACTTTATTATTTTAGATTTTAAAGCTAATGAGTGGGTACCGATTATTTTAGGAAGCCCATTCTTGGCCACGGGTGGAGCTTTAATTGATATACGAAAACAGGAACTTAAGATGAGGGTCCATGATGAGGAGGAGATGTTTAAAGTTATAAGTCAATCTCCACTCCTTCACACTATAGAGACTTATGCATGATCACAGAGGTAGTAAATAATAAGTGTGGGGTGGAAGAGTATGGGCCTAAAAAAGTGAAAGATCTGAAGACAAAAAAGAGTAAATGATAATTGTGATCCTCCTAGAGTGAAAAAAAGGCAAAAGTTGCATCATATAGGGAGGAAAAGATTGAGAGATTTTTATTAATCTATGACTTAAATCGTTTTACGATGTTAAATCAAGCACTGCTTGGGAGGCAACCCAAGTGGTAATAATGTAGTTTTACATTTATAGTGTCACTTTTTTTTTGTTTTTATTTTTGGTTTATGTAGATTAGGGGAAGTCTGAGTACCCGAACTTGGAATCTAAGAGGCATGGATGAAGCATAAGTGTGGGGTCATTCACCCTTGTGGTGAAAGATTGAGAGAAGACATGATACTAGCTAGGCCCTAGAGGGCCTCAGGAAGTATTTCTAACCACTGTTTGATTTTTTTTAATGCTTTAGGGACAAAGTATGACCTTAAGTGTGGGGTGAGATTCTTCCGATATTGGTTAAGGGTGAAGTATGCTATAGGAGTTGCTTTATTTTTAGTTACTTGCTTTAGTTAAGAAAATGTGAAATTTTAAAAAAAATCCAAAAAAACAAAAAGATTTTGCTTAAGTTTCCTAGATTAGAATAGTTTGAGTTAGTCTTTAGCTTTTTAGTTCTTGGGTAGAGCATACTTCGCCCACCCCTTGGTTTTTCTTTTCGGTTCTTTTCCGAGGAGAGGCCCTTTGAACCGACTATCCTTTTAATTTTTAGAATAGTTTTTGTTTTATTTTTAGGAAAAGTTAGTCATTAGGAGTTAGAGAGCCTTTAAGACCAATTGTGAGGTACTCTTGTTAGGTACTACCTATGAACTGAATTATGCAAGTTGGTTTTAAATTCCAGCATGCTATGAAGAAAAATGGATGACTTCTTTTAAGACACCTAGGCTCTTTTACTTGACTCGTATGTGATTTTAGCTTAAATTTGAACTCTTAATTTGCTTGATTGAGAGTCTGTATGGATCCTTATTGAGTTGAACATGTTCCATGTGTGTTAGTGTAACACCCCGTACCTTCCCAACCCTACTTGAAGACGTTGAACAATGTTTACTTAGGTATCGAAAGCCACAAGTATTTATTTGGTAATGTTATTGATGAGATAATGGAATTTGGCCCTCGTACATGTGACTAAACCTTCGTAGGAGGTGTTTTGTGAGTTCATGGAGAAATTGGGTAATACCCCGTACCAATTTTAACCTCATTTCGTGACTTGTAGTCATGTTTACTTGATGATTAAGATCACTAAGTAAGTATTTTGTAGTGTTTTGATAAGATATTCGACGATATGCAAGTGTTGGAAAAATTGCCAAAAAATTCAGCAAGACATGGAAACTTGCGCCACTCCCTGTTTTAGGGGGTGTGGCACAATCCCCTGATTCATAGGGAAAGGAAAACTTGCGCCACTGCCCTGCAAAGCAAGGCAGTGGCGCAAGGCATAAAGATTTTTGCCTTCCCGGGCTCGTTTCACAACGCAATTCTACGACGATTCTTGGATGGTTTCTTTTGGTTCTTTGGAGTTATTTGAGCATTTTTAAAGCTTCAAATACTTCAATACACTCCTACATACTCCTACATTATCAACTCATGAAACATAAATAGTTATCCAAAATGTCTAATGAAGCCATGGGCGACTAGAATTCCTATTTTTGCGATCGAGAAGACGAATGAGAATTTTGTAAGAGAATATTGTCATGATATTATGGAATTATTTAAACAAGAGATATATGGTTAATTATACATTGATGTTATTGGGTTAAGATGATATGGGTTATTGGGCCTAATTTGAGACCAAAAATGAACAAAACATGAAAGGCCCAATGGGTCAAAATGACCCATTCTTGCTTTGACTTGTCAATGATGGAAATTAATGGCTAAGGATGACTTTAAGAGGTTATAAAAGGTGTCCAAAAATCAGGTTTTAATTCATTAGCCACACACATCACTTTCTCTCATTTTCTAGAATTTTCAAGAGAGCTCTTTTAGCTCTTCAAACCCTAAGGCTTTTTGGACAAGATCATCATCTTCCAAGATTGGGTAAGTGATTATTATTGTACTTTAACATATTATGAGCATGATAAATTATTTAGGTCATGTTGGTTATGCTTGTAAGTGTTGGACATGGCACTTTTGGTTTTGTTAAAAAGATGTGTTATCCATGGGATTGTAACTTGAATTATGACTTGTGGTTTTGATGAAAGAGTGTGGTATGGATAAAATATCAACATGTATGGTGTTATTATGGTCCTAAACTTGTTATTTTTCTATAAGTGTAAATTATGGGATTTTGGACGATTTGTGGTTGTGAGGTGTAGTGAAGCAATTTAATGGGATAATTGTGATATGGTGCTTGTGAGAAAGTGTAAAGGAGAAACTTTGTGGTGAAATTCTATTGGTAGGTGATGGTGTGGTCAATGTATAAAATTTTATGGTATTGTTAGCATAAAAAGGGCCATGAATGGTATTGTAAAGGGTGAATAGGGAACTCATGTAACTTATGGTTGTCTTATACACTTGAAATGTCGCTTATTGGTCAATGTATAGAATATTGGGGGGATTTTGGGAATAATGATTTCATAAATGGTATGGTCAAAGGTGAAAAGACATGTTAAAGCTAAACATGTGACTTATTGTTAGTTTATGCCATTGTAATGTAATTGGTGGTTAATGTTGGTTTCATTCTGAACTTGTACTGTAGAGCAAAACACAAGAATGGAGAGGGACTATTGTATGCGCGTCTAATATTGTGTATTCGTATTAAGAATACAAGGTATGTAAAGTTATTCTTCTATATCCTTCTGTAGCATGTGGTGTTCACATTGTCATTTGATTCCGAAGTGCTCTAAGGTATCTCGTATTCGGTAGTTGGTTAATGTTACTCACATGTTTCCTACTCATTAGTCAATGGTGAATCATATGACTCATGCCCATTGGTTGACTCGTGTTCATTGGATAACATGTCCAAAGTTCCAATAGAGTTATACACATGTCTCATATTCATGATTAATGTTCCGAAAGCCCAATAAGGTTATGTTCCACGGTTCTCATGGTGGTTATACTCATGGCCCTTGTTGATGGATGATTGTCCAATGGTTTCAATTGTGTTGTGTTTCTAATTATGTTTATTCACATATTTCCCACCCATTGGTTAATTATCCAAAGCTTCAAGGAAAGTTGTCATAACATTGAAATCTCTAAATTAGCGAACTATTTCAAGAGAATAATAACATAAGAGAATCTATTTAATCTTGGATGGAATTTTCCAATCATGTCTTGTTCCAAAGTCCCATAGTATGATGATTTGCCTTGTACCAATCTTTCATAAGTAAAGGTATCAATCTCATAAGAGTAATAAGAGAGGCGATGTGCAAGATAGTATAATTAGTCCTCATAATTGAAGATGTGAATCTCATGAAGTGAAGTGAAGTGAGATGTGTATATAAGTGTGAGATTTAGTGTCATGATCTTTAATGTATCACTATCATAGCTATGTCAAGGAAAAAAGATTGTGAAGAAGTAATGCACAAATGGTTACCTTATGTTATGTTTCATTGAGAATTGATAACTATCTAAAGGGTATAGGTTCAAGGTGGGGTAATCCCAATATTATTCTATGTTAGTTATGATAGCCCACCAAAGGTGGATGTCCGGTATTATATTTATATATGATAGCCCACCAAAGGTGAAAGTACGGTATTATATTTATATATGATAGCCCACCAAAGGTGGAAGTCCGGTATTATATTTATATATGATAGCCCACCAAAGGTGGATGTCCAGTATTATATTTATATATGATAGCCCACCAAAGGTGGATGTCTGGTATTATGTTCATATTATAGCCCACCAATGGTGGAGGCCCGGTACTAACTAGTTGAGTGAACAATAATAAAGATAGTTGTAAAAGAGATGAGACTATATTCCTTGCATAAATATAAAGGTTATGATAATGATTATGATGATGCGATGGAATGACCGAGTAATGAAATACTAGAAGTAATGAACATGGTTCCACATATTCAGGACGAAGGTATATCCATATTGATTATTCTCTTACGCTTAATTTCTTGGAAGTACTTATATACTATTATATTTTCATATGGCATTACATACTCAGTACTTTATTCGTACTGACCCCTCTTGGGGGACTTACCTTACATGCTGCAGGCACAGGTGTTAGGTGATCTCCGCAGTACGTGACGAGATATCCGTAGATTGTTGGTGAGCTCCAGTTGCTTCGGGGCTTCCCAAGTCAAACGTGTATATTAGATTTTGGCATTTTGTAAATATTACATAGACCTGGTCATGTATCTATTAGAGGCTTTGTAGACATATGTGGGGTATCATGAAAGTAAAAGATGTACGTTCATTTTGACGCAATGGCCCTAACGGCCAAGTTTCATATATTGCACATATTTCCATAACTTCCGCCATTGATATTGAATTACATGAGATAAAATGATATTCATACGTAAACATGCATACGAGAGTGCATAAGTAAAGATTGGTTCTCTCGGGCCTTATTGGCTTCGGGTGCCAATCCGGCCTGAATGGGATTTGGGTCGTGACAGTTAGGTGTTTGTTGATATTCCATGCTTTTATATAGATGCCTAGAACTTTCCCGGTGTGTTTGCAAAGAGAAATGAAGAATGTTGAGTTTAGGAGATGATAAAGGTGTTTATTTGATTAGCCTATTAACTTATCCTTTGTTTTACATACCTACAAGGGAAGATCCTTGTTAGCCCCATTGAGCCTTTAGCCTATTATTTGATAGCCACATATGAAGATTAATCCTTTTCTTTCAATATACCTTTAATTTGATCCAAAACTCCTAAGCATTTTAATTGAAAAATGAAAGTTAAAAGGAGTGAGAATTGAGAAAAGAGAGATAGTTGAGATACAAAGCCTATAGAAAAAGTTGATGGTGCAAGTGATTAAAATAAAGAATCTATATGTTGTTGGTAGGGAGTAGAGAAAGAACAAAAGAAAGTGAAAAAAAATGTGTTTGATGAATGAGTACTCCTTACTGGTGGCATGTGAACTTGCTTAAAGAGATGGAAAAAAACAAAGAAAATCTATGGGTGAGAAGAGTAGAAGAAAGAGTTGGTTGATTGAAGAGTGTGTGAATGATGAAGAATTTGTTATGTATTAAAGTGCTTAGGAAATTTAGTCACTATTTGAGCCAAAATAGTTCCTACCCATCCCTTAGCCTACGTTACAACCCGAAAAGTCCTACTTGATCTTAGATTTGACGTTCTTATATTGGTGAAGTAGTACACTAAGTGCAAGCCTATGGTTCATCATATATTGCATGTGAAATTCTTTTTGAGAGTGAGCAAAATCTTATGCTTATACCCATTCTTGTGCTAATTTGTATACTTGTGAGTAAATATGGGTAACTCTCTTGTTGTGAGGGCACATGGTTGATGAAGGATAGGTGAAATATTTGATCTCTTAGTTGGGTTAATTATATGAGCTTGCTAATATCATAGAGTTGGTTCTTGAGGCTAGGAGGTCTTGGAGTAGTTGTTTAAATGTGTTCAATGATTGAAGCTTGCTTAATAAGAGCTTGTCATCTATTGCAGTCATTGTAGTCTTAGGTTGGGTAATATTGTTTCAACTGGTTTAGTTGTAGTAGAGTTTATGTCATGTGTTTATATCTTACTCGAGGATGAGCAAGGTTTTAAGTGTGGGGTGTTTATGTGAGTCTAAAAACCACCTTATTTTACCTTCTTTCGCCTCACATTTGTTTTATTTTTAGTGTCGTCTTGAGCTTAAATGGTGTAATTTACACTTGTGTTTCATGTCTTGTGTATGCAGGTGTTTCTTGATATATTTGGAGCCTACACAAGAAGAAAAAGAGCACCAAAGAACCAAAAGGAACCAAGGAAGAATTAACGTCGCAATTCGTAGCAAAACGAGAGAAAAATGGCCAGGGGGAAGAAGGATTGCGCCACTCCTGCAAAGCAAGAAGTGGCGCAGATTTGTACTGCTGTCTGGAATTTTGAAGGCTTGCGCCACTCCCCAAAAGCAAGGGTTGGCGCGAGTTTGGCTACCAATTTGAATTTTTACTTGTTCCTTGCACCACAGTTCCGCTTTTGGGCTGTGGCACGACTCAGGGTCAATCCTAACTCGAATAGGATTGGTTTTAAACATTCTAAGGGTTCCTAAAGTCTATATAAAGCCCCCCTCCCATGTTTTTAAACATAGACAACTGATTTGGGGAAGCCAAAAAGCTATGGCAAAGCTCAAGAACAAGGTCAAGTTTATTTCTTTATTTTATTTTCGAATTTCGCCTTGTAAATTTATGAAATCTCTTATTCCAAAGAGATTCATGAGTAGATAAACCTCTTAATTTCTAGGGTTGTGGTTGAACATGAAAGTTGTGTCTTGAACATCATATTATCTATTTTGATTTCCATATATTGAGTTATTTATTTCTTCTTGCTTTCAATTATTCGTTTGATTGATCACTTTGCGAATATTATCTAGGGCTTGTTTGTTGGACTTGAAAAAGGGAACGACAAGTGTAAAAAGAGGAAAATGGGCTAGTTTGTGAACCTTTTAGGGAAAGGGAATCAATTCGTCACTGAGGATAGAAATATACCCTGTGACCTAGCTTAGTTGATACAGACGATATCTTTATGCACTTCACTATTAACCGACGAGCATAGAAATATAGGCGTTAGGGATAGTTGAGTAGGCTTAGAGTTGTTCGAAAAATGCTCAATATAGCTACCATTAACCTGCAACTAGTAACTCAGAAAAGCAAATTAGACGAGTGATTGGATAGCGCAACTGGATTGTCAAAACACAACAACCCTAGATCTTTTCTCAAATCTGAATTACAACACAACCAATCTACGACTCGCTTACAATTATATTTATTTACATTCAAAACACACAAATCACTCTTATTATTGGCCACCTACTGAATAGCTCACATAGAAATTCAAAGTAGAATTTCAATTCATCAAATCCTTGTGGGTACGATATCTGGACTTACATACTTTATTACTTGAATGACCACATACAGTTGCGTGTACGAAAGGAGGCAAGAATGATCATCATTGGAAAGGAAGAGCTCTTCCTGAGCATCTTCCCAGTAAAATTTTAAAAGTTGTTAAAAAAGAATCCATCTAGCAATGAACATAAGGAACGATTATTGGATCACACCACAATTGTCCTATCCTTCGTCCGAGGCACCGACACTGTGAAACCTATTTTGTTTGGGATAGGATTCTTTTATGTCTATAAATACTTCTGTTAGGTCTTACATTTTAGTTTATGTAATATTACTACTTTTGAGGCATATACTTGTTCTTGAGAATTGTAAACATCGACTTTTAGGGTTTTAATTCAAAGTTGAGATTCATGGTTTTTCATCTTATTTTTCGTAAGTGCATGATTATGGTTTTTATTCGAAATTATTGTTGTATTCTTATGATCATGAGTAGCTAAATACCAAAACTAGGATTGTGGGAACTATGAGGGATAAACAAAGTAGGGTTTGTAGTACGAGGTGATTCTTGAAGGTTGTTTTGCATGTATTTATGTTCTCTTCACTTTGATTGCTTTCTAACGGAGGCCTATGTTAGAACTCCCCTTATCCTTACTCGCAACAAAAAAGGTGTAACAGCTGGGAAAAGTGAATTAATAATGAGACTTAGAGCTATCAACCTCCACTTAATAGCTTGAGCATGTTAATCAAGATAGCTAATCTAGGATCCAAGATAGTGGTTAGTAGTGCAAAACTCGTGAGATGATAATATGTGATTGAGGATAGTCATCTAATATGGGCGTAACATCAGTTAGATGAATATAACCTATCAATTCTTCATGCCAAGCACTGGGAGAGATCACTAGTAGGAAGAACCTATAGAATTATGAAGTTATGGGGAGAACAGTCCTTGTGCCTCTCATCTATTGATTACAAGCTCAAAAAATCAGCAATTGTTACTATTTGAACTCATAATTCTAACCCACCTCCCCACCCCCATTTGCTGGATAATACTTACTAATTATTTATATAGAAACTTTAATTGACATTTCGACCTATTCACCATAGGATCGACCCCAACCTAGTTGAGTTCTATATCTTGTAAAACAACCACTTTATACTTCTTTTAGGGGTGTAATTTAGGAGACATCATGTTTTGGTGTCATTGCTGGGGAATATGATTATGGAGTTGATTGATTGTGTTTTTCTAACAGTTGGTTTTTGTTCTCTAATTTCACTTTTTTGTTGATTTTAGGGCATACACCGATTCATATCCAACACTCGGAGTCAAGGCAATCCCCTAATTCTACAAGATCATGAAATTGAAAGGACTCTGAGAGATAGAGGAAAATGGTTAACGAAGGAGTTGTAAACCAAGGAGTGCATAATCAAGGAGTCTATAAGACTGTGAAAGAAATGACTACTCGCATGCTTGCTGAAGAAAATGCAAAACAAAAAGCTGCAAGACAGGTAGTACTAGAAGAAAGGGCTAGACAAGCAGAAACAGGCCTTCTGGCTACACTTAAGGAGCAAGTTAGGAAAAAAAGGAATAAGGGACATCAGCGTCCCCAACAATATGTTACTCAGTTTGACGATGCTGATAATGATACATGTTTAGATGATACAGGTAACAAAGGTACCATAGTTCCACCGCCACTGCTAGAGAAAGCTAAGTTAAACATCACCAGTTTTTAGGGAGATACGATCATACTGCGGTTGTTTATTTTCTTTTTGATGGGAGAAGATACATTATGGTTGACTGATTTCCAACAGGATTAATCACTATTGGCAAGATTTGAAGACACAATTCATGGAGAAATTTTTTCCACTATCCAGAATGTTGCAGTTGAAAGATGAGATTTATAACTTCAGGCAGTTACATTCAGAGGTGTTTTAAAAGACCTGGACCAGGGTTAAAAAGAAGCTACAAAATTCCCAAAATCAATTTCTTTTCGTGAAAAAAAAAGGACATGGTTTATTCCATAAAATAAAAAGCTTTTTTGACGAGGTACAAATAGAAATTCCTCTTTATTTAGAATATCGAGTTATACTTTGCTTGAGATCTTCTACAAATGTTTGAATGCTAACAACAAGGATGTAGCAGACACTCTCACAGGTGGTGAATTTATAAGTTTAACTTGGGAGTAGGCTATTGAGATTTTTTATAGGATCATAAAAACAAATAGGGGTTGGCACACTCAAGATTCAGACGAACCCATAAAAATCTATGTGATAGGAGCATCTGTAGAATAATAAATGATAGATGATTTAGTCTCTCAAGAGGTAGCACAATTGAGGATCAAGTTTCACTTGTTCACAAAGGAATTTGCAGCAGAGGAGGTAGAAAAGGTAAGTACGGTTGGTTCACAAGGAAAATCACCTAAGCACGATGACTCTGAAAAGGAGATAAAATATCTAGATAATCAAGCGGCGAGTTTCCAAGCCAAGGGCCAAGAGTCTAAACAAGAAAATTGGTACTCTGGTCTAGGAAATCAAGGTTGGAACTATTATAAAGATAACCACTATAATTGATCTGGGTATATAGATCGGAGTAGAGGAAGAGATGGTGATTAGAAAATAAAAGATGATTACAAAAATGATATAAGTGGCCTTTATGTTCCTCCTGGGAGCTGTGATGCTCATTCGAGTAACTTTAGAATAGAGGACGTGTTTTCTAAAGTGTTAAAAGGGTAGAGAAGATAGATGATTACCTTAAAGAGATTTAAGTAGATATTTCAGGGATGAGTCAGAAAGTTCAATCATATGCTACTGCCATTAAACAGCTTGAGTAGCAGTTTGGTCAGATTTCATCCACTGTGAATCAACATCAAAAGGGTACATTTCAAAGCAACACTGTTCAAAATATGAAAAATAATAGCATTAGTTGGAGATTACCGCTAGGAGTAGTAAAATGGCTATCGATCCGCCTATGCCCATGGTTATTGAGAATGATGTTGAGCTAGTGATAATCGCTAATACGAAAGTAGCCGAATTTGAAAATCAAGTTGATGATGAGAAGGAAACCAAAAAGCCACCTTCAATTACTAAAAAGGAGGCTAAGGCTAAAAAAGGAAAGGAAAAAAAGGTACCATAAGTGTTGACTCCCATTCCATATTCTCCTCCTCTTTTTTGGTAGAGATTGAAGAACAGATCTAAATAAGGAAAGTATCATAAGTTTATCTCCATGTTGAAGGAATTATCTGTGAACATCCATCTAGTTAAGGCACTTGAAAAAATGTTGGGTCATGCAAAGTTTATGAAGAATTTGGTGAGAAAAAAGAGGTAGGTGAGTTTTGAGACTATTGATAATGTGTATATCAATAGCTTCCCAATCTCTAGTTGAGAAGAAGGAATATCTTGGATCTTTCATGATTCCATGCACCATTGGGTTTTTTAACTTTGCCAAAGCTTTGTGTGACCTAGGTGCTAGCATAAATCTGATGTCGCTAGCAGTATATAGATAGTTAGGGTTGGGGTAACCCAAACCAACTTTGATGACACTTCTTAAGGTGGATTGCACTGTAAAGAAGCTTGTAAGGGTTTTATTTGATGTTTTGGTAAAGGTTGAGTCCTTCATTTTTCCAGCTGATTTTGTTATCCTTGATTATGAGGTTGATTTTAAGGTTCCCATTATCTTAGGGGGAATGTTACTTGCAACTGGAAGAGCATTGGTTGATATGGATACTGAGCAGTTGAAGTTTTAGTTAAATCATGAGGAAGTGACATTCAATGTATGCCAATCCATGAAGCAACCCAAGGATATGTGCATGATTTATGTTATTGAAATAGTTGACAAGGATGCATTGGTAGCTCCTCTTGAGGAGAGGCTTGGTGTTGAAGAACTGGTAGCAGTTAATATAAATTTTGAGGGAGATGACATCGAAGAATATGATGAGATAATGAGCGCACTAGCTAGTTCTGGTTCCTATACTTTTGCACCAGAAAAGTTTGATCGAAATTGAAGAATAGGGTTAGCCCATTGGCTAAGCCTTATATTAAGGAGCCTCCTTTCTTGGAGCTCAAAACCCTTCTATACCATTTTTTCTATGATTTCTTGGGAGCCAAAAACACTTTGTCGGTTATTATAAATGTTTATTTGGTTGAATGGAAAGTTGAGGCTTTAGTATCGATTTTGCATAAGTTAAAGAGTGCCATTGGATAGTCCATTATTGACATTATTGGGATTCCACCTGGAATATGCACACACAAAATCAAACTTGAGCCAGATTGTATTCTTAGTATTGAGCACCAACATAGACTTAATCTAGCTATGCAAAAGGTAGTCAAAAATGAGATCATCAAGTGGTTGGATGTTGGTGTAGTTTACCCTATTACCGACAACAAGTGGGTGAACTCGGTTCAATGTGTTCCAATAAAGAATGGAATCACTTTGGTTCCAAATGAAAAGAACAAACTTATTCCAATGAGACCGATTACTAGTTGGAAAATATATATGGATAAAAGAAACTTGAATGCGTGGACTGAAAAGGATCACTTTTTTATGTCTTTTATGTATCAGATGTTAGACCCTCTTGATGGCAGGGGATGGTATTATTTTCTTGATGGTTATTCGGGTTACAATTAAATTTTGATTTCTCCCAAAGAGCAAGAGAAGACCACTTTCACTTGTTCATCTAGGACGTTTGCTTTCAAGAGGATGCCTTTCAAACTGTGTAATGCACCAGCTACCTTTAAGTGTTGTATGATGTCCATCTTTTTTTATATGGCGGAATATACTATTGAGGTATTTATGGATGATTTTTCAGTTTTTGGTGATTCTTTCTAAGATTGCTTAGCCCATCTAGCTTGTGTTTTGAGAAGATGCAAAGATTGCAATTTGGTGCTAAATTGGGAGAAGTGCCATTTTATGGTCAAAAAAGGGTTAGTACTCTATCACAAAATTTTGAAGAAAGGTATTGAGGTCGACAAGGCGAAGATTAAGGTAATTGAAAAATTGCCTCCACCAATTTCTGTCAAATGTATTTGAAACTTTTTAGGGCATGGTGAGATTTAACGTATATTAATTAAGGATTCTACTAAAATTGCACATCTCTTCAGTAAATTGTTAGAGAAAGAGTTTGATGATGCATGTCTAAAGGTGTTTGAGTATCTAAAAGAGAAGTTAATTTTTGTGCCTATTATTAGTTCACCTGATTTGTCCATGCCTTTCAAGGTTATGTGCGATGCTAGTGGTGTGGCGCTAGGACCAGTCCTAGGACAAAGGCGTGAGAAGATTCTTCACCTTATATATTATGATAGGAAAGAACTTAATCCAGCTCAGAAAAATTATACTGTGACAAAACAAGAGTTCCTAGCTGTGGTTTTTGCATTTGGGTAATTTTGATCTTATTTGTTTGACACAGAAGTGATTGTGCATACTAACCACGTAGCTCTTAGGTACTTTATGGAAAATAAGGATGCAAAGACGAGATTAATTCGTTGGGTACTTCTGTAACAGGAATTTGACATTGAGATCAAGGATCGAAAGGGGACTGAAATTAAGTGAATGACCACTTATCATGAATTGAAGAAGAGGCAATGCTTAAACTGAAAGATGAGCTTTATATTGATGATACTTTTCCAGATAAACAGGCATTGGCGGCATCGCAAGACTTGATTCCATGGTTTGTGGTTTTTGACAATTATTTGGTGAGTAATGTGGTACCTGGGGAGCGATTATTTCAGCAGCAAAAGAAGTTTAAAGATGATGTCTAAAAAATTTTCTAGGATGAGCCATACTTGTTTCAGATTTTTACAGACGGACTGATCTATAGATGTGTCCCAGAGATAGAAATGGTGAGTATTTTAGAGGCATGTCATTCATCCCCAATTGGGGGTCATCATACTGGTACACCAAAGGCTCATAAGATTTTACAATGTGGTTACAATTGGCCCACTATTCATCGAGATGCTCATGACTATGCAAGTGTTACCAATGCCAAATACAAGGGAAAATATCACAAAGGCAAGAGGTACAATTGACCTTGATTCTAGAGATTGAGTTATTTGACTTGTGGGGTATTTATTTCATGGGTATATTCATGATATCATATGGTATGAAGTATATCTTTGTTGCTATTGGTTTTGTTTTAAAGTGGGTGGAGGCGGTTGCACTTCTAAACAATGAAGGGAAGAGTGTGACAGCTTTTCTGAGGAAGAACATATTTTCTTGATTTGGTACACCAAAAGCCATCATCAATGATGGGAGTTTTCACTTTTGTAATCTCTTATTCAAGGCCATGCTTGAAAAATATGGTGTGAAACATAGGGTGGCAACACCTTACCATCCTTAGTCAAACGGGCAAGTTCAGGTCTCTAATTTTGAGATCAAGTCCATTTTAGAAAAGACTATGAATGAGAATAGAATAGATTGGGCCAGAAAGTAGGATGATGCATTATAGTCTTACCCAAAAGTGTTTAGGACTCCTATTGGATCTTCTCTATATCAGCATGTGTATGGTAAGGCATTCCACTTGCCTGTTGAACTTGAGCATAAGGTACTGTGGTCTCAAAAGGTTGAATTTGGCTAGGAATGATGCGACAAAGTTGAGGCTTGAGCAGTTGAATGAGATGGATGAATTCCTTCTTAAAGCATATGAAAATTTAGCCTTGTACAAATAGAAAATGAAGGCATACAATGACCGAAAGATCGAGAAAAGAGAGTTCACTTCTGGTGATATGGTCCTATTAATCAAGTCAAAGCTGAAGTTATTTCCTGGCAAGTTGAGGTCAAGATAGAGGGGTCGTTAGCATGTGGTGATGGTGTTTCCTTATGGCCCTGTTGATTTTGAAAATAATGAGGGCTTGAAGTTTAAAGTGAATGGCCAAAGGGTGAAGCATTACTTCGGTGATGTTGAAGGGGACAAGCTGATTTTTGATGTGGTTCTTGATAAATTTTGATTAATCAAGAACACCCAAATCGTTCCATGATGTTAAATCAGGCGCTACATGGGAGGCAACCCATGGGTTAGTTTAGTGAAGTTTGAGTACCCAAATTTGCCACATCGTGTAGAGATATTAAATAAAGTGTTTCTTGGGAGGCAACCTAAGGATTTTGTACTTATTTTACTTTTATTTGTAATGTATGATATAGGGTAATGTATGTTGAAGTGTGTCGAGATGACTCAAAAAAGAACTTGGGAATTGGATCAAAAAAATAAATCACGAGCTCAATGAAAGACCATTAAAAGATCTAACGATCGTGGTTTCTGTCGTTTGCACGAAACCCAGAGACCAATTTTTGGAGATGGTCCAATAATTAATTACCAATGACCGTTCCAAGAAAGAACGATCGTGGAATCCATTGTCTGACCAAACTCCTAAAAATCAACTTCTCGGATATGGAACTGACGAGTTTGAGGAATGACCATTGCATCATACAACGATCATCCTTAAGCTTCATCTATTCCCAGGTAAGTTTTCTAAGGCTCCGAGGAACAATGGTATTCAATGATCAGAGCAACAACCAAAAATCTTAAGGATGAGTCATCTGTTGGATCTTATAATTTCTTTTTAAATTTTACCCGACCTGACTCGACTATCCCAAAATCCATTTTAATCCCCAATACACTACCCAATCTTACTATTCAATCATTCAAATAAAAAAACATACCCAAAATTTCTAGATCACTGCACAGAACAAAACAACAACTAGGTTTTCCCCTAGAATCTCAAGTGATTTTGACTAATCTTAGAGCATACTCCCTCAATTTCATGAACTCTTTGCAATATAAAATCACTTGCACTCTCTTTAAAGTATGTAATCATTCATTCTCTCAATTGTTGTTATGCTTAAAAATTAATTTGAATAGGGTTATACGTACATATTTGATTGTTGTACATTTGCATAGTTAAGTTCAGAGGGAGTTTTGTTAGTGCATCCATTTCATATTTTCTAACTGTGAGTTTTTGAGTAGTGGAGGTGGTAGCAGTGAAGTCTAAGTAACCCCATCTTGTTAAATTAGGGTCAAAATTTTAAACCTGCATCCATTGCATAGTTGCTAACTGTGAGTTTTTGAGTAATAGGTGTGGTAGGGGTGAAGACTAAGTAAACCCATTATGTCAAATTAGGGTAAAAATTTTAAACTTAACTTGTTTAAAAGAGGTGCATACTCAACGATGTAACCAACAGCCATTGTTTCTTGGAACATTGTTGGTTAGATCGCTATGGGGGCCAAAAATTAAGGTTGTAGGATTCTATTAGATGAGAACATCCAATAATCATTAGTTCTACCAATGAGTCATTAGTAGTGCTCGTCTACTATGAACACCCTTAGGAAATTTGAGAAGGTCTGTTGAAGAAAGGGCATATGGGTTGCATTGTGGTTGCTATTTGTTCGGGTAGTGTCATTAGTACATGTGCTACGTTTTCTATTAATATTGTAATGCCATTGCTTGATATCTTTGTATCATGGTGAGTAGTTTTGTTTATACACACAGTGATGTTGGTTTTGATTGTAACGCACAAGGTTGAATATGATTAAGGTACATGCAGGCTAATCTTGTTTTTTTACAATGTGACTGTTGTAGGACTCCTAGTTTTCTCTTGGTTAAGGGTTGAGTGTTTTGTTGTTTTGCTTTTTTTTGATTTGTTCGTCTAAGGACATGAAAATATTCTAAGTTTAGGGTCTTGATGTGTAATGCTTTTACGGCACTTTCGACGCTTAAAATAAGGAAAATATTCTAGTTCAAAGGTACATTTATGTGGGTATGATGTGTTTTTAGGTATTTGCAGGTGCAACAGGTCTTGAGAAGTAAAGTACAGAAAATTGGACTCAGGTGGATCAGACGATCCTTCCAGCGGTCCTTGGAGCTATTGACGATCATCCGATGCACCTGTTGGATGAAGCAGAGAAGGTTAAACATAAGGAGCTTCAGCGACAAGCATCCCACAATCGTTAGATTGATCGTGGGAGAAAAGTCCAGCAATAGTGAAAGTCCAAGGTATTAGCAATAAATAGATAGAATGATCATCTTTGGAAAGAACAAGCTCATCCTAAGCATAGTCCCAACAAACATCCGAAAGTTGTCAAAGAATCATCCATCTAGCAACGAACATAAGGAACGATAGTTGGATCACACTGTAATAGTCCTATCGTTCGTTCGAGGCGCTGACACTGCAAATCCTATATTGTTTAGGACAGGAATTTTTTATATATATAAATGCTCTTGTTAGATGTTATGTTTTATTTTATGTTCTATTACTACTTTTGAGGCATATACTTATTCTTATGAGTTATAAACATCGATTTTTAGGGTTTTTATTCAAAGTTGATATTCATGGTTTTTCATGTTTTTCTTTGTAAGTGCATGATTATGTTTTATTATAATAATGAGTAGCTAAACACCACAACTATGATTGTGGGAACCATGACGGATTAACAGAGTAGGGGATTTTAGTACGAGGTGTTTTGAAGGGTGTTTGGCGTGTATTGTTGTTCTCTTTGCTCTGACTACTATCTGACGGAGGCTTATGTTAGAACTTGTCTTATCCTTACTCGCAATGAAAGAAGTTGTAAAGGATAGGAAAAGGCAATTAACAGCGAGACTTGGAGCTATCAAACTCTACTTAATAGCTTGAGCTGATAAATTAGGATAGCTAATCTTGGATCCAAGATAGGGGCTAGTAGGGCAAAACCGATAAGAGGATAATAAGTTATTGAGGATGGTCATCTAATAGGGGTGTAAATTCGTTTACATGAACATAACCTATCGATTCTGCATGCCAAGCGCTAGGGGAGATCAATAGTATGAAGAATCTATGGAGTTATGAAGTTATGGGGAACACAGACCTAGTGCCTCTCATCTACTGATTACAAACTCAACGAAATCAACAATTATTACTATTTGAAATCATAATTCAAAAGCCCCATCCCCTTAACTGGAAATTACTTATTGATTGTTTAGATAGTCACTTTGATTGAGATTTTTGCGTATTCCTCGTGAGATCAACTCCAACCTAGTTGGGTTCTATATTTGGAACAACAACCGCTTTATACTTTTATTGGAGCTGTAATTTGGGCGACATCAGAAGACCTAGCCTTAACAAGGAAAAAACATGCTCGGGTGCCAAAATATCATGCCTAACCAATTGGTTAGCTAAAGACTAAACCTCAAAGGCCAAAGGTCGCTATCGATTCAAAAGATGACTCAAGCTCCCCACACTCGCCGTCTTCCGATTCATGGCATCGGCTACCACATTAGCCTTGCCTGGATGATATAGAATAGTGAGATCATATTCCTTAAGCAACTCAAACCATAGACGATATCTCATATTAAGATCTCACTGGGTGAAGAAGTACTGAAGGCTACGATGATCGAAGAAAATCTCACAATGGAGTCCATACAAGTAATATCGCCACAATCTCAACACAAAAACAACTGTGGCCAATTTCAAATCTTGAGTAGGGTAATTCTTCTCATGAGGCTTCAACTGTCGAGAAGCATAGGGAAACACCTTAGCCTCGTGTATCATTACACCACCCAAGCCAACTCAAGAAGCATCACAAAATACAATGAAACCTACGCCCTCCTTGGATAAGGTCAATATAGGAGCTGAAGTCAACAATTCCTTGTGCTTTTAAATGCTCTCCTTACAAGAATTCGACCACTGAAAAACAATCTCCTTCTGAGTCAACTTGGTCAAAGGAGCCACAATAAAAGATAAATCCTACACAAGGTGCCTATAATAGCCTGCTAACCCAATTAAACTCTGAATCTTTATATGAAAAGTAGGTATAGCCTAATCACAAACGGCCGTTATCTTTGTTGGGTCGATCATAACACCATATTCGGTCACTACATAACCCTAGAAATAAATAGAATCCAACTAAATATTGTAATCTCTGAAGTGGAGCCCTCAAATGCCTTACATGGTTGGCCTCATTCTTGGAATAAAATAAGATATCATCGATGAATACGATCACAAAAGAATCAAGATAAGGTCGAAGTACTCAGTCCATCAACTCCATGAATGTTTTTGGGGCATTGGTCAACCTAAAAGACAAGACCAAAAAGTCATAATGACCATATAGCATCCAAAAATTGTCTTCAAAACATCAAAATCTCTAATCCTCAACTGATGATAACCAGATCTCAAGTCAATCTTAGAAAACACTGAGGCACCCTAAAGCTGATCAAATAAATCAATAATGTGAGGAAGAGAATACTTGTTCTTGACTATCACTTTGTTCAATTGTCGATAGTCAATACACATGCGCATTGATCCATTATTCTTCTTCGTAAATAATACGAGAGCACCCCTAGGAGACATACTACGCCTAATGAAACCCTTACTCAACATATCTTGTAATTGCTAATTCAATTCCTTCAACTTAGTCGAGGTAATCCTATAAGGAGGAATTGAAATGAGCTTGGTACCCGACTCAATATCAATGGCAAAATTGATAACTTGATCTGGAGGCATACCAGGTAAGTCCGTAGAAAACACATCCTAGAACTCTCTAACAACTCGAACAAAATCTAAAAGAGGGGGTGAAGCAACACTAGTATCACGTACATAGGACAAATAAGAAAGACACCACTTTTCTACCATGTGACGAGCACATAGAAAAGATATAACCCCTTTCGGACCCAAATTAGGAGTACCCTTCCATGCTAATCTTAGCACACCTGGAGTAGCTAAAGTCATGATCTTGGCAAAATAATCAAAACCGCATGATAAGGAGCTAACAAATCCATATCCACAATAATATCAAAATTAACCATGTCTAGGATAATCAAGTCTACCTAAGTCTCACGCCCCACAAAGATCACCACACATGATCGATACACCTGATCCACCATTAAAGAATTGCCTATGGAGGTAGAAACATGAATAGGCTTAGTAAAGGGCTCACATGCATCATCAAAACCAGTAGCAAAATATGTAGACACATTGGAGAATGTAGACCCAAAGTCAAATAACACAGAAGTAGGACGATGGCAAATAGGAATGATACATGTGATAACTGCATCAGAGGCCTCCATCTCAGGTCTCCCAGGAATTGCATAGCACTATCCATGCTCGCTCCCAGCCTGAGCAGCCCTATGTTCACTACTATAAGCTCCATGAGCTCCACCTCGAGCAACTCCAAAAATACCCCTGCTGCCTTTTGAACCACCTCTAACTACAAAAATAAGAGTAGGACAAAGTTAAAGTTGAGAACCTTGTTGGGCAAGACCCAATGCATGTCAAGGGAAATTCCTCATGCAATGTCACGGATTATGCTATAAGAAACAATCTCTCCTACCTGAATCACACTGAGAGGGAAAAAATGAAGTAGGACACCATTCATACCCTAAAGAACCAGAACGAGAACCTTTACCTGCATGACCTGATCTCTGGCTATATAAAGCCTCAGAAACCATCGATCTACTACTCAAACTCTATAAAGCTACCTGAACTAGTCTGCCATGGTAACTATGAGAACTCCTGCCAGAGAAATCCCTATATCGGGATGCATGACCACTGAACTCACCTTGTTGGTAGATCCTCTTAGCACTACCACTTTGAGTTCCCAGGCAAATAGACTCAATCAACTTAGCATGATATACAATGCTCTTGAAAAAACCACCTGAAATCACAAGTAAAGTTTTCACCAACTGATAATAACCTACCAAGCCCTTAACAAACTTTATGATCCTCTCAAGCGCGTTAGAGATTTTAGCAGCGACATATCTAGATTGTGCATGAAAACATGTCTCATACTCTGCATTAGTCATAAAGCCCTGCTCTAAGTGATCAAACTCATCTCTCATCTAATCTCTCAAACTGTAGGGCATGAACCTCTCTAGAAAAGCATAAAAAGAATGTCGAAGAAGGAGAACACACTAGTCTACTACTGGCAAGACATCTCTAACACTTTCTATCCATGTTAGTCAGCTGGTAGGTAGTGTAAGTAATGCCATGGAACTCAAGGGATCTGAGGTTATGCAACCTCTCCTGGTAATCAAGTAGAAACTCATAAGGTCATCATCAATAGTACCACTGAACTTGTGAGTAGATAACCAAATAAATCTCTTAAACATCTTCTGATCATCAAAAGACTTCAGAGGACAAAAAGCAATAGGAGCAACAGTAAGCCAAGTTGGCAAAGCCTAAACACACAAGGTTACAAAAGTAGTTAGTTCTACACCTTGAGTCAAAAAGTAATAAGTAAGAGCCTACCCAGGCGACTGAATACATCATGTAGTCTAAGAACCACTCGGTGCACCCAATAGAATACCTACGTGGGGAATTCTATCCATATGGCTTAATAAATGAATCAACAAATCCTCAGCATTGGGGTAGTAACAGAACCCTGAGGAGCTTGAAGTAGTCCCGCATCCTCTGTATAATAATCCACCTCATTATAATCAATCTTAGGTTTGAGAAAGACTGTTTTAGCTTGTCCTCTAGCCAGAGAAGCTCCTCGTGCTCGACCTTTACCTCTAGCTCAGCCATAACCCCTGCCTCACCCTCTAACTGGGCTTTAATAGTAGGTGTTGGCTCATCATCCTCAACAATTCTGGATCTATTCCTCACCATCTATGCAGAAAAGAATGGAATACAAGTTTAGAATCTTAGATATGAATGTCATACACGATAGAGAGTCCAATTAGAGAAGTGTTTCTTAAAAATGTCCTATAGCCTCTCAAAGATAGAGATGGATGTCAACGTATCGATCTGTGAGACTCTATTAGACACCCTGCTCTTAACTTATGAGATCGGTGAACCTAGTGCTCTGATACCAAGTTGTCATAACCCAAAAGTTAAGGTCATAATGGCACCTACCCCGATCCAACCTTGGTAGGTAAGTCAAAAACCCATAACTGATAAGAAAATACTAAATAGGAAAGAGATAAGGTAAATATGATACTTCAAAAATGAAGTTAGGCGATAATCATAAATCTAAAATATCTGAAAGAAAATACAACTGAATCCCAAAACATGGCATCTTAAGTATAAATAGCATCTAAGACACTACTATAAATCTAAAAATACATCAATTTCTTCAAAAATCAAGTAAATCCATAAAAGAAAGATGGAGGTTGAGACAAGGCTCCAGACGGGGAGCACACCGAATCTCCGGATCAACTCTCACTACACAAATTAGCCATCATGGGTCACACTTGTACTGGGATCTACACCAAAAGAGCACATAAGTAGGAGTGAGTATGGCCCACTTATACTTAGTAGATATTATAGGTTGACTGATCAAAGTGGAAAACTAAATAAGTAAAGGATACTATAATCATGCTTCTACCTGCATACAAAAAAGTTTCCAAATGGTAGCTCACACCGTATCTCCTAAAAATTCTACAAGTATAATAATTGTATAAGAATAACTACAGATAAAGATATAAGAAGAACTAAACACACGACAATAAACAAGTAAGTAGAATACAATTGATGCAATGCAATAAAATTGGATGATGATGGGATGATAATGATATAAGCCATCGTGTGGCCTCGTATACACCTTCTGAGCTAAAGCTTCTAGGAAAGGACCCATGAGGGGTTCACAATCCATATACTTTCACAATCTCAATCAACCTTGTCACCAGAGATCTCAGTCAAGGGTTTTATAAAGTGTCTCAATCAACATTGCCGGCAAAGTCCTCGACCAAGGGTTTTACAAAATATTTCATTTTCATTCAAAATCAGTGATTCTTAGCAGTACCAATATCATGAATATATATGGATAAAATGAGAATGTAATGTTCATAACCAAATCAGTATAAAGATAAAACAATGATATAAATGAACTTAAAATCAACTCAATAAGTCAGTAATTTATGATATAAGACATCACATGGCACCCCTAGAAAAAATAGCCTTGAAAACATCAATAATATTAATTCAAGCACCTCTCTCAGGCATCATGATAATGATAGAGGCAAATAATGCTCACGTAAGGCCAATAATATCAAGTCAATCCCCCACACGGAGCATCACAATAATAAAAAAGGTAATGAATGCACAAATTAGGCCAGTAATATCAAATCAAGCTCTCTCACGGGCATCACAATAAATATAATCTCTCAAGTCAACAACAATATGCATATAAGCCCCCATACGGGAATCACGATAATGCTAATAACTCTCGAAATACGAATTCCACGACTAATTCCTCAATCCATAACATGCTTTACATGGATGGTTAACTACCCAGCCTAGTCTGAAGAAAGTTAAGCCATTACCTACATCAAATCACTAAAACTCTAGCCTGGATCCTTCAATGCAGAGCCTTTCCTCCATGAGTGGTATCAAAATAGACTAAATCTAACAAACATGTAATCTACACGTCAAAAGGAGCCCAACGATATCCATATTGGCTATATTTATTCAGGATCAAAAAATAGTTCGAAAATTAGCTCAAAATCAAAAAGGATAAATTTGGAATTTTATTTAAGAATCATATTACCCATATCAAGAGGAGTCTAAATCTGTAAACCCAACTAAAAACAAATTAAAATCAGACTTTAAATCAGAGTAAACCAATTTTATAGTTTACCGGGTAAAAAACCTAAAATCCAAGTTTGAAATTATGATTTTAATGTTATTTTAAAGATAAAATCAATAGGAAAAGATGTAAATATGAATTTTGAACTTACCCACACAAATTTGATAAAAATCTCCTTTGAAATTGCCAAAACCCAAAGTCTCAAAGATGAAAAATGGTGATAATCATGAAAATAGGAGAAATATACTATTTTGATGAACAGTACCTCGCAAATGCGATCAACCATTTGCATTCACGAGGGTTAACATTGACTGGACATTAAAGTATTCTTCACATTTATGGTCAAGCCTCTGCATTTTCTAAGGCTACTGAGCTAGACCCATCATGATTGTGAAGGTCTGGTCGCAAACACAGTGAAGACCACCCAACTCGATCCCCAGGATTACTTCGCGAACGCGACCACTACCCAGCATTAGCTATGATTGATTTTTGGCAACCTTTGATAAATACGGTCCCATCATCGCGTACATGATGAACTAAATTTTCCTTTTCTATGTTCATAGCCACGAGGCCACATTTGCGAAGAAGGATTTTATTGGCACTAGATAGCAGAAAACCAACATTTGCACAAGATTATAATGTCTTTGAACGGACCCTCAAGATTCTTTTTGGATCCCACAGAAGCAATATAAATATACTACTATGCTATTTTTGATCTTCCAGACTTAATGTAACCCTCAAATTTTTGAAAAGATATTATTTATAATGAATTAGCCCCCGGACCCCTTTGAAGCTTATTTTACTAGTTTTCGACTAAAGACTTAAAACAAAATATAATGAATTGAGACCTAAACTAACTAAGCTACTATCCCAAAATCAATATTTTGAATCTAATGGAACTGACCATATCACCATCTGATGCTTGGATCCCAAAATATTGATTGAAATTAAATTAGACATCTGTAAAGCCTTTAAGGACATCAAACTCACTCAAATCACTCCCAAGTATATCAGAGACCATGCCAACCAACCCCACAACTTATAAATAGAATATATTAACTACATAAAGGGTAAAATATTCAAAACACAGCAAAAGTTAAAATTCAAAACTATCGTTGTTACAACTTCAAACATTGATAGTAGGAAGATGGGATAATTTTGTTTTCATGTATCCAAGGCCTTCCAAGCAACATATTGTATGAATTTTTTACATCTACCATATACATCCACAAACATGTTTCTAAATCTTTGATGTGGATCTTTAACTTGATAGAACCTATGACCCTTTGCCCCTTTGATTGAATCCTTGAACCATCAAGCTGCTTTCTGTATGTTCTTCAATTGTGATGCCAAGCATCTTCATTGTATGAATAGGAAGAATGTTATATCCATATCTAGTGTTAATTAAGATTTTATTTATCCTCTTAAGTATATGTCCCACTATATATAAAGGGAGATTGTATAATGTTTCACCAAAAAAGAATGTCATCAACTGTAAATGTGAATTTGGTATCACACATATGAACTTCTTGTAAATGTGATTTATAAGGATTTTTAAACAATGAAGGAGTAATAATTTATAGGCTTCCATTTTTTGTTTCTTCTTTGTCAGTATTAAATCATGATGCCTCACTGTTCTCTGAGAAATTCTCGTATGGAACTAACTCGATAAGAATTCCTCCAAAGTCACATAATGTTAGGTTTCTAGTGGTAATGCACCCTACTTTTTACCTTTTGGATGCTCAACTAATTTCTACTTTCTTGGTCTCCTCACCATTCTTCTCCTAGTTGGTTGTTTAGATGATTATTTTCATGGACTTGTCTTTGTAGCATCTTCATCTAGTCGCTAGAATCCAACCTTCATCATTGTCTTCATCAATTTGAGATTGTGTTGCTCCAGTTGCTCTTCTCCATGCTCCTCAAAGTTGTATATTTGGACCAGATAGATCAATCCAAATAAGATAGAGATTTGATTATAACTTGTCTTCTCATCATCAAGTACAATCTTCTTTTCAATAGCTAGTTGTATAACTCCGTCCTTGAAGACAAAACACTTCTCAAAAGAGTGATCCACAAGCATATGATACTTACAATAGTTTGGATCATTAGTTCTTACACCTTTATTCAGTCACTTTATCTTTGGTAACTTAATGATATTTACCTCAAGCAATTTATGAAAATTTTTAGGGTATTCCCTTTCCTATATCTCCTTCAAGGTTAACTTTTAATGTAAGTGTTTTTCAAAGTCAGTTGGTTTTACACTCTTATTCTTGCTCAGCTTTGTAGTAAACTTCATAGTGACCTACTAAGGTTTAAAGATTCTTTACTCCCATTCATAGAAAAAACCCTGCTCCATGTCTTAGATTACTACTTGTCTTTTTCTTTTCAAGGGTCATAAAAAGACATCACTTCTTTTCCAGCAGAAGACATGCTGAACTTCATGTCATGAGCATGGTTAGCTAAATCTTTAAAGTATTTTGGCTTAATTCCTTGTAAGATGTAGAAAATATCTCAATGTATATCTTGGCTACACATTTATATTCTAAAGCTTCTCTAAGCCTATCTTGCAGTTTAAGCTTGCAATTCATCATCAATTAATGAAGTCGATGATCAATTCATCTTTTCTTTAGTGATTATTTGTGAGTTCTACCATACCCACGAATGCCTTATCTTATAAAAGCAATTGAGTAACCTATTCTCCAGTTTCTCTAAACTATCGATGGAATTAGTCTTGAGATATGTGTACCAATCAAAAGCATTCCCTTTATGGGAGCGGACAAGCTTCTTACCAAGCTAGTCTTCAAAGGTCCCAATATTGTAACATGTGTCGACAGACAGTTGAAATATGATAGGTTGATAATCAATATGCATCTTGATGTTATCGATTCTTGCAATATAAAGCTTGGTGCATATAAGGAGAAACTTAACAACAAATTTATACAGATCTTTAATAGTCCCTTTGATAAACTTTTTCAGCTGATTAAGTGCAATCATGTCTTCAAAATATACTAAAATTTTATTTGTAGGTTGTGTTTGTTTCATGGGAGGTTCAGTCTCTTAAACTTCTAGACCATTTCCATATGTATGACTAGATTCTCTGTTTACTAATCCATACATCTTATGCATCAACTTGTCGATTCGAGCATCTTGATAATGTACATACTTGGTCAAATCATTAATCACCTTTATCACATTTGCAAGTTGCTCCTCCATAGATAAAGCATCAGTAACCATCATTTGCATGATTGTTGGAGATATTAGAGAGCAACCTGTATTATCACACAAATTGATCTTTGACAGATTCATGTTATATGGTGCAGTAGAGAGGATCCATTGATTGAATCATTATGTTTTTCATGGAAGAGTTCTAAGACCTAGAGAGCTTAAGTAAAGATAAAGTCTGCTTAATCATTTTAGCCACATTGCTTTCTCCTACTGAAGTATTTGTAGAGGAGCTTGCTCCTTTTGGAGATGAAGATCCAAAAACTAGAGTTAACGTGGATGACACTTGGAGTGTTTGTTGTTCTAGCATGCTAGACACTCTTCTCGTAATAAGTTTGAAACTTCCAAAGATAACACCAATGATGCTTTCTACTTCAGCAAAGAACTTAGAGTAAATAACCTTAGGGTAAGTTGATTGGGAGTTGATCTTCATGAAAACCATTTTCATGTTCTTAAACCTTGATGATTGAAAAGCTAATATGAGAGGTAAAGATTGCCTCACAGGGCATATCAGAATTTGTAGATAGTAAAATTCACGTCAAGAAAATAATTATCAAGGCACAAAAATATTGTGATAATTGTAGTATTTGATTTCAATAATGCTACAATCACTATGAATTATTTAATTCTTCTTTAATTTGGAATATAAATTCAAGGGATTTTGAGCTTGATTTTGAATCTTAATGAATTTGGTCTTGACTTGTACTTAAATTCAAGGGCTTTTGAGCTTGTTCTTGAATCTTTATTTGGATCTTGAACTGTATTTGAATTTGGATGCTTGAATTCTTAAACTTGAAGATTGTAGAAAAATCTACGATGCTTGATCGACGAGTTCTCTCTGGCTTCTTATTATAATTCTGGTGGATTTTCTAAATTATAGAGACCCCTATTTATTATTTTAGAATGGATCAGTTGTGATGAGGACAAACATAATTTAGATAATCAGATTTAAGTGACATGGTGTTATATGATTGGTCGGAGCATGTCACTTGTATATGTGACACATTTTTATTGGCCTTTTGTAATGACCTATTCCATCGTTACTGAATTATCTGTGGTAAAGAAATGAAATTTCTTAATTTTCAATCTCCATTATGAATTTGAGTCACCAATAGAAAATATTTTGTTTATTGTACCAAATCAAGCTTTCAGGCTAAGATTTGAGCTTTCTGATGGGTATAGATAGATCTAAACTCAATGAAATTTATTTGTTGATGAGTATTAAAATCAACTCCTTAGTGTGGAAGTGCATTGGGTATGAACTAAGGTATGCGCTTCTATAGCGGGAATTTTCCCACTAAAGCGGGAGTCAACTTTTGCCAATCCTGCCATAGCGGGTGGAACCTGCTTTAGAGAGGCTGTTATAGCGAATAGGGCTGCTATAGCGCGATATGGAGCTGATTAATGTAGAAAATATCCCAAAAATATTATTTTCATTCCATTCTCATTTTGGGCATAACTGTGGTGATTTAGGGCGATTTCCACCTATTTTCCATCAAAACTCTTCATAAAGGTAAGTTAATCACTCCCATTAACTAGTTTTTCAATTATTAACTCATAGAATCACTAGTTTATATGTTTTGGAGAGGATTTAGCTTGACCTAACTATTTTTTTTTGGGTGCAATAGGGTGAATTAGGTATAAAACCCTTGGGTTTTGGTTAAAAATTGTTAAGTTACTCTTGCATGGCTATACTTCACCATTGTAACCATGAAATTGGTAAGATTAAGGTGGAATGATGATCGAAACCCTAGAATGGAAGGAATGATCATGAATTTGGCCTTGGGGTTTTATGATTAGGTTATAATCCTTGATATTGTTAAGTTATTTAGTTGATTATACGTTCTATTGATATTTTTAGGCCACACTAAAGTCGAGGTTGTAAGAAAAGGAAAAGCTCAAGTTTGTTAGAGCATTTCGGGCTTGGATTGAGGTAGGTGATGGTTTAACATAGTTGAAACCCAATTTACTTTATGTGTGCATGATAACCATTCTTTCGTATGCTTGTTACAATGCATGTTCAAGGAAAGTGAATAAATATTTGATATTCTAAGTTTTAATCACATGCAATGAACTTATGTTAAAAGATTGTTAGTTTTACAAGTGTGATTATTGTTATCATTGTGATTGTGATTGTTGTGATATCTATTGATTATTATGAGATGAACCGGTATATGGACATTTTTGCAAGATTGGTTGGTATAAGGTTGGCAGGCATTTTATGTCTGGGATTTGGTACATGGACAATAGCTCATCCCCTGTAGGCTATGGATAATAGATGACAGTAAGACCCTTAGCGTGTGTATACAAGGGATAGGTGAGTGTGACGGTTCCTTGAGTGAACCGGGTTTATGTGTTGACTTGTTATTTTTGGCTCTTTGAGTGAATCGAGTTTATGTGTTGACTTGTTATAATTTGTTCCTTAAGTGAATCGGATTTATGAGTTGACTTGTTATATTTTGTTTCTTGAGTGAACTAGGTTTATTTGTTGACCCAATAATTGGTTCCTTAAGTGAACCGACCTTACGTGTCCACTTGTTAAAAATGGTTTCTTAATGAACTGGGATTTATGATTATTAACATAGTTATTGTTGGATATGGATCTCTGAATGGTCTAGGAAAAATTATAAGAGACTAGTATAACTCTTCAGATGTCTATTTACTTGTGTATTTGAGACATGGTCAGTATTTGCAGTTGAGTCATGGTTTGTTGACTTGGGTTCTTGTTTGTAGTCATGGTCTTGACTTGAGTTGATATCCATCCTGACTTATACTTGACTAAATTTCTATGGTGTTGTTGAATAAGGGTAAGTGTCATAAGCTTGAGGTAAAGTTATATGGTAGGTGTTCATGGTTGGGCTTGTGTTACTAAGTTATGGTGCTTGTTCACATATCTTATTTTGGGTTGGCTGATAACCCTACCAGTACACCATTGTTTCATGTGTGCTGATACAACACATGTTTTTCTTTTTATTAAGTGTAGAGCATCTTCCGATGACTACTTCAATACCTCAGCTGTAGAGCGGATGGCATTAGAGCTCAAGGGTGAGATACTCCTTACGAGTTTCCATGGGTTCTTCACTTTGTTCCTGTCTAATTTTTTTGGACTTGGATATTTCCTTCGTTTTTGGGTTGAACCCATTTCATTGACATTTATAGTGTTTTAGTATAATGGCTTTCAGATTCTAGGGAATTGTTTTAGTATTTTTTTTTATGTATTTGATATTTCATTTAGTATTTTGGAGACATTATTTTATTTAATAAAAATAGTTAGTAGCCTTAATTTGTCTATGTTTTGGGGTTATATGGTTCTCCCACCGAATAATTAGTGTGGGTGACACTCATTGAGGGTTTGGGTCGTAACAAAGTTGGTATCATATCCCTTGGTTTATTTATCTCGTTATACCATAATGGGTCTAGTAGAGTCTTGTGGAACGGTACGAAGATGTCTGTACTTTTCTTCAAGAGGCTACAGTACTTTAGGAAACTATTATTTACTTTCTTCTTTCATGCAATAACTTGATTCCAATTTGTATCTGACCCTCTTCATTCTTTTGTCCACAAATGGTGAACACTAGAGAAAATGGATCATGAGACACAGCCCCCACAACAGCAGCTCCAGCTATGGAAATGGCAATTCAGGGATAAGGAAAGCGTAGGGGAAGGGGATGATAATGAGCAACACCTGCTAGGGGTGGATCTTGGGTAGCAGATAATCCGGCCCGTCGGAGGTCAATGACACCTCTCCTACTCTAGGATCATTATGAGGAGGTTGAGTTTATGAATGAGGATGTTATAGAGCATGAGGAGGTGGCGCTAGTTAGGGGTGCAACACTTTCTCGATATCTTTTGAGATGATTCAGTAGGTACTTTCTTTCCTAAGAGGGTTGGCTAGTACTGGGGCTACCCCTGCTATGCCTGCTTATCAGTTTATAGGTGTTTAGCCAACTATTATAGCTGCTCCTAGGATGGTGAGGCCTTCGGGACTAAGATTTTCCCTCACCAGTGTTAGGTCCTATCATAACTGGGACTGAACATGACATGCTAACTAAGTTCCTTAAGATGAAACCTCTTACTTTTATTGGCTCTGATACTGAAGATGCATCTAAGTTCATTGTTGATTGTTAAGAAAGGCAACAGAAAATGGGTATTGTTGAGGAGCATGGTGTTGAGTTTGTTACCTTCTAGCTGTAAGGTGATTCAAAGCAGTAGTAGACGGCTTCTTTGAAGTGTCGATCTCCATCTTTACCTCTATTAACATGAGCTCAGTTTCACACCCTATTTCTGGAGAAGCATGTACACCGTACTCTTTGTGATCACAAGAAGGGTAAGTTTCTAGCCCTTGAGCAGGGCAATATATCTGTTGCGGCCTATGAGGCCAAGTTTCATACTTTGTCCTGTTATGCTACTCAGTTACTTGTTAGAGAGGGTGAGAGAATTCATTTGTTTTTTAAGGGGGCCTGAACACTAACTTGCAAGTTTTGTCTGTTCATATAACTTCTACTATAAAGACCTTTAATGAGGTTTTTGATTATGTGAAAAAGGTATAAGGGGTCAAGAAAGTTTGTCAGGTAAAGGTTTTAGCAAAGAAGTCCCAAAATAAGGGTAACTTTGGTGGTTCTTATTCCAAGGGTCATAGCCATCAAGCTTATGTGGCTCACCCTATTGAGTCAGATCTGTCAGTTTCTATAGGGGGTTAGTTTGGGGCTATTCAGCAACCCTCGGTTGCTATAGTTCAAAAGGCTTCTTATTCTTTGGCCAACAGGCCATCTCTAGATTGAGGTTCCTATACTTGGGGTGCTATGAGGTACCTCAAGAGAGAGTGTCCTTAGAGATAGGGTATTTTACAGGGCCAGTAGAAGGCTAGAGCTATGGTTCCTATTGGTAGAGGTGGTAGAGGTTATAATAATGGTAAAGGTCGTCCACAAGGTGGGCGAGATAATCATCAGAGAGATCGTGGTAGAAATCACGGGGGTGGTGATATAGGGAAGAGTAGAGCGCAACCTATTAAAGAGGTTCTTCTAATGTCGTTATTACAGGTTCTATTCTTCTCTATGACCGGATGGCTATTATTTTGTTTGATCCTTGGTACCACTTATTCTTAGTATCTATTAGAATTGCCTTGATTTGTTATATACTAGACTTTCCTGTTTATGTGGCTACTCTAGTTGGAGACTTTGTGATAGTGAACCATGTGTATCGTGCTTGTTTTGTCATGTTCATGGGTTTTCAGACTTTGGTAAATTTTATAATCTTGGATATGCTGGATTTTGACATTATCCTGGGTATGACTTGGCTATCTCCGTATCATATTGTACTAAATTATAATACTGAGACTGTACCTTTAGAGATTCCTAGGATGGATAAATTAGAGTGGGAGGGTGTGTATATGTAACAAACCAGATCGTCGTTACACTAAAATAAGAGGTAAAACCTTCGCCAAATTTTCTCTTAGACAATTTTTAAGAAATTCAAAGCTAACCTAGTGTTGGATGATTTCTGAGGGTGTACTAGTCTAAGGAAATCTGGTAATAATGTGAGCATTGGTGTGGTCATTTGACTTGATTTTTAGATAGATGATGAGTTTAGGAAGTCGTAGCACTTTTCCGCACATAAAACAGAGTTATAGAACTCCGGTTATAGAGTTTATCATGGATGGGTTAGTTCACGATGTCGTATTTTGAGGAATATGTTGTAAAATGGAAATAATTGGGGAAAGTCCCTGAGTTTCTACCTCAAGATTGCTGCAGCAAAAAAGGGCACCACTGCAGCAGTACCACTGCAGCAGAATAAGTACCACAACAATAGTAGCCTGCTATTCGTCATGAACCACAGCAGCGGTAAAATGCAGTGTTTTTATAGTTTTTAAACCAAAATCACATTTTCATTCCCCACTTTCTGAAAAAAAAAACAAAAAAAACAAGGCTCTAGGCAACGCGGTTTTCTACAAATTTTCAGAAGTTTCCATCTTTGGAGGTAAGTTCCTTACATCTTAAACTTGAATTACTTCTTAGAATCACTAAATATCATTACAAAACATGTTCATGGTGGGAATTGGGGTTTATCCCTAATTCATGAACTTAATGCAAATTTATTAGAATGAGTATAAAATATCTAGATAACGGTTCTAGGGTGTTTGAAATACTAATTGTAGTAGAATCATGCTTGTTCATGCCAAATAAAGTAGGGTTCATGAGTTTTAAGGAATAGAAATCCCTAAGATAATGAACTAGGGAAATTTTATGGTTAAAATTATTGATTATTGATCCCTAGTGGTTAAAAAAGAATGAAATGATTGAATTAGAGGTGTAACCTTGTTGTTATAAATTAAGAACAAGGCGAAGAGGAAGGAAAGGCAAGCTTGTGTCCTAGAAGTGAATTTGAGCAATGAATCGAGGTAGGTTATAGTTTATTATAGGAATTAGACTTTCTTGACTCTGTGGTTATATGTGAATTGAGTATTTGTGATTGCTTCTAAGCACTACTTGTGATTATTGATTGCATTTTCATATTCATACATATTGATGATGATGATGAGGATAAAGATATTATAATCAAGATATTAATGATGTTGTGTGATGTTTATGATATTATTGATGATGTTGATGAGATATAGAAAAGAAGAGATGATGCGCTCATCTTGTATTCATACATTTATTCACGTGCATTGAATATCCAATTATAATGAAGTGTAACCATACATAAATATGAGTCTATATTTCCTCTAAAATGAAGTGTTACAAATGTGTTGTTATCCTTGATTATGAGTTTTGTGATGATCAATGTTGTGTTTATTTGATTTGCTTATTTGTATGGTTTTGAGTTAAGTCTGCCTATGATGCCTACCAGTACTTGTTGATGTATTGATGCTACTTGTGCTCTTCTTTTTGTTGCGTACAGAGCATATTCCAGTATTTGTGAAGAGACCTCGGCTCTTTCCAGTAGTTTTGGATTTTGATTTAAAGGTGAGCACCATGATCGGGCAGCCTTTGGATCTTCAGTTTTCTATTCATGTCCCTAGTTTTAGGACTAAGACACTCCTTTGTTTACTTCTATACTTTGGATACTCTTTTAGTTATAGACTTCAGTACTCTTAGATGTTCTTGTACGATGAATTCATGTCCCAAGAATGTAATAAATAGAGGATTTCTGCACTATATTAGTGACTTAATAATTTTTTTGGTTTAACATTTTATTTATCTAATTTATAATGGATCTTTAGAACTTGTTAATGATGAAATAATTATAAGGTGAATATGAATGTAATACTTGGTTAAGTGAGAGATGAGTTAAGTATGGTTATCTCGCCATAGTTTAGGTTGGGTTCCAATCATGACCGGTTGGGTCATGGAAAAGACAGTATCAAAGCACTAGATTCATAGATCTCATCATACAAAAATAGGTCTAGTGGAGTCTGGAGGAACTGTACGAAGACGTCTGTACTTTTCTTTGAGAGGCTACAAGGCTTTAGAAACCAAAACTCCTTTTTTTTCTTCTCTTCATGCCATTACTTGATTTCAATTGGTATCAGGTGATCCAAATTGGTATTTAATTCCTTCATTCTTGTTTTGTAGATATTGAACACATGTTCCTCTCGAGCAGCAGTAGCCTCCCCAGCATCAGTACCAGTAGTAGAGCCTGCATCAGCCATTAAGGTTGCAGTCCAGGGCAAACCACGCGTGAGGGGTAGGTCCAGGAGAGGAGGATAATGAGCATCACTTGTTAGGGGTGGAGCCTGTCCAGCTAGAGGACAGCTAGTCAAAGGACTCCCTCCCCTCCCCCACCATAGGGTGCTCCAGAGTTAGCTCAGGATGAGGACATGGTAATTAAGAAAAAAGAAGTGGTGGTCCTCTAAAATGTAGTGCCTGCACAAAATGGTGTAGCCTAAGTGCCTATGGCTGCATGACTGATTCAGTAAGTATTGGGATACTTAGGCAGTTTGGTTGGCACCGATGTTATTCTTGCTATTCAAGTATATCCATCCCTAGCCTTATAATATCCAGCTGTTGTGCCACCCAAGATGGATGAGGTCTCAAAGATAAGGGTGTATCCCCGATAGGTACTTGGACCGGTGATGATTAACGATGAGAATAGACTTTTCTGTAAGTTCATGAAAATAAAACCCTAAGAATTTCAGGGTACAGAGTGTGAAAATGCTTTTGAGTTCTTGTTAGATTGTCATGAACTCCTACATAAGATGGGTATTATTGAAAGATATGGTGTGGAGTTTGTTTCTTTCAGCTGCAGGTAGAAGCCAAGCAATGGTGGAGGTCATTCGTTGAGTGCAGGGTTGTCTTACCTCCACTTACTTGGGCATAATTGTAGAATGTCTTTCTTGAGAAGTATGTTCCCCGTACTAATCGTGATCAAAAGAAGAAAGATTTCTTGAGGTTAGAGCAGAGTAACATATTTGGGGCAGCCTATGAGGCCAAATTTCATGCCTTGTCTGGATATGCACTACAATTGATCACTTTAGAGAAGGAGTAGCTCAGGTATTTTGTGAAGGGTCTATATTCTGGGATTCAAATAGTTACATTATCTATGGTTGCGTCTGGTAAGTCCTTTCAGGATATAGTTGAGTTTGCTAAGAATGTTGAAGAACTTGAGAAATGGGGGGAGTGAAAGCACAAGAGAAGAAGGCCCAAACCTCAGGCCAGTTCAGCGGTACTTTTTCAAAGGGTCGTGGTTCCTCTCAGCCTTATAATTCAGCCATGGTTGTGTCCGCAGGGGCCCTGTCTGGGGTCAGTAATTAGTCTTCTTGGATAGGCAGCTATACACCTTCATCCTCTTTAATTCAGAGGAATTCTTTACTCATCAGGTTCCATGAGTGCGGGGGTTTGGGACATATCAGAAGGTGTTGTATTAGTTTCTCGTCTGTATGTCAATTGACTCAACAATCCACTTCTAATTCTCTAGTTCCAGCTGGTTGTGGTGGTGGAGGAAATAACAGAGGTCATCCACAAGGTGATCATGGTAGCCAGGCTGCAGGAAGGGGTGGCAACCAAGCCAACCGAGGTGGGGGATAGGTCGATAGAAATGGTGCTCAGGCTGGTAGAGATGGCGATCAGGGTGGTGATAGAGCCCAACTTTATACTGTTCCAACCCATCCTAAAGTAAAAGCTTCTGATGTTGTGATCCCCGGGATGGAAAAATTAGAGTGGTAGAGTACCTTTAAGCCTACTCTTATGTGAATTATGTCAGCTCATAAATTAGTGAAGAATGGGTGTAGGGCATTTTTAGCCCACTTTTGAGAAGATAAATCTATAATGCCTCCTATAGCTTCAGTCCCAGTTGTTTGTGAGTTCTTAGAAGTATATCCTGATGACCTTCTGGTATGCCTCCTGACCGTGAAATTGATTTTTGCATCGATTTAGAGCCCGAAACTCTACCCATCTCTATTCCTCCTTATTGTATATCACAACAAAGTTGAGGGAGCTAAAATCTTAGTTACAAGAATTGTTAGAAAAGGGTTTTATTCACCCAAGTGTTTCCCAATGGGGTCCTCCTATTTTGTTTGTGAAAAAGAAGGATGACAGTATACGGATGTACACAGACTACCACAAGTTGAATAAGGTAACCATTTGCAACAAGTATCCTTTTACTAGGATAGATGACATATTCGATTAGTTGCAGGGAGCTCCAGTACTCTCTAAAATAGATTTGAGATCAGGTTAGGGCAGAGGACATCCCAAAGACTACTTTTTGAACTTGTTATGGGCATTACGAGTTTCTATTCATATCTTTTGGCTTCACTAATGGCCCAATTGCTTGTATGAGTCTGATGAATGGGGTCTTTAAGTCATTCTTGGATTTATTCATTATTGTTTTATTGATGGCATACTAGTTTACTCCAAGAGCAAAGAAGGGCATGAATCTTATTTGCGTACAATATTCGGGTTGCTTATGGAGAAGTAAATATATGCTAAAGATTCCAAGTATGAGTTTTTTCTACCTTTAGTTTCCTTCTTGGGGCACATGGTTTCTAAGAAAGGGGTTATGGTAGACCGGCAGAGGGTTGAAGCTGTTAAGAATATGGCTGGGCCAACAAATATGACATAAATTCATCATTTTATGGGGTTGGGCAGTTACTATCGTCAGTTTGATAAGGGGTTTGTTGCCATTGCTTCACATATGATCCATCTTACTCAGAAAGAAGTTCCATTTGTGTAGGATGATAAGTGTGAGAGGATCTTCCAAAAGCTCAAAACTTTGTTAACCTTGGCCCCAATCCTTACCTTTCCGATTATAGGTAAGGATTTCATTATATTTTGTGATGCCTCACAATTGGATTTAGGTGCTATTTTAAAGTAGGTTCAGAACGTGATTGATTATGCTTTAAGGCAACTGAAGTTTTATGAGAAAAACTACCCCACATATGACTTGGAATTGGCGATTGTGGTCTTTGCTTTGAAGATTTGGACACATTATCTTTATGGGGTGAAGTGTGAAATGTTCACCAACCACCATAGCTTACAAAATTTATTCACATATAGAAACCTAAACCTAAGATAGAGAGGGTGGATGGACTTGATCAAGTACTACAATATCTTAATTCTATATCACCCGGGTAAGGCCAATATGGTGGCAGATGCATTGAGCCAAAAACCAATAAGTATGGGAAGCTTAGCATGTCTGGAAGTGTCAAGGCACTCGTTGGAAAGAGACGAACAGTCTTTGGCTAATGTTTATTAAGATTATAGGAGACTAGCGAATGAGGAGTGTTAGCACATATGGAAGTTAGGTCCACATTCTTCGATCAAATCAAAGGCAGGTAGTTCAAAGATAAGAAGCTGAGCAACTGTAGAGAAAAAGTGTTGCAGGGTGAAGCTAGGGAGGCCATCCTTGATGATGAAGGAGTGTTGAGGATTCAAGGGCATCTGTGTGTACCCCAAGTGGGCAAACTTATTTTAACTATTCTTGCAAAGTCTCACAACTCTAAGTACTCTATACATCCAGGTGCCACCAAGATGTATAGGGACTTGAGGCAACATTATTGGTGGCATATAACGAAGCGTGACATTGTAGATTTTGTGACCAAGTGTCAAAATTACCAGCAAGTCAAGTATGAGCATCGAAAGCCTAATGGTACATTTCAGAGAATGCCCATTCTAGAATGGAAGTAGGAAAGAATAACATGGACTTCATGGTTAGTCTTCCTAAGACCTTGAGGAAGTGCAACTCTTTATGGGTCATTATTGATAGATTTACTATGTCGGCTTACTTCATCTCGGTAAAGGTGGATTATAATGTGGCTAATTGGCCAAGATTTATGTGAAAAAGATTGTTAGACTACATGGGGTACCCATTTTAATTATGTCAGACCGAGGTACCCAGTTCACCTCTAATTTTTTGGAGAAATTCCAGTCAGAGTTGGGTTCTAGATTGGACCTAAGTATAGCTTTCCATCCACAGACCAACGATCAGTTAGAAGAAACTATTCAACTGTTTGAGGACATGTTTTGGTATTTTGTAATGGACTTCGAGGGTTAGCGGTACCAATATCTATCTTTGTGTGAATTCAGATACAATAATAGTTACCACTCTAGTATTGACATGGCTACTTTTAAATCCTTAGATAGTAGAAGATGTAGGTCTCTAATTGGATTGTTTAATGCATTTGAGGTAAGGCCTTAGGGAACTGACATGCTCAAGAACTCAATGTAGAAGGTATGGTTTATACAAGAAAAGCTCATAACTGCTCAGAGCCAGAAAGAGTATACGGATAATAAGGAGAGATATGTGAAGTTTGAAAAAGGGGAGAAAGTACTCTTCAAAGTTTCACCTATGAAGGGTGCAATGCATTTTGGCAAGAAGGGTAAGTTATGTTTGAGAAATATCATACCCTTTGAGGTTTCGAAATGAGCGGGGTCAGTAGCATACAAACTGGCCTGCTTCCTAGCATGTTGGGGGTTCACCTGGTATTTCTTGTATCTATGTTGAAGAAGTATCACGTAGATGGTGATTACATCATTCGTCCTGAGTTGTTTGATAAGGAGCTATGTTACGAAGAGGAACCAATTGTCATATTGAATAAGGATGTGAGAAAGTTGAGTACAAGGGTCATTCATTATGTAAAGGTTCAATAGAGGAATTGTACTATTGAAGAAGCGACTTGGGAGACAGAGGCGGTCATGCACAAGCGATATCTACACTTGTTCATTAACTAAGGTGTTTTCCCTTACAATGTTATGCTATTTCAGGCTAGTTGTCATTCGGGGATGAACAAATGGTAAATTGGTAGATAATGTAAAGACCCAGATCATCGTTACGCTGAAATAAGAGGTAAAACCTTCGCTAAATTTTCCTTTAGACAATTTTTAAGAAATTCAGGGCTAACCTAGGATTGGATGATTTTTTAGGATGTACTAGTCTAATGAAATTTGGTAATAATGTGAGAAAAGGTGGGGGTGTTTGACTTGATTTTTTTTATAGATAACGAGTTTAGGAAGCCATAGCAACTTTCGACACATAAAATGGAGTTATATAACTCTAATTATAGAGTTTATCATGGAAGAATTAGTTCGTGATGTCGTATTTCGAGGAATGTGTTGTAACATAGAGATAATTGGGGAGAGGCCCTATTTTTCTTCCTTGGTATTGCTGCAGCAAAAAAAGGAACCACTGCAGTGCTACCGCTACAGCAGTAGCCTACAATTTATCGCAAACCGCTACAGTCGTAACTTAACCACAGCAGTGGTAAAACACAGTGTTTTATAATTTTTAAACTAGAAAAATGTTTTAATTCTTCACTTTTTGAAAAACGAACCAAGGCTCTAGGGATGGTGATTTTCTACAAATTTTAAGAAGCTTTCATGTTTTGAGGTAAGTTCCTTACATTCTAAACTTTAATTACTCTTAGAATTACTGAAAATCATTAAAAAACTTATTCATGGTGGGAATCAGGCGTTAGACCTAATTCTTGAACTTAATGCAAATTTGTGGGAATGAGTATAAAATTAGTAGATAATGGTTTTAAGGTGTCAGAAAACACTAATTAGAGTATAATCACGATTGTTCATGCTAAATAAAGTAGGGTTCATGAGGTTTAAGGGATTGAAAAACTTAAGAATATGAACTAGTGAAATTTTATGGTTAAAATTGTTGATTATTGATCCCTAGTGTTTAAAAGAGATGAAATGATTGAATTAGGTGTGCAACCTTATTGTTATAAATCAAGAACAAGGTGAAAGAGAAAGAAAGCGCAAGCTTGTGGCCTAGAAGTGAATTCGAGCAAGGAATCGAGGTAGGTTATGGTTTATTGTAGCAATTAGACTTGATTGACTCTATGTTTATATGTGAATTAAGTATTTTTGATTGTTTCGAGCACTACTTGTGATTATTGACTGCATTTGCATAATCATACATATTGATGAAGATGAGATGATGATGATGATGATGATATTGCAATCAAGATGTTCATGATGTTGTGATGATATTGATGATGATGAGATGATGATGGTGATGATTATATTGAAATAATGATGTTCATAATGTTGTTAATGATGTCTATGAGATTGAAAAAAGAAAGAGATGATGCGCACATCTTGCATTCATACATTCATTCGTGCGCATTAAATGTCCAGTTATAATCATATGTTGTGACGTAACTTGTTGCTGAAATTGGTTAAGTATAAACATACATAAATATAAGTCTGTAGTCCCTCTAAAATGAAGTGTTATAAATGAGTTGTTCTCTTTGATTATGAGTTATGTGATAATCGTTGTTGCATTTATTTGGTTTTCTTATTTGTATGGTGCTGAGTTGAGTCGGCCTATGATGTCGACCAGTACTTGTTGATGTACTGATGCCACACGTGCTCTTCTTTTTTTTGAGTGTAAAGCGTGTTCTAACATTTGAGAAAAAACCTCGACTCTTTCCAGCAGTTTTGGATTTTGATTTAAGGGTGAGCACCATAATCGGACAGCCTTTGGATCTTCAGTTTTATGTTCATGTCCCTAGTTTTGGGACTAAGACACTCATTTCTTTATTTCCATATTTTGGATACTCACTTAGTTATAGACTTGAGTACTCTTAGATGTTCTTGTACGGTAACTTCATGTCCCGAAAATGTAATAAATAGAGGATTTTTGCACTCTATTAGAGACTTAATGATTTTGTTGGTTTAACATTTTATTTATTTAATTAATTATGAATATTTAGAATTTGTTAATGATGAAGTTAGCATAAGGTGATTATGAATGTAACACTTGGTTAAGTAAGGGTTGGGTTAATTATGGTTTTCCCGCCATAGTTTAGGGCGGGTTCCAATCATGACCAGTTGGGTCATGATAGTATAAGCCAAAACTGGTGAAAATTATACCTTTTATTCGGTCTAAGAAGTTAGTTGGGAGAGGGTATTTGGCCTTTCTAGCACATCTCCGAGATGTTAGTGCAGAATCTCCTTTTATTGAGTCAGTGGTAGGCTTAGTAGGGCTCGAACCTACAATATCACCGTTATGAGCGTTACGTTTCAACCAATTAAACTATAAGCCCCTACGTTATGAACCCAGCTCACGTACCGCTTTAATGGGTGAACAACCCAACCCTTGGAACATAATATAACCCCAGGTGGCGAAGAGCCGACATCGAGGTGCCAAACCTTCCCGTCGATGTGACCTCTTGGGGAAGATCATCCTGCTTCCTTTATTATATATATGAGATAGTAGATCACCTTTTTTTTTTTAAGCAAAAGAAAAGGTGATCTACTGTTGGGTGTCAGAATTTCAGGAGGTGTTTCCCACAGATTTGCCTAATATGCCTCCGGATCAGGACATTAATTTGTGTATTGATTTGGAGCCGATCACTTGCCCCATTTATGTTACTCCCTATCGAATAGCTCCGACTGAGTTGAGAGAACTCAAGACTCAATTGAAGGAGTTACTTATTAAGGGATTCATTCGTCCTAGCACTTCTCCTTGGGGTGCTCCAGTGTTGTTTGTTAAGAAAATGGATAGTAGCATGAGAACGTGTATTGGCTACAGACAGTTGAATAAGGATACCTTTAGGAATAAGGATCACTTGCCCCGAATAGATGACCTTTATGAACAGTTACAGGGTGTTTTTGTTTTATCAAAGATAGACTAGAGGTCAGATTATCACCAGTTAAAGATTTGGCCTGAGGATATGCCCAAGACAACTTTCAGGACTCGGTATAGGCATTATGATTTTTTGGTGATGTCGTTTTGTTTGACTAATGCACTAGCAGCTTTTGTGAGCTTGATGAACGGTATCTTTAAGTCATTCTTGGATTCTTTTATGATTTTTTTTTTTGATGACATTTTAGTTTACTCCAAGAGTAAGGAGGAGCATACAGGTCCTCTTCGCATTGTTTTGGGGATTTTGAATGAGAAGCAGGTGTATGCTAAGTTCTCCAAATGCAAATTTTTTCTGTCCTTTGTTGCCTTTTTTAGGGCACATGGTTTCAGAAATTGGGGAGATGGTAGATCCCCAGACGATTGAGCCTGTTAAGAGTTGGGTTTGGCCTAGTTTGGTGACTAAGGTTAGAAGTTTTGTGGGTCTTACTAGTTACTATCGCAGGTTTGTGAAGAATTTTTCCTGCATTCCTATACACTTGACAAGGTTGACCCAGAAGGAGGTGCCATTTTTTTGGTCGGATAAGTGTGAGGAGAGCTTCCAAAATATCAAGATACTTTTGACTACTACTCCCATTCTTTCCTTGGCAGTTGAACGTAAGGATTTCATTGTATTTTGCGATGCTTCACTCTCTGGTTTGGGTGTTGTGTTAATGTAGGAAAACAATGTGAGTGTTTATGCATCAAGGGAATTGAAGACTCATGAAAAGTATTATCCAATTCATGATTTAGAGTTGGTAGCAGAGATCCTTGCACTTAAGATTTAGAGACACTACCTCTATGGTGTCAAGTGTAAAGTGTCGACACCATCGTAGTTTGTAGCATATTTTCACTAAAATGGATCTGAATTTGAGGCAGAGGAAGTGGATGGAATTGTTAAAAGATTATGATGTGACCATCCAATACGATCCAGTTAAGGCCAATGTGGTGGCAGAAGCATTGAGCTGGAAAGAGGTAAGTATAGGTAGTCTAGCTTGTTTGATGGTGTCAAGGAGACCCTTTACTAGAGAGATTAAGACTCTAGCATAACAGTTTATTCAGTTTGGTATTCTTGAAAGGGGTAGAGTGTTGGATAGTGTAGAGGTAAGGTCAACATTCCTTGATCAAATCAAGGACAGACAGTTTGAAGATGAGAAGTTGAACAAACTTTGGAACAAGGTAGTACGTGGTGAAGCCTCTGACACCACACTAGATAGGTGTGGGGTGTTTATGGTGAGGTGATGTGTGTGCGTGACTCGAATCGGTGATTTGATTCCAAGTTTGCTTGCAGAATCTCATAGTTCTCGATACTCTATTCATCTGGGTGCAACCAAGATGTACTGGGATTTGAGACAGATCTATTGGTGGCCCAGGAATAAGAGATATATAATTGAGTATATGTCTAAATACCACAATTGTGAGTAGGTGAAGTACGAGCATCAAAGTCCTGCAGGTTTATTTCAGAAGATGCCTATTCTCGAGTGTAATAGGAGAGGATAGTTATGGACTTCATTGTGGGTCTTCCTAAGACCTTAGGGCAATATGACTCGATTTGACCAAGTCATCTTACTTCATCCCAGTTGGAGTGGATTACAACTCAAAGCAGTTAGCCAAGATTTATATCAAGGAGGAATAGAGGCTTCATAGGGTGACAATTTCCATTCTTTTTGATAGAGGTACGCAGTTCACCTCTAAAATTTGGGATAGGTTACACAATGAGTTGGGTACTAAGCATGATTCAGCACTAGTTTCCATCCTCAGACTGACGGGCAGTCATAGAGGACTATTCAGGTGATAGAGAATATGTTAAGAGCCTGTATGATTGACTTTGGTGGTTATTGGGATAAGCTTTTTCCATTGTGTGAGTTTTCAATAAACAATATTTATCATTATAGCATTAATATGGCTCCATTTGAATCACTCTATGGGAGGAGATGTAGATCACCCATAGGATGGTTCGAAGTTGGGGATGTGAAGCCTTTGGGTATGGACTTGGTGAAGGAAGCTCAATAAAAGGTAAGGTTCATTCAAAGTAAGCTATTGGCAGCCCATAGTAGGTAAAAGAAATATGTAGATCGCAAGGTGAGGGACATGTCATTCAAACCTGGTGAGAAAGTTTTGTTGAAAGTATCTCCTATGAAGGGAGTTATGCAGTTTGGCAAAAAGGGTAAGCTTAGCCCTTGATATATTAGTCAATTTGAGGTTTTTGATGATGTGGGACCAGTAGCATATAGGTTGGTGTCGCCACCAAGCCTATCAGGGGTCCACCTAGTGTTCCATGTGTCCATGCTTAAAAGATATCATTGGGGTAGGGATTACATCATTAAATGGGATTCAATTTTGCTTGATTAGAATCTTTCTTATGAGGAGAAGTCAGTTGTAATTCTTGATCGAGACATCTGAAAGTTGATGACGAAGGAAATTCGATCTGTGAAGGTTCAATAGAAGCATCATCCTATTGAGGAAGCTACTTGGGAAACTGAGAGGTACATGCGGGACAAGTACCCTCACTTGTTTTAAAAACATGTATTCTCTTCCTTCTTTCTTACCTTATTTTTCTGGTTGGATCATTTAAGGATGAACGATGGGTAAATTGGTATCTATTGTAATAACCCTTTCACCATTATCTGTAAGTATAGCATTATAAAATTTGAATTAAGGTTTTCCCCAAATTGGGAGTTAGAAATTTCAGGATAGTCTAATCTTGAATGAAATCTGAGTATGGTATGGTCTAGGGAAATCAGGAAATGCATTGGTTAAAGGTTATGTTATTCAAGGTAATTTTGTGTTAGTCAAGTTAATAAATAAATCATAGGATCTTTCAGAAGTGAATTCGGGTGAGTAGAACTCACGATATCAAACTTGACATAAAGGGTTGGTTTGGGATGTCAAAATCTGAGGGTGTATTGTGAAAAAGACAAAACTATGAGAAATACTGAGTTTCTTTCACGCCCCGAATTCCAACGAGGCATGATTGGCATCCGAAGCCGACATGGCCTGAGAGAACCAATCTTTACTCTTGTCTATTCATATGCATATCCTCGTATGTTTCTTATTAAATATTATTATTCCTCATGCAACTAAGCGGAAGTCATGAACATGGAAACATATATCATATCACTCTTACTTTCATATACCCACATACGTCTACAAAAGCCTCTAACTGATGCATTTACAAGACCATCTAAAAGTCGGGACAAGTCCCCGCTTTATCCTTACAACATCAAAACAAATGTACAACTGTGATAAGTCCCGAAGCAACTGGGGCTCACCAAAGATCCGCAACTAACTGTCAACTTACTGTCTTTTTAAAAATCTACTAGTGCCTGCACCTGCAACATGTAAGGTAAGTCCCCCGAGGGGGTCAGTACGAAGAAAGTACTAAGTATGTAAGGCTCAAATGAAACTGTATAATACATAAATATTTCAATGAACTCAAATGCAAATGAATAATCAATATGAATAAGTCAACGTTCTGCTCTTTGGGAACCATGTGTATTGCTTTCTTTACTTTCTTTGCTTCTTTACCTCAATGCTTATTCATCTTTGACTGTGCTATACAGTACCCGGGCCCCAACTGATCAGTGGGTCTTTACATAACGTAACGTTATGTAGGGATCGGCTTGAGCTAGGCTTATACCTCTAGAGCTGCCACCCTAGGTTCGACTCGATCTAGGCTTATGCCTCTAGAGATGCCACCCATAAATCAATATAGCAGGTTCGGCTCGAGCTATGTTCTTACCTCCAGAGCTGCCCCCTATCAGGTTCGGTCCGAGCTAGTCTTATGCCTCTAGGACTGCCCCCTGATCCAAAAATCTCGGGATCGGCTTGAGCTAGGCATTTCGCCCCCAAAGCTGCCACCCATACTTGATCATTAACCACATATGTGCATTACTTTGTTTACTACTTTGAGATGGATATCTTTACTTGTGAGAGATTGGTACATTCACTTGTACATTACTTCTTTCATTACTTTTGAGAGATTGATACTTTGCTTATGAGAGACTGATACAATGATAATCACAACTGTATTTGAAGCTTTGGATCAATAATCAATGAGTGAGAGATATGTGAATAAACATTATTGGAAACATAGCCTTATTAGAAACATAACACCATTGGAACCATTAGACCATATTAAATGAACAAGATACATGAGTATGTCAATAGAATAACATATGTGAGAATAGTCAATGTGGATAAACCATCATTTTATATAATATCTTTTATAACTACTCTCCTTCAAGGGAAATTATCTTCACTCAAGAGACTTGCCTCCAATAGATTCTTCTATACCCAAGTGATTCTTTCTTGCTTATATGTTCATTACCACTATTGTTATCTACTTGGTTAGTAGGTTGTAAAAGAATAACATTCATCCACATACATCCACTCTAGTGGTGGGGTAGGGAATTAATAATATAACGTACATCCACTTTATTAACGTACATCCACTCTATTGGTGGTTTAACCTTCATCCACTCTCATGGTGGTTTAACCTACATCCACTCTCATGGTGGATTAACCTACATCCACTCTCATGGTGGGGGAACATACATCCACTTTATGGTGGGGGAACATACATCCACTCTATGGTGGGAGAACATACATCCACTCTATGGTGGGAGAACATGCATCTACTCTATGGTGGGAGAACATACATCCACTCTATGGTGGGAGAACATACATCCACTCTATGGTGGGAGAACATACATCTACTCTATGGTGGGAGAACATGCATCCACTCTATCGTGGGAGAACATACATCCACTCTATGGTGAGAGAACATACATCCACTCTATGGTGGGAGAACATACATCCACTCTATGGTGGGGAAATTGATATATCAACTTATGAGAGATTAATACATTAAGGATCATGACACTAATTGAAACACACAAATATGCTTTACCTTACTCTTATACTTCATGAGATTAACACCTTAACTTATGAGGGATAGATCTATTAGCTCGCACTTGACCTCCTTCACTATTCTTATGAGATCTTATATAAGTAGGTATATGATACCGGGCCTCCACCTGTGGTGGGCTATAATAGATAACAAAGCATAATATTGGGATTATTCCATATTGAACTTATACCCTCTAGAATGTGATCCATACTCAATGAAACATATAGCAACCATGCGCATTACCTCTTTACAATCTTATACCCTCTACTTAGTTATGAGAGTGACACGTTAAAGATCATGACACTAAAGCACACACTTATATGCACACCTCACTTCACTCCTTTACCTCATGAGATTGACAACTTCACTTATGAGGAATAATTATACTAACTTGCACATCACCTCTCTTATTACTCTTATGAGATTGGTACTCTTACTTATGAACAATTGGAACAAGGATAATCATCATACTATAGGAATTTGGAACAATACATGATTGGAATAATGCTATTCAAACTAAAAAAGCTCTCTTTACCTCATTACTTTCGTTGAGATAGTTCTCTTAGAATTTACAACATTATGACATCTTTGGAACTTCCATCAACGACTAAGAGATAAGTGAATCATCATTCATCTAAGAATCGTACATGTATGAATAACAATATACGTCAACCTGAATTGATATACTTTAAGCCTCTCGAAATTGAAACAAGTCCAATGTCAATGTGAACAACATGTTGCAGAAGGATATGAAAAAAAGGAACCTTACATACCTTTACTTCCACGTATAAGTACACAAGTCTATATATGAACACAACAATCCAGCTTCTTCCTTATGTTTCACTCTACAACACAAGTGCATAACGGAACCAACAATAACCACCAACTACTTTACAATGGCATATAACGACAATAAGTTACATGTTTGGCTTTAACATGCCATTTCCCCTTTGATAAAACCATTGATGAAATTATTATTCCAAAAATCCTCCAATATTCCATACATTGACCAATACATGATAAACAATACATTTCACCACAACACTTCTCCTTTACACTTTCTTACCCACACCGCATCACAAATAATCCATCAAATTACCTTAATACACCTCATAGCACATATCGGCCAAAATCCCACAATTTACACTTTTAGAAAAAAATAACAAGTTTAATAACAAAATCAAACCATACATGTTCATATTTTATCCATACCATGCTCTTCCATCAAAGTCAGTGGTCATAATTCAAGCTTGAATCTCATGGATCACAAATCTTATATAAAAACACAAAGTACCATGTCCACCATTTCCAAGAATAACCAACATGATATACATAATATCCCATGCATATAATATGTTAAACCATAATAATAAACACTTACCCAAGCTTGAAAAGTGAAGATCTTCTCCAAAAGTTGACTTAGGGTTTTGAGAGCTAAAGGGGTTCTCTTGAAATTTTCCAGAAAAACATAGAAATACATGTGTTTTTGTAATGAATAAAAAATCAGATGTTTACCCCCTTATATAGGCCCTCAATTTCCATCCTTAGCCACTCTTATGGCATTTAATCTTGGGTCTAGAAGGTCAAATAAAAGAATGGGTCATTTGACCCAGTTGGGCCATGCATTTTATTCCATTTTTGGGCCTCAAAGTGGGCCCAATAACACATTTCAAGTTAGCCCCCCAATATTAATGCATAATCCATCATATATCTCGTGTTTAAATAATTCCATAATGCCACGACAATATTCTCTTACAAGATTCTCATTCGTCGTCTCAATCGCCAAAATAGAAATTCTAGTCGTCCATGGCTTCATTGAACATTTATGATACCTACTTTGTGTTTCATGATTTGATCATGTAGGGGTATGTAGAAGTGTATTGAAGTATTTGAAGCTTTAACAATGCTCAAAGAACTCCAAGGAACCAAAATAAACCATAAAAGAATCGACGTAGCATTGCGTTGCGAAACGGGCACGGAAGGGCACAATCTTTGTGCCTTGCGCCACTAGCTGCAAAGCAAGCTTGTGGCGCAGGAAATGACACCCCTTAGAATCAGAGTCTTGCGCCACACCCCCTGAAACAGGGAGTGGCGCAAGTCTTGGTACATTGTTGAATTTTTCGGCCACTTTTTCCAACACTTGCATATCATCCAATACCCTATCAAAATACTTACTTAGTGATATTAATCATCAAGTAAACATGACTCCAACTCACCAATTGAGGTTGGAATGTGTACGGGGTATTACACAAATGCTCCACAAAATCCCAAAATACCTCTTACGAAGGTCTAATCGCACACATCAGGTACGATATCAAATATTTCACCAATGACACTATAAAAAACATACTAATGGAATCTCAACACCTAAGTATACATTTTTCAATGTCGTCAAGTAGGGTTGGGAAGGTACGGGGTGTTACATTCTTTCCCCCTTAGAAAAATTCATCCTCGAATGTTAACGATGTCAATTCAAGTACAACAAATGCATCTCTATATTAGCATACATATACATAAACCCTTAAGGCTCATGGATACTTACTTGGTCTTTCTCCACTTTTGCACTTTTGAACGTTTTCCTTCTGTTTGGAACAAATATGGGTATCTTGGTCTCATCGTTTGTTTTTCAGCTTCTCAGGTTATCTACTCGACTTGTTGATTTCTCTAAAGAACTTTTATGAAAGTTACATTTTTATTTACTAACCTTTGCACTTGTCGATCTAGAATATCCATAAGTATCTCTTCCTAGTGGGATCCTCCATAACTTGTACATTTTCAATAAAAGCAATGGATCTCGGCGTATGACTTTCTCTATAGCTTAGTGAACAAAATCTAGCCCTAGTTAAGGCAGTTCCACTCGTTCTAAATCACCCAATTGATGATTTAAACTTTCTTCTATATAAACCTTTGTAAGAGACCATTTTGATACTATAAGAATATTCAATAAGGGGTAGATAATCATCCCACTACCTTTATAATACAATGTGTAAGCTAGTAACCTATGTCAAGTGTCTGGATGATACGTTCTGCTTGTCCCCCTGTTTAAGGATGAAAAACTGTACCCCAAATTCACTTGTATACCCAACCTTTCTGTATTTTTTTGATTGTTACCTCATCCAGTTGCCGATAATTAATACGCATTCTCAATGTGCCATTTCTCTTTTGTGTTCAACAACACTGGTGCACCCTACAGGGACATACTAAGTCTTACCAACTGACATGTATATACCTTTGACATAGCTTTCCTTACGTCAGGTTAGGAAACAATTTTACCTTTCCGTTCAAGGACGGTCTTTTGTGGAAGAAACATAGACATATACTGTCGTAGCTTGGCAATCTTCGTGACATACAAGAAGTCAACCACTTCATACCCATTAAAACATTAAAAATCCTTCATTTCCATCTCCATAAGATCAACCATCATAACATGATCAACAACATCTACTATACTATTACGATGTGCCCTTTCAACTATAATAAATTCACCGACAGGTGGAAATACTTCAATTAACTTAGATAATAACCCCGATGTCCCGTCATATTCATGGTAGTCGATAAAGTAACATACGATAGAGTAGAGCTCGGATTAATCAGTACATATCTACCTGCTTACCTTTGCCTCTACCACCTCTTGTGCTTGGCATTTTACTATACAGAAGAAAAACAATTCCCATGGTCAGATATAATTCAACTTACAACACTGGCTCTATTGCACGATCTAGAATGAAGAAAAGAAACAACATCCTAAATGTCCCGTAGCCTTCTACATATAAATGTGGTGCACAACATATCGATAAGTAAGACTCTACTCAGACACGGCTTTGTAGACACCCTTAGAACGAACTGCTCTGATACAACTATTTTCACGCCCCGAATTCCAACGAGGGGTGATTGGCACCCAAATCCGACATGGCATGAGAGAACTAATCTTTACTCATGTCTATTCATATGCATATCCTCGTATGAATCTTATTAAATCTTATTATTCCTCATGCAACTAAGCGGAAGTCATGAACTTGGAAACATATATCATATCTATATATACTAAACTTGGCCGTTAGGGCCATCAAGTCAAAATGATCATACATCTCTTGCTTTCATATACCCACATACGTCTACAAAAGCCTCTAACTGATGCATTTACAAGACCATCTAAAAGTCGGGACAAGTCCCCGCTTTATCCTTACAACATCAAAACAAATGTACAACTGTGATAAGTCCCGAAGCAACTGGGGCTCACCAAAGATCCGCAACTAACTGTCAACTTACTGTCTTTTTAAAAATCTACTAGTGCCTGCACCTGCAACATGTAAGGTAAGTCCCCCGAGGGGGTCAGTACGAAGAAAGTACTGAGTATGTAAGGCTCAAATGAAACTGTATAATACATAAATATTTCAATGAACTCAAATGCAAATGAATAATCAATATGAATAAGTCAACGTTCTGCTCTTTGGGAACCATGTGTATTGCTTTCTTTACTTTCTTTGCTTCTTTACCTCAATGCTTATTCATCTTTGACTGTGCTATACAGTACCCGGGCCCCAACTGATCAGTGGGTCTTTACATAACGTAACGTTATGTAGGGATCGGCTTGAGCTAGGCTTATACCTCTAGAGCTGCCACCCTAGGTTCGACTCGATCTAGGCTTATGCCTCTAGAGATGCCACCCATAAATCAATATAGCAGGTTCGGCTCGAGCTATGTTCTTACCTCCAGAGCTGCCCCCTATCAGGTTCGGTCCGAGCTAGTCTTATGCCTCTAGGACTGCCCCCTGATCCAAAAATCTCGGGATCGGCTTGAGCTAGGCATTTCGCCCCCAAAGCTGCCACCCATACTTGATCATTAACCACATATGTGCATTACTTTGTTTACTACTTTGAGATGGATATCTTTACTTGTGAGAGATTGGTACATTCACTTGTACAATACTTCTTTCATTACTTTTGAGAGATTGATACTTTGCTTATGAGAGACTGATACAATGATAATCACAACTGTATTTGAAGCTTTGGATCAATAATCAATGAGTGAGAGATATGTGAATAAACATTATTGGAAACATAGCCTTATTAGAAACATAACACCATTGGAACCATTAGACCATATTAAATGAACAAGATACATGAGTATGTCAATAGAATAACATATGTGAGAATAGTCAATGTGGATAAACCATCATTTTATATAATATCTTTTATAACTACTCTCCTTCAAGGGAAATTATCTTCACTCAAGAGACTTGCCTCCAATAGATTCTTCTATACCCAAGTGATTCTTTCTTGCTTATATGTTCATTACCACTATTGTTATCTACTTGGTTAGTAGGTTGTAAAAGAATAACATTCATCCACATACATCCACTCTAGTGGTGGGGTAGGGAATTAATAATATAACGTACATCCACTTTATTAACGTACATCCACTCTATTGGTGGTTTAACCTACATCCACTCTCATGGTGGTTTAACCTACATCCACTCTCATGGTGGGGGAACATACATCCCCTTTATGGTGGGGGAACATACATCCACTCTATGGTGGGAGAACATACATCCACTCTATGGTGGGAGAACATGCATCTACTCTATGGTGGGAGAACATACATCCACTCTATGGTGGGAGAACATACATCCACTCTATGGTGGGAGAACATACATCTACTCTATGGTGGGAGAACATACATCCACTCTATCGTGGGAGAACATACATCCACTCTATGGTGAGAGAACATACATCCACTCTATGGTGGGAGAACATACATCCACTCTATGGTGGGGAAATTGATATATCAACTTATGAGAGATTAATACATTAAGGATCATGACACTAATTGAAACACACAAATATGCTTTACCTTACTCTTATACTTCATGAGATTAACACCTTAACTTATGAGGGATAGATCTATTAGCTCGCACTTGACCTCCTTCACTATTCTTATGAGATCTTATATAAGTAGGTATATGATACCGGGCCTCCACCTGTGGTGGGCTATAATAGATAACAAAGCATAATATTGGGATTATTCCATATTGAACTTATACCCTCTAGAATGTGATCCATACTCAATGAAACATATAGCAACCATGCGCATTACCTCTTTACAATCTTATACCCTCTACTTAGTTATGAGAGTGACACGTTAAAGATCATGACACTAAAGCACACACTTATATGCACACCTCACTTCACTCCTTTACCTCATGAGATTGACAACTTCACTTATGAGGAATAATTATACTAACTTGCACATCACCTCTCTTATTACTCTTATGAGATTGGTACTCTTACTTATGAACAATTGGAACAAGGATAATCATCATACTATAGGAATTTGGAACAATACATGAGTGGAATAATGCTATTCAAACTAAACAAGCTCTCTTTACCTCATTACTTTCATTGAGATAGTTCTCTTAGAATTTACAACATTATGACATCTTTGGAACTTCCATCAACGACTAAGAGATAAGTGAATCATCATTCATCTAAGAATCGTATATGTATGACTAACAATATACGTCAACCTGAATTGATATACTTTAAGCCTCTCGAAATTGAAACAAGTCCAATGTCAATGTGAACAACATGTTGCAGAAGGATATGAAAAAAAGGAACCTTACATACCTTTACTTCCACGTATAAGTACACAAGTCTATATATGAACACAACAATCCAGCTTCTTCCTTATGTTTCACTCTACAACACAAGTGCATAACGGAACCAACAATAACCACCAACTACTTTACAATGGCATATAACGACAATAAGTTACATGTTTGGCTTTAACATGCCATTTCCCCTTTGATAAAACCATTGATGAAATTATTATTCCAAAAATCCTCCAATATTCCATACATTGACCAATACATGATAAACAATACATTTCACCACAACACTTCTCCTTTACACTTTCTTACCCACACCACATCACAAATAATCCATCAAATTACCTTAATACACCTCATAGCACATATCGGCCAAAATCCCACAATTTACACTTTTAGAAAAAAATAACAAGTTTAATAACAAAATCACACCATACATGTTCATATTTTATCCATACCATGCTCTTCCATCAAAGTCACAAGTCATAATTCAAGCTTGAATCTCATGGATCACAAATCTTATATAAAAACACAAAGTACCATGTCCACCATTTCCAAGAATAACCAACATGATATACATAATCTCCCATGCATATAATATGTTAAACCATAATAATAAACACTTAACCAAGCTTGAAAAGTGAAGATCTTCTCCAAAAGTTGACTCAGGGTTTTGAGAGCTAAAGGGGTTCTCTTGAAATTTTCTAGAAAAACATAGAAATACATGTGTTTTTGTAATGAATAAAAAATCAGATGTTTACCCCCTTATATAGGCCCTCAATTTCCATCCTTAGCCACTCTTATGGCATTTAATGTTGGGTCTAGAAGGTCAAATAAAAGAATGGGTCATTTGACCCATTTGGGCCATGCATTTTATTCCATTTTGGGGCCTCAAATTGGGCCCAATAACACATTTCAAGTTAGCCCCCAAATATTAATGCATAATCCATCATATATCTCGTGTTTAAATAATTCCATAATGCCACGACAATATTCTCTTACAAGATTCTCATTCGTCGTCTCAATCGGCAAAATAGAAATTCTAGTCGTCCATGGCTTCATTGAACATTTATGATACCTACTTTGTGTTTCATGATTTGATCATGTAGGGGTATGTAGAAGTGTATTGAAGTATTTGAAGCTTTAACAATGCTCAAAGAACTCCAAGGAACCAAAATAAACCATAAAAGAATCGACGTAGCATTGCGTTGCGAAACGGGCACGGAAGGGCACAATCTTTGTGCCTTGCGCCACTAGCTGCAAAGCAAGCTTGTGGCGCAGGAAATGACACCCCTTAGAATTAGAGTATTGCACCACACCCCCTGAAACAGGGAGTGGCGCAAGTCTTGGTACTTTGTTGAATTTTTCGGCCACTTTTTCCAACACTTGCATATCATCCAATACCCTATCAAAATACTTACTTAGTGATATTAATCATCAAGTAAACATGACTCCAACTCACCAATTGAGGTTGGAATGTGTACGGGGTATTACACAAATTCTCCACGAAATCCCAAAACACCTCTTACGAAGGTCTAATCGCACACATTAGGTACAATATCAAATATTTCACCAATGACACTATAAAAAACATACTAATGGAATCTCAACACCTAAGTATACATTTTTTGATGTCGTCAAGTAGGGTTGGGAAGGTACGGGGTGTTACATTCTTTCCCCTTTAGAAAAATTCGTCCTCGAATGTTAACGATGTCAATTCAAGTACAACAAATGCATCTCTATATTAGCATACATATACATAAACCCTTAAGGCTCATGGATACTTACTTGGTCTTTCTCCACTTTTGCACTTTTGAACGTTTTCCTTCTGTTTGGAACAAATATGGGTATCTTGGTCTCATCGTTTGTTTTTCAGCTTCTCAGGTTATCTACTCGACTTGTTGATTTCTCCAAAGAACTTTTATGAAAGTTACATTTTTATTTACTAACCTTTGCACTTGTCGATCTAGAATAGCCATAAGTATCTCTTCCTAGTGGGATCCTCCATAACTTGTACATTTTCAATAAAAGCAATGGATCTCGGCATATGACTTTCTCTATAGCTTAGTGAACAAAATCTAGCCCTAGTTAAGGCAGTTCCACTCGTTCTAAATCACCCAATTGATGATTTAAACTTTCTTCTATATAAACCTTTGTAAGAGACCATTTTGATACTATAAGCATATTCAATAAGGGGTAGATAATCATCCCACTACCTTTATAATACAATGTGTAAGCTAGTAACCTATGTCAAGTGTCTGGATGATACGTTCTGCTTGTCCCCCTGTTTAAGGATGAAAAACTGTACCCCAAATTCACTTGCATACCCAACCTTTCTGTATTTTTTTGATTGTTACCTCATCCAGTTGCCGATAATTAATACGCATTCTCAATGTGCCATTTCTCTTTTGTGTGCAACAACACTGGTGCACCCTACAGGGACATACTAAGTCTTACCAACTGACATGTATATACCTTTGACATAGCTTTCCTTACGTCAGGTTAGGAAACAATTTTACCTTTCCGTTCAAGGATGGTCTTTTGTGGAAGAAACATAGACATATACTGTCGTAGCTTGGCAATCTTCATGACATACAAGAAGTCAACCACTTCATACCCATTACAACATTAAAAATCCTTCATTTCCATCTCCATAAGATCAACCATCATAACATGATCAAAAACATCTACTATACTATTACGATGTGCCCTTTCAACTATAATAAATTCACCGACAGGTGGAAATACTTCAATTAACTTAGATAATAACCCCGATGTCCCATCATATTCATGGTAGTCGATAAAGTAACATACGATAGAGTAGAGCTCGGATTAATCAGTACATATCTACCTGCTTACCTTTGCCTCTACCACCTCTTGTGCTTGGCATTTTACTATACAGAAGAAAAACAATTCCCATCGTCAGATATAATTCAACTTACAACACTGGCTCTATTGCACGATCTAGAATGAAGAAAAGAAATAACATCCTAAATGTCCCGTAGCCTTCTACTTATAAATGTGGTGCACAACATATCGATAAGTAAGACTCTACTCAGACACGGCTTTGTAGACACCCTTAGAACGAACTGCTCTGATACAACTATTTTCACGCCCCAAATTCCAACGAGGGGTGATTGGCACCCAAATTCGACATGGCATGAGAGAACTAATCTTTACTCATGTCTATTCATATGCATATCCTCGTATGAATCTTATTAAATCTTATTATTCCTCATGCAACTAAGCGGAAGTCATGAACTTGGAAACATATATCATATCTATATATACTAAACTTGGCCGTTAGGGCCATCAAGTCAAAATGATCATACATCTCTTGCTTTCATATACCCACATACGTCTACAAAAGCCTCTAACTGATGCATTTACAAGACCATCTAAAAGTCGGGACAAGTCCCCGCTTTATCCTTACAACATCAAAACAAATGTACAACTGTGATAAGTCCCGAAGCAACTGGGGCTCACCAAAGATCCGCAACTAACTGTCAACTTACTGTCTTTTTAAAAATCTACTAGTGCCTGCACCTGCAACATGTAAGGTAAGTCCCCCGAGGGGGTCAGTACGAAGAAAGTACTGAGTATGTAAGGCTCAAATGAAACTGTATAATACATAAATATTTCAATGAACTCAAATGCAAATGAATAATCAATATGAATAAGTCAACGTTCTGCTCTTTGGGAACCATGTGTATTGCTTTCTTTACTTTCTTTGCTTCTTTACCTCAATGCTTATTCATCTTTGACTGTGCTATACAGTACCCGGGCCCCAACTGATCAGTGGGTCTTTACATAACGTAACGTTATGTAGGGATCGGCTTGAGCTAGGCTTATACCTCTAGAGCTGCCACCCTAGGTTCGACTCGATCTAGGCTTATGCCTCTAGAGATGCCACCCATAAATCAATATAGCAGGTTCGGCTCGAGCTATGTTCTTACCTCCAGAGCTTCCCCCTATCAGGTTCGGTCCGAGCTAGTCTTATGCTTCTAGGACTGCCCCCTGATCCAAAAATCTCGGGATCGGCTTGAGCTAGGCATTTCGCCCCCAAAGCTGCCACCCATACTTGATCATTAACCACATATGTGCATTACTTTGTTTACTACTTTGAGATGGATATCTTTACTTGTGAGAGATTGGTACATTCACTTGTACATTACTTCTTTCATTACTTTTGAGAGATTGATACTTTGCTTATGAGAGACTGATACAATGATAATCACAACTGTATTTGAAGCTTTGGATCAATAATCAATGAGTGAGAGATATGTGAATAAACATTATTGGAAACATAGCCTTATTAGAAACATAACACCATTGGAACCATTAGACCATATTAAATGAACAAGATACATGAGTATGTCAATAGAATAACATATGTGAGAATAGTCAATGTGGATAAACCATCATTTTATATAATATCTTTTATAACTACTCTCCTTCAAGGGAAATTATCTTCACTCAAGAGACTTGCCTCCAATAGATTCTTCTATACCCAAGTGATTCTTTCTTGCTTATATGTTCATTACCACTATTGTTATCTACTTGGTTAGTAGGTTGTAAAAGAATAACATTCATCCACATACATCCACTCTAGTGGTGGGGTAGGGAATTAATAATATAACGTACACCCACTCTATTAACGTACATCCACTCTATTGGTGGTTTAACCTACATCCACTCTCATGGTGGTTTAACCTACATCCACTCTCATGGTGGTTTAACCTACATCCACTTTATGGTGGGGGAACATACATCCACTCTATGGTGGGAGAACATACATCCACTCTATGGTGGGAGAACATGCATCTACTCTATGGTGGGAGAACATACATCCACTCTATGGTGGGAGAACATACATCCACTCTATGGTGGGAGAAATTGATATATCAACTTTTGAGAGATTAATACATTAAGGATCATGACACTAATTGAAAAACACAAATATTCTTTACCTTACTCTTATACTTCATGAGATTAATACCTTAACTTATGAGGGATAGATCTATTGGCTCGCACTTGACCTCCTTCACTATTCTTATGAGATCTTATATAAGTAGGTATATGATACCGGGCCTCCACCTGTGGTGGGCTATAATAGATAACAAAGCATAATATTGGGATTATTCCATATTGAACTTATACCCTCTAGAATGTGATCCTTACTCAATGAAACATATAGCAACCATGCGCATTACCTCTTTACAATCTTATACCCTCTACTTAGTTATGAGAGTGACACGTTAAAGATCATGACACTAAAGCACACACTTATATGCACACCTCACTTCACTCCTTTACCTCATGAGATTGACAACTTCACTTATGAGGAATAATTATACTAACTTGCACATCACCTCTCTTATTACTCTTATGAGATTGGTACTCTTACTTATGAACAATTGGAACAAGGATAATCATCATACTATAGGAATTTGGAACAATACATGAGTGGAATAATGCTATTCAAACTAAACAAGCTCTCTTTACCTCATTACTTTCGTTGAGATAGTTCTCTTAGAATTTACAACATTATGACATCTTTGGAACTTCCATCAACGACTAAGAGATAAGTGAATCATTATTCATCTAAGAATCGTACATGTATGAATAACAATATACGTCAACCTGAATTAATATACTTTAAGCCTCTCGAAATTGAAACAAGTCCAATGTCAATGTGAACAACATGTTGCAGAAGGATATGAAAAAAAGGAACCTTACATACCTTTACTTCCACGTATAAGTACACAAGTCTATATATGAACACAACAATCCAGCTTCTTCCTTATGTTTCACTCACAACACAAGTGCATAACGGAACCAACAATAACCACCAACTACTTTACAATGGCATATAACGACAATAAGTTACATGTTTGGCTTTAACATGCCATTTCCCCTTTGATAAAGCCATTGATGAAATTATTATTCCAAAAATCCTCCAATATTCCATACATTGACCAATACATGATAATCAATACATTTCACCACAACACTTCTCCTTTACACTTTCTTACCCACACCACATCACAAATAATCCATCAAATTACCTTAATACACCTCATAGCACATATCACCCAAAATCCCACAATTTACACTTTTAGAAAAAAATAACAAGTTTAATAACAAAATCACACCATACATGTTCATATTTTATCCATACCATGCTCTTCCATCAAAGTCACAAGTCATAATTCAAGCTTGAATCTCATGGATCACAAATCTTATATAAAAACACAAAGTACCATGTCCACCATTTCCAAACATAACCAACATGATATTCATAATCTCCCATGCATATAATATGTTGAACCATAATAATAAACACTTACCCAAGCTTCAAAAGTGATGATCTTCTCCAAAAGTTGACTTAGGGTTTTGAGAGTTGAAGGGGTTCTCTTGAAATTTTCTAGAAAAACATAGAAATACATGTGTTTTTGTAATGAATAAAAAATCATATTTTTACCCCTTTATATAGGCCTCAATTTCCATCCTTAGCCACTCTTATGGAATTTAATGTTGGGTCTAGAAGGTCAAATAAAAGAATGGGTCATTTGACCCATTTGGGCCATGCATTTTATTCCATTTTTGGGCCTCAAATAGGGCCCAATAACACATTTCAACTTAGCCCACCAATCTTCATGCATAATCCATCATATATCTTGTGTTTAAATAATTCCATAATGTGACAACAATATTCTCTTACGAGATTCTCATTCGTCGTCTCAATCGCCAAAATAGAAATTCTAGTCATCCATGGCTTCATTGAACATTTATGATACCTACTTTGTGTTTCATGATTTGATCATGTAGGGGTATGTAGAAGTGTATTGAAGTATTTGAAGCTTTAACAATGCTCAAAGAACTCCAAGGAACCAAAAGAAACCATAAAAGAATCGACATAGCATTGCGTTGCGAAACGGGCACGGAAGGGCACAATCTTTGTGCCTTGCGCCACTAGCTGCAAAGCAAGCTTGTGGCGCAGGAAATGACACCCCTCAGAATCATAGGATTGCACCACACCCCCTGAAACAGGGAGTGGCGCAAGTCTTGGTACTTTGCTGAATTTTTCGGCCACTTTTTCCAACACTTGCATAACATCCAATACCCTATCAAAACACTACAAAATACTTACTTGGTGATCTTAATCATCAAGTAAACATGACTCCAAGACACCAATTGAGGTTGGAATGTGTACGGGGTATTACACAAATGCTCCAAGAAATCCCAAAACACCTCCTACAAAGGTCTAATCGCACACATTAGGTCCGATATCAAATATTTCACCAATGACACTATGAAACACATACTCATGGAATCTCAACACCTAAGTATACATTTTTCAATGTCGTCAAGTAGGGTTGGGAAGGTACGGGGTGTTACAGTTTCTGTATTTCCTACTCTGCTATAGAATATGGCAGGCCACGGCTACTGCGCTGCTATAGCAAGAATTTTCCTGCTATAACGAGAGTCAGCTTTGGTCAATCCCGCCATAGCAGGTGGATCCCGCTATTACGGGATATGAGCAGTAGAAGATACCCCAAAAATATTATTTTCATTCCATTCTCATTTTGGGCATAGCTGTGGTAATTTTGGGCGATTTTCAACTATTTTCCATCAAAACACTTCATAAAGGTAAGTTAATCACTCCCATTAACTAGCTTTTCGATTATTAACTCATAGAATCACTAGTTTACGAGTTTTAGGGAGAATTTGGCTTGACCTAACTGATTTTTATGTGCAAAGCTCAAGTTTGTTAGAGCATTTCGAGCTTGGATTGAGGTAGGTGATGATTTAACGTAGTTGAAACCCAGTTTGTTTTATGTGTGCTTGATAATTATTCCTTTGTATGCTTGTTGAAATGCATGTTCAAGGAAAGTGAATGACTATTTGATACCCTATGTGTTAATCACAAATAATGAACTGTCACGACCCAATATTTGAGTCATGATAGCGCCTACCATAAACCACCAATAGGCAAGCCAAACCCTACCCTAGAGCGACAAGCGACGGGCTAACGGGCAGAATCTCAGAAGAACAGAGATGAGGTGGAAGTAACCGTACTAATAAGCATGCTAGAAATAAAAAAAAAAAAAAAAAAGAACCAAAATATACCCATACCGAGATTGAGAAGGAAGAGGACAATATATATAAAGTCAATAACCCCTCACAAGACCTGGTGAGGTCGGTACAAGAGCCACTACTAGGCATATCTAGACTACAAGACAGAAACCAAATATATATTTGTGACCAATAGTCACAACAGATGCTATCCAATCCGAGCTCATATTAAGCTCTAAATAAGAACCAACAACAATACCACCAAATAACAATTCAAATACGCAATTTTAAGCTAAAATTAACTGGGAAAACTTAAGATATAAAGACGTTATACTATCAACCACGTGATCCCCGAGCTTGAATAACTTTATGTAGATAAATTAATTTTCATTCTCTATGACCAGCTATAACAGCAAATGGGTGTTTTTCACAAAACCTTTCTAATATATATGTATAAACATATATATAACAAATGTAAGTAACACTAATGTAACCTAAGGTGATTAGTGTCCATCTAGGTGGCACCATATTACACTTTTACCTTAAGTGTTACCCACCCACTCCTCCACGTGGGGTGGAGGTGGAAAATTACATATTTTTATTTCATTGTATGTGTATTCAGGTATTGCATAGGTTCGTGGTAAAATAAATACAACATTTTGAATAAACCATAATTAATAGAAAATTATTTCGAATAAAGCCTCTATAAAATAATAATATTATTTTAACATATTTAAATTTACTATCTCCGCTTAAAATATTAATAAATTATAAAACAATTATAAAGTAGTATAAATATATCATAACTAATTTATTTTATAAATTTTAAAAATATTTTCGAAAAGGTAATTAACTATATCCCTTTACCAAAATCCCATTTAATTAAATATTTTACAATGTACTCGGTCTAAATAGTATTCTCAAATGAACTGCCCAAAAACCAAACTATCAGTCCCAGCAAGTCATAAATAACTTAGGGAAGTTATAGAAAAGCTCTAAACACCAAGAACGCACAAAAATGAGGAAAAATGATCGGGAAGGTCATTACAACATCCACTACTAAAAGGACTTTCGAATGCGAAAGTCAAAAGTAAGCGGATACCTGAAGACGTGAACAAGTAAGGATACTGGGCTCGCATATCACGCTCAAGCTCCCAAGTAGCCTTCTCAACCGGACGGTGACGCCACTGTACCTTAACCACTGGAATGTCCCGGGAGCATAACCGTCTGACATCTCTAGCTAAAATGGTCACAGGCTCCTCCATAAATGTTAACTTATCATCTAAAAGAACTGAGTCCCATCGAAGAACATGCAACTCATTCGAAATGTATTATCGTAGCATAGAAACATGAAACACTGGGTGGATAGCTGAAAATTCCGAGGGTAAAGCTAGCACATAAGCCACCTCTCCAACTGTCCACAAAATCTCAAAGAGTCCAATATATCTGGGGCTAAGCTTACATTTCCTACCAAACCGCATCACGCCCTTCATAGGTGATACACGTAAGAAGACCCTATCACCCACCCTAAATTTCAACGGACGACGTCTACGGTCAGCATAACTCCTCTGTCTACTCTGAGTTGTCCGTAACCTATCTTGACTCACTCGAACTTGGTCCAAAGATTCTCAGAGCAAATCTGTGCCACGAGGACTGACTTCTAATGTTTTAAACCAGCCAAATGGAGATCGACACTGTAACACCCCGTACCTGTCAAACCCTACTTGACGATGTTGAACAATGGATACTTAAGTATCGAAAGTCAAAAGTATGTACCTTGTAAGGTTATTGATGAAATAATTGATATTGGGCCTAGTACATGGGATTAGACCCTCGTAGGAGGTGTAACACCCCGTATGTTGTCGAACCTATATGACTACGTTTACATTTATGGAATTAGTAAAACATGGGAGACTTGATGAATTATCCATTAATTTGTTGGGAATTAAATTAGTCATGAGTCATTGGGCCAAATTATGCCCAAAACAAGAACAAAAGACTAGGCCCAATGGGGCAAAACATGATCCAATCTTCCATTTGACTAATCAACCATGCATTTAATGCCAAGATATGGATAAGAGTGACTTGAGGGACCTATATATATATATAAGGAATTATACACAAAATTTGGTGGGCTAAAGAATTCTAGAGCCATTGGGCTCAATAGAGGTCCAAAACTCATATAAATTCATGGCCCAAATGAAGGAATGACCCATTCTTGACCCATTCTTACAAGACCAAGTTACTATATCATGAGTGGACCAAGTGTGTGGTTACAAAACACCATTAGGGTACTATATAAGGTGGAAATAATCAGATTTTATTCATTTGTCACCCCCATGCCTTTTCTAGAATTTTCCCAACACATCCTTATCTCACACAAACCCTAGACCTTCATTCCTTTGATCAAGATCATCATCTTGCAAGACTTGGTAAGTGATTATGTTTATGGTTTAATATATTTTATTCATGATAGATGGTGTATATGAAGTTGGTTATGTTTGTGGAATATTGAGAAGTTCACTATGTGTGTAAAGTTACATGTTTGCTAAATCGGAGAATGGTTTTGCCTTGTAAAATTGAACATAGACTTGTGGTCTTGAAGGAATTGAACATGATGGAGTTAATATTGAAATGTGAGATGTGATTATAGTATTTCCTTGTTTTGTCATGGTGTATAATGTTTGGAATTTCTATTGTGAAATTGGTTATGGTTTTGGTGACGTATTGACCGTAAAGTGTCGTTTTGGTGATGTTATTGTGTGTTGTGAGACCATGGATGATTGTGGGTATTAAATATGATCAAAAATATGTCAAAATAAGTTTTTTTATGATCATGTACCATTCATTGCATAAAAAGACCCCAAAAAGACTATTTCGGACCAAAACGTACATCCGCCCTCGCAGACGAAGCACCTACGGGCGAAGGTGCCAATGCAGGTGCCTATGGATACTGCAAAAGGTCACCTGCGGATGCAGTGCAGCCACCTTCACGCACAGGTGGCTTAGCGGATCGGCCCAGAACTCCGAATTGCTTGTTTTTGCATCCCTTTGGCCCCCCGAAACCCCTATACCCTTCATGGATGCAATTATCAACTTATGGTACCTTTTAAATGACTATAAAGAAGTATCCCGGAGGTATTTTGAATGGTATAAAATATGGATTGATGTTAAAGTGTTATTGTGAAAACTATCGAGTGACTTGACGGAGAAAAGGTAACGTAGTGTTAATGAGGAAGTGTAAAGTGTAAACTTGGTGTAAAATGTAATTGGTTTATGATGTCTTGGTGGATATGTGGTATGTTATGGTATTTTTGGTATGATGATGCTATGGATTGTACTGTGCAGGACGAAATGATGCTATATAGCAGTCACGTAACTCATTGTGACACTTATATATTTGTAAGAGAGTTGATTGTTAACGTACGCCGTTACATACTTGTGTTGTAGAGTGAAACGTAAGGAGGAAGCTGGAATACTGTATCCCCATATAGGCTTGTGTATTCATAGTGAGACGACAAGGTATGTAAGGTTACTCTTCTATATCTTTCTGCAGCATATGGTGTTTGCATTGTCATAGTACTCATTTGATTCCGAAATGCTCTAAGGTACTCCGTATTCGGTAGTTGGCTAATGTTACTCACATGTTTCCTACTCATTGGTCAATGGTGAATCATATGACTCATGTCCATTGGTTGACTCTTGTTCATTGGCTAACATGTCAAAAGTTCCAAATGTTCTAAGGTATTGTATCTCAGGTTGGTGAACAGTTGATATCCACATGTATCGTATTTAGTGATCATTATCCTAAGGTTCCAAAAGTGTTACATTCCAAAGGGCTCCTATAGTATTTTAACTAAGGTAGACATATATTGTTATTCACAAGTGTCCTACTCCTAGATGAATTATGATTCACTTACCTCTTATTCATTGACTGAAGTTCCTAAGCTGTCAGAATGTTATAAATTCTAAGAGAACTATTTCAACGAGAGTAATGAGGTAAAGAGGGCTTGTTTAGCTTATATAGCATTATTCCAATCATGTCATGATCCAAAGTTCCAATAGAGTTATACATATGTCTCTTATGCATTGACTATTGTTCCAATGGTTTCAAGATGTTATGTTCAAATAATGTTATGGCAAGTGAATATAGCAATCTCTCACAAGTGAATGAATCAATCTCTCACAAGTAAATGTACCCATCTCTCAAAAGTAATGAAAGAAGTAATGTGCAAGTTAATGTATCTATCCCTCACAAGTAAAGATACCAATCTTATAAGAGTAAAGATGTGAAGTAATATATATTTGTGTTTCAAATTTCAAGAATGTTTCTATCATCAAGGTACCACTCATAGTATGAAATAATGAGAAATGAAGTAAAGAATAATGAAAGAAAAGGAAGCAATGTTATGTTATGTTAACCCTACCCATGGAGTAGATGTATGTTATTAACCCACCATAGAGTGGTTGTATGTTGACCTACTCATGGAGTAGATGTATGTTATTAACCCACCATAGAGTGGATGTATGTTAACCCACCATAGAGTGGATGTATGTTAACCCACCACAGAGTGGATGTATGTTAACCCACGAAAGAGTGGATGTATATTAACCCACCAAAGAGTGGATGTATGTTGAACCCACCAAAGAGTGGATGTATGTTAACCCACCAAAGAGTAGATGTATGTTGACCCACCAAAGAGTGGATGTATGTTAAAAATCTCTCGAAAAGAAATAATCATTTGTATAGAGGAAGCTCGTGAATAAAGTCAATCTCTTGGAAGTAATTCTCTAGAATGAAAGTAATTATTAAAGATATTATATGAATGATAAGGATATGATTGATTGATCGAAAATAACAATGACAAAAGAAGGGTAAATGGTTCCACATATAAGATGATGTTTATCCATATAAAGTATTCTCTTATAATTATTTCCATTGAAGTTCTTATGTATTGATGCAGTTTTCTTATGAGCCTTACATACTCAGTACATTCTTCGTACATGTTGTAGGTGCAGGCACTAGTAGACCTCCACAGTAGGTTGACAGTATATGCAGATTTTTGGTGAGCCCCAGTTGCTTCGGGACCTTCCGAGTCATAGATGTACATTTGTTTTTGATGTTGTAAAGATAAAGCGGGGACGTGTCCCGATTTTTAGTTGGTTTTGAAAATATATCTGTTAGAGGCTTTTGTAGACATATGTGGGTATGTGAATGTAAGAGACGTATGATCATTTTGACTTGATGGCCCCAACGGCCAAGTTGCATATATATATAGATATGGCATATGTTTCCCTGTCTATGATTTTCGTATAGCTACATGAGGTATAATAATATTTACATGAGGATATGCATACAAATGTACATGAGCAAATATTGGTTCTCTCGGGCCATATCGACTTCGGGTGCCAGTCCGCCTCAATGGGATTTGGGGTGTGACAAAAGTGGTATCAGAGCAGTTCATTCTAAGGGTGTCTACAAAGCCGTGTCTGAGTAGAGTCTTACTTATCAATGTGTTGTGCACCACATTTATAAGTAGGAGTCTACGGGACATTTAGGATGTTGTTTCCTTTCTTCACTTCCAGATCGTGCAATAGAGCTAGGGTTATAAGTTGAATAGTATCTGACCATGGGAATTGTTTTTCTTTGGTATAGTAAAATGCCAAGCACAAGAGGAGGTAGAGGCAAAGGTAAGTTGGTAGACATGTACTGATTAATTCGAGCTCTACTCTATCGTATGTTACTTTATCGACTACCATGAATTTAATAGGACACTAGAGTTATTAGTTGAATCAATGGAAATATCTCCACCTGTCGGTGAATTTAGTCTAGTTAAAAGAACACATCGCAATGGTATAGTAGATGTTGTGATCATAGATGATAAGTACTCTTAAAAGCGTCACCAATGAAAGGGGTAATGAGTGGAAAAGAAAGAAGAAAAAAAAAGTATTGGCCTTATATAACGTGCCATGTACATTTTGTCGGAAGTGCATAAGAGTTTCATTTCATATTGCTCCCATTGGGACTATAAAAGTTATGGAGAATCCCACTAGGAAGAGATGTCTATGGCTATTCTAGACCGACAAGTGTAAGGGTTAGTAAATAAATGATGGGAAGATGAAAACAAAGTGATGAGACCAGAGTACCTATATTTGCTCCAGATGGAAGGAAAAAGTTCAAAAGTGCAAAAGTGGAGAAAGACTAAGTACGTATCTATGTGACTATACGTATAGAAATGTATTTGTTACATATGAGACGACGTTGTTAACATTCGAGGACGAATGTTTCTAAGGGGGGAAGAATGTAACACCCCGTACCTACCAAACCCTACTTGACGATGTTGAACAATGGATACTTAAGTGTCGAAAGTCAAAAGTATGTACCTTGTAAGGTTATTGATGAGATAATTGATATTGGGCCTAGTACATGGGATTAGACCCTCGTGGGAGGTGTAACACCCCTATGTTGTCGAACCTATACAACTACGTTTACATTTATGGAATTAGTAAAACATGGGAGACTTGATGAATTATCCATTAATTTGTATGTCATTAAATTAGTCATGAGTCATTCGGCCAAATGAGGCCCAAAACAAGAACAAAAGACTAGGCCCAATGGGGCAAAACATGATCCAATCTTCAATTTGACTAATCAACCATGCATTTAATGCCAAGAGATGGATAAGAGTGACTTGAGGTACCTATATATATATATATAAGGAATTATACACAAAATTTGGTATTCTAAAGAAGTCTAGAGCCATTGGGCTCAATAGAGGTCCAAAACTCATATAAATACATTGCCCAAATGAAGGAATGACCCATTCTTAACCCATTCTTGGAAGACCAAGTTGCTATATCATGAATGGACCAAGTGTGTGGTTAAAAAACACCATTAGGGTACTATATAAGGTGGAAATAATCAGATTTTAATCATTTGTCACCCCCATGCCTTTTCTAGAATTTTCGCAACACATCCTTATCTCACACAAACCCTAGACCTTCATTCCTTTGATCAAGATCATCATCTTGCAAGACTTGATAAGTGATTATGTTTATGGTTTAATATATTTTATTCATGATAGATGGTGTATATGAAGTTGGTTATGTTTGTGGAATATTGAGAAGTTCACTATGTGTGTAAAGTTACATGTTTGCTAAATCGGAAAATGGTTTTGCCTGTTAAACTTGAACATAGACTTGTGGTCTTGAATGAATTGAACATGATGGAGTTAATATTTACATGTGAGATGTGATTATAGTATTTCCTTGTTTTGTCATGGTGTATAATGTTTGGAATTTCTATTGTGAAATTGGTTATGGTTTGGGTGACATATTGACCGTAAAGTGTCGTTTTGGTGATGTTATTGTGTGTTGTGAGACCATGGATGATTGTGGGTATTAAATATGATAAAAAATATGTCAAAATAAGTTTGTTTATGATCATGTACCATTCATTGCATAAAAAGACCCCAAAAAGACTATTTCGGACCAAAACGTACATCCGCCCTCGCAGACGAAGCACCTGCGGGAGAAGGTGCCAATGCAGGTGCCTATGGATACTGTAAAAGGTCAACTACGGACTCATTGCAGCCACCTTCACGTGCAGGTGGCTTAGCGGATAGGCCCAGAACTCTGAATTGCTTGTTTTTGCATCCCTTTGGCCCCCCGAAACCCCTATACCCTTCATGGATACAATTATCAACTTATGGTACCTTTTAAATGACTATAAAGGAGTATCCCAGAGGTATTTTGAATGGTATAAAATATGGATTGATGTTAAAGTGTTATTGTGAAAACTATCGAGTGACTTGACGGAGAAAAGGTAACGTAGTGTTAATGAGGAAGTGTAAAGTGTAAACTTGGTGTAAAATGTTATTGGTTTATGATGTCTTGGTGGATATGTGGTATGTTATGGTTTTTTTGGTATGATGATGCCATGGATTGTACTGTTAAGGAAGAAATGATGCTATATAGCAGTCACGTAACTCATTGTGACACTTATACATTTGTAAGAGAGTTGATTGTTAACGTACGCCGTTACATACTTGTGTTGTAGAGTGAAACGTAAGGAGGAAGCTGGAATACTGTATCCCCATATAGGCTTGTGTATTCATAGTGAGACGACAAGGTATGTAAGGTTAATCTTCTATATCCTTCTGCAGTATATGGTGTTTGCATTATCATAGTACTCATTTGATTCCGAAATCCTCTAAGGTACTCCGTATTCAGTAGTTGGTTAATGTTACTCACATATTTCCTACTCATTGTTCAATGGTGAATCATATGACTCATGTCCATTGGTTGACTCTTGTTCATTGGCTAACATGTCAAAAGTTCCAAATGTTCTAAGGTATTGTATCTTAGGTTGGTGAACAGTTGATATCCACATGTATCGTATTTAGTGATCATTATCCTAAGGTTCCAAAAGTGTTACATTCCAAAGGGCTCCTATAGTATTTTAACTAAGGTAGACATATATTGTTATTCACAAGTGTCCTACTCCTAGATGAATTATGATTCACTTACCTCTTATTCATTGACTGAAGTTCCTAAGCTGTCAGAATGTTGTAAATTCTAAGAGAACTATTTCAACGAGAGTAATGAGGTAAAGGGGGCTTGTTTAGTTTGAATAGCATTATTCCAATCATGTCATTATCCAAAGTTCCAATAGAGTTATACATATGTCTCGTATGCATTGACTATTGTTCCAATGGTTTCAAGATGTTATGTTCAAATAATGTTATGGCAAGTGAATATAGAAATCTCTCACAAGTGAATGAATCAATCTCTCACAAGTAAATGTACCCATCTCTCAAAAGTAATGAAAGAAGTAATGTGCAAGTTAATGTATCTATCCCTCACAAGTAAAGATACCAATCTTATAAGAGTAAAGATGTGAAGTAATGTATATTTGTGTTTCAAATTTCAAGAGTGTTTCTATCATCAAGGTACCACTCATAGTATGAAATGAAGAGAAATGAAGTAAAGAATAATGAAATAAAAGGAAGCAATGTTATGTTATGTTAACCCTACCCATGGAGTAGATGTATGTTATTAACCCACCATAGAGTGGATGTATGTTGACCTACTCATGGAGTAGATGTATGTTATTAACCCACCATAGAGTGGATGTATGTTAACCCACCATAGATTGGATGTATGTTAACCCACCAAAGAGTGGATGTATGTTAACCCACCAAGGAGTGGATGTATGTTAACCCACCAAAGAGTGGATGTATGTTGACCCACCAAAGAGTGGATGTATGTTAACCCACCAAAGAGTGGATGTATGTTGACCCATCAAAGAGTGGATGTATGTTGACCCACTAAAGAGTGGATGTATGTTAAAAATCTCTCGAAAAGAAATAATCATTTGTATAGAGGAAGCTCGTGAATAAAGTCAATCTCTTGGAAGTAATTCTCTTGAATGAAAGTAATTATTAAAGATATTATATGAATGATAAGGATATGATTGATTGATCGAAAATAACAATGACAAAAGAAGGGTACATGGTTCCACATATAAGATGATGTTTATCCATATAAAGTATTCTCTTATAATTATTTCCATTGAAGTTCTTATGTATTGATGCAGTTTTCTTATGAGCCTTACATACTCAGTACATTCTTCGTACTGACCCCCTCGGGGGACTTACCTTACATGTTGCAGGTACAGGCACTAGTAGACCTCCACAGTAGGTTGACAGTATTTGTAGATTTTTGATGAGCCCCAGTTGCTTCGGGACCTTCCGAGTCATAGATGTACATTTGTTTTTGATGTTGTAAAGATAAAGCGGGGACTTGTCCCGATTTTTAGTTGGTTTTGAAAATGTATTTGTTAGAGGATTTTGTAGACATATGTGGGTATGTGAATGTAAGAGACGTATTATAACACCTCGTATACTCCTAACCCTATTTGATGGTGTTGACCAATGTTTACTTAAGTGTCGAGATGCCATGAGTATGTGTTTTATAGTGTCATTGATGAAATAATTGATATTGGGCCTAATATGTGTGTTTAGACCTTAGTCAGAGGTGTCTTGTGACTTCATGGAGCATTTGTGGGGTTAAAAACGAGGCTTGGAGGACCTCCAAATAAAGAACATTAAAGGTGATAAGTAAGTTAAAGAATAGAACTTGAAGTATCTAACCAAATCCGCAAAGAAAAAGTCGAAGAAACGAAAAATTGAAAAAAAAAGGGGAGGGGCGCTCCAGGCCGCTCTGGGATGAAATTTTCATCCCATAGGAAGCAAGGGGGCATGCCAGGCAGCGTTCCAGGCCGCCCCTGCGCACCTTTAACAAGCTGAAATTTTTCTAAGTCTTTTGGACGTCCGGGGCCGTACCAGGGTGTTTTTCGCCTGATTTCTTTTGCGATTATTAGTATATAAAGATGAATTTGGAAGTATTATATATGTATTCCATGTTAATAGGCCTAAGCTTGGGCATTGTTGACATCTAAATTACGTTTTTACCCTTCAAGGTCATAGTGAGCCATGATTGGCTAGAATTGCCTATTTGGAGATTGAGGCTACGAAATGAGTCTCGTGAGTTAAATGTTAACGTGTCACTTACGAAATTATTTAAACATGAGTTATATGATGAATTACACCTTGAATTTGATGGGCTAAGTTAATATGTGTTAATGGGCTCAAAGGAAGGCCCAAAATGAATTAAAAGGCATGGCCCAATGGGTCAAATGACCCATTCTTCCATTTGACCAAGTAATACACCTCAATTATTGAGTCAATGTGGCTAAGGATGACCATGAGAACTATATAAATCCACAAAGGGCTGATTTTATTCATAAAAACCCTCATGCCTTTAGAGATATTTCCAAACCCATTTCTCTCAACACAAACCCTAAAGCAACCTACTCTTGGAGACAAGATCACTCATTTGCAAGTTTGGGTAAGTGATTTTTCTTATGGATTAATATATTATATGCATGGGAGAGTATGTAAATCATGATGGGTATGTCAAAAAGTGTACATAATGCATTCTTGCTTTTTGGCTAAAAGATGTGTTATCAATGGAACTTAAACTTGAATTATGACGTGGTTTTGGTGAAAGAGCATGGTATGGATAAAATATGAACATTTATGGTGTGATTATGTTTCTAAACTTTTTATTTTTCTATAAGTGTAATTTATGGGATTTTGGCCGATATGTGATATAAAGTGTATTAAGGTGACTTGATGGATTATTTGTGATATGGTGTGAATGAGAAAGTGTAAAGGAGACTCTTTGTGGTGAAATGTTATTGGTATATGATGTTGTGTTCAATGTATGGTATGATTAAGGTATTGGTGGTATGACCATGCCGAAAATGGTATTGTAGAGAAGGAAATGACATTTTTAAGGCAAACATGTAACTCATTGACGTCACATGCATTTGTAAGGTAGTTGGTGGTTAATGTAAACTCCATTGTGCATTTGTGTTGTAGAGTGAAACATAAGGAAGGAGCGGGACATTGTATGCACATCTAAGAGTATATATTGGTATTGAGAGTACAAGGTATGTAAGGTTACTCTGTCTGTATCTTTCTGCAGCACGTAGTATTCACATTGACATCGCACTTTTACTATCCCGAAATGTGCTAAGGTATCCTAGATCCGGTTACCAATTGTCAATATCACATGTTTCATATTCATTAATAATGTTCCAAAAGCTCAACAAGGTTGTGTTCCAAAGTTCCAATAGTGGTTATATTCATGTACTTGGTTCATTGATTATTGTCCGATGGTTCCAATAGTGTTACGTTTCCAATAATGTTTATTCACATGTCTTTCACTCATTGGTTATTGTTCTAAGCTTCCAACAATGTTATGTCTACAAAAGTATCAATCTTTCATAAGTCAAGTGTATCGGGTATCAATTATGGTTCATCACATGTTCTTTATACATTGATCAATTGTCATTCACATGTCTCATATGCATTGGCAAATGTTCCAAAGATTCCATGGTTCCAATAAGGCTATGCTTCTAACAATGTTAAGTTCCAAATTTCAAAGTGATGTTATGACTGTCAAAGTATCAATCTCTTATATTTAAAGAAAGGTAATATGAAGTAAAGGGCAAAATAATGTACATGTGGTTAATGATTGATTTAAGGGTGGCAGCTCTAGAGGCATAAGCCTAGCTCGAGCCGATCCCGAGAATTTTTGTATCGGGGGCAGCCCTAGAGGCAAAAGCCTAGCTCGGGTCGAACCTGACAGGGGGAAGCTCTAGAGGTAAGAACCTAGCTCGAGCCGAACCTCCTATATTAATTTATGGGTGGCAGCTCTAGAGGCATAATCCTACCTCGAGTCAATTCCAAGGTGGCAGCTCTAGAGGCATAAGCCTAGCTCGAGCCGATCCCAACATAATGATATGTTATGTAAAGACCCACTGATCAGTTGGGGCCTGGGTACAGTATAGCACAGACAAAGATGAATAAGTACAGAAGTAATGAAGCAGAGAACGCAATGAACGTAATGAACACAATGAACCTAATATACATGTTTCCAAATGCAATGGTTTATTTACATTGAATACTATTGTTTTTAACTCCAATGAAGTCTTATGTTATACACAGTTTGTATGGCCTTGCATACTCAGTACATTCTTCGTACTGACCCCTTTGGGGGCCTTACTTTACTTGCTGCAGGCACAGGTGTTAGTAGACCTTCACCGTAGGCTACGATATATCATGAATTATTGGTGAGCTCCAGTTGTTTCGGGGATTCCTAAGTCACTATGTACATTTGGTTGGTGTTGTCTTGATACTGTATGTATGTATAGAGCGGGGTATTTTCCCGACTCTAAGATTGGTTTTGGTTATGCATCTGTAGAGGCTTTGTTGATGTTGTGGAACACGTGAAGGGTATGTAAGGGACATATGTTTTGTCATGATGGCCCCAACGGCCAAGTTTGTTATTATCTATGTTTCATGAATTCCTCTATTAACACTTTATATTCATTTGAGTTGGTGTTGTATAGTGAGTAGCATGCATATGAGTGTACATGAGAAAAGATTGGTTCTCTCGGGCCTCTCGAATAGTGACACGTATGATCATTTTGACTTGATGGACCCAACGTCCAAGTTGCATATATATATATAGATATGGCATATGTTTCCATGTCCATGATTTCCGCATAGCTACATGAGGTATAATAAGTTTTACATGAGGATATGCATACGAATGTACATGAGCAAAGATTAGTTCTCTCGGGCTATATCGGCTTCGGGTGCCAGTCCGCCTCAATGGGATTTGGGGTGTGACAGACATCATCTTCCATATAAAGCCTCAAACGGAGCCATTTGAATGCTGGAATAGAAACTATTATTATACGCGAACTCGGCTAAAGGCAAGAATTGTTCCCATTGACCCCAAAAGGCTAACACACAAGCGCAGAGCATATCTTCCAATACCTGAATAGTCCGCTCTGACAGTCCATCGGTTTGAAGGTGAAATGCAGTACTAAGGTCCACTTGAGTACCCAACTCTTCTTGGAAAGTCTGCCAGAAACTGGAGGTAAACTGAGACCCTCGGCCTGAGATAATAGATAGTGGCACTCCATGTAGGCGAACTACCTCCTGAATATATACACGAGTTAATCTCTCAGCACTGTAGGAAACTCGAACAGGGATAAAGTGTGCAGACTTAGTCAAACGATCTACAATAACCCAAATACTATCAAAACCATGGGAGGTGCGAGGCAATCCAATAATGAAATCCATAGTGACCCGCTCCCATTTCCACTCGGGAATGGGAAGCTGCTGAAGCAATCCACCAGGTCTCTGGTGCTCGTCTTTTACCTACTGATAACAGAGACATCGAGCTACAAACCCTGCTATATCTCTCCGCATACCACTCCACCAATAGTGCTACCTCAAATTTCGATACATCTTAGCTGTCCCAGGGTGAATAGAATATCTGGAACTGTGCGCCTCGTGCATAATCAACTGAATCAAATCCCTAACCCTCGGAACACAAATATGGTCGTCAAACCTCAGAACACCATTAGAACCCAAGGTAGATCTCTTAGACTCACCCCTCAATACCTAATATCTGTAACACCCCGTACTTTCCCAACCCTACTTGATGACATTGAATAATTTTTATTTAAGTGTCGAGAGTTAGAAGTATGTATTTGGAAAGGTTAAAGATGAGAAAAATTGACATTTGGCCTTGTACATGTGACGAGCCTTTTATGGAAAGTGTTTTGTGATTTCGTGATGCATTTGGGTGATGCCCCGTACACATGTTAACCTCATTTGGTGACTTGGAGTCATGTTTACTTGATGATTAAGGTCACTAAGTAAGTATTTTATAGTGTTTTGATAAGGTATTGGACGATACGCAAGTGTTGGAAAAATTGCCAAAAAATTCAGCAAAGCATAAAAACTTGCGCCACTACCCTGTTTCAGGGGGTGTGGCGCAAGCCACCTGATTCAGAGAGGCTTCATTTCTTGCTCCACTACCCTGTTTCAGGGGGTGTGGCGCAAGGAACAAATATTAGGCCTTTCCGGACCCGTTTTGTAACGCACTTCGACGACGCTTCTTGGATGGTTTCTTTTGGTTCTTTGGAGTTATTTGAGCATTGTTAAAGATTCAAACACTTCAATATACTCCTAAATACTCCTACATGATCAAATCATGAAATGTGAACAATGATCCGAAATGTCCAGTGAAACCAAGGGCGACTAGAATGTCTAGTTTTGCGATAGAAAGGACGAATGAGAATTGTTTAAGCGAATATTGTCGTGACATTATAGAATTATGTAAACATGTGATATAGGGTGAATAATACATGAAATTGGATGGGTTATATGTATATGATTTATTGGGCCCAAAATTAGGGCCCAAAATGGAACAAAAGAGAAGGCCCAAAGGCAAAATGACCCATTCTTCCAAGATTTGACCAAGTAAACCTATCAATTAATTCCAAATGTGACTAAGGATGACTTGGGGTCTATATAAAGGCCCCAAGATCAGATTTTTTATTGTCCAAAGCTCTCATTCCTTTATGATATTTTCTCCAATATTTCTCCAAGTTCCAAACCCTAAAGCAAAATATCCTTTGGACTCCTTGGACAAGATCAACATATTTCAAGCTTTGGTAAGTGTTTATTTTCATGGATTAACATATTATATGCATGGGAGATTATATATATTATGCTAGTGGTGTTGGCAAGATGATGAATAGTGTATTTTGCCTTTGGTGAAAGATGTGTCATCTTGGTAAATTGAACTTGAATTAGGCCTTGTGCCTTTGATGAAAAAGCATGGTATGGACAAAATATGAACATGTATGGTGTTATTTTTGGGATTAAACTTGTTCTTATCTAAAAGTAGAAAGTATGGGATTTTGGCCGATATGTGTTATGAGTTGCATTAAGGTACTTTGATGGACTATTTGTGATGTATTATGGATAAGAAAGTGTAAAGGAGAAGTATTGTGATGAAATGTATCAATTATCATGTATTGGTCAATGTTGGAAATATTATGGAATTGTTGGAATAATAATTTTGTCAATGGATTTGTCAAGGGGAAATGACATGTTTAAAGGCAAACATGTAATTTATTGACATTGTATGCATTTGCAAAGCAATTGGTGGTTAATGTTGGTTCCATTATGTAACTGTGATGTAGAGTGAAATATTTGATTGGGTGCTTACCTTGGGAAGATAAGGTATGTAAGGTTACTTTTATATCCTTCTGCAACATATGATGTTCACACTGTCATAGCACTCACTTGATTCCGAAATACTCTAAGGTATTTCACATTCAATAGTTGGCTAGAGTTACTCATATGTTCCTTATTCATTGGTCAATGGTGAATCGTATAACTCATGTTTATTGATTGACTCATGTCCATTGGTTGACTCACGTTCATGGGCTAATATGTCAAAAGTTCCAAATGATCTAAGGTATTGCATTGCAGGGTGATGAATAGTTCGTATCGCAAGGTGATGAATAGCTAGTATTCACATGTATCGTATTTAGTGATCATTCTGTTAAGGTTCCAAAAGTGCACTATACCAAGGGGGTTCTATAGTATACCAACTAGGGGTGGTATATTGATAGTCATATGTGTTTTACTCCTATACGAATCATGAATCCCTTAGTTCTTATTTATGGGTGGAAGTTCTTAAGTTGTCATATGTTGTTGATCCTAAGAGAATTATCCCAATAAGAGCAATGAGGTAAAGAGAGCTTGTTGAGTTGAATATCATTGTTCCAATCATGTGAGGAGTCCTATGGCATGATGATTATCCTTGTGCCAATTGTAAGAGTATCAATCTCATAAGAGTGATAAGAGAGGTGATGTGCAAGTTAGTATAGTTATACTTCATAAGTGAAATTGTCAATCTCATGAGCTAAAAAGGGTGAAGTTAGATGTGCATATAAGTACGTGTTTGACTGAGGTGTTAATCTCATGAAGTACAAGAGGAAGGTAAAGTATATGGGTGTGTCCCAATTAATGTCATGATCCAAAGTTCCAATAGAGTTATGCATATGTCTAGTAATGTTCCAAAAGTCCAATGAGGTTCCAACAGTGTTATGTTTTAATGCTTAGTCACATGTTTGTTACTCATTGATGATGGATCCAAAGCTTCAAACAAGGTTGTGACTGTCATTGTACCAACCTTTCAAAAGTAATGAAAGAAGTAGTGTGCAAGTTAATGTATCTATTTCTCACAAGTAAAGGTATCACTCTTACAAGAGTAAAGATGTGAAGTCATGTATATTTGTGTTTCAAGTTTTAAGAATGTTTCTATCATCAAAGTACCACTCATAGGGTGAAGTGAGGTAATGACGAATGAAAGTAAAGAAAGCAATGTTATGATATATTAATCCTACCCATGGTGTAGATGTATGTTATTGACCCACCATAGAGTGGATGTATGTTAATCCTACCCATGGAGTAGATGTATGTTATTGCCCACCATAGAGTGGATGTATGTTGGCCTACCCATGGAGTAGATGTATGTTATTGCCCACCATAGAGTGGATGTATGTTATTGCCCACCATAGAGTGGATGTATGGCATTGCCCACCATAGAGTGGATGTATGTATGATATATTAATCCTACCCATGGTGTAGATGTATGTTATTGACCCACCATAGAGTGGATGTATGTTAATCCTACCCATGGAGTAGATGTATGTTATTGCCCACCATAGAGTGGATGTATGTTGGCCTACCCATGGAGTAGATGTATGTTATTGCCCACCATAGAGTGGATGTATGTTATTGCCCACCATAGAGTGGATGTATGGCATTGCCCACCATAGAGTGGATGTATGTTAACCCACTATAGAGTAGATGTATGTTATTGCCCACCATAGAGTGGATGTATGTTATTGCCCACCATAGAGTGGATGTATGGCATTGCCCACCATAGAGTGGATGTATGTTAACCCACCATAGAGTGGATGTATGTCATTGCCCACCATAGAGTGGATGTATGTTAACCCACTATAGAGTGGATGTACGTTGAATAATTAGCGGTTTTTGAGCAATGTAATGGTAAAGTAAGGTAAATGGCAAGGGAAAGAAAGAACGTAATGTACATGGTATCCCACCTAGAGAAAGAGAGTTTGTTCACATTTGTTAATTCTCTTACGTTGATTCCATGGTTATTTCTATTATGTATGTATCATTGGAGCTGATAATAATGAAGGAAAGGTACATGACTCCACACATTGAGTGTCTCTTATAATGACTTCCTTTGAAGTTCTTATGCACTGATTCAGTTTTTCTTATGGCCTTACATACTCAGTACATCCTTCGTGCTGACCCCTTTTGGGGACTTACCTTACATGTTGCAGGTGCAGGCACTAGTAGGCCTCCACAGTAAATGGTCAGTGTTGCTGATCTTTGGTGAGCTCCAGTTAGTTCGGGGCTTCTTCGAGTCACTGTTGTACATGGGTTTTGCTTTTGTATACGCTGTATAAAGCGGGGACTTGTCCCGACTTGTAGTTCATTTTGGTCAATGCATTTTAGAGGCTTTTGTAGACGGATGTGGATGTATCAGTGTAAAAGACATATGTCGTTTTGACTGGATGGCCTCAACGGCCAAGTTTCATATGTATGTATAAATATGTCCCATGTTCTCTTTTCTTCGTCTTTCATATTATTATGAAATGGTGGTTATGATTATGAATGATTATGAGATGCATATGATTGGAGAACATAGGCAAAGGTTGGTTCTCTCGTGCCTTATCGGCTACGGGTGCCAATCATGTCTAGATGGGATTCGGGGCATGACAATCTCGAATGCTACGGACACCGCTATCCTCAAACTGGTGACTCTGAATCTGCTCTAGCAACGTAGATCTCGCACCAACACAAGCGATAACTCTCCCGGGGTCATAAATATCCAAACGCACCATTGAGTTAGCTAAGGACTGAATATCCAAAGAATGGCCACTGAGAGACTGGAATGAAGGCTAAGCTACCCATACTCACTGCCTTCCAACTCAAGGCGTCCGCTACCACATTTGTCTTGCCCGGATGATAGAGAATAGAGATATCATAGTCCTTCAGCAACTCAATCCACCTGCGCTGCCTCGAATTAAGATCCCTCTGAGTCATAATATGCTGAAGACTGCGGTGGTCTGTAAAGATCTCATAATGAACACGGTATAGATAATGCCTCCAAATTCGCAGAGCAAACACTACCGCTGCTAACTCCAAGTCATGAGTGGGGTAATTACGCTCGTGCACTTTCAACTGCCTTAATACGTAAGCAATGACACGACCCTGCTGCATCAGAACACATCCCAAACCAATACAAGATGCATCACAATACACGGTGAAACCCTCTCCCTCAACTGGAAGAGTCAACACAGGGGTAGAAGTAAGTCGATCCTTAAGCTTCAGAAAGCTCGCTTCACAATCCTCAGACACTGAAATGGAACCTCCTTCCTAATTAGTCTAGTCATAGGAGATGTGATAGATGAGAAACCATCAACAAACCACCTGTAGTACCCTGCCAACCCAACAAAATTGTGAACTTCAGTAGGCGACGTGGGCCTTGCCCAACCTCGAATAGCCTCAATCTTTGCTGGATATACCATGATACCGTGTCTGGATACAACATGCCCCAGGAAAGCTACAGACTCAAGCCAAAACTCACACTTTGAGAATTTGGCATAAAGCCGATGATCTCTCAAAGTATGGAGCACAATCCTCAAATGCTTCTTGTGCTCCTCGCTGCTCCTTGAATAAATCAAGATGTCGTCAATAAACACAATCACAAAGGATTCCAAGTGTGACCTGAATACACGATTTATCAAATCCATGAAAGTTGTTGGGGCATTAGTCAACCAAAAAGACATCACCAGGAACTCATAATGGTCGTACCGAGTCCTGAAGGTTGTGCTTGGGATGTCCTCAGCCCTAACTCTCAACTGATGATATCCAGATCTCAAGTCTATCTTCAAGAATACTGCTGCACCCTAAAGTTGATCAAATAAATCATCGATAAGAGGCATAGGATACTTATTCTTTACTGTTACCCTATTTAGCTGCCTATAATCGATACACATTAACATAGACCCATCCTTCTTTTTTACAAAGAGAACTGGAGCACCTCATGGCGACACACTCAGCTTGATAAAACCTTTTCCCAGAAGGTCCTGGAGCTGAGTACTCAACTCTCTCAACTTAGCAGGAGCCATATAATAAGGAGCCACAGAAATAGATCGGGTGCCCGGCTCGAGGTCAATAATGAACTCTATATCACGCTCAGGAGGAAGGCCAGGTAGGTCAGTTAGAAATACATCAGGAATCTCACGAACAACAGGGATGGATTCAAGCGATGGACTCTCAATACTAGCATCTCGAACATAAGCAAGGAATGAATAACATCCCCTCAACATCAATCTACGAGCCCTAACATATTAAATAATTCCTGTCGGTGTGCAGCTAACAGAACCCTTCCACACCACCGGGGGTACACCGAACATGGCTAAGGTAACAGTCTTGGCAAAGTAATCCAAGACTGCATGATGAAAAGACAACCAGTCCATGCCCAGAATCACATCAAAGTGTACCATGGCCAATATAATAAAATCAACTTGAGTCTCAAACTCCTGAATAGTCACCAAATAAGATTTATATACCCGATCAACTACTAAGGAATCACCAACAGGGGTGGATACACATAAGGGTACAGATAATAACTCAGACCATAAATCTAACGGTGGTGCATAATAAGTAGATACATAAGAAAATGTGGATCCTGGATCAAATAATGCAGAAGCTAGCTGGTGGCATACGAAAATCATACCTGTAATCACCGCATCCGAAGCCGAAGCCTCCGGCCTAGCTGGCATGGCATACAAATGACGTTGGCTACCACTAGTCTGACCACCGATCTGACTACCAGTCCGACCTCCCTGCGCTCTACCTCGAGAACCCTGGGGACCACCCCGACGACCCTATGCACCACCTCTGCCTACTGGTGGTATAGATTTGATAGGTTGTGCCGTCTGAACTAAAGGCTTAATCGTCCTGCACTAAGGACACTCACATGTGAAATGACCGACAACCCCACAAGTATAACATGCTCCTAGCTCTCTGCTCAGCCTAAAAGACTCGGTTGATCCAGTACGACCACCTCTAGTCGATGAACTGGACTGACCATGTCCCTGAGGCTGACTACCAGAACCATTATAGGCGGGATGACCCCTATCAAAAATCTGTAAGGCTGACTGTACGGGCCTACCAGGCTAATCGTGTCGCTGAAAGGACTGATGCTGCTGCTGTGGGTAACTACCCTAAAACCCTCTGCCTCTAAACTGCGAGCTGCTGTGACTGCCACTGTAACTACCCTAGAATTGGGGTCTCTTATCGCTCCCCCTTTGGGCCTCGCAATCTATCTACTCTATCGAATATACATGCTCAACTATCTCAGCAAATGATTTCCCCAAAGTCACTAAACTTTGTGTGGCTCTGCGGAGTGTTAATCTCAATCCTCTGACAAAGCATCTAATCCTCTCGTACTCATCAGGCAAGATCATAGTAGCATGTCTGGCCAAATCATGGAATCTCGCCTCATACTCAGCTACTGTCATGGACCCCTATCTTAACCTGGAAAACTCATCTCGAAGACGCTCACGCATGCTGCGGGGCATATAATTCCCTAAGAATACCTCAGAGAAGTGTGCCCAAGTAACGGCTGGAGATCCAGCTGGCCTGGAATCATGATAACCTCTCCACCATCTCCTCGTGACTGTATCAAACTGATAAGTAACAAAATCTACCCTGCGCGACTCCACTAATCCCAAATTTCTCAGCTTCTCCTCGCAGCTGGATAAGAACTCATAAGCGTCTTCTCCTGGGGTACACGAAAACCTGGGTGGAGCTAGTCTTAAAAAATGACTCAACATTTTCTGCTCCTCGGCAGACATAACTGGCTGAGCTACTACCGGCTGTGGAATTATCGATACAGGCGAAACCTCTACTCTGGGTGCTGCAGCTACAGGCTGCGCCCCAACACCAACTCACTATACTGCTGGTTGGGCTCCCTCAGCTGACGGACCTCCAACTAATCCCAGCAACTACACCAAAGTGTCTCGGAGTACTGAAGCATCAATAAACCCAGGTGGAGCCTGGGCTGCTCCCTGGCCCACCAGCTGCTATGGAGGCGGAACATCTAGAACTATAACGGGATCGGGTGTCTGATCCCTAGCATGATCTCGGCCTGGGGATGCTACTCTACCCTTCCTCTGACCTCTAGGTCAACCTCGGACCTTAACTAGAGCCCTCGCTGTAGGCTCGGGGTCCCGACCTCCCGCTCTCGCACCATGCGTCCTAACCATCTATGTAAAAGAGTGAACCAAATGAAAATCAGAAACCAACATAGACCCGACACACAGACATGAGTCATGAAAATGAATGACTTCCTTAAGAATGCTATGTAGCCTCCCGAGGATAGTATACAAGCGTCCCCACACCAATACGCAGGACTCTACCGCACATTGGCTCATTTACCGACATTGCCTACATAACCTAGCTCTGATACCAAGCTGTCATGACCCAATATTTGAGTCATGATGGCGCCTACCATAACCCACCAATAGGCAAGCCAAACCCTACCCCGAAGCGACAAGCGACGGGCTAATGGATGGAATCTCAGAAGAACAGAGATGATGTGGAAGTAACCGTACTAATAAGCATGCTACAAATTAAAAAACAAACAGAAAAAAAAAATATACCCATACCGATACTGAGAAGGAAGAGGACAATATATATAAAATCAAGAACCCCACCCAAGACCTGGTAAGGTCGGTACAAGAGCCACTACTAGACATATCAAGAATACAAGATAGAAACCAAATATATATAACAAGTACAAAAGTCTTGAGTGCAAAAAACTATATAGTAGATATGGAGTAGGATCTGCCTCGAACGTCAATAAGCTCACCCTGCTCTGGCGTAAGTGCTGAGAAGAGAGTCGCGTCAAACTCACCTACTAGTTCCCAGATCTGCATCGGGGGAAAAGATGCAGAAGTGCAGTATGAGTACCAGGGCAACGGGTACTCAGTAGGCATCATCGGCCGATTGAGCTCAATGTAATATAAGTAAGCTAAAATGTGAGGGTGCATGCTAAGTCCGGGGTATAAGTAATAAATACATAAGTAACTGCCGAGGTGTGTAGATATGCTTAGGAAATAAATAAATGTGATACCAAACAATCGAGTAAATAAATGCGTAAGCAAACACACAAGTCAAACATAACCTATCTAGGCCCCCATAAACCCGATAGGCACACGAAAGAAAACAATAACCCATCCTGGCCCCCATAAACCGGCGGGACCCACAAGAATAGTAAATGCATAGTCTCCGGTGTCTCAAAGATGTATCAGTATCCAGCAACCACAATAACCAACAAGAGTGCACCAGGTTTGAACCGGCACCAATGGATAGTAACAAGAGGCCAGACACCAAAATCGAATCGGACGCAGTGGGTAATAACAATAGGCCACATATATATCATATCTTTTGAACTCAAACCGGAACTCAAAGAACAACAGTATCATAACCACAGTACCCAGTACCAGAACCCATAGTGTACCACAATCCGGGGCCGGACTCAAACTGGAACACCCAATAGTCAATAACCAAAATCATCATACCTGAATCAATAGACGGACTCGAACCGGAACTCCTCATAGCCAGTAACCAGAATAGAATCAAATGTCATATCATATCAGATAAACCAGGAACGCCCTAGTTCTAAGTCAATACTAGGATATAGGTACAAAAGCTAAGCCCACAACATGCTACAAGTCAATCTCGGGGTCCTTCTAGGTCAACTATCTACTATAAAAAATATGTATATACAAGTCTGGGTATACATTATAAGTCATGGAAAGGAAGGTCCGTATTCTAAATTAAACTAGCCGATCCCGGTCAAATACGATGCTATCAGGGACTAACAAGGCTAAACAGGCCAATTGGGTATAATTGGTGTGTCTCAATCCTGTCACAACCCTAACAGGTCATAGAGGGCTTAACTAATCCCAAAGATGTCAAAGTTCTGACAAGTCGACTAAAAGGGTAATGGGGCCCACTAACGGGTCTCGAAAACCAAGTCTAGTTATACCTGTCTAAGTCTGGGCTAAGTCTGTCTAAGCCTGGACTAAGGTCCAACAATAGAATTACCAAACTGGCAACAACAACAACAATACTATCCAATCTCAAATAGGTCATCTGTGGTGTACCACGAGGATAACGGGCCTGGAATATATCCGAATAGCCCTATCCGGCCTAGAAGGCCTAAATCACAGCAAACCTACACCACCAAGTTTATAATACCATCCCACAACACTAGCCCAATAGCATACATATATCACACATAAGCCCAATCTAAGTGTAAAGGAAGGTAAACCTAGCCTACCTGGACGCTGCCGCAAGCCTGCCAAAAGAACTGGCTATACAGGAGCCTTCCCCTTCTGAGAGGATTCTGACTGTTGCCAAGCTACCAAAATAATAAACTACATGTCAAAACATGACTATTGATACCTATTTTGCATTAGGTCGGAAAAATATCCGAACAGTCCACTTGGGGCCTGCCTGTGGAATCGCAAAACTGAAACCGTCAAAGTGTCCCAAATAACTCTGTGACCAATAGTCATAATAGATGCTATCCAATCCGAGCTCATATTAAGCTCTAAATAAGAACCAACAACAATACCACCAAATAACAATTCAAATACGCGATTTTAAGCTCAGATTAACCGGGAAAACTTACAATATAAAGACGCTATACTATCAACCACGTGATCCCCGAGCTTGAATAACTTGATGTAGATAAATTAATTTTCATTCTCTATGACTAGCTATAACAGAAAATGGGTGTTTTTCACAAAACCTTTCTAATATATATGTATAAACATATATATAACAACTGTAAGTAACACTAATGTAACCTAAGGTGATTAGTGTCCATCTAGGTGCACCATATTACATTTTTACCTTAAGTGTTACCCACCCACTCCTCCACGTGGGGTGGAGGTGGAAACATTACATATTTTTATTTTATTGTATGTGTATTCGGGTATTGCATAGGTTCGTGGTAAAATAAATACAACATTTTGAATAAACCATAATTAATAGAAAATTATTTCGAATAAGGCCTCTATAAAATAATAATATTATTTTAACATATTTAAATTTACTATCTCCGCTTAAAATATTAATAATTTTATAAAACTATTATAAAGTAGTATAAATATATCATAACTAAATTTTTTTATGAATTTTAAAAATATTTTCGAAAAGGTAATTAACTATATCCCTTTACCAAAATCCAATTTAATTAAATATTTTACAATATGCTCGGTCTAAATAGTATTCTCAAATGAACTGTCCGAAAATCGAACTGTCAGTCCCAGCAAGTCATAAATAACTTAGGGCAGTTATAGAAAAGCTCTAAACACCGAGAACACACGAAAATGAGGAAAAATGACCGGGAAGGTCATTACATGAACTTATGTTAAAAGCTTGTTGGCTTTATAAGAGTGATTAGTGTTATCATTGTAGTTGTGATTGTTGTGATATCAGTTGATTATTAGGGGATGTACTGATATTTGGACATGTTTACGTGATTGATTGGTATAAGATTGATAGGAACTTGATGTCTGGGATTTGGTACATGGACAAGAGCTCATCCCCGGTAGGCCATGGCTAGTGAGCGACCATAAAACCCTTAGCATGTGTGTACAAGGGATAGGTGAGTGTGACGATTCCTTGAGAACCAAGTTTATGTGTTAACTTATTATATTTGGTTCATTTAGTGAACTAGATTTATGTGTTGACTTGATATATTTTGTTCCTTGAGTGAACCGGGTTTATTTGTTGACTTGTTATATTTGATTCCTTGAGTGAACCGGATTAATATGTTGACCTATTTATTATTGGTTCCTTGAGTGAACCGGGCTTATATGTCAACTTGTTATAAATGGTTTCTTGATGAACCAAGATTTACGGTTATTAACATGTTTATTGTTGGAATGGATCCCTGAATAATTCAGGCTAAATTATAAATGACTGGGGTAACTCTTTAGATGTTTGTTTAATTATGTATTTGAGACATGGTCAGTACTTGCAGATGAATCATGGTTTGTTGACTTGGATTCTTGTTGGAAGTCATGGTCTTGACTTAAGTTGATGTCCATCTTGACTTATACTTGACTTAATTTCTATGGTGTTGTTGAACAAGGTTAAGTGTCATAAGCTTATGGTAACGTTATATGGTAGGTGTTCATGGTTGTACTTATGTTACTTAGTTATGGTTGCTTGTTCACATATCTTATTTTGGGTTGGTGATGACCCTACCAGTACACCGTTATTTCGTGTGTACTGATACTGCACATGCTCTTATTTTTGTTGAGTGCAGGGTATTTTCCGACGACTATTCCAAGACCTCAACAGTAGAGCGGATAGCATTCAAACTCAAGGGTGAGCTACATCTTTCGGGCTGCCATGAGTTCTTCACTTTGTTCATGTCTAGTTATTTTGGACTTGGATGTTTCCTTCATTTTTGGGTTGAACCCATTTAGCAATATTGATATGATTGAAAAAATGTCCTCCACCTTTCATGCCTCGAATGTGCTCTTGTAGCAGCAATATCGAGAGAAAGGTTTCAAGAAGTATTCTGAACTGATTTCTCATTTTCTCGTGGCTGAACAAAATATGAGAATCGAACTACTAGATCTACACCATTCCCTGAAGTGAATGAGCTGTATGCCCACCATGCTAGGCATGGAAAATGTTGCGGTTCTGACCGTGGACGTGGAAGTGGCGTGGTCGTGATAATGATCAAGAAAGAAATCATGTCCCTGGTGTTAATCATTCATCAAAGAAAAATCACTATTAAGAGGAAAAGACAAAGAATGAGAAGCATGAACAGTAGAAGCACGTGGCTCAGAAAATAGATGCTATAGATGTGATATAAAAGGACGACATTGGTCACGTATTTGGCGTACTCCAAACACCTGGTTGAGCTTTATCAAGCATCACAAAAGTAGAAAGAGAAATTCCTGAAGAAAATTTTATCTCTGAAAATCATGTTGACATCACATGCTTGGATGCAACAGATTTCTTCGAACACCATGAAGGAAAGTTAGATCACTTGATTGGTGATGGTTCTGCGGTTATGGATGAGTAAAAAAGTTAACAATTTCAATTTTTTCTAGTGATAGTAGTTTTTGAATAAAAGATCACTTAGAAATAGTTATTTACATGAGTACTAGTTTTTCGATTAATATTAATTAGTCTAGTCATTTTATTATAGTCGGTTATTGATAAAGTTAATTTATTAATAAAGTTCAATTTAAAAGAAGATTAATGTGTATATTATCCTTATTTGGTAACCATGCTTTCATTATGAAATACAACCAAACTTCTGTTCCAAGGCATAAAAAAAGGGAACGTGTAACGTCTGGTAGAGAATTTTCTTTGAAAAGTACTGTGAATGCATGAAAAATGAGTTATTGTGTCCTATTAGGACTTATCAATATTATGGCTGAATTTTGTTGAAAAGAAAAAAAATTAACTACGTACAAAGTGACCCCAAAGCTACAGGCATACATATGTTCTTGGTATGTTACCTATTTTCACGTTTGTGATTGATGTATTTTAATGCCCTATTTTCTATTAGACTTAACTCTCATTAGATGTTATTATGTAAAAATTTATGTCCAATACGTAGTGTCAATATGATATACGTAATCTTGACTTTCCTAAAGGTTTACCCAGTAAATTAGTTGAATTCTTATGTGCTTCCCTAGCTTTTTATTTTTAATATTATATTCTGAGTTTTCAGTTATTTGTAGTAAGTTTCTGGATATTATCATGTATTTAAACGACAATGAATTATCGTGATTTGATAGGCTTAAGGCACGTTCAAATAATTATATTTTATTTTCGAAGAATGAGAACTTTTGATAAATGCTACAGCCATAGATCCATTCACTTAAGTGAATGTGACAATATTCAACAAAGCTTATCAATGCAGACATGCACTAGTTGTGATGGGATAGCGACTCACCTCTAAAAGGGGTTGTATAATTGAGAAGAAATATAATATACTCCTGAAGTAGTAAATTTAAAATTTATTCATGAAAGTAAATCTGAAAATATTTAGTCTATATTAATATTACCAATTCCTAAGAGCCTGATGTGAAAAGAAAATAAAATCTCTTGGTAAGGGAGAACGGTCCAATATAGGTGACAGGTATGTTTTCAATCCTTCGTAAGGTTTGTGGCTATAGTAAGTTATGATATGTGGTAAAAGATAGAGATGATCTATACAGGTAATAATATGCCTCTTAATTTATTATTTTCGCCATTATTTGCTAAAGTTACTATGTCTAGTAGTATCCAAAAGTTATATATTTTGACATATTATAAGAGATAATATTCATTAAGAATGTGAAATAGTTAATCTTGCAATCTACTCCCGAAGTAGTAGAACTCTAAAATTTACTCAAGCAAATAGCACATGCCATGGTAAACTTGGAGTTTACTAGTAAAATTAATTTTATTAGTTGGCATGAACGATTTTGCCATCCCAAAGATGTGCATATTGAGTATAGATTGAAGAACTAGAAGATTCTTCAAAGAATTCTTTTATGTTGTTTGTTCTCATAAAGTTTCTTCAAAGATTGGATCCCCTAAATTCTGGAAAGTATAAAAGGTGAATAAGGGCCCATTCACCGGTCACGTGATATATTGAATAGATGCATCAATAAGATGATCACACGTACATTTATTGTCAACCTGCAATTTGACATTTACAAAGTTATTTTCTCAATATAAATTGAGTTAAGACCATAATTTCCAAATTGAGTAATCAAGGCAATTTATCTTGATAATATTGGTTTGGCATTAAATGTCTTCGATAAATAGCTGAACTATTGCTTATGAGAACAAAGCTTCATGTGTTGGTATGAAATATTATATATTGCATAAAATAGCACTTGTACGCATTAGGTTAATAAATTATGATTAATTCCTTCCCCTCAATTGGTTCAAGGTCATGAACTAAATATTCCATCTAGTAGTTTTTGATATGCGATATACGATTAATGGATAAATAAGATGCACACAAATGGATTCTATAAAATAAATTGAGATGTATGTTAGTTTTTCTAACATAAGGGGGAGATAATAAGCAGCTAAGAAATATGTAGTGAATTATCATCAATATGATCCTCATTCAAAAATAATTCAAGTCAAATGCAAGGAGCATTTACTAAACCCAAATTGATTTCATATTTAGTTGTGGATGCTCCTATTGTGTGTCCCTGAAGGGAAAAGTCTACAACATGCATGAAGCATGGTAGATCGTAATCGGTTCCAAGTAAAATAATCATTGAAAAGGATAAGGAGCAAATTATCATAATAAGAAAGTAATGTGCTCTTGAAGAGCTTACAAAATAACACTTCATTAAACGTTATGAGAGGTTCAGGTACCTGAAAATAATGAAGTGATGAAATCTTAAAATTTTATGTCACATTGAGAATCGACACAAAATGATAAATCATAGATGATGTCTTTGATACAATATGGCGCAATATTGTAATAGATTATGAGGATCTAAATTCTACGTCTATTTATGCCTACCAATATAGAAATATTTATCAAGTGGAATGATATATCTTGGTATATGTAATCTTATTGGACCTATAGTCCAGACATTAGAAGATGTCACATATTGAATAATAGATGTTGTCACTTGACAAAATTTATATAGAAATCCCTGAAGGATTCAAAATGCCTAAAGCATATACAAGTTTTTAGAAAATATATTTATAATCTTGATATGGATTAAATTATTCAAGGATGAGGTATTGGAAACATATTAATGCATATTATTGCAACTTTTGAAGAGTTTTCAAAAGCAATAGATTATTTGCTAAAATAAGAAACTTGCAGAATTGCATTGGATCTACAAGTATCATATCTTGTGCAATTGATGCATTTATGCATCTTTCTATAACTATGAGCATGATATTGTTTTACTCCAAGATGGAGATACTGAAATAAGGTCACTTGCACATTGCAAAGTAAAGTCGTCGTATGAATGTATTTATCCTAATGAATCTTGTCATGTTTTTGAATACACAAGATATGTTCGATACATACATACTATTTATTTCAATGAATGTCATACCATGTTATTTTACATTATAGTCTAATCATGTTAAGATAATAACTATTCATAAAGTAAGCCGAGAATCATGCATTACCCAACTAAAGGGAGGATTCATAAAAGGATATAAAATGAAGCTCATTTCACCAAAAACCTTTCTGCACACATGAACTCCAAAAGAATGGTGATATCAACTTGCTACAGATTCATTCGAGTGATAATATGATTGATTCATTCACAAAGTCTCTACCTACTGCAACTTTCGAGAAGATGATGTGCAAGATTGGAATGTGAAGATTCAAGTTTTGTATTGATGTTCCCATCAGAGGGAGTTAATACACGTTGTACTCTTTTTTTCTCACAAGGTTTTTTCCCACTGGGTTTTCCTTATAAGATTTTTAAAGAGGAAGCCAAAATGTGTATTATTAAAGATGTGTACTCTTTTTCATTCACTAGATTTTTTTGCCACTGGGTTTTTACTAGTAAGGTTTTAAAGAGGCATATTATCTACCAGATAGACCTTCAAGGAGGAGTGTTATAAACCTAATTTGATTTGGAGTTAATGTCTAACCTAATTTGATTTTTAGTGAATGTCTAATCCTTGGGAGAAAAGGATCCAGTCGATTCTCTCATATAAATAGAGGGGTCCTCTTCATTGTAATTCATCTCTTAAGAGAAATAAGAATTACTTTCTCTTCTCTCCCTTATTATTCTTGTCTTTTCTTTATTAGTTCATAGAAAAAAACTATTTTACCAGTTCTTTTGTTTTTCACTCTCTCAAAGAGAATGGAATACACTCTCTCTGCCAAATCAGCACATTGTGAGGTAATAATTCAACTTTAAAATAGTTCAGAAGGGTCGTAGAACTCCCACAAAGAATAAGGAGTCATTTGGTAGAGTGTATAAAAATAATATTGAATAGGGTGTATTAGTTATGATGATATTAGTAATGTTGCAATTAGTTATACTGAGCTTATTTCTTATCATGTGTTTGGATTGATGTATTAAAAATAACATGCATTGCTATATTTCTAAAAAGTTATTATTTGTTTACAAAAATAACTTCCACATTTATAACATTATTTACAAAGCTTTATTATTCATTCTAAAAAAAAAAAATTAAATCATTGCTACATGTTAGAAATGCATATTGATAGATATATGAAGAAATATTTACTGAATGATATATGAAGAAATTATTCATAGATAGATATTTTCTAAGCTACAGGTTGAATGAAATGTTTACTTATTGATAGGAAATGTTTAGAAATGTATAAAGAAATGCTACAGGTTGAATGATTAAAATATTTTCTAAGCTCAGTAAAAAATTAAAGTAGGTTGAATGATATATGAAGAAAATATTGAAGTCATAAGGAGTAATTATTTTAGACTTATTTAAATGGAACATAAGAGTGTCCCCAAATATAATTTTAAAAAAAATCTTTTCTACTAATAAAAATATAAAGCATGAAAACCAAGAAAATAAACAAATACATAGAAAGAATTAGAAAAGGCTCAAAGGAATTTCAAGGCATTTTTTTCTTTACTCATTTTTATGCCATGTATTAAGGCTTTGGTATTACTAATACCATGGATTGGTAGGTATTAGTTATACGATACAATTTGAAATGCTACCCACTAGGAAAACTTTTTTAAGTCCATGCCCACTTTGTTTCTTTTTCATTTATTCTAGAGTTAGGGTTTGAAAAAGGAAAAAAGTGAAGAAAAGTGGGACACAATTGTGAGCACTGGGTTATTTTCAGCATTGTTGAAATTTGGGGATAAAAATACAAGTCTAATAAAATACATCCAAGTCCCTTTATAGTTTTATTAAGTAAAACCAACTACCTTTCTATCTCCTCAACCTTTCATCTTCCCGCTTCTCCCTAAGAACGAGTTCAAAGCCTCATTTTTCGATCTATCTTCTTTCTCAAGTTCAAAGATCTCTTTTTTTCTTACTCAAGTAAGTTTAATCATTGTTTCGATCATTTTTTGCTCCATTTTACTGTTTATTTTTGTTGTGTTTTAGTGTAGTGAACCATAGGTTTATGCTAAAAATTCTAATGTTCTTAATTAATTAGTGAATAACTCTGACATACTTTTACTTCATTTGCTTGATTCCGCATCATTTATTGCATTTTGCTTTGGATAATGCATAGAAGAATTATAAATTTTATATTTATCCCACCTATTGATTTTGAAATTTTTTCTGAATTTTAGTTCACTTTAATGGTGTTGTTGTCCATTGTATTGTGGAATAATTCCTACTTATTTTGCTTGTTTTATTTGAGCATTTCTCTATTTTTGTTAATAGACTTGTGATCGATAGATTGACTATGACAAAATTATTTTGCGTGTAGATCTGAAAATATGAATGAACTTAGAAGAGCCACTAAAAGGACTGCTTCTAGCAGTAGGAAAAGAAAAGTTAAAAAATTACAAAAAATTTCAAGAGAAAAAAATTATAGAGGAAGAACCCGAGTCTAACTCAGACACCATGATCGAAATAGATGAATATGAGGATAGTTCCCATAATAGTGATGATGTTGATGTTGATTCTAGTGATGAGGACAGTAGGAGAGATAGTAAAGATGAGAAGAGTAAGAGAGATAGTGGAGATTAGTATAATGATCCCCTATCCTTGCCAATTTATGCAAGAGAAATTTTTGATGAGATGTATGACCTAGCGACGTGGATGGATGAGTTAGGATCTTTTCCTGCGAAGATTTCTGATAGATCACGGATGGCATCTTATCATAAATTTGGACAAGTTCTAGTCTATCTGTCTATCTAAGACATAAGAGTGACTTTAAGGATACCTGCTTTGGCCACTTAAGGCATATGCCAGTTTATCTTAAATTCAATGGATAGATGGTCCATTACATGTTGTTGTGATGTGTTAAGGATGATAAAATATTGCATGAAATTTGATTTTGTGTGAATGATAAGCCTGCTTGTTTTGGCTTAAAAGAATTTACTTTGATTATGGGGTTGAATTGTTCAACATACCCCTGTGAAAATAAAGTGCTCCAAAAGGGTGAAATTTTTTATTTTAAGGTGACCAAAAATAAAAACATCACCGCAGCAAAGTTGTTATGTTAGATTTGAGGGAATATGCTGAATAAGGAGCAGAAGTTGAAGTGTTCTTTAGTTTGGTTTGTGCACTACATGCTTCTTTCATGAGATTCATCGAAGATTGTGAATTCAAACTTTATCAAAATGGAAGATGATTTAAGTTTCTTTTAGAGTTATCCATGGGGGAAAGAGTGATTTGAATTGACCCTGAGTTATATGAAGAAGCAGAGAGAAGAATATAATGAGAAGAAGAATGCATTGTATGCTCTGTATGTCTTTCGTTGGGAATTCTTTGTACGTATTATCAACCATCTAGTTAGTTTATGATAGACTCTTATTTATTTAAGCAGTAATTTATAGACTCAGGTTATTAATTTGTTCTTCTATTGATTATAGGTTTGGATATGAGGATTTTTTCCATCTTGAAAAGTATGCCGAAAAATCTGTGAATTCTCCTTTCCCATTTTCCAGTTACTTAAATGGCACACATCAAAGAGAGATAATATAATTTAAGGTGAACTATTTAAGTACAAAGGTATAGATTTATTTGTTATTATCTAGTAATATTTTTAAACTAGTGAATGTTATTAATTTTTATATTTTTTTATTTGTAGATTGTGCATCGGTACCTCACCCCTACTGTCCATGAGATGAAATAGACTTACATGACAACATCTATGCCATATACGGATGAAGCAAATAATGCATTTTTCAACGCCTTGAAGGCCGAGTTGAACGGTATGACTGTCCTCACTTCATCAGTAGAGAGCGAGGACGATGAAGATTTGGGTGGTCATAATCATGTCCCATCACCAGCACATGTTTGTGTGAATACTAGTTTAAGTGGACACAAAATTGTACTAGGCACTTCCGTTGATGGGGATCTGCATAAGCGTGTGACATTGCTCGAGCAAGGTAAACTAGTTTATATTTTATTGGGGTTAATTAATTTACTTGTACAATTTTCCTAATCCTGTAAAAATAATACAATGCATGTGGACAACCCCTTTTTACTCTAGTCCAAGTGAACCTTGAAGTACATGCAGTGATAATGACTCAACTTAGAGCAGAAAAAGAAGTAGCAGGACAGAAGAAAGAAGAAGAAGAAGAAAAAGAAATAGAAGAAGAAGAAGAGAAAAAAGAAGAAGAAGAAGAAGAAGAGGAAAAGAAGAGATAAAGAAGAGAAGGGAGAAGAATGAAGGGGAGAAGAAAGAAAAAGAAAAAAAAGAAAAAGAAAGAAGAAGAGAAAGAACAGGAAGAAGAGAAGAAGAAACAAGAGGTAGAAGAACAGAAACAAGGGGAAGAAGATGAGGAGAAGAAAGAAGAACAACAAAAACAAAATAATGAAAAAGAAGAGTTGACCACTGATGTGGCAGAAGATGAGAAGAAAGATGAGGAAGAAGTGAAACAAAAAAATATAGATGTTGTGATGAATATTATTGGTGAAATCAATGAGGATATCAGTGGTGGTGACAATGACATGAATAATTGATTACATTTCTTTGGCAATTTAAGATAATTTATTTATTTTTATTTGGAATTTAATGATCTGAACTTTTATGGATGGTTTGACAAATAGTTTTAATTTTATGAAAGTTTTATGGATTCATTGTGAATCTATTTACTCATGGAATTGTGTTGCTATGTTAATGCATTATCTTCTAGATTATGCAGTGGATGACTTATATTATATAAGGCCTTCTTAATTATTTATAGACTGTTATCATTGTGAATTATCAACTTGAAGTTGATGTTTACTATTATAGGTTCCATCGTGTTACCAGTTCAGTTGTTGTCATAGATTATAGAGGCCGGTGGTTAATATTATAGAAGGCATTATCTATTATTTATAGATTGCTACCATTGTTGATTATGAACTTTAAGTTGATGAGCAATATAAAAGTGTTATAATTTAAGAAAAAATACTTTTATTTATTCAGTCCCACTACATCCGTTTACACCTTTCCAAAAAGCTAACACCAACAACAAACCATACAACATAATTTTTAGGTCATTCTTTTTTTTCTTTGGCCAAAATCAATCTTTATTTTAGTTTATCCCTTTCTATTTCGATATCTTTTAGCAATCCGCTCAATTGATCCCTCTGCTCTTCAGCTTCTTTTAACAATGTCATGAACAGATCCCTATTTTCGTCGGATTCTCGAAGCCTTTTTAGTATTTGAAACTTGGCAACACCTTAAACATTTGATGTCTCGGATCCCGGACTCAATGTTGATGGGCTATTTGTCGGTGTATTTTCAAGCCACTTAAAAAAAAGTATCCATCATTATCCTAGACAAAAAAGAAAATTATTAGATAATTTCATTACTTAAACAAAAAATCATAAATCACATATATATAAGCACTCACCTTCTGAACAGTTAAAGAAATTGCGACCTGAATTCATAGCAGTGTGTAATGTCCTCAAGACAGCTAGATTACCACAACGATAAATGTAAGACTTTTTTGCATTGGATGTTTGAGATGCTTGAGACATTGTAGTTGTTTAAAATAGAATAAAATAGAGGAGTTAATAAAGAAAAAAACATGAAGCAGTAGAGTGAAATAGAGGAGTTAATGAAGCAAAAAAATGAAGGAGTTAAAACAAGTATTGTCTTTGTTTTATTCAAAAAAATAAAATCAGATGTTACCATTGAAAAAGTAACAACTTTTACTTTGTTATCTTTGGAAAAGTTTGATATTTAAATTTTATCAGCGTTGAAAATAATTAATAGACCATCAATATAATCAATGTTTTTTTCATGTGCATGGTAGATTCTAGACCAGCTAGAGCCAAACTCTATCATTTTTAAGGTATATACGGATCGATATAATGGTCCAAAAATATTAGTATGTAGCAAATAATGTGAATAATTAAATAAATTATATTGAATTAAAGACCATCGATTGAGTCCACAGTAGAACCTAGATTGTACGCCTAGTCTATAACATACTTGATGAGTATACAACCATTACTAGTATTGTAACACCCCGTACGTTTTTAAGTCTAGATGACAACCGTAACATTTATAGAAATATGGAAACATGAGAAAATTGATGAATTATGTATTAAATTGTGGGCATTTAAAAGTCTTGTACAATTGGGCCTCAAATGAAGCCCAAAAACCATAGAAAGACATGGCCCAAGTGGGAATTTGACCCATTCTTGCCCAACTCTTCCATTGACCAAGTAAACAAACCAAGTGTGTGGATGATGGTCAATTTAAAGGGACTATATAAAGAGAGAAATCATATTTTTATTTCCATTGAACTTTCATGCCCTTTTCCTAATTTTTCCACATTTTTCTCTCAAATAGACAAACCCTAAGCTCTCATCTCCTTGTGGCCAAGATCATCAAGTTGTAAGACTTGGTAAGTGTTTATTATGATGTTTTAATATATTTTATGCATGATAGATGGTTTATATTATGTTGTTTATGTTGGTGGAGTATTGAGAAGTTCACAAGGTGTGACATGTTACATGTTTGTTAAATCGGAGGATGTTTTGTCTTGTAGACTTGAATATGCACTTGTGGTCTTGAAGGAAATGAACTTGGTGGAGTAAATATTGACATGTGATATGTTATTATAGTCTTACTTTGTTTAATCCTTGTGTATAACGTTTGGGATTGTTATTGTGAAATGGGTTATGGTTTTGGTGTCGTATTGGCCGTGCAATGTAGTTTTGGGTGTTGTTTATGTGTGTTGTGAGACCATGGATGAATGTTGGTGTTTAATATGATCAAAAATATGTCAAAATAAGTTTGTTTATGATCATGGACCATTCATGGCATTAAAAGACCCAAAAGAGGCCATTTCGGACCAAAACGGGCATCCGCCCCCGCAGACGAGGGCATCTGCACCCACAGATGCCAATGCAGATGCCCCTGGAATTTTCCAGAGGCCATATACGTGCGCACCTCATCCACCTACGGGCACAGGTGTAAGCACAGGTCAGCCCAGTTTTCGGTTTTGAATGTTTATGTATCGTCTTGGTCCCCGAAGGCCCCTATACCCTTTTTGGATGTAATTATCAACTTGTGATGTTGTTTTAATGACTTTAAAGTATCGTATGGAGGTGTTTTGGACTGTAATAAGTATGTATGGGTGTTCATATGTTGTTATAAAGGGGTAATTGTGACGGAATGGTAAAGAGAAAAGCGTAAAGGGTAAGTGTGGTGTGTAATGTTATCGATGTATGATCTATTGTTCAATGTGCGTAATGTTGTGGTGTTGTTGATATGATAAGGCCTTGGATTGTATTGTAAGGGGTGACATGATATTATACGGCAGTAATATAGTTCATTGTCGTCTTGTACGCCTGTATAGTGACTAGTTGCTAATGTAAGTTCCGGTATGAACTTGTATTGTAGAGTAAGACGTAAGGAAAAAGCTGGAATATTGTGTTCATACATAGACTTGTGTATTCATACTTGGAAGTTCAGGTATGTAAGGTTACCTTGTCTGAATCTTTCTGCAGCATATAGAATTCACATTGACATTATACTTGTCCTATTCCGAAATGTGTTAAGGTACCCTATTCCCGGTTACCAATAGTTATTATCACAAGTTTCTTATTCATTGATCAATTATGAATCACATGTCTCCTATTCATTGATAATGTTCCAAAATCCCAATAAAGTTGTGTTCCAAAGTTCCAATATTGTTTATGCTCATGTATCTTGTTCATTGATTCCAATAATGTGATGTTTCTAAAATTGTTTACATGTTTCTCACTCATTGGTTAATGATCCAAATATTCAAAGTAAAGTATGACGATCATTGTAACAATATCAAAGTAATGAATAATGTAATGCATATGTGGTTAATGATCAAGTATGGGTGGCAGCTTTGGGGGCGAAATGCCTAGCACAAGCCGATCCCAAGATTGTTGGATCAGGGGACAGTCCTAGAGGCATAAGCCTAGCTCGGACCGAATCTGATAGGTGGCAGCTCTAAAGGTATAAACCTAGCTCGAGTTGAACCTGATATGTTGGTTTATGGGTGGCAACCCTAGAGGTAATAACCTAGCTCGAGCCGAACCCAATGCTTTGATTCTTAGGGTGGAAGCTCAAGAGGCATAAGCCTAGCTTGAGCCGATCCCAACATAACGTTATGTTATGGTAAACCCACTGTTCAGTCGGGGCGCGGGTATCACAGTTCATAGGCAAAGATGAATAACCATAGAATCAAAGAAACAAAGAAAGTATAGATAGCAATATACATGATTTCCAAAGTACAGTATTGTGACTTATCCATATTGATCATTTATTGTATTTGAGTTCATTGACATGTCTACATATCATACAAGTTTCATATGGCCCTACATACTCATTACATTCTTCATACTGACCCCTCCTGGGGGATTTACCTTACTTGCTTCAGGCGCAGGTACTAGTAGGCCTCCACAGTAGGTTGCCAGTTGTTGCAGATCATTGGTGAGCTCCAGTTAGTTCGGGGCTTCTCCGAGTCACAGTTGTACATATGTTTTGGTGTTGTACATGTTGTATAAAGCGGGGACTTGTCCCGACTTTTAGTTCATTTTGGTCAATGCATTTGTTAGAGGCTTTTTTAGACAGATGTGGGTGTATAAATGTAAAGGGTACATGTCATTTTTAACTTGATGGCCTCAACGGCCAAGTTTCATATATGTCTATATGTCACATGTTCCATGAATTTTCGTTGTTAGCATTATAATCCCCTACGAGATAAGGGTGTTTATAATGGCATGCATGCGAATGAACATAAGCACGGTTTGGTTCTCGATGGCTTTTTCGGCTACGGGTGCCAATCATGTCTCGATGGAATTCGAGGCGTGACAAGTATATTGTCCAAAAAGAGAATAATTAATTAAAAATAAATTAAATTGTTGGAATTTACATAATTCAATGACTTTAAACAAGTCATATGATCATACAAGAGTCCACATAAATTGAGGGTGGATATTAAAGATGTATGAGGATGAGTAATAGTTAAAGAATGAAATCCTCACAACATACTTATGCTTTGACAAAGAGTACTTTGAGAATGTTCTTTGTTCAACATTACTCATCCTCATACATCTTTGATCAGCACCCCCAATTTGTGTGAACTCTTACATGATCATATGACTTGTTTAAACTCTTTGAATTGTGTAAATTTCAACAATTTAATTTATTTTATTTAATTATTCTTTTTTTTATATAATATACTAGTAATGGTCTATAAGCATGTACACTAATCTATAGGATACAATATAGAGGTAGACCTTAGTGTAGGCTAGACTATATTTAGAGTCCATTATTGACCGTAGAGATATTGTACATCTTTATAGACTATTACTAGTATATTGTAAGAAAAGGGAATAATTAATTTAAATTAAATTAAATTGTGGAAATTTATACAATTCAAGGAGTTTAAACAAGTCATATAATCATGTAAGAGTCCACATAAATTGGGGGTGCTGATCAAATATGCATGAGGATGAGTAATGGTTGAACAAACAACATCCTCAGAGTACTATTTGGCAAAGCATAAGTATGTTGTGAGGATTTCATTTCTTCAACTATTAATCATCCTCATACATCTTTGATCACCATCCTCAATTTATGTGGACTCTTGTATGATCATATGACTTGTTTAAAGTCATTGAATTGTATAAATTCCAACAATTTAATTTAATTTTAATTAATTTTTTTTTTAATAATATACTAGTAATGGCAATAGACTCATCTAGACTCAGACTGTAGTCTAGGCATGCCAATGGTCTCCTTCGATGGTGGACCCCATATATAAAGTTGGTGTGGTATAGACAAAGTATCTAGTCTAGTAAAGATTATTTGCTTGATTTATAGGTATAATTAAACACATTACATATTAATTTTTCCACATGCTATACAACCATCTAATCGATGTTTTACCAGAGCCATAATATATGATAATATATGAAGTTATTATTAATTAATTATTAAAGTAATCTATTGTTCCATTCATCTTCTAACAGAATTACAAAATTCAAAAACCATAAAAGGGAAAAATATTCCGAAACTGAAATTTGTTCTATTCATTTGTTCATTGCAATATACATACATAATATCCATATCAAAAAGGGTAAAAGGAAGAAGCTTTCTTTCATCTAACAACACCCATAAATATCAAGCTTCTTCTGCAATGAACTAGAACTAGAACTACAACAACAACCAATAAATAATCTAAACTATGAGGATGGTGGGGGTGATGTATTTTTTAGGCTCTAGATTGAGCCTCTCCGCGATCGTCCATATAAAATGGGATATACATTGGAATTCCCAGTCCAGGCGGTCACGATTCTGACCCAGACCATAGAAAAGGCAACCTAGGTCATTATGGAGGAGGAAAAGGCCATGGTGGCATTGGATACGCATCCTCCTAACAGGTAGTAGTGAGATTCTTCTTGGCGACATTACTATGTTTTTTTGAATTTTGTTGAAGAAGATGACAATTTTGTATAATAGAGGGCTATTTATATAGACCGTAGAGAAGTCATTTGATATCCCCTCTTAATGGCTAGTCGATGTATCAAGGACTAGAAGTCGATTAGGTAGTGTATACCCAATAGTCGTAGTTGTGATTTAACGTGAAGCAGCTTTTTAAAAGTATAATTATTACCCACTGATTCATCTCATTGATTAAAGATTTTGTATTTTCAAAAGACTAACAACATAGTCGATTAAATATTTGTAGTCGATTGTGGATATCTCTAATTGACAGCATTCAAAGTATATGTTATATTTTGTCGATAGATAATAGATAAAAAGTAAAGTCGATAAAAACTGACATGACATTAAATTGACCAAAATGCAGGGGTCTCAAAATACAGTAGCTTGAGTTACAAAAACATGAGAAAAGCCTATCTAAGATTTGTTGTTCAAATATGTGGTTCTCTTGTGTCTGGATCTCTTGCATATTGAACACTTGCTCCTTCTCTTGGACTAGACAGTCTCACTGATGCCTTTAACACGTTTCCTTTTCTTTCTTCCACTTGGGATTGATATGGGGCAGAAAAATCTTCAAGTCTAACAATTCCTATGGCACACTTCATTCCGACTCTAGAGGGACAACATTAATAACTTCAGAGTAAGCAAGGAGGTATGCTTCAGCTTTACACATAGGCGAAGAGTACTCATAGATGCTCATACCATAATCAACGACATACTTCGATCACAAAGCAGTCATTGCATGAGCACTATAATGACCTATTCCATCATTACTAAAGGCACCCCGTCTCAAGGGCATGGGGTACAAGAATTTTTGTAAAATATAGCCTCAAACTAGTGTGAAAGACATAGTTGAAAATTTTCAAAATTTGAATTTTGGGTCGGACTGACGTCATGCCATTATAGAGAGAATTGTTTTGCTATAGCAACACCGTGGTAGTAGCCTACAGGCCACTATAACAGGATGCCGAGGACCAGAATCAGTCCCTCATTTTTATTATTTTCCCTTCTTCTCTTCAGTTGCAAATAGGATGAGGTTACTTTTAACCCACCCACCCCCTCCCCTCTTAGGATTGCAGCATGACCTCAGAGAAATGTAGAGGGAGGAATAAACTTGAGTGGGGGTAAAACCCATTATTTTCTTACAGATTTCACATCGAAAATCACTAGAAAAAAGTTAGAAGTTTGTGTTCATGCCTCTGTAGCAGCCGTTTGGCATCCAAGTAGGCTAGGTTAGTTGTGTAGCATAGACCTAGATTAAAAGGCATATTCACGACATAAATTTATGGGAGATTCCATGTTTAGGCATGCGGGCACGGTGTTTGGTTCGATAAAAATAGTAATTTTGGATTTTCTTAAATAAGAATTGTGGTCGTGTGTCGTATTGAATTGTAATTTGAGATGGTATGTATTATTGTTAATGCTAAATCAGTTGTGGATAATCATAAGGCTAATATGCTCGAAAGTTGGGTAAAAAGGTAATGAAGGTTCACTTCAAGTCGATTGTGTCATGGTGTGTGTTAAGTAGGAGTATGAATGGTGGGGTAATCGTGATGATGTAAAGGGTTAAGATGGAAGGTTGTAGGTGACAAAAAGGGTGAAACAAAGGTGTGAATATGTATTAAATTATGGGAGTCTTAGATAAGTCCCCAAGTGAGATATGAAGTAATAGTGTAGAGTATGACTTAGTAAGTGATGATTAAATGTAGTTGAAGCCCCAACTTGATTTATGTGTGTATATTAACTATTTCTTCATATACTTGTTATAGTGTATTTTTAAGAAGTGTAAAGTGTTGAATGATATTGTAAGTGTTAATCACATATAATGAGGCTATATTTAAGGCTTGTTGATTGTACAAGTATGGTTGTTTTATTCTCATTATGGTTGTGGTTGATGTGATATCTGTTATTATTGTGAGATGAGCTGTTAGCCGGTAAAGGACATCTTCATGGAATTTATTATTATTGTGAAATGAGTTGATAAAGGACATCTTTATGGGATTTATTATTATTGTGAGATGACCCAGTAAAGGACATCATCACGGGATTGGTGGATATAAGGTTAGTAGACACTAGAGTCAGGGATGTTTGGTACATAGACAAGAGCTCATCCCCTACAGGTCATGGATAGGGGGGCGACCATAAGACCCTTAGCATGTATGTACAAGGTATTGGTGAGTTTGATGATTCCTTGAGTGGATTGGGTTTATTATTGTTATTGTCATTATTATTGTTATTACTAAATGGGATCCTTGAGTAGTCCGTGCTAAGAGTATAAAGGAATGGAATATCTTCTATTAATTTCTACCTATTTATGTATTTGAGGCAGGGTGTAACCTATTGTTGTTGAGTCATGGTTTTGTTAACTTGGTCTAGTGTTGGTAGTCATGGTCTTGACTTGGTATATTATGTACATTGACTTCCACTTGACTGAATTCTTTGGTGTTCTTTGAGAAAGGCTAAGTGGTACATATTTGATGTAAAGATATTTGTTAGGTGTTCATAGTTGTACTTGTTTACTAAGTCATGGTTAATGGTTCACATTTATTATCGGACTTGGTTTGGACTTAGTGTATTTCTATACTAAAACTATTTTCATCTAATTTGTTAACCATATGTCTGAGAAGTATCTTAGGTGTTGGGATCAATTGAAAGAATGTTAGGGACGGGGATTAGTCATAGTTGTTGTTGTGGACTCCTTAATATGGTGGGTGTTAATTTTTTAACTAGAGGTAATGGAAATACTGAGAAATGATACTTAGTGGTGAATATGGTATGGCGGTTGACTTATGGGTTAGTGAAATTGGCTAAAGGATAAGGGAATCCTCGTTAATGAGTGTACGAAACTAGGAAGAAGCAGAACTAATAGGAGGAAATGTATTGACTAATAAGTTTGTTTAAGTGCATGTTTCTTTCAAATATTTATGTGATGTTTATGTGATTTAATTTTATTTGGCCGATGATGCCTACCAGTACGTGTTGTTTGTACTGATGCTACAGTTACTATATCCTATTTGGGGTATAGTCTGTTGAAGGATTGGTTCAGCTTTCAGGGCTTGTTGCGGGTAGATATCTTCAACAACTTCTGTTTTTTCATTCATATGGTGGAATTTGGGTCTAAGATATTTTCCTTATATTGTAGCAGATCTTGTATATGTCTAGACTATATTCTTGGGAAAGGTGTTTTTGTTTAAGTATTTAAAAAGGAGTTTGTAATAAGTTTTATTGTATTGTGAAGAGATTCATGGTATTCTTTTATGACTTCTGCGTATTTCTTAATTGGGTGGTAAAGATTCTCCAATCTAGGTGGATTAGAGTAGGTACCCTCATGATCCGGCTAGTTAGGTCGTGACAAGCGCATGGTATTTTGACCAAGTCATATTCCCTACAAGAACCCGACTTTTCCAGTAGGTTAACTTTGGCAGTAGCACCTCTATCGAACACGATGAAATGGTTGGCATCTCCATTTACGCTTGTCACATACAAGGAGTCTCCCTTGGTCATATTATCTCTTGTGATCTTTTCGGCACCAGGTACAAAATTATTCTTTGTTGATTTGAGGACATATGCATGACTCTCCCAGAACTTTTCACCAAACATCTTCACAAACGAATTGAATATGGATGACAAGGGGTACTCTCTTTCATCTATCAACATAGAGTTGAGGGGCTCAACAATGTTTGTGGTCATCACATCATACCTATTGTCTGAGAAATGTTCCCTGCTCCACTTGTCTAAACCAAGTTCATGCTCAAGGACAGTGGCTGCCTTGGTACATTTGTCCTTTAATTCCATAAAATGATAACTAAACTCCTTAAAACAATATGTATTTGCCGCATTGTAGTATATATAGAGGTAATATCCACATTTGTGATTTTTCTAGAGATTTTCACCAAGGTGTCTTATGCAATATCCATGATGAAAATGATTGTAAACCCTCGCAATTGTCAAGACTCAATTTCTCAAGTCATGATGGCACCTACTTTAACCTACCAGTAGGTAAGCCAATCCATAGCGTGGAACGTTAAGTAATGGGCTAATTGGTGGAAGGCATAAGAAATACTATAAAGTAAGCATGCAGATTGATTGTAAGCAGATAAATAAAGTGTAACAACAACAACATACCCAGTATATTCCCAACAAGTGGGGTCTGGAAAGGGTAAGTGTACGCAGTCCATACCATTAACTCAGAGGTGAGATAGAAAGGTTATTTCTGATAGACAGATAAATAAAGTGTAAGATACTGAATAATAGCGGAGAAAGAGAAAGTATACAAATGAACATCCCATGACCTAGTAAGCTAGGTACAAAAGCCACTAAACCCAAAAATAAGAGTACTAAATGGTATCAAATATACAGGTAGTCTCGAAAGTAAAGACTGTCCAAAAAGTAATAGAAGGAGAAAGGATCAGATCCGTATTTGAAAGCTCACCCGATCTTCGAATCCCAAAATCAAGCTGGATAGAGAATTAGTGGCAGTGACTCGTACTCAAATTTGCATCAGAAAAGAGATGCAAAAGTGTAGTATGAGTACCAAAACTATGGGTACTCAGTAGACATCATTGGCCGACTGAGCTAAATCATAATAAAAGTATAAAAAATGTTGAGAAAGTAAACTAAGTCATGGATAAGTCAAAATCTTAAATGATACTCCAATCCGAAATAAAATGATAAATATGCAAGAACAGATAAATAAGATAAATACAGTCTAATTATAACCTAATTGGAACCCCATAAGCCCAGAACGTGAAAACATGTAAGGAGTAACCCAATCGAGTCCCCATAAGCTTTACGGATGCATACAAGGAGAGAACACACACAATAGAAACCATAAAGTATGTCGAATGTGACATTATACCTGGAAGTCTCTTTGAACCATAAATGTCAGACTTGAACCGGAACTGAGAACAGTATAATCATAATAAAGTGTCGCATAAAGATTATGAATGTCTGAATTTAAACGGAACTAGTAATTAAGTGTCATGTAGTAAATGTCCCATAAATGAACCCAATATAATCAATAACAGGGGAGCTACTAAGCGCCAGACTCAAACCGAAACTAGGGTAAATAGATTGAGTATCATAATGCTCTAGGATCATGAATTTCCTTTTATTCCATTTAATAGGACTATTAGTAATACGGTCAAATCAATAAGAGGTGTAATATTAACTAACAAGTTTAGATGCGCGATCTGATAAGCTGAAAGTCACTATACCTGGATTAATAAAACTAACCGAAGTCCATTAAATTTCCTAATGTCACGCCCCGACTCCCATTCGGGACGGACTGACACCCGAAGCCGATAAGGCTCGAGAGAACTAATCATTGTGTCACACCCCGAATCCCAACGAGGCGTGATTGGCACCTGAAGCCGATATGGCCCGAGAGAACCAATCTTTGCTCATAAACCCTCATATGCATAACCTCGAATGAATAACATATTGTCTCATGTAATCGATGAAATGTAAAATTCCATACATATACATATATAAAACTTGGCCGTTGGGGCCATCACGTTGCACTGAATGTACATGTCTTACATCCATATACCCACATATGTCTACAAAAGCCTCTAAATACATACACGACCATTTCATAACGTCTACAACATCAAAAACAATGTACAACTTTGACTCGGAAAGTCCAGAATCAACTGGGGCTCACCAAAAATCTGCAAATACTGTCAATCTATTGTGGAGGTCTACTAATGCTTGCACCTGCAACATGTAAGGTAAGTCCCCCGAGGGGGTCAGTACGAAGAATGTACTGAGTATGTAAGGCCATAAGAAAACTACTTCAATATATATGAACTTGAATGGAAATAATTATAAGAGAAACTCTATATGTGGAACCATGTACCTTTCTTTCTTTATGATTATCTCCAATGATTCATACATAATAACAACAACCATGGAATAAATATAAGAGAAATAGAAATATGAATAAACTTTCTTTCTGTATGTGGGATACCATGTACATTACGTTCTTTCTTTTCCTTGCCTTTACTTTACTTTACTTTTACATTGCTCAATGCTGTTAGGGCCCTCATTATGCAGGTGATCTTGTCACCCCATGGATAAAATCATGTCATCATGCAGGTGTTTATTCCACCCCATGAATACATCATGCAGGTATTCTTTTTACCCCATTGATAAGATCATGTCATCATGCAGGTGTTCTTGCACCCCATGGATAAATTAACATCATCATGCGGGTATTTGTACCCCATGGATAAATTAACATCATCATCATCATTACTTTGTTCTTACTTCATTTCTTTACTTTTGAGATTGATACTTTAACTTGTGAGAGATTGGTACCTTTGCTTATGAGAGATTATTACAATGATAGTCTCAACTTTCTTTGAAGCTTTGGATCAATAATCAATGAGTGAGAATCATGTGAATAAGCATTATTGGAAACATAGCCTTCATGGAAACATAACACTGTTGGAACTATTGGACAATGATCAATGAACAAGATACATGAGTATAACCACTATTGAAACCTTGGGACATAACCTCATTGGACTTTTGGAACATTACTAATGAATATAAGACACTTATATAACTCCATTGTAACTTTGGAAACATAATATGATTGGAACAATGCTATTCAACTAAACAAGCTCTCTCTACCTCATTGCTCTTGTTGGGATAATTCTCTTAGGATCTACAACATATGACGACTTAAGAACTTCCGCCCATAAATAAGAACTAAGTGGGTCATGATTTGTATAGGAGTAAAACACATATGAATAACAATATATCAACCTTAGTTGGAATACTAGAACCCCCTTGGAATAGTACACATTTGGAACCTTAAGACAATGAGCACTAAATAGGACATATGTGGATATCAACTGCTCACCAACCTGAGATGCAATACCTTAGAACATTTGAAACTCTTGACATATTAGCCAATTAATGCGAGTTAACCAATGGTCAAAAGTCAATTAATGAACATAAGTCAACCAATGAACATGGGTCATATGATTCACCATTGAACAATGAATAAGGAACATTTGAGTAACTCTATCCAACTATCGGATACGGAATACCTTAGAGTATTTTGGAATCGAATGAGTACCATGACAATGTGAACACCATACGTTGCAGAAGGAAATAGAAGAGTAACCTTACATACCTTTACTTACAAGTATGAGTACACAAGTCTATATATGAACACAACAGTCCAGCTTCTTCCTTATGTTTCCCTCTACAATACAAGTCCACAATGGAACTCTCGTTAACAATTATTTACCATACAAGTGTACAAAACGACAATGAACCATATGGCTGCTATATAACTTCATTTCACTCCTTAAAATACAACTCACTGCATCATCATGTCAATAATACCATAACATTACACTCATTGACCAAGATTTCAAACAACAATAGCATTTCGCATCACACTTACCCTTTATGCCTTCTCATTTTCATCCCGTCACATTTACGCTTATCAATTTGCCTCATAACCACATATGAACAACCATCCACATTTAATAAAGTCCAAAATACCTTCACACGACACTTTAAAGTCATTAAACGACATCACAAGTTGATAATTACATCCATGAAGGGTATAGGGGTTTCGGGGGGCCAAAGGGATGCAAAAACAAGCAATTCGGGGTTTTGGGCCGATACGCTAAGCCACCTGCGCCCGCAGGTGGATGACCTGCGTCCGTAGGTGACCTTTGGAAGTATCCATAGGCACCTGCATTGGCACCTGCGCCCGCAGGTGCTTCGTCTGCGAGGGCGGGTGCCCGTTTTGGTCCGAAATGGTCTTTTTGGGGTCTTTTTATGCAATGAATGGTCCATGATCATAACCAAAATTATTTTAACATATTTTTGGTAATATAACATGCCAACAACCATACATGGTATCACAACACACATAACATCACCAAAACGACACTTTACGGCCAATCCGCAACCAAAACCATAACAATTTTCACAATAGAAATTCCAAATATTATACACCATGACCAAACAAGGGGAGACTATAATCACATATCACATGACAATATTGAACCCATCAAATTCATTTTCTTCAAGACCAAAAGCCCATGTTCAAGTTTACAAGACAAAACCATCCTCCGAATTAACAAACACATACACTTCACACATAGTGAACTTCTCACACTCCACCAACATAACCAACATAGTATAAATCATTTTACATACATAAAATATATTAAACCATAATAATATACACTTACCAATACTCACCAAGTGATGATCTTTGGCCAAAAGGATGAAGGCTTAGGGTTTGATTTGAGAGAATATTGTGGAAATTTCTAGATTTTGGCATGTGTAATCAAGTGAATAAATATCAGATTTTTGGTGCCTTTTATAGACCCTTAATGGTCATATTTATCCATCTCTTGGTCAATAATTAATGGTTTGATTTGGTCAAAATAAGAATGGATCATTTCCCCTTCATTTGGGCCATGCCTTTGTGTCTTTTTGGGCCTCCCTTGAGCCCAATGGCTCAAGACTTCTTTAGCCCACTAACTTTTGTGTATAATTCCTTATATATATATATATATAGGTCCCTCAAGTCACTCTTATCCATCTCTTGACATTAAATGCATGGTTGATTTGGTCAAATGGAAGATTGGAAGAATGGGTCAAATTGTTATATTGGGCCATGTCTTCTTGTTAATTTTGGGCCCAATGATGCAAGATTTATTCATGCCCACAAATTAATGCATAATCCATCAACTCTCCCATGTTTTATTAATTCCATAAATGTACACGTCGCCGTATAGGTTCGCCAACACACGAGGTGTTACACCTCCTACAAAGGTCTAATCCCATGTACTATGCCCAACATCAATTATCTCGTCAATAACCTTACAAAGTACATACTTTTGACTCTCAACACTTAAGTATCTATTGTCCAACATCGTCAAGTAGGTTTTGGTAAGTATGGGGTGTTACACTTTGCTCATGTCTGTTCATATGCATGTCTCTTTATGAATAGCATATTATCTCATGTAACTGATAACGTATAAAATTCCAATGGCGGAAATCATGGAAAACATGTACAATATATGAAACTTGGCCGTTAGGGCCATCAAGTCAAAGTGAACATTCATCCCTTTCATTCATAAACCCACATATGTCTACAAAAACCTCTACAGAAATACATACACGACCAACCTAAATTCGGGACAAGTCCCCGTTTTACATAACATCTATAACATCAAAACAAATGTACAACTGTGACTCGGAAAGCCCCGAACCAACTGGAGCTTACGAAAGATCTGCAAATACCCGGTAATCTACTGCGGAGGTCTACTAGCACCTGCGCCTGCAGCAACTAAAGTAAATACCCCAAGGGGGTCAGTACGAATAATGTACTGAGTATGTAAGGCCATAAGAATTACATCATACATAATAACAACAACAATGGAGTCAATATAAGAGCAATAGTCAATGTGAATAAACTCTTTTTTTGTATGTGAGGAACCATGTACATTACGTTCTTTACTTTTCTTGTCTTTACATATGTTCATCTTTATTGTTCTACCCATGCTAGGCCGTTCTGTCGGCCCTGGGATGAGATTAACCCATGCTAGGTACTTTGACCCCTGGGATGTCATATTAACCCATGCTAGGATTTTGTGTCTCCCCTAGGATGTTATTAACCCATGCTAGGTAATGTGACCCCTGGGATGTTATCGTAATCCATGCTAAGATTTCGTGTCACCCCTGGGATGTACCGTGATAACCCATGCTAGGCTTTTATATTGCCCCTGGGATGTATTGGGATAGACCCATGCTAGGTATTTTAACCCCTGGGATACCACCCTTGAATACTCATCGATTATACATTACTTCTTTCTCTTATTACTCTTTCTTTCATTGCTTTGCGATACTTTGACTTGGAACACATACATACATTACTTCACGTCTTTACTCTTGTAAGATTGATACCTTTACTTGTGAGGGATAGATACATTAGCTTGCACATTACTTCCTTTATTACTTTTATGAGATTGGTACTTTTACTTGTGAGAGATTGGTACAAACATAATCATAATATTATTAGACTTTTGGAACATGACATGATTGGAAACAAAATGCCATTCAAAATAAATAGACTCTCTTAACCTCATTACTCTCTTGAGATAGTTCTCTTAGAATTTACAACATTATGACAGCTGAGGAACTTCAGTCAATGGCTAAGAGACATGTGAATCACAATTGGTCTAAGAATAAGGAACATGTGATTAACTATATCTGTCAACCTGAGATAGGAATACTTTAGAACACTTCGGAACAGAATAAGTACCATAACAAGGTGAATACTCTATGCTGCAGAAAGATACGGAAAGAGTAACCTTACATACCTTCACTTCCAAGTATGAGTACACAAGTCTATATATAAACACAACAGTCCAGCTCCTTCCTTATGTTTCACTCTACAACACAAGTTCATAATGGAACTCTCGTTAACAACTATTTACCGTACAAGTGTACAAAACGGCAATGAGCTATATGACTACCGTATAGTGTCATTTCACCCTTTACAATACAATACACTGAATTCTCATACCAACAACACCATAACATTCCACACATTGATCAAAATATCACACATCAATAGCATTTCACATCACACTTACCCTTTATGCTTTCTCATTAGCATTCCGTCACAATTACTCCTATCAACTTGCCTCATAACAACTTATGAACAACAATAAATAATTAAATTAGTCCCACATACTTCCATACGCCCCTTTAAAGTCATTAAAATGGCATCACAAGTTGCTAATTATATCCATAAAGGGTATAGGGGCCTTTGGGGATCAAAGGGGGACAAAAACATGCAAAACGGTGTTCTGGAAGGGACCTGCGAAGCCACCTGCGCCCGTAGGTGGCTGACCTGCGGCCGCAGATATCCCTTGGCAGTGTCCAGGGGCATCTGCGTTGCCAAGGTGCCTCACCTGCAAGGGTGGATGCCCATTTTCGGCCAAATTGGTCTCTTTTGGGTCTTTTTATGCAATGAATGGTCCATGATCATAACTAAACTTCTTTTAACATATTTTTGATCATCTTGAATTACAACAATCAGCCATGGTCTCACAACACACATAAACATCACCAAAACCTCACTTTCTTTTCATTACGTCATTAAATCCATAACCAATTTCACAATAACAATTCCAAACATTATACATAAGGATAGAACAAGCTAAGACTATAATCACATATCATATGTCAAGATTGAATCCACCAAGTTTACTTCCTTCAAGGCCACAAGTCCATGTTCAAGTTTACAAGACAAAACCATCCTCCGATTTAGCAAACACAAATTGTTTTACACATAGTGAACTTCTCACACTTTACCAACATAACCAACATGATATAAACCATCTTCCATGCATAAAATATATTAAACCATGATAATAAACACTTACCAAGTCTTGTACAAAGGTGATCTTGTCCACAAAGGTGAGAACTTAGGGTTTGTGTGAAATAAGAAATATTGAGAGAATTCTAGAAAAAGGCATGGGTGTCACAATGGAATAAAATCTGATTTTCTGCCCTTTTTATAGTCCCTTTAAGTCTCTCTTATCCCATTCTTGACATTAAATGCATGGTTGATTTGGTCAAAGGGAAGATTGGATCATTTTGCCCCATTGGGCCAAGTCTTTTGATGATCTTTGGGCCTCATTTGGACCAATGGCACAAGACTCATGTAAGCCCCAACAATTTAATGAATAATTCATCAAATCTCTCATGTTTAACTAATTCCATAAATGTACACGTAGTCGTATAGGTTCAACAACATACGGGTGTTACACCTCCTGCAAAGGTCTAATCCCATGTACTAGGCCCAATATCAATTATCTCATCAATAATATTACAAAATACATACTTTGACTCTCGACACTTGAGTAACCATTGTTCAACGTCGTCATGTAGGGTTTAGTAGGTACGGGGTGTTACACCTAAGTCATCCCAGGGTCTAATATTTGATCTAAGTTCATGATTAAAAGGCCTCTTAAGACTACAAGGAGCTAAACTAAACACACTACCTAGAGGAAAATCAGTGGGGCCTGCTACTAGACCCGAAAATCCATGATAAGGAAAACACCTATCCAACCCTAGACTAAGGAGTTACAATTCCATCCCAAGATTCTCAAGTCTAAGCTAGCCATAATATATTAATCTAATCTAATATGGGAAGGAAGGGACAAATTCTACGCAAAAGCTTTCTAATCGGCTAATTATTCTCAAATTTTACTATACCGACAACCAAGTCGTAAATACACGCCCAAATCTAACATAATACCACATTAATATCATAATTAAGCTCAATCAAAGAAAAAAGTAAGTCTACCCTAACTAGACGCCGCAGAAAGCTGGATAAAGTCCACTACACCAGAGCTTTTCCCTTTCGATAAGCCTCCGCAACCTACCATGCTATCAAAAATGTAATCTACGTATAAATATGAGAATTAAAACACCCATATTTCATATAAATGCTCCAGGTCTAAAGTTGAGCCAAAAATTCCATGTGGAGCCTCCTTGCGAAATCACAATTTTAAAAATGTCAAAACATCCCTCTAAGCTCAAGGGTTAAATTCGAGCACAAATGAGCCCTAAATCAGCCCGCAAAGTAACTAGGGATTTAAAGTTAAAGCGGAGAATAAATCAAGACATTAGACAGTAACATACGGAAATATCTATGAGAAAATGACCAAAATAACGTTTCCAACTCACCCTGAACACTCAATGATCAAACTCCACTCTCTACAATCTCTCAAGGGTTTTTATAAAGTTGGGACTTAAGAAAAATGGTTGAGAATCGGGTTCCACAACTTTAAATATTTTGGGGGGTCCCTTCTTTGTGAACGCGGGAAACCCATAGCGATCACGACACGTGAACCGTCCGACCCTTCTCAAACGCACCCGGTATACCGCAAACATGAAGGAGGAAGCTTGGACCAGTCGTCTAGCTCACCCTTCATGAACGCGAAGGCTAGTCGCTAAAGTGAAGCCCAAGTTTCCTTGAACTTCGCGAACGCGACCAGGCCTCACAAACGCGAAGGCCCAAACATGGCTGCACCAACAAACTTGGCATTTTGCCAAGTTTTCGATCGAACCCTCAGGATTCATTCAGAATCTCGTGAATGAAAATGAACTATGCTACCCTACCAAATTCAAAATTCTGAACTCAACAGTGCCATCAAAACTTCAATCCGGGGTTGTTTTGATGAAATGTAGGTCCCACACCCAAGGGCCATTTTTACCAACATTCACCCAGTAGCCCAAAATGAGTCTTGAAGCCTCAGAGCCCTAACCAAGGATCCCCCTAGCCTACATTTAATGTTTTAGATCTAACAAAACTGTCAAAAATGGCATACGAGGTCGTTTACCTGAAGTTTAGGCTTGATACTCAATTCTTAATAGCGAAGACCTCAAAATAAGGAATTGGATCTAAAAACCAAACGAACTATCCGGTAACCAAACTGTCAGCTCCAGCAAGTCATAAATGACTTAGGGCAGCTATTGGAAAGCTCTAAATGCCTAAATAGTGTAAAAAAGTAGAATATGACTTGGAGGATCATTATAATTCCACTACTAAAAGGACTTTTGGCCGGAACAGTAAAGGATCAAGGTGTACCTGAAGGCTCGAACAGGTAGGGATATTGGGTCCACATCTCACTCCCGATCTCCCAGGTATCCTCCTTAAATGGTAGGTGCCTCCATTGATCCTTAAATATTAGAATCTCTCTAGAGTGCAACCCTCTGACATCCCTAGCCAATATAAAAACTGGCTCTTCCATGAAGATCAACCTCTCGTCCAACTGAACTGAGTCCTATTGAAGCACGTCAGACTTATTTGAAAAATAGCGTTGTAATATGGATACATGAAAGACTAGGTGAACAACTAAAAAATTTGGCGGTAAGGTCAACTCATAAGCCACCTCCCCAACTGTTCAAAGTATCTCAAGTGGCCAACCTGGTCTTCACGAACTTCATCACGCTCTTCATGAGCGATACTCATAGGAAAACCTGGTCACTATCTCCAAACTTTAATGCCCAAAGCCTATGGTCATCATAACTTTTTTGCCTACTCTGAGCTGCCCAAAGCCTAACGTGAATCACCCAAACCCTATCCAAACACTCACGGAGCAGGTCGGTACCGCGAGGACTAACCTCAGAAGTCTCAAACCAACTAATTGGAGATCGACAATACCTACCATACAATGCCTCAAATGGTGCCATCTCAATACTCGAATGGTAGCTATTATTATAAGCAAACTCCGCTAAGGCTAAGTGTTGCTCCCACTGACCCCTAAAGTCCATAACACACGTGTAGAGCATATCCTCTAAATCCTGAATAGTTCACTCCAACTGACCATTGGTATGATGGTGCAATGTGGTGCTAAGATCAACCTGAGTACCCAACTCCTCCTGAAATATCCTCAAGAAGCTAGAAGTGAACACCGAGCCTCTATCTGAAATAATGGACACGGGTACTCCATGAAGGCGAACTATCTCACGAACATATATATGGGCTAAATTCTTAGCACTGAAGGAAATCTGATTGGGATGAAATGAGCCAATTCGGTCAATCGATCTACAATGACCCAAATACTGTCGGAACTACAGGAAGTACGAGGAAAACCACTCACGAAGTCCATAGTAATCCACTCCCACTTCCACTCAGGAATGGGTAGTCTTTAAAGCAATCCACCTGGTCTTTGATGCTAGGGACTTTACCTGTTGACAACACAAATACCGAGCTACAAAGTTTGCTACATCCTTTTTCATACCAATCCACCTGTAATGCTGCCTCAAATCTCTATACATCTTAGCTGTCCTAGGGTGAATAGAATATCAAAAGCTATGAGACTCCCTCAATATCAACTGAATTAGGTCTATAACCCTTGAAACATAAATACGACCATCAAATCTCATAATACCCTCATAATACAAGGCATCCTGACTCGCAATCAATGGACTACTAAAAAGGAACCTCCTTCCTGGTCAATATGGTCATAGGTTTCGTAATAGTAGCAAGACTCTCAATGAACCACCTGTAGTAACTTGCCAAAACCAAACAACTACATATCTCGGTCAGAGATGTAGGTCTGGCCCAATCACGAATAGCCTCAATCTTTGCCGAGTCTACCATAATCCTATCCTTAGACACCATGTGTCCTAGGGATGTCACAGACTCTAACCAGAACTCACACTTCTAGAATTTGGCAAAAACCCTATGATCTCTCAAAGTTTGGAGCACAATCCTCAAATGTTGCTCATGCTCATCTCTACCCCTCGAATAAATAAGGATATTATCGATGAATACAAAAACAAAAGAGTCAAAATAGGGCCTAAAAATATGGTTCATCAAGTCCATAAATGCTACTGGGGCATTGGTAAACCCAAAATACATCACCAGGAACTCATAATGACCATAGCGAGTCCTGAAGGCTATGTTAGGGCTATATTATGCCCAAATCCTCAACTGGTGGTAATCGAATCTTAACTCAATCTTAGAAAACACTTCTGCACCCCTGAAGATGGTCAAATAAATCACCAATATGAGGTATAGGATACATATTCTTTACTATAACCTTATCTAACTGTCTGCAGTCGATATATATACTCATGGAACCATTATTTTTCTTCACAGAAAACATAGGAGCACCCTAAGGTGATACACTCGACCTAATAAAACCCTTACCCAAGAGATCCTAAAGCTGAGAATTCAGCTCCTTAAGCTTAGTAGGAGTCATACGGTAATGTGCCATGAAAATAGGTCGGATGCCCATCTCAAGATCAATAGAAAACTAATAACACGCTCAGGAGGAAGGCCAGGTAGGTCATAGGGAAAACATTAGGAAACTCACAAACAATAGGAACAGAATCAAGCGAAGGACTCTCGGCACTAATATCATGAACATAAGCAAGATAAGACTCGCAACCCTTCGACATCAATCTCCTAGCTAGAACATAAGAAATAATCCCCATTGGCGTGTGGCTAAAAGAACCCTGCCACACAACCGAGGGTATTCAAGGAAAGGCTAAGGTAACAGTCTTAGAAAAGTAATCCAAGACTGCGTGATAGGGGGATAACCAGTCTATGCCCAGAATCACATCAAAATCCACCTTATATAATATTGGCCCTAGTATGAAACTCTGATATGGTCACAATACATGATCTATAAACCTTATCCACTACTAAAAAATCACTCATGGGAGTAGATACATGCAACAGCACATATGAAGGCTCCTAAGATAACTCTAACCGTAGTGCATAATAAGTAAAAACATACGAATAAGTGGATCTCATATTAAATAAAGCAATAGTTGGTTGACTGCATACTAAAATAGTACCTGTAATAACAACATTTGAAGACTCTACCTCCGGACTGGGTACCTAACCGACCACCTGTCCTACCTGCCTGAGGACCTTCTTTAAAACCCTAGGGACCATACCTCTAACCCTGAGCACCACCTCTAGCTGGAGGCAGCACTGATCTGATCGGCTGAACACTCTATGTTGTAGGCTGAATCATCCCATGCCGGGTATACTCTTCAGAGAAATAACCAATAACCCCACAATCATAACAAGCCCTAGGTACTCTGCTCTATCTAGAAAATCAAGTTGACTGATAATGGCCACCTCGGCCTGAAGACCCTGACTGTGCATCTCTCGAAGACTAACCTCTACCCTGGCCACTGAAGTTACTATAACCAGACTAAACCCCATCCGTGATCTTAAGAGCTGCCTGAACGGGCTTACTAGGCTGACCCTGGTGCTAATAAGACTGGGATAAAGGGTACCTACCCTGAGAACCTCTTCCTATGAACTGCAAGTCGTTGTGGCTTCCATTGTAACTGCCCTGTTAACGTGTCCTCTTATCGCTGCCCCCTCGGGCCTCATGATATATCTCTTCTATAGTCTAGGCATAATCAGAAATATCCATAAAGGATCTACCACCAGCAACTAAACTCTAAGTATCCATGCGGAAAGAAAGTCTCATCCATCTAACAAAACACCGAATCTGTTAATACTCAGTAGGTAAGATCATAATAGCATAGCAGGACAACTCATGCAATATTGCCTCATACTTAACAACCATCATAGAACCCTGCTCTAAACTAGTACACTGATCCATCAGACACTCGCGCAGGCTGCAAGGCATATACTTCTCCAAAAAAGCCTTGAAGAACTGATTTCATGTCAAAGGGGGAGATCCAGTTGGCCTGGAATCAACATAACCTCTCCACCTCTATCTGGCAGCCCAATCAAACTGAAAGGTGGTGTAGTCCACACCACGTGACTCTACCATGCCCAAATTATGGAGCCTCTCCTTGCAACTAGTCAGAAACTCAAATGCATCCTTTCCATGGCCCCCTGAAAACCTAGGTGGAGTCAATCTCAAGAATCAGCCTAACATCTTCTGCTTCTCAACTGTGACAATAGGATGAGCAACTGCTGGCTGTGGAACTATTGGTGCTGGAGGAACCTCAACTTTGGGAGATACAACTGCAGGTTATGCCCCTATATCGATACCACTTTCGTCTACTGACTGAGCGCCATCAGACGGTGCATCACCAACTAACACCAGCAATTAAATCAAGGCATCACTGAGCACTGAAGAAGAAATAAATCTTGGTGGGGCCTAAGCTGCCCTATGGCTCACCAGCGGCTAGGATGGCGGAACCACTGGAGCTATATCTAGCTCAGGAGCTACAACAGGGTCTGCGAAAGCTTCATGTGCTAACCCCTAGCTGGTGCTATAGCTCTAGCCTGGCCTCAACCTTTGGGTCGAGCATAGCCCCTAATGGGCGCTCTGGCTGCAGACTTAGGATCCTCGTCTCCAGTTGTTGTAGCTCGCATCCTAACCATCTGCAAAAAAATAGAACAATGAGAAATTTAAAAATCAGTATCAACTCGACGCATGAAAATAAATGAAGAAAATGAGGTTTTCTAAGAATGCCCTATAGCGTCCAGAAGATAGGATACAGACATTATCCAACAGATCCGTGGGACTGTACTAGAAACTCGCTCTTGTACCAATAATACCAATGAACCTACGCTCTAATACCAATTTTTCATGACTCAATTTCTTAAGTAATGATGGCACCTACTTTAACCCACAAGTAGGTAAGCCAATCCACGGCCCAGAACGTTAAGTAATGGGCTAATTGGTGGAAGGCATAAGAAATACCGAAAAGTAAGCATACAATAGGATTGTAAGAAGATAAATAAAGAGTAAGATACTGAATAATAGGTAACAGAGCTAAAGTGTACAAATGAGCATCCGATGACCTAGTAAGGTCGGTACAAGAGCCACTAAACCCAAAAATAAGAGTACTGAATGGTATCAAATATTCAGGTAGTCTCAAAATTAAAGACTGTTAAAAAGTAATAGAAGGGGAGAGGATCAGCTCCAGCTAAAAAATTTCACCCTATCTTTGAATCCCAAATGTAAGGTGGATAGAGTGTTTGTGGCAGTGACTCATACTCGGATTTGCATCAGAAAAGAGATGCAGAAGTGTAGTGTGAGTACCAAAACAATGAGCACTTAGTAGACATCATCGTTCGACTGAGCTAAATCTTAATAAAAGTATAAATAAAATGTGAGAAAGTAAACCAAGTCATGGATAAGTCGAAATTAGAAATGATACTCCAATCCGGGATAAAAAAATAAATATACAAGAATAGATAAATTAAGATAAATAGAGTCTAATAGTAACCTAACTGGACCCCCATAAGCCCAGAAAGTACAAACATATAAGGAGTAACCCAATCGAGTCGCCATAAGCCTGATGGATGCATACAAGGAGAGAATACCAACAATAGAATCTATAAAGTTTGCAAAATGTGACATGATATCTGGAAGTCTCTTCGAACCATAAATGCCAGACTTAAATGGAAACTGAGAACAGTATCATCATAATAAAGTGCCGCATAAATATCATTAATGTCAAACTTTAACCGAAACTATTTATTAAGTGCCATGTAGTAATTGTGCCATAAATAAAACTAATATAATCAATAACGGGGGAGCTACCAACAACTGGACTCGAACCGAAACTAGGGTAAATAGACCAAGTATCATAATGCTCCAGGATCATGAATTTTTACTACATTTAATAAGTCTATTAGTAATACGGTCAAATCAATAAGAGGTGTAATATTAACTAACAAGTCTAGAAACGCGATCCAAAAAGCTGAAAGTCACTATATCAAGATTAATAAAACTAATTGAAGTCCATTAACTTGCCTAAGTCATCCCAGGGTCTGATATTTGATCTAAGTTCATGAATAAAAGGCTTCTTAACTCTACAAGGAGCTCAACTAAACACACTACCTAGAGGAAGATCGATGGGGCCCACTTCTAGGCCCAAAAATCCATGATAAGGTAAACACCTATCTAACCCTAGACTAAGGCGTTATAATTCTATCCCAAGATTCTACGCAAGTCTAAGCTAGCCATAATATATTAATCTAATCTAATATGGGAAAGGACAGACCAAATTCTACCCAAAAGCTTTCTAATCGGCTAATTATTCTCAAAATTTGCTAGACCCAAAACCAAGCCATAAATACCCACCCAAATCTTGCATAATACAACACTAATATCATAATTAAGCTCAATCTAAGAGGAAAGTATGCCTAGACTACCTGGACGCCGCAGAAAGCTCAATAAAGTCCACTACACTAGAGTATTTCCCTTCTAAGAAGCCTCCGCATACTGCCATGCTATCAAAAAGGTAATCTATGCATAAATACGAGAACAACAACACTCATATTGTATATAAATACTCGGGGACCAAAATCGGGCTAAAAATCCCATGTGGGGTTCCCTTGTGAAATCACAACTTTGATATCGTCAAAATGTCCCTCTAAGCTCAAGGATCATTTATCCTAAAAAATGGGTGAAATCTGAGCAAAAATGAGCCCTAAATCAGCCCGTAAAGTAACTAGGGATTTAAAGTTAAACTGGGGAATAAATCAAGAAATTAGACGGAAACTTACAGAAATATCAATGAGAAAATGACCAAAATAATGTCTTTAAGTCACCCCGAACAACCACTGATGAAACTTCAGTCTCCAAAAGCTCTCTAGGATTTTTATGAAGTTGGTACTTAAGAAAAATGGTTGAGAATCGAGTTCCACAACTTTAAATGTTGCCATGGGTTTCTTTTTTTGCGAACGCGGGGACCTTATCGCGATCGCGACATGTGAATTGGCCAACCCTTCACGAACACGGCCGATCTACCGCAAATACAAAAGAGGAAGCTTGGATCGATCGAACAGCTCACGAATGCAAAGGTCAAGTTCCCTTGAACTTTGCAAATGCTATCAAACCTCGCGAAGACGAAGGCCAAAACATGGTTGCACCAGCAAACTTGGCATTTTGCCAAGTTTACGATTGAACCCTTGGGATTAGTTTTAAATCCCATGAATGCAAACAAACTATGCTACTCTACTAAATTCAATATTCCAGACTCAACGGTGCAATTAAAACTTCCATCCGGGGTCATTTCAATGAAATATGGGTCCCACACCCAAGGGTTATTTTAACCAACTTCCACCCAATAGCCCAAAATGAGTTTGAAAGCCTCAGGGCCCAAATCAAGGGTCCCCCTAGCCTAAATTCAATGTTAAAAATTTAACAGAGCTAACAGAATTGGTATACAAGGCCATTTACCTAAAGTTAAGGCCCAATACCCAATTCTTAACAGTGAAAACCTCAAAATAGGGAATTGGCTCTAAAAACCAAATGAACGACCTAGTAACCAAATTGTCATCTCCAGAAAGTCAGAAATGACTTGGGACAGCTATGGGAAAGTTCTAAATACCAAAATAGTGAAGAAAAGAAGAATATAACCTATAGGGTCATCACAGCAATGTCGTTGGTGATGCTCATGTGCCTATCAGAGATAATGCACAAATATGATACATCGACCACTATAGACTTCAGTTTCTCAAAGAAGAAGGTCCAAGACATATCATTCTCTTTGTCCATAATGAAAAAGCCAATTGGATAAATAGGTTCTCCAAATCCTGTGCAACAACACTCAGTAACATGACATCATACTTACCATGTAAATAAGAGTCATCAACTGCAATTACCTTTTTTATGTGGGTGAATCCCCTAATGCAAACACTGAAAGCTAACAAGTAGTACATGAGCCTACAATCATCTTTGTTTACCATGATAGAATAGCTAGAACCAACATTAAGAGTTTCAACCATGTAGAAAAAAGAAGGCAAGCAAGACTATACATGCTCTAATGTCCCTCGAACCATTTCCTTGGCAATCACACCTCCCTTCCAACACTTCCAACAACTTAGACTATAATGTAACTCCATAAGAATAATCCTCTCAATCTCTTTTGTGTTTCGACCCTTGCCATCACGATATTGATTCACACAAATCGAGGCAATGATATTGGATGAGACTTTCTTATGGTTGTCCATGGCAAGTTTAACATCGCAACTGTAATCGCCAACATACTTATAGATGTAAAATTTACCCGAGCATTCATACTTCCTAGACTGTAACATCTAGGCACAACTAGGAGATATACATTCCACCGTAAAGTATTTACTATACTCTTCAATGTAGCAAAATCAAAAGACTTCCCTACTGCCGCTTCATCCAATAATAATCTAAGTTCTTCCTTGCAATTGAATATTTGTTATTTATAGAAATTAGTCCCATTAGAGAAGGAATTATTGGGTTGTGATCCCAATCCACACTCTCCGTACAATTCTTCAAAATATTCAGGATCTTCTGTATCCATTGGATGATCTTTTATATTCATTGAATGATCACCCAAGCTCTCATGTTCAACCGAATCATCATCGTCGACTATTGGGTGTGGTGGTGGGGATCAATTCATTGGTTCTACCGGAGACCTCATGATAATATTCATTCTTAATATAGAACTAGAGCCATCGACAGCAACATCCAAAAAGTATAAGTCCATGAGCCTATCATTCTTTATGAATGTCGGATGTATTTTCCCCTCCCATTCATTAGATAACTAACCACAAAGTTGTTTGGCTCACATTCTAACTCCCCACTCTCAATTACACTTATAACCATGACATCGTATGAACCATTATGACGCACTGCAATACGAACTATCACCTTATTAAAAGATTTCCAATTTTAATATTTGGGAGTCTTCTCTCATACTCTCATATAATAACCACCAACAATAACAAATTTTGATACTACCATTACAGAACTATATTGATCTATCCTAGATTAAGGCCTTGGTCTATAACGGGTCAATGACTGGTCGATGATTGGCAAGATATCCATACAAAATCGTGAATGAACAAAATTAGGCTCTTATTGATGCTCTCCTAGATACTGGAATGAAGAAACTAATTTACAGTGCATCTAAACTACTAAAATCTATCTACTAATAAGTTATGGAGTGATTTTGAAAGATTCTCAAGCTTGTAACAATGGTGGGAAAATATTTTTTGGAAATATTTGAAAGATAATGGGGTAACAATGGAAGCAATGAGCAATATTATGATATTTGTGGTGATTTTCAGTTGTGAGAAGGCAAAAGTCACCGAAATCAGAGAAATTTGGTGGGAAATGGGAGCTTTTTTTTAGATTCTTGTAGAATTTCTTTTTTGTTTTGTTTCTTTAGAAATAAAAAATTAGATATTTGTTGGATGAGGGGGGGACTAAAGTGTATTATTGACGACTTGTGTCCTAGTTTTGTTAGCTTTTGAAGTCAAATGGATGACATCATAAATTGTGGGCATTTGCCTAAAAAATCAAGACTTGTGTCTATTTACACAACAAAGTCTTCAAAGTGAGCATTTGGTCAAGAAACCCTAGTTATACACCTTATAATACCAAATAGGGTGTATAACTAATACATGTATTAGCTGTACTTTGCCTTAAAATTCTTACCAGATAAAGTAATAAATAATACCACACATAATACATGGATTATTTATCCTAACACATTCTACCAAATGGCCCCTAAGTGGTAGTTACAAATTTTGGCTAGTTTGAGAATGTTTATGTCTTTTCCCTAGCAATTTTCTTGATAATAGTTTCATTGATTCAATGGATATATTATTCGAATAATTGTGGAGGAATGAGAAATTATTAAGGTAATTTAATATGAATACTTGACTTAGCTGCTCATTTTTTAGAAGAAACTCAATTTATATATTTAAAATCAAAAATTTAAAATAAGCAAACTGATTAATCTTAAATAGAACATAAGGAAATCAATCAAATATACAATCATTTTGAATTTTAATTTATTGAATCCGAAGTTTAAAATTCACACCAAAGTTCTTATATCTAATTTGAACAGCCCAAAGAGCAAATACTATTTGTCATTAGTGTTTTGCTAGAAAATCGTATGATTGATTTTTTAGCTAGAAGCTCTTTAACTTTTTGACTGAATGACAACTACGTAGGACCTCTTAAGTAAATGTACTGCTAGCAAAAAAAATTCAACAAAATGGTTGCATGTATATGTAATGTATCAATTTCAACAAAAATGATTGCATGTATATGTATGTATTGATATTATTTAAATAGTGTCTAATAGTGTATATCAGATATATTACTATATATATAATATATATATATATATATATATATATAATGAAAAGATGTAAAAGGATTTTGATACGTCCTATCCACATAGAAATCTCACCCTCTTCCACACATTATAGGTGGATGCTACAACCGCTATCATTTTGGCTGCAGGATGGGAATGAAGGTCGAGGAGGTAGGGAAGAAAAGGTTATTCGCTATTGACTTACCCTTATATCAGGCCTTGGTATGTCCTATACATGATGGATGAAGGTTTTGGCAAGGTTAAGAATGGATGGTACCTATAATCAGACCCAACTGTTGCAATACTTGAGAAGAAAGACAAAATTCTTCTATTTTATCTATCTTAAGGATGCTGTCAATTTCTTATCTGTTAGCCTGATTTTCCAATATTATTGAATAGCATGGCCTAGGGCTAAGATAACTCAAGTGGGAGAGCTGTGTTATGGGTGACCTTATTGCGTGATTCAGAGAGAACTTGTGCATATGATGTAAGTGAACGTCTACAAAAAAAGTTAACCTAAAGTTTTGTTCTTCGCTCCATCATCGACCCTATCTATGTTTCTATGATGGCCCAAGAACACGTTCATTCTTCAGCCGTAGAGAGACTTTTGAATTGTGAGATCAATATATACGAGTTTTATTCTGTGAAATAACTCGAATTTCAAGTCATTCACTTGCTTTAACTAATCATGTTATGGATGTAGGAGCATCAACTTCATTCATGTAGGGTTTTGAGGAGTGGGAGAAATTGTTAGAATTTTATGAAAGAGTCTCGGGAGCCAGGATGCATGCCAGTTTCATAGGACCAGGTGGAGTGGAACAAGATCTGCCTCTTTGCTTATGTATAGATATTGATTAATTCATATAACAATTTGTTTCTCATATTAATGAATTAGAAGAGATGTAAATCGACAACTGTATCTGAAAACATCGATTAATGGATATTGGTAATGTCACTATACAGCAAGCAAAGTGTCATACCCCGAATTCCAGCGAGGCGTGATTGGCACCCATAGCCGATAAGGCCCGAGAGAACCAAGCTTGCCTATGTTCATCATATGCATACTAAGCAACCCCGTCATCACGTAACAACATGAAAGATGAATAATGAAAACATGGAACATGTGACATATATATATATACATATGAGAAACTTGGCTGTTGAGGCCATCAAAACAAGACTTCATGAGTCACCTTATATACATATACCCACATGCGTCAACATAAGCCTCTAATAGATGCATTGACCAAAACAAACTAAAAGTCGGTACAAGTCCCCGCTTTATACAACATGTACATCACAAAAACATATATATACTCTGACTCAGAGAAGCCCCGAATTAGCTGGATCTCACCAATGAACCGCTAGCAACTGGCAACCTACTGAGGAGGCCTACTGGTGCCTGCGCCTGCAGCAAGTAAGGTAAATTCCCCAAGAAGGGTAAGTACGGAATAAGTACTGAGTATGTAAGGCTCAAATGAAACTGTACACTACATGAATATTTCAATGGACTCAAAACAAATAAATAACCAATGTGCATAAGTCACCATTTTGCATTTTGGGAACCATGTGTATTGCTTTCATTACTTTCTTTGCTTTCTTTACTTCAATGCTTGCTTGTCAATACATGTGTCACAATGTACCCAAGACCCTACTGATCAGTGGGTCTTTACATAACATATCGTCATGTTGGGATCGGGTCGAGCTAGGCTTATGCCCCTAGACCTTCCACCCATAAATCAATGCATCGGGATCGGGTCGAGCTAGGCTTATGCCCCTAGACCTACCACCCATGAATCAATACATCGGGATCGAGTCGAGCTAGGATTATGCCCCTAGACTTTCCACCCATAAATCAATACATCGGGATCGAGTCGAGCTAGGCTTATGCCCCTAGACTTGCCACCCGTACTTGATCATTGACCACATATGCATTACTGTATTCATTACTTTGAGATTGATACTTTGATGGTCATAACGCTACTTGAAGCATTGGATCATTGACCAATGAATGAGAGACATATGAATAGCATTATTGGAAACATAGCCTTTGAGGAAACATAACCCTATTGGAACCATTAGACAATAATAAATGAACAAGATACATGAGTATAGTCACTTTTGGAACTTTGGAACACAACTTTATTGGACTTTTGGAACGTTATCAATGAATATGAGACATGAGACATGATATTCGCAATTGATCAATAAGTAGGAAACATGTGATAATAATCTTTGGTAGCCGGAAATAGGATGCCATAGCACATTTCGGAATAGGACAAGTGTAACATAAATATGAGTACTATGGGACAAGGTAACCTTACATACCTTCACTTCCAAATACGAATATACAAGCCTATGTATGAACACAGTAGTCCAGCTTCTTCCTTACGTCTCACTCTACAATACAAGTTCATACCGAAAATTACATTAGCAACTATTCACTATAAAGGCGTACAAGACGACAATGAACCATGTGACTACTATATAACGTCATGTCACCCCCTTACAATACAATCCAATGCATTTCCATATCAATAACACCATAACATTACACACATTGACCAAAATATCATACATCAATAGCATTTCACACCACACATACCCTTTACGCTTTTTCCTTTATCATTCCTTCACATTTACTCCTTTATAACAACATATGAACAACCTTCTATAATTCATACAGTCCAACACACCTCCATACGATACTTTAAAGTCATTAAAACGACACCACAAGTTGATAATTATATCCAAAAAGGGTATCGGGGCTTTCGGGGATCAAAGGAATACGAAAACAAACAAAACACAATTCTGGGCTGACCTGCGCAGCCACCTGCACACACAGATGGCCTTTGGCAGCAGCCAGTGCCATCTGCGTTGGCATCTGCGCCCGCAGATGCCCTCGTCTGGGGGGGCGGATGCCCGTTTTGGTCCGAAATGACTTTTTTGGGGTCATTTAATGCCATGAATGGTCCATGATCACAATCAAACATATTTGAACATATTTTTGATCCTCTTAAACATCAACATTCATCAATGGTCTCACAACACACATAACGACACCCAAAACCATATTTCACGGCCAATACGGCACCAAAACCATAACCAATTTCACAATATCAAGTCCAAATGTTATGCACAAGAATGAAACAAAGTAAGACCATAATCACATCTCACATGTCAATATTTACTCCACCAATCTCACTTCCTTCACAACCACAAGTCCATCACCAAGTTTACAAGACAAACTAACCTCCGATTTAAGCAAACATGTAATCTTTCACTTATTATGAACTTCTCAATATTCCACCAGCATAACCAACATAATATACACCATATATTATGCCTAAAATATATTAATCCATCATAATAAACACTTACCAAGTCTTACCAATTGATGATCTTGGCCTAAAGAGTGACTTAGGGTTCTTGAGAGCAAAGGAGTTATTGTTGGAAAAATCTAGAAATGAGATGAGAGTTCAATGAGATAAAAATCTGATTTTTCCTTTATATAGTCCCTCATGTCTCTATTATCTTTTTCCTTAGCATTTAATTCTATATTGATTTGGTCAAATGGATCAAATTTGAAGAATGGGTCAAAATATCCCTTTTGGGCCATGTCTTCTTATTACTTTGGGCTTTATTTAAGGGCCCAATTATATAAGACTTTTAATTCCCATAATTCAATACAAATTCATCAATTCTCTCATGTCTTCATATTTCCATAGGTGTTATGGTTGTTAGCTAGACTTAAAAACGTACGGGGTGTTACATTCTTCCCCCCTTAGAAACATTCGTCCTCGAATGTTAGTGTGAATAGTCAAAGTGAACAATTACAAGTATAGGAGTAATTGTCATGTCATATTATAAATATGTACTCAAATCTTGTAAATACTTACTTGCTATTTTGTCCTTTGGAACAAATGAGGATATTTAGATTTCATCAATTCCTTAGCTTCCCATGTAACCTCTTCTCTTTGCTGATTCCTCCAAAGTACCTTTACAGAAGCAATGTCTTTATTCCTCAATCTCTTTACTTGTCTATCCAGAATATCTATAGGTGTCTCCTCATAGGTAAGGTCCTCTGTGACCTGTATATCGTCAGTAGGAGTAAAACGAGATGGATATCCTATGCACTTTCAAAGCATTGACACATGAAATACCGGATGAACTGTGGAGAGTTCTTGGGGTAGTGCCAACTCATAAGCAACTTTCCCGAATATTCAAATAATTTCATATGGGTCTATGTAACGTGGACTCAACTTTCCTTTCTTGCCGAACCGCATTACTCCTTTCATCGGTGACACCTTCAGGAATACCCAATCACCTATGGCAAATTCAAGTCCTCTCCTCCTAATATCGGCATAGGACTTGTGTCGACTCTGGGCCGTTTACAATCACTGTTGGATCACGTTAACTTTCTCCATAGCCTGATGAACAAGATTCGGCCCAAGTAAAGCGGTTTCACCCGCTTCAAACCATCCAATAGGTGATCTACATTTTCTTCCGTACAAAGCTTCATAAGGTGCCATTTGAATACTTGAATGATAGCTATTGTTATAAGCAAATTCAATAAGAGGCAAATGGTCATCCCAACTGCCTTGAAAATATAATGCTCAAGCTCGTAGCATATCTTCAAGTGTCTGAATAGTCCGTTCTGCTTGTCCATCAGTCTGAGGATGGAAAGTCGTACTTAAATTCACCTGTGTACCCAAACTCTGCTAAAAGAATCTCCAAAAATGCACTGTGAACTGTGCTCCTCTGTCTGATATAATAGAAAGTGGAATACCATGCAATCGTACTATTTCTTTCACATACAATTTTGCATAATCCTCAGCTGTATAGGTGGTCTTGACTGCTAGGAAATGTGCTGACTTGGTAAGCCTGTCAACTATAACCCATATAGAATCAAATTTCCGCAGTGTACGAGGCAAACCTGTGATGAAGTCCATATTAATCATATCCCATTTCCAGACTGGAAGATTGATACATTGCATATAACCTCCTGGTTTCTGGTGCTCTACTTTCACTTGTTCACAATTCGGGCATTGAGCCACAAACTCTGCAATGTTCTTCTTCATATTTCCCCACCAATACACTTCCTTTAAATCATGATACATTTTTGTAGCACCCGGATGGATAGAATAACGTGAGTGATGCGCCTCTGCCATAATTTGCTTTCTCGATTCATCTACATCTGGTACACATAACCTACCTTGACACTGAAGTACCCCTTCCTGTGTAAGGTCAAATTCCTTTGTCAAATTCTGCTGTACACTTTCTATAGTATGACTCATGTTTATTGATTAACTCATGTCCATTGGTTGACCAATGAATAAGGAACATATGATTAACTCTAACCAACTATCGAATTAGAGTATTTCGGAATCAAGTGAGTGCTATGACAGTGTGAACATCATATGTCATCGTATGACTCATGTTTATTGATTAACTCATGTCCATTGGTTGACTCAAGTTCATTGCATTGGCTAAAATGTCAAAAGTTCCAAATGGTCTAAGGTATTGCATCGCAGGGTGGTGAATAACTAATATCCACATGTATCGTATTTAGTGATCCTTATGTTAAGGTTCCAAAAGTGTACTATACCAAGGGGGTTCTATAGTATTCCAACTAAGGTTGATATATGGATAGTCATATGTGTTTTACTTCTATACGAATCATGAATCACTTAGTTCTTATTTATGGGAGGAAGTTCTTAAGTTGTCATATGTTGTAGGTCCTAAAAGAATTGCCCCAATAAGAGCAATGAGGTGAAGAGCGCTTGTTTAGTTGAATATCATTGTTCCAATCATATTATGAGTCCTATGGTATGATGATTATCCTTGTGCAAATTGTAAGATTATCAATCTCATAGGAGTAATAAGAGAGGTGACGTGCAAGTTAGTATAATTAGACTTCATAAGTGGAATGGTCAATCTCATGAGATAAAGGAGTGAAGTGAGATGTGCATGTAAGTACATGTTTGGCTAAGGTGTTAATCCCATGAAGTACAAGAGTAAAGTAAAGCATATGGGTGTGTTCCAATTAGTGTCATGATCCAAAGATCCAATAGAGTTATACATATGTCGCATATCCATTAGTAATGTTCCAAAAGTCTAATGAGATTATGTTCCAAGGTTTCAATAGTGGTTATACTCATGTATCTTGTTCATTGATCATTGTCCAATAGTTCCAACAGTGTTATGTTGTTTCCATGAAGGATATGTTTCCAATAATGCTTATTCACATGATTCTCACTCATTGGTTATTGTTCCAAGCTTCCAACAATGTTATGACTACAAAAGTATCAATCCCTCATAAGCCAACGGTACCCTAATTCCGGGTATCAATTATGGTTCATCATATGTTCTTTACGCATTGATCAATGTCATTCACATGTTTCATATGCTTTGAGTAATGTTCTAAATATTTCATGGTTCCATCAATGTTATGTTCCAAAGGTCAAAATGATATTACGACTAACAAAGTACCAATCTCTCACAAGTTGAAGTATCTATTTCAAAGTAAAGAAATAAAGTAAGAGCAGTAATGTATGATGATGATGTTTATTTATCCATGGGGTACAAGTACATGCATGATGATGGCCATTTATCCATGGGGTGCAAGGACACCTGAATGATGACATGATCTTATCCATGGGGTAAAAAGAATACCTGCATGATGATGATATTTTATCCATGGGGTAAAAGAACACACCTGCATGATGTATCCATGGGGTGAAGTGAACACCTGCATGATCAGGGCCCTAATAGTGTATAAGCAGTGTAAAAGTAAAGTAAAGTAATGACAAGGGAAAGAAAGAACGCAATGTACATGGTATCCCACATGCAGAAAGAGAGTTTATTCACATTTGCTATTTCTTTTATATTGATTCCATGGTTGTTGTTATTATGCTTAGATCATTGGAGATAATGATATTGAAAAAGGTACATGGTTCCACATATAGAGTTTTCTTATAATTATTTCCATTGAAGTAAAGAAAGCAAAGAAGGTAATGAAAGCAATACTCATGGGTTCCAAAATGACAAATGGTGACTTATTCACATTGACTATTTAATTGTAGTTGAGTTCATTGAAGTATTCATGCATTGTACAATTTCATCTGAGCCTTACATACTCAGTACATTCTTCGTACTGACCCCTCTTGGGGACTTACTTTACATGTTGCAGGTGCAGGCACTAGTAGACCTCCACAGTAGGTTCACAGTATTTGCAGACTGTTGGTGAGCCCCAGTTGCTTCGAGACTTTCCGAGTCATGGTTGTACAGTGTTTGATGTTGTATAAAGCGGGGACTTGTCCCGACTTCTAGTTTGTTATGGTCAATGCATCTGTTAGAGGCTTTTGTAGACGTGTGTGGGTATATGGATGTAAGAAATGTACGTTCAGTGCGTCGTGATGGCCCAAACGGCCAAGTTTTATATGTATATGTATGGCATTTTACATTTCATTCAATTACATGAGATAGTATGTTATTCATTCAAGGTTATGCATGCGGATGTTTGAGAGCAAAGATTGGTTCTCTCGGGCCTTATCGGCTTCGGGTGCCAATCACGCCTCGTTGGGACTCGGGGTGTGACACTCCGGTTGCCTTACAGCTCAATGCGTCTGCTACTACATTTGCCTTCCCTGGATGGTATAGAATGACAACATCATAGTCTTTCAAGAGCTCTAACCATCTTCGTTGCCTCAAATTGAGTTCCTTTTGCTTAAAGATATATTGTAAACTTTTATGATTCGTATAAATATCGACATGTACTCCATATAGATAATGACGCCATATCTTTAAAGCAAACACTACCGCTGCCAATTCAAGATCATGTGTGGGATAATTTCTCTCGTGTGGCCGTAATTGCCGTGAGGCATATGCTATTACCCTTCCATACTGCATCAATACACATCCAAGGCCAACCCTGGAAGCATCACAATATACTGCATAACCTTCTGTGCCCTCGGGAAGTACTAAAACTGGCGTGGAAGTTAACTAATCTTTCAGTTTTTGGAACCCTTTTTCACATGCTTCATTCCATTGAAACTTCATTGCCTTGTGAGTTAACTTTGTTAATGGTGCCGCAATAGAAGCAAAACCTTCCACAAATTGCCTATAATAACCTGCTAATCCATGAAAACTACGAATATCCGTGGGTATCGTAGGTCTTGGCCAATTTTTCACTGCTTCTATCTTCTGTGTATCAACCTGTATCCCTTCATCTGACACAATGTGGCCCAAAAATGCAACTGATCTTAACAAAAACTCACATTTGGAGAACTTGCATATAGCTTACGCTCACGGAGGATTTGCAACACTTGCCGTAAATGATTAGCATGGTCTTCTGGTGATCTTGAATAAACCAGGATATCATCTATAAATACTGTCACGAACACGTCTAGGAATGGCTTAAACACCCTATTCATCAAATCCATAAACACAGCTGGTGCATTTGTTAGTCCAAATGACATAACTAGAAATTCATAGTGGCCATACCGTGTTTGGAAAGCGGTCTTGGGCACATCTTCTTCTCTAACTCTGACTTGATGGTAACCCGACCTCAAGTCAATCTTTGAAAAACACTTGGCACCCTGTAACTGATCAAACAAATCATCAATACGAGAGAAGGGATATTTGTTCTTGATCGTTACCTTATTCAACTGTCGGTAGTCAATACACATTCTCAATGTGCCATCTTTATTTCGTACAAATAATACCGGTGCACCCCACGGGGACATACTAGGCCTGATGAAGCCCTTGTCCAGCAAATCTTTCAGCTGCTCCTTCAATTCACGCATTTCTGCTGGAGCCATTCTATATGGAGGAATAGAAATAGGCTGAATGCCTGGAATCACATCAATGCCAAATTCTACTTCTCGTTCTGGAGGTAAGCCTGGAAGATCCTCTGGAAATACATCAAGAAATTCATTGACTACTGGTACCAACTGTGGAGTTAATGATTCCATATCATTATCTTTCACCCGTACTAAATGACATTTGTATCCATTGGCAATCATTTTCCTGGCTTTCAAATAAGAAATAAATCTTCCTCGTGGTGCCCCTACATTACCTTGCCATTCTAGAACATTTTTCTGCGAAAAACAAAAATGTACCTTCTTGGCCCGGCAATCTACCGTAGCATAACAAGAGGCCAACCAATCCATTCCCATGATCACATCAAAATCCACCATGTCTAATTCAATGAGATCGGCCAATGTATCATGACCACACACCGTTACCACACAATTACGGTATACTCTCTTTGCAACAATATATTCACCAACCGGTGTAGACACTTCAATTGATTTAATTAATAATTCTGGTGCCTTTGTAAATTTTGCAGCAACCAATGGAGTAACATAGTACAATGTAGAACCTAGGTCAATCAATGCATATACATTATGTGAGAATATGGATAATGTACCTGTGACAACATCAGGGGAAGCCTCTGAATTCTGGCGGTCCACCAAAGCATAAGTGCGATTCTGGACCCCGCTAGTACTGGCTGCTCCTCTAGCACCCCTACCATGGCCAATAGGCTGTACACCTCGGCCCAGTGAAGGAACCGATGCTGATGATGCAACAGCCGATCCTGCTGGTCGTGCTATACCACCCATGCTCTTCTGTGGACAATCTCTCGCTATATGCCCCGGCATACCACACCAAAAGCATACATTCGTCCCTGACCGACATGTACCGGAGTGAATACGCCCACAGTGCTGACACTGCTGACGAGGAAAACCTGTTGCCTGTGATCCATGAACCCCACTACTCTGCCCAGCTGAACCACCTCTAAACCCTCGAGACTGAGAATAAGCACCTGCCATGGAATGAGAAAAAGATGGTCTGGGTGGTCTGGGAACCATACGAGGGCTAGATCCTCCTTGGGACATCATAGGTGGTCCCATAGGTCTAGCCCTTTTGGACTGTCCCCTGTCAAATTCATGCACTCTTCTCCTCTGTCATTGGTCTTCCATTTTCTGAGCGAAGGCCTGGATTCTCGCTATGTCCATGTCCTTATTCAAGGCAGCAATAGTGCAATCTCTCACCAAATATGGCTCTAATCTGTCCACGTATCGATGGATTCTATCTGTCATCGTAGCCACCACATTTGGCGCATATATAGCCAAGGAATTAAATTGCAAGATATATTCTCTAACACTCAAATTTCCTTGACGGAGATTTAGGAACTGATCCACACGTGCCTCGCGGATCTCATAAGGAAGATAATGATCTAGGAAATCCACTTTAAACTCCTCCCAAGTAGGTGGATTTGCACCAATGTCATGGGATTTCTTCCAATCCTCGTACCACAATATTGCCTCGCCTTTTAGTCTATACGCAGCAAGTTCAACTGTTTCTACCCCTGTCACGTGCATAACTTCCAAGGCCCTCTGAATTTGATCCATGAAGTCCTGTGGTTTGGATCTGACCCTGTGAAGATAGAAGGGTCCAGTTTCAAGAAATCCTGTGTTCTGCAACTTGCCATTCTAGCCGCATCATCATCATGTGTCATTGCACCAGCTTGTCCCTGGCTTTGCGCCGCCACTAACTGTGTCAACATATGAACTGCATTTCTAAGATCCCGGTCCATAGTATTGACTGGTGGTTCTATAGGTACGCTTCTCCTACTCGACTCTTCTGGTACGGAGGGAGTGGAGGAAGCTCGTGACACAGATTCATGCTCAGTATCGCCTTGATTAACTTGATCAGGTGGTGGTATACTGGTTCCTTCACCATCAATTCTATCTATCCTCTTATTTTTTCCTCAACCTCTTCTTGTCATCGGCATTTTCTATATCAAAGAAAAACCAGTCACCATGATCAGACACAATGCAACTTACAACATTGGCTCTATTGCACGATCTAGAATGAAGAAAAGAAACAACATCCTAAATATCCCGTTGCCTCCTACTTATAAATATGGTGCACAACACATTGATAAGTAAGACTCTACTCAGACACGGATTTATAGACACCCTTAGAACGACTGCTCTGATACCACTTTTGTCACACCCCAAATTCCAACGAGGCGTGATTGGCACCCGTAGCCGATAAGGCCCAAGAGAACCAAGCTTGCCTATGTTCATCATATGCATACCAAGCAACCCCGTCATCACGTAATAATATGAAAGAAGAATAATGAAAACATGGAACATGTGACATATATATATATATATATATATATATACATATGAGAAACTTGGCCGTTGAGGCCATCAAAACAAGACTTCATGAGTCACCTTATATACATATACCCACATGCGTCTACATAAACCTCTAACAGATGCATTGATCAAAACAAACTAAAAGTCGGGACAAGTCCCCGCTTTATACAATATGTACATCACAAAAACATATATATACTCTGACTCGGAGAAGCCCCGAATTAGCTGGAGCTCACCAATGAACCGCTAGCAACTCGCAGCCTACTGAGGAGGCCTACTGCTCCCGCAGATGCCCTCGTCTGGGGGGCGGATGCCCGTTTTGGTCCGAAATGACTTTTTTTGGGTCTTTTAATGCCATGAATGGTCCATGATCACAATCAAACATATTTGAACATATTATTTATCCTATTAAACATCAACATTCATCCATGGTCTCACAACACACATAATGACACCCAAAACCACATTTCACGGCTAATACGGCACCGAAACCATAACCAATTTCACAATATCAAGTCCAAATGTTATGCACAAGAATGAAACAAAGTAAGACCATAATCACATCTCACATGTCAATATTTACTCCACCAAGTTCACTTCCTTCACAACCACAAGTCCATCACCAATTTTACAAGACAAACCAACCTCCGATTTAAGCAAACATGTAACCTTTCACTTATTGTGAATTTCTCAATATTCCACCAACATAACCAACATAATATACACCATATATTATGCCTAAAATATATTAATTCATCATAATAAACACTTACCAAGTCTTACCAATTGATGATCTTGGCCCAAAGAGTGACTTAGGGTTCTTGAGAGCAAAGGAGTTATTGTTGGAAAAATCTAGAAATGACATAAGAGTTCAATGAGATAAAAATCTTATTTTTCCTTTATATAGACCCCATGTCTCTCTTATCTATTTCCTTAGCATTTAATGCTATATTGATTTGGTCAAATGGATCAAATTTGAAGAATCGGTCAAAATATCCCTTTTGGGCCATGTCTTCTTATTACTTTGGGCTTTATTTAAGGGCCCAATTATATAAGACTTTTAATGACCATAATTCAATACAAATTCATCAATTCTCTCATGTCGTCATATTTCCATAGGTGTTATGGTTGTTAGCTAGACTTAAAAACGTACGGGGTGTTACACAAAGGATTGGGGATTTAGTAGTGTAATAATAAGAGGTTCTGGGGATAAGGTGTTTCTAAATGGATGGATCCTATCAACGTCCATAAATGATAAATCATAGATCAAACCACCAAATTGGAAAAATTGGGTGCTATCATAAAGCTTTGTATCAGCCAAGTTCATCAGTTGGAGATAAGCAGATTCGAACAGCTGACATATATATATATATAAAAATTGTTATACAATATTGATACATTGCAATAGTTCATCTTCCTCAATAAGATGATTTTTATTTTTTCAATTTTGAGCAGCTCAAATCTCATCTAAATACTCCCAAAATTTAAATATGAGCTCCTCTTGATGTTTTTAATCTTTTGATATATTATTCACTCGAAATAATTTATGTTTATAGGTTGTTGTAGGTCAAATTTTAAAATTTGAGATTCAATATTGTAATGACCCTCCAGGTCATATTCTTGGTTTCCATATATTTTCTGCATTTTATGCCTTCTCATAGCTACTACAGGTTATTTATGACTTGCCAAGACCATCGGTTCATATTTTAGGCAGTTTGTTTGGGTTTTAAGCCCATTTCCCATTTTTGGAGCTTTTAAATTTGAGAAATTGGTCTTGGATCAAAACTCCTAGTAAACGGCTTTGGATAAAAATTCTGACAGATTTATTAGCTCCGGAACATAGATTTTAGGCTAGGAGGACCCTTGGTCTGGGACCCAAGTCTTTCGAACTCATTTTGGGCTATTGGTTGGAAGTTGGTAAAAATAGAATATTAGGTTTAGGGCCCACATTAATTTGAAACAACCTCAGATGGAAATTTTGATAGTTTCATTGAGTTTGAATGTCGAATTTGGTAGGGTAGCATAGTTCATTTTCATTCACGGGGTTCCAAATGAATCCTAAACACTTGATCATGTTTTAAATCTTGGCTGAAAAATATGGTGTGAAGCATCTGGTGTGGCAGCCTTAGACACCCATTTGTATCCTAGGCTATGCCTCCTTAGCAACCATTTTATCACCTTAGCAGCTGATGATGATGCCAGTGGTCATCGCCTTAGCGACCCTTTCGTTGCCTAAGCGATGTAGCCTTAGAGACCATTTTGTCGCCTTAGCGCCTAATGATGAAGTCAATGGCCATCGCTTTAGCTACCCTTTTATCGCCTAGGCGATGCCGCCTTAATGAAAATTTGGCTGGTTTTTATAACCCTCTCCTCCAAAAATTTCAGTCATTTTCTCCAACCCTTTTCCTCTATATTTGGTCTTGGGAGCTCAAAAACTAGTGTGGAACATCAAATTAAAGCCTGGGGTCATTGGGTTCTCATTCCTCGATCATTTTCCCGTCATTATTCCGTAAATTTCCGCCCTAAATCTCCACTAAATTCTTGATTTTCTCTCTTATTTTCTCTAGCTCTTGGGGCCGATTTAAGCCCCAATCGAGACTCCAGTTTTGCTCAAATTTTGAGCATGAATTCCTTGTCCTTTGAGATACCTCGTGATAAATTCAATTTTGGATTTTTGTTAGTGGGCTCCACGGGCTTATTTTTTACCCAAGCTTTTATATTGTAATACGGGTCTTGTTTTGCTCGTATTAACATGTAGATTATGATTTTGATAGCACGATGTCATTTTGAGATTATGGAATAAAGACGAGCAGTTTGTGGACGATTTGAGACTGCAGTTCGACAACGAGGTAAGCTACGATCTAATATTCTCACTGAGATTGTGTATTGTATAAATCGCATGCTAGGTAGGGATTATAGGATAGGTTGTATCATTACTTGATCTATTTAGGGTATTTAGAATAGAAATGTAACTCAACCATTAGCCTAGAATACCCGTAATGGTTGTAGGATTTTATCACACCTGATTATAGACTTGTTTAACCATAGATTGAAATAAAGGATCCTTTAGTATAAGACTTATCATATTACTGAGTGAATTGACCAATATCCCCCAATTAGACCCTTCTAATGGCTTTATGCCCTTGTTTACCCTAGTTTCCCAAATTATGGTACGGATATCCTGTTAATTAATATACTATTAGGTCCAAGGCCATGGTTATGCTACCAGTTGGACACCAGGTTAGTATTCTATCTGTTGAAAGCATTTGGTTATAGTATATAGATGCTTGGATGCTTACTTTTGTATTTTTTAGATATTGGTGATGGCATACATGCGTTTAGACGTATTTACACTTATTTAGTGGCACAAATTTAATTAGAACCTTGGTTTTACTGTTGTTTCTAGAAAGGGATTTATTCTCACTATTTCACTTTTAAAATTATTCTTTTACAACGGAAGTTGTACCACCCGTAATGTTGAATTATGACACATTAAACTAATCATATTACTTTGGAAAATTAAACTGAGGATGATTCTGGTCCATTATTGATCCACTCTTTTTCCTCACTACTGACTTACTTTGGTCGAGGGAGATTTCGATCCTTTCTATATTATTATACCATTTTAGTCTCGGATCTGATCCCGGGCTATGGATTTATAGATTTATACTTGTTTAGTCTTAGTTCGATTTCAAGCACTTATTATATTCTTATTTCTCTCCAATACTGGCTGGAGTGATTTGTTATGATGGTTATTTGAAGTCCTGATTCGGGATCAGGCAGTGTAAACAGATATCCAGAGTCCTCTGTGGTTTCCTTTATCTGGGGACCATGTACCGGAGAAGGCGATATTCATAGGTCCTTCCTTTCTAGCCGGCGACTCAAAGAAGATGTATATACTTGGTACGATTTGGCACTCAGTTGTTATGGTATTACTGGTTTACGTTTCATCCGTTCATTCATATACATTGCCTATCACTAGTATAATTGTTTGGCACCTATATCTATTGGTCTTATGGGGGGCTATATAAGTACATGTTATGGTTACTATTTGATAAGTTCTTGCTTATGCCTTCCTGGCTTATGGGGGCCCGGTTAGGTTATTAGTTGTCTAGGCTAGCCGGTTACATTACTGGTTATGGATTGGTACCCCAGGTTGTCCGTACATTTCTGATCCCTTTTCTCATTATTATGGTAAGATTTATCATTGTTAGATTACTTTCTGATTATTCACATTTTGGTTAGAGATCCAGATTATTCTAGAGTTAGCTCCCTTTTTATTTATGATCCTGGTGATGTTAAACTAGCTCCCTCAGAGTAGTACCTTCGTATTTGGTTATCTGTATAGCACGGTTGTATATCTGCTCTTCTCTAACAACCATTTGTATATCATTTCCTTCTTTCCTACTACTATCGTATATTGCATATCTTTTTCTTCACCCTACTATTGTATATTTACTAGCTACTTATGGTATTGCACCTTCATCCCAGATAACTTGTAGGGTATGAAAGTTTATGTTTACTTTTCCTTTAGTATTGTTATGCATCGCTTCGTAGATAGTTTTCTGTAATATATATTTCTACTTTACATGTTATTTATACTTACATTATCTTTAAAGCTCAGTCGTCTGATGCCTACTTAGTACCTCATGTTTGGTACTCATACTACACTTCTGCACCCTACAGATCATAGTACGAGTTCTCACCGCTGATGTGTGTATCATACTGAGATGCCATGGATCAGAGATTTGGGGTGAGCTCTTGACGTCTGAAGTTGTTCTTTTTCTCCCTCAGTTGTTGGACTGTTCTTTATTTTACACTTCGAAGACAGTTCTATATATATATATATATACATATATTATGCTTACCTTGTACTCTTGTTCTATTAGTAGCTGTTGTACTGGCTTCACCAGGTTTTGGGGTTACTTCTCAATGTTAGTCTCTTTGTTGGATTCACTTTTGCTGCTTTCTTATTTTCTCTTGATAGTCTGTTACTCGTCATTCTGGATTATGGGTCGGCTTACCTACTGTCGGGTTAGAGTGAGTGTCATCATGACCTGAGAAATCGGGTCGTAACAAATATTTTCTATAAAAAACTTGACCAAATAATTTAATTTTTTAAAAATAAGCACTTTTGAGAAAAAATAAGGTTGACAAAAAACACAAAATAAATTCAAAGACATTCCAGTCAGTAACTTTAGAAGAAAGCAAATCAAAATTTAATTCCTTACCAATTCCAAGAAAGTAATTAAAAGGGAGTTGGGAATTTCTTACATTGGCTAATTGTTGAAAGTTTGATAGCCGAATGGCTAACTGGAGTAATAAGGGCTGTTTGAAAAGCCAACCTAGTAGTTGAATTTGGTGCAATTGGGTATAATTACACAGTTTGACATATTTGGTTGGCCTGCTAATTACTTAGTCAGCAGATAATTGGGTGTAATTGACAGGGAGTAATTACACTCTCCAATTCACATGAGGGAGCTGTGAATTGCTGGTAATTACATGGTGTAATTACAAGTTGGTTACCTTTTAATTTCTTCATTTAATTTGTATTTTTATTTTTTCATTTTCATTTATTTTTTATTTCTATTATTTTAAATTCTTTTTAATTTTTATTATTCTAATATTTTTTAAAAATATATTTTTAATTTTATATTATTTATATTTCATTTCCATCTTGATGCAGTTATAACAAGAATTAAAAGGTATTAATATGAGAAAAGGGATATTAATTCTGAGAAGGAATTTTCAACCTATATGTTTTTTTATTTTGCTCGTCGGCACTCCGGCCATCAGAAAATCTCCCTTCTCTCTTCTTATTTCTCTCTCTAGACAAGGATTTACTTGGTAATCAATAGCAAATTCCACTATTCTGTCATCCCCGCTAAGTCGTCGGGGTCCATCGACGAACTACTCCTGCGACTTCGTCATCTTTCTCCAAAGAGATCGATTCATAGAAGAATCACCGTCTTCCCACTGTATAACCCCTCCCTAATGAGACCCTCTCTCTATTTAGGGTTTTTCGCCACCGCCACCGACTTCTTGTCGGACAATACTTCTTCGAAGGCTCTTTCTCCCCTGTTTTTGTTTTTCTTTCCTCTTTCTTGCAGGTACTGCCAAATTAGGTTTCTCTGACGTTTCTAGTTTCCCCAATGCACCAGCAGCAAGACTGATATGAGACATCTAGGGCAACAAGATTTCGGTGACCAATTTCATCCCCAACTTATCGAAATTTGACAAACCACCAAAGAAATCTGCCCAACCACCCTTCGTCTTCTCACCGAAAAGAATAGGTGCACTCGCTCCCTCTCACCTAGCTATTTTTGTTTAGATTTCTTGATTGTTGGTGGCTTAGACTTCTTGGTTTTGTTCGTGTCTGATTTCTAGTCTAATTCCTGATTAGCTCCTTTTTTGTTTACTTTTGTAGGCCTCTTGTTTTAGACTCTTGTTCACTATTTCTTGCCCATTTCTGTCATTTTATCCTTGATTACCCATTTTCTAAAACCTTCTAGATTTCTTGTGGGTAGTATAGTTCTTGATATTAATTGTTATTTATCAAAACTTACGTCACAGTATATTGGTTTTATTGCTTTTGGCTTGCGCTGTTGATTCTTGATTCTTTCACGTAGATTTCTATTTGTTTTCTTAGTATATAGTTGGCACAATGTCAAGCTTCATTACTGATTGCATTATTACCATTGTTTCTTTTTAGCCTTACTTTTTTGTTTTTTAGCCTTACCTATTTGCGCGCCTTCTTATTTTCTTCTCTTATTGAGTAGTGGCATTGGTGGTTAATTGTAGACTAGGGTCATGTAATAGGTCTAGGTCGGGGTCGGGGTCGGGGTCTAGGCTTGGGTTATGGTCGAGTTTGGGGTTGGGGGCAAGGGGTAGTAGGGTTAATTGGGATAAAGGAGCCTCTAGGTTGATAACTGGGTCATGGAAAACAGGGACTCTTCAAGGTAAGTCCATAGAGCTCCAGATAATTTTTAGGAAGGGAAGGATTAGTGTAGCTTGTGTCCAGGAGACCTGATGGGTAAGCTCTAAGGAGAAGGATATAGATGGGTATAAGTTGTGGTACTCTGGTAGCATGAGAAATAGGAATGTGGTAGGTATCTAAGTAGATGAGGAAATTAGGGGGCAGGTGGTGGAGGTTAAGCGGGTCAACGATAGGTTGATATCGATTAAGTTGGTCATTGGAGGATCTACATTGAACATTATTAGTGCCTACGTTCCACAAGTGGGCTTAGATGAGGACTAGAAGAAGAGCTTTTGTGAGGTTTTAGATGAGGTGGTGAGAGGCGTCCTAACCACTAAAAAGCTTTTAGTAGTAGGTGATTTAAATGGGCATATCGGGTCACTATTGAGAGGCTATGATGATTTGCATGGAGGTTTTGGTTTTGGGAAAATGAATAAAGGAGGAGCCTTACTTTTGGATTTTGCTAGGGCCTTTGAGTTCTTGGCAGTGAATTCAAAATTGTCGAAGAAGGAGGAGCACGTTATTACCTTTCGTAGTTCGGTCGCCAGGACTCTGATAGACATTTTGCTCATTTGGAAGGGTGATAGAGCGTTATGTAAAGACTACATGGTAATACCTAGTGAGAATTTTTTGACCTAACATAAGCTTTTGGTGATGGACTTGGAAATCAAGAAGGGCAGAAAGAAGAGAGGTATGGAGGATCGGCTCAAGATTAAGTGGGGTAACTTGACTTTGGCTAGTGCTTTGGAGATAGGAGAGAAGTTAACGACTAAGGGAGAATAGGGGGAATAGAGGGATATGGATAGTATGTGAGAGACGATTACCAATCGCATCAGGGAGACAGCTAAAGAGGTGTTAGGTGTATCGATAGTCCAATCTGGTAAACACCGAGGGGACTGGTGGTGTAATGAAGAATTTAAAAGGAAGGTGGAGACTAAGAAGGTAGCCTATGCAAATTTGGTTGAGAGCAAAGATGACGAGGAGAAGCGGACGATAGGGAGAAGTATAAGTATGCTAAGAAAGAGGCTAAGTTAGCAGTTACGGTGGCTAAGACAACAGCTTTCGAGAGCTTGTATGCAGCTTTAGAGGAGAAAAATGGTGATAAAAAATTGTATAAGATTTCCAAGGCTAGGGAGAGGAGGACCCTTGACCTTGACCAAGTGAAGTGCATCAAAGGAGAAGATGGCAAAGTAATGGTGGAGGACGCCCTCATTAGTTTGGAAGAGAGATAGTTTCAAGTATCGTAGGTCTATGATTCAGGAAAATGTAGAGATTGACGAGGATGTCACAGACCATATTGGTGCAGATGGTTGAAATAGAGGCTCGCTTTGGCAGTCTTGTGTGATAAGAAGGTGCCTCCTAAGTTTAAAGGTAAGTTCTATAGAGTGACAGTCCGACCAGCTATGTTGTATGAAGTGGAGTCTTGGCCAGTTAAGAACTCTCAAATCCATTATTTCAAGGTGGCAGAGATGAGGATGTTAAGATGAATGTGTGGACTTACTAGGAGAGATAGGGTCAGAAATGAGATTATTCAAGAGAAGGTAGGAATGGCTTAGGTAGAACATAAGATGCGGAAAGTGAGGTTGAGATGATGGCATGTGATGAGGAGGTGCATAGATGCCCCAGTACAGAGGTGTGAGAGACTGACAATGGATAGTTTCAGACGGGCTAGAGGTAGGCCGAAGAAATATTGGAGGGAGGTGATTAGGCATGACATGAAGTATCTATAGCTTACGGAGGACATGACCCTTGATAGGAAGGTGTGGAGGATGCGAATTAGGATAGAGGGTTAGTAGGTAGGAGTGCATCCTTACTAGTAGGGATGAGTGCTTTGTATATGTCTTGTAGTTTCTTGTTCGTGGTGTTTTAGAGATGTTTGTGATTTCGGATAGATAGTTTGTAGTATTACTCTGTGGGTGTCTTATTTCATTTACTATCTAGTGGTGTCCAGGAGATCAGATGTGTAGGTTCTAAGGCAAAGGATTTGGACGGGTATAAGTTGTGGTACTCTAGTAGCGTGAAAAGTAGGAATGTGGTAGGTGTCTTAGTAGATGAAGAGATTAGTGGGCAGGTGGTGGAGGTTAAGCGGGTCAACGATAGGTTGTTGTTGATTTAGTTGGTCATTGGAGGATCTATGTTGAACGTTATTAGTGCCTACGCTCCACAAGCGGGCTTGGATGAGGACTAGAAGAAGAGCTTTTGGGAGGTTTTTGATGAGGTGGTGAGAGGCGTCCTAACAACTGAAAAGCTTTTGGTAGTAGGTGATTGTTGTTATCGAGAGGCTATGATGATGTGCATGGAGGTTTCAGTTTTGTGAAAAGGAATGAATGAAGAGCCTCACTTTTTGATTTTGCTAGGGCCTTTGGGTTTGTGGTAGTGAATTTGAGCTTTTCGAAGAAGGAGCAACACCTTATTACCTTTCGTAGTTTGGTGGCCAAGATTCTGATAGACGTTTTGCTCCTTTGGAAGGGTGATAGAACGTTATGTAAAGACTACATAGTCATACCTAGCGAGAATTTTTTGACCTAACATAAGCTTCTGGTAATAGACTTGGAAATGAAGAAGGGCAGAAAGAAGAGAGGTATGGCGGATCGGCCCAAGATTAAGTAGGGTAACTTGACTTTGGCCAGTTGTTTGGAGATAGGGGAAAAGTTGACGACTAAGAGAGCTTAGGGGGAATAGAGGGATGTGGATAGTATGTGAGAGATGACTACCAATTGCATCAAGGAGATAGCTAGACAGGTGTTAGGTGTCTCGATAGGCCAATCTGGTAAGCACCGAGGGGACTGGTGGTGGAACGAAGAATTTAAAAGGAAGGTGGAAACTAAGAAGGTGGCTTATCAAAAGTTGGTTGAGAGCAAAGATGACGAGGAGAAGTGGACGATAAGGATAAGTATAAGTATGCTAGGAAAGAGGCTAAGTTAGCGGTTACGGTGGCTAAGACAGCAGCTTTCGAGAGCTTGTATGCAGCTTTAGAGGAGAAAAATGGTGATAAAAAGTTGTATAAGCTTGCCAAGGCTAGGGAGAAGAGGACCCGTGACCTTAACCAAGTGAAGTGCATCAAAGGAGAGGATGACAAAGTAATGGTAGAGGACGCCCTCATTAGGAGAAGGTAGCAGTCTTATTTCCATACACTTTTGAACAACGGGGGGGACAAAGGTTTCATGCTGGAGGACTTGGAGTACTCTGAGAGGTGTCGTGATTACGGTTATTGTAGGCATATTAAGATTGAGAGGTCAAGGGTGCTATTCATAGAATATGTAGGGATAGGGCGACTAGGCCAGACGAGATTCCAGTGGATTTTTAGAAGAGAACTGGCGGGGTAGGATGGAGTGGCTAACACGGTTGTTTAGCATCAATTTTAGGATGATGAAGATATCCGACGCTTGGAGATAGAGTATGATGATTCCATTATCTAAGAAAAAGGGGGACATTCAGAGTTGCAACAACTTTAGGGGTATCAAGTTGTTAATTCATACTATGAAGGTTTAAGAAGGGTGGTAGAGTTAAGGCCGAGGAGATCGTGATTATTTTTAAGAATCAATTAGATTTCATGCCATATCGCTTGACTACCGAGGCTATTCACTTCGTGATGAGATTAGTGGAGCAATATAGAGAGAGGAAGAAGGACTTGCACAAGGTGTTCATTGATCTTGAGAAGGTGTACGAGAAAGTCCTAGGGAGGTTCTGTGGAGGTGATTAAAGGCAAGAGGTGTGCCCATGACGTACACTAGGCCGATTCAAGATATGTGCGACGGAGAGAAAACTCGTGTGAGGATGGTAGTAGGAGATTCGGAGCACTTTCTTATTTTAACAGCGTTGCCAGGGATCGACTCTTAGTCCTTTTTTATTCGCCTACGCGACACATTCAAGGAGAGATGTCTTGGTGTATGTTTTTTACTGATGATGTAGTGCTAATTGACGAGATTCGGGGAAGAGTTAATGATAAGTTGGAGGTTTGGAGATAGACCCTAGAGTCTAAAGGATTTACTTTGAGCAGGACCAAGAAGGAGTATTTGGAGTGTAAGTTCAGTGATTTGACGCATGAGGCTGACGTGGAAGTGATGCTGGATTCTCAGGCCATTTGGAAGAGAGATAGTTTCAAGTATCTTAGGTCTATGATTCAGGAAAATGGATAGATTGACGAGGAAGTCACACACCATATTAGTGCAGGATGGTTGAAATAGAGGCTCGCTTTGGCAGTCTTTTGTGATAAGAAGGTGCCTCCTAAGTTTAAAGGTAAGTTCTACAGAGTGACAGTCCGACCAGCTATGTTGTATGAAGCGGAGTCTTGGCTAGTTAAGAACTCTCAAATCCATTATTTCAAGGTGGTAGAGATGAGGATGTTAAGATAGATGTGTGGACTTACTAGGAGAGATAGGGTTAGAAATGAGATTATTCAAGAGAAGGTAGGAATGGCTTAAGTAGAACATAAGATGCGGAAAGTGAGGTTGAGATGATTTGGGCATGTGATGAGGAGGTGCATGGATGTCCCAGTACAGAGGTGTGAGAGACTGACGATGGATAGTTTCAGACGGGCTAGAGGTAGGTCGAAGAAATATTGGAGGGAGGTGATTAGGCATGACATGAAGTATCTATAACTTACGGAGGACATGACCCTTGATAGAAAGGTGTGGAGGATGCGAATTAGGATCGAGGGTTAGTAGGTAGGAGTGCATCCTTACTAGTAGGGATGAGTGCTTTGTATGTGTCTTGTAGTTTCTTTTTCGTGGTGTTTTAGTGATGTTTGTGATTTTGGATAGATAGTTTATAGTATTACTAAGTGGGTGTCTTGTTTCATTTACTATCTAGTGGTGTCCAGGAGATCAGATGTGTAGGCTCTATGGCAATGGATTTGGACGGGTATAAGTTGTGGTACTCTAGTAGCATGAGAAATAGGAATGTGGTAGGTGTCTTAGTAGATGAAGAGATTAGGGGGCAGGTGGTGGTGGTTAAGCAGGTCAACGATATGTTGATATCGATTTAGTTGGTCATTGAAGGATCTACGTTGAACGTTATTAGTGCCTACGCTCCACAAGCGGGCTTGGATGAGGACTAGAAGAAGAGTTTTTGGGAGGTTTTGGATGAGGTGTTGAGAGGCGTCCTGACAACTAAAAAGCTTTTGGTAGTAGGTGATTTCAATGGGCATATCGGGTCGTTATCGAGAGGTTATGATGATATGCATGGAGGTTTCAGTTTTGGGAAAAGGAATGAAGGAAGAGCCTCACTTTTGGATTTTGCTAGGGCCTTTAGGTTTGTGGTAGTGAATTCGAGCTTTTGGAAGAAGGAGGAACACCTTATTACCTTTCAAGATTCTGATAGACGTTTTGCTCTTTTGGAAGGGTGATAGAACGCTATGTAAAGACTACATAGTCATACCTAGCGAGAATCTTTTGACCTAACATAAGCTTCTGGTAATAGACTTGGAAATGAAGAAGGGCAGAAAGAAGAGAGGTATGGCGGATCGGCCCAAGATTAAGTAGGGTAACGTGACTTTGGCCATTTCTTTGGAGATAGGGGAAAAGTTGACAACTAAGAGAGCTTAGGGGGAATAGAGGGATGTGGATAGTATGTGAGAGATGACTACCAATTGCATCAGGGAGACAGCTAGACAGGTGTTAGGTGTCTCGATAGGCCAATCTGGTAAGCACCGGGGGAACTGGTGGTGGAATGAAGAATTTAAAAGGAAGGTGGAGACTAAGAAGGTGGCTTATCAAAAGTTGGTTGAGAGAAAAGATGACGAGGAGAAGCGGACGATAGGGATAAATATAAGTATGCTAGGAAAGAGGCTAAGTTAGCGGTTACGGTGGCTAAGACAGCAGCTTTCGAGAGCTTGTATGTAGCTTTAGAGGAGAAAAATGGTGATAAAAAGTTGTATAAGCTTGCCAAGGCTAGGGAGAAGAGGACCTGTGACCTTGACCAAGTGAAGTGCATCAAAGGAGAGGATGACAAAGTAATGGTAGAGGACGCTCTCATTAGGAGGAGGTAGCAGTCTTATTTTCATACACTTTTGAACAACGGGGGGGACAAAGGTTTCATGCTGGAGGACTTGGAGTACTCTGAGAGGTGTCGTGATTACGGTTATTGTAGGCATATTAAGATTGAGAGGTCAAGGGTGCTATTCATAGAATATGTAGGGATAGGGTGACTAGGCCAGACGAGATTCCGGTGGATTTTTAGAAGAGAACTGGCGGGGTAGGATGGAGTGGCTAACACGGTTGTTTAGCATCAATTTTAAGATGATGAAGATATCCGACGCTTGGAGATAGAGTATGATGATTCCATTATCTAAGAAAAAGGGGGACATTCAGAGTTGCAACAACTTTATGGGTATCAAGTTGTTAATTCATACTATGAAGGTTTAAGAAGGGTGGTAGAGTTAAGGCCGAGGAGATCGTGATTATTTTTAAGAATCAATTAAATTTCATGCCATATCGCTTGACTACCGAGGCTATTCACTCGTGATGAGATTAGTGGAGCAATATAGAGAGAGGAAGAAGGACTTGCACAAGGTGTTCATTGATCTTGAGAAGGTATACGACAAAGTCCTAGGGAGGTTCTGTGGAGGTAATTAAAGGCAAGAGGTGTGCCCATGACGTACACTAGGCCGATTCAAGATATGTGCGACGGAGAGAAAACTCGTGTGAGGATGGTAGTAGGAGATTCGGAGCACTTTCTTATTTTAACAGCGTTGCCAGGGATCGACTCTTAGTCCTTTTTTATTCGCCTACGCGACACATTCAAGGAGAGGTGTCTTGGTGTATGTTTTTTACTGATGATATAGTGCTAATTGACGAGATTCGGGGAAGAGTTAATGATAAGTTGGAGGTTTGGAGATAGACCCTAGAGTCTAAAGGATTTACTTTGAGCAGGACCAAGAAGGAGTATTTGGAGTGTAAGTTCAGTGATTTGACGCATGAGGCTGACGTGGAAGTGATGCTGGATTCTCAGGCCATTTGGAAGAGAGATAGTTTCAAGTATCTTAGGTCTATGATTCAGGAAAATGGATAGATTGACGAGGAAGTCACACACCATATTAGTGCAGGATGGTTGAAATAGAGGCTCTCTTTGGCAGTCTTGTGTGATAAGAAGGTGCCTCCTAAGTTTAAAGGTAAGTTCTACAGAGTGACAGTCCGACCAGCTATGTTGTATGAAGCGGAGTCTTAGCTAGTTAAGAACTCTCAAATCCATTATTTCAAGGTGGTAGAGATGAGGATGTTAAGATAGATGTGTGGACTTACTAGGAGAGATAGGGTTAGAAATGAGATTATTCAAGAGAAGGTAGGAATGGCTTAAGTAGAACATAAGATGCGGAAAGTGAGGTTGAGATGATTCGGGCATGTGATGAGGAGGTGCATGGATGCCCCAGTACAGAGGTGTGAGAGACTGACGATGGATAGTTTCAGACGGGCTAGAGGTAGGTCGAAGAAATATTGGAGGGAGGTGATTAGGCATGACATGAAGTATCTATAACTTACGGAGGACATGACCCTTGATAGAAAGGTGTGGAGGATGTGAATTAGGATCGAGGGTTAGTAGGTAGGAGTGCATCCTTACTAGTAGGGATGAGTGCTTTGTATGTGTCTTGTAGTTTCTTTTTCGTGGTGTTTTAGTGATGTTTGTGATTTTGGATAGATAGTTTATAGTATTACTAAGTGGGTGTCTTGTTTCATTTACTATCTAGTGGTGTCCAGGAGATCAGATGTGTAGGCTCTATGGCAATGGATTTGGACGGGTATAAGTTGTGGTACTCTAGTAGCATGAGAAATAGGAATGTGGTAGGTGTCTTAGTAGATGAAGAGATTAGGGGGCAGGTGGTGGTGGTTAAGCAGGTCAACGATATGTTGATATCGATTTAGTTGGTCATTGAAGGATCTACGTTGAACGTTATTAGTGCCTACGCTCCACAAGCGGGCTTGGATGAGGACTAGAAGAAGAGTTTTTGGGAGGTTTTGGATGAGGTGTTGAGAGGCGTCCTGACAACTAAAAAGCTTTTGGTAGTAGGTGATTTCAATGGGCATATCGGGTCGTTATCGAGAGGTTATGATGATATGCATGGAGGTTTCAGTTTTGGGAAAAGGAATGAAGGAAGAGCCTCACTTTTGGATTTTGCTAGGGCCTTTAGGTTTGTGGTAGTGAATTCGAGCTTTTGGAAGAAGGAGGAACACCTTATTACCTTTCAAGATTCTGATAGACGTTTTGCTCTTTTGGAAGGGTGATAGAACGCTATGTAAAGACTACATAGTCATACCTAGCGAGAATCTTTTGACCTAACATAAGCTTCTGGTAATAGACTTGGAAATGAAGAAGGGCAGAAAGAAGAGAGGTATGGCGGATCGGCCCAAGATTAAGTAGGGTAACTTGACTTTGGCCAGTTCTTTGGAGATAGGGGAAAAGTTGACGACTAAGAGAGCTTAGGGGGAATAGAGGGATGTGGATAGTATGTGAGAGATGACTACCAATTGCATCAGGGAGACAGCTAGACAGGTGTTAGGTGTCTCGATAGGCCAATCTGGTAAGCACCGGGGGAACTGGTGGTGGAATGAAGAATTTAAAAGGAAGGTGGAGACTAAGAAGGTGGCTTATCAAAAGTTGGTTGAGAGAAAAGATGACGAGGAGAAGCGGACGATAGGGATAAATATAAGTATGCTAGGAAAGAGGCTAAGTTAGCGGTTACGGTGGCTAAGACAGCAGCTTTCGAGAGCTTGTATGTAGCTTTAGAGGAGAAAAATGGTGATAAAAAGTTGTATAAGCTTGCCAAGGCTAGGGAGAAGAGGACCTGTGACCTTGACCAAGTGAAGTGCATCAAAGGAGAGGATGACAAAGTAATGGTAGAGGACGCTCTCATTAGGAGGAGGTAGCAGTCTTATTTTCATACACTTTTGAACAACGGGGGGGACAAAGGTTTCATGCTGGAGGACTTGGAGTACTCTGAGAGGTGTCATGATTACGGTTATTGTAGGCATATTAAGATTGAGAGGTCAAGGGTGCTATTCATAGAATATGTAGGGATAGGGCGACTAGGCCAGACGAGATTCCGGTGGATTTTTAGAAGAGAACTGGCGGGGTAGGATGGAGTGGATAACACGGTTGTTTAGCATCATTTTTAAGATGATGAAGATATCCGACGCTTGGAGATAGAGTATGATGATTCCATTATCTAAGAAAAAGGGGGACATTCAGAGTTGCAACAACTTTATGGGTATCAAGTTGTTAATTCATACTATGAAGGTTTAAGAAGGGTGGTAGAGTTAAGGCCGAGGAGATCGTGATTATTTCTGAGAATCAATTAGATTTTATGCCATATCGCTTGACTACCGAGGCTATTCACCTCGTGATGAGATTAGTGGAGCAGTATAGAGAGAGGAAAAAGGACTTGCACATGGTGTTCATTGATCTTGAGAAGGTGTACGACAAAGTCCTAGGGAGGTTCTGTGGAGGTGCTTGGAGGCAAGAGGTGTGCCCATGACGTACACTAGGCCGATTCAAGATATGTGCGACGGAGAGAAAACTCGTGTGAGGATGGTAGTAGGAGATTCAGAGCACTTTCTTATTTTTACAGGGTTACCAGGGATCGACTCTTAGTCCTTTTTTATTCGCCTACGCGACACATTCAAGGAGAGGTGTGTTGGTGTATGTTTTTTACTGATGATGTAGTGCTAATTGATGAGATTTGGGGAGGAGTTAATGATAAGTTGGAGGTTTGGAGACAGACCCTAGAGTCTAAAGGATTTACTTTGAGCAGGACCAAGAAAGAGTATTTGGAGTGTAAGTTCAGTAATTTGACACATGAGGCTGACGTGGAAGTGATACTGGATTCTCAGGCCATTTGGAAGAGAGATAGTTTCAAGTATCTTAGGTCTATGATTCAGGAAAATAGAGATATTGATGAGGACGTCACACACCATATTAATGCAGGATGGTTTAAATAGAAGCTCGCTTTGGCAGTCTTGTGTGATAAGAAGGTGCCTCCTAAGTTTAAAGGTAAGTTCTACAGAGTGACAGTCCGACCAACTATGTTATATGAAGCAGAGTCTTGGCCAGTTAAGAACTCTCACATCCATTATTTCAAGGTGGCAGAGATGAGGATGTTAAGATGGATGTGTGGACTTACTAGGAGAGATAGGGTTAGAAATGAGATTATTCAAGAGAAGGTAGGAATGACTTAGGTAGAATATAAGATGCGGAAAGTGAGGTTGAGATGATTCGGGCATGTGATGAGGAGGTGCATGGATGCCCCAGTACAGAGGTGTGAGAGACTGACAATGGATAGTTTCAGACGGGGTAGAGGTAGGCCGAAGAAATATTAGAGGGAGGTGATTTGGCATGACATGAAGTATCTATAGCTTACGGAGGACATGACCCTTGATAGGAAGGGGTGGAGGATGCGAATTAGGATAGAGGGTTAGTAGGTAGGAGTGCATCCTTACTAGTAGGGATGAGTGCTTTGTATGTGTCTTGTAGTTTCTTGTTCGTGGTGTTTTAGTGATGTTTGTGATTTCGGATAGATAGTTTATAGCATTACCCTGTGGGTGTCTTGTTTCATTTATTATCTAGTGGTGTGTTATCCCAATTTTGTTGTTTATTTTTATATTTTTTTTGGTTACACTGTTATTTGTCCTGAGCCGGAGGTTTATCAAAAACAACCTCCCTACTTCATCTAAGGTAGTGGTATGGACTATGTATACTTTGCTCTCCCATACCCCACTTTGTGGGAATACACTATTTATGTTGTTGTTGTTGTATTTCATTTCCTTCTCATTTCTCAACCTTTACTTCTTGCGATTCCATGCAACTGTTCATATTATCTATTCCTTGTTTATTTTTTTTCATTTAGAATAATTTTATTAGTATTCTAATTTTTAAATTAAAATAGAATTCATTATTGAATAAAGTTATATCCTTTTCTTTTGAATCATATTTATGTACATTATGTTGAAAATTGACCTAAGAGTATTATTTTAACTTTTTTTTATTTGAATTTTGAACTTATGTTATATTTTCAATTTCAATTTATTTGTTTTACTTGTATTGACTTGATATTTCACATTGCAAGCCATTCATTTTTTAGGTAGAATTGATAGATTATATTTTCGTCAAATGTTTTGATATTTTTATGACATGATATTTATAATATTAATTTTTTTAATCAAATATGCATTTCATGGTGTTCTTAAAAATCATTTACTTTTTGTTTTTATGATTAATTTAATTAAAATATACTAATATGAAAAATATAAAATCAATAATTTTTTTATAATATTAGTTTAAAATATATGTATATTAATTAGTATATTTACAAAAGATAATATATATATTAAATATTTAATTTAATATCATTTATAAATGCCCTTATTTTTTTAATTTTTTTTTTAGTTTTTGATAATTTTTAATTTAAAAATTTAATATAATCATATAATTATACTTGTACAACCAAACAATACACTTGTAATTATATTGTGACAAATAAACATGTCATCATAATTATTAGATTGTGTAATTATTAAGATGATAATTACACTATTTTCAATTATCAGGTGGCTTTCCAAACAGATCCTAAATGAAAATTGAATTAATTTTGGTTTGTAAAGGTGACCTAGTTGACTTAATTATCCTTGCAATGGTCCGTTTTCCCTATTGGGCCTAGTCTATGGGCCTATCGGGCCAACTCCAATGGAAGTCCACAACAATCTTTGATCTCTGCAATTACCTAAAGTTTGATGTCAACCTTCAGTCTGGTGATGAAGAAATGTTTCTGTGCAGACGATTTATCCCATTTCACATGAAACTACCCTCTTCTTCACACTCATTTTCAGCTAGAACCTCTATGGACAGCTACTATCTTCGTAAACGAAGAAAATGGCCACTTTCACCTTACAAAGCCAAGTGGCAACAAACCTTCACTCATCAATCAGCCATGCAAAAATTGATAGAATCAGCTAACAAATACCCTAGAACCCATCTTCTATCTATTCTTATTGACTCATTCTCAGCCTACCAATGCGACCCCACTCCAAATGCATACTATTTTATCCTCAGAACACTTACCCTGAACCCCTCCACATGGGAACAAATCCCTCAAATTCTTGATCATATTCGTAAATTTGAAAACTTTGAGACACCTGAATACATATTCACTTATTTGATTAAGTTTTATGGGGTTTCTAAAATGAATCATTTGGCTGTTGAGATGGTTTCACTATGCCAACTTTTAGATGTAACCCAAGTGTGAAATCTTTGAATGCTTTGATTTGGGTTATTTGTCAGAACAATTATGATCTAAGAATTGTTCTCCAAGTTTTGGTTAAGAGTCAGTTTATGAACCTTTGGGTTGAAGAATCAATATATAAGATTTTGATTAGGGCTCTTTGTAGGATTGGGAAAGCAAATAATGCTGTTGATTTGTTGAATTTAATGGTGGATAGTGGGTTTAATCTTGATGGAAATATTTGCTCTTTGATTTTATCTACAGTGGCTGAACAAAAGGAGTGTCAAGGGGTTGAGATTTGGGGCGTTTTGGAAGAAATGAGGAAGTTAGGATACAGTCCAAAAAGGGTGGATTTATGCAATGTGATATAAGATGAAAATGATTGCAATGGTGCCAGATATTGCATGTTATAATTTGGTTTTGAATGGATTGATTTTGGAAGGGGAGTATTCGAGGGCAGATGAACTGTTTGATGAATTGCTTGTACTAGGTTTAGTTCCTAATATTGTTACTTATAATGTGTATATTAGTAGCTTGTGTAAGCAGAATAAAGTGGATGAGGCTTTAAGAATCCTTGGTTGTATGGAGGACTTAGGGTGTAAACCTGAAATGAACACTTATAACACAATATTAGAGGCTTTGTGTAGGAGTGGGGTGTTATCTTTTGCAAAAGAAGTTTTTGGGCAGATGAAATTAAAGGGTATGCAACTCAGTTCACATACCTATGGCATTGTAATTCACTGCCTGATTAGAAATGGTGAAGTTGACGAAGCGTATAATCTGCTACATGAGATGGTTGGTATGGGCATTGTTCCTCCGTCCATTACATTTGATGGATTAATTGATCTTTTGTGCCATAGGGGGGTGTTCTCTGAGGTGATTGGAATTGCTAAGCATAATGGTCACCAAGAACGTTGTCCCTGGAATTAGATCACGGGAAGCATTAGTTCAAGCGTTATCTTCTGCAAAGAGGATTTCTCAAAGTGAGGAACAAAGAAATGTAGAAGTAGAAGTTGATTCCATAATGAAGGGAACTAAATAGAAATAAGAGAGATCCATTGAACAATGATTTATTCGTGTTGCCTGAATAAAGAAAATAGATTGCCTAATTGAATTGATTAGATCACGTAGGAACAATTGCACATAGGTTGGTTGCTTAAGAATCACCAAAGACGGGGGAAAATCAGTTGCATTGGAAAAAAATTGAAAGTTAGTAAGACCATTGTATTGCTTCTACTTGAAAAATGGATTTCTGTGCATTGCAACATCCCACCATGAAATGGTATGAACTTAATGCATAATAGAAGAGAAGACATGCTGTGACTGAAATTGTATGCAACATATACGTTGTACTAAAAGATTTAGTTGATCATTGTCTAGCAACCTCATCCTACATCAATCCCCGGAAATGTTCAATGCATTTCCATGTATATATTTTTTAAAAAATTCTCCATAGACTAATTTTCTAGTTTCTTTTTGTTCTTTCCAACACGTATATCTCTCTTTCCTAGAACTAACATTTAACCGGTCATCATGCTCCCTCATTAAATACAAGACATAGGTACCATATTAATGCCCATGACTTGTATTACAAAAAAGGAATATTGATTAGCCTACAAGATCATATGATAAACTTGGTAAAACGATACTATATCACAACAAAAAAGACTCAACCGTTAATGTCCAATTATTACACACAATTTTTCCTTTTCCACACAAAATGAATCTGACGGTGTTCATCATCTGATTAAGGTCTCAAGAAAATGGACCATATCTAGCAAGTGGCACAACTGGAAAAAACTTAAAGTACTATCATTGGAATTAATCACTTTAAAATTGTTTTGGTGAAATGTCAATATGGCAGAACATGATAAGGATCCCGAAGTGGGCTCAGCTGTAAGATTGTTTTCGAAAACTAAGTTTTGTGTATTCTTTTAAATTGTGACAGCTCTATTCTTCCTCTATGCGGACAAGTCTATTATGTGTTAAATCATATGGCAAATGGATTCAACTAAAATACATTTTTTTTTTCTTTTTTTCTTTTATCTTGTGTCATTAATTAGTGTGTTCCACTTATGGAACATGATTCTGTGGTTGGTCTGTGATCCTTATATGCCAACCAAATGAAGTATGCCAACCTAATGAAGTATGTTCTTTTAGAATCAATTTTAAACCGTATGCTAGATGATGTTACAATTCAAAGGATTAGGACCCTTAGACGTTGCATAAAAGACATTCTTCTCTTCTTTGGATTCCAAGCTCTAGTGGTTCAATAAAGTTGGGTTGAACACTATGAGTTTCCAGGTTCAATTCCCAACAGAGACAAACACTAGGTGATTTCTACCCATCTATTCTAGCTTTGGTGGACAGAGTCACCTGATACTTGTTACTGGTGGGAGATGACAGGTATTCCGTGAAATTAGTCGAGGCATGCGCAAGCTGACTCGGACACTACGGTTATAAAAAAAAAAAAAAAAAAACTATGCTCCATCAATTTCGCCAATTTTGACCGCGGAAAACTGACTAATTATGTTTCTTTTTCTTCTTTGCCAGCAAGTTTTGTTTCTAGTAGAGAATACTAAAACTGCTAGTCCTGATTAGTCCACACAAATTTTGACATGTGAAACAGTAAGAAATTCAAAGTCAATTACAATCAATGACAAATAGAACATGCAGCTAGTGAAAGCTGCAGACATACATGTGTATGACTTGTAATGGAATGACTCATCTTCTTGGTTACAATGAATTTATAAGTAATTATTAGAACGTCCCAGAAAAAAGACATAGGTGTGAAAGACTCATTTGGTTCTTGTGGAGTTAAAGGTGGAATCTTAAGGTCCTAGCTATCAAGAACCTATCGCTTCAATCAGAAATGACTGTTTCACTGTTTATAAGTCTTACCATTTACAATAATGGGGCATTTAGTCCTTTTGTTTTAGTATACAATGACATTGAAAAGAAACCAGTAATTCATTTGAATAAAGACATACTTACGAAGTGCTTTTTTCAATTGATTAGACAAGATTACAATGCCGGATATAATTTAATTCTATTTATCCCAAATAGATTTGGATATTCAATTAATCTTCATAAGAGACTAAAAAAGATTAGCAGTAGATTTCATGACTAAAACATTGCGACACCGTGACGATATGGCAATAATGTACTTAATGGAATAAAACAAGAAAGGTGTCTTCCACCATGCATCATATTTTATTTGTTTGCAGAATGAGAATAACCAAAAAGATTAATCTAAAGGCTAATCTTATTATATTCCATTAAGGATCGACCTAGTTTGGCCAGATTTCTGGTTATTTAGTGCTTTAAACGGGAGAAGTAAAACAAAAATTCAATCGGAATCTTTGCAAATGTTCAATTTGAGTGTTGATTCCCACGGTATTTACTCATCAGCCTGTTGCATCGATACAAATTACGCTATGCTTTAAGGCCTAAATAAGTTAAACGACAAAGATGCATTTGTCATCTTGACAGAAGTTGCTTTAAAATTGTCAAGTAGTTCGTGATTGACGAGCCGAGCTTCTGTCTTTTCAAAAAAATAAAGATAGCTAAGAGAACTATAGAGCTAGAGTCTTTGATGCTTTCAGAAGTTTTTCGCTCCATACTTTGACTACGCCAACATTAACCTTGAGCAGTATATGGGTACACCAGAGGTGCGTCCTTTTCGTTCTTTGTATTAGAAAAAGGACCTCTCAATGTTCTAATGCCCACGTCAGTTATGATCAATCATTGTTTCTAAACACATTTACATTTTCCTTTTTACATTCTCATAATAATACGTAATAAAATAAGTATGTTGAATTTTATTTTTTGCAAAAGGTACTGAATTCGAAATAAATGTTTGCTAATATGTTGATTGGTTAATTTAATAAAATGAGAATTAACACTCAGTTTTGTTGGCACTATGCAATTAAATCAATTCAACTATTTACTTATTCAACTATTCAATATAAAACAATTCCCTGTTCTGTTAGAGTTCATTGAACTGATACAAACAGATTTAGACTCAAGTCTTAATCAACAAATCTCTGCATTTTCTATGTTGATAGTCTGGCTGTTTACCGTGGCTTTAGGTTTAATTAATAGTAATTGATTATAAGTGATGTGTCCATTATACTAAGATTGTCCAATGGTTTTTAACTACTATATTCCCTGTCTCCTCCTTTTTCCTTAATCTATGGGAGCACCTCATTAACCACTAACGCTAACTTTTCCTCTCTAATGACAATCATTTCTTTTAGATTTCACTGATGTCAACTGTCAAGTATAGTTTAGAAGTTGACAGCTCTGAATATTGTTTTATTATATTATAATTTTTGTGCTAAGGCACCCGGCAGTATATTATCTTGTAGGTTTTTGCTTGTCAATCATGATTATTATATCATTATTAACAACATGGTATCCTACTTATATCTCTATCAGTGGAAAGCCAGGTCAATGAAACGGGCATCATGTGTCTTTTTTCTTATTGAAGACAAAATCACACATTTATTTACTACACAACTACTGAAATTGGAATTCGGCAATCAAATTGGAAGTTACAATCACCTTTTTATAAAATTAATATTCTCTAGTCTGTCTGTTAATCATAAAGCGCAGCTTGGTGCATGCACTAAATTCTTGTTGTATGCGAGTTTATAGATAGCTAGGACTCTTTGAATTTATTGTATGTAAGTTTAGCTTACATTTTTACAAGATACTATCTTCACAACATCTGGCCACACGGTGACATCTTATCTTTGTCTCCTTTTATTGCATGATAATCAAAAGGTACTTGAATTTTCTATACAATAAACTTCAATAGGATCCGGCTTTAGTGCTTTTGGTATAGCTAAAGAGGTATGAAGATAGTACATGGTCCTTAAAAAGTTGTTCCATGGAATTAATTAGGATTCTTTGCCTCTCAAAAAAAGTATTACACCATGGTAGCACTCAAAAAGTGAAAGAGGTGCAGTAGGACAAATGTTACGAGTGCCTACTGAGCACAAAAAGGTGGTTTCAATCTACATCCACTATCCAACTTTTGGCCTCTCGTTTTGTCTCATTCTTGAACCAGATATATTGGTATAGGTTGGATGTTAGTTCTAGTCTTTACCTCATAGGCGGCTCAAGATTTTCAAAATCCTTCTCTGGTCAATGTGGAATGTCCACTCACAAAGTAACTATGTATCTAGATAAAACTTTTCGCACACGGATGAACGTGCGAAACAATGCGTGTAGAAAAGAATGCAAACTGATAATAGACGAATTGAAATGAGATTTCTTGTCTTTTTATAATTTGAATAGAAGTAAATGACGTTTTAAGAAATCTTATGTATAAAAGTGAAGATTTCTTATAAGTAAATATGAAGATCCCTTGTAAAAAAGACATAACACTAAAAGAATTTGTAAGGGCTAGAAAATCATTTCTCCCTAAAATTAGTAGGTTAGGATGGATGTAATATTACAATATTTGTACATTTAACTTCTTTTATATATATATATATATATATATATGTATACATATACAGTTTGAGCTAGATCCCAATTTGACTACTAATACTTTCAAGCCGAAACTCAAATTACAAGAATGGTTGGTGCAATGACCTACACCTTTTTAGAGAGGGGAGATAAGGGGTTCCATTTGTGATAATGAGACACTTAATTTGGACACAGATTCTCTTTACTAGTCCTTTGCTGATGCTTATTCTGAGGATTTTTTTGTTTGTTGATTTGAAGCAAACCTTCGTACACTATGGTCCATGCTTACACATTTGAAGTAATTGGAAGTACGACGCAATCATGACTTAACTGATATTCGAATCTGGAAAAGAACAGAAAATTAAAGAGGATCCAAAAGAGAAGGAGCATAACAATCACAGCTAAAAAGAGTTTCAAAAGCTATTGTGCCTCATCCTCCCACTATTGTTTGTACTTTTGGTAGAAAATTTAACTCGATACAAGTCAATGTTGTTTTTCGAATTTAGTGAAATCTGTAATTTTTCAACAAGAATTTCAAACACATGTTCAAACTAGAGTATGAACAATAAATGAAGTTGTAACTCTGTATTCACAACTTTGAACTTCAATAATAAGTTCAACCCAACTTATGAACAACAACAAAATGAAGTTCAAACTATTTTCTGAAAAATAACAAAACCAAACGTGTAAAATAGATGAAGATTGGAAGATTCAAGTCCACCGAATTCACGGTGTGTCCTTAAGGAAATTATTCCCCTCAAGTACCTGAGGTTATGGAATATATACTCCCAGGATAAAATGTCACGACCCGATTTCTCAGGTCATGATGAAACCTACTCTAATCCACCAGTAGATAAGTCAATCCGTAGTCCGGAACGGCTAGTAATGTACTACCAAGAGAAAAGAAGAAACTACGGAACAAATATAATAAAAAGGCTAATATAATCCCAAAACCTGGTGGAGCCAGTACAAGAGCTTCTAACACATCAGGAGTACAAGTGAAATAAAGGATAAATATATATACAAAGGTGTCTCTGAATACAACATAGAGATCAGTCTATAATCAATAAAAGAGAGAGAGAGTAGGAGCAACTCCGATCGTCAGGAGCTCACCCTAAATCTCTGATCCATAGCTTCTCTACACGATGCACACATCAACGACGATAACTCGTATTATGATCTACAGGCTGCAGAAGTATAGTATGAGTACCAAACACGTGGTACTCAGTAGGCATCAGCCGACTGAGCTCCAGAAATAATTCAAGTATAAATAATATGCAAGGCAGGAAAGTAAACTACAGGGAACCATATGCTAACAGGGCATAAGGATATACTATCCTATTCTAGCAGTATTTTAGTACTAAAATGCAATACCGTATATCACCAAACAATATACAAATGAAGAGTGAAAGAATCATATATAGTAATAATACTAGGCCAAAAGATACATATACAATATGAATAGATAAGGAAAAAGGGGGATATACAGTGATACCATATATATATACTATATACATATAGGCCTAAATCACAGGTAACATCCTGAAGGGGACCACCTAGCATCTCAGGGATCATAACCAAGTATGTAAGCTAACACTAGTATAATCAGGATTCCTAACCATAATGTCTAACTGTGAGGTAACTATAAATAATGTAATTTACCATGATAAATAAGGGAATCAGAAATGTACCGCAAATCATGGGTACCAGTCCATAACCATCCTACCGCGAACTAACCATAATAATCAACAATAAAGTAACCGGTTAGCCCGGACAAACAATAACCTAACCGAGCCTCCATAAGCCTGGAAGGTTCACGAAAGCACTCAACAAATAACAATCATAACCTGCACCTATACGCCCCCCCATAAAACTGATAGATACAGGCGCCAAATAATTATACTAGTGATAGGCAATGCATATGAATGAATGTAACATAAATCAATAGTACCATGTCCGATCCAAGTGACATAATGTAATAAGTGTATACACCTCCTCCAGCTCAGTAGCTCACATAGACAGGACCTACGGCGACCATCCTTCTCCGGTACTGCGGCTTAAGGACGAAAGGGCCCATAGGGGATTGGGGATATCCGTATATATATATATGTACATATGTAATGAGTACATGGACTCGAACCGTGACTAAAAGAGTGTACATCTGTAAGCCATTGCCCGAGATCAAGTTCGGGACTAAATAATCATAATAATGTAGAAGGGTCGGAATCTCCGTCGACTAAAATAAATAGTAGTGGTAAAGGAATGGGTAAAGCATGGACCGAATTCAATCTCGATCTAATTTCCAAAACATCACTTTTAGTTCCAAAATCTCATAGTCCAATAAATAAGGTGGTACGATTTCCATTGTAAAAGAATCCATTTTAAAAGTGAAAAGTGGAAATAATTCCCTTTTTAGAAAACAGTAGTAAAAACAAGGTTTTGGTTGGATTCGTACCACTAAGTGAGCATGAATACGCCTAAAGTATGCATGTCATCACCAATATCCAAACAATACCACTATAAGCGCCTAAACGTCTATAAACTAGAATCATATCCTCTCAAGGATAAAATACTCACCTGGAGTCCAACTGGCATCGTAACCTTGGCCTCAGGTCCAATAATATATAATCAACATAATAACGCCTCATAACTCAGGAAACTACGATAAATGAGGTCCTAAAGTAACTAAAGGATCTAATTGGGGAAAAATATCACCCAAATCTCTAAGTCACATGGAAATTCTTATACTAAAGGATCCTTAATAATCAAACTAGGGTTAACATGCTTATGATCGAGGGTAATAGGATTCTATGGCCATAAGAAGTATCTGATGCTAAGGTTTGGGTCATATTTCTATCCCAAATTTCCTAAATAGACTAAGTCATGAAATACTAGTCATAATCCGATCCAATGATCCCTACCTAGCATGCAATTTATACATAACATCATCTCATAGGAAAAAGTAGATCGAAGCCTACCTCGATGCCGAATCAGAAATCTTGAATCATCCATGAATCGCCCATCCTTGATCCATGATCCCGAATCAATGTCACACTATCAAAATAGTAACCTACACGTTATTACGAGTAGAACGATACCAATATTGCAATATAAAACTTTGAGCCTAAAATCGGGTAAAAAAATAGGCCCGTGGGGCCTGCTAATGGAATCAAAAAATTAAATCTGTCACGAGGTCTATCGAAGGACAAGAAATATGTTCTCAAAAGTTTAGCACAAATCGGGGCTCAAATCAGCCCCCAAATCCCAAGGAATCTAAACCTAAAATCAAGAATTAAACGAATCTTCAGATGAAAACTTACAAAGGAATTAACGGGGAATGATCACCTCAACATCCTCTACTCATCCCCAACTCTAAATTATGATTACCCATGATTTCTTGTGCTAACATTTCCATTAATGGTGATTTGGGACTTGGAAAATGAGAAAAAATTATGGATTTTAGCTACTTATAGGCCCAGGGGTTACTTATCGCGATCGCGAGGAGCCCTGGTTGTGATCACGATGCATAAAAATTTAGTTCATCACAATCATAAGAAAGGAGACGTGAATGCGATGAACAATAGAGGAAAGCAATTGCGAACACGATGAGCCCTTCCCTTCGCGAATGTGAAAAAGAGAATGGATAGGGTCAGGCCGACCCTTCATTGAGAACGCGAGAGAGAAGGATCGCGATCGTGATGGTCAAAAGGTTGAACCTTCATGAATGCAGCTCTAACCTTGCGACTGCGATGGGAAACAGTTGGCTGCACCAGATTCTGCATATCAGTAAAAGCCTAAGTCCCAACGGACTCCGATTGGGTGCTCGGGATTCGTTCAAAACCCCGTACCCACAAATAAACTATGCTACCATACCAAATTCGACATAACAGACTCAATTAAACCATCAAAACTTTCATCCGAGATGTTTTAATTAAATGTGGGTCCCACATGTAGTTTCATTTTTCATTAAATCTACCCAATAACCCAAAATGAGTCTGGATGTCTCGGGACCTGAACCTAGGGTCCCCCCAGCCTAAAATCAATATTCTGGAGCTGATGAAACTGTTGGAATTCTCATTTGAGATAGTTTACTAAGATTTTTGGTTCGAGACCAATTCCTTAACAACAATACCTCCAAAATAGGAAAATGAGGCTAAAACCCAAAGGAACTGTTTGATAACCGATCCGACAGTTCCAGCAAGTCATAAATGACCTGCAGCCGCTATATGAAGGCTCAAAATACTAGAAACGCATGGAAACTGAGAAAATGACCTGGAGGATCATTACATAAAATGAATCACTTCAACAGAATAATGGTACCTCAAATTCTGTCGAACTATGAATGCATTCAACAATTCATAAATTACACTTGAGTTTTTAGGAGAATAAGAATGTTTTCACTTCAAAATTTTGTGCCTATACCTGAAGAAAAAATTAGGTATTTATAGCTAAAAAGTGGTGCTTCAGAAAGGAAGCAATGGTTCTTGAAAAGACGCACTGTAATTGACCGTCGAGATGACCTCCGGACTCCACCCGCGACTGCAGATGGAGACTTACATCCGATGGTCGCATTTTTACCCAAACAAAATGTTTTTGTCTCACCTGCGGAGCCCATCTGCATCCGTAGATGGTGATCTGCGTTCGTAGTTCAAATTTTAATTTTCAAATAGTGCCTTAAAGAGCCGCATCCCTTCGAGGTGTGTTGTGACATGCGTCCACACATGCTCATGTGTGTTCGTAAATGGAGAATATTTTTGCATCATATTTTTGAATTAAACTATCATTAACTTCTCAAGTTTCAAATAAATTTTATCCAAAAAATAATCTCTCGATCGATCATTTGACAAATCCAAATCCAAATCCGAAGTCGAATCCGAGTTGAGAACGACGATGATGATGGCATGAGGCTTGCTTTATTCTTGCCTCTCTAACAACAAGGAGGAGTGCTTTCATACTTAAGCATAAGAATATTTCTTTCTCCAACCAATGTGGGAGAAACATTCTTTTATAAAGTGAAACCACAATTCACTCCTTTTCCTTCCTTTGTTTTCCCTCTATTTTCCATTCACTTTTCACTAAGAACCCAACAATCCCCCACATGAATGAGGAATGATTATTTCATCAAAAAATATATGGACAAGTGTGTGATCTACAAGCAAAGACTAATTGCATCTGGATAAGTGGGTTTTTCTTTGAACTTTTCATAGTGAACTTGCATCGGATACACTCGGTCAATTTGTAAATATGATATCTTTAAATCATTTTACTTTGATGTACACCTTGATAACACAAGTCACATAACCAGCCTTTTACCGTTAATGGTTCTCACGATTTTGTTTGTTTCAGCCATGAACACTTCCTGTTTTCACGAGAATTTAGAGAATAGGCCTTTACTATCATTCTCCTTGAAGCGGCTTCTACTTCACCCTCACATAGGTAATTCCTAAACGTTTAATCCTATAGATCAAACTATTTGGTCACACCTTCCAAACTTAGAAATCAATACAAAGCTTCAAACATAAGCCTTATTCTTGTTTTCTAAAAATTGTCTTCATCATGAGAATGGGTTGAATTAATTGACAATGCTGAACCGTCAGTCACAACTTTGTTTGATCTTCTTGAACCTAGCTCATGGGATCTACAGTATTCTAGATAGAGTTATAGTTGTGATGACTTGTCCTAGGCCGTAAAACCATTCCCTTCAATGATCTCTCAACTCTCTCTCTAGTTAAGCCTTTTGTAAGGTGATCTGACATATTATCTTTTGACTTCATATAGTCAATCGTGATAATTCCACTAGAGAGTAGTTCTCTAATGAAATTATGTCTCCATATTATATGAAGAGATTTAACATTATATATCATGCTGCCTGCCCTGCGTATTGCAGCTTATGCATACTGTTGCCAAAGTTTTGGGCCAATAAGGAATATCTTTCGAGAAATTTTGGAGCCATTCAACTTTTTCACCGGCTTTATATAATGTGATAAATTTAGATTTCATTATATAGTGGTCAATACATGTCTATTTGGATGATTTCCAAGAGACTGCTCCTCCTCCTAGAGTAAATACATAGCCATTCATGGATTTTACTTTATTTGACCCGGTGATCCCATTTGCATCACTATATTCTTCAATTACCGCTGGATATTTGTTATAATGCAAAGCATAGTTTTGAGTATGTTTTAGATATCCCAAAACTCTTTTCATTTCCATCCAATGAGTTTGATTGGGATTACTTGTGTACCAACTCAGTTTAATAATAGCACATTCTATGTCTGGTCGCATACAATTCATGATATACATCAAACTTCCCAACACTCTTGGATACTCCAATTATGAGTCACTTTCACCTTCATTCTTTTGAAGTGCAAAACTCACATCTAATGGTGTCTTGGCAATATTGAAATCTAAATACCTGAACTTGTCAAGTACCTTTTCAATGTAATGATACTATGACAATGGTAAACCTTGTAGAGTTCTATGAATTTCTATCCCTATGATCACATCAGTAACATCAAGGTCTTTTATATCAAATTTGCCTTTTAGCATTCGCTTCATAGCATTTATGTCAGAAATGTCTCTACTGATGATCAGCATGTCATCCATATACAAACAAATAATGACTTTGTGATTTGGAGTGTCTTTAATGTAAACACATTTATCACATTCATTTATCTTGAATCCGTTTGCCAACATGGTTTGGTCAAACTTTGCATGCCACTGTTTGGGTGCTTGCTTTAGTCCCCAAAGTGACTTTACAAGTTTGCACACTTTTCTTTCTTTACCAAGAACTACAAAACCTTTGAGTTGTTCCATGTAAATTTCTTCCTCCAATTCTCCATTCAAGAGATCTGTTTTCACATCCATTTTATGGATTTCAAGACCATATACCACAACTAATGCAACCAACATCCGAATGGAAGTTATCCTTGTTACTGATGAGTATGTGTCGAAATAATCAAGGCCTTCTTTTTGTCTAAAGCCTTTCATAATAAGTCTTGCTTTGTATTTGTCAATAGTACTATTAGCTTTTATTTTCCTTTTGAAGATCCATTTTGAACCTAAAGGTTTATTTTCTGGAGATAGATCAACCAACTCCCAAGTATGGTTACTCAAGATTGAATCAATCTCACTATTGACATCCTCTTTCCAAAAGAATGAGTCCATAGATAACATTGCTTTTTTGAATGTTTGAGGCTTATTTTCAATAAGAAATGTTACAAAATCTGATCCAAAGGAAGTTGACGTTCTTTGTTGCTTACTATGCCTTGGATTCTCTTCATTAAGTACATTCTCCTTTGGTTCATCCCTAGGTTGTTAAGACCCTTCACTAGACAGCTCATGTCTAGTTTTATACGGGTAAATATATTCAAATAACTCAATATTATCTGATTCAATTACCGTATTATGATGAATATCCAGATGTTCATATCTATGAACCAAAAATCGACATGCTTTATTATTTGTACCATGTCTGATGAAAACACAGTCCCCACACTTTGAAATATTTCAAGTTGAGTTTCCTTCCTTTCCATTTCTCATATTAAATAGATTGTGTCTTGCTATGGGGCACTCTATTGAGTATTCGATTTGCTTCTCCCCACTAGTTTTGAGGTAAACCTTAACTTATAAGTAAGGCATTCATCATTTTCTTCAATGTTTGATTTTTTTATTTTTGCAATTCCATTCGATTGAGGTAAATATGGGGCAGTAGTTTGAAGAACAATTCCATTTTCCAAGCATATCTCTACAAAAGGAGATTCATACTCTCCACCCCTATCACTTCTTATCATTTTAATCTTTTTATCCAACTGATTTTCAACTTCAATTTTATATTTCCTAAATGTTTCTATTGCTTCATCCTTACTATTCAGCAAATAAACATAACAATATCTAGTGCAATCATCAATAAAAGTTATGAAATACTTTTTTCTACCACGAGATGGTATTGACTTCATATCACAAATGTCTGTGTGAATTAAATCTAAGGGATTGGAATTCCTTTCAATAGACTTATACGGATGCTTAGCATACTTCGATTCAACACATGTTTGATACTTTGATTTATTGCACTTAAAGTTAGGCAAAAATTTCAAACTAATCAGTTTTTGTAAGGTTTTGTAATTGAAATGTCCTAAACATTCATACCATAATTCATTTGACTCAAGAAAGTAAGAAGAAGCCTCAACTTTATTCATTTCAACAACCATTACGTCAAGTTTGAAAAGGCCCTCATTGAGGTAGCTATTTCCTACGTATATTTCATTCTTGCTTATTACAACTTTCTCCATAAAAAACATACACTTAAACTCATTTTTAACGAGGAGTGTTGAGATACTAAGTTCTTCCGAATATTAGGAACATGGAGAACTTTGTTGAGAGTTAACACCTTTCTAGAAGTCAATATTAGAAATATCTTCCCACTTTCTTCAACCTTGGATGATTTAGTATTTCCCATGAAGATCATTTCTTTGGGACCAGCGGTATCATAAGTAGCAAAAGATTCATTGTCCGCACAAACATGTCGAGTGGCTCCTGAATCAAACCACCATTCATTTGGATTTCTTACTAGATTGTATTCAGTGATCATTGCACACAAATTTTCAATCCTTTTAGTTGCTTCCAACATGTTTATCTGATTTCATTTTTTGTTCTTCTTCAGAACTTGATAATTTAGAGCTTTGTGGCCAATTTCACTACAATTGTAGCACTTGCCTTTGAACCTTTTCTTGTTCTACTCTTTCTCTTATCTAGAAGATTTCTTCTTCTTATTATTATTATTATGTGCAGCATCATCTTTAACAAGATTTACACCCATCATTGCTGATTTCTCATACAACTTATTGTCCTATTCTATCTTGAGATGAATCACAAGATCTTTCAAACCAGACAATTGGTTTTCAAATATTCCTTTTTCAGGAATATGAGGATCTTTACTTTTGAACCTTTGTATTTCAAGTTGGTCAGCCAAAAGATCATTTGCTGCCATTCATTGAAGTTCACACCAGAATTTTTTCTTGATTTCTCTGTCAATACCATTGCTAGAGCAATATCTGAACGGCTTAATGACGCAACATTGGTTGTCATTAGGACAGCACCATTCACAACCAAATCAATTTTTTATTCAGTTTTATTTGTCATTTTCCCATCAAGCTTTGACAATCAATTTAGTATTTTAGAATACTAATAATAAAGACTTAATATTTAAACCACTTATTTCTAGTCAACGATGAAGTTTTTATGTCTTTAAGTTCATCAATCAAATGAACTTTGAAATCTGACAAAGTTTTTATGTTCTTTAAATCAGAATCAAATTCAAACAGAGTGAAAACCCATAGGTTTTAAACTGTAGAAACCAATACAGAGAGTTCAATAAATCGGTTGAGTTTTTATATTCTTCAAACTAAATTCCTAATTTGATTTCTCGGCAAAGTTTTTATACTGGTTAAACCAAGGGAGTATAAATCAAAAGATTTAGTCTCCTCCAAATCAAACCCAATATAGATTATCCAAGTACTTAATAATTTTCTTAAGATTTTTGTTTTTCGGGTTTAGTGAAATCTGTGTATTTTCAACAAGAAATTCAAACACATGTTCAAACTAAAGTATGAACAATAAAAATAAAGTTGTAACTTTGTATTCACAACTTTGAACTTCAATAATAAGTTCAACCCAACTTATGAACAACAACAAAATGAAGTTTAAACTATTTTCTGGGAAATAGCAAAACCAAACATTTAAAAAGAGATGAAGATTGGAAGATTTAAATCCACCAAATTCACGGTGTGTCCTTAATAAAATTATTCTCCTCAAGTACCCGAGGTTATGTACTATATACTTTCAGGATAAAATGAATTACTTCGACAGAATGTAGGTACCTCAAACTCTGTCGAACTACAAACATACTCAACAATTGGTAAATTACACTTACAATTTTAGGAAGAATAAAAGTGTTTTCACTTCAAAATTTCATGCCTATACCTAATGATAAAATCAGTTATTTATATCTTAAAGGTTGTGCTTCAGAAAGAAAATAATGGTTCTTGAAAAGACACACTATTTTGGATCATCGGGATGACTTGCGGACCCCACCTGTAGCCGCAAATGAGGACCTGCATCTGCAGGTTGCATTTTTACCCAAACAGAATGTTTTTATCTCACCTGCGGAACCCATCTGCGTCTGTAGATGGTGACTTGCATCCGCAGGTTGAATTTCCATTTTCAAACAGTGCCTCAAAGGGACACGTATTGTGACATGCTTTCGTAAATGGAGAATATTTTTGCATCAGAATTTTGGATTAAACAATCATTAATTTCTTAAGTTTCAAATAAAGTTTTGTCCAAAAATATAATCTCTCGATCATTTGACAAATCCAAATTAAAATCAAAATCCAAATTCGAAGCCGAAGCTGAGCCGAGCGAGCGACAACGACAACGGTGTGAGGCTTGCTTTATTCTTGCCTCTCTAACAACAAGGAGGAGTGCTTCCATAATTAAGCACAAGAATGTTTCTTTCTCCCACCAATGTGGTAGAAAAACTTTTTTATAAAGTGAAACCACTATTCACTCCTCTTTCTTCCTTTGCTTTCCCTCTATTTTTCATTTACATTTCTCTTAGAATCCAACAGTAAACCATTATAACATCTTTAACGATAGTTTATGAAATGTTAATTTGTTCTTTACCTGATTAGTATTTAGTATTAACTGGTATTTTCCAAAGAAAATGCCCTTTTGGGCATAAAATTTTTATTTACCAAGGCTATCCTCAAGTACTTCTTGACGATGCAAAGGAATGTCAAAGGGTTGGATTCCATCCAATGTCATATATATAATAGTAGTGGCTCCAGTATTCGACTATTAACTGAATTGAAGGGATCGAGTGAATTGGAGAAATCAAAAGCTGTTCAGGAGCTCTACCGCGGAAGCTCGAGATTGATAGCTCAAAAATGAAGGGGAAAAAGATGAAAAATAGTACAATTGTAACAATTCAATTAATAATGTAAATCAAAAACAATGATTTATAGTATTCAAATAGAATGTGAAATGAATCCTGAATTATATTATTCAGCTAACTAACTCTAATATACTAAGTGAATTTAACGGCTTCAACGACTCTAGTTGATGAGGCCTCAGTCAAGTGAATTATGAATAATGTGTATCAATAATCCCATCCACAACAGATTATTTACCACAAAAATCAAAGTGAGGGAATAGTCTCTTCAAAACGTTAAATTTCTTCTAAGGATATATTGATAAGCCAGTCTATTTTACCAACATCTATACAACAACTTGTAACGACCCTCAACATTATTTTGTAATTTTTGCTTCTTTTCCCCATATTTGATCCTCCCTATAGTTTTGAATGATGTTTGTGACTTGCAATGATGAGTGGTATAATTTTTGAGGTGTACGGATGTGTTTTGGTGATTTTGTGGGCTTTTGGATGTTTGGAACTTACGAGGGTTGACCAAAATCAACATTTTAGTTTAGGGAGGTAGTTTTTGGGTTTTACTTATTCCACTAAGTCAGAGGGCATTTTATGACTTAGTCTGCAAGGTTCTTGAGGCACTCGAGAGTAATTTGGATCCTTGGTTGGAAGTATTGATTTTCTTAAATTTGGAGTTGACCACGGACAAGATTTGGTCTAGAAGAACTTGGATTTGTGTTTCGACCATTACAATAGGTCTGGAATGTATTTTATGATCGATTTGCATCGATTTATGTCTAGGGACATGGGTTCCGGATGAGTTTCAGGTGTTGAAACCAAGTTTCTTGCATAGCAAAATTTTTTAGATATCTAATGCCAGTGCAATCGTGCACTTGGAGTGAAATAGCGTTGAAGCGGGATTTTTGTTCAACTCCATTAGCTCAGGAGGGCCTCGATCACATAGATGGCTTGGTAGGTGACCAATGCTATTGACACCTTAGGTATGTATCGAGCAAGAGGGGGAGAATTCATTCAACACTCTAGGAGCATGATCGCACCAAACAAGCTTCATGTGTTAAACGATGAATTTTTTGGTGTATTGTCACTTTGTTCCACTATTTTTGGATTTATAGAGCTCATATTTGGATGATATTTGGTACGATTTCTTCATTATTGAAAGGGGGTGTGTTTCTCATCTCTAATTTAATGATTCCCCACTATTTTATCTTATATTTCAGGCTTAAGTCAGTGATTGATTATTTGAAATTGGGGTTTTCATTCCCATTTTTTGGAAAAATTATGGACGTATGGTCCGTTTTATTTAGAAATAAAAAAAGTTCAGTCAGGCTCCAAATGTCCCAAAGCAAAAAAGGAAAAACAAAATCTGCAAACCAAACCTGGCTAAAAAGTGACAATGTTCAGGTGTTATAAACAAAGCCCCTAAAAAATAGGTTTTCCTAATTCAATACTCTTTATTTCCATTTCTTCCACTTCCATCTAGAGAATGTCGACGATGTCCCTTCCAAACGTGCGTTTGAGGCTTTTCATGCTTTGGGTGATCAACCTTCTTCATTGTCTATGGATCTGTCATCTTCTTCTTAGCTTACAGAAGTAAGGATCTTACGTTTCTCTCTTTCTTTTTCAAGAATACTATTAACCAAAATTTTCTTTTCACCTTGACTCTTTCTAGGTGTGTAATTTGATGGAGGTCGAAGAGTTTAGGTAGGATTTAAAAGAGGAATAGAACCTTGTATTCTCGCTCTATAGCTTGTTGTAAGTTTCTGTCTCTTAGCTCTTTCTCTGTAGATCCACTTCTTTCTTCTGATTTCTCCCTTTTTTGTAGTCGAAGCAGAAAAGAAGGAAACCAAGTCACTCTTAATCTCCTTCCTATTGAGCTCTCAGCTGGATACATGCTTTGGCCTGTAGATCTTGGTTCAGTATCCTCTCTTTTTATGGTGAACCTTTTTGTTAGCTATCATAACTTAGTCTAGGTACCATTCTCATAGCTATTTTGTCCATGAAATGACCAAACTTTGATATGTAAATATGATAAATATGATGCCTTGTTTTTTTTAATTTCCAACTTTGCATGCTTGGTTGTTGTTCCAATGGATGGTATTTGCATCTTCTTCAACTTGACATGCTTGGTTTTTGTAAATATTAATCCTCCTGGTTTTAATCCTAATGGCTGGTATTTTCATCTTTTCCATGTTTAGAATCCTTTTTCCCATGCTTGGTAGCTAACTAAATAAATGAGACTGTTGTATGTCTGTGTGATTGAATGTTATGTTTATGATGTAATCTGCCAGCTGATTTCCTTCCCTAAAAGCATGCTTGATTTGTATATTGAAATCCCTCAGTAGTTCAATAATTTCCTCCACCCTTTCAATTAGTTCCCAGGGAATCCTCCATTCTCAAAATCATATTCTTGATGACTAAAGAGTCAGTCTCAAGTATGATGTTATTCAGTTGTTGTTGTCTACAATACAGCACAACCTTCCAAATAGTTAAAGACTCTGCCTCCATGTTAGTAGTAATTCCTATGTATTGTGCTTATGCATACAAAAGATCTCTAATGTTATCCCTGACATAAAAAACCATAAGAACCCTGGCCTGGCTTACCTTTACTTGCCCCATCTATGTTGCATTTAACCCATCCCACCTCTGGCCTACTCCATTTCACTATTTGATAGTGAAGTATGGGTTTGTATTAATGCAACATGTCAAACATCCTTTCCCATTGCAAATGAACATCTTTCAACCAAGGGTACGCCACCCTTGTGAGATGATGCACTATCCTTTGACACTGATAGTCCATTTGATTAATAGATAGTTCCTTTCCATGTCTTCTAGCATTCCTTCTCTTCCACAATTCCCATATTAGTATGGCTGGAACTACCCTTAAGATTTGTTGAAGCTTAGGGTTTGCCCTGTACTCCCACCATGCATAAATGTGTTGTTGCAGTTGCAACCCTTCAACATTGATGCCTGCACAATAAGCAAAATACTTCCATAGACTTTGAGCTATAGGAGTTGTTAGTAGTAAATGTGTTATGGTTTTCACTTCTCTTTCCTCACAGTAGTAACATCTAGACACTATTTGCATCTTTATTCTTCTTAAATTGCCATCAGTGGCAGTCTTCTCTTCCAAACCCTCAATAAAAAGAATGCAATTTTAAAAGGTAATCCTTTTATCCAGATGTTCTTATTCCACTCCACTTCCTCCATCTTGTGCCTCAAATTTTGATAGGCTGACTTAACTTTGAATTCTTCTTTGGTGTTTCTTATCAACCAAGATTTATCATTCACTCCACTTATCAAAATGGGCTTTATGTTCTCCACTATATGAGCAGTCACCTCTGGAGAAATATACCCCTACAGTTTGTCTACATCCCAACCTCCATTAACAATGAACTTTCTTACCTCTATTTCATTTTCCCTTGCTACTTCTCCTTTAGTGAAATATAGAGCTCCTTGATTTTTCCAATTGTTAAACCATAAACTTTATTTACCTGATTTAATTTTCCACCAGATGTCATGTTTTACCTCCTCCCTTATATTTATCATTCCTTCATACATGTGATGCCCCTGAATTGTCGGTGATAAGTGGATGTAACTTTTTGCAATGCTTATTCCAAATGTATGTACTCCATAGAGATGAAGTAGATACCCTGAAATTCCACCATAATTTGGCAAACAAAGCCTTTGATACATCATGAAGAGATCTGAATCCAAGCCCACCTTCCTTCTTAGGGCAAGACAAATCCTCTCATGCCACCCAATGCGTATCCTTTAGCCTACCATTACCCTAGAAAAAATTAGCAATAATTAGGTATTGATGGTCAATGACCTTTTTAGGAGGATTCATTGCTAAAAGCATATATACAGGAATAGATTATAAAACATGATTAACGAGGGTATATTTACCTCTAAAAGAGTGGAACCTATTCTTCCATGAGTAGATTCTTCTTACCACTTTCCTCAGCAACTCCTCAAAATTCCCTTATTCTTCCTTCCATAAAATACTAGAAAACCCAAGTAAAAGGGAAATTCCCTTTCTTAATCCCTGTGAGTCTTCTCATCCTTATAGCTACAATCAAAAGGGTTTTATCATGTAGATAAAAGAAACACTTTGACTTATTAATAAGTTGTCCAGAGATGTTTACATAGTCTTTCAAGACTATTATCACTGATGCCCTATCTCCTGAACATAATAGAATATTGCCATCAGCATAGGATAAATGGTTCTATCTCTAGACTCTACTTGGTAAAATCATATCTCTTAAACTTCTCATCTCTGTGTAAATAGTTAAGACCTCTAGATAAAACTTCTGCTGCAATTATAAAGAGGGTTGGTGATAAAGGATTACCCTATTTCAGTCCCCTAAATGTTTGGAAAAATCCATGTAATTTCCCATTAATCATTATTGAATACCAATTATTAGACAGAAGCCTCCACTCTATGTCAATAATCACCTCTGAGAAATTAAATCTTCTAAGGACATTAGTCAGAAATATACAAGAGACACTGTCATATGCTTTTGCCATATCCAATTTCACCACCACAATGGTGTTCTTGTTTATCAAGTTGATATCGCTGATGATTTTCTATGCCAAGAATAGATTTTTTGTTATACTTCTGCATTAAACAAATCCAACTGGTTCATAGAAATTATTAAATGTAGAACCCCTGCAATTCTTCTATGTACCACTCTTGAAATGATCTTGTTAATGAAAGTGCTTAGACTGGTAGGACTTAAATCAGTGAAGTTATAGACATTCTCCTTCTTAGGCAATACCATTAGGTTGACATGGGTAATAAATTTTGGAAGTTCTTGACCACAAAAAAAGCTCTTACCAACTTAGTGATATCTTGCCTCACTATGTCCCAGCATATCTGAAAAAAGGCTCCAGAGAAACCATCAGGTCCCCTGGCACTTTCCTCATTCAGCTCAAAAACCACTTCTTTGACTTCCTCAATGCTAGGTAATCCAATCATCTCTTCATTTTGTTCTTTTGTCACTGCTTGTGGGATATGATGTAGCACGGTAAATCTTGATTGAATATTTCCTCCCTGAATTTGTCTACATAGAAAGATATAACTTTCTTCCTTATTTGCTGATTTATTCCTACTGTTTCTCCTTGACCGTTCTGAATCTCTGTCAGATGCAACTTCTTTTTTCTCCCTTTCAGATATGCATGTAAGAATTTGGTATTCTTGTTTCCTTCACTGAACCACTTCATGTTTGCCTTCTTATTCAAAAATTCTTCCTCAATCTTTAGGAATTTACTCAGTTCTGCTTCTACCCTGTTGAGTTCTGCTCTATTTTTTGTTGAAGGTTGTATCTCTAGTTAAGTCTCTTTTACCCTTATGCCATCCTCCAATGTTGCTATTTACTGAAAAATATTGACAAAAAACTCTTTACTCCAGATAGATAAAGCCTTTTTCACCTTCTTCAATTTAGCTTGAAACTCTATAAATGGACTTTCTACAAAATCAATTGTCCAGTCTGCTGAACTATTCCTTTAAACTGATGGTGTTTAGTCCAAAAATTTTATGAATCTAAATGGCCTGACTGTAGGTTCCTCCTCTATGTTATAAATCATATGTAAAGGGGCATGATCTGAGTCTTGCCTGATGAGATGTTGAACTTCAGTGGAAGGAAAATCTCCATAAAAGCTTGATTGACCAGGTTTCTATCTAGCCTTTTGAAGATGCAATCTTCTTCTATTCTCTTATTGCACCAGGTATAGTAGCTTCTAGAAAACCTTACTTCAGTTAGGGTAGAATGATTGATGCAGAGAGCAAAATTAGTATCCCATGTTGAGTAAGCTTCAAAACTGCTAATTTCTCCTCTTTATTTAATATTACATTAAAATCCCCCAACAATCCATAGATCTTGTCCCATCTCTGTAATTTACTCTAATTCTTCCCAAAGATCCAATTTTTCCAAAGCATTACACCTTGCACAGACAACTAAAATTAGGAAAAATTTGTTGTTCATACAAAACTTCATGGTAATTTGTCGTACAGTTTCTAACATGATCTAGCCTTCCTATTCTTCTGTCCAAAAAAGCCAAATCTTGGTAGAGCAATTTGCCAATGCATACTTATGTCCCAACTACCTTTTATATTTTTCTAGCTACTATGGGCCTTGAAAAGGTTCCATTAGGGCTATGAATGAATAATGATGTCTTATACTATGTTCCATTAATATCTCAAAAGAGTTTTGAGAGTTAATAGACCTAATGTTCCAGAAGATTATTTTCTCTATCATTGATCACTAGATTTCGATTCGTCCCTACTGCTCCTTGTTTCAACTAAAAGTGGCAATATGAATCAACCTTTTTTATCCCCTTTCTTAAAGCTATATATGTGTCTTGGTGAGAGATCTTCTACTTTACTAATTTGCTCAATATTTGCTTCTATGCATTCATCCTCCTGCATCTCCTTCTGTTCTTGTGTTTGCTCTCTCAGTTCTCGAGCCTCTTTAATAGGAGTGGTTGCAACTTCCCTCTTTTCTTGAGTTTGGTCTTTGGCAGTTGTGGAAATATTCTCCTGCTCTTTAAACTAGGAGTTTATTTGCATACTTGAACTCTTTCATGATTCTTTGCTGGTGTTTGGTGAGTGCATCATACCTCCTTGTACATAGCTTGATTTATCAATGGAATCCCAAATGTTTATGGTGTTTCTTTAATAGTTCTTCTCTCCATTGTTGGGTGTTTCCCTTGCTTGTTACTTTCTGCATTAACTTATGGTACTTCTTTGTTCCCAAGAGTTTCCTCCACTCTTTCCTTTGATGTCTGCCCTTGTTTCCTTTGAGTGTTTTTAGGATCCTCTGCTTTTTCCTCATGCACTTCCCCCAATGCATCAAATTGATTATTGATAACAAGACCTATTCTATTCCAGACTTGGTCTTGTTTCCACCTTCCCGGCTATCTTCTTTTGCCTACACCTCTCCTATTTATTTTCTCCTTGAATTCCTCCAACTTATTTTGTTTGCCTTTGTTATACTCCTCCTCTTTTCCTTGTGTTTTTTTTCTTTTTCTTTTCTTGATGTTTTCTCCTTTTTTTTTTTGGTTTCCTTCTTTACCTTTCTGTTGTGTGTTGTCTTTTTGCTGTGAATATTCTTTCTTCTTCTTCGGATATAACTCTAGATGTTCCACATAATATTATTCTTCATTGTGTCCCTGGTTCATGTATGTTTTCTAGTATTTTTGCATATAATCATATTTAATTCTAATCCCCTTCTCTACCACATCTATATTTTATTTCCTCATGCCAATATTAATGCATTTTGGAAATTCTCCTAGTAGATCTACTTCAACTTTAACTCTTGCGCAACTAGTCTAGTTTGGTTTTTGGTTACCATGTCAACTTGTAAAGGTTTACTCACTACTGCTGCTAATGAACAAACAATGTCCAATCCAAAGAAGTTTGGAGGAAGAGATGGGAAAGATATCCATGAAATAGTGGTTGTGGTTTCGTCCTTCGGATCAAACAGTGGATCTCACTTTAATGTTCTCATTGGGTAAGACCAATTGCGGTGAGTAATGTAGAAGACATGATTTGGCAAAAGATTCACATAATCTTCCAAATGCAAAGCCTGGATTAGCACATGTCTATTGCTTAGTAGACCTATATTGCACTCTCCTCTTTAATTCATTTTGCTTAGGCATCGATCTTCTCAGATCTTGTATCTCATGCCATCTATAAGAGAACTTTTCTATTACTGTATTGTAATGACCCTCTAGGTCATTTTCTTTATTTTCGTGCATTTTTAATATTTCATATTTTCCCATAGCGGCTACAGATCATTTATGACTTGTCGAGACTGTCGGTTCAATTTCGGGAAATTTGTTTGCATTTTAAGCCTATTTCCCTATTTTGGAGTTTTTGAAGTTGTGGCCAAAAATTCTAGTAAACGCCCTTGGATGAGAATTCAATGGTTTCGTTAGCTCTAAAATGTCGATTTTGGGTAGGTGGACCCTTGGTTCGGGTCTTGATGCTTTTGGGCTATTGGATAGAAAATGTTAAAATTGGAACAGTGGGTGTGGGGCCTTTTTTTTTTGTTTAAATGGGCTTCTAATGGAAATTTTGATGGTTTTGTTGATTCGAAATGCCAAATTTGGTAGGGTAGCATAGTTCATACTGAACGAATTTTAAGCACTCGGTCGGAGTCCATTGGAGGTTGGCATTTGGCTGGTGCAACAACACCTGTTGCAAGCCAAGGTTGCTTTTCTCGTTTGCAGGGAGTTGGCCACGTTCGCGAAGGGTCAAGTTTTTTACCATCGTATTTGTAAGCTTCCTCTTGCGTTTACGAAGGAGGGATGGTCTGACCTGATCTAGCTTCTTCTTTGCATTTATGAAGTAACCCTCATGTTTGCGAATGGTAAGGCCGGTGTGGTCCCTCATTTGCTGTTGGGGTCCCGCATTTGCGATGAAAGATCCCTGGGCCTAGATAATGTTGTATTCTCCAAATTTCCTTCACTTTCTTAGTCTCATTTCGCCATTAATGGACCTATGAGCTTGGAAAACTATAGGGTATAATAAATTGGAGATGGGATAAGTAGAGGACGTTGAGGTGATCATTTCTCGTTAGTTTCTTCATATGTTTTCGGCCTAAATCTCCGTTTAATTCTTGATTTTCACTCTTGTTTTCCTTATATTTTAGTGTTTTTTTAAACCCCAATTGAGACTCCACTTGTGCTGAATTTTTGAGCATGCATTCCTTGTCTTTTGAGGGACCTCATGACAGATTCAATTTCAAAATTTTTTTAACGGGCCCTATGGGCTAATTTTTTACCCATTTTTTGACTTGGAGTTTTATATTGAAATATGGGTCTCATTTTACTCGTGTTAATATATAGATTATAATTTTGATGGAGAGAAGTCATTCAGAGTTTAAGGAAAGGAAATGAGCCATTCATGGATGGTTCGAGACCGCTGTCGGCTTTGAGGTAGGCTACAGTCTACTCTTCTCTATGAGATTGTGTATTGTATTGACTACATGCTAGGCGAGGGTTATAGAATAGGTTTATAGTTAGTTGTGTCTTGATTTAACCTTTTTAGGAGATTTTAGAATAGAATTGTAATTTGAGCCTTTACCTAGAATACCCGCTTTAGTTATAGGGTTATGTTGAGATTGATTATATACCTGTCATGACCTTAGGTTGAAACTAAAATCCTTAATGTAGGGATTGGAGTAGTGTTTTTTCATTTTGATGATTTTCCTCACTTAAACTCTCCTAGTAGTATGACACCTCCCGTTGTTTTCGCTCTTGAGTTTCTATTTATATCCACTCTTATTGGTCTATATATTGTTTGGCTAAAGGCCTTGGTTACAAGATAAGTTGGATACCAGGTTAGTTCTCTATGCCATAAAAGAGTTGTGGCTTAGCTTATAGATGCTTAAACGCATACGATTGCCTTGTTTGAATACTAGTGATGGAATGCATACATTCTATGCATTCTCGTGCTTAGTATAGTGGTACGATTCCAACTAAAACCTTTGTTTTGTTACCGTTTTCCAAATAAGGGTTTATTCCCTCTTCTTTACTTTTAAAACTGATTTTAAATGGAAATCGTACCACCCTTATTATTGGCTTATGACTTGTTACAGCAAGCATACTATTTTGGAAACTCAGACCAAGATAGATTCCAATCCATTCTTAAATAACTCATTTGTCACTACTCACTTACTTTGGTCAAGGGAGATTCCGACCCTTTCTGCACTATTCACCATTTTAGTATGGACTTGATCTTGGGCACTGAATTTTACAAATTTCTACTTATTTAGGCTATGTTCGATTATTGTGCAGTTTGTGAAAGGCTGGTTATGGATTGGTACCCGGGGTTGTAGGGATGCTTTTGAGTTCTTTTTCTCTTTAATACTGTGAGCTCTGTTTTTAGACTATCTTATGGTTGTTTATATTACGGGTTAGACATCCTGATTATGCTAGAGTTGGCTCCCTTTTTGATATTGTAATCCTCATGATATTTAGGTTGTTAGATAGCTTCCTCAGGTTAGCACCTTCATAATTAGCTATTCCTATGGTATATGACTATCTTCCTTCGTACTACTATTATATATATACCTTTTTCTTCGTACTAGTATTATATATCTCTTTCTTCGTACTACTATTGTATACCTCTTCCTTCTTACTGCTATAGTATATTGTTTAGCTACTTAATGTATCTCACTTTCATTCCTAGTCACTGGTAAATTATAGTAGTTTACCTTTACCTCTCTGTTATCCTTATTGCGTTTCATTTTTTAGTAAGTTGCTAGTTATGTATATTCATGCCTTACTTTTTATTTATACTTACATTATCTTTGGAGCTCAGTGGGCTGATGCCTACTGAGTACCTTATGTTTGGTACTCATACTACACTTCTGCGGCCCGCAGATCACAGTACGAGTTCTTGCTACTAACATGTGTATCGTACGGAGCTGCCATGGATGGGACATTTGGGGTGAGCTCCTGGTATCCAGAATTGTTCCTGCTCTCCCTATTTTGCTAGACTAATCTTTATTTTGTATTTCAGAGACAGTTATATATATATATATATATATATATATATATTATTCTTACCTTTCACTCTTGTTTTGCTAGTAGCTCTTGTACTGACCTTACCCAAATTTTGGTAATATTTACTTTCTTCTGATCTTCTTTTTCTTTTTATTCAGTGTTAGTTTTCATTTCTCTGATTAGTCTATTACTCGTTGTTCCAGGCTTTGATTTGGCTTACCTACTAGTGGGTTATAGGATGTGCCATCATGACCTAAGAAATTAAATTGTGACAATTTGATAGCAGAGCCCAGGTTCACCAGTGTTGTTGGTACAAGAGAAAAGTGCCTAGTAGAGTCCTGTAGATCCGTACGATGACATCCGTATCCTATCTTCGGGAGTTTATAGGTCATTTATAGGAAATTCTATTTCTAGATTCTTGAGCATGTCCTTGCTTCTATCAACTTCTAAGTACTTCTTTTGGATCCAATACTTCTCAGGTGGGTTACACGAGGTTGTCGATAGACATGGATAGGACATCTACATGTGTTACTCGAGTTTTAGTTCAGGGTCAAACTACGGATTCAGAGATTGATATTAAGGATCTTCAGCGTTAGCTAGAGAGTCTGGGGCCAGCCTAGGCTCCGGCAGGACTTGTGACAACCTCGGTTCTTTAACATTCAGTGTTAGGGATTTCGAGCCTTTTTGAGGATATGTCACAGCCAGGGTGGTTTTTGGTACATCGAGTAGTTCTTAGGCTAGAGTTGGGATTGTTGGTGTTCAGTAGGGTTCTCTGTCAGTTTCAACATATGAGATAGGGTTTCTCGAGTGGGACAGGAATACTTCTATGTTATATCCTTTAAAGCATGAGATGGTGTAGGGGTTTATCAGAGGACTAACTTTACCACAATGTTTGGCATCAGAGCATTTGATAGCATCTGGGTCTACTTTCCTCTAGGTTGTTAATCACGCGAGGACTACCAAGATGGTATGTATTGAGACCTATGGAGGTGGCGGTAAGAGGCCTTGTCAGTAGTACAGTTTTAGTGATATTTCATCTGGAGGTAGGGATCCTCCCAGTAGAGGTCAGCATCACTCACAACCTACCAGGTTCATTCAGGTTGCACCTCAGATTATAGGAGGCTCTCAGATAGGTCGTGGTGGTCATAGTGGATAAAGTTCTGGTCAGGCATCATGGGGTTCTCGATTTAAGTCTTTAGGCAGTGATGACTGCTCTGGTCTAGCAGGTATATTGCATCAAAGAGTTTCAGGGGATGTTATGGTTATGGAGAGGTTGTTCATTGGTCTAGGAAGTGTCCAAGGCATAAGTTGGTTATCCAGTCGGGGTCAGCATGTATTTTTATCCAGATCAGCGCTTCAGGGGTTTGTTACGACTATAGGGAGATTGGTTACTGGTCTAGAGAGTGTCCCAAATATGGGATTATCTAATAGTCAGCACAGTCCGATCAGTTTCTTAGGGATATAGCACCTTCAGTTAAAGGCGATGCCCTAGGTATTTCAGTTGGTTGTTTAGATGCTCAGTTCGGGGTCAGATGCATTACGATTTGTACTTCTTCAGGAGGACCAATTGCCATGGATTTAGATTCTATCATTATAGGTTTGCTTTTTATTTGATATTCTTTAGTTTCTATACGATTTGATTTGGGGTTTTCATACCCATATGTGTCTATATGCCTTGCTAATATTGTGTTGATTGTTAGGTTCGTTGCTTATTGAGTTTCATTTCTCAGTTAATTGCCAGCTATATTTGTTCTTGCCTTACGTGTTATTTATACTTGCATTATCTTTGAAGCTCAGTCGGCTGATGCCTACTGAGTACCTTGTGTTTGATACTCATGCTACACTTCTGCACCCTGTAGATCATAGTACTAGTTCTCACTGCAGACATGTGCATCGTGTGGAGCTGTCATGGATGGAAGATTTGGGGTGAGCTCCTGGCGTCTGGAGTTGTTCCTGCTCTCCCTCTTTTGCTTGACTGATCTTTATTTTGTATTTCGGAGACAGTTCTATATATATAAATATTATACTTACGTCGTTCGTTTGTTTTGCCAGTGGCTCTTGTACTGACCTCCCCAGAATTTGGGGAATCTTTACTTTCTTCTGATCTTCTTGCTCCTTTTATTTTGTTTTGGTTTCCATTTCTCTTATTGGTCCATTACTCGTTGTTCTGGGCTATGGGTTAACTTATCTACTGATGGGTTATAGTAGGTGCCATCATGATCTGATAAATTGGGTCATGACATGCATATTGCAAACTTTCGTTCACAATCATTTGATCCACTTTTTCTTGTTTCTATATAACTCGTGGCTATCCATGAAGATTTGAAATAGGCTTTAAAGGTATGGGTTTGATACTTGGGTGCATATGTTTTAAGGTGGTTGCATAGGTAAAGGGAGGTTGGGTTGTTGAAGGTTGTCCTACCTCTGCGAGAGGTTGGCCAGCGACCGTGGTGGCCATTGCCACCTGAAAAAGAAGGTAAACTTAGGTTTGATAGCAGTAGTGATCATTTAGAGAGGGGTTTTCATTATAAAGTTCTCCAATAGATTTTTGATGATTTGAACTCCATTTTCAATAAAATTTTATGTTTTAGTTCCTTATGTTATGGGTAAGATGATTCAAAAAGAAATTTCTCATTTTATTATCAAATTCAAGGGTCAATTTTTTACGCAATTCTGACCCAAACTTTTATATCGCAATATGGGTGTCGATGGACTCATATTCATGTATAGAAATTTTTTTGATAGTTCAGAAGTGTTATGAGGCCATTCGAAAGGGGAGGGACATTGCGTGATCATGCGGAGTTACAGTTTGGCTTTGAGATAGTTTATGACTTACTTTTTTTTAGACTTAGCTTGGGTGGAAACTTGTTGTGCAAATCATGTTATGGGTTGGGAAAAATATTGTGTTGAAATAGTTATTGAGATGATTTGATATTGTGGTGCATAAAATGAGGTTTGTGCCGATGAATGACTTGAGAATTGGAAATACTATTTTGTACATGGTGTTTTGGGCTGTTTATGCATTAATGTGAAGTTTCTTGAAGATGTCAAGGAACTTCCTGAAACTAGCATTGTCCATGCTCTTTTGGAATCTTTACAAAAATTGTGGTGGAGGTCTTTCAACTACAACCTTACTCTATTCAACAACCTTTTTCTCGATTTCCTCCTCTTGTATAGGTTCCGACACAGGCTTTTGATCTGGTGTAGGGATCAATCTTAGTGGAAGGAAGGTGGAAAACTTGCTATCCCAGGAAACTATCTTTCTCTTTGTAGGCTCTTCTTCAGGCAACTCTCTTCCGTTCCTCAATCACTACTAAAAAGTGGCCAAAAAAAGACGAACACAAAAGCGACGTTGTCCATTGCTTTGTTCACTTTATTTTATTTATTATTTTTTTCACAAAAGCGACGGTTAGGGTCTCTTTATCCGTTGCTTTATTTCATAGATTTTTGAGCCAAAATTATTTACAAATAATTTATATTATTATTTGATAAATGCGACAGACAACGTCATTATTATAAAAAAATTAATTTTAAACTCACTTTTTTTGAAAATTTTAATATATTTATAAATAAGTAATTATTATATTATAAAAAAATTATTTATATATATTTTTAATAAAAGCGACAGACAGTGTGGTTTCTGTCCTACGCTTTTTGGTCAAAAGTGGGTCAAATATTTAATTAAAAAATTGGCGAACAAAACCATACTATTTGTTGCTTTTGTTAAATTATACACACCCATCACGTGTTTTCCCCCATTTCCCCCTTTCTTTTTTTTTTCTTCTTTTCTTTCTTTCTCTTTCGCCTCCCTTTCTAGCAGTCCACCGCATCTAGCCATCCTCCTTCTCCTCCCCCATCTTCCTTCCAACCACCGCCACAGTTAATTAAGTTTAGGAATTTTGCATTTTGTGAAATTATAATTCAATTGTATTGTTAGTTTTGGGTTTTGAGATTGATTCAATAGAATTGAATTATAACTTAGCCTTTGGAATGGATTGATTCAAGGTTAGGGTATGGTTTTTTATGGTTATTATTCAAATTAGGGTTTCTAATTTTTTTCAATTTAGGTTAATGTTTGATTATTTTTTTCTATTAGTTTTGAATTTATATTAATGTTGATTGCTATTAGTTTTCAATTTAGGTCAGTGTTAGTTTTGAATGTTAAATTGATTATTATGAACCTTAGTTTAGGTTAATGCTTAGGTTAAACTTTTTATTTAAAATACAATGTCATTTATTTATGGTTAAATTTCAACTTAGGGTTTCTAATTTTTTCAGTTTAGATTTAAGTTTGATTTTTTTCTATTAGTTTTCCATTTTTGTTAATATTAGTTTTGAGTCTTAAATTGATTATTATAAACCTTAGTTTAGGTTAATGCTTGTTATTAGTTAGAGAACTTTGAACTACTGTGAACATTGTTACTTGGGAACCTTTAATTATTATGAACATTATTTTGTTAGTTGTGAACCTTGAATTGTTATGAACATCAAATTGTTAGTTGTGAATCGTGAATTATTATGAACATTGTTAGAATTCATGAAGTTTGAACATTAATCGCTATTATTGTTAGCTAAAAATATATGTAGTAATATTTTATGTTCTTGATTTTAGGTAATCCATTATTAGCCAAAACTTAATGAATGATATATTGATTGATTTAGAAGCAAAGTAATTGTCACCTCTTAAATCTCATTGATATGGATAGGCAGTCGACGCCCTAAAGACCCGAGAGAACCAACTTATAACCTCTGCTTACCATACAAATAACTATGATAATCATGAAGCTTTAACAAGTATATATAGTCTATAGTGATGATAAAAGACCAACATAAATAGGCCCAAAATATATATACATGACTTGGCCATTGAGGCCATAACTGTTACGAAACCAAACAATACTGCACTTTATACATTAATTTACAAAGCCTCTATAATATAGATAGACTTAGATTAGGTTGGGATAGGTCCCGCCATACCCTTAGCTACTATACAATACCTAAGTGCATATACTAAAGACTCAGTAAGGCCCCAAATCAACCTGGAGCTCACCAATAGCAGCTGAGTGTCCTATGCTCTTACTGAGGAGGTCTACTAGCTGGAGTACCTGTACTTGTGGAGTGAAACATACCATCCCTTGTGAGGGAAGTCAGTACAAAAGAATGTACTGAATACGTATGGTATAAAGCGACCATATGTAAAATAAGAGCTCAAATGAAATCAGGTATCGATGTATAACTATATAGATAAGGAAAAAACATCACCTTTGCTTACACTTGTGGGATCATGTACATTATATTTTTTTCTTTACTTTTCTCTCCTTTGCTTTATAAATGTTGTAATGCATGATACATATGACCAGCAGATCAGTGGTAGAAGAAGATGACCTATGCTAGGCATTTTATCCCTTGGGATACGGTCCTCATAAATATACAAATTGGGATCAACCCATGCTAGGCTTTTTGCTCCAGGATACCATCCATAAATACATAAATTGAGATTGACCCATACTAGGCCTTGGTCCTTGGGATACCACCCATATATTTATAAATTCACTTTACCTTGTTTCCTTAATCTTTGAGGTTGCTCTTTTGGTGGTCATATCATCTTTTGAGCTATGGGACTAAACAAGTAGTATATAAATATGAACAATATAATTGGGACAGTTATAATGACATAGGAGGAAAACGTAACATAGACGTAATATGTAGGAACTTATGTGGCAAAATGTACCTCATTCGGCTTAGAGAATAATTCATGGAACGTACTGCTTAGAATACCTTAGTCATACTAGTACTTGGAAGCATAAACATATTGATATAAGATAATGAACACATCTAAAATACTTTTAACACATTTGAGAGACCACAGGCAGTAGGTGAAATGCCATCTATGTGTCTTTTACAATGAAGATCACTTCGACAGCTAACTTTATTGGTACACTAGTGTGAGACATCATGCCAAAGAATATAAAATAGAATAGCCTTGCTTACCTTGATGTCTAACTGGGATATTACAACAACTTATTCTTCTCCCCTTTGGATTATTAATCTACAATGAAATAAGTAGTAAAGCTATTATTAATAGCCAATCAACCAACTTAGACTATTTGATTTCACCAAAATAACTTTCTGGCAGTAAGCCCAAAATTTATCAAATCACGGTGTTTCTTCCTTCCCTTTTCATTTACTCACGCCTATATACTATACAAACCTCTTATAAAGTTATTCCAATATTTCATGGGTTGCATAACACACATATAACTTAATATACAAATGTGTGACTGGAAGTAAGCTCATGTAGCATCCAATTAAATGGTGTGTCACCATATCCTCCTTTTGCGCTTCAATAAAAATACATACAACTATCCTATAATATTAGCTACTGCCCCCTAACAACAATACATATGAAATTTCCCCTAATTAGTCCCAAAATCCTCAGTACAATAGGAGATTACTGAACTCAAGGATTCCAATCACTATTCTATGAGTTCTTGAAAACAATACATACATAATTCTCCACCAAAACATGTATATAGGAAGCGGAAAAATGGGCATTAGCCTTACCTTAGTTTTTCTGAAAGTTTATTCTCTTAACTTGTATCTCTTTAAGATCTTGAATCCTTCAAACACAAACCAAAGGAGAAGAGGAAAATCTCTTAATACCCAAGAAGAATTGGACTTCCAAACATAGAGAGGGTTGTCCTATGACTTAAATAGGAAGAATGTAATTCCCATAGTTTTCTTTATATAAGCTAATGATTTATTCACTTATATTTATATTAGAAGTAAACAAAATCTCAAGAACCTTAATAGAATTTTAGAGCTGCTGTAGAAACTAAGAGAGAGTGAAAGAGAGACTTGAGAATCTAATTTTTTGTGCAAGTTAAATGATGTAAAAGAGCTGATATCTATCCCTTTAAAAAGAACCTGCTTTTTCCGCCTCTTTGAGATGATTCTTAGCCATAAAATGTCAAGTAGGTGATGCACCTACTTGGCCATTTAACTTGGGCCTTGGAGGAATTAAATTTATTTGGCCTTGGCTGCCCATTCTTCTCTTTTTCTTCCAACCATTTTTGGCTAGAATTAATTCAAATAGGTGATGGTGTACTTGGCCCAATAAGCTGGTCAAAAGAGTCTTAGTAGGTGATAAACCTACTTGGTTCTTTAGGCTGGTTAATAATCAAAGTAGGTGATGCACCTACTTTTCACCTACTATCTTTATTAAGTCACGCAAGCAGCTCACTTATTTTATTTTCATATTCTAAATCTTAATCCCTTTTCTTCAACTCAACACTTATATACACTTTACCACTTTAAACTTTAAGGTAGAATACCACCTTTCTATCTCAGATTTAAATACTTCCATCGGGGTTAACTTAGTTGTATACATGCTGAAAAGTTTGGGGTGTGATAGTATCTTTTAAATCTATTTTAAACCATCACTAATCACTTTAGAAACTGGGTTCCTTTCCTATACAAAAAGTCTACCTCATGTTTCATATAAATAGAACTAGTATAAGTAGAACACGGGGTGTTACATCCTCTCCCTTAGGAATGTTTGTCCTCGAATGTTAGCATAGATAACCAGCCCAAGCAAGTTCATCCTATGTTAAGTTCTTCTATTATCCACATAATACAAATAAACTTATACTTACTTGTTAATTCTTCCACTTCACACTTTCGCCTCTCGCTTCACATTGAAATCAATGATAATACTTAGATTTCATTGCTTCTGCCACTTCCCATGTAACTTTTTCTACTTGCTGGTTTCTCAATAGTACTTTTACAGAAATTACTTTTTTGTTTTTTAACTTTCTAACTTGCCGATCCAGAATAGCAACGAGCATTTTTATAAGTAAGATCTCTTGTAACTTGTACAGCTTCAGTTTGAGTAATGCGAGATGGATCACCTATGAACTTTAGAAGCATGAGACATGCAACACCGGATGGGCTATTTAAAGCTCTTGGGGTAGCTATAATTCATATGCAAGTTGGAAAAATCTTCAAATAATCTTATATGGACCTATATAGCGTGGACTTAGTTTTCCCATTTTACCAAACCTCATTACCCCTTTCATTGGTGACACCTTAAAAAATACCCAATATCCTATAGAAAATTCTAGCCCTCTTCTTTTAACATCAGCATATGATTTATGTCGACTTAGAGTTTTTTTCTATCCGCTGTTATATTACCTTAACTTTTACCATAGCTTGATAAAAGATCTGGCATAAATAATGTAGTTTCACCCACTTCTAACCACCCAATTGGTGATCTACATTTTATCCCGTATAAGTCTTCGTAAGCTGCCATTTGATACTCAAGTTATAATGATCCTCCCAACTACATTTGAAGCCCAATACACAAGCTCACACCATATCCTTAAGTATTTGGATTGTACGTTCTGCCTGACCATCAATTTTAGAGTGAAATGTTGTACTTAGATTCACTTGCGTTCCCAAACTACTCTGAAATGGCTTTCAAAAATTCACATTGAATGGAGCACCATATAATAGAGATTGGGACTCCATGTAGCTGAACTATCTCTTTGACATACAACCTCGCATACTCTTCGATTGTGTAAGTAGTTTTGACTGGTAGGAAGTGTGCTGATTTGGTGAGTCTATCAATTATTACCCATATGTAATCAAACTCCCAAAATGTGAGAGGCATACCAATTATAAAATCCACATTGATCATGTCCCACTTCCAAATTGGAAGATCCATACGTTACACATAGCCTATGGGCTTTTGGTGCTCTATTTTAACTTGTTTACAATTTTGATATTGAGCCACAAATTTTGCAATGTTATTCTTTATATCACCACACAAATATACTTCTTTTAAGTCATGATATATTTTAGGTGACCCCAGATTAACAGAATATCTTGAATGGTGTGCGTCTGTTATAATCCTCTTTCTTAGTCCATCTATATTTGGTACACACAATCTGTTTTGGCACCAAAGTACTCCCTTTTGAATAAGTTCAAATTCCTTTGTCATACCTTGTTTTACATTCTCCTTAAGCTATAATAGAACAGGATCCTTATGCTGTTTCTCTTTTAATTTAGCCACCAATGAGGATTCTGCCGCATTTTGCATAGTAACTCTTTCATCCAGAGATTGAAGAAGGCGAACTCCCAAGCTAGCTAGTTGGTATAGATCTTTAGTCATCCCTTGCCTATCCATGGACAGGCCATAAGTACTTGCCATTGTATTATAACTTAAAGCATCAACTACCATATTTTCTTTCCCAGGATGATACAAAATATCAAAGTCATAATCTTTTAATAACTCAAGCCACTTCCGCTACCTCAAATTTAGGTCCTTCTGCTTAAAATATATGGCAAACTCTTATGGTCAGTATATATGTCAACATGAAAACCATATAAGTACTGGTGCCATATCTTTAAAGCAAATACCACTGCTGCTAGCTCAGAATCAAGTGTTGGATAATTTCTGTCATGTGGCCGCAACTGTCTTAAGGCATAAGTTATTACTTTACCATGCTGCATCAATACACATCCTACGCCTACTCCCAAAGCATTACAATACACTAAATACCCTTCTGTACCTTATGGATGTACCAATACAGGTGTGTAAGTCAACTTATTCTTCAGCACTTGGAAGCTTCGTTCACATACATCACTTCATTGAAACTTGTCTGCTTTGTGTGATAACTTTGTTAAAGGTGCAAAAATCCTTCAACAAACCTTCTATAATAACCTTCCAACCCAAGGAAACTGTGAACCTCTATAGGCGTTGTAGTTCTTGGCCAGTTCTTCACAGCTTCCTTCTTTTGAGTATCAACCCTTATTTCTTCATAAGATACAATATAACCCAACAATTCCACAGCTTTTAACCAAAACTCATATTTAGAGAACTTTGCATTTAACTTATGATCATGAATAATATGTAACACCTGCCGTAAGATAAGAAATAGATTTACCTCTCATCGCCTTACTAGATCACATATATACCCTTTGGACATCCTCTTATTTGACTTAAGATAAGAAATAGATTTACCTTTCATCACCCTAATACTACCCCTCTATTCAAGGACTACCTCTTTTGGAAAATGGAAATGCACCCTCTTACTATAGAATTATGATAGATTCTTCTAGCTCTAATAGACTCACAAACTGGTGTAGATACTTCAAATGGCTTAACTAATGGTTCAGTGTTCTTTTTAACTTTTCAACAACTAATAGAGTGCCATATGATAGTGTAGAGCCTGTACTGATTAATTCATATATATTATATGAAAAGATGGATAATGTACCTGTAACCACATAAGGAGAAGCCTCCAAATTTTATCGATCCGATAAGGCATATGCAAGATTCCAAACTCCGTTAGAACCAGCTGCTCCTCTAAGACCTTTACCATCACCTGTAGGTATCTATTGACCCCTAACTAAAGGATGCACCGTTGATAATGATGCAACAGATGATCCAATAGTTTGTGCCATACCACCCATGCTCCTTTGAGGGTAATTTTTCATAATATGGCCCGATGTACCACACCAAAAGCAAGCATCTGTCCTAAACCAACATGTACCTAGATGATATCTCCCATATGTTTACAAGGATATCATGGAGGTCTTGATTAGCTCATAGTGCCCTGCTCTTGGTACTGCCCTACTTGTAATCCTTGATTCTCACTTCTTTTCCAAACTTGATTGCCCATAAACCCTTATAATTGGGGTGGAGTACTTGCTGTAGAGTAGGAAGATGATGGTCTAGGTGGTCTATTATAAAATCAAGGCCTGAACTCATTTTGGGATGGCATAAACTACCTATAGATTTGGACCTCTTAGAGTGTCCTCTTTCTGGCTCTTGTGTCTTTCTCTTTTGCCTTTGATCCTCTATTTTTTATGCAAAATCTTTTATCATTGCTATATCCATATCTTTATTCAAAGTAATAATAGTACAATCTCTTACCAGATATGGATCTAATTTATCCACCTATCGATGAACTCTATCCGCTATAGTAGCCACTACATTAAAAGCATACTTGGCCAAAGAGTTAAATTGGAGAATGTACTCCCTCATGCTCATATTCCATTTGCAAAGATTTAAAACTAATCTGTACGGGCCTTCTAGATATTAAATGGAAGGTAGTGATCAATAAATGCCTCTTTTAACTCTTTCCAACAACCTGAAGGTGCACCTGTACCCCTCGATTTTTCCCAAGCTTTGTACCACAATATAGCCGCCCCTTTTAATCTATATATTGCTAGCTCAATTGTTTCTTACCAGATACATGCATAACATCCAAAGCCCTTTGAATTTGATCAATAAAGTCTTATGAGTATTTGTTAGGATCTGACCCAGTGAATGTGGGAGGGTCCAGATTAAGGAAATCCCATGTCTATAGACTAGCTGAACTATTTGCTCCATTAGTACCTGTAATTAGACTAGCTTGTCCTTTTCCTTGTCCAGTAATAATACAAGTAAACAATTACACTGTATTCCTTAAATATTTCTTGGTAGCATTAAGTGATTTGGGGGTACTTCTCTCCTTCTTAGCTCTTATGGAAATGGAGGAGTAGAAGAAGTCTGTGATGGAGACTCATTTTGAGCCTCACTTTGATTAGCTTATCTAGGTGGTGACTTGATGGTCCCTTCTCCAGCAGCCACATCTACTTGCTTACCTTATTCTTACTCCTTATTATAATTGAAATTTTTACTATATTTAGAAATAAATATTCAAAGGTTAAATACAATTCCACCTACAATATTGGATCTATAGCACGATCTAAGAAATGAAGAAAAAATAACAACTACTGAATGTCCTGTAGCCTTCTTTTTATAGATGTGGTGCACAACACATCCATAAGCAAGACTCTATATAGACATGACTTTATTGGCTCCCTAGGATGACCTGCTCTGATACCGTTTTTGTCACACTCCAAATCCCATTGAGATGTCCAGGCTCCCGACGCCCTAAAGGCCCAAGAGAACTAACTTATAACCTGTGCTTATCATTCAAATAACTATGATAATCATGAAGCTTTTGACGAGTATATATAGGCTACAATGATGACAAAAGACCAGCATAGATAGGCCCAAAACATATATACATTACTTGGCCGTTGAGGCCATAACTATTAAGAAACCAAATAATACTACACTTTATACATTAGTCTACAAAGCCTCTATAATATAGGTAAACTTTTTCCAGGTTAGGACAGGTCCCGTCATACCTTTAATTTCTATACAATACCAAAATGCTTATACTAAAGACTTAGTAAAGACTCAAATCAACCTGGAGCACACCAATAGCAGTTGAGTGTCCTATGCTCCTACTGGGGAGGTGTACTAGCTAGAGCACCTGTACTTATGGCATGAAATATATCATCCCCCGTGAGAGACGTCAGTATGAAAGAATATATTGAATATGTAAGGCATAAAGTGACCATATGTCAAACAAAAGCTCAAATGAAATCAGGTATCGACGTATAACTGTATATAAAGATAAAAAACCACCTTTTCTTACACTTATGGGATCACGTAATTACATTCTTTTCTTTAGTTTTCTCTTCTTTGATTTTTTAAAATTTTTATAAGGGATATAATACATATGACCATCTGATCAGTGGTAGAAGAGGATGACCCATGCTAGGTATTTTAACCACTGGGATACAGTCCTCATAAATATACAAATTGGGATCAACCCATGCTATGCTTTTTGTCCCTGGGATACCACCCATAAATACATAAATTGGGATCAACCCATGCCCTACGTTGGCCCCTAGGATACCACCTATATATTTATAGATTCACTTTACCTTGTTTTCTTAAATTTTTGAGATTGTTCTTTTAGTGGTCATATCATATTTTGAGCTATGGGAGATATGGACAATGTACTTGGGGCTCTAATAATGATATAGGAGGCAAACATAACATAGACATAATATGTAGGAACTTATGTGACACAATGTACCTAGAGAATAATTCATGGAATGTACTGTTTAGAATACCTTAGTCATACTAGTACTTGGAAGCATAAACATACCGATATAAGATAATGAACACATCTAGAATACTTTTTAACACATTTGAGAGAACACAGGCAGTAGGTGAAATTCCACTGTGTCTTTTACCATGAAGATCACTTAGACAACTAACTTTATTGGTACTCTAGTGTGAGACTTCATGCCAAGGAATATGAAATGGAATAGCCTTGCATACCTTGATGTCTAACTCGGATATTACAACGGCTTATCCTCCTCCCCTTTAGATTATTAATATACAATGAAATAAGTAGTAAAGCTACTATTAATAGTTAATCAACAAATATAGACTATTTAATTTCACCAAAACAGTTTCCATGCAGTAAGCCCATAATTTATCAAATCAAGGTGTTTTTTCCTCCTCTTTTCCTTTGCTCACGCATATATACTATACAAACCTCTTATAAAGTCCTTCCAACATTTCATGGGTCTCATAACACATATAACTTAATATACAAATATGTGACTGACAGTAAGCTCATGTAACATCCAATTAAGTAGTGTGTCACCACATCCTTATTTTACGCTTCAATATAGTTACATACAACCATCATATAATATTAGCAACTGCCTCCCAACAACAATATATATAAAACAGCCCCTAATCAGTACTAAAATCCTTCAACTTAATAGGAGAATATTAAACTCAAGGATTCCAATCACCATTCCATGAGTTCTTGACAACATCACATACAAAATTTTCCACCAAAACACATATATAGGAAAGGGGAAAAAATGGGTTGTGCATCTCTTTAAGATCTTGATTTCTTCACACACAAATTAAAGGAAAAGAAAAATATATCTTAATTACCAAGAAAAATGGGATTGCCAAACTTAGAGAGGGTTATCCTATGATTTAAACATGAAGAACATAATTTCCATAGTTTTCTTAAGATAAGCTAATGATTTGTTCACTTATCTTTAGCTATGAAGGAAAGGAAATCCCAAGAACCCTAATAGAATTTTAGGGCTGCTGTTGAAGATAAGAGAGAGCAAATGAGAGACTTGAGAATCCAATCTTTTGTTCAAGTTAAAATGAGGGAAAAGAGCTGATATCTATCCCTTTAAAAGGGACCTACTTTGGCCACCTCTCTTAGCTGATTTTAGGCCATAAAATGTCAAGTAGGTTATGCACCTACTTGGCCATTTAACTTGGGCCTTAGAGGACTTAAATTTATTGGGCCTTGGTCTCCCATTCTTCTCCTTTAATTCCAATCATTTTGGGCCATAATTAATTCAAGTAGGTGATGGTGTACTTAGCCGAATAAGATGGTCAAAAGATTCTTAGTAGGTGATGCACCTACTTGGTCCTTTAGGCTGGTCAATAAGTCAAAGTAGGTGATGCACCTACTTGTCACCTACTAGCTTAATTAAGTCAATCAAGCAACTCACTTATTTTATTTTATATTCTAAATCTTAACCCATTTACTATAACTTAACGTTTATATACACTTGCACACTTTAAACGTTAAGGAGGAATACCACCATACTATCTCGCGTTTAAATACTTTTGTCGGGGTTAACTTGGCCATATACACGCTAAAATGTTCAGGTTGTTATAGTATTCTTTAAATCCATTTTAAACCATCACTAATCACTTAAGAAACTTGGTCCCTTACCTATAAAATGAGGCTACCTCATGTTGCATATAAATAGAACTAGTATAAGTAGAACACGGGATGTTACAGTAATCAAAATTATTATGTAATAACCACTAAATATGTAATCTAATTAGAAGCAAAGTAATTGTAATTATAATTATTAAATACTCAATATATAATAACAATTAAATGTCTAAATTATAATTGAATATCTATATATTTGTAGATGTTTTATCGTTTGTAGATATATGATATGGATTATGAAACTGATGGGATATGAAACCTTAATTTTTTTTCACGGTGTTAGAGGTTTAATCGATCATAAAATATCACTAGACCTTTTTCAAAAAAATAGAGTGGTTAGGTGTCCTTTTAGTGTATTCAGGTGCATGAAGTTTTTAAATCTACATCAAATTACAGTTCATCTCTATCATAATGGATTTAAGCCTAGATATTTGTGTGAGTTGATCATGGAGAGATAGATGAGTTGAATGGTGTATTTTATAATTCACTGTCCATGGATGAATATAATATGCTTACACATGGTCAAAATCGGGTTCAACATGATAGGGTTCAACACGGTACAGTTCAACATGATAGGATTCATTAAATGGCCAATGATGCTTTTCAGGTTAAGGATGGGATGGAACACAAACAATATTTAGAAGAATCTCCCAATAAAGAAGAAATACTCTTCTATCAACTATTATAAGAGTCTAGTCATCCACTATATGAAGAGAGTTCGTATTCTGCTTTGTCATTTGCAGTTAGACTAATAAATATCAAATCAAATTATAGGCTCCTCAAGCTTCTATGGACTCTATGATTGGTCTTTGGGGGAACTGGTTAACCCTGAGTTAAATATACCTAAGAATTTCTATTATGCAAAGAAATTAGTTTCTGAGTTAGGATTGTCGAATTATAGAATTCATTATTGTGTAAATGGTTGCATGTTGTTCTATAAGAATGATGGTGAATTAAAAAATTATATGTTTTGTAGACATGCTCATTTAAAGTAGACTCTTGGTGGAAAGACGGTTCTAGTTAAGGTGATGCACTATTTACCTCTTATACCTAGGTTAAAGAGGTTGCATGCATCGATGAGTTCTGTTCCACATATGAGATGGCACCATGAAAAAAGGACATTGGGTGTCTTGTCTCATCTATCAGATGGATAAGCTTTGAAGTATTTCAATATAACGTATCTTGATTTTTCTAGTGAACCAAGAAATGTTAGATTGGGATTGTGTGCAGATGGTTTCACACCATTCTCTAATTCTGCTATATCTTATTCTTGCTGGCCTATACTTCTTACTCTATATAATTCTCTACCTGAAATGTGCATGATAAGTCCGTACATATTTCTAAGTTGTATTATCTTGGATCACCGTAATCCATAAAGTTTAATTGGTGTCTATTTGCATTCGTTGATAGAAGAGCTAAGACAATTATGGTTTGAAGGTGTAGTGACATATGATATATCAATAAATTATACTTTTGTTATGCGTGCTTCTTTAATATGGACTATTAGTAATTTTTTTGTGTATGTGATGTTATCTGGTTGGATGACTGTTGGAAAGTTAGCATATCTGTATTGCATGGAAAATAGTAAAGCATTCAATTAAAAGCATGGTAAAAAAATATTATTTTGATTGTCACTGTCATCTCTTGCCAATGGACCACGAGTTTAGAAAGATGTGAAATACATTCATAAAGAATGAGATTGAGAATGATCCATCACCTCCATCACTTTCAGGGCGTTGAATTTAGGAGAGAATTTGTCAGTTGCCTAAAGTTATAGAAGCTTCATGTGGTTTCTTTGATGTTGTGGAGCATCTTCCAATTTTCCTTATAGAAGAGGCATGCCTTGGGATCCAGTTCAAATGAGGTGGATGTATCCATTCGAGAGATAATATTTCTTTTATTGATTTCATTATTTTTCTTTAAAAAATTCTACCTAACACACAATTATATTAAAAATTTGGCAACTGGCAAACAAACTATTAAGCAAAGGGGATAAATCGAAGGATTAAAACTGTGAAACTTATCTTGTAAGATAAACTGCTCATTTTTTGTTCTTACTACTTTGGGGATGAAGTGTCATATTAGAGAAATAGGTCCAATCACAATGATTAAGGTGATAGTAATTCTATGTTTTCACTGATTTCAATTTTTAATCAACTTGGTCGAGGATCTATAAAATATGGAAGGCGAGTCTTTACTAGTATGAAAAGGCAATCAACTGTGATACATGTTTTGTTTAGTTGTGTCGAGATTCAACCATATCTTGAGTAAGTAATGAATTATATTATTGAATTACATGAATTTCAATACTAAGTGTTAATTAACTAACAAAAAATCTGAATTTACACTTAATAGTTTATTTGTAAGCACACAGGGTAATAATGTCATATATACAAGATTTTTCAATTGGCTGAAAAAATATGTAAGTATGAAAGCTCATATGTTCATTTACTAAAACTCTACATGTACACTTAGTAAATAAGCTCATTACTAAAATCATATATTTTGGATTAATAATTTATTTACTTATCAGAGACAGATTCATGTATTTCAGATTTTATGTCAGTTTTTAGAGGGCATTTAAGGCTCAAACGCATACTGAGGTGGGAGAACGATAATTTTGTAGGTTTTTCATTATTTTTACTTCCTAATATAATTCAAATACTTGTTATTCTTGAATTTGTTTGATTGTATATAATTTATGAGTAGCTAAACTTCTAGTATTTGGGTTTGTGGTATGAACATGATGGTTTTACATTTGATAATCATATGTTTAATTTGATTTTCCAATATTGAGTTATTTACCTCTTCTTGTGCTTAGTTATTTGATTCTTTTGCCAGTTATCAAATACTATCTATGGTGCATAGATTAGACTAGGAATAGAAAATTTGCATACGTAATAAGAAAAATTAGGGTTTGGTTGTAAACCTTATTGAGAAAGGAGAATGATTTACTAACGTAGATAGGAATATACTCGTTATCCTTGTACAGTCGACACAAATGATATATCACATGTACTTCACTATCGACCAACGACCATAGAAATATAGGAGTTAGAAATTGTCGAGTATGCTTAGAGTTTTTGACAAAATGCTCAATATACATTTATTAACGTACAACTAGCTAGTAACTCAAGAAAATGCTTAAGCATAGGATTGGATAACTCAACAATATTATTCAATTACAATGACCCTATATTCTCCATCTCATGTGAATTTCATTAAACAAAGTCTTGGTTTGTTTCACATTCATTAGCAATTTTATTTTAGTTGAAAGTAGCACAATAAATCCTAAATTGTCCAAATTTTTTGTTACCCTTTGAATAGCTACAATAAGAATTCAATGTAGATAATCAATTCACCAAATTCCTGTTGAATCAATAACATTACTTAACCTCCTATATTACTTGTACGACTGCGTATATTTGCATATGCATTATCCACAATAATATTTTGGTTCCATTGTCGGAGATTTGATTGAAATTGATATACTACTTTGAATTACTATTATGTTATTCGAATTTCACTTGTTTTTGTTGTTTTTGTGCACCACAAATTACAGGTTAGTGTATGCCCAACACCATGAGTTAAGGAAATATTTTGATTCCATTCATATGGAACTTAAACAAACTCTTAGAGAGTTGAGAGTGATGGGCGACAACCTTAACCCAAATCCCAACCAACTAACAATAGGGTTGCCTTACCGCCTACTGTTGCAACACAAACACATATTTATGCATTGAACTTCATAAGGTCAAATTGTTAAAATTCCTCCAATGCTATAGTAAAGCCAAACATCACAGGAAACAGAAGGTACGGTGTCACTGGTGCAGAACACTTGCCAATTTCAGGGTAAACCACATAAGCACCTGCAAGAACTAATCGAGTTGAGTGAGAACTTTCATTACCAGAATGTCATTGAAGAGTATATCAGATTGACATTATTTTCACAGTCATTGATCGGAGAAGCAAAATAGTGGTTTAAAAATGAACCCAGAGGTTCTATTCGATCCTGAGATATTTTGTCAGAAAGGTTTCTTAACAAATTCTTCTCATCCAGGATAACAAAGAAGCTAAAAGGAAGAATATTGAGTTTTGTGCGAAAAGATAATGAGTCACTTTCATAGGTGTGGTAAAGGTACAAAGGGGTATCAATGAGATTGTCTTTCTCATCTATAGCGCAAGGAGATCATTGCACATAATTTCAAAGAGGGGTTAAGGCCAGATTCGAAGTCACTCTTAGATGCTATAACTCGAGGGAAAAATTTATTTAAGAGTTATGATGATATTAAATTCCCGCTCAACCTTGCCTTACAGAAAATTCTAGAAATATTGGAGTTGATGATGTGTCATCCATAAAATTCAGCATTGATTAGCTTTGCACCTTGGTTGATACAATGTTTGACATCTCTAAGTATGATCTAGGTACCATAGGTACTATAGGTTCAGCAGACTACCCTATCATGCGATAAGTAGGGAGAAAATCATGCATACTCAAGATGTCCTCTAAATCCTGAATCCATTTACTATGTAGGGAAATAGAAGCATAGTCAAGGGTATCAATGGAACAACTATGATCTGAACTATTAAAATGACCCAAGTTTCTCTTGGGGTGGGAACTAGAATGTCCAGAGAAAATAGTACATGCAATAAGCCTCATAGGTATATCACCCTACAAATTCTAAGCTATGATCCAAATTGTTCTTCGTATATGTATAGTGATATGCATCGAACCATGAAGACAAGATCAAAGTGTGGAAAATAAAAGCAAGAAAAATAAAGATAGATGGAATGACACAAAATAGGAAAATCAATAAACCTAAAGAATGTATCGAACCCAATAACCTCAATAGAATAATCCTAAGAAGCACCTATTCTCTTATGAATGCCTTGAGGGAAATCAGTTCACCTCGCAACCACCGTTTTAAAGCAATAATAAACAAAATCCTATCCAATATCTCACACTCTTTGAATAGTTTTACAATAATATTCATCAAAATCTACCTAATAAAAGACTAAGGCACCTATTTGTAGGCTGTCCTTTACAAATATAGCTAAAAAATGGCTTATTTAAAATAAGGCCCAAAAGCGACCTTTATTGAAACATAAGCATGTGAAGGGACTTAGGAGATCTCATACTCCCTCCACCAAAGTGTGTTTCAATCGCAAAAGTAGGCTTGGGTGTGGTATTCACTTTGGTGTGGCCTCTTGATTGCCAAGCTATCATCCACATATGGTATTGCTCAATTGGGAGCTCTGTCCAAGCACACATATCCTTGAGCTTCATGCCTTCTTTATAAGCACCCACTAAGCCTCTAAAGTCATAAATTGATGACAAGTCCACCAACTCCTTAGCTCAGCCTCGTGTGTATAATTTTGATGAAACTAGGTTTAGATCATTATCATTGATTCTAGCCATGCTCGTATCATTATCCTCTTCTTGAATAGGATTCGTCCTCGAATCCAAATCCTGCAAAACCATAGGGTAAACAAGCAATAACAATATCCTCATGACATAAGGGTTAGTGTTAGTAAAATCAATCCTATTACCATGCCAAGGAGGAACACACTTAACATATAACCAAGTATCAAAATGATAAACCAAGGGTTTGTAACCCCACAATGTAAAAGATACTTGGCTACTTATGAAACATTGACAAAGGGGTAAATCAAAAGAACCATGGTAATTAGGCAACCAAACATGTAACCCTCATTGGTTCTACATTTCAACAAGCACAAATCCTCCTTTAAGTCAATTAGCACATGATAATTCTCATTGCTAAGTATGATGTCATAAAAAAGTTCAACCCAAGTTAAGACCCCCCCCCCCCAACACACTAGCTAGCCTCAAGAATGGGATTACTCCCAATTCATCACCGAGGTCAAATACAAAGGTATCCCCCGCACAAATTGGTAAATATATTGCATTTGAGCTCATAATAAAGTTAAGTAATAACACCAACAAGAAGCACATGAATGAGAGAAGGAATTAGTAATATACTCACTACACAACAATGTTAGATCCATGGCTTTAGAAAGCCCAAGAATAAGCATAAGCCATGAATACATACCTTCCTTGAACGGAATATAGAAAGTGACTTCATACCAAATTGATGCTCCATGAGGTTTTATCCAATCATAATTACCTTCAAGGATCCTCCTTTGATAATACTTTACAAACAAATAAATCAAGAAATTAAGTTCATTAAGAGATAGAGTTCTACCTTTAAGCTCATGGGACCTATGCCAAGCTTCAAGAAGCATATTTCCACCCTTTAGTTAGAAACTTTAGCCATAGGAAAAACCAAGAGAATGCTCTTTTACCTTCAAATTAGTTCCCTTCTTTGAAGATCATTCATATTTGTTGGAAACTTTTCCCATACACGGCTTTGGTCCATCAAGTGGATTATCAATCTCCGATAAAGACTTTCTGTCATAGGGAAGAATGTCAAAAACTTCAACCAAATCCTTGATTTTCATCTTGACCAAGCTCCAACTGGGGTGTTTTACTACCTCCACATTCCAAATGGTCACCGGGGTCAAATAGAAGAAGTATCCATGAACATAGTTCAAGGCAACACCCCTTTTTCCCCAAGGGTGCCACTATCACAATAAAGCTTACTTTCTACACAAGCATAGGTAATATCATAAGCAAATAGAGAGTAAAGAAAGGTGTCATGCAAATTAACTTCATCTAAGGTGTCCTCATGTATATACTAACTATTATATTCAAGATTATCACTATGAGTATCCTAAATAATTGGAACACACAAAAGGGAAGTAGCAATCTCTAAAAAAATACCATCTTCCTTCTCAAGAGAAGGATCCCAAATTTAACACAAACCACCACTAACATCAAAGAGATTGTGAATCAAGTCATCACATGAATCAAGTAATTCATCCTCATTTTCATCAAACAAAGGTGGGGTGTCATACCAAGGATCACAATTAAAATCAAAATCATAAGAAAAATCAATAGTTGGGTTTCTCAAATAGTCATGCAAATCAAAGCTATCTTTACCAAAATGATAATCATTTTTCAAAAGTGAAATATCACTATCAACAATTGGATAGTTATCATAATCTTCACCCAATACTATGTTCTTAATGGATTTCAAGAAATAGGATAACATGTGAATTTTAAGCTTACCATCCTTCCTTTCAAGCACATCATAATGCACACCACTAGATGTCAAACTAGGAGTAATCTCACATTATCAAGCAAGATATTTTTCTTTGAAAGAGAATAATCAACCAAAGGTGGGAAGTAAAGCATGCAAGCTTACTCTCAAAAAGATACATGTCATCTTTCAAATCATCTTCATTCACTTCATCTCTATGAGCAAAACTAGTAATAGGATCTTCAACACAGGATGTGCTCAAAGAGTCACTTCTATTCACATGATCAACTCTATTAACATTATCACTAACTTGAGGTTCATTAATCATACCACAAACATTGTCAAGTAGTAGATTAGATTCACAAGTAAGTTTATCAATATAATCCTCATAAGACAATGTACTATCATTCCAAACAAAGGAATCAACACTAGGTGGACTCAAATTGACCTTACAAAAAGAATCAGTTCGGTCATAAATAGGATTAACTACTGTATCAACACTCTCAACATGTACATTATCAATACTTGGTAAAGAATTCTTACGCTCACATAAATACAATCTATCACTCACACTTTGTTCTTTAGGCAATTCTAAAGTGTCAAGTTAAGTTATGTTACCTTGACGCTCATAAGAAAGATATTTTTCACCTTGGGGTGTAATTCCCATAGAAGTGTTGGGAATTTGTGTCCCTCTATTGGAAAACATTGTACCTACACATATATCCTAATTAAGATAAGGACAAATAAGGTTAGCTTGGGTTTGTGGCAACCCACTCACTCGCTCCTCTCATCCTCTCTTTTTTTCGCTCTTAGGTTACCACTATGCACTCCCTTACTTCTCTTATTCTTTTATATATCATCATCATTATGGGAAAAATCAAGAATTCTCTTTAAGGAAGTTTGCTTCTTCTTTTGGGATGTGCCTTTGATCCTTATATATCCTTTTTCATTAGGCTTGGGGTAATGATACCTCAAGTATTCTTTAAATGTTTCCAAGTGTAAAATGGATTTCCCCTATATAATTGGTTATAACCCTCCCAATAAGTGACAAGTATCCTTTCAAAGGTCCCAAAATCCATTTCTATCTTCCCTTTTTTCGAGTAGTTGTGGCTAGCAAAGATTTCCTTTATCTTGAACTCCTATTCTTCATACTCTTCTCCACTAGATGCCATAAACAAGGTAGGCCATTTTAAAATAGGATCACACTTTCCTTGGAGAATAGAAAGATTGACCTTGGTGGAATTGAAACTCTTAATCTCGTGGGACCTGGAATAAGTGCCCAAGTTTTCTTGATGAGGATTGGGAAAGGTAGTTGTGAAGAGGGGTTTTCTACTTTTGTTGATGATATACTTTTACCATTCTCGCTCATTTGAGATCCCATGATTATTAAACCAATTGGCTCCCAAATATAAATGATATCACACCAAATCTCCTCATGGTATTCACCATGTGCAAAGGAGACCTTCACACTCTCGGTAACCTAATGTCTATCCAATGTAGGGTATGGATCACTCTTCAACACAATGGGGTATCCTCAAGCATTGGACCGTATGAGGATTGATGTAATTTACATAGCACCGTTCATCGAGGATAAGAGAGAATCCTGAAGACCCACCAATATCCACTTTTGTTTCAAGGAATTCCCTTTTCGGGTCAACCTTTTCATGAAACATTTGGATTTCGTTCTATCTCATATGTACCTATAAAAAGACACTTACCAAAGATAGCAAACAGCGCTAGCATTAGAAAAATAAAACCTTACAATTACTTCTATTCACATACCTTTGATTGTCATGCAAATTGGCTCAGCTAATATTGAAGATTGCTTATACTTCGATGCTACGCTTTGGCTGGAGTGGAATCTAGTTTCAAGAAAGACGGATGACTCTATTACAAACTAACAAACTTGAATTAAGAAGTTAATACTTGAATCAATAAGTTAACTATGGAATGGATGACTCTATTACAAACTAACGGGCTTGAATCAAGAAGTTGACTATGAAATAAAACTTGAAAAGATCAAAAGAAATAGGACGAAGAAAGAAACCGTCTCAAGACCCAATCAACAACCAAGAAAAAATACTAGTTGTAAATTAGTTTTAATAATAAAAAAAAGTGATCTGGAATCAAGGAAAAGAAACTAGGATGTTAGAACCTGATAAAATTGAGTTTTAAGAAGGTTGGTCTGCATTTTTGTGTTTGTGGACGCAAACTGGGATTTGCTGGTGCAAATGGGATGCAAAACCAAAGGATAACTTTCTATTTGGTGTTTGAGTTGGGTTTGTTGGCGCAAATCAGTGTACAAATGGCTTTGAACAGACAGCTAAAGCTTCCAAAAAATGTGCTTTTGTCGGCCCTTTTGTACTTCCTTCCTTTTCTTCTACCCCTTTTTGTATATTTCCTTTTTGTACTAACACTTATCCACCTTCTCTTTCCTTTATTTTTAGATCAAACACCTTTTTTTCAAGATTCTTCTTCTTGAAGATTTGAATTTCTTCAAGAACACTTATAAATAAATATGAAGATCCAAAAATCACAACTCTCTCAATTTAGCTCAGAATTTAGCAAAATTTTAGATTTAACCTCCCCTTGTTGTGGGAAAAACAAACCCCAATATCTTTTAGCCCTCAATTCCAAGCCAAAATCATCAGATTTTGAAAGCCTTTACTTCTTTTTCTTCAATTTATGAAGCACACCATGAACATGAAGAACACCAAATTAAACCTCAATGGATTTCTTCACTTTTTAGCCCAAATTTTTAGATCCAAGCTCCAAATGACTAGGAGAACAAACTCCAATACAAATCATCACCCAATTTAGCTCGGATATAAGAACCCACTTCCTCTTCTTGAAACTTCTAAGCTCAACAATGGTGGATCCTTCAAACCAACTCTGATTTAAACCAAATCTCCGATCTAAACTGGATTTGTACTGCAGAATGCAAATCTAGTAAAAGAAAATTTAAATACGACTCAAATCAACAACTCAAGTTTCTGAATTTCATCAAAAACATTTTTCAACCTTTTTTTGTAACAAAATCCAAGACTCTAATCGTTGGAATGAATCTATTCGTGGCTCTGATACCAAATGATATGCGTCAAACCACGAAGACAAGAACAAAGTGTGGAAAATAAAGGTGAGAAAAATAAAAATAGATATAATGACACAAAATAGAAAAATTAATGAAACTAAAGGGTGTACCAAACCCTAAAAACTCAATAGAATAATCCTACGAAGCACCAATTCTCTTACGAAAAACTCAAGGGAAATCAATTCACCTCACAACCATCTTTTCAAAGCAATAATCAACAAAAGCCCATCCAAGCTCTCACACTCTTTGAAGAGTTTCACAATAATATTCATCAAAATCTACCTAATGAAGACTAAGACATCTATTTATAGGTTATTCTTTACAAACATAGGAAAAAAGTGGCTTATTTAAAATAAGGCCCAAAAGTGAACTTTCTTGAAATATAAGCCCATGAAGGGACTTAGGCGATCTCATGCTCCTCCTTCACCAAAGTGTACTTCAATCGCAAAAGTTGGATTGGGTGTGGTCTTTACTTTGGTGTGACCTCTTGATCGCCAAGCTATCATCCATACATGGTATTGCTCAATTGGGAGATTTGTCCAAGAATGTATATCCTCAAGCTTCATGCTTTCCTTATAAGCCTCCAAAGTCATGAATTGATGATAAGTTCACCAACTCCTTAGCTCAGCCTTGTGTGTATAACTTTGATGAAACTGAGTTTGCATTATTATTGTTGGTGCTAGCCGTACACGCATCATATAGTCCCAAACCCAATGATTTCAAATTGTACATAAGTGTTAAGATCAATTCTTAAGTGTAGTAATTGATTTGGATATGAATTATGGTCATAAGAAACCTCTAGCACAAAGTTCAGTTGAGAGCCTTCCTACCGATTGAGTTTCTGTATAAGTTCTTACTTGGGTCAAATTCAAACGATCACTCCTCCTAGAATATGAAGTGTTACGTGGCCCATTACCCATCAAATAAAAGGTTTTCTAGTCTTTTTTTTAATTCCACCAATTATTTATTAATTCAAGTCTAAAGTTATGATCATTTATCAAAAAGTAGCAAGTTGGCCAGCTCACTGTAAGCAATGTGTTGCTCGTGTGTGGCCGCACTTCATCTTGTGTGAACTAAACATCTACAACACATGGGGAAGTTGGTGGCAGTGGAATCCTTATACGAGTCAGTGTATGGCCGCACTTTGCTCAACATAGGACCTCAATGAAAATTTGTATTTAAGTTGTTTCCCTTTTGAAAATATCATGAGTGAAACTTACCTTAGGGTTGGAGAATGAGGAAAGGAGAGAAAAGCAGACCTAGGCTTCAAAAGGGTACTAGAAGAATGAAATATTTGGAAAGGAAATGACTTAAATACAAATTGTCGTTGGGGTCCTGTGCGGAGCGACGTGCCGTTGCACATCCGCCACATACGGAGTCCAATAGACTGCCACAAAATTACCCAATATGTTGTAGATATGTGATTTGTACAAGGAAAAGTGAATCCTCACATGGGCAACACATTTCTCCCAGTGAGTCGTCTAACTTGCTATTTTTTGGTAAAATGCTCATAACCTTTTACTCTGGACTCGGATTAACAAACGGTCAGATATACTTGGGCATCTATGAACCAAATCACCGGGCATTGAAAATAAGACTCAAAGACCTTAAATTTGGTGGGAAATCAGCCATGTACCTCTTCATATTCTAGGAGAAGTGATCATTTAAAGTTAACCCAAGTAAGAACTTATGCAAAAACTTAATCGGTAGGAAAGATCAACTCAACTTTGTGTTGGAGGTTTCTTATGATCATAATTCATATCCAAAGCAATTACCATACTTGAGAATGGATCTTAACACTAACATAAAATTAGAAATTATCGGGTTCAGGAATATACACATAAAGAACGGTTCGGATCTTAGCTTAGAATTTGTGGGTTGTTACAATATCTCCCCTTTGGGATAATTTGTCCTCGAATGATGACTCAGGCTAGAATGAAAGACATATCATCCAAACCACTCCTCATTATCCTTGGCTACCTCAAATTATACTACTAAAATAAACTAGACTACATTAAACCAAGGGCCATGGTACCTACTAGAGAGTACATAAGCATGAATTCTTTTAGGCATGAAAACTACTACATGAAAGACACAGAACGGGTGTTGGGATTTATTACAAGAGTAAACCTATCACTTCTTACACAAGGGACTGGAAAAGATTGGAACTTAGTGGAGAGGTCATGAATCTGAATCATGGGAATGACACTAATATATAGGGCTGGAGTAGAGTGTCGTCATGATGGAAGTATAGTAATTATTGTAGATACGAATACCCGTGTCTCAACAAAGATCTTCTCTGAAAGGTAAATTTTCTAAAATTCAAGACTAGTCTTCGCTCATATTCTCAACATATCTCCAATAACTCAAAGGTTAATACCCTAAGTATGCGGACCTATCCTCTAAACTAACTATACTCACAAAAATAAAGAGGATTGAAACTGTAATCATAAGTCTAAACTCTGGTCATCTATAGCTCTTTCCTAATTTACTCCTTAGGAACTCCCTCCACTACAATTTAGCCTTTTAAACACTTAACAATACTAGATTACTAACTAGGCCCATTTTACACTTATAAATAAAAACGCCTTGTAAAATATACTACTTTAAGAAGACATCCCTCTTTCTAGAACCTAGGGCTATTCTTCACCTATTGACATAAACACAAACTTCAATTAAGGATACATAGACCACACTAATTGTAGGTTAGCAACTTAATTTCTCGAATATGCTATACTAAACCTACATAGACTAAATCCTCAAAACTAAAATTACCACCATCATACTGCCATTCCTCTAGATTCTAAGCTAATACAACTCACATATAGGGGTTCCTTCTTCAAAGTCACAAAGTGCATCTGAGATCTATTAATCCTAAATCACTCTATACTTTCATCCACAACCTATACTTGAGTTTTACAAATACAATGACATACTCTAAGTCATCTTAACCAACAAGTTTTTCTCTACCTACTATCATGCAATCAACATAAACATATTACACTTTAGCTACCTTTTAAGGGCATATCATCCCCTTCCTTACCTAATGGATACATAACTCTGTCTACATACTTCAATCAATCACTATCCCCACTTTTGGTTTCTATACTTCTAACTTTATTTTTCTGGCTCTGGGATCATCCTGCAACTTATGACTTATAACGCAAAAACCAAATCACAATATCTCCCTAGAGGCAACACAACCCAAGAATCTATATACATACTTCCCCCTCTTAAGGGTGTTATCTAAAGCAATTTTAGAGAAAGGTTTGGATACATATCTTATTCTGGCTCAAATGTATTAATAGAAATAAGGATGCATTTTTTTTGAATTAATAGACTTAATTGCACTAATGGGCTTCTCCCAAGCCCTTGTACAATATTTGAACTGTTTGATAGATCCATTTAAGAGCTTTATATCAGTAGAAAACTAAGCATTACTGCTTCTATTACCTCAAAGATGAGGCATAGTTGGAAGAATTGGAGAATTGTATGAATCAACATAAGTTTCTTAGAGGATAACTTTTATTGCATGATCTAGAGTATGAAAGAATGACAAACTTTTATTAAATGTATGTATTTCCTCTTTTATAAAAGTAGTGCACTCATAACTATCAATAAGATCCTACAGATATGTTTTCATAGATTCTATAGGACACTTGAACTCTATACTCTAATACCAAATATGTCATGAACCGAACCTACACTCTCGATGTAATCAACACTCGAAACTACAAGTGGCCCAAGAGAACCATTTGGCCTGGCATGAAACTAGTAACGCTATACCTTGACAAATGCTAAAACTGATAACTAACAAATACGGCTAAACTTCAAAATAAAGCAAAATGCTTTTATTACTTCAATACTGAAAGTCAGCTAAAATACAACATCAACAACAAAGACCAACTAATATCTAATGAAGCTTCTAAAACACATGAACTAAATGAGTTTGCTGGGACATGGCCCTGAGCTATCTTTATCAAAAACTAAATTTGTCTATAAGACTGGAAACTGAGCAAAGCATAACTAAGTCCTCGGGATGCAAGGAGGAGGGCGCACCATGAGCTGATATTGAAGTGTCTAGCGAATCATCTGATTTAAATGTATTGGTATGAGTATGCGCTAACTTAAAACTAAAACTGAAATAAATTCTAACCAAATCATGATAAACAACGGAATATAGAAATATGATATAAAACTTGTTGACTTCTCTTATTAAACTGAAGAACCAAAATAATGAAATAAATAAATCCTCAAATACCATTAAAACATGTAAAAATCATAGTGAACTGACTTGCTAAACTAAACTGTAAATATATGACTGAAGAACTTTCATAAACAAATGTTATACAATGTATTTTCATCAAAATAAATAGTAATAAATTAAAATATTCAGTTTTTCTAAATTTAGGGGAGTTTCTCTTAACCGACATACACCATGTGTTCATCATGATGACCAATGTCTTTCCCATATTGGGGGGAGTCATCCTATACCTTACTAGAGTATTGAATAAAACTTAACTTGTGGATCCATTCTAAGCCCTTGGGCTAAAAGAGGAGTCATCCTAACTGCGGACTATCCTATCCTACGGTTGTAATGTAGTTCTGGGGTATATGGCCTCAGACACATAACCATCTGGGTACTAAATAAGCCTCCAAAAATATATTATTTACTCATACTATAAGTTCTTAAACATAGGCTAAAAATTGTGCATGGAGCCTTGGATCAAACTATCTTATCATAAAAGTATATTCTTGGTGAGCTTTAGCTCTAAGTCTTTGTAACTCATACTATACATTGATCTTTCAATATACAAAAACTTTCTTCTCTTCTCAAAACATAAGAATACCATAATAGTTCTTTGAAAACTTTTCATGAACATGACTTGTAGCCTTAAAAAAAATTAAACAAAAAACATGAAATAATCAAGTAAAACATGAATGGACTTTCAATAATATAAATCACAAAGTTTATTGGAAGAATTCATAGGTATGTATTTGAAATCAATTAAAGGAAAATATGTAACACCCTGTATCTTACGTGTACTACTTGTACTTATATGTCACTTGATATAGCCTTATGGTTCGGGTAATGGACTCGATTTCCTATATGACTAGCGACGGTAAGATGGGTTGGAAGGAACTGCCCATACATTTTAATGTGACACGACTAAATTAACATCGATGCAACTATTTAAACTTAGGATCGTAAGTAGGTATTTGAATCTAAAGTTTAAAGTGACCAAGTGTACACAAGCTGTAAGTTAAATTAAAGGGATTAAGAACTAAAAATTGAATTAACTATTGAGGTGATTGCTTGACTTAATTAAGCTAGTAGGTGCATTACCTACTTGGGATATATGGACCAAGTTAATGGACCCAAGGTTATGGATCAGTTTGGGCCAAGTTAAATGTGCCAAAGAGGTGTATTACCTACTCAAGTTAGTGGATCAGATTAAGGCCTATATTAATGGACTCCTTTAAGACCCAAACTAAGTAAATAAAAGGAGAAGAGAATGGGTAGCCCAACCCCAAAAATATGTCCTAAAAGCCCAATAAGTAAAGGCCCATTTCAAACATAAATAATGCAAGTAGGTGCATCACCTACTTTGACCTTTTGAGCAGCTTGAACTCCTTAAGTAGGTGCACCACCTACTTGGACTAATTTGTGGTCCAAAATGCAGGAAAAGAGACAGCCAAAAATAGGGCATTTATAAGACCAAGTTGCTGGTCATTTCCTTCATTATTACGTTATAAAAATCAAATTTTCTCTCTCAAGTTATCTCTCTTTCTCTTAAGGCTTAGTACAGCCACCTTAATTTCCTCCTAGGGTTCTTGAAGAAACCCTCACCTTTGCTAGCTAAGGTAAGTGAAAATACTTATGCATTTAGCTTGATTCTTCTATTAGAAACTAGGAAATCATGTTGGTTATGCTTAAAAGTATGGGACTGCCTTTCCTCTATGTTAACTGCCCTATGTCCCTTGGTTGTTAAGAGGCCTTATTCTCTTGTATATTAACTTTGAAGGATAATTCAAGCTCTTGAAAGAAGTACAAATTTAGTGGATAAATTCCATAAATTAAGGTAAAGCTACTGCCCATTTTTGCCCTTTTCTATATACATGTTTTGGTGGAGAATTATGTATATATTGTTGTTAAGAATGCAAGGGACAATGAGTTCAATATTGGGTTTCTATAATAAAGGATTTTGCGCCTTTTAAGGGCTGTTTTATGCCTATATTTGGGGACAGATTGGTTGATCTGAAAAAGCGATGTGAGTTGTTGGTATTGAAATATAAAAGGAGGGTGTAATGATACACCACTTAATTAGATATTGTATAATCTTGCTGCCTATCATACTTTGTGGACTATTTTATATATGTTATGAAGCCAAAGAAGTCTCTAGGAATCTTATATGAATCTCTGTGTTGTACAAATGTAATTAGAGGAGAAGGGATTGAAAGAACACCCTAGATTTGGTGAATTACGGGCGTGCTACCCTGCTACTATTTTGAGTGAAGTTGAATAGCCCAAATTTGCTAGTTAATTATTAATACTAGTTTTACCATGTACTTCATTGTAGATAAGTAATCTAAAAGGAAGAAAGTTATTCGGGGTAATACCAGAGTTATACGACAAGGTATGTAAGGCTACTCTATTCCGTATTTTTTGGCATGAAATCTAACACTTGTCTTACAAAGTGAGCTTCCAACGTTCTCCCATGGCAAATGATACATAGTGGCAGATCTCCCATTTAGCTAATGACCTTGCCCCCACTCCCTAATATGTTAAAATACCTTAATATACGCTTATTACCTAGTCTGCATGTCTACATTCAGTTGCAAGCTTCATGAGTTCTCCTTTTAGTCAAATAAGATCCATGTGTTATTTCAATTCCTAGGCATTTCATTTGTGTACAAACTTCTCCCTACCTCATTGTTACTGCATCAAGTGTTTATTCATGCATCTTTTACAGGTGGAATATTTTCCCAAACCTCAATAATGTCATGACCACAAAAGTAGCAACCTCAAAGGTAGTAAGATAAGAAACGCAAATCTGGTTATGTACGGGTGGCAGCTCAGGGGCGTAAGCCTAGCATGGACCGATCTCAATCTGTTAATATACGGGTGGAAGCTCAGGGGCGTAAGCCTAGCATGGACCAATCCTAATTCGTTAATATATGGGTGGCAGCTCTGGGGTGTAAGCCTAGCATGGGCTGATCCTAACTTGTGTATTTCACACTGATCAGTTGGTCATTTGTATCACATGGCTTACAAAGATTATAAAGTAAGTATGGTAAAGTGAAGAAAAGAATGAAATATACATGATTCCACAGATACAAATAAAGGTGGTCTATTATGGTTTACACTTGTTCTGATTTCATTTGAGCTCTCACTTTACATGTTAGTTACTCTTTGCCTTACATATTCAGTACATTCTTTCGTACTGATGTCCCTCATGGGGGAACCTATATTTCATGCTGCAGGTATATGTACTTCAGCTAGTAGACCCCTCCAGTAGGAGTACAGGATATCTAGCTGCTATTGGTGAGATCCATGTTGATTCGGGGCTTTTCGAGTCTGTTATATATGTTTTGGTATTGAATAGTAGCTAAGTGTAAGGCGGGGGCTTGTCCCGACCTTAACTAATTTTATATATCTTAGAGGATTTGTAGACGGTAAAGTGAAGTGTGGTTGTGCCTTGTCGTCCAGTCATTGTGGCCTCAACAGCCAAGTCATGTATATATAGTTTTGGGCTTGACTACATGGTTTATTTTCATTAAAGCTTAATATCCATATTTGGCAGCATCTTTAAATGTTCAAGGTAATGTATGGTAAGTACAAGGTTATGGGTTGGTACTCTCGGGCCTTTACGACTACGGGTACCTGTCCGCTCCAATAGGATTTAAGGCCCGACAAAAGTTGTATCAGAGCAGGTCATCCTGGGGAGTCTACAAAGTTGTGTCTATGTAGAGTCTTGCTTATGAATGTGTTGTGCACCATATCTATACACAAGAGGCTACGGAATATTTAGGAGATGTCTCTTTTTCTTTATATCTTAGATCGTGCAATAGAGCCAAAGTTGTAGGTGGAGTCATATTTAAACATTGAATTTTTTTCTTCATTATAGTAGAGATGCCGATTACAAGAAGGAGTAAGAATAAAAGTAAGCAAGTAGATGTGGCTGCCGAAGAAGGGACCAGAAAGTTACCACCTATACAAGCTAATCAAAGTGAGGCTCAAGATGAGTTTGCATCATGGACATCTTCAACTCCTCCATCTCCAGAAGAGATAAGAAGGAGAGGAGTACCCTCCGAATCACCTATTAATGCTACTGAGCAAGATTTAAGGAATGCGGTGCAATTGTTGAATCATATAATTGCTGCACAAGGACAAGGACTAGCTATTCCAATTACAGGTACTAGTGGTGCGGATAGGTCAGCTAGTCTACGAACACAAGATTTTATTAAATTGGATCCTCTCACATTTATCGGGTCAGATCTTAATGAAGACCCACAAGACTTTATTGATCAAATACAAAGGGCCTTGGATGTCTTGCATGTATCTGGTAAAGAGACAGTTGAGCTAGCAGCATATATGTTAAAAGGGGAGGCAATATTATGGTATGAAGACTGGAAACGATCTAGGGGTACAGGTGTACCTTCAGCTAGTTGGAAAGAGTTCAAAAAGGCATTTGGGAGGCCCGTACAGATCAGTTTTTAAATCTTTGTCAAGGGAATATGAGCGTGAGGGAGAATATTCTTTGATTTAACTCTTTGGCTAGGTATGCTCCTAATGTAGTAGCTACTATGGACTATAGAGTTCATCGATATGTGGATATATTGGATCAGTATTTGGTTAGAGATTATACTATTGATGCTTTGAATAAAGATATAGATATAACAAGGATGCAAAAGTTTGGTTAGAGATTATATTATTGCTGCTTTAAATAAAGATATGGATATAACAAGGGTACAAGATTTTGCACACAAAAAGGAGGATCAAAGGCAAAGTAGAAGAACACAAGATTTGGAAAGAGGGCATCCCAAGAGGGCCAGACCTATGGGGTAGTTTATGCTATCCCAAAGTGAGGTTAGATCTCGGTTTCCTAACAGACCATCTAGGCCATCATCTTTCTACTCTGCAACAAGTGCTCCACCCTAATTCCAAGGGTTTAGGGGCAATCAATTTGGGTAGAGAAGTGAGAGCCAAGGTTCACAGAAAACAGGGTATCAAAAGCAAGGAAGTATGAGCCAATCAAGACCTCCTAGACAGACATGTAGGAAATGTGGAAAGCTTCATTTAGGTGCATGTCGGTTTGGGACAGATGCTTGCTTTTGGTGTGGTATATTGGGGCACATGATGAGAGAGTGCCCACAAAGGGGCATGAGTGGTATGGCACGACCTACTAGATCAGCCATTGTATAGTCATCATCGGTGCCTTCTTTGGGTAGGCTATGCAGCCTACATGTCATGGTAGAGGTGTTAAAGGAGCAGCTAGTTCTAGCGGAATTCAGAATCGTACATATACTCTAGCGGGTCGACAAAATTTGGAGGCTTCTCCTGATGTGGTTACACGTACATTGTCCGTCTTTTCAAATAATGTATATGTATTAAATGATTCGGGTTCTACACTATCATATGTCACTCCATTGATTGCTGGAAAGTTCAAAAGAACACCGAAATTATTGGTTAATCCATTTGAAATGTCTACACCGATTGGTGATGTCACGCATCGATTCACATCGGGGCGAAATGGCACCCGAAGCCTATAAGGCCCGAGAGAACCAATCTTCATCTATGTCTAATCATATGCATGTCATTCATGAAACACCACCATCACGTATAGATACAAGATGCTAATAGCAGAAGTCATGAAAACATGTGATATATACATATGTGAAACTTGGCCGTCAGGGCCATCAAATCAAAATGGACATACATATCTTACATTCATATTCCCACATACGTCTACAAAGCCTCTAACAGATGCATATACATAACTAACCTAAAGTCGGGACAAGTCCCCGCTTTATACAACATTTACAATACCAAAACAAATGTACAACTGTGACTCGAAAAGCCCCGAACCAACTGGAGCTCACTAAATTTCTGCAAATGGCCGGCAATCTACTGTGGAGGTCTACTAGCACCTGCACCTGCAGCAAGTAAGGTAAGTCCCCCAAGGGACGTCAGTAGGAAGAATGTACTGAGTATGTAAGGCTCATATGAAACTGTATGATATACCAGTACTTCCATGAAATCAAATATAAGAGATTAGTCAGTACATATAAAACACCGTTCTGCATATGTGGAACCATGTACATTACGTCCTTTACTTCTTTTGCCTTTACATTTATTCATCTTTATCGTTCTACCCATGCTAGGCTTTTCTGTCGCCCCTGGGATGAGATTAACCCAGGTTAGGTATTATAACCCCTGGGATGTGATTAACCCATGTTAGGCTTTCATATCGACCCTGGGATGTTACTGTGATAACCCATGCTAGGCTTTTATATCGCCCCTGGGATGTTATTGTGTTAACCCATGCTAGGCTTTTCTACTGCCCCTGGGATGTTACTCAACCAAACAATTATACATTACTTCATATCTTTACTTCTATGAGATTGATACATTGGTGATTTTACATTATTGGAACTTTGGAACATTAGTCAATACACATGAGACATGTGAATCACAATTGATCAATGCATAAGGAACATGTGATGAACAATAATTGATAACCGGAAATGGGATACCTTAGAACAATTCAGAATGGAACAAATACAATGTCAATGTGAATACTATGTGCTACAGAAGGATACAGAAAGAGTAACCTTACATACCTTATCTTCTCAATCTGAATCTATGTGTGAATTCAACAATCCAGCTCCTTCTTTATGTGTTACTCTACAACACAAGTTCATAACGGAGCTCACATTAACAACTAGTTACCTTACAAGTGCACAAAACGACAATGAGCTACATGACTGACATATAGCGTCATTTCAACCTTTCCAATACAATCCACTGCATGACCATACCAACAACACCATAAAATTCCACACATTGACCAAGAATTCATAAACTAATATCATTTCACCCCACGTTTACCCTTTACGCTTCCTCATTAACATTACGTCACCTCAATACCTTTTATGACAACATATTAACAATAATCCATAATTTATATGATCCAGCATGCCTCCAAACGACCCCTTAAAGTCATTAAATAGGTATCATAAGTTGATAATTTTATCCAAAAAGGGTATAGGGGTCTTCGGGGATCAAAGAGAGACAAAAACACACAAAATGAGTTTCCGGGCTGACCTGCAAAGCCACCTGTGACCGCACGTGGCTTACATGCAGCCGAAGGTTCCCTCTGGCCTTGTACAGAGCCACCTACATTGGCATCTGCGGCCGCAGGTGCTCCAGACACAAGGGTGGATGCCCATTTCAGCCAAAAAGGGTCTCTTTTAGGTTCTTTTTTTGTAATAAATGATCCATGGACATGAATAAACTTCCCTTCACATAATTTAGATCTACTTGGATGCGAAAAATCAACAGTGGTTTCACAACACACATGAACATCACCAAAACCACATTTTGTCCTTCAATACACCACAAAGTCCATGTACAATTTTTTATGTACAAGGATAAAATAAGTTAAGGCTATAATCACATATCACATGTCAATATTGAATCCATCAAGTTCACTTCCTTCAATACCACAAGTCCATTTTCAAGTTTATAAGGCAAAACCCTTTTCCTACTGCAAAAATAGACAGTTTTACACATAGTGAACTGTCCAACACTTTGTCAACATAACCAACATGATTTATGCACCATATTAAGAATATAATATATTAAAACATGAAAGTAAAGACTTACCAAATCTTGAAAAAGAGAGATCTTGTCCAAAGGAATGAAGGCTTAGGGTTTGTGAGTAGAGAGAAATGTCTTGAATATTCTAGAAAAAGGCATGTGTGTTGATATGAATAAAATCTGATTTTTCCTTGCTTTATATAGTACTTAATGGTCACCCTTATCCACATTAAATTCATGCTTGCTTGGTCAAACACAAGAATGGTTCATTTCCATTTTGGGGTCATGTCTTCTATATGATTTCGGGCCTCATTTAAGCCCAATGGCACATGATTCACTTAAGCCCAACAAATTAATTCATAATTCACCAACCCTCTCATGTTTCAATAATTCCATAATTGTTAACGTAGTCTTATAGGTTCGGAAATGTACGGGGTGTTACATCCTTCCCCCCTTAGAAACATTCGTCCTCGAATGTTAGTGACATTATTCAAGTTAAACACAATGGCAAGTCTAGGATCATTCTTCATGTTATCATATATATATATATATACTTAATGCTTATAAATACTTACTTGTCATTGTTTCGATCTCGTATCTTGAACTTGTTCTTCCCTTTGGAACAAATGAGGGTACTTGAACTTCATCATTTCTTCAGCTTCACATGTGATCTCTTCTACTTTTTGATTCCTCCAAAGTACCTTGACGGAAGCTACGTCTTTATTCCTTAACCTCTTCACTTTTCTATCCATAATAGCAAAAGGTATTCATAGGTAAGATCCTCCGTAACTTGTACATCATCAATGGGAGAAAAACGAGATGGATCTCCTATGCACTTTCGAAGCATCGAAACATGAAATACCGGATGAACTGTGGAGAGTTCTTGGGGTAGTGCCAACTCATACGCAACTTGCCCAATTCTTCTAATAATTTCATATGGGCCTATATAACGTGGACTCAATTTTCCTTTCTTTCCAAATTGCATTACCACTTTCATCGGTGACACCTTTAAAAAATCCAATCACCCAGGGAGAATTCGAGCCCTCTTCTTCTAACATCAGCATATGACTTGTGTCAACTTTGGGCCACTTGTATCCGTTGTTGGATCACTTTAACTTTCTCCATAGCTTGATGAACAAGATCTGGCCCAAGTAAAGCAGTCTCACCTACCTCAAACCATCCAATCGGTGATCTACACTTCCTTCCGTATAAAGCTTCATAAGGTATCATTTTAATACTTGAATGATAGCTATTGTTGTAAGAGAATTCAATAAGAGGCAAATGGTCATCCCAACTGCCTTGAAAATATAACGTGCACGCTTGTAGCATATCTTCAAGTGGTTGGATAGTACATTCTGCTTGTCCATCTGTCTGAGGATGGAAAGCCGTACTCAGATTCACTTGTGTACCCAAGCTCTTTTGAAAAGATCTCCAAAAATGTGACATAAATTAAGCTCCCCTTTCTGATATAATGGAGACCAGAATTCCATGTAACCGCACTATCTCTTTAACATACAACCTTGCATATTCCTCGGCTATATAGGTGGTCTTGACTGGTAGGAAATGCACTGATTTGGTAAGCCTGTCAACTATGACCCATATAGAGTCAAATTTCTGCAGTGTATGAGGTAAACCTGTGATGAAGTCCATATTAATCATATCCCATTTTCGGATTGGAAGATTGATACATTGCATGTAACCTCCTGGTTTCTGATGCTCTACCTTTACGTGTTGACAATTTAGACATTGAGCTACAAATTCTACAATATTTTTCTTCATGTTTCCCCACCAATACCTTTCGTTCAAATCATGGTACATTTTGGTAGCTTTCGAATGAATAGAATATTGTGAATGATGCGCCTCCGTCATAATTCGTCTTCTCAGCTCATCTATATCCGGTACACATAATCTACCTTGGCATTGAAGTACCCCTTCTTGTGTAAGATCAAAGGCCTTAGTAAGACCCTGTTGCACATTTTCTTTCAGCTGTAACAACATAGGATCTGTAAACTTCTTCTCTTTCACTTTAGCTAGTAATAAAGATGCTGCCGCATTTTGTACAATAACCCCTTCATCTGAGGATTCAAGAAGACGAACCCCCAGGCTGGATAATTGATGTATATCCTTAACCAAGTCTTGCTTTTCCGTTAATTGGCAACTAGTGCCTCCTATTGCCTTGCGGCTCAATGCATCCGCTACCATATTTGCTTTTCCTGGATGATATAGAATATCAATATCATAGTCTTTTAAGAGCTCTAGCCACCTTCGTTGCCTCAAATTGAGTTCCTTCTGCTTAAAGATATATTGCAAACTTTTGTGATCAGTATAGATGTCAACATGAACTCCATATAAATAATGGCGCCATATCTTTAAAGCAAATACCACAGCTGCTAACTCAAGATCATGTGTAGAATAGTATCTCTCATGTGGCCGCAATTGCCGTGAGGAATATGCTATGACATTACCGTGCTGCATCAATACACATCCAAGGCCAACTCCAGATGCATCACAATATACTGCATACCCCTCTGTGCCTTTCGAAAGTACTAATACCGGTGTAGAAGTCAATTTATCTTTCAGCTCTTGGAAACTTTTCTCACATGCATCATTCCACTGAAATTTGACTGCCTTGTGTGTAAGCTTTGTTAAAGGTGCAGCAATGGAAGAAAACCCTTCAACAAACCTTTGATAATAACCTGCCAACCTAAGAAAGCTAGGAATTTTCATAGGCGTCGTAGGCCTTGGCCAATTTTTCACCGCTTCAATCTTCTGTGTATCAACCTGTATCCCTTCATCTGACACAATGTGACCAAAGAATGCGACGGATTTTAACCAAAATTCACATTTAGAGAACTTCGCATACAACTTACGCTCACGAAGGATTTGTAACACTTGCCGTAAGTGCTTAGCATGGTCCTCCTGTGATCTTGAATAAACCAGGATGTCATCTATAAAAACCGTTATGAACACAAACACCCTATTCATCAAATCCATGAACACATCTGGTGTATTTGTTAGTCCAAATGACATAACTAAAAATTCATAATGGTCATACCGTGTTCGGAAGGCTGTCTTGGGTACATCTTTTTCTCTGACTCTGACTTGATGGTAACCCGACCTCAAGTCAATCTTTGAAAAACACTTGGAGCCCTGTAACTAATCAAACAAATTATCAATTCTGGGGAGGGGATATTTGTTCTTGATCATTACCTTATTCAATTGCCGATAGTCAATGCACATTTTCAATGTGCCATCTTTCTTCCGTACAAATAATACTGGTGCACCCCACGGGGACATACTAGGCCTGATAAAGCCCTTGTCTAGCAAGTCTTTTAATTTCTCCTTCAATTCAAGCAATTTTGCTGGAGCCATTCTATACGGGGAATAGAGATAGGCTGAGTGCGTGGAATCACATCAATGCCAAACTCTATTTCCCGTTCTGGAGGCAAACTGGGAAGATTCTCAGGAAATACATCAATAAATTCATTGACCACTGGAACTGACTGAGGAGTTAGTGGTTCAACATTAGTATCTTTCACTCGTACTAAGTGACATATGTACCCCTTGGCAATCATTTTCCTTGCTTTTAGATCGAAAATAAATATTCCTTTCAGTGCCCCTACATCACCCTTCCATTCAAGAACATTCATTTGTGGAAAATAAAAATGTACTTTCTTAGCTCGGCAATCTATCGTGGCATAACAAGAAGCCAACCAATCCATACCCATTATGACATCGAAATCCACCATGTCTAGTTCAATAAGATCAGCCAGTGTCTCATGACCACACACAGTTACCACACAATTACGATACTCTTTTTGCAACAATATATTCACCAACCGGTGTAGATACTTCAGTTGACTTAGTTAATAATTCCGGTGTTCTTTCACATTTTGCAGCAATCAATGGAGTAATATATGATAATGTAGAACCCGGATCAATCAATGCATATACATTATACGAAAATATGGATAATGTAACTGTGACGACATTCGGAGAAGCCTCCGAACTCTGTCGGTCCACTAGAGCATAGGTGCGATTCTGGGTTCCACTGGAACTGGCTGCTCCTCTGGCACCTCTACCACGACCCCCAGGCTGTACACCTCTACCTAGGCAAGTAACCGATGATGAGGATGGAACAGTTGATCCCGTCGGTCGTGCTATACCACCCGTGCCTCTTTGTGGGCATTCTCTCATTATATGCCCCGTCCTACCACACCAAAAACAAACATTTGTCCCCAATCGACATTCACCTAAATGATACCTTCCGCAGCGCTGACACGGAGGACGAGAAAATCCTACTGTCTGTGATCCATGAATTCTACTACTCTACCCAGATGGACTGCCTCTAAACCCTCGGAATTGAGAGTGAGTGCCTTCTTTGGAATAGGAGAATGATGGTCTAGGCGGTCTAGGAAACATCCGAGGCCTAGATTCTCCTTGGGACGCCATAGACTGTCCCATAGGTCTAGCTCTTTTGGACTGTCCTCTTTCAGAGTCATGTACCCTTCTTCTCTGTCTTTGATACTCCATTTTCTGGGGCGAAGGCCTGTATTCTGGCTATGTCCATATCTTTGTTCAAGGAAGCAATGGTGCAGTCCCTTACCAAATATGGCTCTAATCTGTCCACATATCGATGGACCCTGTCTGTCATTGTGGCTACTACATTCGGAGCATATCGAGCCAAAGAATTAAACTACAAACTGTATTATCTAACACTCAGATTCCCTTAACGGAGATTTAAGAACTGATCCACACGAGCCACTCGGATCTCATAGGGAAGATAGTGATAAAGGAATGCCGCTTTAAATTCTTCCTAATTAGGTGGATTTGCACAGATGTCACGAGATTTCTTCCAATCTACATACCACAATATTGCCTCTCCTTGCAATCTATATGCAGCAAGTTCAACTGATTCTACCCCAGTCATGTGCATAACCTCCAAAGCCCTTTGAATTTGGTCCACGAAATCCTGTAGATCTACTTTCAGATCTGACCCCGAGAATATGGGCGAGTCTAATTTCAGAAAATCCTGTATCCGCCGACTACCTACTCTAGCTGTGTCATCCTCACTTGTCATTGGACCAGCTCGTCCCTGAGTTTGTGCCTCAACTAGCTGCGTCAACATATGCACTGCATTTCATAAATCCTGATCAGTAGCATTCATAGGCAATTCTGCGGGTACTTCTCTAACTATTGGCTCTTCCGGAGCTGGAAAAGTAGAAGAAGACTGCGATGCAATTTCAGTGTTCGCTCCACCTTGACTAGCTTGGTCAGGTGGTGGTTTACTCATTCCTTCACCGACAAGCATATCTACCTTCTTATCTTTGCCTCTACCTCGTCTTGTCATTGGTATTTTACTATAACAAAGAAAATCAATTCCAATGGTTAGATACGATCCCACTTACCACATTGGCTCTATTGCACGATCTAGAAGTGAAGAAAAGAAATAACTCCTAAATGCCCTGTAGCCTCCTACTTATAAATGTGGTGTACAACACATACATAAACAAGACTCTAATCAGACACGGCTTTGTAGACACCCTTAGGACGACCTGCTCTGATACCACTATTGTCACGCCTCGATTCCCAACGGGGTGAAATGGCACCCGAAGCCTATAAGGCCCGAGAGAACCAATCTTCATCTATGTCTAATCATATTCATGTCATTCATGAAACACCACCATCACGTATAGATACAAGATGCTAATAGCAGAAGTCATGAAAACATGTGATATATACATATGTGAAACTTGACCGTCAGGGCCATCAAGTCAAAATGGACATACATATCTTACATTCATATTCACACATACGTCTACAAAGCCTCTAACAGATGTATATACATAACCAACCTAAAGTTGAGACAATTCCCCACTTTATACAACATTTACAATACAAAAACAAATGTACAACTGTGACTCGGAAAGACCCGAACCAACTGGACCTCACCAAAGTTCTGCAAATGACCGGCAACCTACTGTGGAGGTATACTAACACTTGCACCTACAACAAGTAAGGTAAGTCCCCCAAGGGACGTCAGTACAAAGAATGTATTGAGTATGTAAGGCTCATATGAAACTGTATGATATACCAGTACTTCCATGAAATAAAATATAAGAGATTAGTCAGTACATATAAAACGCCGTTCTGCATATGTGGAACCATGTACATTACGTCCTTTACTTCTTTTGCCTTTACATTTATTCATCTTTATTGTTCTACACATGCTAGGCTTTTCTGTCGCCCCTGGGATGAGATTAACCCATGATAGGTATTATAACCCCTGGGTGTGATTAACCCATGCTAGGCTTTCATATCGCCCCTGGGATGTTACTGTGATAACCCATGCTAGGCTTTTATATCTCCCCTGGGATGTTATTATGCTAACCCATGCTAGGCTTTTATACTGCCCCTGGGATGTTACTCAACCAAACAATTATACATTACTTCATATCTTTACTTCTATGAGATTGATACATTGGTGATTGTACATTATTGGAACTTTGGAATATTAGTCAATACATATGAGACGTGTGAATCACAATTTATCAATGCATAAGGAACATGTGATGAACAATAATTGATAATCGGAAATGGGATATCTTAGAACAATTCTTAATGGAACAAATACAGTGTCAATGTGAATACTATGTGCTGCAGAAGGATACGAAAATAGAAACCTTACATACCTTATCTTCTCAATCTGAATCTATGTGTGAATACAACAATCCAGCTCATTCTTTACATGTTACTCTACAACACAAGTTCATAACGGAGCTCACGTTAACAACTAGTTACCTTACAAGTGCACAAAACGACAATGAGCTACATGACTAATATATAGCGTCATTTCACCCTTTCCAATACAATCCACTGTATGAACATACCAACAACACCATAACATTCCACACATTGACCAAGAATTCATACACTAATATCATTTCACCCCACGTTTACTCTTTACGCTTCCTCATTAACATTACGTCAAAAACATTCCATCAAGTCACCTCAATGCCTTTCATGACAACATATTAACAATAATCCATAATTGATATGATCCAACATGCCTCCAAACGACCCCTTAAAGTCATTCAATAGGTATCATAAGTTGATAATTTTATCCAAAAAGGGTATAGGGGTCTTCGGGGATCAAAGAGAGACAAAAACACACAAAAAAAGTTTCTGGGCTGACCTGCGAAGCCACCTGCGCCTGTAGGTGCGCTTTGGTCTTGTCTAGAGCCACCTGCATTGGCATCTGCGTCCGCAGGTGCTCCAGATACAAGGACGGATGCCCGTTTTGGCCAAAAAGGGTCTCTTTTAGGTCCTTTTTTGTAATAAATGGTCCATGGCCATGAATAAAATTCACTTCACATAATTTAGATGAACTTGGATGCCAAAAATCAACCATGGTTTCACAACACATATGAACATCACCAAAACCATATTTTGTCTTTCAATACACCACCAAGTCCATGTACAATTTTGCAATAACAATTCCAAACATTATGTACAAGGATAAAACAAGTTAAGGATATAATCACATCTCACATGTCAATATTGAATCCATCAAGTTCACTTCCTTCAATACCACAAGTCCATTTTAAAGTTTATAAGGAAAAACCCTTTTCCGATTGCAAAAATAGACAGTTTTACACATAGTGAACTGTCCAACACTTTGTCAACATAACCAACATGATTTATGTACCATATTAAGCATATGATAAATTAAACCATGAAATTAAACACTTACCAAAGCTTTAAAAAGGGTGATCTTGTCCAAAGGAATGAAGGCTTAGGGTTTGTGAGTAGAGAGAAATGTCTTGAATATTCTAGAAAAAGGCATGTGTGTTGATATGAATAAAATCTGATTTTTCATTGATTTATATAGTACTTAATGGTCATCCTTAGCCACATTAAATGCATTCTTGCTTGGTTAAACACAAGAATGGGTCATTTCCATTTTTGAGCCATGTCTTCTATTTGATTTTGGGCCTCATTTAAGCCCAATGGCACATGATTCACTTAAGCCCAACAGATTAATGCATAATTCACCAACCCTATCATGTTTCAATAATTCCATAATTGTTAACGTAGTCTTATAGGTTCGTAAATGTACGGGGTGTTACAGGTAAGTCTATTATAGCTAGAAGAGTTTATCATAATTGTATAGTAACCATTTGTGATCATGACACATTGGCCGACCTTGTTGAACTAGAAATGGTAGACTTTAATGTTATAATGGGTATTGATTGGTTGTCTTCTTTTTATCCCATAGTAGATTACCGAACTAAGAGGGTGCATTTCCATTTTCTAAAAGAAGTAGTCCTTAAATGGAGGGGTAATATTGGGGCGCCAAGAGGTAAATTTATTTCTTATCTTAAGGCAAAGAAAATGATGTCTAAAGGGTACATATGTAATCTAGTGAGAGTGAAAGATATAGATACGGAGCAACCAAATCTTCAATCGGTTCCAGTAGTAAATGAATTTCTAGATGTATTTCCTGAAGATCGTCTAGGTTTGCCTCCAGAATGAGAAGTAGAGTTTGGTATTGATGTGATCCCAGATACTCAACCTATCTCTATTCCTTTGTATAGAATGGATCGAATAGAATTAAGGGAGTTGAAAGAGCAATTGAAAGACTTGCTAGAAAAAGGATTCATAAGGCCTAGTATGTCCTCTTGTGGCGCACCAGTGCTATTTGTACGTAAGAAAGATAGCACGTTAAGAATGTGTATTGACTACCGCCAACTGAATAAGGTGACTATTAAGAACAAATATCCCCTTCCAAGAATTGATGATTTATTTGATTTATTACAGGGTGTTAAGTGTTTCTCAAAGATTGATTTGCGGTCGGGTTACCACCAAGTGAGGGTCAAAGAGAAAGATATACCCAAGACAACTTTTCGAACATGGTATGGTCATTATGAGTTTTTAGTTATGTCATTTGGGTTAACAAATGCTCCAGCAGATTTTATGAATTTTATGAATAGGGTGTTCAAGCCATTCTTAGATGTGTTCATGATAGTATTTAATGATGATATTCTTGTGTATTCAAGATCGAAAGAGGACCATGCTAATCATTTGCAGCAGATGTTACAGGTTCTTCGTGATCATAAGTTATATGCAAAGTTCTCTGAATGTGAGTTTTGGTTAAAATCTATAGCATTCTTGGGCCATATTGTATCTAATGAAGGAATAAGGGTTGATACTCAAAAGATAGAAGTCGTGAAGGACTGGCCAAGACTAACAACACCTACGGAGGTTCGTAGTTTCCTTGGGTTGGCAGGTTATTATAGAAGGTTTTTTGAAGGGTTTTCTTCTATTTCTGCACCTTTAACAAAGTTAACTCACAAAGCAACCAAGTTTCAACGGAATGACACATGTGAAAGGAGTTTCCAAGAGCTGAAGAATAAGTTGACTTCTACACCCGTATTGGTACTTTCAGAGGGTACAGAAGGGTATATGGTGTATTATGATGCTTTAGGAGTTGGCTTAGGATTTGTATTTATGCAGCATGGTAAAGTAATAGCTTATTCCTCGGGACAATTAAGGTCATATGAGAAAAATTATCCAACACATGATCTTGAGTTAACAGCGGTTGTATTTGCTTTAAAGATATGGCACCACTACTCGTATGGGGTTCATGTTGACATATATACCGACCATAAGAGTTTGAAGTATATATTTAAGCAGAGGGACCTAAATTTGAGGCAGCGGAGGTGGCTTGAACTATTAAAAGATTATGATATTGATATTTTGTATGATCCGGGGAAAGCAAATGTAGTAGTTGATGCGTTAAGTCGTAAGGCAATGGAGAGCACTTATGGATAGTCCACAGAAAGACAAGGGATGACTAAAGATCTATATCAACTAGCTAGCTTGGGAGTTCGCCTTCTTGAATCTCAAGACGAAGGACTTATTGTGCAAAATGCGGCAGAATCTTCATTAGTAGGTGAGATGAAAAAAAAGCAGTATGCGGACCCTATTTTATTACAGCTTAAGAAGAATGTACAACAAGGTATGAAAAAGGCATTTGAGCTTACGCAAAAGGGAATACTTCGGTGCCAAAACAGATTGTGTATACCTAATGTAGATGGGCTAAGAAAGAGGATTATGATGGAAGCTCATCATTCAAGGTACTCCATCCATCCGGGATCAACTAAAATGTATCATGATTTGAAAGGAGTGTATTGGTGGGGTGACATGAAGAAGAACATTGCAAAATTTAGAGCCCAATGTCCAAGTTGTCAATAAGTTAAAGTAGAGCACCTAAAACCCAAAGGTTATATGCAACGTATGGATCTTCCAATTTGGAAGTGGGACATGATCAACATGGATTTTGTCACTAGTTTGCCTCGCACAATTCGAAAGTTTGATTCCATATGGGTAATAGTTGATAGACTTACCAAATCATCATATTTCCTGCCAGTTAAGACCACTTATACAGCTGAAGAGTATGTAAAATTGTATATTAAAGAGAGAGTTCGGCTACACGGAGTCCCAATCTCTATTATATCTGATAGGGGAGCTCAATTTAGTGCAAACTTTTAGAAGTTATTTCAGAAGAGTTTGGGAACACAAGTGAATTTAAGTACAACTTTTTATCCTCAAACGGACGGACAAGCAGAACGTACCATTCAAACACTTGAAGATATGCTGCGAGCTTGTGTATTGGACTTCAAAGGTAGTTGGGATGATCATTTGTTGCTTATTGAGTTACCTACAATAATAACTATCATTCAAGTATCAAAATGACGCCTTGTGAAGCTTTATATGGAAGGAAGTGTCGATCACCAATTGGATGGTTTGAAGCGGGTGAAACTGCCTTATTTGGGCCAGATCTTGTTCATCAAGCTATGGAAAAAGTTAAGGTGATACAAAAGAGGCTAGAAATAGCTCAAAGTCGACACAAATCATATGCAGATATTAGAAGAAGTGGTCTAGAATTTGCTATAGGAGATTGGGTATTCTTAAAGGTATCACCAATGAAAGGGGTAATAACGTTTGGTAAAAAGGGAAAACTAAGTCCATATTATATAGGGCCATATAAGATTATTCAAAGGCTTGTCCAAGTCGCATATGAGTTAGATCTACCTTAAGAGCTCTCAACAGTTCATCTGGTGTTTCACGTCTCAATGCTCCGGAAGTGCATAGGAGATCCATCTTGTATTACTCCTACTGAAGATATACAAGTTGTGGAAGATCCCACTTAAGAAGAAGTAACCATTGCTATTCTTGATCAACAAGTTAAGAAGTTAAGAAATAAAGAAGTAGCTTCCGTAAAGGTACTTTGGAGGAACCAGCAAGTAGAAGAGATCACGTGGGAAGCTGAGGAAGCAATAAAATCTAAGTACCCTCATTTATTCGAATCTGAAAAGAAAGTCCAAGATGATGAATTGGAGCAATAATAAGTAAGTATATATATATATATATATAAATATTATACTGTAACAGAAAGATTAAACTTAGGTTTGAACTTGTTTAGGTTGGATAATCATTCTAACATTCGAGGACGAATGTTCCTAGGGGGGCGGAGGATGTAACACCCCGTATATTACGTGTACTAGTTCTACTTATATATCACTTGATATAGCCTTATGGTATGGGTAATGGACTCAGTTTCCTATATGACTAGCGCCGGTAAGATGGGTTAGAAAGAACTGCCCGTATATTTTAATGTGAAATAACTAAGTTAACGTCGATGCATCTATTTAAACTTGGGATCGTGAGTAGGTATTTGAAACTAAAGTTTAAAGTGACCAAGTGTACATAAGTTGTAGGTTAAATTAAAGGGATTAAGAAATAAAAATGGAATTAACTATTGAGGTGCTTGCTTGACTTAATTAAGCTAGTAGGTGAATCACCTACTTGAGATATATGGACCAAGTTAATGGACGTAAGGTTATGGATAAGATTTGGGCCAAGTTAAATGTGACAAAGAGGTGTATTACCGACTTGAGTTAGTGGATCAAATTAAGGCCTATATTAATAGACTCTTTTTAGGCCCAAACTAAGTAAAATAAAAGGAGAAGAGAATGGACAGCCCAACCCCATAAATCAGTCCCAAAAGCCCAATAAATAAAGGCCCATTTCAGAAATAAATAAAGTAAGTAGGTGCATCACCTACTTTGACCTTTTGAGCAGCTTGAACTCCTTAAGTAGGTGCACCACCTACTTGGACCAACTTGACCAATTTGTGGTCCAAATTTCAGCAAAAGAGGCAGCCAAAAATAGGGCATTTATAAGACCAAGTTGCTGGTCATTTCCTTCATTATTAAGTTATAAAAGTTAGATTTTCTCTCTCAAGTTATCTCTCTTTCTCTCAAGGCTTAGTACAGCCACCTCAATTTTCTCCTAGGGTTCTTGAAGGTACCCTCACCTTTGCTAGCTAAGGTAAGTGAAAATACTTATGGATTTAACTTGATTCTTCTATTGGAAACTAGGAAATCATGTTGGTTATGCTTAAAAGTATGGGACTGCCTTTCCTCCATGTTAACTTCCCCATGTCCCTTGGTTATTAAGAGGCCTTATTTTTTTGTTGGTTAACTTTGAAGGATAATTCAATTTCTTGAAAGAAGTGCAAATTTAGTGGATAAATTTCAGAAATTAAGGTAAAGCTACTGCCCATTTTTGCCCTTTTCTATATACATGTTTTGGTAGAGAATTGTGTATATATTGTTGTTAAGAATGCAAGGGATAATGAGTTCAATATTAGGTTGCTATAATAAAGGATTTTGGGACTATTTTAGGGGCTGTTTTTTGTCTATATTTGAGGACAGCTTGGTTGATCTGAAAAAAGGGATGTGTGTTGTTGGTGTTGACATATAAAAGGAGGGTTTAATGATACACCACTTAATTAGATGTTGTATAAGCTTGCTAATACTTTGTGGACTATTTTGTACATGTTATAAAACCAAATGAGTCTCCGAGAATCTTATATGAATCTGTGTATTGTACAAATGTAATTAGAGGAGAAGGGGTTGAAAGAACACCCTTGATTTGGTGAATTATGGGTGTGCTACCCGGCTACTATTTTGAGTGAAGTTGAATAGCCCGAATTTGCTAATTAATTACTAATACTAGTTTTACCATGTAATTCATTGTAGGTAAGTAATCTGAAAGGAAAGAGGTTAATTTGGGGTAATACCAGAGTTATACAACACGGTATGTAAGGCTACTCTATTTGGTATTCTTTGTCATGAAATCCAACCCTTGTGTTACAACGTGAGCTTCCAAAGTTCTCCCATGGAAAATGATACATAATGGCAGTGTATGATCTCTCATGTAGCTAACAACATTGCTCCCACTCCCTAATGTGTTGAAATACCTCAATATATGCTTATTACCTAGTTTGAATGTCTACATTCAATAGCAAGCTTCATGAGTTCTCCTTTTAGTCAAATAAAATCCATGTGTTATTTTAATTCCTAAGCATTTCATTTGTGTATAAACTTTTCCCTATCTCATTGTTACTGCATCAAGTGTTTATTCATGCATCTTTTACTGGTGGACTATTGTCCCAAAGCTCAATAATGTCATGACCGCCAAAGTAACAATCACAATGGTAATAGACTAAGAAAAAAAAATCTGGTTATGTACGGGTGACAGCTCAGGGGCGTAAGCCTAGCATGGGCCGATCCCAATCCATTAATATACGGGTGGAAGCTCAGGGGTTCCTAGCATGGTCCGATCCCAATCCATTAATATATGGGTGGCCGCTCAGGGGTGTAAGCCTAGCATGGGCCGATCCCAACTTGCGTATTTACCACTGATCAGTTGGTCATTTGTATCACATGGCTTATAAAGATTATAAAGTAAGAATGGTAAAGTGAAGAAAATAATGTAATAGACATGATTCCACAGATATAGGTAAAGGTGGTCTATTATGGTTTACACTTGTACTGATTTCATTTGAGATCTCACTTTACATATTAGTTACTCTTTGCCTTACATATTCAGTACATTCTTTCATATTGATGTCCCTCACGGGGGAACCTACATTTCATGTTGCAGGCACAGGTACTTCAGCTAGTAGACCCCTCCAGTAGGAGCACAGGACATCCAGCGGTTATTGGTGAGCTCCAGGTTGATTCGGGGATTCCGAGTCTGTTATATATGTTTTGGTATTGTATAGTAGCTAAGTGTAAGGCGGGGATTGTCCCGACCTTAACTAAGTTTATATCTCTTAGAGGCTTTGTAGATGGTAAAGTGAAGTGCGGTTGTGCCTTGTCGTCCAGTCATTGTGGCCCCAACGGTCAAGTCATGTATGTATGGTTTTGGGCTTGACTATGTGGTTTATTTTCATTAAAGCTTAATATCCATATTTGGCAGCATCTTTAAATGTTCATGGCAACGCATGGTAAGTACAAGGTTATGGGTTGGTGCTCTCGGGCCTTTACGACTGCAGGTACCTGTCCGCTCCAATAGGATTTGAGGTGTGACAAAAGACTCCAAACTCAAAGAATTAATACTAATAATCATGGAATGTTTAACGGATTTCATTAAGAGATAAAGAACTACACTTAAAGATTTTGACTTTGCAAACCCTAACTTGATTTATGGCTTAAATTAAAATTAAGCTTTATTGTGGGGAAGAACAGGATTTCCACACTGAAGGCTTAGTCTTACATACCTAAATAACTCCAAAGTGTTGAAGGAAGAACTCCAAGAATTTAGTTCATAAAACCTTGGTTGGTTTTCTTGAAAATTCTCAGATTATGCTGTAGGATTTCATTAATAATCTATAATAGAATGATTAAAATAGTTATAATTATTTAGAATTTCTTGATAGAAACTTTCCTTAGGGTTGGAGGATGAGGAAGAGGAGAGAAAATCAATCCTAGGCTTGAAATAGATACCAAAAGAATAAATTTTTTGGAAGGGAAATGACTTAAATACAAATTATCATCGGGGCCCTACGTGGACCGCACACTGGGATATGCGGCCGTGCATTTATCTACAAAAAGGCTTCCAGTAGATTGTAACAAAGTTTCCTCATGGAAAGAAAATGTGCGGTTCGCACAACGCAAAGTGTGGCTGCATATGGGAATCACATTGCTTCTAATGAGTCGGTCAACTTGTTACCTTTTGGTAAAATAATCATTATTTTTTACTTTGGTCTCAGACTAATGAATGGTTGGTAGCATTGGGAAGAAGACTCAAAGAACTTTAATTTGGTGGGTAATGGGCCACGTAACTCTTTATATTCTAGGAGGAGTTATTATTTGAAGTTGACCCATGTAAGAGCTTATACGAAAACTTAATTGGTAGGAAGACTCTTTAAATTTGTGCTAGAGGTTTCTTATGATCATAATTCGTATCCAAAACAATTACCACACTTGAGAATTGATCTTAACACTTATGTACAATTAGGAATCATCGAGTTTGGGCCTATACACATACGAAGAATGGTTCAGATCTTAGCTTAGAATTTACGGGGTGTTATCATATCTCCCTCTTGGGATCATTCATCCTCGAATGATGGCTAAGGCTAGATTGAAATACGCATAAGCCAAACTAATCCTCATTATCCTTGGATACCTGAAATTATACTACTAACATGAGTAGACTGTAATAAACTGTCACGCCCCAAATCCCATTGAGGCGGATTGGTACCCATAGCCGATAAGGCCCAAGAGAACCAAGCTTTGCGTATATGCATTCATATGCATGACATAAGAAATACCACTATCATGTACGAGCATAAAAGGCTAAAAATAGAAATCGTGGAACATGTGATATACATACATATGTGAAACTTGGCCGTCGAGGCTATCAAGTCAAAAACGACATGTATCTCTTACATTCATACACCCACATACGTCTACAAAAGCCTCTAACAGATGAATTTACAAGACCAACTAAAACTCGGGACAAGTCCCCACTTTATACAACATATACAATACCAAAACACATGTACAACTGTGACTCGTAAAAGCCCCGAACTAACTAGAGCTCACTAATGATCCGCATATAGCTGGCAACCTACTGTGGAGGCCTACTAGCACCTGCGCTTGCAGCAAGTAAGGTAAGTCCCACAAGGGACGTCAGTACGAATAATGTACTGAGTATGTAAGGCTCATAAGAAACTGAATGATATGTAAATACGTCAATGAACTCAAATACAAGTGAATACTTATTATGGATAAGTTAACATTCTGTATGTTGGAAACCATGTACATTGTTTTCATTACTTTCTTTGCTTCTTTACTTCTATGCTTATTCATCATCACTTGTGTAACTATGTACCCGGGCCCCGACTGATCAGTGGGTCTTTACATAACATAACGTTATGTTGGGATCGACTCGATCTAGGCTTATGACTCTAGAGCTACCACCCATGAGTCAATATATCAGGCTCGGCTCGAGCTAGGTTATTACCTCTAGAGTTGCCACCCATAAATCAACATATCAGGTTCGGCTCGAGATAGGTTATCACCTCTAGAGCTACCCCCTGTCAGGTTTGATCCGAGCTAGGCTTATGCCTCTAGGACTGCCCCCTGATCCAATAATCTTGGGATCGGCTTGAGCTAGGCATTTCGCCCCCAAAGCTACCACCCATACTCAATCATTAACCACATATGTGCATTACTTTATTCTTTACTTTTGATATTGATACAATGATAGTCATAACATTATAGGAAACATAACATTATTGGAACCATTGGAACAATAATCAATGAATAAGAGACATATGTATAAATACTATTGGAACTTTGGAAAACAACATTATTGGGCCTTTGGGACATTAGTCAATGACCATGAGACATGTGAATCACAATTGATCAATGAGTAGGAAACATGTGATAATAACAATTGGTAACCGGATATAGGATACCTTAGGACATTTTGGAATGAACTAGTACAACATCAATGTGAATACTAGGAGCTGCAGAAGGATACGAAAAGGGTAACCTTACATACCTTTACTTCCAAGTACGAATACACAATCCTATATATGAACACAATAGTCCAGCTCCTTCCTTAAATTTTATTCTACAATACAAATACATAACGGAGTTTACTTTAACCATCAACTACCTTACAAATGCATATGACGACAATGAGTTGCATGTTTGCCTTTAAAATGTCATTTCCTTCTCTACAATACCATTTACGGCATTGCCATACCAACAATACCCCAATCATGCCATACATTGACCACAACATCATATACCAATAGCATTTCACAACAAAATTTCTCCTTTACACTTTCTCATTCACACTATATCACAATTAATCCTTCAAGTCACCTTAATACACCTCATAGCAACATATCGGCCAAAATCCCATAATTTACACTTATATAAAAATAACAAGTTTAGTAACATAATCATACCATACATGTTGATATCCATCCATACCATTCTCTTTCATCAAAACCACAAGTCATCTTTCAAGTTTAAATCCCATGGATAACACATCTTTTAGCAAAAAGCAAAAATGAATTATTTACACTTTTAGACATAATCATCATGATCTATATACTCTCCCATGCATATAATATATTAATCCATAAGAATAATCACTTACCCAAACTTGTAAAATGATGATCTTGCCCAAAGCAGTGCCTTAGGGTTCTTAGGGTTTGAGAGAAATATTTGAGAAAATATCTAAAGAGGCATGAGAGTTCCAATGAATTAAAAATCTGATTTTGGGGCCTTTATATAGTGCTCAAGTCATCCTTAGCCATTTTCTTGCATTAAATGCAATATTGGCTTGGTCAAATGGAAGAATGGGTCACTTTTCTCCTTGGGCCCATGCATTTTGGCTTTATTTTGGGCCTCAAATTGGGCCTAATAACCCATGTCATCTTAACCCACAAAATGTAATGTACAATCCACCATATGTCTCATGTTCAAATAATTCTATAAATTTCTCGATAACATTCACTTACGAGATTCCCATTCGTAGCCTCAATCGCAAAACTAGAAATTCTAGTCGCTCATGGCTTACTTGAACATAATTTGTTAAAACACTTGTGACGAAGAAATAACCCCAACTCGGATGCTAAAAGCTCTTAATAATAGTCCTACTATGATGGAGTAATGATACCATGACTTAAAGGTCTTATACGCATCATAATAGTCGAAGAAAAATTTTGGCGAAAACCATCCCGGCACGCCGCTTGGCGCTCCCCTTTGCTGCCTGTGAACTGAAAATTTCAGCCCAGAGCGGCCTGGTACGCTGCCTAGTGCACCCCAGGGCTGCCTGTGCCAAAACAAATTCGGCCAGAAGCGGCGCGGCACGCCCCTGGGCGCGCGCCCCACACCCAAAATGTGATTTTTTTCCGTTCTTCGACTTTTCTTTGCGGATTTGGTTAAATCCTTCAAGTTCAAGTATTTTGCTTACCTCCTAACCTTAATAACCATAGCTTGGAAGTCCTCCAAGCCTCATTTTTCACCCCATAATTTCTCCACGAAGTCACAAACACCTACGACTAAGGTCTAATCACACATATTAGGCCCAATATCAAATGTTTCATCAATGACAATATAAAACACATACTCATGGCATCTCGACACCTAAGTACACATTGTGCAAAGTCATCAAGTAGGTTCAGGAAGGTACGGGGTGTTACATTCTTCCCCCCCTTAGAAACATTCGTCCTCGAATGTTAACAATATCGCTTCAATTACAATAAATTCATCTCTATATTAGCATACATATACATAAACACTTAAGGCTCATGGATACTTACTTTTATCGCTCCACTTCCGCACTTTGAACTTTTTCGTCCATTTGAAATAGATGGGGGTACTTGGATTTCATCATTTCTTCAGCTTCCCATGTGATCTCCTCTACTTGCTGATTTCTCCAAAGGACTTTTACGGAAGCTATGTCTTTTTTCCTCAACCTCTTTACTTGTCGATCTAGAATAGAAATGGGTACCTCTTCATATGTAAGATCCTCCGTATCTTGGACATCCTCAATGGGAACAATACGAGATGGATCTCATATCCACTTTTGAAGCATCGAAACATGAAACACTGGATGGACTGAGGAGAGTTCTTGGGGTAGTGCCAACTCATACGCAACTTGCCCAAATCTTCTAATAATTTTATATGGGCCTATATAACGTGGACTCAATTTTCCTTTCTTTTCGAACTGCATCACCCCTTTCATCGGTGACACCTTTAAAAATACCCAATCACCTATGGCGAATTCAAGCCCTCTCCTTCTAACATCAGCATATGACTTGTAGCGCCTTTGGGCCAATTGTAACTGCTGTTGGATCACTTTAACTTTCTCCATAGCCTGATGAACAAGATCTGGCCCAAGTAAAGCAGTTTCACCCGCTTCAAACAATCCAATTGGTGATCTATATTTCCTTCCGTACAAAGCTTCATAAGGTGCCATTTTAATACTTGAATGATAGCTATTGTTGTAAGCAAATTCAATAAGAGGCAAATGGTCATGTCAACTGCCTTGAAAATCTAACGTGCAAGCTCGTAGCATATCTTCAAGTGTTTGGATAGTACATTTCGCTGGTCCATCTGTCTGAGGATGGAAAGCCATACTCAAGTTCACCTGTGTACCAAACTCTGCTGAAAAGATCTCCAAAATTGCGCAGTAAACTGAGCTCCCCTGTCTGATATAATGGAGATCGAAATACCATGTAACCTCAATATTTCTTTAACATACAATCTTGCATAATCCTCAGTTGTATAGGTGGTCTTGACTGGTAGAAAATGCGTTGATTTGGTAAGCCTGTCAACTATGACCCATATAGAATCAAATTTCCGCAATGTACGAGGCAAACCTGTGATGAAGTCCATATTAATAATATCCTATTTCCAGACTGGAAGATTGATACATTGCATGTAACCTCCTGGTTTCTGATGCTCTACTTTCACTTGTTGACAATTCGGGCATTGAGCGACAAATTCTGCAATGTCCTTCTTCATATTTCCCCACCAATACACTTCTTTTAAATTGTGGTACATTTTAGTAGCACCCGGATGGATAGAATATCGCGAGTGATGCGCCTCTGTCATGATTCGTTTCCTCAGCTCATCAACATCCGGTACACATAATCTTCCTTGACAATGAAGTACCCCTTCTTGTGTAAGATCGAAGGCCGCAGTCAACCCTATTGTACATTCTCTTTCAGCTACAATAACATAGAATCCGCAAACTACTTTTTTTTTACTTCAGCTATTAAGGAGGACTCCGCTGCATTTTGCATAATAACTCCATCATCTAAGGATTCGAGAAGACGAACACCCAAGCTGGCTAATTGATGTAGATCTTTGATTATCTTTGCTTTTTAGTCAACTGGCCACTAGTGCTTTCTACTGCCTTACGGCTCAATGCATCTGCTACCACATTTGCTTTGCCTGGATGATAGAGAATATCAATATCATAGTCTTTTAAGAGCTCTAACCACCTTCGTTGCCTCAAATTGAGTTCCTTCTGCTTAAAGATATATTGCAAACTTTTATGATCAGTATAGATATCAACATGAACTCCATACATATGATGACGCCATATCTTTAAACCAAAAACCACCGCTTCTAATTCAAGATCATGTGTAGGATAATTTTTCTTATGTGGCCGCAACTGTCGTGAGGCATATGCTATGAAATTATCGTGCTGCATCAATACACATCCGAGGCCAATCCCGGAAGCATCACAATACATTGCATAACCTTTGGTGCCTTCGGGAAGTACTAAAACTGGTGTGGAGGTTAATTTATCTTTCAACTTTTGGAAGCTTTTCTCACACGCATCATTCCACTGAAATTTAAATGACTTATGTGTAAGCTTTGTTAACGGTGCAGCAATAGAGGAAAAACCTTCCACAAATCTTCGGTAATAACCTTCCAGTATAAGAAAACTTTGAATCTCTGTGGGTGTCGTAGGTCTTGGCTAATTTTTCACTGCTTCAATCTTCTGTGTATCAACCTATATCCCTTCATCTGACACAGTGTGACCCAAGAATGCGACGGATTTTAACCAAAACTCACACTTGGAGAACTTTGCATACAACTTACGCTCACGGAGAATCTGTAACACCTGTTGTAAGTGATTAGCATGGTCCTCTAGTGATCTTGAATAAACTAGGATGTCATTTATAAATACAGTCACTAACACATCTAGAAATGACTTAAACACCCTATTCATCAAATCCATGAACACAACCGGTGCATTTGTTAGTCCAAATGACATAACTAAAAATTCATAATGGCCATACCATGTTCGGAATGCTGTCTTGGGTACATCTTCTTCTCAAACTCTGACTTGATGGTAACCCGACCTCAAGTCAATCTTTGAAAAACACTTGGCACCTTGTAACTGATCAAACAAATCATCAATTCGAGGGAGGGGATATTTGTTCTTGATCGTTACCTTATTCAATTGCCGATAGTCGATGCACATTCTCAATGTGCCATCTTTCTTTTGTACAAATAATACCGGTGCACCCCACGGGGACATACTAGGCCTGATGAATCCCTTGTCCAGCAAATCTTTCAACTGCTCCTTCAATTCACGCAATTCTGCTGGAGCCATTCTATATGGAGGAATAGAGATAGGATGAGTGTCTGGAATCACTTCAATGTCAAACTCTACTTCCCGTTCTGGGGGTAAGCCTGGAAGATCCTCTGGAAATACATATACAAATTCATTGACCACTGGAACCGACTGCGTAGTTAGTGGTTCCACATCATTATCTTTCACTCGTACTAAGTGACATATGTACCCCTTGGCAATCATTTTCCTTGCTTTCAAATAGGAAATAAATCTTCCTCTTGGTGCCCCCACATTACCCTGCCATTCAAGAACACTTTCCTGTGGGAAACAAAAATGCACCTTCATGGCCCGGCAATCTACCGTGGCATAACAAGAAGCCAACCAATCCATCCCCATTATCACATCAAAATCCACCATGTCTAGTTCGATGAGGTCGGCCAATGTATCATGTCCACACACAGTTACCACACAATTACGATATATTTTTTTGCAACAATATATTCACCAACCGGTGTAGACACTTCAATTGACTTAATTAATAATTCTGGTGCCTTTACAAATTTTGTAGCAATCAATGGAGTAACATAGGACAATGTAGAACCCGGGTCAATCGGTGCATATACATTATATGAAAATATGGATAATGTACCTGTGACGACATCAGGAGAAGCCTCCAAATTTTGTCGGTCCACCAGAGTATAAGTGCGATTCTAGACCCCACAAGTACTGGTTGATCCTCTGGCACCTCTACCACGACCAACAGATTGCACACCTCGGCCTAAAAAAGGAACCGATGATGATGACGCAACAGTCGATCCTGACGGTCGTGCTATACCACCCATGCTACTCTGGGGACACTCTTTCATCATGTGCCCGTCATACCGCACCAAAAGAAAGCATTTGTCCCCAATCGGTATGTACCTGCATGAATGCTTTCGCAGTGCTGACACTGCTGACGAGGAAATCCTGCTGACTGTGATCCGTGAACTCCACTACTCTGCCCAGATTGACCACCTTTAGACCCTCAGAATTGAGAGTGAGCACCTGCTGTGGAATAAGAGAATGATGGTCTAGGCGGTCTAGGAAACATCCAAGGCCTAGATCCTCCTTGGGACATCATAGATTGTACCATAGGTCTAGCCCTTTTGGACTGTCCTCGGTTAGATTCATGTACCCTTCTTCTCTGTCTTTGATCTTCCATTTTCTGGGCGAAGGCTTGTATTCTAGCTATGTCCATATCCTTATTCAAGGAAGCAATGGTGCAATCCCTTACCAAATATGGCTCTAATCTGTCCACGTATCGATGGACTCTGTATGTCATTGTAGCTACCATATTTGGAGCATATCGAGCCAAGGAATTATATTGCAAACTGTATTCTCTAACGCTCAAATTTCCCTGACGGAGATTTAGAAACTGATCTGCACGTGCCTCCCGAATCTCATATGGGAGGTAATGATCAAGGAATGTTGCTTTAAATTCTTCCCAATTTGGTGGCATTGCACCGATACCACGAGACTTCTTCCAATCTTCATACCACAATATTGCTTCACCTTTCAATCTATAGGCCGCGAGTTCAACTGTTTCAACACCAGTCACGTGCATAACTTCTAGATCCCTCTGGATTTGATCCACGAAGTCCTGTGGATCTTCTTTTGGATCCGACCCAGTGAATATAGGAGGGTCCAGTTTCAAAAAATCCTGTGTTCTGCGACTCGCCACTCTAGCCACATCATCCTCATTTGTCGTTGGACCAGCTCGTCCTTGACTTTGTGCCGCCACTAACTGAGTTAACATATTTACTGCATTTCTTAGATCCTGATCTGTGGCATTCCTTGGTGGTTCTGCGGGTACTTCTCTATCGACTGGCTCTTTCGGAGCTGGAAAAGTAGAAGAAGACAGCGATGAAATTTCAGCATTCCTTGACTATCTTGGTCAGGTGGTAATCTACTCATTCCCTCTCTAGCAGGCATATCTACCAGCTTACCTTTACCTCTACCTCTTCTTGTGATCGGCATTGTTACTATATCAAAGAAAATCAATTCCAATGGTCAGATACAATTCAACTTACAACACTGGCTCTATTGCCCGATCTAGAAATGAAGGAAAGAAACGACTCCTAAATGTCCCGTAGCCTCCTACTTATAAATGTGGTGCACAACACATCGATAAGTAATACTCTACTAAGACACGGCTTTGTAGATACCCTTAGAACGACCTGCTCTGATACCACTTTTGTCACGCCCCAAATCCCATAGAGGCGGATTGGCAGCCGTAGCCGATAAGGCCCGAGAGAACCAAGCTTTGCTTAGATTCATTCATATGCATGACATAAGAAATACCACTATCATGTACGAGCATAAAATGCTAAAAATGAAAATCATGGAACATGTGATATACATACATATGTGAAACTTAGCCGTCGAGGCCATCAAGTCAAAAAAAAAATGTGTGTCTTACATTCATACACCCATATACGTCTACAAAAGCCTATAACAGATGCATTTACAAGACCAACTAAATGTCGAGAAAACTCCCCATTTTATACAACATATACAATACCAAAACACATGTACAACAGTGACTCGGAAAAGCCCCAAACTAACTGGAGCTCACCAATGATCCGCAAATAACTGGCAACCTACTGTGGAGGCCTACTAGCACCTGTGCCTGCAGCAAGTAAGGTAAGTCCCACAAGGGACGTCAGTACGAAGAATGTACTGAGTATGTAAGGCTCATAAGAAACTGTATGATATGTAAATACGTCAATGAACTCAAATACAAGTGAATACTTAATATGGATAAGTTACCATTCTGTATGTTGGAAACCATGTACATTGTTTTCATTACTTTCTTTGCTTCTTTACTTCTATGCTTATTCATCATCACTTGTGTCACTATGTACCCGGGCCCCGACTGATCAATGGGTCTTTACATAATATAACGTTATGTTGGGATCGACTCGAGCTAGGCTTATGACTCTAGAGCTACCACCCATGAGTCAATATATCGGGCTCGGCTCGAGCTAGGTTATTACCTCTAGAGCTGCCACCCACAAATCAACATATCAGGTTTGGCTCGAGCTAGGTTATCACCTCTAGAGCTACCCCCTGTCAGGTTCGATCCGAGCTAGGCTTATGCCTCTAGGACTGTCCCCTGATCCAATAATCTCGGGATCGGCTTGAGCTAGGCATTTCGCCCCCAAAGCTACCACCCATACTCAATCATTAACCACATATGTGCATTACTTTGTTCTTTACTTTTGATATTGATACAATGATAGTCATAACATTATAGGAAACATAACATTATTGGAACCATTGGAACAATAATCAATAAATAAGAGACATATGTATAAATACTATTGGAACTTTGGAAAACAACATTATTGGGCCTTTGGGACATTAGTCAATGACCATAAGACATGTGAATCACAATTGATCAATGAGTAGGAAACATGTGATAATAACAATTGGTAACCGGATATAGGATACCTTAGGACATTTCGGAATGAACTAGTATAACATCAATGTGAATACTAGGAGCTGCAGAAGGATACGAAAAGGGTAACCTTACATACCTTTACTTCCAAGTACGAATACACAATCCTATATATGAACACAATAGTCCAGCTCCTTCCTTAAATTTTATTCTACAATACAAATACATAACGGAGTTTACATTAACCATCAACTACCTTACAAATGCATATGACGACAATGAGTTGCATGTTTGCGTTTAAAATGTCATTTCCTTCTCCACAATACCATTTACGGCATTTTCATACCAACAATACCCCAATCATGCCATACATTGACCATAACATCATATACCAATAGCATTTCACAACAAAGTTTCTCCTTTACACTTTCTCATTCACACTATATCACAATTGATCCATCAAGTCACCTTAATACACCTCATAGCAACATATCGGCCAAAATCCCATAATTTACACTTATAGAAAAATAACAAGTTTAGTAACATAATCATACCATACATGTTGATATCCACCCATACCATGCTCTTTCATCAAAACCACAAGTCATCTTTCAAGTTTAAATCCCATGGATAACACATCTTTTAGCAAAAAGCAAAAATGCATTATTTACACTTTTAGACATAACCATCATGATCTACATACTCTCCCATGCATATAATATATTAATCCATAAGAATAATCACTTACCCAAACTTGTAAAATGATGATCTTGCCCAAAGCAGTGCCTTAGGGTTCTTAGGGCTTGAGAGAAATATTTGAGAAAATATCTAAAGAGGCATGAGAGTTCCAATGAATTAAGAATCTGATTTTGGGGCCTTTATATAGTGCTCAAGTCATCCTTAGCCATTTCCTTGCATTAAATGCAATATTGGCTTGGTCAAATGGAAGAATGAGTCACTTTTCCCCTTAGGCTTATGCATTTTGGCTTTATTTTGGGCCTCAAATTGGGCCCAATAACCCATGTCATCTTAACCCACAAAATGTAATGTATAATCCACCATATTTCTAATGTTCAAATAATTCTATAAATGTCTCGATAACATTCACTTACGAGATTCCCATTCGTAGCCTCAATCGCAAAATTAGAAATTCTAGTCGCTCATGGCTTACTTGAACATAATTTTTTAAAACACTTGTGACGAAGAAATAACCACAAATCGGATGCTAAACGCGCTTAATAATAGTCCTACTATGATGGAGTAATGATACCATGACTTAAAGGTCTTATACGCATCATAATAGTCGAAGAAAAATTTTGGCGTAAACCACCCCGGCACGCCGCTTGGCGCGCCCCTCTGCTGCCTGTGGACTGAAAATTTCAGCCCAGAGCGGCCTGGCATGCTGCCTGGAGCGCCCCAGGGCTGCCTGTGCCAAAACAAATTCGGCCAGAAGCGGCGCGGCACGCCCCTGGGCCGCCCAACACCCAAAATGTGATTTTTTTCCGTTCTTCGACTTTTCTTTGCGGATTTGGTTAAATCCTTCAAGTTCAAGTCTTTTGCTTACGTACTAACCTTAATAACCATTGATTGGAAGTCCTCCAAGCCTCATTTTTCACCCCACAATTTCTCCACGAAGTCACAAACACCTACGACTAAGGTCTAATCACACATATTAGGCCCAATATCAAATGTTTCATCAATGACACTATAAAACACATACTCATGGCATCTCGACACCTAAGTACACATTGTGCAAAGTCATCAAGTAGGGTCGGGAAGGTACGGGGTGTTACATAAACCAAGGGCTATGGTACCTAGTAGAGAGTAAATAAACATGAGTTCTTTTAAGCACGAAAATTACTATATAAAAGACACGAAACATGCGCTTTGGGATCTTATGTGAAGTCCCAACTTAGGATAAGAAGTTCCACATCGGAAAAACACAGAAGAGATATTGGGTAAATAATTAAGCATGTCATACTCCATAGTGACACATTTGAAATTTGTGTGGGTCTAGACCTAGAGCAAATAATATCACTAGCGGGCTGGGCCATTACAAATGGTGTTAGAGTCACTCATGTGTCTGCCTTGTCGATGTAGGCCAGAGTTTAAAATGATTTTAGGTAAATCTCGATAAGGTGGGGAAAATCTCAATCCTGATCTTAGGGAGATCCCATTTGGTAGGGCAAACCTCAGCAAAGACACTGAATCTATAAGAGGGGGTGTATGTGATAGCCCAACATAGGATAAGAAGTCCCATATCAACAAAACACAAGGGAGATATTGGGTATATAAGTAAGAAACCCTTATGTTGCGACCCAGTTATACACGCAAGTGTACGTGATCGTTCAAGTAATAAAGTGGCCCTTTCGAGCCGGATGTCGAACCCACAGGGACTTGTCGTTTAACTATTCACTAGACTAAACTAGTTCTTGATTATTTATTTAAGCGGTGGAATATAGAGATATGATGGTTTTAAAGTATAAAATAACTATGAACTAAACTAACATGATTAACTTGGGGTATAAACAATAGCAAGTTGAATTCCCAGAGTCAAGGCATCCTGAACGTCATCTCGAGCGCATGAATACTAATGGTTTAAGCAAATTGAGTTGTCTATCGTGGTTATTGATCACGAGGTTGATAATATGATTATATTTGTCTCCAAACTATAACCTTCTATTAGAAAGTGGAAACCTAACTACATCGTTGAGCGGGGATAGATATAACCAATTCTAACGCCTTTAAGCTATCTTCCCGTATTTGAACAAGCGCGGTGTATTAGGTACCTCTCGATCCTAACCGCATATAAATCTCTTGGAATCCCTTCCTCGAGTAAAGATCACGCTTTTTATATTCCACGTTCTATCTCTCAATTTCTCTCTCGAGCTCCTCTCAAGACTATAGATTTATTTCAATGGTAATTAAGCATTAAAATAGTAAAATCAAGAATATAAGAATAACCAATAAATCGATAAACTTCAGTAAAAACCAATAATATTCAACTCATGAGATTCATGTTCGTCGCCTCAACCCCAAGAATTAGGGATTTTAGCCACTCATGGCTTGTTTTAACATCATAAATTGATAAAAAAATTATAAAAAAAAAAAAAAAGAATTAACCCTAATTTGGATGCCAAAATCGCCCCAAAATAGTCCAACAAAGATTGAATATTTATGCCCCCTTGATACAATAACCTAAGAGCCCTATTTATAGGCTGGAATTCGGAGAAAAAATTCGGCAAAAAATTTCCCGGCACGCTACAAAACGCGCCTGACACTTAGCCAAATTTATGCCTCTGAAAATTTGTGCAAAAGCGGCCCGGCACGCCCCAAATCTCTCCCCTATGCTGTCCATACAAACAAAATATTGTTCCAAAGCGGCCCGGTACGCCAGTTGGCGCACCAGACCCAAAAATTCCGATTTTCATCATTTTTTCGACCTTTCTTCTTGGATTCAGGTGGATTCTTCAAGTCTAAATCTTTAGCTTGTCTCTTATCTTCAAGATCCTTTTCTCATAGCTTCTCCAAGCCTCGCTTTCCACGCCAAAAATACTCCAAATAGTCGCAAATTCCACCTACAAGGGTCTAATCACATTTATTAGCACAATATCAAATATTCCATCAAAATAATACAAAATATGCACTTATTGCTCTAAAAACTAAGATAAACAAGGGTCAACGTTGGCAATAAAGCGTATAAATACGCCTTAGATCACCACCCCACACTTAAACCTTTGTTCGTCCTAGAACAACAACCATAATCAACTTAAGGTGACTTTATAATTACTACTACAACTAAGACACTCAAGCTATCACTGCAAAGACCACATGAATAGCAAGCTCCGCATTTAGCATGTTATATTACAACTTGAAACACATGAATACTACTTCAAAACTTCCTAGCCTCAAGAATTGACTCTACCAAGTTTTCCAACTCATGCACATTACTCAACAAGTGATTATATAAGTCACCTATCTATCATCAAACATGTTCCCTCACCATAAGAGAGTCACCCACATTCACTCACAGATAAGTAATTTATCACAATAATGGGTGTAAGAATCAAATTCTGCTCATTCTCACAAAGAATTCACATGTCACATAAGATGAACCATAAGCTTTCCCTTAGTGTATTACTCCACTAGTATTAGAATGTCAAATCTCAAGATCAAGTAGGACTTTAAGGGTTCTAATGTAGGCTAAGGGACGGGTAAAAACTATTTGGTCAAGAATAGTGACTATCTTCCCTAAGCACTTTAATACACTACAATTTACATTAAGATCACCTCCAACAAACCTATTTTACACCATTTTTGTCTTCCCAACTCTCTTCTGTTTTTCCTCATCTCTTTAAGCTAGCTTATACATATTAGGCTAGGAGTATTTTCTATCAACACAAGATTCACTTCTTTTGGTCAATTTTTTTTCTTTTCATTACATTACTCCCTACCAACAACACATAAACGTTTTCACACACCAAAAGCTTTTTACTTGGGGCTTCAACTTCACTTTTTCCTTCTTCAATTTTTATACTCCTTAACATCTTAATTTCTCAACTAAAGCGCTTAGGATTTTTGGATCAAATTACAGTTAATTGAAAGAAAAGGATTAAGCTACATATAAGGCTACCAAAGAATAGGCTAAAGGCTCAACAGGGCTAACTAAGATCATGCAAAAAGGGTAGATAAAGTAGGTATAAAATATGGTTATCAAAGAAATGCCTATATCATCTCCTAAACTGAACACCCTTTATTTCGCTTTGCAAGCACACCGGGCAAGTTCTAGACATCAATATGCACATGGAATAACAGAAAAACCTCTCTCACACATGGCACATGTCTAAATCAAGATGGATACCTATAGACTCTCAACCAAGCAATAGCAAGAATTTTTAATTGGGTTGCCATGGTTGTGAGACAATCCCGGAGCCACTCATGAATTTTTAATTGCTGTGCTTGCTCCATTAGCAATTCCTGGCGCACTATGTCTTCTTCATAACAACATTCTTCTACTAGTGTCTCCCTTTCTTCATCAATCCGGGGTTTCTTTGATAAGACTGTAACTTGCTGATCAACACAAGTTTCAGCCCTAGCCTGTAACTTTGTGACTTGGGACTGCATCTTCTCGGTGACTTCTCTTATTTTCTGCATGTCTTCCATTTGTTGTGTCTGTAGCTCCATTACTCTCTTCAGCATATCCATAAAGTGAGTCTCAAATTCTGCCTCATTAGCTCCATTAGCCCTGCCAACATAACAAACAACAGACTGATCATAATAAGGGTTCAGGGGAGGGGAACAATAGTTTGGAAAGTCACCCCAATGGCTATCCTGACCACCACACATGTGACATCTATTCAATTCAAAAGATTGGGCAGGTGCGCACAACCCTCTCTCTGGAACATCATGACAATTACCATCCAAGTGTGGTCCTCCACAAAAACAACAAAAATTTTCATCATTCAATGACCAACTATCCCAGGGTGACATATCAACAAGAGTGGTATAAAAGTAAAATAAAACATTATACAAAAATAGATTATATACAACTCAAACAAATAAAAAGAAAAAGTCCAATCTAGATAAACAATTAAAACTGAAGTCCCCGACAATGGCGCCAAAAAATTTTTACGACCCAGCTATACACGCAAGTGTACGTGATCATTCAAGTAATAAAGTGGCCCTTTCGAGCCGGATGTCAAACCCACAGGGACTTGTCGTTTAACTATTCACTAGACTAAACTAGTTCTTGATTATTTATTTAAGCGGTAGAATATAGAGATATGATGGTTTTAAAGTATAAAATAACTATGAACTAAACTAACATGATTAACTTGGGGTATAAACAATAGCAAGTTGAATTCCCAGGGTCAAGGCATCCTGAACGTCATCTCGAGCGCATGAATACTAATGGTTTAAGCAAACTGAGTTGTCTATCGTGGTTATTGATCACGAGGTTGATAATATGATAATATTTGTCTCCAAACTATAACCTTCTATTAGAAAGTGGAAACCTAACTACATCGTTGAGCGGGGATAGATATAACCAATTCTAACGCCTTTAAGCTATCTTCCCGTATTTGAACAAGCGCGGTGAATTAGGTACTTCTTGGTCCTAACCGCATATAAATATCTTGGAATCCCTTCCTCGAGTAAAGATCACGCTTCTTATATTCCACGTTCAATCTCTCAATTTCTCTCTCGAGCTCCTCTCAAGACTATAGATTTATTTCAATGGTAATTAAGCATTAAAATAGTAAAATCAAGAATATAAGAATAACCAATAAATTGATAAACTTCAGCAAAAACCAATAATATTCAACTCACGAGATTCATGTTCATCTCCTCAACCCCAAGAATTAGGGATTTTAGCCACTCATGGCTTGTTTTAACATCATAAATTGATAAAAAAAATTATAAAATAAAAAAAAAGAATTAACCCTAATTTGGATGCCAAAATCGCCCCAAAATAGACCAACAAAGATTGAATATTTATTCCCCCTTGATACAATAACCTAAGAGCCCTATTTATAGGCTGGAATTTGGAGAAGAAATTTGGCAAAAACTGGCCCGGCACGCTACAAAACGCGCCTGACACTTAGCCAAATTTATGCCTCTGAAAATTTGTGCAAAAGAGGTCCGGCACGCCCCAAGTCGCGCCCCTCTTCTGTCCATACAAACAAAATATTGTTCCAAAGCGGACCGGCATGCGAGTTGGCGCACCAGACCCAAAAATTCCAATTTTCATTCTTTTTTCGACCTTTCTTTGTGAATTCGGGTGGATTGTTCAAGTCCAAATCTTTGGCTTGTCTCTTATCTTCAAGATCCTTTGCTCATAGCTTCTCCAAGCCTCGCTTTCCACGCCAAAAATACTCCAAATAGTCGCAAATTCCACCTACAAGAGTGTAATCACATTTATTATCACAATATCAAATATGTCACGACCCGAATCCCACTCAGGCCGGACTGGCACCCGAAGCCGATATGGCCCAAGAGAACCAATCTTTGCTTGTGGACACTCGTATGCATAACCTCATATGAAGCTTATTCTACTTTATGCAACTATACGGAAACCATAGACATAGAAACATATGCCATAAATATATATTCAAAACTTGGCCGTTGGAGCCATTACGTCGAACTGAACGTACTTATCTTACATTCATATACCCACATAGGTCTACAAAGCCTCTACAGATACATGACTATGACAAACTTAGAGTCGGGACACACCCCGCTCTATACTCATATACAATCTCAAACCAATATGCATAATGACTCGAAAAAGCCCCGGATCAACTGGAGCTCACCAACTATCTGCGGATATCTCGTCGCCTACGGCAAAGTTCTACTAACACCTGTGCCTATAGTTCACGAGTAATTTTATCACACCAATATAATATTTCACTCATTTCATGTATATGCTCATGGTTGTATAAGAAACGTGGCAAAAATCGGCTCGGTACGTCCCCGGGCACCCTTGGGACTTAAGAAAATTTCCAACTTTGAAAAGTGGCCGAAAACAGCCTGGTAAGCCCTTGGGCGCGCCAGCTTTCTGCCTTTGGACTAAAAACTTTAGCCTAGAGTGGCGTGGCATGCCCTCTAGTGTGCCCCACACTTAAAATTTTCGAAAATTTCATTTTTCGACTTTTCTTCGCGGGTTTGGTTAGATACTTCAAGTCTTATTCTTTAACTTACTTCTTACCCTTAATATCTTTTGTTTAGAGGTCCTCTTAGCCTAATTTTGAACCCCACAACTGCTTCACGAAAATCCCAAAACATCTCCTACGCAAGGTTAATCACATGTACAAAGCCAAATTTCAATTTTCTCATCACTAACATTACAAATTACATACTCATGGCATCTCGACACCTAAGTAACCATTGTTCTACGTCGTCACATTGGGTTGGGAAGGTACGTGGTGTTACAAAATATTCCATCAAACTAATACAAAATATGCACTTATTGCTCTAAAAACTAAGATAAACATGGGTCAAAGTTGGCAATAAGGCGTATAAATTCGCCTTAGATCACCTTACTCCCTAATGACTCATTTTAAAGTTGTGTGGGCCTAGGTTCAGAGTAGACAATATCACTAGCGGGATAGACCATTACAATAGGTGAGTAGCTCTTTGGAGAGACATTGAAGCTGATCGTCGCCTAACAACAACAACATCAACAGTCTGAATTACAAATCAACAATGAATCTAAGAAGGCTATCATTAACCTGTAGCAGCAGATGGGGTAATTTTCCATTACACATTATGTGAGACCTCCAAGTGCATTGCAAAGTGATACAGAAAATCCTAAATATGTAATGACAATCATATTCACTACTGAAAAAAGCCTAAAATCGATGGCCAAAAGGGATGAAAAACGTCGATAATTTGGCCAAAAAAGATGAAAAAGCAATGACATTACTTTTGTGATAAAGTACCTCATTGCTTTTTCATTTGTGACGCAGAACATAGCTCAAAACCAACGGAAAGGGATGCAATTTTAACAAATAAGATTTTCAAATAAAGTGACCCTGTCCAGCATCGATTTTTGGAAAATCAAAAAATTTCCAAAAAAGCGGTGGACAAAAGAGTCTTTATCTGTCGCATTATTCTTTAATATGAAGAACAACGCGACAGAGAGCATCAATTTTCTAGAAAAATTATTTTAAAAATCCAAAAAAGTGACGAACAAAAGAGTCCTTGTCCGTCGCTTTTCTGCGTTGTTTGGGGATGCAGAAATCTGTAATTTATGCATTCTACCTGCCAATAAAAATGCATTTCAATATACATCTCAAGCAGTACTAATTGATGCCAAAACAATCAAATAATAATAAAACACACTAAATATCATCAAAATAATCACTAGACACATAAATATAATTACCAAAAGGACCTATAAAGTGTTTCCAAGCTTAAACAAATTTCAAAAAAATCTACAAAGTGTCAAAACATACAAAAGGATAGAAGAATGCCAACCCTAAGGAAATGACGCCACAAACTCCCCATCACTCTCAGTCTCTTCGCTACTTGAAGAGGAACTAGGAGAACTGGATGCACTACGCCAACGAGTCAGGTTAAGTACTTGTTTGTTGGTTTCCTAGACTATGTTGCACATGCTATTATTTCAAGAAACCCATGGTGCCTCGGACTCTGCCAAGGCACGTTTAAGTTGTGCAATCCGCTGTGACATAACAGCAATCTGAACATTGTCAATCGTCTCAGCCTGGCGTGACAATCTAATACCTTGTAGTCCCAATTGGATGCATCACAAATTGTTCCCAGAAACTATACCATAGACTCTCCCCTTTTGTCTTCCCCTACACTCCTCTCTCACCCCCACCCTGGCACTTTCTCGATCCAAATTTAAGTGGCTTTTTTCGGTGTAGGCTAGGTCGGCCGACTCTGGTCTTACTGAGTCTGATTGAACTCAGACAAGTATTATTCATAATCACTCTACATATTGAAAAACAAAAGTTAGAATATATATATATATACATAATAGAGATAAGTTAATACTTTGTATCAAAAAATTTTAAACTTACTGTCACGACTCAAACGTTCATGAGTGGCACCCGCCCTAACCTATGGCAGGAGAACCATACTAGCCTAACCATTACTACCTCAAGTGTTACTTTCACATTCATATTATATCAATTCTCATGTTTTAAACAAATTCAAAAGGTCTTCATTTAATAAAGAATAATTGTCAACGACATTAACATCCATAAAATGAATAGAGTGCGAAAACCTCTATTGATTACAATCCTCAGGACCTGAAGTCACCTTAAAAGAACATCTAAGAATAAACTAAGTCTGAAACCAACATGTTTCACACCCCTATTTTTATCCCTCCAGCTTAAAGAGGTAGTTTGAAAAAAATGAGTTTTTCCAATTAAAGTGGCGTTTTAAAAAGCAATTATTTATTTTACAGAGTCGCCACTTGGAATTGAGTTTTGGTGTTCCAAGTCACCTCATTGAATCCCCAATAAAAAAGAAACTTGACTCTTATAATTATTGGTATGCGAACTAGAAATTCGGATAATGAATTCTGTTGACCGAGGGGAAGGTGTGAGGCACCCCTCGAGTCCCTTGGTTTTAGCGCGGTCACTTTATTGACTTATGTTTGGCTTAAATCAATTTTTGGATAAACTGTGTTTGACTAATTCCTTGATTTAAATAATTTTGGGATAAACTGTGTTTGAATAATTCCTTGATTTACATGAGGAAAATGTGTAGAACTGTGATTTATATTTTTTGGATGAGAAGCGTAGCCACACACAAAGCCTTTTAATTATAGGATTTGATCAAGGAGTATAACCGCACACATGATCAAACTCAATATATTTATTTAGTTACAATTAATCTAATCAAAAGTATTGATGTAGGCCTAGCAAATCACTCAAATCCTTAGGCGTATTATTTCTGAAGTTTTGTAAAAGAAATCACACTTGGCTTGTTTTGTTGTGTCATCACTATATTATAACAAGCTTTAGATTTTAACTTAACATATGTTGTCCGGTTTAATGATGAATTTTCACTGGGTGTACTTGATAGAACTATAAAAGTTTTATTTCATGATAACTAAAGAAAGCGAGCATTAATTCCTAATTTCACTGGAATATTAAAGACAAATCATATAGTTCTATTTAACAAGTAATTGATCAATGTTTGCTTAACATGTATTACTCTGTGTTGGGGTATGTTATAAAACAAAGAAGTTGAGCATGCAATCTACACAAAAGTAAAATTTAAATATCACTTTTGCATTTGAAATGTGGGATTTAACAGTACGTGTGCGTAATGTGGTGCAATTTACTTGGTATTTTAACCCATTACTGTGTAATAATATAGGGCAGAAATTTGAAGTACCATCACTACTCATTACTTACAAGAAACATATCTAGAAAGTTGACGTCTTATATGTTTAACCATATAAAGATTTGAATTATACTTTTAATATTATACCGTCAAAGTTAAAACATACACGAACTCATAACATTATATTGGAATCAATCTCATGTGTTATGAAATTAAACTACACAACGGAAGATTGAGGGTTACCTTATAAAAAAATTAATTCATGACAAGAACACGGCTACAATCTATTGATATCCAAATTTAATAATGGCTAACATTCAAGAACCACGAATTCAGATCCGCAGACGAAAACCTCAAACTTTGATTGCTTTCTTTCTCGTTCTCTCTCTGTTTTCTCTTTACTTTTCTGGGGGGGGGGGGGGGGTTTCGTGTTGGTGAGTATAATTTTTGGGTGTGTGTAGTAGTGAACAGGTAAGTGCAATTATGTGTGTGATTGCTGGAAGGGTTACGATAGTGGAGGATGCTTTTTGTGTCTGTAGGTGTTGTATATGTATTGTGTTGTATGATGTATATGTTCTTTTTTTGTGCAGGTGTGTGTTTGTGTTTATATAACGGTATGCATGTGTGTGTGTGTCGTGTGTTGTGTCTTGTGTGAGTGTGCTGAATATGAGGGGTGTGAGGTAGTTGAGAGATGTGGGCAAGTTACGGGAAGTTAAGGTGATTAGTGGATAGGTTAAGGGGGAGTTTAGGATATTGTGGGGTGCTGGGTAGTTTAGGTTAAGATTCTTTTTTTCTATTTTGTTTTAAAAATATAATGATAAAATATTAGCTAATTATTTTATATTTTAAAATATGTAAAAGTTAAAAGGCTAGTAAAAATATATGGAATTAAGAAAACCACAAAAATTACTTGCTTATTTATTAAAACCTAAATTAAAAGAAATTATAGTTTTTGAAAGTTTTCATTTTTTTTTTTTTGAAAAAATAAAATCATAACTTATATAAAAATGTGACTCTATTTTTTGTAGTTTTCAAATCTTTTAAAACAAACTTAGTAAAAATAGGATAAAATCAAAATATCTAATTTAGACCTACAAGAAATATTTAAACACTAAAATGGTGTAAAACCTTAGGCTTGGTCAAAAATTAAGTGTTTACAGAATGCCCCTCTTTGCTTGGGAACATGAACAGTTTTCAAGCAAAGAAGTAAACAACATGGCTAATTTTTGACCTAACCATTTATTCAAAAGTATAAAAATAAATAATAGGAAAGAGGTATGATTGAGCCCTGGTTTTGAGCAGCCTACATATCTCGGGTTATAAGAGAATCAAGTTACTTGTAGTTCAAGTGGGTGTAGGGATGAAAGGATGAGTTAGAGAGTCGAGTGAGGTCCCGTCGAGGTTCCGGTCGGTAGTTCTTGTTATTAAAAAAGAAAAAATAAAAGATCTTATCTACTCTACTTGTCTTAATTCTATTCCTTCGGATCTTTCTTTTGGATCTTCAGTTATCGCTTCACCTTCTTCTGGTGGGTACCTTGATCTCAAAATTTGATCTTGAAGTTAGGGTTTGAGATTTGAACTTGAAACTTGGAATTAATGAGTCGTTGACGTTCCTCCAAAGGACAACTCATAGAATATTCTTGGATGCTTGTTTTCTTGATCAGAGGCTAAGAAGATGACTGTGGAGATGTTGGGTCATTGTATGTGTCAAAGCTAACACTAACTGTCTTCGAGATTGAAAATTCTTCTCTACTCTAACTGGAGATGGAATTCTATTTTTGGGCATCAAATTTGTGCTTTGAAAAAAAACCTGCAAGCCATCAACGACAAATAAAACAAAGACGAACAAATTTTTATGCCCCAGTTTGCACTAAAAAAAATTTGTGAGTTATTAGCAACTCTAAACTAGGAAAACAAAACTCAAACTAGGAAGTGTTTATCTTAGGAGAGAAAAAGATAACGGCCTCAGACTAAGATGTGTTTATCCTAGGAGAAAAGAAAAATAAAGGTCTCAGACTAGGAAGCATTTATCCTAGTAGAAAAAGAAAAATAACAGTATCAGACTAGAAAGTGAAATCCTAGGAGAAAAATAAAAAAACTATCTCAGACTAAAAAGTATTTATTCTAGGAGATATATGCAAAATAAGTGTCTGCTACTAGAAACATTTATTCTAGGAGACTAATGTGAAATAACTGTCCGCTACTAGAAAATGTTTATACTAGGATACAAATGCAAAATAAATGTCTGTTACTAGAAAATGTTTATCCTAGGAGAAAAATGCGAAATAAGGGCCTGCTACTAGAAAATGCTTATCCTAGGAGATGAATACAAAATAACTGTCTGCTACTAGGAAATGTTATCCTAGGAGATGAATGCAAAATAAATGTCTGCTTCTAGGAAATGTTTATCCTAGGAGTTGAATGCAAAATAAATGTCTACTGCTAGGAAATATTTATCCTAGGAGATGAATGCAAAATAAATGTCTGCTGCGAGGAAATGTTTATCCTATGAGACGAATGCGAAATAAATGTTTGCTGCTAGAAAATGTTTATCCTAGGAGACGAATGTGAAATAAATGTCTACTACTAGGAAATGTTTATCCTAGGAGACGAATGTGAAATAAATGTCTGCTACTAGGAAATATTTATCCTAGGAGACGAATGCGACATTTCTACTAGGAAATGTTTATCCTAGGAGACGAATGTGAAATAAATGTCTGCTACTAGGAAGTGTTTATCCTAAGAGACGATTGCAAAATAAATGTCTGCTACTAGGAAATGTTTATCCTAGGAGAAGAATGTGAAATATCTTTCTGCTACTAGAAATTGTTTATCCTAGGAGACGAATGCAAAATAATTGTCTACTACTAGGAAATGTTTATCCTAGGAGATGAGGATAAATAATGAAGAATAAGAAAAAGAAAAGAATATAGAGTTTTTCGTTCACTAAAATAAAATCAGGGAATATCGTACCCTGTGAAGACTTAAAGATGAAAAGAAATAGGGAGTTTTGTTACCTAAAATGATGACTAGGAGATGCCGTACCCTGTGGAGACTTAAAGAAGAAAAATAGAAAATTTTGTTCCCTAAAATGGCGATTAGGTGATGTTGTACCCTATGAAGACTTAAAGAAGAAAGCAGGGGTTTTGTTCCCTAAAATGGCAATCAAGGGGATGTTGTACCCAGTGAAGGCAAGTTATAATTTTTTTTTTCTTTTTCTTTTTTGAAAAAAAAATGCCCCAATTTTGAATGTGAGGAATTTTGAAATTCTTTTTGACTTTTTTTTTTTGTTAAAAAAATGCCCCAGTATTATACCTTTTAGGGATATAAAAAAATTTATTCAGCTAGACCAAACCCTATTGTAAGACTGCCTATGTATCCTGTATAGCAAGAATTAGGTCTAACATAGTTCACAAAAACAATTCCTTTTTATTTTTACTTTGTTTTCCTTTTGAAATAAGGTGTGCTTTGTAAAGAACACCGAAAAATGAAGAAAATGAAGTCGATTTATTTATCGACTTCAATTGGTACCAACAATTAGTAATATTCATGGGAATCACCACTAATTACTTTCGAGCAAAAATCGAGGTCAACTTATAAGTAATCCCTATAGTTTCAAAATGTACCTCAAATAAACTTAAGTTTTGACAAGGTCTGTTCATTTTGCCTCAATCAAGGTATAGAATTCTTTTTATCCTCATGTTTCAAGTGCTCTTACCACAAATGAAGTCCTAATTCACTCACAATAGAAGCGTTTAGATTTTAGGACATTCTAGAAGCCACTCACACTCAAAAAGATGTTCAATGCATGCACTGAGATACCATAAGCTTGGACATCATGTAAGTATCCTCTAATGTGAGAACACTCAAAAATGAAATCAAGTAGGACTTGTCATTGGCTTGTAGTATAGGCTTAAGGATAGGTAGAATATTTATTTGGGATAAAGTGACTATTCCCTCCTTAAGCATTGCACTTTGCTCTCAATGTTTTGTATTTTTACAGTTGATCTTCATTTGATTTGCTGCTTCCTCTTATCAGTTTTTGTTTCTTTTCCTTCAAAGTTAATTTTTGAATTATCTCCTTTTTTTTTTGAACTTCTCATTTCTATAGCTTTGTTTGAACATTTGTAACTCCATCTTTTGCTTCGTCATCTGACTTACATCTTTATCAGTGTGCTTAGGGAGGTGAGGCCAAAAGAGGGGTTGTGTATTTATGCATTCAAAGGATTTATGCTATGATTTGAGTATCCAATAAAAGGCTTTAGGCTCAAAGGGGGAAGTCTAGAGATTACATTTTATTTGGTAGGCTTCAAAGGCACAATCGGATCAAACAAAGCCTACAATCATTTTCCAAGTTAAGTATCGCTCAAAATTTTGCCTCAACAAACATTCAGGCTAAGTTCTAGATCAACAGAGTGATGTCATTGAGTTTTCAACCTAAGACTCACCACATAATGCACATAAAACACTAAGGTTAAATTTAATTTAACCCTGACTTAGAGCGAGAAAAATTCTCAAGTGTAACTTAAGTACAATCAGAGGTACCAAAAGAATCTATAGTTCACAACAATGTTGGTCCCACTCTATCATGCCAAATAATTTAACACTTGTTCTTTTTTCCATCCATACTCCTAAGTATGTTGGTACCAATCAAGTCAAGGACTTTTTTTTTCCAGATGAGACCGAACCCAAAAGAAGAGTTGCCTACGTATCTTGTTGAAACAAGAATCAGGTCATACATAGTTCAAAAAGCTTGAAATATGAAGTTGCAAACGCTTTTTTTATTTTTTTGAATTTTTGAACAAAGATTTAAAACGAACTCGAGAAAGATTGCCTACGTATCTGATGGATGTGAGAATCAGGTGTACGTAGTTCGTGAAACTCGCAAAAGGATTTAATTTTTTTAAGAAAAAAAATTTTGAACAAGGATCACCAAACCCGAGGAGGATTGCCTACGTGTCTAATCTATGTGAGAATCAGGTGTGCGTAGATCTTGAAACTCGCAAAAGGATTTAACCTTTTTTTAAACGGAAAAGGGCCTAAAATGCCCTTCACCTATTGAAAATGGTGCAAAAATGTCCTCCATCCACATATTGGTTCTATATTGCCCTTCACATTCACTTTTGGGCTCCAAAATGCCCTTCACATCTATCTACCTTTGGGCTCCAAAATGCCCTTTATTTAATATATTCAATATTAAATAAATAAAAAATGTTTCATTAATAAAAGTTGTTGTACTAGTGCCGGATCCTCCCTTTCAAGATAAGGGAACCGCCGTGGACCCCAAATTTGAGGGGCCTTATTTTTAGAAATAATAATGTAATGACCTTCCCGGTCATTTACCTCCTTTTCGTGCGTTCTCAGCGTTTAGAGCTTTTCTATAACTGCTCCAAGTTATTTATGACTTGCTGGGACTGACAGTTCGGTTTCCGGGCAGTTCGTTTGAGAATATTATTTAGACCGAGCACGTTGTAAAATGTTAAATTAAATTAGAATTTGATAAAATGACATAGTTAATAACCTTTCAAAAATATTTATGATATTTATAAAATTCTTTAGTGATGATGTATCTATACTACTTTATAAAAGTTCTATAATTTATTTATATTTTAAACGGAGATAGTAAATCTAAATATGTTAAAATAATATTTTTATTTTATAGAAGTTTTGTTCAAAATAATTTTCTATTCATGATGGTATATTTAAAATATTATATTTATTTTACCACGAGCCTATGCAGTATCCGAATATATATATACGGAGAGCAAAATAATGGATAAATCCATGTGCATGCAACATTAATTGGCATTTGACTAAAAGACTTACTTTTTTGTTGGTCTTGTACGTGTAGTGTATATATATATATACTATAGTTTTATTTATTTTTTTCCTCATTTTGTGTTCTTTATTACACTACATATATTCCACCCTTTTTATTTGTAAGTACTTTAAGCTCAATTTTAGGCATTTCTAGGGAGATTCAAGGTTAGGGGTTGGTATATTTGAGTTCGTGGACTCGTTCTCGTCATTTCTACGGTACGTTTTCTTATTTTTACCGTAGTTTTAGTTACGGTGGTTGTTGGAATTGGTATTGATGTTTGAGCTAGATATTGAGCTCAAATTGAGCGGTGTTAGTTGTGACTATTGGTCATGGGGTGATTTGGGACGCTGTGACGGTTTCGGTTTTTCGTTCCACAAGTGGGCCCCACATGGACCGTTTGGATATTTTTTTTGAACTAATGCAATATGGGTATCAAAATTCATGTTTTGACATGTAGTTTATTATTTTGCTAGCGTGGCAGCAATCGGAGGTCTCTCGAAAGGGAAAGACTCCTATTTAGCAAGCTTTGGCAGGCGTTTGGCGGCGTCCAGGTTGGCTAGGCTTACCGTATACCTAGATTGAGTTTGTTTATAGTATTTGCATGTTATTATGCTAGTGTTTGGGCTGGTAGTTGTGGATTGGCACTGACTTGCTATGACTAGGCCTTTTGGGCCGTTTAGGGCCTTGTTCGGATGTGTTTTGGGCCTGTTATCCTCGTGGTGTGCCAGATATTACTTTTATAGGGTTGGTTAATGTTGTACCACTGTTAGTAGGGGTTTGGGGAACCTTAGCCCAGACTTGGTTCCGAAACCCCGTAGTGGGCCCCGCTACTCTTCACAGTCGGTGTAGTTAGCTTTAAACCTTATTAGGCTTAGTTAAGCCCCGAGATGATCTTTTAGGATAAAATTTGTATTAAATTACCCTATTTATGCCCTTTTGACCTGTTTAGCCTTGTTAGTCCCTAATAGCACCGTATTTGACCGGGGTCGGCTAGTTTGATTTAGGATGCGGAACCGCCTTGCCATGACTTAGAATGTATACCCAGACTTGTATATACATATTGTTTATGGTAGATAGTTGACCTGGAAGGATCCCGAGATTGACTTGTAGTACGTGGTGGGTTAGCTCCTTTACTTATGTTTCGAGTTTATTTTGGGGCTGGTATGTCCCCGTTTACTTGTATTTGTGTGGATTCTGGCACTACTATGTCACTTGGTTACTGATTATGATGAGTTTCGGTTCGAGTCCGGCCACTGATTATTATGAGTTCCGGTTCGAGTCCGGCATCTGGTTATGATATGATTGGAGAGTTTTGGTACTGAGTTCCGGTTCGAGTCCGGCGGTTATGATATATGTGGCCTATTGTTATTATCCACTATGTCCAGTTCGATTCCGGTGTCTGGCCTCTTGTTATTACCCATTGGTGCCGGTTCAAGCCCGGTGCACCCTTGTTGGTTATTCTGGATACTGATACAGCTTCGAGACACTGGTGACTATGCATTTACTATTCTTGTGTGTCCCGCCGGTTTATGGGGGCCAGGCTGGGTTATTGTTTTCTTTCGTGTGCCTATCGGGTTTATGGGGGCCCAGATAGGTTATGTTTGACTTGAGTGCTTACTTATGCATTTATTTACTCTTTACTCAGTATCGTATTTATTTATCTCCTGAGCATATCTACACGCCTCGGCAGTAGTGTATTTACTTATTATTTATACCCCGGACCTAGCATGCACCCTCGCATTTTAGCTTGCTTATATTATATTGAGCTCAGTCGGCCGATGATGCCTACTGAGTACCCGTTGCCCCGGTACTCATACTGCACTTCTGCATCTTTTTCCCCGATGCAGATCAGGGCACTAGTCGACGGTTTTGACGTGACTCTCTTTCCAGCACTGACTCCGGAGCAGGGTGAGCTTACTGACGTCCGAGGCAGATCCTACGCCATCTCTATTGTATAGTCTTTTGCTCTCGAGACTGTAGTACTTGTTGTATATATTTGGTTTCCGTCTTATTATTTTTTTTTTGACATGTCTAGTAGTGGCTCTTGTACCGACCTTACCAGGTCTTGGGAAGGGTTCTTGACTTTATATACTGTCCTCTTCCTTCTCAGTCTTGGCATATATACATATTCTGACTCTGTCTTTAGCATTATAGCATGTTTATAAATATGGTTACTTCTACTTCTTCTCTATTTTATGAGATTCCGCCCGTTAGCCCGTTGCTTGTCGCTCCGGGCTAGGGTTTGGCTTACCTATTGGTGGGTTACGGTAGGTGCCATCATGACTCACAAAATCGGGTCGTGACAGCTTGGTATCAGAGCCTAGGTTTCACTGGTATTGTTGGTGCATGAGCCGATGTTTAGTAGAGTCTCGCGGATCGGTACGGAGACGTCCGTATCCTATCTCCGGGAGGCTACCGAGCATGTTTAGGGTAAATCTTATTTCTTTGATTCGCCTCAGTGCGTTGGTGTCTATGTTGGTTTCTAATCTCTATTTGGTTCATTCTTTACGCAGATGGTTAGGACGCATAATACGAGAGCCGGGGGTCGGGACCCCGAGCCTGCAGCGAGGGCTCCAGTTAGGGGTCGAGGTCGACCTAGAGGTCGAAGGCAGGGCAGAGTAGCAGCCCCAGGACCAGATCGTGCTAGGGATCCGTCACCCGATCCCGTTATAGTTCCAGATGTTCCGCCGACACAGCAGCCGGTGGGCCAGGGGGCAGCCCAGGCTCCACCCGGATTTATTGATGCTTCTTTGCTCCGAGGTACATTGCTTCAGTTGTTGGAATTAGTTGGAGGTCCGCCTACTGCGGGAGTACAGCCAGCCGCACAGGGAGTTGGTGCTGGGGCGCAGCCTGTAGCTGTGGCACCGAGAGTTGAGGTTCTACCTGTACCAGTAGCTCCACAGCCAGTTATAGATCAGCCAGTTATGTCTGCCGAGGAGCAGAAGATGTTGGGTAGCTTCCTGAGATTAGCTCCACCGAGATTTGCTGGTACTCTGGGTGAGGATGCATATGAGTTCTTGTCCAGCTGTGAGGATAGACTTAGGAATTTGGGATTGGTACAGTCTCGTGGTGTTGATTTCGTGGCATATCAATTCGATACTGCAGCGAGGAGATGGTGGAGGGGATATCTTGATTCCAGGCCAGTGAGATCTCCACCGATTACCTGGACCCAGTTCTCCGAGATTTTCTTGGGAAAGTATATTCCCCGTACTATGCGGGAGCGACTCAGGGATGAGTTCTCCAGGTTGACTCAGGGTTCATTATCTGTCGCCGAGTATGAGGCGAGATTTCATGATCTTGCTAGGCACGCTACTTCTATTTTGCCTGATGAGTACGAGAGAGTTAGATGTTTTGTCAGGGGACTGAGATTGCCACTCCGCAGGGCTACCCAGAGTTTAGTGACTTCAGGGAAGTCATTCGCAGAGATTATTGAGCATGTATACTCTATTGAGGAGATGGATCGCGAGGCCCAAGGGGGCAGCGATAAGAGACCTCGTGTCCAGGGTAGTTTCAGTGGGAGCCATAGTGGTTCGCAGTTCAGAGGTCGTGGTTTCCAGTTTCAGGGTAGGTACCCTCATCAGCAGCAGCAGTCTTTTCAGCGACAGGGTCAGCCTAGTAGGCCCGTACAGTCAGCTTTGCAGATATCTGATAGGGGTCAGCCCACCTATAGTGGTTCTGTTAGCCAGCCTCAGGGGCGTGGTCAACCCAGTTCATCTGCTAGAGGTGGTCATATTGGATCTTCTAGGCCGAGCAGGGAGCCAGGAGCATGTTATACTTGTGGGGTTTTCGGTCATTTCGCGCGTGAGTGTCCTCAGCGCAGGGCTATTGAGCCTTCAGTTCAGACAGCACAGCCTATCAGATCTGTACCGCCAGTAGGCAGAGGTGGTGCACAGGGTCGTCGGGGTGGTCCCCAGGGTTCTCGAGGTGGAGCACAGGGAGGTCGGACTGGTAGTCAGGTTGGTACTCAGACTAGTGGTAGCCAGCGTCAGTTGTATGCCGTGCCAGCTAGGCCAGAGGCTGAGGCTTCGGATGCGGTGATTACAGGTATGATTTTCGTATGCCGTCAGCCAGCTTCTGCATTATTTGATCCCGAATCCACGTTTTCTTATGTATCTACTTATTATGCACCACGGTTGGGTTTATGTTCTAAGTTATTATCTGTGCCCTTACGTGTATCTACCCCCGTTGGTGATTCTTTAGTAGTGGATCGGGTATATAGATCATGTCTGGTGACTATTCAGGAGTTTGAGACTTAGGTTGATTTTATTGTATTGGCCATGGTAGATTTTGATGTGATTCTGGGCATGGACTGGTTGTCTTTTCATCATGCAGTCTTGGATTGCTTTTCCAAGACCGTGACCTTAGCCATGCCTGGTGTACCCCCGGTAGTGTGGCAGGGTTCTGTTAGCCGTACACCGACGGGGATTATTTCATATGTTCGGGCTCGTAGATTGATAGTGAGGGGTTGTGATTCATTCCTTGCTTATGTTCGGGATGCTAGCATTGAGAGTCCGTCACTTGACTCTGTCCTTATTGTTCGTGAGTTTCCTGATGTATTCCCGACTGACCTACCTGGCCTTCCTCCTGAGCGTGATATAGAGTTTATTATTGACCTCGAGCCGGGCACCCGACCTATTTCTATGGCTCCGTATCGTATGGCTCCTGCTGAGTTGAGGGAGCTGAGTATTCAGCTTAAGGATCTTTTGGGGAAGGGTTTTATTCGTCCGAGTGTATCACCGTGGGGTGCTCCAGTTCTTTTTGTAAAGAAGAAGGATGGGTCTATGCGAATGTGTATTGATTACAGGCAGCTAAATAAGGTGACAGTAAAGAATAAGTATCCGATGCCTCGTATTGACGATTTGTTTGATCAGCTTCAGGGTGTCGCGGTGTTCTCAAAGATAGATTTGAGATCTGGATATCATCAATTGAGAGTTAGGGCTGAGGACATCCCAAAGACAGCCTTCAGGACTCGGTATGGCCATTATGAGTTCCTGGTGATGTCTTTTGGATTGACTAATGCCCCTGCAGCTTTCATGGATTTGATGAATCGGGTATTCAGGCCATACTTGGACTCCTTTGTCATTGTGTTTATTGACGACATCTTGGTTTATTCGAGGAGTAGCGAGGAGCACGAGCAGCATTTGAGGACTGTGCTCCACACTTTGAGAGATCATCGGCTTTATGCCAAATTCTCAAAGTGTGAGTTCTGGCTTGAGTCTGTAGCTTTCTTGGGGTATGTTGTATCCAGACAAGGTATCATGGTAGACCCAGCGAAGATTGAGGCTATTCGAGGTTGGGCTAGGCCCACGTCGCCTACTGAGGTTCGCAGTTTTGTTGGGTTGGCAGGTTATTACAGACGGTTTGTTGAGGGCTTCTCGTCTATTGCATCTCCTATGACCAGACTGACCAGGAAGGAGGTTCCGTTTCAGTGGTCCGAGGATTGTGAGGCAAGCTTCCTGAAGCTCAAGGATCGACTTACTTCTGCCCCTGTGTCGACTCTTCCAGTTGAGGGCGAGGGTTTCACCGTGTATTGTGATGCGTCTGGTATCGGTTTGGGGTGTGTTCTGATGCAACGGGGTCGTGTTATTGCTTATGCATCGAGACAACTGAAGGTGCACGAACGTAATTACCCCACTCATGACTTGGAATTAGCAGTGGTAGTATTTGCACTGCGGATTTGGAGGCATTATCTATACGGTGTGCATTGTGAGATCTTTACAGACCACCGCAGTCTTCAGCATATTATGACTCAGAGAGATCTTAATTCGAGGCAGTGCAGGTGGATTGAGTTGCTGAAGGACTATGATATCTCTATTCTCTATCATCCGGGCAAGGCGAATGTGGTCGCGGACGCCTTAAGCCGGAAGACAGTGAGTATGGGTAGCTTAGCCTTCATTCCAGTCTCTCAGCGGCCATTAGCTTTGGACATTCAGTCCTTATCTAACTCGATGGTTCGATTGGATATTTCTGACCCCAGGCGGATTGTTGCTTGTGTTGAGGCTAGATCTACTTTGCTGGAGCAGATTCAGGGTTGTCAGTTTGAGGATAGCGGTCTCTGTAGCATTCGAGATCAGGTATTGAGGGGTGAGTCTGAGAGAGCTACCTTGGGTTCTGATGGTGTTCTGAGGTTTGACGGTCGTATTTGTGTCTCGAGGGTTGGAGATTTGATTCAGTTGATTCTGCACGAGGCACACAGTTCCAGATATTCTATTCACCCTGGGACAGCTAAGATGTATCGGGATTTGAGGCAGCACTATTGGTGGAGTGGTATGCGGAGAGACATAGCAGGGTTTGTAGCTCGATGCCTTTGTTGTCAGCAGGTAAAGGCCGAGCACCAGAGACCTGGTGGTCTACTTCATCCGTTACCCATTCCTGAGTGGAAGTGGGAGCGGATCACGATGGATTTCGTTGGTAGGTTACCTCGCACCTCTCGTGGCTTTGATAGTATTTGGGTTGTTGTAGATCGGTTGACTAAGTCCGCGCACTTTATCCCTGTTCGAACTTCCTACAGTGCTGAGAAGTTAGCTCGTGTATATATTCAGGAGGTAGTTCGCCTACACGGAGTGCCGGTGTCTATTATCTCAGACAGAAGGTCTCAGTTTACCTCCAGTTTCTGGCAGGCTTTCCAGGAGGAGTTGGGTACTCAAGTGGACCTCAGTACTGCGTTTCATCCTCAGACCGACGGGCAGTCAGAGCGGACTATTCAGGTGTTAGAGGATATGCTCCGTGCTTGTGTGTTAGACTTTGGGGGTCAGTGGGATCAATTCTTGCCTTTACCGGAATTCGCGTATAATAATAGCTTCCACTCCAGCATTCAGATGGCTCCGTTCGAGGCTTTATATGGCAGACGGTGTCGGTCTCCAGTTGGTTGGTTCGAAACTTCGGAGGTCAATCCTCGTGGCACAGATTTGCTCCAAGAGTCTTTGGACCGAGTTCGGGTGATTCAGGACAGGTTGCGGACAGCGCAGAGTAGACAGAGGAGTTATGCTGACCGTAGACGTCGTCCGTTGAGATTCAGAGTTGGTGATAGGGTCTTCTTACGAGTATCGCCAATGAAGGGCGTGATGCGATTCGGTAGGAGGGGCAAGCTTAGCCCCAGGTATATTGGACCCTTTGAGATTCTTCGGACAATCGGGGAGGTAGCATATGTACTGGCCTTACCTCCGACCTTTTCAGCTATCCACCCAGTATTTCATGTTTCTATGCTGCGAAAATATATCCCGAATGAGTCGCATGTGCTTCAGTAGGACTCGGTTCAGTTAGACGAGAAGTTAGCATTTGTTGAGGAGCCTGTGTCCATTTTAGCCAGAGATGTCAGACGGTTACGCTCCCGGGAAATTCCAGTGGTTAAGGTACAATGGCGTCACCTTCCAGTTGAGGAGGCTACTTGGGAGCTTGAACGTGACATGCGAGCCCAGTATCCCTACTTGTTTACGTCTTCAGGTATATGCTTATTCTTGACTTTCGCGGACGAAAGTCCTTTTAGTAGTGGATATTGTAATGACCTTCTCGGTCATTTACCTCCTTTTCGTGCGTTCTCAGCGTTTAGAGCTTTTCTATAACTGCTCCAAGTTATTTATGACTTGCTGGGACTGACAGTTCGGTTCCCGGGCAGTTCATTTGAGAATATTATTTAGACCGAGCACGTTGTAAAATGTTAAATTAAATTAGAATTTGATAAAATGACATAGTTAATAACCTTTCAAAAATATTTATGATATTTATAAAATTCTTTAGTGATGATGTATCTATACTACTTTATAAAAGTTCTATAATTTATTTATATTTTAAACGGAGATAGTAAATCTAAATATGTTAAAATAATATTTTTATTTTATAGAAGTTTTGTTCAAAATAATTTTCTATTCATGATGGTATATTTAAAATATTATATTTATTTTACCACGAGCCTATGCAGTATCCGAATATATATAGACGGAGAGCAAAATAATGGATAAATCCATGTGCATGCAACATTAATTGGCATTTGACTAAAAGACTTACTTTTTTGTTGGTCTTGTACGTGTAGTGTATATATATATATACTATAGTTTTATTTATTTTTTTCCTCATTTTGTGTTCTTTATTACACTACATATATTCCACCCTTTTTATTTGTAAGTACTTTAAGCTCAATTTTAGGCATTTCTAGGGAGATTCAAGGTTAGGGGTTGGTATATTTGAGTTCGTGGACTCGTTCTCGTCATTTCTACGGTACGTTTTCTTATTTTTACCGTAGTTTTAGTTACGGTGGTTGTTGGAATTGGTATTGATGTTTGAGCTAGATATTGAGCTCAAATTGAGCGGTGTTAGTTGTGACTATTGGTCATGGGGTGATTTGGGACGCTGTGACGGTTTCGGTTTTTCGTTCCACAAGTGGGCCCCACATGGACCGTTTGGATATTTTTTTTGAACTAATGCAATATGGGTATCAAAATTCATGTTTTGACATGTAGTTTATTATTTTGCTAGCGTGGCAGCAATCGGAGGTCTCTCGAAAGGGAAAGACTCCTATTTAGCAAGCTTTGGCAGGCGTTTGGCGGCGTCCAGGTTGGCTAGGCTTACCGTATACCTAGATTGAGTTTGTTTATAGTATTTGCATGTTATTATGCTAGTGTTTGGGCTGGTAGTTGTGGATTGGCACTGACTTGCTATGACTAGGCCTTTTGGGCCGTTTAGGGCCTTGTTCGGATGTGTTTTGGGCCTGTTATCCTCGTGGTGTGCCAGATATTACTTTTATAGGGTTGGTTAATGTTGTACCACTGTTAGTAGGGGTTTGGGGAACCTTAGCCCAGACTTGGTTCCAAAACCCCATAGTGGGCCCCGCTACTCTTCACAGTCGGTGTAGTTAGCTTTAAACCTTATTAGGCTTAGTTAAGCCCCGAGATGATCTTTTAGGATAAAATTTGTATTAAATTACCCTATTTATGCCCTTTTGACCTGTTTAGCCTTGTTAGTCCCTAATAGCACCGTATTTGACCGGGGTGCCTTGCCATGACTTAGAATGTATACCCAGACTTGTATATACATATTGTTTATGGTAGATAGTTGACCTGGAAGGATCCCGAGATTGACTTGTAGTACGTGGTGGGTTAGCTCCTTTACTTATGTTTCGAGTTTATTTTGGGGCTGGTATGTCCCCATTTACTTGTATTTGTGTGGATTCTGGCACTACTATGTCACTTGGTTACTGATTATGATGAGTTCCGGTTCGAGTCCGGCCACTGATTATTATGAGTTCCGGTTCGAGTCCGGCATCTGGTTATGATATGATTGGAGAGTTTTGGTACTGAGTTCCGGTTCGAGTCCGGCGGTTATGATATATGTGGCCTATTGTTATTATCCACTATGTCCGGTTCGATTCCGGTGTCTGGCCTCTTGTTATTACCCATTGGTGCCGGTTCAAGCCCGGTGCACCCTTGTTGGTTATTCTGGATACTGATACAGCTTCGAGACACTGGTGACTATGCATTTACTATTCTTGTGTGTCCCGCCGGTTTATGGGGGCCAGGCTGGGTTATTGTTTTCTTTCGTGTGCCTATCGGGTTTATGGGGGCCCAGATAGGTTATGTTTGACTTGAGTGCTTACTTATGCATTTATTTACTCTTTACTCAGTATCGTATTTATTTATCTCCTGAGCATATCTACACGCCTCGGCAGTAGTGTATTTACTTATTATTTATACCCCGGACCTAGCATGCACCCTCGCATTTTAGCTTGCTTATATTATATTGAGCTCAGTCGGCCTATGATGCCTACTGAGTACTCGTTGCCCCGGTACTCATACTGCACTTCTGCATCTTTTTCCCCGATGCAGATCCGGGCACTAGTCGACGGTTTTGACGTGACTCTCTTTCCAGCACTGACTCCGGAGCAGGGTGAGCTTACTGACGTCCGAGGCAGATCCTACGCCATCTCTATTGTATAGTCTTTTGCTCTCGAGACTGTAGTACTTGTTGTATATATTTGGTTTCCGTCTTATTATTTTTTTTTTGACATGTCTAGTAGTGGCTCTTGTACCGACCTTACCAGGTCTTGGGAAGGGTTCTTGACTTTATATACTGTCCTCTTCCTTCTCAGTCTTGGCATATATACATATTCTGACTCTGTCTTTAGCATTATAGCATGTTTATAAATATGGTTACTTCTACTTCTTCTCTATTTTATGAGATTCCGCCCGTTAGCCCGTTGCTTGTCGCTCCGGGCTAGGGTTTGGCTTACCTATTGGTGGGTTACGGTAGGCGCCATCATGACTCACAAAATCGGGTCGTGACAGCTAATTATATATATTTTATTAAAAAATACAAAATACTATTTGTAGAAAAATTAAAAATTTTATATATAAAAAAATAGCGATAAAGACAGATATAGCCAAGCCCAAAGTGATTATAACTTTTAATAGCCTTTAAAACAAGTTTATAAAAAATAGGCATAGATTATTATGATTAGGTCAGATTTATAAACCTTTTTTTTATAGTGGTGCAAATATATGTTTTATATAACTAAAATATTATTTTGTCCTTTATAATTAGTGTATAAATATTATCAATAACAAAAAATAATTATACATTAATTATATAATAATTATAGTTAACTACTAATTTAAGCATTATATAATGAGAAAAATAATTATACATTAATTATATGATGATTATACATCAATAAAATAATTATAAATTAATTATATGATAACTATACATCAACAAGAAATTATAAATAAATTATATAATAATTAGACGTGGAATATGCCTATCCTTTCCTTCTAAAAAAACGTACAAATATCAAAAGATCTTCTCCTCTCCAAGGCCCAAGCTCCCTCGGGGTTTTCAATTTTTTTAATTAATAAACTTCAGACCAATGGGAATGTGTCACTTCATTAATGAATTTTTTTTTATTTATTTAATATTGGAGATATTAAATAAAGGGCATTTTGGAGCCCAAAGGTGGATGTGAAGGATATTTTGGAGCCCAAAGGTGGATGTGAAGGGCATTATAGAGCTAAAAGGTGGATGAAGGGCATTTTTGCACCATTTTCAATAGGTGAAGGGCATTTTAGGCCCTTTTCCATCTTTTTAAAAAAACTTTTTGAATAAGGATCACCGAACCCGAGGAGGGTTGCCTCCGTATCTCATCGATGTGAGAATCAGGTGTGCGTAGTTCTCGAAACTCACAAAAGGATGTAACTTTTTTTTTTGAATTTTTTTAATAAGGATTACCTAATTCAAGGAGGGCTGCCTACGTATCTCATCTATGTGAGAATCAGGTGTGCGCAAATCTAGGAGTTAAAAAGGATGATTTGAATTTTCTTTATAAAGAAAAAAAAGTGAAAGAAAAAAAATAAAAATAAAGGATTTTTGAGGTTTTGCTTCAAACGAGTTTTCTCCATCAAAAAAAATCTTATCTCTTTTCCTTAACCTGTTGATTATCTTAAAACTGGTCAACATGCAAAAGTCTTCGAAATGAATGCATTTCATATAGCACATAAAATGAATATGATGGTCTTTAAAATGGGCACCTGTCTTAGACGGACCTGGCCCTTCTGTCAAGTCCCACTCGGTCAAATGTACATGATGCAAACAAAGCGTAGCCTACAAGGGATATTCATTGGTCGTGGTTTTGTTTTGCTAGGTTAAACCTCCTAAAGGGAAAGGTGTCTATACTAGCTAATCCAAGTGGACAACTCGGACCGGGGAGGGCCAGTTTACCGGTAGCAGAGCTATTTCGGTTCTTCTGGTGATCCATCTCCGCCTAACATGTGTGACTAATATTCCTTAAACCAAGAGTGTAACCGACTACTGATTCGTCTCAGATAGAAGGTTTTGTGGAGCTTATCCACTACTGATTCGTCTCAGATAGAAGGTTTTATGGAGCTTATCCACACACATAATAAAATAGTGGTAGATGTATTCAGAGACTCAGAGAGGTGCGTGAGAGAGGAAAATTTATAAATATAGTCACAAAATATCAAAGCGGTAAATAAGTAAGCAAAAAACACATTAGTCCGACAAACACAATACATGTATTCAAAAATAAAAAAAATCCAAAAATAAGTCAATATATAAAGCTCGAATTCTGGTTATTCCCCAGTAGAGTCGTCATATGTCACACCCCTATTTTTACCCCTCCATCTTAAAGAGGTAGCCTAAAAAAATGAGTTTTTCCAATTAAAGTGGGTTTTGTAAAGGGATTATTTATTTTACATAGTCGCCACTTGGAATTGAGTTTTGATGTTCCAAGTCACCTTATTGAATCACCAATGAAAAGAAAACTTGACCCTTGTAATTATTGGTCTGTAAACTACAAATCCGGATAGGGAATTCTGTTGGCCGAGAGAAAGCTGTGAGGCACTCCTCGAGTTTCATGGTTCTAGCACGGTTGCTTTATTGACTTATGTTTGGCTTAAATCAATTTTTAGATAAACTGCGTTTGACTAATTCCTTGATTTACATGAGGAAAATGTGTAGAATTGTGATTTATATTTTTTTGGTTGAGGAGCGTAGCCACATACAAAGCCTTTTAATTATAGAATTTGACCAAGGAATTTAACCGCACACATGATGAAACTCAATATATTTATTTAGTTACAATTAATCAAATCAAAAGTATTGATCTACGCCTAGCAAATCACTCAAATCATTGGGCGTATTATTTTTGAAGTTATTGTAAAAGAAATCACACTTGGTTTTTTTTGTTGAGCAGAGGCGGAGGTACAATGTATTTGGGGGATTTCGGACAAGCCCAGTAGGTTTTGCGTAGACCCTGTGTTTATATTAGAAAATTCAGCCAAAATATATATGTATATTAATCTGTGAACCCATAAACATATCTGGGTTGGTGGCTTAGCTGTAGGAAGTAAGCTGCTAAAGCCCTTCAATGCGTGATGTTGTGGGTTCAAAACTGGCTGACGTTCACTTTTTTTTATCTTTTTTCAAGTAGATTTCTTTTTTAAAAGGAAATGTTCCCAGTCAAGGAAAAGGTTTTTGTTATTCCATCTATGCCTTCTTCCTCCTTAATATATGCAGATTTCTTAAAAAATCATAAAAAATAATTTTAAAAAATAAAAATAAAAGTAACAATTAAAAGAAGCAAAACAAAAAAGAAGAAAACATTACCCTCTAGAAAAGAAGAAATTCAGTTTCTTCTACAAACATAAATCCAAAAGCTATAAAAAAATTTGCCCACCCACCCCTCTGTTGAGTTCAAACTTCAAATCTTATTTCAATTTGTTTCATATTATAATGCCTAAAAAATATTCAAAAATTGATTTTTGATCTTTGATTCTAGGACTATTTCGTATTGTTCTCTTATATTTACTAATTTTTATTGTTTTTCTTCCCAAAGTTCCAACCCAGAACTCATGACAAGCTGGCAAATATGTGGTCTATTTCATAACTCTGATGTTTTAATTAATTTCTTTTTCATAATTTGCAATCTTTATATGAGTTGACAATGAAAAATAGATAGAAATAAGGGTAATGACTCTTCCTCTCTGAAGTTTGTTTAAAATGAATTGCTAAGTATAATTGGTGACGACGTTTTAAATAATTTGTTTAGTTTTGTTATAAAGAGAATGAATTATTTGAAAGTGTATCTAATGATCCGATCATTGATCGTTTTAAAAAATGACAAGTCATCGAGTGTAGTTGTAATAATAATATTTAGTATATTTATGTACTGTTAAATGATTCGTTGCTTTTTAAATATATTAAATATCGATACACGTTCGTTGGTTTGGCGGTTACTATATATTACCTTGAGGTCGTTATTCCTTCCTAAATTTCAGAACCCCCAAGATTCAAATCCTGGCTCCACCTCTTTGTTGAGTCATCACTTTATTATAACAAGCTTTAGATTTTAACTTACAATTAACATATGTTGGCCGGTTTAGTGATGAATTTTCACTGGGCGTACTTGATAGAACTATAAAAGTTTTATTTCATAATAACTAAAGATAGTGAGCATTAATTACTAATTTCACTGGCTAATTAAAGGCAAATTATATAGTACTATTTAACAAGTAATTGATCAATGTTTGCTTAAACATGTACTACTCTGCATTGGGGAATGTTATAAAACAAAGAAGTTGAGCATGCAATCCACACAAAAATAAACTTTAAATATCACCTTTGCATTTGAAACATGGGATTTAACAGTACATCAGTACGTGTGTGTAATGTGGTGCGATTTACTTGGTCTTTTAACCCAACGTTACAGTATAATAATATAGGGCAGGAATTTGAAGTACCATCACTACTCATTACTTACAAGCATCATACCTAGAAAGTTGACATCTTATACGTTTAACCATATAAAGATTTGAATTATACTTTTAATATTATACCATCAAAGTTAAAACATACACGAACTCATAACATTATATTGGAATCAATCTCATGTATTATGAAATTAAATTACACAAATGAAGATTGAGGGTTACCTTATACAAAATTAATTCATGACAAGAACACGGCTACAATCTATTGATATCCAAAGTTAATAATAGCTAACATTCAAGAACCACGAATTCAGAACCGCAAACGAAAACGTCAAACTTTAATTGCTTTCTTTCTCGTTCTTTCTCTGTTTTCTCTTTACTTTTCTGGGGTTTTTTTTTCGTGTTGGTGAGTATAATTTTTGGGTGTGTGTAGTAGTGAACAGATAAGTGCAATTGTGTGTGTGATTGCTGGAAGGGTTAGGATAGTGGAGGATGCTTTTTGTGTCTGTAGGTGTTGTATGATGTATATGTTCTATTTTTGTGCAGGTGAGTGTTTGTGTTTATATAATGGTATGCATGTGTGTGTGTGTCGTGTTTTGTATGAGTGTGTGCTGAATATGAGGGGTGTGAGGGAGTTGAGAGATGTGGGCAAGTTACGGGCAGTTAAGGGGATTAGTGGATAGGTTAGGGGGGAGTTTAGGATATTGTGGGGTGTTGGGTAGTTTAGGTCAAGATTCTTTTTTTAATTTTGTTTTAAAATATAATGATAAAATATTAACTAGTCATTTTATATTTCAAAATATTTAAAAGTTAAAAGGCTAGTAAAAATATATATAACTAAGAAAACCACAAAAGTTACTAGCTTGTTTATTAAAATCTAAATTAAAAGAAATTATATTTTTTGAAAGTTTTCTTTTCTTTTGAAAAAATAAAAACACAACTTATATAAAAATGTGACTCTATTTTTTTGTAGTTTTCAAATCTTTAAAACAAACTTAGTAAAAATAAAATAAAATCAAAATATCTAATTTAGACCTAAAAGAAATAATAGATGTGATGTTCTTCATTATCCAACACCATCACAATGCATATGAAATGAAATGCAGTCCATAAATCACAAGTCATGCTAAAAAGCAATCATAGATGTTTAGTTTACAAATAAGCACAAAGTCAAGAAAGTCTAAGTGCAACAACAAAATCATAGCCTAACTCAATTCCTTGCTCAAGTCACCCTTAAGCCATACTTTTTCCCTTTCATTCTCGTATAATCCGTTCTTGATCTAAAACAACAATAATATGTACCTATTTCAATAATTCATCCCCTTTTTAATTACTATTGATCAAAACCATTGATTTTAGTCATAATTCACCCTATTTCATTAGCTTAGGGTTTTCTATCTCTTAAACCACTTGGATTCTACTCGAATTAGCATGGACAATCGTAATTTCACCTCCATTAATGTTTTCTAGTACCCTAGGATCACTCTTTACTGAATTTATACACATTCCCACCACTTTTCATCAATTTCTAAGAATTAGGGCTAAAACCCAATTTCTACCATGAATTCGTTTCTAAGGATTTTGTAAGTTTATAGGAAGTAAATTCAAGTCTAAAATGTAATTACTTACCTTTAAAGATGAAAAACTCTAGAAACCCTCTGAAAATCGCCTTCCCTAGAGCTCCCTTACTTTTTTCAGATATTGGAGAATGAAAAATGTTTTTTGGGTTTTAAAACTATCAAACACTGCGTGTTACCGATGCAACGGCTAATTACCACTGCAGCGGTATCGCTGCAGTGGTTAAAGCTCCGCTACATCGGTTCACACCTTTAAATTGAGGTCCGCCGTTGCGGTTCCTTGCACCGCTGCAGCGGTATCGATAGTGGTTACATTTTTCGCTGCAGCGATTTGAGGTAGAATCTCAAGATCTCACCTCAGTTTTATACATTTTACAACACACACTACGAATCCAAACATCGTGAACCAATTCCTCCACGGTAAACTCTATAACTAGAGTTTTATAACTTCATTTCAAGTGTCGGAAGTTGTTATGGTTTCCTAAACTCATTGCCTATCTAAATATCTCATCAAACATCACTATCAACTATCACATTAGTACCAGATTTCTTTTATTCACACACCTCAAAAATCATCCAATCTTAGACCCGTCCCAAATTTCTTAAAATTTGGCTACGAGAAGACTAGGTGCGAATTTTACCTCCTCTTTCAGTGTAATGACAACTTCAGTCATTACATTAGGTAATAATTTACCCTCCGTTCATCATCGAACGACCATTAGCTCCAAAAGATATAGATATACAAAGAAAAGTACCTGGGTCAATGAACAAGTGCGGATACTGCTTTTACATGTCCGCCTCCGTCTCCCAAGTAGCTTCTTCAATAGTACGATTCCTCCTTTGAACCTTTACATAAGAAATGACTCAGATACTCAACTTCCTTACATCCTTAGGTAATATAGCAATTGGTTCCTTTTTATAAGACAACTCTCTATCAAACAAATCAGGGTCCCAACGAATGATGTAATCATCATCCCCATGCTACTTTTTTAGCATAGACACGTGGAATACTAGGTGAACCCCAGATATACTAGGGGGTTAGTCCAGTCTGTACGCCACTGACCCTACTCCCTTCAATATTTCAAAGGTTCCAATGTATTATATTATTCATGGGTGACACCTTTAGAAGCACGTTTTCTCCTTCTGCGAACTTCACATCTCTCACTTTATTATCTGCATACTCTTTTTGCCAACTCTGGTCGGCTATGAGCTTTTTTCAAATGAACCTCACTTTCTCCATTGAATCCTTAAGCATGTCAGTACCCCAAGGTCTCACCTCAAATGCATCAAACCACCTAATTGGAGACCTATACCTCCTACCATACAAGGCCGCAAAAGGGGCCATGTCAATATTAGAGTGATAACTATTATTATAGGCAAATTCACACAATAGTAAGTATTGGTCCCACTGACCCCTAAAGTCAATAACATAAGCTCGAAGCATATCCTCAAGCACTTGGATAGTTCACTCTGACTGACCGTCGTTTTGTGGATGGAAAGTTGTACTTAGGTCCAATCTGGATCCCAACTCTGACAGAAATTTCTCCCAAAAATTGGAGGTGATCTGAGTACCTCTGTCTGACACTATCGAAACTGGTACTCCACGTAACCATACAATATTTTTCACATAAATCTTGGCCAACTTAGCTGCATTATAGTCTACCCGTACCGGGATAAAATGAGCCGACTTCGTCAACTGATCTACAATGACCCATCTAGAATGACACTTCCGCAATGTCTTCAGAAGACCAACTATAAAATCCATCATTATCATTTCCCACTTCCACTCCGAAATGGGCATTCTCTTAAATGTACCACCCAGATTTCGGTGTTTGTACTTAACCTGTTGGCAGTTTTGACACTTGGTTACGAAATCCATAATATCCCATTTCATCCTTCGCCGCTAATAGTGTTGTCTCAAGTCCCTATAAATCTTGTTGGTACCCGAATTTATAGAATACTTAGAATTATGAGCCTCCGCTAGAATAGTCAGGATCAAATTGCCTACCCAGGGCACACATAGCCTCCCTCGAATCCTTAATGTACCCTCATTATCAAGAATGGCCTCTCTTGCTTTACCCTGAAACGCCTTTTCTCTAAGGTTATTTAGCTTCTTGTCCTTGAACTGCCTACTTTTAATTTGGTCATAAAATATGGACCGGACCTCCATATGTGCTAACACCTTTTCTTCACTAGTGTCCTGCAACATCAGAAAATCGTTAGCCAAAGACTGTACCTCTCTTGCCAATGGACGCCTGGACACCTCCAACAATGCTAAACTTCCCATGCTCACTCGTTTTCGGCTCAGTGCATCCGCCACCATATTATCTTTGCTTGGGTGATATATGATTGTTATATCATAGTCTTTAATCAGCTCCATCCATCTTCTCTATCTTAGATTCAGATCCTTCTGGGTGAACAGGTGTTGTAGGCTGTTGTGGTTCATGAACACCTCACACTTCACCCCATAGAGATAGTGCCTTCAAATTTTTAAAGCAAAACCCACAACTGCCAATTTCAAATCATGCGTGGGATAGTTTTTCTCATAAGGTTTCAGTTGCCTAGAAGCATAAGCAATCACACTCCAATCCTGTATCAAAACAACACCTAAATCCAATCGTATCACAATATCTAATGAAATCTTTACCCTCAATAGACAATGTGAGAATTGGGGTTGAAGTCAATAAGGTTTTAAGCTTTTTGAAGCTCTCCTCACACTTATCATCCCACACAAATGGGACTTCTTTTCGAGTAAAGCGAGTCATGTGTGAAGCAATAGCAACAAATCCCTTAACAAATTGATGGTAATAACTAGCTAAACCCAAAAAACTATAAATTTCAGTCAGATTTATTGGTCTAGCCCAATTCTTAACAACTTCAACTTTCTGTGAGTCTACCATAACTCCTTCATTAGAAATCATGTGCCCCAAGAAGGATACTGAAGAAAGTCTGAATCCACACTTAGAGAATTTAGCATATAGTTGCTTCTCCTTGAGCAAACCCAACACTGTACGTAAATGAGTTTCATGCTCTTCTCCACTTTTAGAGTAGACCAGTATGTCACCAATAAAAACAATAACAAATGAGTCCAAAAAGAGATTAAAACTCTGTTCATTAGGCTCATGAAAGTAGCTTGGGCATTGTTCAAACCAAAGGACATAACTAGAAACTTATAGTGCCCATATCGAGTTCGAAAAATTGTCTTGGAGATATCCTCCTCTCTAATATTGAGTTGATGATAACCTGACCTCAAGTCAATTTTGGAGAATAGGCAGCCCCCTGCAATTGGTCAAACAAATCATTTATCCTAGGCAAAAGATAGTTATTGTGAGTGGTTACCTTATTCAACTGGCGGTAGTCTATGCATATCCTTATGCTTGTGCCATAAGGAGAAACACTTAGGCAAATAAAACACATTTCTAACAACTCTTGCAACTGAGACTTCAACTCTCTCAACTCTGCTGGTGCCATATGGTATGGAGGGGTGGAAATGGGTCTAGTTCCTGGCTGTAAATATATACAAAAGTCCACTTTTCAATCTGGAGGCATACCTGAAAAATCATTCGAAAACACTTCCACGAATTCACATACCACTGAAACTGATACTATAGTAGGGACTACAGATTTACCTTTCCTAAGATGGGACAAAAACGCCCTGCACCCCTTCTTCACTAGCTTTTGGGCATGAATTACTGACACAACCCTCACAAGTTAGGCTTAAAGTACCCTCCCACTCTAACTTATCCATTTTGGGCATCGCTATTGTAACAGTTTTGGCATAACAATTAATAATGGCACAATAAGGAGACAACCAACTCATATCTAAGATAACATCAAACTCCTCCATATATAGAATAACTAGGTCTACCAGGGTCTTAAACCTAATAAACATCACCAGACACGCACAATACACCTAATCAACACACACAGATACCCAACCCACGTAGACACATACATAGGAGCATCAAGATACTGACAGTCTAAGTCCCAGCCCAAGGCAAATTTCACAAAGATATAAGAGAAAGTGGAAATGGCGCCAAACAATACAGAAGCCATACAGTCACAGACAAGAATAGTACATGTGATCATAACATCAGAAGCTTCTGCCTTAGTACGTGCCGAAATTGCGTAAAGATGTGCCTTATCACCACCTTGATTGCCAGCTCTACCACTCTGAGCTCTACTTCTACCAACTTGTCCTCCACCTCGATTGGCCTAGTTGCCACCCCTAGCTTGTCCACCACAACTACCTTGTGGACGAGCTCTATCATTTTCTCCACCACTACGACCTACCAAAACTAAAGCAGTAGAAACCGGTTGTTGAGTCAACTGACCTACAAATAAAAATTAGGAAAATATCTTCTTACGTGTCCTAAACCCCCACACTTAAAGCATTTGGGTTCCAAAGTAGGCCTCTGAAATGAAGAGGATGAAGGTATATAGTTGTCGGCTCAGAAAGGTTGATCTGACCCCAGACGGGATCCCTGCAGATTCTGGCATAGCAGAATAGTAGGGCTTAGAAGAACCACTCGCCTTTAAGAAGGTACCACTGATTTGGTTTGAGGTACGAACCTTTTTCTCTTCTTCCTTTACCTTTCCCTATGTTTCAAGTGACTCAGCCTTCTTGGCAAATTCAACATCTTGAAAAGACTTACCTGCCATAACCACAGATAAAGTAGCCAATTGAATCCCTAAATTCAGAACCTTCATAAAGTACCTAATCCGCTCCTCCTCCGAGGTGATCAGCTGCAGTTCATAATGAGACAAGGCATAAAACTTGGCTTCATAGGCCACCACAAACATATTACCGTACACCAACCACAGAAACTCATCTTTCTTCCGATCACAATAAGTGCGGGGAACATACTTCTCAACGAATACATTCTGAAATTAAGCCCAAGTAAGTTGAGGTAAACCAGCTCTACACTCTAAAAAGGAGATCCACCATTGCTTGGCTTCGGCCTGCAGCTGAAAAGGAACGAACTCCACACCATACTTCTCAATAATACCCATATTGTGCAGACATTCATGACAATCAATGAAGAACTCAAATGTATCCTCAGACTATTTCCCTTGGGATAAGAGAGGTTTTATTTTCATGAACTTGGAGAACAACCCATATTCATCATCCATCATCACTAGTCCAAGTACCTGTTGGGGATACACCCCTATTTCAGAGCCTACATCCATCTTTGGTGCTACAACGGGTGGCATATTGCAAGGCTGTGGGTGGAGCATTCGAAACAACTAGAGTGTAGCCCATGCCAGTCAAGCTACCCAAGAATCCCAACACTTGTTGAATCACTTCCGCAGATAAATAAATCGGAGTTGCATCATTTAGTGTTGGTACCACATTCTCTGGAGCTACAATCTCCTCTTCCTCAACTACCTTCTCTTCATTTTAGGCATGTCCTGGGGAGTCCTGCTGTGGGGGAGGGGATGATGATCTTTGTCTTTTCGGTCTTTCGATAGCCTGGGTATCACCCCTAACAGGTACTGCCCATCGAGGCTTCCTAGAACTGTAGCCCCAGTGGCTAGTGCGGGTACTGCTACTATTGGTACTATTGTGGGTGCGACATCTTTTGTTGTTGTTGATCTAGTAGAATGAGTATTCTCCATCTACTAACAAGAGTGAAAGGATTAGATACCAATTTGGATTGCCAGACACCAATTAGAATCAGGTCATAGCACGAAAGAAGGATAAAAAGGAATTCATTCCTAAAGTCCTATAGCCTCCCGAAGAAAAATACAGACATCTCTGTACCATTCTGCAGGACTCTACTAGACCTGTTCTTGTACGACGAGATCTACGAACCTGGTTCTCTAATACCATCTCTGTCACAACCCAACCGGTCATGAATGGCACCCGCCCTAATCTATGGCAGAAGAACCATACTAACCTCACCCTTACTAACTCAAGTGTTACTTTCACATTCATCTTATATCAATTCTCATATTTTAAACAAGTTCAAAAGGTCTTCATTTAATAAAGAATAATTATCAATAATATTAACATCCATAAAACGAATAGAGTATGGAAACTTTTATTAAATACAATCTCTGGGATCTGAAGTCACTGTGCAAGAACATCTAAGAATAAACTAAGACTGAAACCAATACGAATATCCAAAAACATAAATAATAGGAAATCGTCTTAGACCCAAAACAAGGGACGTCAACATCAATAAGAAGATCTGAAGGTTGCCCGGTCATGGTGCTTACCCTCAAATCAAGTTTGAACCACTAACTAGAGTTGAGGTCGCATGTCAGCCGCTGAAAGATGTTCTGCACTCAACAAAAGAAGAGTATAGGTAGCATCAGTGCATCAACAACTGAATTCATCATATAAACATAATTCACAATATACTTTTACGGTCTTTCATACATAGTCACTTCCATCAACAACTCATCACCACATATAATCATCATAAAGATGCCCAATGCATATGAATGAGTGCATGTATGCAAGATGTGTGCACCATATCTTATTCTTCTCCTTATTATAAACAACATCATATCGTACCGGTGTGGCACTCGACCCTTTATCACAATCATATCATAACCATATCGGCGTGGTACCTGACCCTTTATCACAATCATATCATAATCGTACCGGCGTGGTACCCGACCCTTCATTATCCAACACCATAACAATGCATATGAAATAAAATGCAGTCCATAAATCACAAGTCATGCTAGAAAGCAATCATAGATGTTTAGTTTACAAACAAGTAAAAACCCAAAAAAGTCTAAGTGCTACAACAAAATAATAACCTACCTCAATTCCTTTCTCAAGTCATCCTTAAGCCACAATTTTGCCCTTTCATTCTCTTACAATCTATTTTTGATCTAAAATAATAAGAATAATTACCCATTTCAATAATTCATCCCTTTTTTAATTACTATGGATCAAAACCATTAATTTTAGTCATAATTCACCCTATTTCATAATCTTAGGGTTTTCTATCTCTTTAACTATATGGATTCTACGTGAATTAGCAGGGACAATCGTAATTTTACCCCTATTAATGTTTTCTAGCACCCTAGGATCATTTTTTACTGAATTTATACATATTCTTACCACTTTTCATCAATTTCTATGAATTAGGGCTAAACCTCAATTTCTACCATTAATTTGTTTCTAACGATTTTCTAAGGTTATAGGAAGTAAATTCAAGTCTATAATGTAATTACTTACCTCCAAAGATGAAAAACTCCAGAAACCCTCTGAAAATCGCCTTCCCCAGAGCTCCCTTGCATTTTTCAAATAGTGGAGAATAAAAAATATTTTTTGGGTTTTAAAACTGTCAATCACTATGTGTTACCGCTGCAGCGGTTAAAGCTCTAGTACAGCGGTTCACGCCTTTAAATTGAGGTCCACCGCTGCGGTTCCTTGTACCGCTTCAGCAGTAACGAAAACTGTTATTTTTTCTGCATCAGTCCGATGAAGAATCTTGAGACCTTTCCATAATTTTTCTCATTTTATAACACACACGACTAATCCCAACATCGCGAATCAACCCCTCCACAGTAAACTCTATAACCAGAGTTCTATAACTCCATTTCAGGTGCCAGAAGTTTTTACGACTTTATAAACTCGTTATCTATCCAAATATATCATCAAACATCACTATCAACTATTAAATTAGTATAAGATTTTGTTTTACTCACACACCTCTAAATCATTCAATCTTAGACCCGCCCCGAATTTCTCAAAATTCAGCTAAGGAAAGACTAGGTGCGAATTTTACTCCCTCTTTCAGTTTGACGATAATTTGGGTTGTTACACTTACATAGGAATTTTGAGCCCTTGGCTCAACCCATATATTCGGATCAGACTCATTCTTCTTCTTCTTCTTCTTCTTCTTCTTCTTCTTCTTTATATGTGTTTTTTTTAGAATATCTCAGCCTGAGTCGGGGGGCGACCCATTTTTTCCTTCTGCAAACAAAATGTAATTAAAAATTATCAATTAATATTTATTCAATTTTATATAAAAAAATACATTAGAAGGTTAATATTATTACTTACCATATCCGAAGCTATGATCTCTGTTGACACCCAATTTTGGACCGACATTTTTTAAATAAATACTTTTTGTGCTTTTTATTTGTTAAAGAGCATAAAATTTAATTTTTACATGTTTTGTTCAATTTTAACACAAGTTATTGGTATTTATCCTCTTTCTTGAAAATGTTAGGATATTTATCAATTTATTATAATTTTTTTAATTATTGGCTGTCACTGTTTTTTACACAGTCATTTTTATTAACAAATGTTGTTTGAGTCTTATTGAATCTTTAATTTTATTTTAAACTTAAACTATATTCTTATCTGGCATTAAATTTATTTGTTCATTTATTTTTTATCACTATCCGTTATTTCATAAAAAATGGAAAAGATATTTTTTGCACAGATAAGTTAAATATCCATAGTTTTGAATAAGATCAAATAGTCATTGTTTTGGATGAATCATGGTTTTTCAAAACCATGGTATTGAACACATGATTTTGCTCTTGAGTGGTTTTGATTTTTTCTATAAAACTAACTCACTCCCTTCACAATTAAAATTAATGGTGGTGGAAATTTCTAAATTTAGCAAAATAATAATAATTTTTTATTTCTTTCCCCTCTTTTCTGGTGATCCACCACACCACCGGAACAACCATACACCTCCGTTTAACCCACTGTTCTCCACCAATAGACCCATAACCAAACGAACCCCGCACTGTTTGAGCTCATCGGAGCTCCGGAAAGAAACCAGTCGCTCCACCACTCACCCACCGGAACACCTCTTAACAACCAACACCGAAAAGCCTCGTTCTCCGTCGCTTCTTCGACAAAACCACCACTGCCCACCACCTCTTCTCCTTTCCATCTCCGACGAGCTCATCGTCGGAGTAACACCAAACCAGCCACCGCAACAACAACCAAATAACACCTCCAACGCAGCCTCACCTTTCCCCTTCCCCATCGAACCAGAATCCGACTAGCTACTCCGGCGAACTACGATAAACAACAATCAACGACGAACCAGCCCCATAACCCATCTCTTCTCCTTTCTCCTCCTGCCGTGACACCACCTCCGGCAACAATGGAACATTCTGACAAGCACCAATGACCATGAAACGGCCAGATCTGACCGAAAATTAATCCTCTCCGGTGACCCTCTTTCCCTATTTTCTTTGGTTGATTATAGATGTTGATTTTAATGTTGTTGTTGTTATCATTTTCTTTGTTATTGGTTATGGTTAATGAATAGATTTAGTCGTATTTGATATTTTTAGTAAATCTTAGTGTTGCTTTTGTTATGTTCAAGTGTTATTCTGTTCTTGTTATTGCTCTTGATTTGTTTAAATTGATTTTATTCATTGTTCTATCAATTTTCCAGTGAGTTGTATTCACTGTCATCACTTTGCTGCTTCTTGTTATTTTTTTTTTGGTACTATTTTACTTTATTTTGGTGTCATATGATTTGGGGTTTAGACAAGTATTAACATATTTGGCCAATGATCAAATCTCTCCATTGGATTTTCGAGACCTCCCCATTATAAAAGACGAATTTTATTTTAAGTTCAATCATTTGTTAAGTTTAATTATTCTTTAGTTTAATTATTTACCAAGTTCAATTATTTTGTTTCAAGTATTAATACACTTGGTCGATGAAGAAATGTCAATCGATTTTCAAGGCCTCCCATGCATATAAGATGGGTTTTACTTTTGTTTATTATTTATTTTATTTATTTTGATTCATATTTTTTATTACTAATACTTTTATCAAGTGTTTTTACAAGTATATGGAGCTTCATCCCAAAGAAGACACTTGAATTTAAATTCGAGAAACATTTGAATTATTTATTTTATTTATTCATTTTGTTTAGAGATAGACAAATATTAAGCCGTCTTCGTTATTTTTGTGTTACTTTATTCATTGTTTATATTTTATGTTTGTTATATTTATTAAAGTTATTTTATCTCCTCCTCAATTGAAAAAATGAATTCAGCCGGGACCCACCTTTGTGGATTCCGAAGGGTGCCTAACACCTTCCCTTTGGAATAACCTGAACTCTTACCTAGAATCTAATTGGTTACGCAGATTAATTTTTCTTTAATTAAATTAACAGCTTTTCTAGTTTTTCCTAAAATTAGGTGGCGACTCTAAATTCTTTTAAAGTAATTATTTATTATTTTTTGAGTCCCAAAGTTGCGCCTTATGAAAATAGGGATCGCGACAGAATGGCGACTCCGCTGGGATATAAAGGTTCTAACCATTATGAGCCCATTTTTTCAATTGAGGAGTTTTTACTTTTTACAATTTTAGTGTTGTCTTGAATATTTTGTAAATTATTTGTATCTTGTATATTGATTACATTTACTCATTATTTGTTAAAATTTCATAATATTTTAACTGATGCATTTTCATGGCATCTTTCGCCTCCCTGGCACAACATTAGGCATTAGAAAAAAGGGCGGTTATGTGGGTATCTGCACCCGCCCTTCCGTACAACACCTTATCTTTCTTTGAACCTCCAAGTGAAGTAGTTGATTCGAGTCGGTCAACAGTCACTTGGTGTGTTACCCTGATAAGTCCATTTCGGGTTCCCGGTCAATTTGAACAAACCACTCTAGTCAACTAGGTTAGAGCGAAGCCAAATCCTATGTACAGGCATTGACCTAAGTTGACCCGACACCAAGAAGTATTAGATCCAATAGAGACCACCTGGTGTCCAAAAGGCCCATGGCCTAAAAGGACATCATCCCTTATGTGTTTAAATTGAAGGATGTGATGCTGGATTGTACGAACCATTGTCTCCCGGAGTTAGAATTTATTATTTTTTAGATTAGTTTTTTTTGTTATAATCAAATAAAGATCTTCATCCGAAAGGTGTTCGAAAATTCAAGAAGTCCGAGAATTTTGAGAATGGAGGACCTCGAGGCGGATTAGTCTAGTGTTGTTCCCTTGCGTGGGACTGATTTTTATTGTACATCCCTTTTTCTTATTTTGTATCCCCATTCAATTTAATGAATTTGTATATAATGTGTTTTGGGGGCAATGTAACATTTCACAAGCGACATACACATCCTTCAATCCTTCAATCGTTAGGCTTACCTTTGGCTCAAAAAGGTCACCTGTATGTTAGGATGCGTTATATATTGTTTATGTGTTACATGATTTTCTTCGTCCATGATTGTTTGATTTTGTGTTTAATACACATATTTTGTTTTTAAACATTATTTGTCCATTGTTGAAGTTTTTCGAACTACGTTTGACCTGATTCCTAGCTCAACGGGATACGTAGGCGCCACAACGGCTCGGTCATGTTCCCCGTAAGATTTCCATCTTTCTTTACAATGGAAACTGGGGAAGAATTTTTGAGAAGGTCTCAAAAATTCCACTCAAAGTAGCTTCAAGAAGTTCAAGAAAGTTCTTTTGTGTTCTAAACTGGGGCAGAATTGTCCTCAAAAATTCCACCAAGCTTGCACTTCAAGATTGGATGAGTTTGCAAACATGTGACCTCGGACTCCATGAGGCACTAGTATCCAATCCAAAAGACAAATCAGGGGAGTCTTCGACTATTTAATTACACTATTTTATTTTGCTATAATTTTCATGACTTCCTTGCTTTCACTCTTTTCTCATCTCTTTGTAGGAAAATCGTCCCTGCCAACAATCAGCGATGGTCACAATAATGTGCTACTTCTGTAGATAATTGGGAAATCTCACAATCCCTGAAAGCATCCTGGAAGAGAGTACAAGAACAAGAGGTTCTCTTAGACAATCAAGAGGTCATGACACATTGTCTCCCCTAAAACAACGGGAGATGCTCGAAGTAATGAATAGTCCCACAAAACAATCGGGATATTTTCTTTGGCTGAAGATGTCCGCTGACACCGGACATACGAGGCAACGCTTCGAGTTTGTCTATATCTTTGCATTTATTATTTTTGTGCATATATTGTATATCATATCTGCATGAACTACGCACACCTGATTCTCATCCTTCGGGTTGAGATACGTAGGCAGCCCTCCTCGGGTTCGGTATCCCTTATTTTTTTATTTTATTTTTTTATTTTTAAAAAGGTATTTGTTAGAATCATGTCTTTGACTTGGTTGGTGCCAACACAATTAGAAGCATGCAAATAATTAATATGATTGAGAAGGTTGACTTTGTGATGAACCTTAGCTTCTTTTGACACCTCTCATTTGCACCTTTGTGACACTTGGTAAAGTTTTCTTGCATGCATTCGAGGTATGAATAAAACCAACCTCATTGTTTCATGTGCATTGTGCGGTGAGTTTTTAGATTAAATTCAAATGCATTGCACTGTTGATCTAGAACTTGGCCCAAATGTTTGTTGAGGCAAAATTCTGAGTAACCTTTGGCTTGGGAAAGGATCGTAGGCCTTCTTTGACCCGTTTGTGCCTTCCAAATGCCTACCAAATAACATTAATCCATAGTTAGTCCCCCTTTGAGCCTGAAGCCTCTTCTTTGGACAACTACATTTTAGCCGATACCTTTCTGAGTGCTTAAATGCACTATCCCTCTCTTGGCTCTACCTCTTTGAGCGCACCAAAGATGTGCAAATTCAAGAGAAGATTCAAATTTGAAGCTGCCAAAGGAAAAAGTTGCAAAGTCCCTAAAAGTCAAGGATGCAAAAACGACTTCAAAAAAACCCAGAAGGAGTCAAAACTATCCAAAACGTTAAGGCAAGGAGAAATCCCAAATGAAGAAGAACACTCCAGACAAAAGAGGAGAAACTTCAAAAGAAAAGAAAACATCAGAATTCTCCAACATGATTTAAGAGAAGTCAAAATAAAGAAAGGGACAACAAAGAAGAATCAAGCTTCAACGACATGACAAATGTCAAAAGTTCAGTTCAGCGCTCAAGGAGGGATTAAGTCACTTTTATCCCAAATTAATATCCTACCCATCACTTAGCCTACATTACAAACCGATAGCAATCCCTACATGATCCCATTCCAAATGTTCTCACATTAGTGGAGACTTACATGAAGGCCAAGCTTATGGTATCACAGTTGCATACTTTGAACATTCTTCTGAGTGTGAGAGTGTTTTTCAAAATATCCTCAAATTAAAACATACTTCAAATGTGTGCAAGGGAGGACTTTCCTTGTGGTGAGGGCGCTTGAAACATGAGGTTAGGTCTAGTTCAAAACCTTTGTTTGAAGCAAGATGAACAATCTTGTTGAAACTTAGGTACATTTGAGGTACCACTTGAAGCTATAGGAATTATCTCGAAGTCGATCTCAGTTGGAAGAGATGAAAGAGAGAAATTTTATGCTATCCTAATTTTTGGTACCAACTACAGTCAAGACTTGATGCTCTTTTCTGTTAAAAAATGAAATTGGGGCAAGCACCCATCTTTGAATATCTGTCAAAGCGACTCGTTGGTCCTTCCATTGACAGGGTTCATTTCTTTAATTCATGTCATTCATTTGTCAAAGTGACACGTTATGTTTTATTGGATCGTCACCTTCTATTTGTGACATGTTGGATTGTCACTCCTATATTTGTGACATGTTTTGTTGGATTGTCACTCCTATATTTGTGACATGTTTTGTTGGATCGTCACTCCTATTTGTCACATGTTATGTTGGATCGTCACCTTCTATTTGTGACATGTTGGATCGTCACTCCTATTTGTGACATGTTATGTTGGATCGTCACCTCCTTCATTGTGACATATTTCATTTGCTACTAATATGTTTAGTACATGTGATTATAAAACATGTTGGGGAGTCACCCCATTCGAAGTGACATATTACATAAGGTATGCACAATTCTTAGTTTCCCTTATATTTCATTTGCTACTAATAAGTTTAGTGTAGGTGATTATGATACCCATTGGGAAGTCACCCCATTCAAAGTGGCATATTGAGTTCAACATGGGTTGTCCGCCTTTCAATGAGACAAGTTGGGTCGTCACCCGTTCAAATGACATATCCAGTTTAAGATGGGTTGTCCACCTTTCAATGAGACAAGTTGGGTTGCTAACCGTTCAAATAGCATATCATGTTAAGTTCAAGTAACATGATGGGTCGTCCGCCTTTCAACGAGACAAGTTGGGTAGCCACCTCATTCAAAGTGGCATATTGAGCTCAAGTTGGTAGTCCGCCGTTCAAAGGGACAAGTTGGGAAGTCATCCGTTCAAATGACACATCAAGTTCAAATGGGTCGTCCGCCTTTCAACGAGACAAGTTGGTTTGTCACCCGTTCAAATGACATATTCAGTTCGAGATTGTTCGTCCGCCTTTCAATGAAACAAGTTGGGTAGCCACCTCATTCAAAGTGGCATATTGAGCTCAAGTTAGTCGTCCGCCGTTCAAAGGGACAAGTTGGGAAGTCATCTGTTCAAATGACATATCAAGTTCAAATGGGTCGTCCGCCTTTCAACGAGACAAGTTGGGTTGTCACCCGTTCAAATGACACATTCAGTTCGAGATAGGTTGTCCGCCTTTCAATGAAACAATTTGGGTAGCTGCCTCATTCAAAGTGGAATATTGAGTTCAAAATGGGTCGTCCGCCTTTCAATGAGACAAGATGGGTTGCCACCCGTTCAAATGGCATATCATATTCAAGATGGGTCATCCGCCTTTCAATGAGACAAGTTGGGTCGTCACCCGTTCAAATGACATATCATGTTACAGTTGGGTCGTCACCCATTCAAATGACATATCATGTTAAAGTTGGGTTGTCACCCGTTCAAATGACATATCAAGCTCAAATGGGTCGTCTGCCTTTCAATGAGACAAGTTGGTTTGTCACCCATTCAAATGACACATCAAGTTCAAAATGGTCGTCCGCCGTTCAATGAGACAAGTTGGGTTGTCACCCGTTTAAATGACATATCAAGCTCAAAATGGGTCGTCCGCCTTTCAACGAGACAAGTTAGGTTGCCACCCATTCAAATGGCATATCCAGTTCAAATGGGTCGTCCGCCTTTCAATGAGACAAGTTGGGTCGTCACCCATTCAAATGATACATCAAGCTCAAAATGGGTCGTCCGCCTTTCAATGAGACAAGTTGGGTTGTCACCCGTTCAAATGACACATCAAGATCAAAATGGATCGTCAGCCTTTCCACGAGGCAAGTTGGGAAGTCACCCGTTCAAATGACATATTAAGTTCAACATGGGTCGTCCGTCTTTCAACGAGATAAGTTGGGTCGTCACCCATTCAAATGGCATATTATATTTAAGTTGGGTCATCACCCGTTCAAATGACAGATTAAGTTCAAGATGGGTCATCTGCCTTTCAAAGAGACAAGTTGGGAAGTCACCCGTTCAAATGGCATATCAAATTCAAGTTGGGTCGTCCACCTTTCAACGAGGCAAGTTGATCCGCTACCTTGTTCAAATAGGTATGCAGTTTTGCATCCTCAAGGTCTCACAAGTTTGACACTGAGGTAATTTTGGAAGCAACATCGAAGGTACGTGAATGTTTTATCTTTAAACAACCCTTCCCCTTTTATCAAAATACAATCCATCCCTTTCAACAGACGGAGAATATTGTCAAAATTTTATCAACGTTCGACATTATTTTGTGCACATGTCATTCGTTTTCTTCTTTGTCTAGTCAAAATTGGCTATACATCAACGTCATCATCCAAAGACTCTTTCATCATCCTTAGATGCTGAGGGGCAGTTGTTGACACCCAATTTTGAACCGACATTTTTTAAATAAATACTTTTTGTGCTTTTTATTTGTTAAAGAGCATAAAATTTAATTTTTACATGTTTTGTTCAATTTTAACATAAGTTATTGATAATTATCCTCTTTCTTGAAAATGTTAGGATATTTATCAATTTATTATAATTTTTTTAATTATTGGCTGTCACTGATTTTTTACACAGTCATTTTTATTAACGAATGTTGTTTGAGTCTTATTGAATCTTTAATTTTATTTTAAACTTAAACTATATTCTTATCTGGCATTAAATTCATTTGTTCATTTATTTTTTATCACTATCCGTTATTTCATAAAAGATGGAGAAGATATTTTTTGCACAGATAAGTTAAATATCCATAGTTTTGGATAAGATCAAATAGTCATTGTTTTGGATGACTCATGGTTTTTCAAAACCATGGTATTGAGCACATGGTTTTGCTCTTGAGTGATTTTGATTTTTTCTATAAAACTAACTCACTCCCTTCACAATTAAAATTAATGGTGGTTGAAATTTCTAAATTTGGCAACATAATAATAATTTTTTATTTCTTTCCCCTCTTTTTCGGTCACCACCAGAACAACCACACACCTCCGTTTAACCCACTGTTCTCCACCAATAGACCCAAAACCAAACGAACCCCGTACTGTTTGAGCTCATCGGAGCTCCGACAAGAAACCAGCCGCTCCACCACTCACCCACCGGAACACCTCTTAACAACAACCACTGCCCACCACCTCTTCTCCTTTCCATCTCTGACGAGCTCATCGTCGGAGTAACACCAAACCAGCCACCGCAACAACAACCAAATAACACCTCCAACGCAGCCTCACCTTTCCCCTTCCCCGTCGAACCAGAATCCGACTAGCTACTCCGGCGAACTATGATAAACAACAATCAACGACGAACCAGACCCACAACCCATCTCTTCTCCTTTCTCCTCCTGCCGTGACACCACCTCCGGCAACAATGGAACATTCTGACAAGCACAAACGACCATGAAACGGCCAGATCTGACCGGAAATTAATCCTCTCCGGTGACCCTCTTTCCTTATTTTCTTTGGTTGATTATAGATGTTGATTTTAATGTTGTTGTTGTTATCATTTTCTCTGTTATTGGTTATGGTTAATGAATAGATTTAGCCGTATTTGATATTTTTAGTAAATCTTAGTGTTGCTTTTGTTATGTTCAAGTGTTATTCTGTTCTTGTTATTGCTCTTGATTTGTTTAAATTGATTTTATTCATTGTTCTATCAATTTTCTAGTGAGTTGTATTCACTGTCATCACTTTGCTGCTTCTTGTTATTTTTTTGGTACTATTTTACTTTATTTTGGTGTCTTATGATGTCACACCCCGAATCCCAACGAGGCGTGATTGGCACCCGAAGCCGATATGTCCCCGAGAGAACCAATCTTTGCTCATGTCTATTCATATGCTTATCCTCGTATGAACTTTATTAAATCCTATTATTACTCATGCTACTAAGCGGAAGTCATGCACATGGAAATATATATCATATCTATACATACAAAACTTGGCCATTAGAGCCATCAAATCAAAATGATGGTACATCTCTTACTTTCATATGCCCACCTGCGTCTACAAAAGCCTCTAACTGATGCATTTACAAGACCATCTAAAAGTCGGGACAAGTCCCCGCTTTATCTGTACAACATCAAAACAAATGCACAACTGTGATAAGTCCCGAAGCAACTGGGGCTCACCAAAGATCCGCAACTAACTATCAACTTACGGTCTTTTTACAAATCTACTAGTGCCTGCACCTGCAACATGTAAGGTAAGTCCCCCGAGGGGGTCAGTACGAGAAATGTACTGAGTATGTAAGGCTAGAGAAATTACATCATACATGAGAATGTCAATGAAATAAATATGAGAGATTATTCAATATGGGTAAACCATCATTCTAATTAGAAACTTGTATATTGCTTTCGTTATGAACATTTTAGGACATTCATTTTATATCCTTACTATTCATAGACTATCTTTCATATACCTCTACACTCAAGAGACTCTTCTCTTCTATTCATGAAACTCTTCTCTATGCAAGAGATTCTTTCTTGCTTCTATGTTCATTACCACTATTGTTCTACTACTTGGTTAGTAAATTACAAAAGAATAACATTCATCCACACACATCCACTCTCTTGGTAGATTAATAATATAACCTACATCCACTCTATGGGTGGGGTATCATACATTCACTCTACTTGCTTCTCTACCTTACCTTACGTCACTTAATCACTTATTAATCATATACTTCCCGGGCCCAACTGATCAGTGGGAAATTCATAGACCCATCATGCAGGTGTACATTTCACCCTATGGATAATGTAAGGAGAACCATCATGCAGGTGTTCATTTCACCCCATGGATAATGTATAGAGAACCATCATGCAGGCGTTCATTTCACCCCATGGATAATGTATAGAGAACCATCATGCAGGTGTTCATTTCACCCCATGGATAATGTCATAATTATACCTCAACTTTTACCAGATTGGTACAAACATAATCATAACATTACTAGACTTTAGAACATCACATTCGCGGAACTTGGAGTTAGAATATATACACACTTGTATGACCTATTGAGGATCACGATGCTATTGGAAACACACATATATACTTTACCTTGTTTCTCTACTTCCAAGAGATTAACACTTTTGCTACTTCTTATGAGATCTTATATAAGTAAGTATATAATACCGGGACTCCACCTTTGGTGGGCTATAGTAAACATCATAGCATATTGGGATTGTTCCATCTAGAACTTATACCCTTTAGATTGAGACCCATACTCAATGAAACATATAACAACCACGCGCATTACTCCTTTACAATCTTATACCCTTCACTAGGTTATGAGAATGACACGTTAAGGATCATGACATTAAGGCACACACTTATATACACATTTCACTTCACTCCTTCACTTCATGAGATCACTAGCACACATATTCTTATGAGAGAGATACATACTTCATCTATTGAGAAATTACATACTGAGGATCAAGACACTATTTGAAGCACACCTATATATATTACCTCACTTCTCTACGTCATGAGATCGATACCTTAACTTATGAGGGATGGTTAAACTAGCTCACATATTACTTCCTCCATTGCTCTTATACAAACTATGAGACTTTGGAATCATGACATGATTGGATATGCTAAGCAAGCATTAATAGATTCTCGTTATACCTTACTCTGTCTTGAGATAGTCCTTTTAGGACTCACAACATTATGACATCCTTGGGACTTCAGTCAATGAATAGTCAATGGATAAGAGATAAGTAAATCATAGCTCATCTAAGAATAGGACATATATGGATAACAATATATGTCAACCTGAATTGATGTACTTCACAACCTTTAGAAATAGAACAAGCCCAATGTCAATATGAACAACATGTTGCATAAGGATACGAAAAAAGTAACCTTACATACCTTTGCGTCTCACTATGAATACCCAAGATTATATGGAAATACAATAGTCCAGCTCTTTCCTTACGTCTCACTCTATATCACAAGTACATAACGAAACTTATATTAGCAACCAACTACCTTACAAGTGCACAAGATGACCATGAATCACATAGTTACTTTATAACGTCATTTCGTCTTCTTACAATGTCATTTATCATATCAACATGCCAACACTACCATAACATTCCACTCATTGACCAAGATTTCATATGACAATAGCATTTCGCATCACAATTGCCCTTTATGCCTTCTCATCATCATTTCGTCATATTTACGCTACTCAATTGGCCTCATAACAACATATGTACAACCATCCATACTTAACATAGTCCAACATGCTTCCATACTACATTTTAAATTCATTAAAACGACATCCCAAATTGATAAATACATCTATGGAGGGTATAGGGGTTTCGGGGGGCCAAAGGGATGCAAAAACAAGCAATTCGGAGTTCTGGGCCGATCCGCTAAGCCACCTGCGCCCGCAGGTGGATGAACTACGTCCGCAGGTGACCTTTGGCAGTAGCCAGAGGCGTTGGCACCTGCGTCCGCAGGTGCTTCGTCTGCGAGGGCGGGTGCCCGTTTTGGTCCGAAATAGTCTTTTTGGGGTATTTTTATGCAATGAATGGTCCATGATCATAACCAAACTTATTTTAACATATTTTTGATCATATAACATGCCAATAACCAGCCATGGTCTCACAACACACATAACATCACCAAAACGATACTTTACGGCCAATCCGCCATACACCATGACCAAACAAGGGGAGACTATAATCACATCTCAAATGACAATATTGAACTCATCAAATTCATTTTCTTCAAGACCACAAGCCCATGTTCAAGTTTACAAGGCAAAACCATCCTCCGAATTAACAAACACATACACTTCACACATAGTGAACTTTTCACACTCCACCAACATAACCAACATAGTATAAATCATTTTCCATGCATAAAATACATTAAACCATGATAATATACACTTACCAAGTCTTGCTCCAAGGTGATCTTGACCAAAGGAATGAAGGCTTAGGGTTTGGTTGAAGAGAGAAATGTTGTGTAAAATTCTAGACAAAGCATGGGTGTCCAATAGAATAAAAAATCTGATTTTCATGATTATATATAGCCCCTCAAGTCTCTTCTTATCCTTTATTAACATTAATTATCATGTTGAATGGGTCAAATGGAAGAATGAATCTTTTTTCTCCATTTGGGCCATGCATTTGGGCTTAAATTAATCCCTTTTGCATATATTAATTTGGCCCAACACTTTTATGTGTAATTCCTCAAAAATCTCATGCATGTTTAATTAATTCCATGTATATCACGGGAATCAATTTGGTTCGGAAATCTACGGGGTGTTACATATGATTTGGGATTTAGACTAGTATTAACATATTTGGCCAATGATCAAATCTCTCCGTTGGATTTTTGAGACCTCCCCATTATAAAAGACGGATTTTATTTTAAGTTCAATCATTTGTTAAGTTTAATTATTCTTTAGTTTAATTATTTACCAAGTTCAATTATTTTGTTTCAAGTGTTAATACACTTGGCCGATGAAGAAATGCCAATCGATTTCCAAGGCCTCCCATGCATATAAGATGGGTTTTACTTTTGTTTATTATTTATTATATTTATTTTGATTCATATTTTTTATTACTAATACTTTTACCAAGTGTTTTTACAGGTATATGGAGCTTCATCCCAAAGAAGACACTTGAATTTAAATTCGAGAAACATTTGAATTATTTATTTTATTTATTCATTTTGTTTAGCGATAGACAAATATTAAGCCGTCTTCGTTATTCTTGTGTTACTTTATTCATTGTTTATATTTTATGTTTGTTATATTTATTAAAGTTATTTTATCTCCTCCTCAATTGAAAAAATGAATTCAGCCGGGACCCACCTTTGTGGATTCCGAAGGGTGCCTAACACCTTCCCTTTGGAATAACCTGAACTCTTACCTAGAATCTAATTATTTACGCAGAATAATTTTTCTTTAATTAAATTAACAGGTTTCTTAGTTTTTCCTAAAATTAGGTGGCGATTCTAAATTCTTTTAAAATAATTATTTATTATTTTTTGAGTCCCGAAGTTGCGCCTTATGAAAATAGGGATCGCGACAGTCTCAATGCTTTTTGCACCCCCCGTGTGCAACGAGCCACCTTTTACACTAACTTTGGTATTTTTGATTTATTCATAATATGCCTTAAATTCGTCTGAATCTCAATATTCTTGAAGCTGCTTATACATTTCTTCTAGAAGACATTGTCCACACATTCTGATATTTCGAGCAAGTTTAAGCTGGCTGGACAACCTAGCACTGGCTTTCCTCTCACAAGTGGTGGAAATGAAAAGATTCTACTTTCTTCTCCAAGTATACATTATCTAAAAATTATGTGACTAGCCTTAGATAGTATATATATATATATATATATATATATATATATTAAACTTTACTAAATAATATTTAAATTTTATATACCTTAAACTCATTAAGCATAGTCTATCGTATCCTCTCTGGAATCTCCTTCCACGAGGGATAAGGATGTGTATAAAGTCTCCTAACGCTTTCCTGTAGAGCCCTAGCAACAAATTTTGAGGGATTCTACCTGCAAAAATCATAATAAGCATGTCAAGTCATAAATAATTAATGAAAATGGAAAAAATAAAATAAACTTATCAATTTAGAAAACAAGCTTATGATGATCCATCAACCGCAATCATCACTCTACCAAGCTTTTCCCTCTCGCCAAGTGCTTGATGGATCAGATCCTCATCATCATGTAGTGAAGGTGCATAATGTTGAGTCACTAAGGGAGTATCTACTTGTGCATCAAACTCAGAACTTATATCTCTAAGGTTGAAACTGATTGGTGAGGTAATGAATTGTTGGGGGATGGAGTACCAGATGAAAATATGAAAGTCACTAAGTCATGTGACTGAGAAATAGTGGGTGTAGGCATGAAAGTGTGTAAAGTAGTAGTATATGTAGGTAGTAAATTGGAAGTAGAAGAGTACATATAAGAGGATGTACCATGAATATCTGTGGGATGTCAGTGCCATATGGGGACATAAGACACCAGTGGAGAAGAGTGAAGTTGAGGCGCAGCTGAAAGATGACTTGAAATATTGTCAGGCTCTATAGGCCTCCTTGTTTTCTTCTTCTTTCTCTTACTAGACTTTCTACTCTTACTATTATGAGCTTGATCACTATCACCACCTAATGGCATATGGATGCAAATTTACATTACAAAGTATAAAGAAAATCATAATTATTAAAAAAATTAGTAGTAACAAAATAAATTGCCATGCTAGTCTATATTCTCCCATTTTTCCTCCTCGCTTATCTCATTTTCATTATTCTCCCATTATTCCTCCTCAATTATTTTATTTTCATCGCCCCATTCATCCTCATAGAATGATTCATTTCCCTCATCTATCCCTTTCTCAATATCTGCGATAGCAGCTATCTCATCATCAAAAATTTCTTTTATATGCGTTGAGGATGTTCTAGACTATTTTCTAACTTAGCATCCTCTATTTGATAAACAACTGTGACTTCATTCTGGTATGCCACATCTAACACATTCTCCATCTCAATCCTAACCACAAACTTAGTCTTTATAACCACCCACCAATCGACCATATCTTTATGCAACAGATATGTTGCTTAATTAACCTGCTTAGCATTTTGTGCAATGATAAAAGGATCATAGTGGTTATATTGTCTCGTGTGCTTAACTTCAATTATGTTATATTGTTGAGTCACCCTTGTACCTCTATGTGATGGATCAAAAAACATGCACTAAAATATTACTATCTTTTTTTTGGACCAAGCAGGATACCTAACTTCAACAATCTCATATATGACGGCATAATGTTCAATAGTTTGGCCATTACTATCGACATCACCTTGAACGCATGCTCCGTTATTATGAGTTTTCTTATATCTAGAAACTTCTTCAGTTTGAAACTTAAAACCATTCACACAATACTTATTCATCGTCTGAATTTGAGTTTCAGACCCAAGTGCAACTTCTCCCACCATTTGCAAATGTTTGGTGATGTCAATGGGGGAGTAGCTGCCTGCACATCAGACTTAGAGTTGATATCTCTAAGCCGGAAACCTAATAGGTAACGGGATGAATTACTGGGAAATGGAGTACCAGATGAAAATTTGAGAGTCGCTAAGTCCTGTGGCCGAGAAATAATGGGTATAGGCTTGAAAGTGTGTGAAGTAATAGTGTATGTAGGTAGTGAATGGGAAGTAAAAGAGTACATCCGAGAGGATGTACCATGAATCTTTGTGGGATGCCCAGTGCCATAGGGGACATAAGACACCAGTGGAGAAGAGCGAAGCTGAGTCGCAGATGAAAGATGGCCTGAAATATCATCAGGCTCTCTAGGCCTCCTAGTTTTCTTCTGGTTGCTCTTACTTGACTTGCTACTCTCACTAGTACGAGCTTGATCACTATCGCCACCTGATGACATATATATGCAAATTTACAATACAACATATAAAGAAAGTCATAAATATTAAAAAAATTAGTGGTAACAAAATAAACTGACATGCTAGTTTATATTCTCCCATTTTTCTCCTTGCTTTTTCATTTTCATCATTCTCTCATTTTTCCTCCTCAGTTATTTCATTTTAATCCTCCCATTCATCCTCCTCAGTTGTACATTGACGCCTACAAAGCTGTGCTTTTGTGCTGATTTACGTGAAAACCGAGTGACTCCTCACATATTGTAACTTGTATCCCATTGGTCATTGCCTTTTTGCCGTTACTTCATTATTTTGTTACTGTAGTTTCCTTTTATATTTTTGTAAATATTACCAACTCTAGAGGCTATTATATGATTGAAAAGCTCACGTGGGCACTTACAAGAATATTATATATGCTAAATTGTTTGATTACGAATTACTCCTTACGTTTTGTTTAATGATTAAGATTCAACATAAAATTTAATACTCCCTTTGTTTTATTTTACTTGGTCTCCTTATTAAAAATAATTATTTCAATTTAATTATCAAATTTATGAAATCAAGAGAAATTTATCATTTTCTTCCAATATTACCTCTATTTTCAAGTGTTTACATAAAGTATTAATAGTCAATTTAGATTTTCAAAGCACAATTAATTAGGCTAATTTAGTAAAATAAATCTCTAATAAATATTTTTTTAAAAATACCAAGTCAATATAAGGCAAGTAAAACGAAACGGAGAAAATATACAGTTAGTGGCTAAGATCTAATGATGAAAATTCAATTTATCTGATACAAATAAATGAAGAATAAAACAACTAAAAAGGAATTCCCTCTCACATTTAAACATAATTTGTTTCACTAGGCATGGAGTTAAAGAAAGAAATAAAGACCTTTGAAATGTGTTTTATTAACAGTAAAATAGAGATTTTAAATTTAAATTATTTTTTAAATATAGAAAATGACATTTTTTTGAATTTTCTTTTTTTAAAAGAGGTGTCCCATAAATTATAAATATGAAGTAGAACTATTGGGCCCGTGCATATGCCACTAGTATTGAATATAATAGCGTTAGAAAAATAACATAAATATACACCTTAACTTACTATATTTACACAAATTCTCATCCTTACAAAGTAATTACAAAAATTTCAACTATCAGTTATGTATCTCAAAGGAATGTATCGCGAACAAATTATGTATTGATGTGTATATCAATGTGAGTTTTGGTTAAAAGATACATACACTATGTATCTTTGAACGATTACAGTGTTGGTAATTATTTATCGCAACAGAATGTATCGAAAATAAATTATGTATCTCGACAGCCCAAAAAATAGGATTTTCTGTAAATATGCAAAATATCGGAATTTTTCGTAATTAGACACCAAACTGTCGAAATTTATGTTGTTTTTCCATATAATAAAGATTAATAATGGTAGTACCTACCAACTTGCACAAGCTTTAATTATTCCATAGAATACCTATATCGCGTTGTTTAGTACCAAGTAATTATATCCTTCAGGATTTAGAGCCCGTTTGGATTAGCTAAAAAAAGTAGCTTTTAAAAGTGCTGAAATTTATTTTAAAAAATAAACAGTTACGTGTTTGGATAAAAGTGTTCAAGCTGAAAAAAATTGTTGATGTGTTTGTTAAACAGGTGTTGTTAAGCATTTTTCTTGTTAAAATGTCTGAAATACCCTTAAAACTGTTAAAATTATAAAATGTTGATGACTATCTTTATTTTAAAATAATTAAAATTAAAATTAATTTAAATTTTAATTCACTTTCAATTAAACTATTATTTAAGTTATTATGATAATTATTATTATTTTCTTTTTTTAAAGAAACACAAATTGATACAAAAATCCATTATAGCAAAACCAAAAGCTGACTCATCAACAATAGATACAAGCCAATCACCCATAACAAGAGTGACGACATAGATTGCTAAAACAAAACTAATTTAACAACGAGAGTGGCAGAAATTAAAAAAAGGTAGAAGACTGGTGAGGAGATCTTGATAAACCAACATGTGGTAGAGGAGAAAAAAGATGAAGAAAAACGCAGACATAAAAGGAAAATCGCAGAGATGAGAAACAACTGAAATACATATTAATGGAGCACCTTCTTTCAATAGGTAATTTTGGGATTACATAAAATATTAGGGATAAAAAAGTAATTTTGTTGGTCAAACTTGAATGGCTTATAAGCCAAAAATAAAAAGTAGGGGACCTAAATTTTGGCTTATGACATTTTTAAAGAAAATTTTAATTTTTTTTAAGTCCTTTTGGATTTGCCAAACACTCAAAAAAGGTAAAATAAACTTAAAAGCAGATTTGATCAACTTTTAAGCCAATCCAAACACCCACTTAGCAGTGTCAAATCTTGTAGCAGCTTTAAGATGTAACATATGAATTCTTCCTTCCCAATTTTTTCCTAAATTTCTCTAGAGGTCATTTAATTTTGAGTTTGTTACATAAAATTTATTTTTTATTTTTATTACATAAAAATTATTTTTTTATGCTTTAACGCATAAAAATTATTCAACTTTAAAGTTTATTGATGTGAGGCTATAAGTCATACATTTTTGCTATCATTCACCTCACATTTGATGCATTAAAGTGTTGTTTTGAGCTTAAATTGTACGAATTATTGTAACAACTTTTGTTGTGATTTTTAGATTTTTCTATATTTTAACCATTTTGCCCTTTCTCCTAGTTGTTATACATCAGATATGGATTATGGGGATGGTTGACACGGTCTCCGAAGCGTTTGGGAGTGATTTCAGTGGGTTTGAGGTTTTTTTTTTTTTTTTTTAGTAGGTTTGAGGTTTTGAGTAGCCTTATAAGTGATTAGTTTGACTTTGGTCAATATTTTGTGATCCAAGCGTTGGATGATGATTATGTCAGTTCCATCATATCCAGAATATCGATTTTGAGTTAGTAACATGGTTGATTCGGATTTTGAGCCTTTATATTGAGTTTTGACCTCTTAGACGAGAAACTAGTTAAAATAGCCTAAAAGAGGTCTCGGGGGTTAATTTATTGATAGCGACCTCCTTTGATAAATCCAATGGTCCCATTGAGTCCAGAATATCGAAATTAGCTTGGTAGCACTATTTGCTTCTTTTTTTTAGCATCCCGAATGGATTTCGAGGGTTCGTTCGAAAGATTTTTGACCATTTCCCTTCAGCTGGTGCATGCAAAACCTTCTTTGCGTTCAGAAGCAAAGTCAGGATTTGAGGTTTGTGCGTTTTGAATTTAAAGACAAGACAATGATCTCAAGGTAATATATAACCATAGTCAAACTAACAAGTAACATTATTTAATATATTAAAAAAAAAGCCATAAAATTCATAAACATTATAAATATAAGCACTATCATTACAATTGCACTCGACGAGTTGCCATGTTTTGAAAATGATTAATGATCGCATCATTAGGTACACTTTCTAGTACTTCATCCTCTATATAACAACTAAACAATCATTCAAAAAGTCATCACCAATTCTACTTCCTAGATCATTTTTAATAAGCTTCATTGAGGAAAAAGCTCTTTCCACTGTTGCAGTACCACATGTAATATCAAGCTTAACTTCACAAACAAATAAACAAGCCCCCAGGTATTGTGCATATTTGTTTCAACCAATTTTATCGAAAGATCTCAAAGTCCTTTCAAATTTGAGAAAGCATTATCCACTTCTCTCACATAGTAAATATAATTGTCAAGATCAAAACTAAGATCTTCAAGCTTGAAGGCACTGAACTCATTTGGATAATATGTAGCAAGCTTCATGATCTTGTTATTATCATAATGCATAAAAGAATTCCCGGAACTCAAACTAGCCATGCCAAGAAGTAGATCAATATTGACTTCATTAAAGTGATTGTTAAGCGCTGGAAGTTGCAAATCAATAATAGCATAAAAAACTTCCACAAGCAAATGATGAGCATATGTAACACTTGAGCTCTTACGCTTCGACTTTTCAAGACCATATTTCTCATTCATTTCAGGAATCACAATATCATTCTTTTCACAAAATAAGGAGATGTCTTCTAACAAAGAATTTCATTTAGATTCCCTCATCTATTGCAATTGTTTTTTTGTGACATCAACAATCTTCATAGCACTAACAAATGTCTTGATCTTTTCGTTGTAAAGTCATAGTCAAATCATAATTGCCAAAATTTTCAACATCGAATGCAACATATAGATAAACTCATAAGATTTAATATCTTCCACTAGACTTTTTGCCATTGCTTTCTCATGGTAATTTGCACCTTCATTTTGAAGAACTCCAAGTACATGAACAATTGAAGAAAATAAGGAAATAAAGTTACGTACTGTCTTAAAATGAGACCCCCAATGGGTATCACCAGGCCTTTGAAGTTCAAGTTCTTGATTTAGTCCACTTTCTGTATGAACTTCACCAAGCACTAGTAATTCCTCTAATTTTTCAACTTGCTCATCCCGAAGCATCACCCTGCGCTTTAAAGAACCTCCAACAATATTAAAAACTTTAGCAAGAATATCAAAAAAATTATTCACACCTTGATGTTTCTTCGCAACAGCTACAAGAGTCAATTGCAACTGATGAGCAAAACAATGTATGCAATATGTCGAAGAATTATCTTTCAAAATCAAAGTCTTAATACCATTAAGTTCTCCTTGCATGTTACTAGATTCATCATAACTTTGTCCCAATATTTGAGATTGACTCAAAGAATGATCTAAAAGCAAAGAATAAATCACTTCTTTCAATGACTTTGCAGAAGTGTCTTTAACATAAACAAGACCAAGAAATCGATCAATAAGCTTACCCTCCCTCTTGACATACCACAAACAAGTGCCATTTTTTTCCTTATGAGAAGCATCTTTAGACTCATCAACCAATATCCCAAAGTAATCCCCATTTAAGACTTGAATAATTGCTTTCACTGTTTCTTTTGTACAAAAATTTATAATATCTTTTTGGATATATGGAGAAATGATGTTATTTTTTGGAGCTTTTTCTAATACAACATTTTCTACCCCTTCCTTTTTATCTGCATACCACTTTAAGAGATCTAGAACATGACCTCTTCTTGTAGAAGTTACACACTCATTGTGACCCCAAAAGGTAATCCTCCTTTCAAAAGATACCTTATCACATCAATCAAAGCATTCAAGCGAATTGAATTCGATGTTCACCTTTGATTTTATCAGATTGCTTGTCAAACAAGGCTAGAATAGATTGTTCTGGATTCATTAAATCTAGCATCATCTTAAAACATCTAATATGAACACTATTCACTTCACCCTCATACTTTTTAAGTCTTTCTAAACCCTTGATCCAACTTCGAAAACCTTTTGTTGTGAAAGAATCACACACCTTTTTTTCGTATCCTCCAAGATCATTTTTAAACAAGTAACAACATAGGCAATATGTTGCATCTTTTTGAATGCTATATTCTAACCATTGACAATACGTAGGTTTAAATCATTTAGGATTAAATTGACGTGGTATTCCTTCAAAATATCTTACTGGAAATTCAAATTTATCAGATTTACCTGGTTGGCAAGGTCCCTTTCGTATATAATATCTCCTAAACTGGTCACATATATCTGGAGGATATTCTGAAATTGGTTTTCTTTCCACGGGATCTGATTTAAGATTCAAAGTCAATTCTTTATCCTTATTTGGTATGCTGAAAAGATTGACAGGCAATGGAGAACTTGACAAAGAAGAAGAACTGAAAGGAGTATCCGAAGGAGTTTGAGGCTTGAAAAATTCCGTAATCATATTGATCCTATAAATTATAAAACAAAAATTATAAAATGTCTAATAAGAACTTGAAAAGAGGAGAAAAATAAAAATTAAGGAAGAACAAGGAAAACACAAAGTAGTGGTAGTCGGTACATAACACTATTGGAAGATTCCAGTAAGTAGGGAGGTGAAATAGCCGGAGATGAGTGTAGTCCGAAGTTGGGGTGTTGAGCGTGTTGCGTTCTCTATTTCTGACTTTGAAGAAACCTAACTGTTCGAGGTTTTGTTTTAAGAATAAAATGTGCTTTTTTTCTTTTTTTATTTAGTAGTCTCACATTATTATTTTTTTTTAAAAAAAGTCAAACATTGCAAAAAGCCAAAAAAAGAAAACTGCAGCAAGTGTTTAAAAGAGTAAAATGCAAAAAAATTTGCTGCTAGCAACGAACCCACAACTCAGGGATTTAAGGAACCTCGCACCTGCGCCTCCAACACTGGACAAAATACCTGTGTTTGTATGTGGGTTCACAACAATATATTTATATTTTTTTTCTGCATTCGTTAATACAAATACAGGGTCTATAGAAAAGCTACTAGGTTCACCCAAACCTCCAAAATGTACTATAGCTCTGCCTCTGTTCGCGTTCACGGGCCACCATTCACAATAGCGTGGAAGGAAATTGCCTAGTCATCGCGAACGCAAGGTAGTATCCATATTCACGAAGAGATGTCGAGTAGACTGGGTTTTGACCATCACGGTTGTAAGGCCCACCTCCCACAATTGTGATGGCTTAGTTTATACAAGTCAATATCCCTCGCAATCATAAGGTAGGGACCACAATCACGAGGTACTTTTCACCTAAACAATACAAATTCTCCATTTTCTCAATTTTCACCATTTTTGGACTTTGAGACCTCGGAAAAGACGATTTTAAAGAGGGATTTTCATCAAAAGTTTGTGGGTAAGATTCTAAATATAATTTCTATCATTATTCATTGATTATATTTAGAAACTATCTTCAAAAACTTGATTCTAAACATGAAATATTGGATTTTTACCTGGTATTGGAAAAAATGGCTTTTCTTCTATTTCAAGCTCGATTTCAACTTATTTTTCAATGGGTTTTCATATTTAGAATCCTTATAGTATGGAAAATATGATTCTTAAATTAAAATTCCGGTTTTACCTTTTTTCCTTTAGGGTCAATTTTTGAACTAGTTTTGAACCCGAAATGAAAGCAGCTAATATGGATATTGTTAGACTCCTTATGACGTGTAGATTATGTTTTTTTATAGATTTAGTTTGTTATGAAATCACACGAAAAGGAAAGACTCCTTGTTGAAGGGTCCAGGCTTGAGATTTAGCTTTTTGAGTTAGGTTATGGCTTAATTTTCTTCAGACTGGGCTTGATAGTTAACCATTCATGTAAAGTATACTATGTGTTTGGGATTTTATCGTGAGATTCATATTTTGAGATCATAATTTTATCATGAAGCCCGTTTAGGGGCTTATGTGAATATTATGATTGACTTGAAGGATTAATATTATTGTGATGCCTGTGTGGGGCTGCTATTAACCTTATTTAAGCATTATTTGTTTTATCTATTATAGTGATTCCCCCATGGGGGCTTGAATTGATATAATTAGCCTTATTGGCGCATTATTTGCCTTTACCATTATCATGATGCCCGAGAGATGAGCTTGGATTGATAGTATTAATGTTTCACATGACTCTTTATTACTATGTTGCCATGTGATGTCTTATAGCATGATTTATTGATATTGAGGAGATTTGAGATCATTTATACCATTATTGAATTGATTCATTACATGATAATTGATTTGGTTATGAGCATGCATCCTTGTTTCATTCATCCATATGCTTGGAAATGGTACCACATAAATAATTGATTTTGAAACGTACATGAAACACTTTATAAAACATTTTAACCCAGTAATGTGACGGCAATGTTGATTGAGATATGAGATTATGATAGTATATAGATTATGAACCCCCCCCCCATTGTGTCCTATCCTGGAAGCTTTCACTTGGAAGGTGTATATGAGGTGATATTGAGACATTACGTCATGGCCATTGCATTGCATTGCATCACTTGCATTTCTTTTATGTGTTTGATATCGTGTACTTAGCCTTCATTAAAAGTTCATGCGTAGTCATTTGTACTATTATTATACCTGTAGTATTGTTAGGAGATACAGTTTGAACCACTGTTGGGAACTTTTCTGTATGCAGGTAGAAGCGTTGCTCATAGTTGATTTTATATGTTTTATTTTTTACTTTTTTCATTCGGCCTACGATGCCTACTGAGTACAAATGGATCGTACTCACTCCTACTTTCTGTATTCTTTTGGTGTAAATCCCAGTACAAGCTCGACTTGTGGAGCTTGAGATCGTGTGGAGTAGAGTCAATTTCGGAGTACTGGTGAGCTTCAGTGTTCGGTGCATATTCCGGACTAAATATTATGCAACTTCACTGGAGGATGATGGGGATTCGATCGATCTAGCATTTGACGAGAGGGACAAGCTTGGTAGAGTGATGATTGAGCCTAATAGATCATCATAAGTTTGTTTTCTTAATTGATAAGTTTATTTTATTTTTTTCATATCTTTTAATTATTTATGACTTGACATATTTATTATGGTTTTTGCAGGTGGTATCCCTCAAAACCGGTTGCTAGGACTCAATAGGAGAGTGTTAGAAGGCTTTATACGCATCCTTATTACTCATGGAAGGAGATTCCAAAGAGGATATGATAGGCCATGCTTAATGAATTTAAGGTATATAAAATTTAAATAAAATTAGTGAAGTTTAATATTAATGTATATATTTATATACATACATATATATATATATATATATATATATATATATATATATATCATGTAACGCTAGTCACTTAATTTTCAGACAATGTGTACTTGGAGAAGAAAGTATAACCTAATCATTTCCATCACTTTTTAGGGGAAAGCTAGTATCAGGCTGTCCAACTGGCTTAAACTTGCTCGAAATACCAGAAAGCATGGACAATATCTTCTACAAGAAGCGTATGAGAAACTTCAAGAATATTGAGATTAAGAAAAATTTAAGGCATTGTCTGAACAAGTCAAGGATATCAGAGCTAGTCTAAAAGGTTGGTCATTGCACATGGGGGGTGGGGGTGCGAGGAGCGTTGAGACCATAGTTAGGGAAATGGTAAGTGATAATATTTTCCTTCTAATGTATATATTTATATAAAATTGATTAAATATTACTTGATTATTTTTAAGTACATTTTGTTTGCAAGAGGAAGTGCCCCCCGACTCAGGCTGAGATCTTCTAAAACAAACATATAGAGAAGAAGAAGAAGAAGAAGGAGAAGAATCAGTCGCATCTAAATATATGGGTTGAGTTAAGGGCTCAAAATGCCTATGTAAGTTTTAAAAATCTAGATATAAACCATTAACATATCTCTATTATGTATATATATGCTAACTTTTTTTTTTTTAATATGTAGAGTGATTATGAATAATACTTCATCCGACCTTACAGATCTAAAAACCCCATTCCTTCATCCGACCTTACAACTAAGGATAATCAATCATAATCAAGCTATCTCATTGTGAGGACCCTAGCAATTCAATTATGTCATTCCCGAGGAATACTATTAATCAATAATAATTGTCATATAATAACCATATGAGCAACGTCAAACAATAAATAGCCAATGACAAGTTATTTTAATAATCAATACATGGGTGACTATTTCTACCAATAAATAGCCATAATTTCACAAATACCCGGGAACTTCGTTCCACTATAATCTCACGATTTCCTTATCAACTACACATTATCATCAAAATGCAAGTAGTTACTCAATCGACATTAAAAACCACCGAGTCAGATACAGTCTGATGTTCAAATATAAACGTTACATTAACCGTAAACATCACCTACAACAAACAATTAACTTTCATGCCAAGGGCTACCATATTCACCCTTTCATTTACTTACCCGACAACCTAGTCATTAATTAAACCTTTAAGTTTCACAAAATTTATTGCCAAAACAAATTTCCTTAAGTCAAAATCATGAATCACCAAAAAAATTTCTTACCGCAATTCCCGCTATCAAGCAACGATAGCCCTTTGTCCATGGTACTTATTCCCGTACCAACTATTTGAAACAAGAGTTTCCACAATTCTGTACAATTTTACCCTTACCATTTTACCAATGATAAGACCATGACCAACATTTAGCATACCATTCCGCTTAAATCACATAACAACAGTTTCCTTTAATCAATAACACATAACAAAATTATGACCTTTCACAATTCACAGAATTTACAATAATTCAACCAACTATGATTCACATAAGCACTAATGAATTAACCTTATGCACGAATTCAAACCTTATGTTACTACCAACAAGACAAGCAACAATCATAGTCCAATTCTATCACACACCATACACCACATGGCAACTTGTAATATTCACCTATCACAGATTCATAGTTAATCAAGCAACTACAAATCACAAAAGCATCTTATATTATACCAACAAAGTTACAACCAATCAATTTCATCATAATTCATATGACAATCGTAAGTTCCAGACCTTATAGACAGATACCAATTGGAACCAACTAGGTTCCAATTGCGAACCAACTAGATTCCAATTGCGAAATCCTCAAGATACCAATTGAAATAGACAAGATTACAATCATGATTGTGGAGATACCAATTGGAATCTAGAGATACCAATTGGATTCAGCCCATACAAGCAACTATACAAGCCGTACGAGAGGAAAGTGCAAGAATTTCCTAGAATGCCTCATAGCTTCCCAAGTATTAGATGTAGATGTCAACACACCAATTCGTAGGACTCTACTTGATATTTGCTCTTGTACTGGGAGACTGGTAAACTAGACTCTAATACCAAATTGTTACGACCCAAATCACGGGATTGTGATGGCACCTATTCTAATTCACCAAGATAGGAGAACCCATTTCTCCTTTTAAGAAGATATGCGAAAGTCTTTATTGAATAACATTTACCAAACTGTATTACAACTGATTTTACAAGTATTAAATGCAGAAAAGAAACCACCCCTATGAACTATTCTAAACAAGTAAAAAAGCTTCTAAGTAAGATAATACAACTGGACACAACTTTCACAATGAGTGAGGTAAGTAGAAGCTACTGGAGGATTGCTATTCGCAACTATCATGAAACCAACACTGATTCCTACAAAAGACTATACCCCCAAAAGTATATAGTAAGAATACAAACAACATGTACTGGCAGTAATCATCGGCAGACCGGGGTTAGATTACATAAACATAATATAGAGCTTACAAAAGAAAACATAACAGCTTACATAACAGTTTAATCTACAACACTATTATCCACTTGTGTTACCAAAGAGTATTTCTCATTCTTAATCCCGTTTATCATTCATCACCTTCACATCAAATGTCATCTATCCTAACTCTCAGAGGTTAACCCCAATAGTTATTGTAAGTCAATCTATTTCACTTACGCTTCGACTAATCTTGATAATAAATAAAAGCCAATAATCATCACCTTGTAACAAGTACAACTATGAGCACACATTATGATAAAATACCTCAAGCTTATGACACGTAGCATTTTCAAGTAAATCTACAACTTCAGTCAAATACAAGTCAAGAGACAACAAGTCAAGTTAAACCATGACCAAACAACAACCTTGACTCTAACAATATCCAAGTCAACAAACCATGACTCTAACAATATCCAAGTCAACAAATCATGACTCTAACAATATCCAAGTCAACAAACCATGACTCTAACAATATCCAAGTCAACAAACCATGACTCTAACAATATCCAAATCAACCAACCATGACTCTAATCACAAGAATCCAAAATATATCAAGCAAATCATAATTCGGTTCGCTCAAGGAACCTACAACAACAACCATGAAAATACTCAGTCCACTCATGGAGCCAATATAAACAACAACAATGACAATAAGCATATACCCCGTCCACTCAAGGAACCGTCACACTCATACATACCTTGTACATACATGCTAAGGGTATTATGATTACCCACTAGTCATGACCTGCAGGGGACGAGCTCTTATCCATGTACTGTACTGGTGTGGTACCCGAGCCAACCAATGAATCCTAATAAACAATTCTATGAAGATGTCCAAATATCGGTACATCCCATAATTAACCAATAAAATATCATAGTAATCACATAAAACAATGATAACAACCAACACTTATAACAACCACAAGCTTTACATATAAATTCATTGAATGTGATTACACTTAGAATACATTTAACAATTACCTTCCTTAAGTATTCGTTGCAACAATATGCAAACCACCTAAACACTTGATCAACTAAAACTAATCATTCCATGTAAATAATAATCATTTTTTAACATCAAATCACACGTAAATATGATTCATTGGTTTCATAAAGTACAGCAGGTCTGAAGACCAATTCACGGCTTATTCAAGTAAGTATTATCAAGCCATATTTGTCAAATTTAAGTATTCATTTTAGGAGTACATAGTTAACCCAAAGGAGTCTAAACTCTAGTTCAACATTCATAAGTTCATTTACTAATACCATCCTCCTTTATTTATCCCAAAACTGGGGATCCCGCTATTATCTAGCAACCCCTAGATTCAAGTCATTTCTAGGTTAAAGATCCTACTCTATTAGCCAATCATTCAACTCTATTCAACTTACAATCTAGTTCTAGTCGTATGGCTTTATACCTTTTACTTCCTAACCCTTAGCCTAACTTGACCTTAGGATCATAAGTTAAGTCACTGCCTCTTTATACGATAACCCATATTCGTCACTAATCTTAAGAAAGATTATTCCATATTCCAACCACACATAATATCAAGTTCACCTTTTTATGTTCATTAGGCTAGATAACTAGATTATGAGCTCACACAATCTCATTGTCATCTACATTCACACTATAAAATTTTTGGCTTTTGGCCACACTAATTCTAGACAATGCTTGAAAAGTATACTAAAAGTACATGTGGCAACACTTTCAAAGCATGGTTTTTAAATGGAGCTTTTGGCCATGATAATATTGGCAATACTTATAAAGCGTGCTATTTAATAGTATAAGCTACACTTTATAAACATTGCCAATTCATGATATAATTGACTACGCCTAATTGTACATTTGACTACACTTTTAAAGTGTGTTTTTTAAATAACTCTAAGGACAACACTTTAAAAGTGCGCCCTTATAATTCTCATAAAAAATTGACTAAAATAATTATATTCCCTCAACATATTAAACTTTCCCCCAATTTTCTAATTGGTAAAAATTTAGAAAATCTTTTCCCACAAATTCATAAAATCAAATTAGAATATCTTTTGGGGACTTGGAGCACTGTAAAAGGGTTTGAGAACTCTTTTTCAAAGGTTTTGAAATGTGTCGCTCTTTTCCCAAAGATTTTGAGCACAGTAAACTGGGTTTTTGACCAAATTAGAAGGGCTTCTTTGCCCGATTTCACCAGAGAATGGATGAAATTTCTTAGACTTCTTTGTCCAATTTTTCCATAAGATCGATGAGATATCTTAGACTTCTTTCCATCAGGTTGACATTTCTGCTTTTTTATGAAATTGGGCAAACCCAAGAAATTCGCTTAGTTTCAGCTAACCCCACTTCTTTTTTAATAAAATTTCTTACTTTTCTATTACTTGTGAGATTCTACTAGTTTGGTTCTTGTACATGTTTTTTCTAAGTTTTATGAATTAGGTTTTTCCTATTTTTTCTCTTAGCTGTGAGATTCTGCATGTTTGGTTCATGTGCATGATGTTTCTGAGTTTTGTGAGTTGGATTTTTTCTGTCTGTTTAGATTCTACTTTTTGGGTTCATGTACATGTTGTTTTCTAAGTTTTATGAATTGTGGTTTTTCCTATTTTTGCTACTATTAGTTGTTGAGATCTCTCAATTTTTTTGTATGTGTGCATGTCTATTTGGTGTAAATTTATTCAGTGTGCAAACCAACCATGGGTCAGAAGTTTGCACTCTGAATAACTTGTGAGCATGTAAAATGAGGATACATGTTTGTTTGATGAAATTTGTTGCTTTTTAGCGCTCGATTAATGGATCTATTTATTCTAAATAATTTTTTTTCTAGTGAGATAGTTGTGGTCTCTGTTGAAGTTGACCATAAAAATGAGAAGGATGATATTGAATGAAACAATGTTGCTAGTACTAGAGTGTGCTATTTTCTTTCATGATTTTACTATGTTTATAGTTTAATGGTCTCAATATGATATTGAAATGGTTGTTAGTATCTAGAATCAGTACTATCGATCAAACATTAAGGTGAGTAGTATTAGTGTTGCTGGAGTTGGATTGTCGTGTGATCAACACAATGAGAATCCCAACTGCTAAAAGAATAACAAACACAAAATCGATGGGAATTCCAGCCATCCTATCATCTCTCAGTCTATTACCACTGTCGTCTGGTGGTGATAAACTTTCATATGTAAGATTTGACTGCATATTTGATGTTGTAGGAAATTGATCAGAACAATCTAATTTTCATATTAAATCACGCAAATTCTCATTTCTAGTGTTTAGCTGTTGAGTATCAGTTCAAGTTTTGTCAAAATTTACTTTGATGGTGACATGGTGTCAAAATATGTCATCAATAGACATGTGTGACTTTTTCATTTCCTCCATTTATCTATGCTAATTAATCGCTTGTTGAATATTAACAGCCTTGTCTTCCTTTAGTTTCTCATTCTAGTTAACTGATCTTATATTGTGTAATCTTTCTTAATTTACTATTTTGTATTAGTATGATATTTTTTAAAAAAAAGTTGATATATCAGTATCCTATCATATGTAACTTGGTGACAAGGTGAATACGTACATATATATGGATTGCATCTTCTAAAACTTAAAGTTTTTCATTATAATTGTGTCTTCTAGGGGCAAAAGTTTTTTCCTAAATAATTTTGAGCAACCTAGTTTCATTCTATTAAGTACTTAGGTGTACTTGAATCGACTAGGAAAATATGTTGAATGCATACTTAATTTTGTTGTATGCAGAAAAAAAAAATTGTATTCACAATTGTCTTCTTCTATTTTATTATTTGAGGAAGTTTACTCTTTTTATTGAAAAGGTAACAACTTGTGTATATGAAAAGTCAGCACCAGGGGTATTTCTGGAGAGTAATTACAAACTCCATAAAAAGGAACCAAAGGAGGGGCTAAAATAAAGAACTAACATCTATCTTTATTACACTTTGCCTATCAGTTCTATGAGATCCCCTGTATCCTCCAAAAGATAGTGTTTATACCAAAAAAACAAAAAGATTAAGACAATTCATCCAAATTAAGTAGATGGATTTGATAGAATCTTCAAAGAGTCATGAATTTCTTTCCTTCCAGGCTACCAACCAAATGCAGGCTGGAATGATTTTCCACCAGTGTTCCTCTACATTCCTTTAGCTAATTCCCTTTCAACTATTTAGGAGTTCCAAAATGGTTTGGGCGTTACCCAACTTACTCCTAAGATACATAAGACCACGTGCCATAGATTGACAATTTTACAATGAACGAAGAGATGGTATTTGTTCTCCACATCTAGTCCATATCGTAGGAATTTTGAACAAATTTAGACACCCCTTCTTTTTATTTTTTCACGTGTAAAGCATGCTTTTCTCACCACAAGCATTTAAGTGTCTTCAAAATATAAAAGTCCATCCTGGTTGGTCCCAGACTTGCTGAATCTTGGTATGGTGTTGGAGACTTATAGAGGTTACCTATTAAAAGAATTTTTGAAAAGTTATGTTGTTGATATGAGCTGGTCATCATTTGGTTGCATGTTTCTCGCTGGAAAAACTAGTGCAATTCATAGAGTAGTGAATGCTTCATTATATTGGGCCTTAAAGTATCTTGTTTTTGACCAACTCTTTTTTACTTGCACGTCGCAAGTGTACATGTATTATTGATGCTTGTAATGTTAATTCGAGAAGTTATGTTGTTCATATGAGCTCTTGTCATCATTTGGTTGCATGTTTCCCTCTGGAAAAACTGGTTCAATTCATAGAGTAGTGAACGCTTCATTATATTGGGCCTTAAAGTATCTTCTTTCTAACCAGCTCTTTTTTACTTGCATGTCGCAAGTGTTCATGTATTATCAATGCTTGTAATGTTAATTTACTTTCATTGTTGATGCTTAATTTTAAGTACTCTTTCTGATATACGTCTTGACTATTCTTTTATCTTTGTAGACTGGAGACTCACGTTTTAAGGGTCGTGAGCGTGTTAGGTATACTCAAGATCAGTTGTTGCAACTGAGGAAGGTAATAGTCATATATTTTTAAAGTTTTGATTGATGTAGTGCATGCCATTTAGTTGTTGCTATTTACTTTGTTTTCCAACCAAATACCAGATTAATTTATATGAAAATTCTGAAATTTAATTGATAAAGTTTTAACTTTTTGTAACCTCATTCCTACTTTATTGGATGTGCAGATGAAAAGAATAGTTGTAAGTTTTTTTTAAAGCATTACACTATAAGTAATTGACAGTCTTCTCTGGCGTTGTTCACTATCTACTTGTTTCACTATTGCTGAGGCCTAAAATGGCATTGGGATATATGAGAAATGGTATCTGAAACTGCTATTATGTCATATAACTTTGAAAGTATTAATCTTTGTATTCTTTCAATATGACTCAATTTATCTGCAATATATATTTGCATCTATTCTATGCTGCAGTTTTTAAGTTGCGAGTTATTTCTATTTGTAATCAATAGTTATTGGTGATCTGCTATAGAAAGCTATAAATACTCATGATTAATGAAGTAATATCTAAAACAACTAGTATTGCTTGTCTTACTTTCTTGTTTAACTATGAACAGATGGTCCATATACTTTCCGCATACAAGAAATTCATAGAGCGATTCATAGAGCGGTAGTTGTCAACATTGGACAAGCTAGCTCACGGTGTGGCCTCTGTTCCTATATTTCATTTTTCGTTAACTACCTTATCTACTGGACTATTTTGTTTATGTATGTATGTAGTGTTGTACTAGTAGTTTCATGATGGTTGTTATACTTTGGTTGCTCTTTCTTGACACCTAGTTGAAAAAAGTTGCTTTGTTGGTTGGTAAAGTCCTACTAAAATAAGGTTATTTTGTTCAAGGTTTAATGTGGTCATATACAAGGACACAAAGAATTTTTTTTACTGAATGTATGAACCTGAAAGCAGAAGTTCACTGAAATTAATTGCTTCTTGTCATTAAGTTTTGATTAATTGTTGCTTGTCATTAAGTTTTGAATGTTCTTTCAAAGAATTAAAAAGAATAAAGTAGGATATATCTATTTCAGAATCATTCTTTGAAGTTGTAACTCTAATTTTGCCATTTTGGTTTAAGAATGAAGTTGTTCTTAGGCCATCATAATCTAACTCCCAAATGTCTTAACTATACAACTATATTTTAATTATCAAGCCCTTGCAATCTCCATTCTAATATTCTTCACTATTTCAAAATTATTTGTATGGAAATTGGGAATGAGTTGTCTTTGTATAATGTTATAATGTTATTATTATTGCTTACCATTTTTAATTGTAAGTTATTGATGCATTCATAAATTGGTGGGTGGATGTTTCCTATGTTGAGTAGTTTGTCATTGAAACAAATATATGAATGAATTTACAATGCTTTTTTCTATCAATGTAAAGTAAAGCACATATATTGTCGTTTGGTGCAGTTACTTGTCATTCTAATTATAGTATTGGTGATTTCTTTATTATTGAGGTTCACCCTATTTATGATGTTTGACTTGATCACAAGTTTGTTTGCATTTATTCCAACTGGATGGGGCATAATCCAAATTGTTCTAGTGCTCCAGCCCTTTTTGCTGTCTACTTTGGTTTGGAACTATTTGACACTCATCTAAGTTTTTAATTACTTGGCACAATTATTGGATATTTAAGTGGTGATTTGGTTGAATGTTGATAATGTTGGTGGATTTTTGGTTTGCAATTGATGGAGTTATAAAATATGCTTTCCTTTTGCTGAGTATGAGTTCTTTCTAATTTTTATTTTCATTTTGAATTTGTAGGAAAATATGGGAGATAGAATTTGAATGGTGTTCACAAGTTAATTAGATCTACTGAATTGAATGAAGGGTTTTGGAAATGTTGTGATATTTGAATACATTTGGATTTTTTGGAATCCATTGTTTGTACACATATTTAAAATGTTGCTTTATAAATATGTGTAGTACAAGACAGGTTTTTTGAAGTTTATTGCTAATCTAAGCATTTGCATTATTTATTAGCTAATTTAGTGCGTGAGATCATTTATAATGATAATAATGTATAATGTAATTAGTAAATATACCCAAAATAATATAGTAATTTCTCAATTAGAAATTGTGGCATATATTTTTTATATCCTAGATAATATTACCACACTTCAAAAGTTTGTCCATAGGGATGTAGATTGTGGCATGTACAATAACAAAGATAATACTTCACAAGTGTAGTCGTAGAGGAGGTAGAACATGCTACACTTCAAAAGTGAGGCCAATAAGGAAGCAAAGGCCACACTTGAAAGTGTAGTTGAATGAAACAAAAGTGTTGTTATATGAGGTACTGCAAAGTATGGCCTTTGTACCTCAAAGCCCATGCTTTTGAAGCATAGCTGCTAAGGCAACGCTTGAAAAATGTGGCCTAAAGTCAAAGGTTACGCCTCTTTAGCCCATCCCGACTAAAGCATTGTCTAAAATAGAAAAGTGTGGCCTTTGATCAAAGGCAACACTTTTTAGTATTTTAGTCTACACTTTGTGGGGTGGTTAAAATCCTAAAATATTGTAGTGTCACACAATTCATACTACAATACCCCATGGAGTCATACAAACACAAAACGCCCATCAAGGGTTCATACATTAATATAGTAACACATAATTAGGCCCTTATTACATTAAATCCACATGTTATCCATCCAAACTCCATGCCCGTAGGCCTAAACATGATTTCTCCTGTCAAATCTACATCATGAATATATGTACTAACCACAGTTTACTACTCATAATCCATAACCTACCTGGGGGCTAAGCGGCTCCAACAAGTAGCTATGTCATGGATGATCTTCCTTCTTCTTCACATTTTCGAAGACTAAATAATCTAACAACAACAATTATAAGAGTAATTAATAAACTAATCTTCAAAAAAAATACCTTGGAAATTCAAAACCACTAATTCTACCCTCATTCAACTCAAAATCTCTATATTTTGGAATGGTTAGATCAATTTCTAGTCCCAAGGGCATAATCAATTAATACTAACTCAATTTCAAGAGATTTCAACCTACTAATTCACTTTACACCAGAAAATTCCATCTAGGTTAACTTTCTACCACCACTATGATCAATCTAATGTTATTCTATGGATTTTAGAATCAAACGAACGTTAGATTGATGAAAAAACATACCTTGAGGGAGGAAATCAATGGAAAATTAAATAAATCACCTCTATAGGGTTGGGGAATGATAACTTTGAGTTCTAGAACTGAAAACCATAAAAAATAGGCTTATATACTGCCGCCATACCACTATAGCGGAATAATTACTGCTATAGCACCCTGATCCCGCTATGGCGGTCTCAGCTTTTCAGGACGGATAGACTTAGTAAAATGGCCATAACTTTTTCTTCAAGAATTATATTAACAAATGGTTGATTTCTTTAGAAATAACACTCAAAGATATTTAATTTGGGGGGATCGGTAAGGACCCTTTCAACTTAACTTTGTTCTAGGAGTATTGCATGATCTTAGTATATATAAAATGCACTCCCATGCTAAAGAATTAATCCTAACACTTATTAAAAATGAGAAACATATGTCTTGACCATAGATATTATCACAACCTGAATTCCAACGGGGCGGACTGGCACCCGAAGCCGATAAGGCCCGAGAGAACCAATCTTTACTCATGTCCATTCATATGCATGCCATAAGAAACATCACCACCACATAAGGACATAAAATGCTAATAGAGTAAATCATGGAACATGTGATACATACATACGTGAAACTTGGCCGTTAGGGCCATCAAGTCAAGATGGACATACGTCTCTTACATTCATACACCCACATATGTCTACAAAAGACTCTAACAGAAGCATATACATAACCAACCTAAAATCGGGACAAGTCTCCGCTTTACACAACATTTACAATACCAAAACCAATGTACAACTGTGACTCGGAAAGCTCCGAACCAACTGGAGCTCACCAAAGATCAGTAGATGACCGACAACTTACTGTGGAGGTCTACTAGTACCTGCACCTGCAGCAAGTAAGGTAAGTCCCACAAGGGACGTTAGTACGAAGAATGTACTGAGTATGTAAGGCCATAAGAAACTATATGATACATAAATACTTCAATGGAATCAATATAACTGAATAACCAATATGGATGAGTCACCATTCTATATGTATGGAAATATGTACATTACGTGAATTACTTTCTTTACTTTTACACTCATTCATTCATTCATCACTCACTTCTTCATTCACTACTCATCCTTCCATTCTTACAATGCCCGGGCCCCAAGCTGATCAGTGGGTAATCAACAGTTTTCGGGATCGACCCATGCTAGGCTTTTCTTTTGCCCCTGGGATACCACCCGTAGTAGCGGGATTGACCCATGCTAGGTGTTCTTTTCACCCTTGGGATACCACCCAAGGTATTGGGATCGACCCATGCTAAGTATTTTAACCCCTGGGATACCACCCAAGAATAGAGACTTCATTACCTCACTTCTTAGTCTTTGAAATAGTTCATTCGATGATCAAGTCATTATTGGAACTTTTGAATATAACATTATTGGAATTTTGGATCCATGTCCACAATTAGGTGACATATGAATAAAAATAGATCAATAATAAGGTATATATGATTAACAATATATGATAACCTAAAATAAGATGCCTTAGGACATTTCGAAAATGAGTAAGTATAATAACAAGGTGAATACTACATGCTGCAGAAGGATACGGGAAGAGTAACCTTACATACCTTATCTTCCCAATATGAATATATAATCCTAAATATGAATACAATATTCCAACTCCTTCCTTACGTTTCACTCTACAACACAAGTACATAACGGAGTTTACATTAACCACCAACTACCTTACAAGTGCATACAACGACAATGAGTTACATGATTGCCCTAGAATGTCATTTCCCCCTTGACAATACCATCGATGAAATTATCATACCAAAAATACCAAAACATTCCATACATTTACCAATACATCATAAACCAATAACATGTCACACCAAGTTCATACTTTACACTTCTCCATCAACACCACGTCCCAATTATTCCATCAAATCACCTCAATACACTTTATAACAACATATCGATAATAATCCCACAAATTAAACTTATATAAAAATAACAAGTTAAGTAGAATAAACACACCATACATGTTGATATTTCATCCATACCATGCACTTTCATCACAACCCCAAGTCTTTTTTCAAGTTTAAATCACAAAGATGGCACATCTTTTACCAAAAAGCAAAAGTGCACTATTCAACACTTGCCAACATAACCATCCTGATCTACACCATATTTCATGAATATAATATAATAAATCACATGAATAAACACTTACCCAAACTTGCAAAGTGATGATCTTGTCCCAAGAAATGGTTGCCTTAGGGTTTGAGAGTTGAGAGAAAAGTATAGAAAAATCTAGAAAAGGCATGTGTGTTTTAATGAATTAATCTGATTTTTACCTTTATATAACCCCTCAAGTCATCCCTAGCCACTACTTGGCATTAAATGCCATATTTACTTGGTCAAATTGGAAAAATGGGTCATTTGCCCTTTTGGGCCATGTCTTTTATTCCATTTTGGGCATTAAATTGAGCCCAATTACATATGTTAACTTAAACCACAAAATTCAATGTATAATCTACCATATATATCATGTTAAAATAATTCCATAAATGTCTCGATAATATTGACACACGAATTTCATGTTCGTAGCCTCAATTTCAAAAATAAGAAATTCTAGCCACCCATGGCTTAATTGAACATAATTTGATAAAATACTTCCGACGAAGAATTAACCCCAAATCAGATGCGAAACTTACTCAAGAGTATTCCTACTATGATGGAATAATTATACCATAAACCAAGAGTCCTTTTTATAGACTTATAATCGTAGAAGAAATCGGGCCAAAAGCACCCCAGCACGCTCCCGGGCGCCCCAAAGACTTAGAGAAATTTCAGCACCTGAACAGGTGCACATTAGTGGCCTGGCACGCCCCCAGGCTCCCCCCGTTGCTGCCTGTACCAAAAAAATTTTAGGCCAAAGCGGCCGGGCATGCCACCTGTAGCGCCCCACACTTAATTTTTGATTTCGACTTTTCTTTGCGGATTTGGTTGGATCTATCAAGTCCCAACCTTTTGCTTGCCTCTTATCTTTAAGAACCTTTGCTTGGATGTCCCTTAAACCTCACTTTTCACCCCACAAATTCTCCACAATGTCACAAACACCACCTACTACAAAGGTCTAATCACATTTACTAGAACAATATCAAATGTTCCATCAATAATAATGCAAAATACGAACTTATTGCTCTCGAACCTAGGGTAAACATGGTTCAAGGTTGTAAAGTAGGGTAGGGAAGGTACGGGGTGTTACATTCTTCCCCCCCTTAGGAATATTCGTCCTCGAATGTTAACAACATCTTCTCAATTACAACAAATGCATCTCTATATTAACATATATATACATATACACATAATGCTCATAGATACTTACTTGTTATCACCTCGATCCCGCATTTTGAACTTTCTCTTCCATTTGAAATAGATGAGGGTACTTGGACTTCATCATTTCCTCGGCTTCCCATGTGATCTCTTCTACTTGTTGATTTCGCCAAAGTACCTTTACGAAAGCTATGTCTTTATTCCTCAACCTCTTTACTTGTCGATCTAGAATAGCAATGGGTATATCTTCATAATTAAGATCTTTCGTAACTTGGACATCCTCAACGGGAACAATACGAGATGGATCTCCTATGCACTTTCGAAGCATCGAAACATGAAACACTGGATGGACTGAGGAGAGTTCTTGGGGTAGTGCCAATTCGTACGCAACTTGTCCAAATCTTCTGATAATTTCATATGGCCCTATATATCGGGGACTTAACTTCCCTTTCTTTCCAAATCGCATTACCCCTTTCATCAGTGACACCTTCAAGAATACCCAATCACCTATGGTGAATTCGAGCCCTCTTCTTCTAACATCAGCATATGACTTATGTCAACTTTGGGCCATTTGTAGCCGCTGTTGGATCACTTTAACTTTCTCCATAGCTTGATAAATAAGATATGACCCAAGAAAAGCAGTTTCACCTGCTTCAAACCATCCGATTGGTGATCTACATTTCCTTCCATACAAAGCTTCATAAGGTGCCATTTTAATAATTGAATGATAGCTATTGTTGTAAGCAAATTCAATAAGAGGCAAATGGTCATCCCAACTGCCTTGAAAATCTATCGTGCACGCTCGTAGCATATCTTCAAGTGTTTGGATAGTACATTTTTCTTGTCCATCTGTCTGAGGATGGAAAGTCGTACTCAAATTCACATGTGTACCCAAACTCTGCTGAAAACATCTCCAAAAATGCACAGTAAACTGAGCTCCCCTGTCTGATATAATGGAGATCGGAATCCCATGTAACCGTACTATTTCTTTAACATACAACCTTGCATAATCTTCTGTTGTATAGGTGGTATTGACTGGTAAGAAATACGCTGACTTGGTAAGCCTATCAACTATGACCCATATAGAATCAAATTTCCACAGTGTACGAGGCAAACCTGTGATGAAATCCATGTTAATCATATCCCATTTCCAAACTGGAAGATTGATACATTGCATGTAACCTCCTGGTTTCTGATGCTCTACTTTCACTTGTTGACAATTTGGGTATTGAGCTATAAATTTTGCAATTTTCTTTTTCATATTTCCCCACCAATACATTTCTTTCAAGTCATGGTACATTTTGGTAGCTCCCGGATGAATAGAATATCGCAAATGATGCGCCTCTGTCATAATTCGTCTCCTCAGCTTATCTACATCTGGTACATACAATCTTCCTTGGCATTGAAGTACGCCTTCTTATGTAAGATCAAAGGCCGCAGTCAGAACCTGTTGTACATTTTCTTTCAACTGCAATAACATAGGATCCGCAAACTGCTTCTCTTTCACTTCAGCCATTAAGGAGGATTCTGCTGCATTTTGCACAATAACCCCTTCATCTGGAGATTCAAGAAGACGAACTCGCAAGATGGCTAGTTGATGTAGATCTTTGATTATCTCTTGCTTTTTCGTCAACTGTCCACTAGTGCTTCCTATTGCTTTACGGCTTAACGCATCAGCTACCACATTTGCCTTTCCTGGATGATAGAGAATATCGATATCATAGTCTTTTAAGAGCTCTAGCCACCTTCGTTGCCTCAAATTGAGTTCCTTATGCTTAAAGATATATTGCAAACTTTTGTGATCAGTATAGATATCAACATTCACTCCATACAAATAATGACGCCATATCTTTAAAGCAAATACTACAGCTGCTAACTCAAGTTCATGTGTGGGATAGTTTCTCTCATGTGGTCGCAACTGTCATGAGGCATATGCTATTACATTACCGTGCCGCATCAATACATGCCCTAAGACAACTCCGGATGCATCACAATATACTGCATATCCCTCTGTTCCTTTCGGATGTACTAATACCGGTGTGGAAGTCAATTTATCTTTCAACTCTTGGAAATTTTTCTCACATGCATCATTCCATTGAAATTTAACTGCCTTGTGTGTAAGCTTCATTAAAGGTGCAGCAATGGAAGAAAACCCTTCAACAAATCTTTGATAATAACCTGCCAACCCCAGAAAGCTACGAATTTTCGTGGGCGTCGTAGGCCTTGGCCAATTTTTCACTGCCTCAATCTTTTGTGTATCAACTCGAATCCCTTCATCTGACACAATGTGACCCAAGAATGCTACGAATTTCAACCAAAATTCACACTTAGAGAACTTCGCATACAACTTACACTCTCGAAGAATCTGTAACACCTGCCGTAAGTGCTTAGCATGGTCCTCTTGTGACTCTGAATAAACCAGGATGTCATCTATAAATACCGTCACGAACACGTCTAGAAATGACTTAAACACCCTATTTATCAAATCCATGAACACAGCTGGGGCATTTGTTAGTCCAAATGATATAACTAAAAATTCATAATGGCCATACCGTGTTCGAAAAGTTGTCTTGGTTATATTTGTTTCTCTAACTCTGACTTGATGGTAACCCGACCTCAAGTCAATCTTTGAAAAACACTTGGCACCCTATAACTGATCAAACAAATCATCAATTCTGGGGAGAAGATATTTGTTCTTGATCGTTACCTTATTCAATTGCCAATAGTCAATGCACATTCTCAATGTGCCATCTTTCTTCCGTACAAATAATACCGATGCACCTCACGGGGACATACTAGGCCTTATGAAGCCCTTGTCCAACAAAACTTTCAATTGCTCCTTTAATTCACGCAATTCTGCTGGAGCCATTCTGTACAGAGGAATAGAAATAGGATGAGTGCCTGAATTTACATCGATGCCAAACTCTACTTTCCGTTCTGGAGGCAAACCGGGAATATTTTCTAGAAATACATCAAGAAATTCATTGACCACTGGAACCGACTGAGGAGTTAGTGGTTCCACTTCAGTATCTTTCATTCGTACTAAGTGACATATGTACCCCTTGGCAATCATTTTCTTTGCTTTCAGATAGGAAATAAATTTTCCTCTGTGTGCCCCTACATCACCCTTCCATTCAAGAACATTCGTTTGTGGAAAATGAAAACGTACTTTCTTAGCTCGGCAATCTATCATGGAATAACAAGAAGCCAACCAATCCATGCCCGTTATGACATCAAAATCCACCATGTCTAGTTCGATGAGATTGGCCAGTGTACCATCACCACACACAGTTACCACACAATTATGATATACTTTTTTTGCAACAATATAGTCACCAACTGGTATAGATACTTCAATTGACTTAGTTAATAGTTTCGGTGTTCTTTTAAATTTTGCAGCAATCAATGGAGTAGCATATGAAAATGTAGAACCCAGATCAATCAATGCATATACATTATATGAAAATATGGATAATGTACCTGTGACGACATCAGGAGAAGCCTCCGAATTCTGCCGGTCCACTAGAGCATAAGTACGATTATGAGTTCCACTGGAACTGGCTCCTCCTCTGGCACATCTACCCCTACCCGCAGGCTGTACACCTCTGCCTAGGGGAGGAACCGATGATGATGATGCAACGGTTGATCTCGTGGGTCGCGCCACATTACCCAAGCCTCTTCGTGGGCAGTCTCTCATCATATGCCCCGTCATACCGCACCAAAAGCAAGCATTCATCCCTAACCGGCATATACCTGAATGAGTACCCCCGTAGCACTGACGCTGCTGACGAGAGAATCATACTGCCTGCGATCCGTGAATTCCACTACTCTGCCCAGATTGACCACTTCTAAACCCTCAGAATTCAGAGTGAGTGCCTGCTGTGGAATAGGAGAATAATGGTCTAGGCGGTCTAGGAAACATCCAAGGCCTAGATTATCCTTGGGAAACCATAGACTGTCCCATAGGTCTAGCTCTTTTGGATTGTCCTCTCTCAGATTTATGTACCCTTCTTCTCTGTCTTTGGTCCTTCATTTTTTCTACGAAAGCCTGAATTCTCACTATATCCATATCTTTGCTCAAGGAAGCAATGGTGCAGTCCCTTACAAAATATGGCTCTAATCTGTCCACATATCAATGGACTCTGTCTGTCATTGTGGCCACTACATTCGGAGCATATCGAGCCAAGGAATTAAACTGCAAACTGTATTCTCTAACACTCAAATTCCCCTGACGGAGATTTAAGAACTGATCTGCACGTGCCTCCCGGATCTCATATGGGAGGTAATGATCAATGAATGCCATTTTAAATTCTTCCCAACCAGCTGGAAGTGCATCAATACCCCTTGATCTTTTCCAATCTTTATACCACAATATAGCTTCACCTTTCAATCTATAGGCCGCAAGTTCAACTGTTTCAATACTAGTCACATGTATAACTTTTAGAGCCCTTTGGATTTGGTCCACGAAATCCTGTGGATCTGCTTTTGGATCTGACCCCGTAAATATAGGAAGGTCTAATTTCAGAAAATCCTGAAAGATATAGAAGGATACGGAAAGAGTAACCTTACATACCTTATCTTCCCAATATGAATATACAATCATAAATATGAATACAATAGTCCAGATCCTTCCTTACGTTTCACTGTACAACACAAGTACATAACGGAGTTTACTTAACCACCAACTACCTTACAAGTGCATACAACGACAATGAGTTACATGATTGCCCTAAAATGTCATTTCCCCCTTGACAATACCATCGATGAAATTATCATACCAACAATACCACAACATTCCATACATTTACCAATACATCATAAAACAATAGCATGTCACACCAAGTTCATACTTTACACTTCTCCATCAACACCACATCCCAATTATTCCATCAAATCACCTCAATACACTTTATAACAACATATCGACAATAATCCCACAAATTACACTTATAGAAAAATAACAGGTTAAGGAACATAACCACACCATACATGTTGATATTTCATCCATACCATGCACTTTTATCACAACCCCAAGTCTCTTTTCAAGTTTAAATCACAAAGATGACACATCTTTTACCAAAAAGCAAAAGTGCACTATTCAACACTTGCCAACATAACCATAATGATCTATACCATCTATCATACATATAATATTCTAAATCACATGAATAAATAGTTACCCAAGCTTTCAAACTGATGATCTTTTCCCAAGAAATGGTTGCCATAGGGTTTGAGAGTTGAGAGAAAAGTTTAGAAAAATCTAGAAAAGGCATGTGTGTTTTAATGAATTAATCTGATTTTTGCCTTTATATAACCCCTCAAGTCATCCCTATCCACTCCTTGACATTAAATGCCATATTTACTTGGTCAAATTGGAAGAATGGGTCCTTTGCCCTTTTGGGCCATGTCCTTTATTCCATTTTGGGCATTAAATTGAGCCCAATTACATATGTTAACTTAACCCATCAAATTCAATGTATAATCCACCATATATATCATGTTAAAATAATTCCACAAATTTCTCGATAATATTGACACACGAATTTCATGTTCGTAGCCTCAATTTCAAAAATAAGAAATTCTAGCCACCCATGCCTTAATTGAACATAATTTGATAAAATACTTACGATGAAGAATTAACCCCAAATCGGATGCGAAAATTACTCAAGATTATTCCTACTATGATGAAATAATGATACCATAACCCAAGAGTCCTTTTTATAGACTTATAATCGTAGAAGAAATCAGGCCAAAAGAACCCCGGCACGCACCCGGGCGCCCCAAAGACTTAGAGAAATTTCAGCACCTGAACAGGTGCATATTAGCGGCTTGGAACGCCCCCAGGCGTGCCTCCTTTCTGCCTGTGCCAAAAAAATTTCAGGCCAAAGCGGCATGGCACGCCACCTGCAGCGCCCCACACTTAATTTTTGATTTCGACTTTTCTTTGCGGATATGGTTGGATCTTTCAAGTCCCAACCTTTTTCTTGCCTCTTATCTTTAAGAACCTTTTATTAGATGTCCCTTAAACCTCACTTTTCACTCCACAAAGTCACAAACACCACCTACTGCAAAGGTCTAATCACATTTACTAGCACAATAGCAAATGTCCCATCAATAACAATGCAAAATACGTACTTATTGCTCTCGAACCTAGGGTAAACATGGTTCAAGGTTGTAAACTAGGTTCGGTAAGGTACAGGGTGTTACAAATATTTTCAGTAACGATGGAACCAATCATTATAGTATGTGCTGTCCAAATTGGAAAAGTGTGTTGTGAGATGGGCATAGATGGGAATGAATCTTGAGATACTATTTAACTACTGCTGTAGTGATAGGATTTTCACTACAGCACAGTCATCGTGGCAAGAAAAAGGACTGCCATGGTGGAGGTTTATTTAGCCTAAGCCTCGCTGCAGTGACAAAGCTATCGTTGTAGCGACAATTTGGAAGTTTATACCAGTTAGTCTAAGAATTAGAATTTTTCATTCTAAAAAATTTCAATTTTTGACCTAAGGTAAGGGAGAGGTGATTTTCTCCATTGTTAGGGGTTTTCTATCATTTAGGTAAGGATTTTCCACCATTTTAACTTATAATTACTCTGCTTAATCCTTAGGACTGTAAGGATTATGATCATGGCTGAAAATTGAGGTTTAACCCTAGGTTTGATGTTTTGGTGGAAATTGGTTGTGAATGGTTATTTTTCACATATTATTGACTCTAGGCTGCTTGAAATCACTTCTTAGTATTATGAATTACGGAGAATTCAACGAGATTAAAGGGTAGAAAATCCTAGAATGATGAACTAGGCTAAGTTTATGTGCTAAATCAGTGGGTTTGGGTTTGTAATGTTTGAAAGTGGGGAATGAAGCATTGAATCATTCTTATTTGTTGTTATAGACCAAGTACGAGAAGAACTGGCAAGAAATGGCAAAGCTTCAATTGAATAATACATTGGACGAGAATATGAGGAAGGTTACGGTTTGAAAGTAGTTGTAGACTTGATTTGATTCTATGCTTATATTTTAGTTAAATGATTGTTATTAGCCTTCGGGCATGCTTGTGATTGTTGATTGAGTTGATGTTAATATCAGGTTAAAATGATAAACTTGAATGTTATAAGCGTTGATGAATGGAATATGAAATTAATTGTTAATATTATCATGCTTTGAGCATTATTGCTGAAGTTCTTACCTATTTTGCTTATATTGGGATTGAGTGCCACGCATGTACAAATATTGACAGCCTTGTTGTTGGGAATGGGTGCCATGCTGGTACAGTACATAGACTGAGCTCGTCCCTTGTAGGTCATGAATAAGGGTCCTGATATCCCTAGTATATGTGTACACTATTTTATTCATGTCCATATCCAGAACAAACTCTCCACTCACACTCCATGGGTTGATATATGAAGTAATTGTGCCTATGATACCTTACCTTACAGGTTCTATTTCTAAGTTCCAATATCCCAGTAAGTATAAGTCATAGCTGAGTTGTATCCCTCTTACTTGAGATCCTCATACCTTAGTCCTTCAGTGACCTCCCTTATGTTAAGATAGTGGTAATAAAAGTGCTTGAATAGGGTTTAGATGGGAGAGAGTAGATGTTCCTTATTATAAAAAATTATTGTGTGCTTGTTCAATCTAAGGTTACAAGTGTGGAGGGAGATCGATACAAAGTTTTGGTAGATGCATAGTTAGTTGAGAAGTTTTGGTGTGGCCTTTTGGCGATAATTCATGAAATTTTTATTGATAGAGGTATTAGAGAAGATGAGAAAATTCTTAGATGGATTGGTTTCCTAGAAGTTCATATGTAGTTATAACGATAGTCTTGAATGTCATGTTGGTATACAAGTAAATGAATGCATTGTGCACTAGTGAATTTCTTATTTGAGCTCAGAGTTAGTTGTTGAAGTGGTAAGGAGTATTATTCTTTAGATGAGATCTTTGAAAAGAAATAGGATATAGAATCCTATAGTTTAGACTAGTATTGTTGCTTCGTGTATAGTGTCTTCTGACTCTGAGTTAGGGTTAAATATGGTGAGAGCATGTAGTTTGACTCAAACATTGGAAGAAGTAGTCACATGTACCCTTGTTAAGGTTATAAGTTGCATCTAATAAAGTGTAGTATTCAAGAGGAGAAGAATAGTTGAAAATGTTGCTAAGCTTAGAAGTATTCAACCATATAGTAGAAGGCATAGTAGTATTACTCTTATCTTATGCCCAGGGTGCTCAAGTTTCATGTCAAGTAGCTACAAATAGTGTGTGGACAATGTTTGAAACTATGTTGTTCATACTTTATGAACTTATGTAATATGTATCACATAAATCTTACATATGATTCCACCCCTCAAAATATTATAAGACTTCCCTTTCCAAGTCTTATAGATGCCAATAGAGGCCAAGTTCGCGTCCTTGTTTATGTCCTTCATGCCTATGCTAGTTCTTGCACTAATTAGCTCATACTCTTACCTTTGTTAGTATTGATAACTAGACCCCTATTGTTAGCATGATTTAGTTAGTGCTAGTATATCTAACATAGATAGCCCAAAGAAATCTTGCTTTACTCTATTTATTTGTTCATTATAGCTTTGACCTTCATTCGAGGATGAATGAACCCAAGGAGGAGATATTGTAACACCCTAAATTTTCATCGTTCATTCACCTCTCAACTCTCTAGAAAATAAAATAAGGGGTTTTTTCTCAAGTTTCAACTTCCAAAGCTTCAAGATTCAAGCTTTCCTTCAAGAAATCATCAAGACCAGGTATGTGGAGTTTCAACAAAGATTTAATTTCGTCCTTGTGCCCAAGAACTTCGTTTTCCTAAATGATTTTATGAATTAAACAATTAGGGTTCATACTCAATTTACATGATGTTGATTCTTATGCACCCTTATGAACTTATTTACATTCTCTTACTAAAATTCATGATTTGTTTATAATTCTATTCATATACTTGACCTTATGATTTGATTTTAAACCTCTAGACATGAAGTCCTATGAGTTGGTAAATATTGCATGATTTTAGTATGATTTAAGTTATTTATTATGAAGTTCAACTTTTATGATCTCCGACTCATTATGAAATTAAGAATTGATTTATGGATATGATTTAGAAATATAAGAATAGTTGGTTTTCTAGACTTACAAACTAGTATGCTTGTTTCATGATGAACTTTATATGATATGAGCAATAGTATGGTTAAGGGATTAGTATTGAGCACCGAGAGGATGCGGGTTTAGCATACCCAAAATCCCAAACTACGTGCCACCGTAGGTTATGGGGATCTTGCCTCCTATGTCCTAAATAGAATTATGAGTGAATTTATGTCAATTATGGTTCTTTACCCTTGTCAAGGTATTGAATGCTCTCCTAACATGGGTTACAAGTTGGGCTCCATGCTTGGTCAAATGGAGCATGTCGGTTAAGAGAATCTCCCATAGTAAATAGGTTTTTATAACTTAAGTGTGAAGGTTTCACTAAATTTGGTAAACTCAGTTTCAGTTTTAGTTATGAAAATGGTGAGTCTTTATACACTTAACATGCATATCTTTATCGCACGATTTCCATCATATTTACATATTGCATGCATACCCCATATACTCAGTACATTCCATAAGTACTGACCACACACTTTTTGTGCTCTGCATCCTATCATGATGTAGGTTCTGGTACTCACCCTCAACATCACGATTCGTGTAATCACCAGTGCCTATTCTCATTCAATTGGTGAGTCCTCATGTTTCGAGGTCTATAGTTATATTTCTTGCTTTCAGTAGTTTAGGTTTATATTCAGTTCAAACTTTCATGATTCGAGTCAGCTGGGGGTCTGTCCCTGTGGCTCTTGAGTAGTATAAAGGCTTGTATAGACTTAGTAGTATTTCATTTTACTCTCTGTTGGGATTTCTTTCAATTAAATATTGAAAAACTTTATACTCGTTATTTCTTACCTATGTTATTGTAAACAAAATCAGCTTCCGCTTATAACTTTAAGAAATTTGAATATGGCTTACTGTTATGCTAGATGCCATAGTTAGACTTGGGCTACTTATAGTCCTAAGCACCATGTGACGTCGAGGGGGTAGTCTCGGGGCGTTACAACTAATAATGCTAGAAAATACTTATAATGAATTGAAATGCAAGACTGAATGCATAAGATGAACTAAAGTAGACTGACCCTACTAGAAATACATATGAATTGAATAAGAATGACAAGTCTAAAAAGTTAATTTGAAATAAGTAAACTGAACTGAGGATCATGTACCAATACTAAGTCTGAATCTGTAACTGTGGAAGAATTTGTTAACAAACACAAACCACGTAAGCTAAACATAGAGTCTGATGTATACACCCCATCGAAAGGGCCTAATATACCTTTCCAAGGTATAAAGGCATGTCTGACATGATCACTAAACTAGTGTCTAACTGGTGGATTAAATAAACCTATGGTGGCACGTAGTGCTAAAACTTGGGTGCACTGAACCCTAGTCCAACTCGGTGCTAAGTAGCATTCCCATATTATTTATACTGATAGCTCAAGAAACTGATGTAATGAATACTAAGTCAAAATAGTCTTTATCTGAAAGTATTCTGAAAATTTAATTTATTGAGGTTATGCTGTAAACCAAGGTTAATTCATTTATTCATGCTAAACTTAACAATTTAATAGTATCGTGTGTTCATAACAGGCAAAGATTTATGAATGAAAGCAATTCATATGAAAATACTGTGGAATCAAGCTAAGTATCTATTTCCAAAATATCAAGTTGTGCAAAATACCAAAATTCATAAAAAATAAAAATACATATTTATGTTGTGGGAATCATGAGAGAATTGAAATCATAAAAGGGATCATAAACTGAATGAAAACCCTAGCTTAAATCTATAAAGAAACTAAGAAACTTTGAGTTATTTGGGACTCAATGGGTGAAAGGGTACCCATTGATGAAATTTCACATACCTGGAAGTGAATTCTTTCTATGAACTTGAAAGATTTTGAACTTGTAGATGAACCCTAGTTTTTCATCTGTTGGAAAGAAAGGATCACTTGTTGTTGTGTTTTTCTGTATTTGGGTGAGAATAAGAATGAAGGGTCGACTAGTCCCTATTAATTCCTCTCAAAATACCCCCAAAATGACGTAGTATAAGTCTGGGAAATAGGGAATGTATGAAAATATCCTCTAAAACGTAACTGATTTTGCTACACTAGTCATCATGGGTCGTCGGGATGAGTCGTAGTGTCAGACAACGACTTGTTGTCAGACTTATTGTGATTAGGTTAATTTGCTTGATCTGGGGACGACTAGACACAACGACTCATCATCACTGATGATGGGTCGTTGTTTTGACATGATGGGACTGGACCCAAATGTCAACTTCCAGGACTTTCTCAGAACGGGCACTCGTGATGACTTATGGGTCTGACAACGACTCTTCATCCTGAGTTGTTGCCTATGGGATGGATTTTTACCTTTTAGGACTTTGGAAAATTTTCCTTAGAATGAGTGTCATGACAACTCATCGTGACTGGCAACGACTCATCCCCTGGAGTCGTTGCCACTGAGGGGAAAATCAATCTTTAGGACTTTTGACTAAGTCCTCAGAATGACTCTCCAACGAGTTGTTGACACTGGCAACTTGTTGCCTAAGTTGTCCTGTGAAGAATTTTCTGATTTCAAACTGGTTTTCTGTGCTAAGTCTAAAATGGAGTCTTAGGAACTTTTGAGGTGTTACAATAACTTGAGAACAATTAATATGAAGAGTAATGTTGCCAAAATTACACCTCAGAAAGAAGTATAACGCGGTCACTGTCAAATATAAAACTAAACCAAGGTTGAGATCAATCCACAGGGAATATGGCTAGGAGCTCAGTTGGTGCAATTATTTAAGTTAAGAGTGAATTGTTTTCGGATGTGGGGGGTTTCAAAAGTAGTATATCAAAGTAGTGATTTATTGAGTAACAGTTATGAATTTCTTCAACTTGTAATCAATAATGGTGAACAGTAGGATTGTGTTCCCCATGAATTCATAACTTTGTAGTTCTCCATACCGGTCATCTATCCCGGTGCTTAGCATGCAGAATCTATAAGTTAAGTTCACTTAAACAATCGTCCAGCCACTATTAGTTGACAATCCTCAATTACTTGTCCAAGTCTCATGAATTTTAGGATCTAACCCTTATCATGGATCTCAGATTAGTTTTCCGCGTCCATGGCTCAAGCTATTAGGTGAAGTTTGGTTGCTCCAAATCTCCATTATTTATTCCCTTTTTCCATCTGTTACCCCGTCATCCAAGGTAAGTAAGAATAAGGCGAGTTCTAACATTGTACAGCATTAGAAGCAATCAAAGCAAAGAGAATAATAATACATGCATTAACACCATTCAAGAATCACTGTGTACGTCGAACCCTACTTCATTATTCCATCATGGTTCCCACAACCCTAGTTGTGGGGTTTAGCTACTCTTAATTGGAAGAACACAATAGTAATTCTGGGAAGAAAACATAATTATGCACTTACAAGAAGAAGAATAAAACCAAGAATGTCAACTATGAATTAATCTCTCAAAGTATGTGTTTACAACTCTCAAGAACAAGTATATGGACTCAAAAGATGCAACAGTACGTAACCAATAAATAAAAATGGAGAAGAAAAGAATAAACGAATTTTCTTCAGCCTTCACGGCGGATCCTAGCTCTCTCTAAATCAAAAGTTTGGTACAAATTATTTTTATGAAATATTTATAGGTGTAGGAAAAAAATCCCAAATAAAATAACTGAGTCCAAAATGAACTGGGAAATAAAAATTCTGTCTAAATTGGACGACTGTATGCCTCTTCACTGTTTCTATTATTCATTACTTGGCTGCTATGTGTCAATGCAGTAGCCGCCTCACATTCAAATTGCATAATACACAATAGAAGGATACCATATTGTAATATTTTTTGAAAGTTAATCCATTAAGTTGCTTGCTTGATTTTCTTAAATAACTTCTCGATTTTAATCCCTTTTTTACTCCAAATTTCTTCATCTTCAGAACAATATAATCCAACAAATCAAAATATAATATTAACCATAATCCATAATATTAATTCTCAAAAAGGACAAATAAAATTACAAAATGAGATGCAAATAATGACTAAATATATATAATTTTGGTCTCACATCAACACCCCACACTTAAATTCTTGTTCATTCTCGAGTAAGCATTAAAGCTCATCTCAATTAATCATCTAAGAATGCCACCACCTTGGTTGGTACAAACAATTAGACTATATAGAAATTCACAATATCAAGTACACTTCCCGATCATTATGTGTCACGACCCGATTTCTCAAGTCATAATGGCACCTACTATAACCCACCAGTAGGTACGTCGACCCATAGTCCTGAAGGATGAGTAACTGACTATAAGAGAAAAGAAGGAAGCAGCAGAAAGTGAATGCAATAAAGAGAATAATATAGAGAAGTAATCTCAAACCTGATGAACTCAGTACAAGAGCTTCTAACAAAACAAGAGTACAAGGTAAGCATAATACATATATACAAAACTATCTCCGAAATGCAAAATAAAGATCAGTCCAACAACTGAGGGAGAGAAGGAACAACTTCGGTAGTCAGGAGCTCACCCTAAATCTCTGATCCATGGTAGCTCCTTAAGATGCACACGCCAGCAGCGAGAACGCATACTATGATGTGTAGGGTGCAAAGTGTAGTATGAGTACCAAACACAAGGTACTCAGTAGGCATCGATCGACTGAGCTCCAAAGATGATGCAAGTATAAATAGTATGCAAAGCAGGAATATATATAACAGTCAACTATCTAAGAAACAAAACATATTGACGTTAATGAAGCAATAAAGATAAACTATCCTATTCAACAAATAATCAGGGACAAAAGCGCGATACCATAAGTAGCCATTCTATATACAATAGTAGAATGAAGAAAAGGATATACAGTATACAATACTAGTAGGAAAGAAGGAGATAATATAAAAATAGTAGTTAGAGAAGGGTGGATATAAAACCGCTCTATATAGATCACCAAATACGAAGGTACTACTCTGAGGGAGCTAGTCTAACATCATAAGGATCATAAACAATAAGGGAGCTAACTCTAGCACAATCAGGGTCTCTAACCAAAATATGAATAATCATAATGTAATACAACAACAATAGTATCTTGCCATAAAAAGGAGTAAGGGAACTCGGAAGCTTACCTACAACTTTCGATACTAATCCATAACCAACTTGCCATGAACTATACAATAATAACCAAACAATAATGCAATCGACTAGCCTGGACAAACAATAACCTAACTGGGCCCCCATAAGCCCAGAAGGTACAAGTAAACACTTAGAAAACAATAACCATAACTTGTACCTATACAGCCCCACATAAGGCCGATAGATACAAACACCAAACAATTATATTGGTTATAGGCAATGTATATGAACAAACGGATGAAACATAATCCAATAATACCATATCGACTGAGTACCAAATAGTACCAAATATATACACCTCCTTCAGCTCACCAAATCGCAAGGTAGGACCTATGGATATCACTGTTTTGGTACACGGTCCCCTGACAAAGAAATCCATAGGGGACTCGAGATATTCGTATATACTGCCTAGTCCCGAACCAGGACTTCAAAAAACCATTATTACCAATCTATTCCTTCCAGTTAAGGAGAGAAGTAAGAGTATAAAGGGGGTGCTCAAACTCTAACTGATGCTAAATAAGTATAAATTTGTAAATCCATTACCCGAGATAAAATCTAAGCCTAAATCGGTATAAAAATGTAGAAATTGTAAAAATCTGCCTCAACCAAAGTAAGTCAATAGTGAGGAAAATAGTGGATTAATAATGGATCGAAATCAGCCTCTGTCTAATTTCCAAAGTAGTATGTTTAGTTTAAAATATCATAGACCAATAATAAGCCCTTTTAAAAGAATCAATTTTAAAAGTAGAAAATGTGAGAATAATTTCCTTATTAGAAAACAGTAGTAAAACCAAGGTTCTAACCAGAATCGTACCACTAAATAAGCTTTAATACATCTAAATGCATGCTTTCCATAACCAGTATCCAAACAATATCATGTAAGCGACCAAGCTTGTAAGAACTAAACCACATCCTTTTAAAGAGAGGGATAATAACCTAGTGTCCAACTGGTATCGTAACCACAACCTCAAGCCCAATAATATATATAAATTAATAGGATAACAACATAATAATTTAGGAACTATGGTAAATGAGGGCATAAAGCTACTAGAAAGATCTAATCGGGGGATATCGTCTAATTCACTAAGTAATATGGTAAGTCTTATACTAAAAGATCCTTCATGGCAATCTATGGTTAAACAAGTCAATAATCAGGTGTAATAGGATCCTACAACCACAACAAGTATTCTAGGCTATGACTCGAGTTACATTTCTATCCTAAATCCCCTAAATAGGTCAAGTTATGATTCAACTAGGTATAAACCTCTACTATAATCCCTACCTAGCATGCAATCTATACAATACACAATCTCATAGAGAAGAGTAAACCTAGTCTACCTAGATACTGAACTGCAGTCTCAAATCATCCACAAACTGCTCGTCTCTTCTCCACAATATCTAAATGACATCACTATCAAAATTATAATCTACACGTTAGTACGAATAAAACGAGACCCATATTGCAATATAAAAACTCAGGCCAAAATTTGGGACAAAAATTAGTCCGTGAGGCCCACAATCAAAATTCAAAAATTAAATCTATCACGAGGTCCCTCGAATGACAAGGAATATGTGCTTAATATTTTAGCACAAATGGAGCTCAAATCGATACCCAAATCAGCCCACAAAGTTAAGGAATTTCAAGAACTAATTTCTAGGAATAAAAATGGAAGAGAACGAAATTTGACGGGCAAAAATAATGGAAAATTATTAAAAGGTGTTGCATTAGCTTACCACAGCCTCAATGGAGGATTACCCACAATTTCCCATGATAAAATCCTCAATAATGGCGAAAAAGGGTTAAGAAAATAAAGAAAAATTATGGTAGATAAGGTTTTATACTGCCAGGGGTTTACCCATCGTGATCACGAGGAACCATGGCCTAGATTGAGACTCACCAAAAAATCATCCCTCACAAATGTGAGGAAAAAGTTGTGAACATGATGAAAAACTAGAGAAGCCATCACGAACACAATGTAGCCTCCGCGAACACGAACAAGAAGAGAATGGATCTGGTCGAACCAACCCTTTATCGTAAACACAAGATAAGGCTCGTGATCGCGAAGGTAAAAGACTTGACCCTTCACGAACTTGGTCAACTCCACTCGAACGCGAAGATGAAGGGTGGCCTGCACCAGGTGCTGCTGTACCAGTAAAAACTCAAATCCTTACAGATTCCGATTAGGGCTCAAGATTCATTTGGAACCCCGTGCATGCAAATGAACTATGATACCATAAAAAATTCAAAATTGTGGACTCAACGTAACTATGTCATTTTGATAAATAGTGTGCCCCACACCCACTATTCCATTTTAACTAAAATCAACCCAATAGTTCAAAATAAGTTTGGATGCCTCGGGACCGAAACCAAGGGTCCTCCAGCCTAAAATCCAAATTCTGAAGCAAACGACACTGTCAAAATTCTCATTCGAGGTCTACTTGAAGTTTTGGTCCAAGACCAATTTCTCAACTTTAAAAGCTCCAAAATAGGGAAATGGGCTTAAAACCCAAATGAACAGCCCAAAATTAAATCGACGGTACCGGTAAGTAATAAATGACCTATAGCCGCTATGGAAAGGTACGAAATGCCAGAAATGCATGGAAATTGAAAAAATGACCTGTACGGTCATTATAATAGCCACTACTAAAAGGACTTTTGTCCTTGAAAGTCAATGGATAAAAGAGCCCAAAAGTTTGAAAGGGCAAGGTACTGGGCCAGTATGACCTAGAGAAGACTTCTTAGGTAACCTTTAAGGCTAACTAATGCTTCTAAGGGATTTCTCAAAAGGTATCCCTTTTTTCTTCCATCTTAATTTCACCTTTCGAATTTAACTACAAACTCATCTTCAACAACCAACTGGACTCCAACTGAACCAAACATAACTGAAGCACACAAACCCAGACCACAGTATATTGACATCACACCAATACAAGTATAACTAAGTGGATACTTAACCAGGCTAAAAATAATCCAAGGAATAAACCATACATCCAACTCCCAATTCCAAATCTAACATTCTCTTATCTTTCCAAACCCGTTGTCTACTCTGAGTTAGACAAACCTTCCCAAGATCATACAAGATCTATCCTCATAATCACACCATAATAACCTCGAATGACTGAAGCTAACCCACTAAAAATCCACATGGGCTAACATATGATCAATGCTTCAAAGGGTCCTACCTGAACTAAAAAGGTGGTGATCAAAGTTTGTGATCTCTGCTAAGCCACTAACTGGTCTTGATGACCCTCGAAACCAATAGTCATGAGTCCAAAGCACAATCTCTCAAAATTGAACAATTCTCTCTAGAATGCCCCACCGACTATGGGTGAAACCACGCTAAGCCCAACTCTAGCACACTTCTTTGACTGAGTAGACAATCAAAATTCTAACAAAAACTAAGAACCAAGGTCAAAAATAGTAGAAACCAACACCATGTGCCAATGTACTATCCCTCGAGTATCTATCAAAGTCAATCTATCTTAATTGAAGAATGCTGAACTGGTAGGTAATAAGTAGGCTTAGTCATCCTATCAGCAAATACTCAACTAAAAAAAACCTTGAGACAAGGATGCAACTATGTTACGCAATTCGTAGCTATAATCTCAACACCATAGCTAAACTACTCAGCCTCAACTATCCAAACTGATCCTGCTGATGAGTAAGCATCCATTCTCCAAAATCTATCATAACTTTCAAGCCGTTATTCAAAAGAGTCAAGAATCATAACTGGAGCCAACAATTCTTCACTAAGGTCAAATACCCAAATCAATCTCACTACCAGAATTCAAACACATAACCAAAACCAATCTTACCTTTAGATACTAAGCATATATTCAATGGTCCCCACAAGGGTTGAAATCGAAATGTTGCAGAGGAATATAATCAAAACTGAGGAAAACCACATACTAAGGATACGAGTAATCAAATATACATCTGTTGAGGAAATAACCACAAACTTACCAGGGCTGCAAAGAGTACTACTGGTATACGATTCTCGAGCAACTTAAAAATATATGATCTTAGCCTGCATCTAGTCAAACCAATACTCGATCTATAACAACAAATATTCACTCCCAAAATACATCCACTTTGGTTACCAAAAATTGATACAAAAGCACATATGTAATGACCCAAAATTTTATTACACTGAATTAGGAGGTAAAAGTTGCAAATAGACTCCCTTTTGCAAAATTTAAAAATTTAGGCTAGTCTAGTTTTGGCTCAAATTCTAGGGTGTGGTAGTTAAATGAATCCTAATATTATATGCTTGGTAATATCAATTTTTGATGTAACAGTTATATATCCTATGCATATAGAAAGCCATAGAAACTTTCGACACCTGAAATAGAGCTCTAGAACTCTGGTTATAGTGCTTATCGTAGAGGGGTTGGTTCGCGTTATCGAGATTCATACTGTGTGTTGTAAAATAAGGAAAACTAAGAAGGGGTCTTGAGTTTCTACCTCAGATCGCTGCAACAGAAAAAGTAACTGCTGCAGTGGTATCGCGATAGCGGTCAGGGAAACCGCAGCGGCAGTATTCATGAAAGTGGGCGCGAACCGCTGTAGCTGAAATTTAACTACTACAGTGGTATTGCTGCAGTGGTAATGCACAGTAAAATATCAGTTTTAAAACCCAAAATAATGTTTTCATTCCCCACTTTTCAAAAAAGGCAAAAGGGCATTGGGGAGAAGCAATTTTCAGAAAGAATTCAAAGTTTTTCATCTTTAGAGGTAAGTGATTATGTTCTAAACTTGAATTCACTTTGATTAACCTTAGAAAATCACTAGAAAATAGATTAATGGTGGGTTTGGGGGTTAAACCCTAGTTTATGGATATTGATGCAAAATGATTGAATCGCTTATGAATTCGGTATATAACGATCCTTGGATTTTAGAAAACACTAATGGGATAGAATTATGACAAAATATTCTAAATTGAATGGTGTTCATAAATTTAAAATAATGAAAAAACCCTAAGATGATGAAATAGGACAAATTATGACTAAAATCAGTGATTTTAATTCCTAGTTGTTAAAAAGAGATGAATTATTGAAATGTGCATATATTTGGTGGTTGTATAGATAAAGAAAAAGTGTGGCTTAAATATGAATTTAAGCAAAGGAGTTGAGGTAGACTATGATTTTGTGTAGCACTTAGATTTCCTTGGCTTTGTGCTTGTTTTTGATTTGAGCATCTATGATTGCTTTCTAGCATGGTTTGTGGCTTAATGATTGCATTTCATTTTCATAGCATTAGATGAGATGTTAAGGTGATGGATCTGGTACTACGCCGGTATATTCTGATATGTTATTATGATGGATTAGGTACCACACTGGTACATTATGATATGTTGTGACAATGGGTCGGGTACCACATCGGTACATTATATTGATGATAAGAAGGGTAAGAGATGATGCACTCATTTACATGCATTGAGTGCTATTTGATGAATATATTTGATGATGAATGGTTGGTGAAAATGATTAAGTATGAAAGCCTGAAAAAGTGAACTTGTGAGTGAAATTATATGGTGATTCATGATGTGTTATTTGATTGATATCATTGATTATGAATCCTAGTATGATCGCTTTTATACTTGTTTGACTTGCTTACTCATACATTGTTAAGTTAGTCAACCTATGATGCTTACCTATACTTGTTGTTGTACTGATACTACCTATACTCTTTTTTTCTGTTGAGTGCAGCACATGTTCCATCGATTGACACATGACCTTGGCTCTAGCTAGCAGTTTGAATTTGATTTTGAGGGTGAGCACCATATGCGAACAACCTTCAGATCTTCTTATGATGTTGGTGTCTCTTGTTTCCTGGACTAAGATGACTCCTCTTGATTAAGTTTTTGGGTTATTGCTAGATATTGTTCAGACTTAGTTGTTCTTTTAAGTTGTTCTTGTATGGTGACTTCAGGTCCCAGAGATTGTAATAAATAGAGGTTTCCGCACTCTATTCATTTTTATGGACAACGACATTGTTGACTAAGATGTTATTTAAATGAATCATTTCCTTTTTAACTAGTTAAAAGCATGAGCTGATATTACTATGAAAGTGAGAGTAACACCTAATAGAGTAAAAGTAAGAGTAGCATGGTTCTCTTCCTGTAGGTTAGGGCGGGGCCCAATCATGACCGGTTGGGTCGTGACAACATATCACCAAGCAGAAGCATTCCATGAATTCACATTAGGCAGAAGAAATACCAACAAGAGAAATTTCTGAATTCACCTATTTAAACCAACCTTAACACAAATGAACCATGAACCACATCACAGAAAGAACAGAGTACCCAACTCAACACCAACACCAAAATTAAGACTACTACTGGGTGATGAACCAGACAAATTGGAATAATAAACCTCAGACTTATCAACATTAGGAGCGGCAATAGAAAAGGATCGTCAAAGCTAGAATCACAACAAAACCATGGAAGGCCAAAGTCCAAACCTACCTTTACCTTCACAACCCACTTAATGATCAACCTTACCTCACTAAAATAAAGGATAACCTACCAACCAAGGTAGTCATCTAAGCCAAACGAACAAGAATCACAAGAAAGGGATACAAACTAGATAACGCTAGTCTAGCTGTCTATCAAGTAAGAATCAATAGCACCCAAAATAATAATAGTAACAATAGTAACACCAGTATAACGTGCATATGGCTCAAAAATGAAAAAAAAAAAAAACCAGTAACACTCTAAGACCACAATAAGGCCAAGATACCAAAGGAAATGGGGTTTACCCAAGTGCTACACCCTAAGAAAACTACAGTACCAATCTACTCAATTCATTACTAAAAGAAAATATCTACGGGGGTAGTCATACATGGATAAATCTACACTAAGGCTTACAACAATCAATATAGTAATATCAAGTCATATAAACATTGATGGGTATGAAAACCCCAACTCAATCCAAGTAGAAACCAAAAGATAGTAAACCAAGAGTGCACCTATAATGATGGAATCCAAAATTATAATCCCTGAACTTATCGAAGAAGTATAAATTTGAGTGCATCTAAACCTGGACTGAGTGTCAGAGCGACCAATCGTAATACTAAGTGCACTGCCTCTACCCGAAGATGCAATAACTCTAAGAGACTGATCTATCTACACTGACTGCTCAATAATCCAATGTCGGGGACACTCTCTGGACTAATAAGCTGTCTATATGTATTCATGATAAACCCTAGAAGCTCTAACCTAGCAAGCAATATGAGCTGACCCTAATTGGCTAATCGACTCACGCTTGGGCCACTCCGATGCTAAATAGAGTGGTAAATTCAATCCTCTGATAAATCCATGCACCATCTTATGCTCAGTAGAATATAAAATAGGACCATGCCTGGCCTAATCAAGAAACCCAATCTCATACTTTAAAACTGATAAAGAAACCTGCTGAACACCAACAAACCCAACTCTGGACTAGGAACCACTTGATGTACCGGGAACCATCACTGACTGTGAAGTATCCACAAAAATATTTGGAACCCCTAACACGATATACTAATATGCTGAGGTGGTCATAAACTCTGTCGGAGCCTGGGCCAGTCCCCCCCCACTAGCTGATGCTGAATATCCTTAATATCAATCTCTAACTCCCTAGTCTAACTCTGAGCTGAAACTCTAGAAGTGTCACTCCCAAGTGCACACGTAAGTGTACGTGGTCGTGCAAGTAATATAGTGGCTCTTGTAATACGAATATCTATCCCATAGGGACTTGGTGTTTAGCAGACGATCCAACTTAAGTATTACTATTGAAGTTAAACAAGTATGATTCGTAACCAAAGAGAGTTTGAGTTTTGTTTTTATAACTAAATACTAGAAAGAACAATGATATGAAATTCAAATTTTAAGAAATATAGAGAGAGTTCCAAGATTGAGGCAAGTACTTCACATTCATTCATAACTATGGTTTCTAGTCGGTGTTGGTGCTTATCGTGATTGTTGATCTACGAGTTTGATATTCAACTTGGGAATGATCATCCTCTAAGTCATCTACCCAAATTAATATCACAACTACATCATTGATCGGGGATGTGATTCTTTAATTAGAGTGCATTAAACTATCTTACCGTTTCACTAACCAAGTGGGGTGTTTAGGTATATCTCTATCCTAACCACAAATCATTCTATAATAATTAGTTTATAAAAATTAAAGACATGATACACACTCATTACATTCTTCATTACTACCCTCAACTCCTATGATCAATTCGTTTTGGAACTACAATTTATCCTAAAGTTCATGACGTTTTAGAATAGTAAAACAAGAACGCAAGAACAATTACATGACTTGATAAAACAATATAAGAACTATAAAACCATAATTAAGCAATCATGTTGTAGACTCAACCCTATAAATAGGGTGTTTATCCACTCATAGTCATACAAACAATCTCCATAAAAGGGTTCATAGCTTCAAACTACAAGAATGAAAAGTAAAATAAGAAAGAACCCTAGTTTGAGCTCCTTGATGTGTCCTTTGCTCTCCAATTAGTATGTAATCCAAAATATGTTAATAATGTGTATAAGTAATCCTTTTATAGTTCTTTAGTTTGTCCATGAGGTGTCCTAAATGAATCATATGCATTTACAACTTTGCCCCCACTTAAAATAAGTTAAAAACCCACTTTGAGGTGGTTTAGGTGGAGGGTGTGTCGCATGGTCCATCACACGCCCAAGATGGTGTGTTTAATCTCCATCACACACCCAAAACAGTATCTAGGTTCACTAAGGGTAACGAGGCATTCCCTCCCACATGCTTTGGGGGGTGCGGCTCATGGCCCACTTCAAAGTGTGGGGGGTGCATCCGTTTCTTCTTGTGCTTTTGTTCCTTGTTTCCATACATCTTGTGGCTTGTTTGTAGGCTTGATTTAGCTTCCATAGATCATAAATTTTTATCCTACAACTTATAACAACAACCATAATTCCATACAACACAGCAGAACAATTGAAAGTACACTAGAATAAGCATAGCTCAAGTGTCACTAGTTTTCTCTTCTAAGTTCTATTTGATCCTTTTGACTCTAGACTTGTTTCAAATGCACCTTAAACACCATAAACATGTACTTTAAAACCCAAATACACGTATACTAACTTTATTACTCAATAAGCACATTAATGTTTCATCAAAACTAAGCTAAACGCGCATAGATAATGACACTTAGGAGTATAAATACGCCTAAGATCACCACCCCTCACTTAAAGCCTTGTTCGTCCTTGAAAAACTCTTTAAATTAATCCACATCAAAGAATACTTTCAAAACATTACTACAACCAAGATGCTCAAGCTAGAACTACACATACCATATGAATAGCAAGTTCTATACTTAGCATGTTATCTTACAACTTGAAACACATGAAGACTACTTCTAAGCTTCCTAGCCTCAAGACTTGACCCTACCAAGTTGGAAATCTAATGCATATTACTCAATAAAGAGATCATATAAGTCACCTATCTATCATCAAACATGTGTCCTCACCACAAAAGAGTCACCCACATTCACTCACAAATATGCAATTTATCACAAGAATGGGTGTAAGAATCAAATTTCGCTCACTCTCACAACGAATTCACATGAGATATTAGACGAACCATAGGCTTACCCTTATTTTAGTACTATACTAATATAATAATGTCAAAGATCAAGATCAAGTAGTACTTTAAGGGTTGTAATGTAGGCTAAGGGACGGGTAGAAACTATTTGGTCAAGAATAGTGACTATCTTCCCTAAGCGCTTTAATACATCACAATCTACATTAAAATATCTCCAACCAATCTATTTCACACCACCTTTATCTTCACATCTCTCTTTTGTTTTTTCCCATCTCTTTAAGCTAGCTTACACATCTTTAGCAAGGAGTATTTGCTATCAACACATGATTCACTTTTGATCAATTTTTCTTTTCATTACATTACCCCCAACAAACAACGCATAAACTAATTCACAACACCAATATCTACTCCTTTGGGGATTCACTTTAACTTTTTACTTTTTCATTTTTCCACTCGTTAACATCTTAATTTCTCAACTAAAGCGCTTAGGAATTTTGGATCAAATTGTGAGCAATTGAAGGAAAAGGAATAAGCTACATATAAGGATATCAAAAAAATAGGCTAAAGGCTTAATGGGGCTAACTAAGATCATGTAAAAAGGATAGATAAGGTGGATATAAAACATGGCTATCAAAGAAATGCCTATATCATCTCCTAAACTCAACATTCTTTATTTCACTTTGCAAACACACTGGGCAAGTTCTAGACATCACTTTATGAAATATGGAATATAACAAAATCTCACTCACATATGGCACATGTTTAAGTCAAGAAGGATCCCTATAGACTCTCAACCAAGTAATAGCAAGAATTCAATATTAAGACAACATCACACAAGAGTCAAAAAAATGAGCCTAAGTGTTGCACAATAGTCATTCAATTCACTCTGCATGCTTCGGTATTCAAAACCCACTTGCATCATGCAATCATAAGTAGCATCTAACTAGAGCATCTCTAAAATTTTAAAATTACTCCTAAAAATCAAAAAGGATACTGGGTTCAAAAGTCTCCCCCTCAGAAAAGAATCGAAAAGAAAAACTGAGGGGTAGATGAAGTGTGCTCCTAAATAAAACTAAAAATTACTAAAAGAAAATCTTTTTGTATTTTTCAAATTTTCAGCAACATAAGCAAAAAGAAAATAACCAAATAACCAAAAGACTCCTATAGCACACTTCACCCTAACCAAATCGGAAGATTTCCCACCCCACACTTAAAATCACACTTTGTCCCCAAAGTATAAATTAAAAGTAAGGATAGAAATACTCTCTGAGGCCTCTAGGCCTATCCAGGAACATCATATTCATCAAGGAGGTTCGGTGGACCCCACACTCAGTTTTTACCATGCTCCTTAGCTAAGATCTCACGTACTCAGATTTCCCCTCAACCTGTCAACTCAAAACAAAAAATAAAAAAAAGGTGATACTATAGAAAAATAAAAAAAAAATAACTATCTTAAATTTGGTTGCCACCCAAGCAATGCCTGATTTATCATCGTGGAACGACTCCCATCACAACTTTATCATCCACAGTCTCTCAACTTCTTCTTTCCTCTCAACCACAATTTTCTTCTCTTCTTTACTCTACCAACAATATCATGAGAAGTTGCCCTTTTACCACTTATCTCGTTATCTGTAAGATCACATGTGCACTTGTCAAACTTAGGCTTAGCCATCAATTTGGGCAACTCTATGAGAGAATACGATGTGAGGCCAAAAACACACATTATTTAGTCATTATTTTCCTTATATTTAGTATTTTTATTTATCCTTTATTAGCATTGATTTTATGGATTGTGCCTAATATTATACTTTGATGTGTAGGATTAAAATAATATGAAGATGAAAAGATTTGAAGCTAAAATGAATTAAAGACGGAAGATTATAGAAGGAAATCAAGAAAGCAGTTTAATGGAATAAAGTTAATATAATAATGAAAAGTGACCTTTGAAAGTGAAATTTGAAATTGCTCGCTACATTCCAGTGGTTGTCTGTGTTTTGTCTCGCGGCATGTAGGGAGCCCAGTCCGATTTTATTTTTTCCAGTCCATTTTGGACTCAGTTATTTTATTTGGGGCTTTTTCCTACACATATAAATATTCATAAAATTAGCGTTTAGATAACTTTTGACCTAGAGAGAGTAAGGAGCCGCCGTGGAGGTGGAAGAAAATTGGTTTCATCTTTCCTTCTCCTTTATTATTTAATTTTACATCTTCTTTGGATGATTTATTGTAATTGCTTCAAGTCTATGTGGAGTTAAACTTCTCTTTCTAGGATTATGGTAGCTAATTAAATGATTGTTCTGTAATTCTTGATTTCATTAGTTTTATTATCAAAATAGTTGTTCTTATATTAATGTTTTACTATTTTAATGATTCGCGACCATTAAAATAAATCTATAATCCCAAAGTGAACGGATCAAGGGAATTGAGGGATAGAACGAAGAATATAGGGTGTAAGATCTCTTCTTTAGTAAAATAAGGAATTGATTTGTGACTAGGATAGAAATATACCTAGGTCACCTTACTTGGTTTACAAAATGGAAAGATAAATAAATGCATTTGAATTAGCTTCTCACATCCCCGCTCAACGATGTAGTTGTGAGACTAGTTTTAATAGACGATTAGAGGATGACCATTCCCAAATCATAAAATCAACCCCGTAAATCAATAACTAGATAATAAAATAAGTTGATAAAATTAATACTAAACATTATTGTTAGAGAAACTATAATCCTAGATCGATTCATCATATTGATTATGTAAAAATCTGCTCTTTATTTGGTTAATTGTTCATTAGTTATTTTCTTTTTATTTTTAGTTTAGTTAATTCATAAATATATCTTGAAATCCACCGCTTGAATAAATAATTAGTATTAGTTTAATTTAGTAAATAGTTAATCGACAAGTCACTGTGGAACGATATCTGGACTCTCAATCCTATATTACTTGTACGACCGCGTACACTTGAGTGTACGTTTGGACGCAACAGAATCCGAAGAGGTAATTGGTGGTTTGCACTCTTCTACCCCACACTCATCCACTTCCATAGCTGTGATCATACATAGATCTCTATAGTGTGAGGGTGTGTTGAGAGCTTTGTACACCCTAAAGACCACCTCTTCATCATTCAATCTCATCTTGAGCGTGCCCTCTCTCACATCTATCAATGCTTCACCAGTAGCCAAGAATGGACGTACCAATATGATTGGTACCCTGTCATCTGTATCATATTCATGTCACGACCCGAATCGGGGCCCTAGCCATGACGGACTTCCCAAACCAATGATGGCCCAAGAAGACCCCTTAACATTACATCATAAGCATAGTCATAGTAAAAATTTGCAGAAAATAGACCCATAATGAAGAAATTCAACTGAAAGGATAATTTAAATCCAAATCTTAGAATGAAACTCAAAACAATAACCATCATTGAGTCTACAAAGCCTCTAACATTATGAATGAAAATTCTAGCCGGGACATGGCCCCGAAAATAATAGAAAATCCAAATAGTCTGAATTTAACTGAAAATAAATCTAAGACATATGCCTTCCGTAAGATGGATGGCTCACCACAGGCTAGATGCAACTCTGAATATATCCTAATGCAGGGCAGAATCTCGGGTAAGTTCTTCGGAACCTATATCATGAAAAGATGTAGTGTCCAAAGATGGTCAATACGATGAGTACTGGCATGCAACCCGAGAAAAGGGAATCCATAACAAATTTATATAATATAATAATAATTAAGATTTGGAAAGCTTAACAGTATAAGTATGTCATAAATAAGGTACGATGTAAAGAACATTTAAAATATAAAATAAAGCAATCACTTAAAATTCTTTAGTTCTGAACTATATAGTTACACCGAAATTAAGTAACCCACGGTCAATATGGGTCCAGTACTCCCCAACTGGCGGGGCCTTAATCCATTTTACCCGCATGGTCTGAGATAACATACTTGGCCAAATCATAACATAATCAGAGCTGCATACAACAGCTCAAGGCAAGTATATAGTGGTCATCCATATTTCAAGACAAGATCTCCCAACGTCGGCAAATGCGGTTTCTAGTGTTGGTCACAGGGGATAAACCTTCTCAGTGAACTACATACTTCTCTTTAAGCCCAATTAAAACATTTTCATTACATTAAATTATGGAGTCTTTCATTAAGGCATTAACATGTTGGTATCGTCATACCAAGAACTTGCAAGTCACTCTTATCATGCCAAATCATTATCATTAAACATTTAAGACTCTCAATACCGTCTTTGAAATCATAAACATGGCCATAATCAATTTTTCATAAGGATCTTAAAACATCCCATTATTTCATATTTTCGCAAAACAAGAGACGGGAAAAACATTGATATTTCTTATGCAATCCAAAGCTTTCAAGAGACTTTTTTTTAAAAAATCATGGCTTAAAATACATCCATTTAACAATCAAATTTCAAGACATGAAGATCCATTATTTTTCAAATAGCCATCTTAGTCTCCAACCCCAAATAAAGATTAAAAATCCATTCTTAAAGAAAAGGGGGAGAACATTTATCAAGCTTTTCATAAGTTAAACATTAAACCCAATTTCAAACATCAACAAAATATACATAATATAAATCTTAATCATATATTGAAATAATAGTTGAAAAATGGAGTGCTCAAACATGCCTTTTGAATGGAAGAATTTGAGAAAGCTTGAGATTTGGGTCTTGAATCTTGAACCCTAGTTAAATTTACTCCTTTGAATGTTTTGGGGAAGGAGAAAGGGTTTATAATTGCCTCCCTCTTCAAAATAAGTGCAACTGATGCTAAAAAGGATTTTAAGTATACAAGGGTCGTATTTCATTAGGGGAAAATGAAAAAAACACCCCTAGGATGACACTAAAAAAAATCTTGAAATCAGTCCACGACTTGACCTACGTGCCATGGAACAATTCACGTGTCGTGGGTCCATGTCATGGAAATCAGATTGATTTTTCAACTTGCAAGATCTGATCCACGATTTGTATCCACGATTACGTGGAAACCCACCCACGTCACGTAGGTCGATTCCACATCATGTGGGTCGGTTCCATGAGTCACTTTTTTTTTTTGGGTTCTTGAAGGTTCTAAAATTTTGGGGTGTTACAATTCAAGAACAATAAAGTCAGCAGGAATAATGAACTTATCAACCTTAATGAGAACATCCTCAATAATTTCTTCGGGGACCACTTTTGTTCTGTCTGCCATCTGTAGAACAACTGACGAGGGCCTTGGCTTTCCTAACCCTAGAGTGTTGAATTCAGAAAGAGGCATCAAATTGATGCTTTCCCCTAAATCACTCAAAGCATGGACAACATCACTTTCACTATTTTGTATGGGGAGGGTGAAACTCCCAGGGTCCTTGAGCTTTTTAGGTATCTTGCTCATGACTACAGAACTTCACTCTTCTGTAAGTGTCACAGTCTCAATATCACCAAGCCTCCTTTTATTTGTTACCACGTCCTTTATGTACTTTGCATACTTTGATATTCCCTGCAAAACATCTACAAGATGAAGGTTAATGTGAAGTTCTCTAAATGTGTCAAAGAACTTCTTAAAACAAACATCTTTTTTTGCTTTATTAAGCCTTTGAGGGAAAAGTGGTGGTAGTCTGTTTTGAGGTTGCTCAATAGGCTTCTTATTAGGGTACCCAAACTTTCCCTTTTTGTTAGCTTCTTTGGGATGAGTTTGTGTGGTTAATTCTGCTTGCACCTCATGACTTTTCTTTGGAGGTACATCAATCAAATCTCTACCACTTCTCAATGTGATTGCCATAACTTCCTTAGGAGCTTGCTCTATATCAATAGGTAGACCCCCTTGAGGTCTTGTGTTCTATACCTGAGCTAACTGACCTATTTGTGTCTCCAAATTCTTTTGGGCAAGTTGCCGATTTTTGATTTTCGCAGCCATTTATTCTTGGTTGGCCAGTATCTTTTTCAAAGTCTTCTCTATATTACTGCCTGAGTGTTGTTCTAAATGCCTTGTTGCTCCTGAAACTACTGAGCTTGAGCCTGATTATCGCCCCATGAGTAATTGGGCTGACTCTGCTAGTTGCGGTTATAGGCATTACCATAGTTTTGATTACCTCTCTGTGCATTGCGTACAAAATTCATAGACCCCTGATTTGCTCCACATAAGTCTGAGGTGTGAAAACTATTACCACAAATTTCACACCAAGCCTGAACTTGCCGAACTGTATTAACCAGTGCCTGAGGTTGAGCCACACTCAACTTGTTAAACTAAGCCATCGTCTGGTTTTAAAAATTAGCCAACTGTGAGGACAATTTGTGACACTATCCACCTCAATCATACCTATCGGATTCTTCACCATGCTTCTAGATATATCACTATTCCAATCTAGGTTACCCTATGCAATTCTATTTAGGGGAGTGTTAAACTCATCATAAGTTTTCTCTAAAGCCTGACCACCTACCGCTGAATCTAACAAAATTTTTGTATTATGGTGAAGACCTTCTATAAAAGTATGAGCTAATACCTCATTGGTCTGTTGGTGATGTGTACAATCTCTGAGAAGTGACTTGAATCTCTCCCATACATAATAGAGATTCTCATCTGGCTTTTGCTTGAAACTCAGAATCTTACTCCTCAACCTTGCAGTTTTTCCTGAAAGAAAGAATCATATGAGGAACTTCTTTGCCAAATCATCCCAAGTTGTAATTGAGTTTGAAGGTTCTGCCTTCAACCATTTCTTCGCTTCTCCCAATAGTGAGAATGGGAAAAGTGTGAGCCTCGCATAGTCTGTGGAGACTCCTGCGGGGATGAATGTGTCACTTATCTCCAAAAAATTCTGAAGATCGACCCGTGGATTCTCATGTGATAATCTTGTGAATTGTCCTCTTGTGTTCAACAATTGCACCATGTTCTATTTCAGCTTAAATCTACCTCCTACGTTCTACTTTTGAATATAGGAGTCCATATTAGTTGCAAGTGGGATTGCCACATCGCTCACTATCCTGCAAGGTGGTTGTTCATTACCTATTGCAGAAGGAATAGTCTCATCCTCTTGAACTTGCGAGATTGGATAGAGAAGTGTTGCTTCTCTCCTCAATTAGTCCAAGCATCGCTCAGGTTCGGGATGTGGTACAATCAATTCCCTCTCCCTTTCCATCTTGCTTAAGATTTGAACTTGTACCTGCAAATTCAGCAGCTAAGACCAAGTTCTCAGCACTTATCAAAATAAAATAGTAAAATTAGAAATTAGAAGGTTGCTAATTTTCAAGTCCCCAGCAACGGCGCCAAAAACCTATCGCTCCCAAGCACACACGCAAGTGTATATGGTTGTGCAAGTAATATAGTGGCTTTTGCAAGCCGAATATCGATCCCACAGGGACTTGGGGTTTAGCAAACGATCTAACTTAAGTATTACTATTAAAGTTAAACAAGTACGATTCGTAACCAAAGAGAGTTTGAGTTTTGTTTTAATAACTAAATAATAGAAATAACGACGATATGAAATTCATATTGTAAATAATATATGGAGAGTTCCAGGGTTGAGGCAATTACTTCACATTCATGCATAACTATGGTTTCTAGTCGGTGTTGGTTCTTATCGTGATTGTTGATCTACGGGGTTGATATTCAACTTTGGAATGATCATCCTCTAAGTCATCTACCCAAATTAATCTCACAACTACATCATTGAGTGGGGATATGAGTCTTTAATTCGAGTGCATTAAACTATCTTCCCGTTTCATTAACCAAGTGGGGCGTTTCGGAGTATCTCTATCCTAACCTCAATCATCCTTTAATAATTAGTTTATAAAAATTAAAGACATGATCCACACTCATTACGTTCTTTATTCCACCCCTCAAATCCTATGGTCAATTCATTTTGGAACTACAATTTATCCTAAAGTTCATGACTCTTTAGAATAGTAAAACAAGAACGCAAGAACAATTACATGACTTGATAAACAAATACACCAGCTATAAAACCATAATTAAGAAATCATGTTGTAGCCTCAACCCTAGAAAGAGGGTTTTTATACACTCATAATCATAGAAAATCTCCATAAAAGAGCTCATAACTTCAATCTACAAGAATGAAAAGAAAAAGAAGAAAGAAACCCTAGTTTGAGCTCCTTGATGTCTCCTTTGCTCTTCAATTCGTGTGTAATCCAAAAGATAAGAATAATGTGGCTAACTATTCCTTTTATAGTTATTTATTTAGTCCATGAGGTTCCCCAAATTAATCATATTCATTTACAACTTTTCTCCCACTTAAAACAAGTTAAAAACTGACTTTGAGGTGGTTTAGGGGGAGGTGCGTTGCTGGTCCATCGCACGGCCAAGGAGGTGCGTCGCATGTCCATTGCACACCCAAACCAGTAGATAGGTGCACTAGGTGTATCTAATAATACCCTTCCACATGCTTTGGGGGTGCGGAACATGGACCCCTCCCTTTCTTTTGGAGGTGAGGCGTATGGCCCCCTCCAAAGTGTGGGGGGTGCATAAGTTTCTTCTCGTGCTTTTGTTCCTTGTTCCCATAGATCTTGTGGATTGTTTGTAGGCTTGATTTAGCTCCATATATAATCCATTGGTTTCCTACAATATCTCACAACAACCTTAACTCCATACAACATAATAGAACAAATCAAAGTACACTAGAACAAGCATAGCTCAAGCTAGCGTCACTACTTTTCTCTTCTAAGTTTTATTTGATCCTTTTGACTCTAGACTTATTTCAAATGCACATTAAACACCATAAACTTGTACTTTAACACACAAATACATGTATACACACTTTATTACTTAATAAACACATAGAGTTATCCTCAAAACTAAGCTAAATGATAGATAATGACACTTAGGAGTATAAATACGCCTAAGATCAAGAAGCACGCGCAGAAGTCCTATCCGCATCTATCGAAAACCTCGTGCTATCCATATGAGAAGGAGTGGAGCCAAAAGATGTGCTTAGAGGTGTATAGAAGTACAGACACATGACAAGGAATCAAGAATTAGGATTTCCTAAGAATACCCTATAGCCTCCTGAAGATAGGATACAGACGTCTTTGCACAGATCCGCAGGACACTACTAGGCACTTAGCTCTTATACCAACAACACTAGTGAACCTATGCTCTGATACCAATTAGTCACGACCTGATTTCTCAAATCATTATGACACCTACTTTAACTGACCAGTAGATAAGCTAACCCATAGTTTACAACAGCGAGTAACGAACTAACAAGAGAAAAAAAGAAAGCAGCAGAAAATAAATACAATAAAGAGATTAATATAAAGAAGTAACCCCAAAACCTGATAAATTCAGGACAAGAGCTTTTAACAAAACAAGAGTACAAGGTACGCATAATATATATCTCTCTCTATATATATATAGAACTTTCTCTAAAATGCAAAAGAAAGATCAGTCCAACAACTTAGGGAGAGCAAGAACAACTCCGGACATCGAGAGCTCACCCCAAATCTTCGATAAATGGAAGCTTCGTACGATGCACCGAAAACTCATACCATGATCTACAGGGTTCAGAAATGTAGTATGAGTATCATACACGAGGTACTCAGTAGGCATCGGCCGACTGACCTCCAAAGATGATGCAAGTATAAATAGTATGCAAAGAAGGAATATATATAACAGTCAACTATCTAAGAAACGAAACATAATGACGTTAATGAAGAAATAAGGATAAACTATCCTATTCGACCAATAATCATGGCAAAAGAGCGATACTATAAGTAGCCAGTCTATATACAATAATAGAATAAAGAAAAGGATATACAATATATAATAGTAGTAGAAAAGAAGCAAATGATATACAAATAGTAGTTAGAGAAGAGTGGATATACAACCTCACTATACAGATCAAAAAATACGAAGGTACTACACTGAGGGAGCTAGTCTAACATCATAAGAAATATAAGCAATAAGGGAGCTAGCTCTACCATAATCAGGGTCTCTAACCAAAATGTGAATAATCATAAGGTAATCTAACAACAATAGTATCTTGCCAGAAAAAGGAGTAAGGGAACTCGGAAGTGTACCTACAACCTTGGGTACCAATCCATAACCAACCTGCCACTAACAATACAATAATACAATCGCCTAGCCTGGACAACCAATAAACTAACCGGACCCCCATATGCCCGGAAGGCACATGGAAATACTTAGTAAACAACAACCATAACTTGTACCTATACAACCCCCCATAAGGCATATAGATATAAACGCCAAAAATTAATGCTGGTGATAGGCAATGTATATGAACAAACGAATGAAATGTAACCCAATAATACCATACTGACTGAGTGCCAAACTATACCAAGTATATTTAACTCCTTTGGTGTACTGGCTCGCAAGGTAGGACCTATGGATATCACTTTTTGTGGTACGTGGTCCCCGTACAGAAGAATCCATAGGGGACTCGGGATGTCCATATATATTGCCTGGTCCTGAACCAGGACTTCTAATAACCACCACAACCAATCTACTCTGTCCAGTATTGAAGAGAAGTAACAATATAAAGGGGGTGCTCGAACTCGAACCGATGCTAAATAATTATAAATCCGTAAATTCATTGCCCGAGATCAAATTCGGGACTAAAATGGTATAAAAATATAGAAAGGGTCAAAATCTCTCTCGACCAAAGTAAGTCAATAGTGAGGAAATGAGTGGATTAATAATTGATCAAAATCAGCCTCGGTCTAGTTTCCAAAGTAGTACGTTTAGTTTAAAATATCATAGACCAATAATAAGGGTGGTACGACTTTCATTTTAAAAGAATCAATTTTAAAAGTGGAAAAAGTGAGAATGAATCCATTTTCAGAAAATAGTAGTAAAACCAAGGTTCTAACCAAAATCGTACCACTAAATAAGCGTAAATACGTCTAAATATATGCATGCCATCACCAGTATCCAAATAATACAATATAAGCATCCAAAAGTCTAAGAACTAAACCACGTCCTTTTAAAGAGAGGGATACTATCCTAGTGTCCAACTGGTATCATAACCACGGCCTCGGGCCCATCAATATATATAAAGTAACAGGATATAAACACCATAATTTGAGAACTATGGTAAACAAGGGCATAAATCTACTAGAAGGATCTAATCAGGGGATATCATCCAGTTCACTAAATAATATGGTAAGTCTTATACTAAAGGATCCTTCATGACAATCTATGGTTATACAAGTTTATAATCAGGTGTAATAGGATCCTACAACCACAACGGGTATTCTAGGCTAAGGCTCAAGTTACATTTCTATTCTAAATCCCCTAAATAGGTCAAATATGATACAACTAGGTATAAACTTATACTATAATCCCTACCTAGCATGCAATCTATACAATGCACAACATCATAGAGAAGAGTAGATCGTACCCTACCTCATTGCCGAACCATAGTCTCGAACCATCCACAAACTGTTCGTCTCTACTCCACAATCTCTGAATGACATCGTACAATCAAAATCATAAGCTACACGTTAGTATGAGTAAAACGAAACCCATATTGCAATATAAAAGCTCAGGCCAAAAATTGGGTTAAAATTTAACTCGTGGGGCCCACAACTAAAATTACAAAATCAAATCCATCACGAGGTCCCACAAAGGAAAAGAAATTCGTGTTCAAAATTTGAGCACAAATAGAGCTCGAATCGATACCCAAATCAGCCCACAAAGTTAAGGAATTTCAAGAACTAATTTTTTGGAATTAAAAAGGAAGAGAATGGTTTGACAGGGAAAAATAATGGGAAATGATCTAGAGGTATTGGATTAGCTTACTTCAGCTTCAATGGATGATTACCCACAATTTTCCACTCTCCAAGCCCCAATAATGGCGGAAAAGGTTAAGAAAATGAAGAAAAATAGAGGAAGACAAGGTTTTACCCATCGCGATCGCGAGGACCCCTAGCCACGATCGCGACTCACCAAGAAATTGTCCCTCTCAAATACGAGGAAAAATCCATAAACACAATGAACAACTGGAGAAGGCCATCGCGAACTCGTAGAAAAAGAGACTGAACCGGGTCGGACCGACCCTTCATCACGAACACGAGAGAAGGAACGCGATCGCGAAGGTAAAAGTCTTGACCCTTCGCCAATGAGGTCAACTCCCCACGAACGTGAAGAGGAAGGGTTGGCTGCACCAGTAAAAACTCAAGTTCTTATGAACTCCGACTGGGGGCTCGGGATTTATTTGGAACCCTATGTGCACAAACAAACTATACTACCATACAAAATTCAACTTTCTGGACTCAACGAACCATTGAAAATTCCATCTGAGATCGTTTCAATAAAAAATGAGCCCCACACCCATTATTCCATTTTTACTAAAATCCAACCAGTAGCCCAAAATGCGTTCGGAAGCCTCGAAACTCGGACCAAGGGTCCCTCAGCCTAAAATCCACATTCTGAAGCTAACAGTGCTGTCGAAATTCTCATCTGAGGTCATCTACTATAAGTTTTTGTCCAAGACTAATTTCTCAACTTTAAAAGCTCCAAAACAGGAAAATGGGTTTAAAACCCAAACGAACTGACCGAAAACTGAATCGACGATCCCGATAAGTCATAAATGACTTGTAGCCGTTATGAGAAGGCACAAAACTCTAAAAATGCATGAAACCAAGAAAATGACCTGGAGGGTCATTACATTATGCAAGAAATATAAACCAACAACAAACCTCTAACCTTCGAACCACAAAGATGGACTCAAACTCATCAAATTTAAGTTCACTTACCTATTCTTGTCAAAAAAAGCTAATAACATCACATATATATCATGAAACAAGTGCTCTCACAAAAAAAAGATAGTTCACACACCCAATTCAAAAGATCGAATATAATTTGAGGACTTAACATCAAATAACAACTTTCACACTCACAAGGAATTCACATGTATGCACAAAGAACCATAGACTTGCCCATTATGTACATCTCCATTATTTAAGCATGCTCTAATAGAATAAATAGAAATTTACCTGGTTGCAATATTGTCTAGGGGACGGGTAGGAAACCTATACAATAGTGGCTTACACTTCCCAAAGAACTTTGCACTTTTTTAGACTTTATCACTCATTGTTTTCATCACCTTTCTCCTTTTTTTCAACCCTTTTTTCATCAAATATTGTCACTAGTATTTCTCATCAAATCAAGAATGCTTCAAAATTTAATTATTTTTCAAGCAATTTTTGCTTTTCCTTTTTTTTTTCATGTTGCATTCTTTCAAATAGGGCCTTTTCATTACTTTGTATCTATTATCTAAAAAGGCTAAAATTCATAAGACATATCAAAGAAAGCCTATTATCATCTTCCAAAGAAAGCAATACTTTTTATTTCGCTTCAATAACATGCAGGGAAAGTTCTAGACTAAGATGCAAAACATGAAATATAAGCAAAAAAAACCTCACCACACATGGCACAAGTATCAATCATGATGGATTAATTCAACTTCTAAGATAGACAGGGTCATAGCAAACTACAAAATAAGAATAAGCTATATACAGAGTCACAATCATGAGTCTACGTGTCAAAAAGTATATTATTTTATTTTATACTCAGGCACTCACAGAAAAGTACTACTCAAGATTAGGCCTAAATTGCTAGTATCAAACAAATAAAAAAGAATTTTTTCTCTCCTAAAAATAAAGAAAATAAAAATACTCCTAAAAAAAGTTACTCCTAAACAAGTTACTCAGTTAAAAGAGCCCTCCCTCAGAAAAGAACCGAAAAGAAAAAAATCAAGGGGTGGGCAAAGTATGCTCTACTAAAGGCTAAAAACCAACAAAGACTACTCCAATCTAAAGAACAAAGAAAATAATTTTTGTATTTTTGGACTTTTTTGAATTTTTCTTAGAAATCAAAATAAATAAATAAAAGAAAATTCTATAGCATACTTCACCCTTAACAAATACTGAAGATATCCCACCCAACATTTAAAATCATGCTTTGTCCCCAAAACAATAAATCAAGTAAGACGAGGGTCAAAGATACTCCCTGGAGCCCTCTAGGGCCTAGCTAGCAACATGTTTCTTTAATTTTCATCAAGGGTCTCTTCCACCCCACAATTAAGCTGAAACAATCTTCTTAGCTTCAAATTCGGGTACTCATACTTCCTCTAAATTTGCAAAATCAAAATTAAACAAAAAAAAAGAGACACTAAAAAAATAAATAGAAAATAAGATGCTACACTACTAGTTGGGTTGCCTCCCATTTTTCTTTCCACTTTGAACTTATGAATTGCAGCCCTAACTTCTTTTCTAATTTTCTACTACGCTAAAGGGGCGGTGGTATAAAAATAAGGGAACCAAGCAATAGATGTCATATCATGAACTTTTTGGTCCTTACGTGAGAAATGTAATTCTTTGGCTTTGCCACAATAAATTCAAGAATATAGACATATTTTTTCTCCTCCTTACACTCTTCCATAGGCTCAGATGACTTGATTAATAGCTTACTATCTAAATACAATGTGAAAAAATGATTAGAATGAGGTCCAATACGCCCTAAATCATGAATTGCATTATTATTTACATCCTCATATTCACACACACTAGAGTTTTAAAAAATAATATTATCTACTCTTCAAATAACTCTAGTGTACTCTTAACAACAGTGACAACATCAATAAAAGTATGGATGAGTAATTGGCCCTCTAATTTTAGCTCCTCAATTTGGCTTATAAGTACTTTTTCAACCTTATAGAACTCAAGATAACTATATTATTAGGCATTACACGCATCAATCACTGCACTCACATCTTCAATATCCGAGCCAAATATATCAACCTCTTGAATGAGCACAATTCTTTCTTCTATGAAGTGTGTCATTACGTATGTCATGTGCTCATAGATATCCCCAAGTAAATCTATCACTTTACTGTAAGAATTCATTCTATCAACACAACAAGGGTCAATAAATAGGAGTACCTGTCACTCCAAACTTTTCTTGTAAATATGACATATCAAGAAGAGTAGTAAAATACTATGAAAATTATAAATAATAATAATAATAATAGTACTAATAAAAATAATAATAATAATAAAATATATATACATAAAATAATGAATAATAAACACAATTGATCTAACCCTAAATCGTATTCTCCATCAACAGCGCCAAAATTTGATGTTTCCCAAATTACACCTCACAAAGAAGTATAACATGGTCGCTGTCAAATATAGAACCCAACCAAAGTTGGGGTCAATCCCACTGGGAATACGGCTAGGAGCTCTGTCGATGTAGTTATTTAAGCTATTAGTGAATTATTTTTCGAAAGTGGGGGGTTTCGAGAGTAGTATTTGAAAGTAGTGATTTATCAAGTAATAGTTGTGAATTTTTTTCAAGTTGTAGTCAATAATGGTGAGACACTAGGACTGTGTTCCTCGTGATTTTATAACTCTGTACTGGTGATATATCTTGGTGCTTGGCATGCAGAAACGATAAGTTAAGTTCACCTAAATGACCATCTAGCCCCTATTAGATGACTATCCACAATTACTCGTTCAAGTATCATGAGTTTTACAATCTAACCCTTATAATGGATCCCATATTAACATTTTCTTGTCCACAACTCAAGTTATTAAGTGAAGGTTGGTAGCTCCAAGTCTCCGTTGTTTATTCCCTTTTTCTATCTGCCCCCCCCCCCTCCCCCCCCCCAAATCTAAGGAAAGTAAGAATAAGGCGAGTTCTAATATTGTACGCTGTTAGAAAGCAATCAAAGCAAAGAGAATAACAATATGTGCATAAACACCATTCAAGAATCATCATGTACTTTGAATCCTACTTTGTTATTCCATCATGGTTCCAACAATTCTAGTTGTGGGGTTTAGCTACTCATAATTGCAAGAACACAATACTAATTCTAAGAAGAAAACATAATCATGCACTTACAAGAAAAAAAAAACAACAAGAATCTCAACTATGAATTAATCTCTCAAAGTATGTGTTTATAACTCTCAAGAACAAGTATATGGACTTAAAAGATGTAATAGTAAGTAGGGGCATTGAATTAAGGGTGACCAAAAAGTTTGAGAATGAAATTGTGGTGACTCAAGTTTTAATTATTGAGTAGGGGTGACAAATATTAGGTTAAGGATTAAGGAGTTTGAGGGGTGTGTGGGAGTTGCCCTCAAAGTTTTTTTTTTTACACTTTGGTCCAACTTACAAAACCCTAATTATAACTAAAAAAAAAGGGAAAATAATTGCCTCTTCTCCTATTTTCTCTCTCCTCCTCCTGCGCGGTTTTTTTTCTCCATTGTCGTTGGTGCTTCTTCTTCTTCTTCTTCTTGTTCTTTCTTTTCTTCTCGCCATTGTTGTGGTTATTGCTGCTACTACTGCTTCTTCTTCTTCTTCACCATTGTTATTGTTGTTGTGACTGCTACTACCTCTTCTTCTTGCTTGAAATTTTGGACCAAATTTTGTTCGTATATCACTGGGCATTACTTCATTGGTGATTTTGGTAAGTAAAAATAATGATTTTTAGTTCAATTTCTCATCTGGGTATATCTGCTGTTTTTTCAACAATTTTCTGTAGCGTATCCAACAGCTGTTGTATTCATTTACAATAGCTGTTGGATTGTTTCCACTACTGTTAAAGTAGTTCCAACAGGTTAGTTATCTGTTGCAATAGATGAACCATCTGTTGCAACCGATGACCTAGCTGTTGCAGCAGATGGCCTACCTGTTGGATTCATGGATTCATGTTACAGCAGCTCAATCCAACAGGTTAGTCATCTGCTGCAACAGATGGGTAATCTGTTGCAACAGATCACTTATCTGTTGCAGCAGATGACCTACCTGTTGGATTGAGCTACTGTAACATGAATCCAACAGGTAGGCCATCTTTTGAAACAGATTGATCATCTGTTGCAGCAGATGACCTACCTATTGGATTCATGTTACAGTAGCTCAATCCAACAGGTAGGTCATCTGCTGCAACAGATGAGTGATCTGTTGCAACAAATGATCAATCTGTTGCAATAGATGGCCTACCTATTGGATTCATGTTACAGCAGCTCAATCCAATAAGTTAGTCATCTGCTGCAACAGATGAGTGACCTATTGCAATAGATTAACCATCTGTTGCAGCAGATGACTAACTTGTTGGATTGAGCTGCTGTAACATAAATCCAACAAGTAGGCCATCTGTTACAACAGACTGATCATTTGTTGCAGCAGATCACTCATCTGTTGCAGCAGATGACCTACCTGTTGGATTCATGTTACAGTAGCTCAATCCAATAGGTTGGTCATCTGCTGCAACAGATGAGTGATCTATTGCAACAGATTACCCATCTGTTGCAGCAGATCACTCATCTGTTGCAGCAGATGACCTACCTATTGGATTCATGTTACAGTAGCTCAATCCAATAGGTTGGTCATCTGCTGCAACAGATGAGTGATCTATTGCAACAGATTACCCATCTGTTGCAGCAGATGACTAACTTGTTGGATTGAGCTGTTGTAACATGAATTCAACAGGTAGGTCATCTGCTGCAATAGATGATCAATCTGTTGCAACAGATGATCAATCTGTTGTAACAGATGGCCTACCTGTTGTATTCATGTTACAGTAGCTTAATCCAATAGGTAGGTCATCTGCTGCAACAGATGAGTGATCTGTTATAACAGATTACCCGTCTGTTGCAGCAGATGACTAACCTATTAAATTGAGCTACTGTAACATGAATCAATAAGTAGGTCATCTACTGCAACAGATGACTAACCTGTTGGAACTACTTTAACAGTAGTGGAAACAATCCAACAGATGAGTTATCTATTGCAACAGATGAGTTATCTGTTGCAACAAATGCTCTATCTGTTGGATTGAGCTTCTGAATCTGAACATGCACCCAACAGAAAGGTCATTTGCTGCAACAGATAAGTTATCTATTGCAACAGATAAGTTATCTATTGCAACAGATGATTCATCTATTGCAGCAGATGCTTATCTGTTGGGACAATGATAATGCATTTAATTTTGTTGTTGTACATAGCCACTCAAACTACTATCATTATTAAATTTTTTAAATAAATTTCTTTAGGTACCATTAATGGAGGATTCAATAACAGTAGGTGTTGATTGTCATGGTGAGTGGATACAGAAGAACAATCAATTTATTTGGCGTTGGAATGATGGTGACATGTTAGAGACGATAGCGATGACAGTCCAAAGAGATGTATTGTATGATAATTTTGTGAACTTAATCATCAGCAATTGTGGACTTAATTGCCAACCAAAAGATCTTGTCATCAGTTACATGCACAGCTCTTTTGGAAATCAGAAGGTCCTGCCTTTTAAGATAAGCGATCAGGTTCGTTTGCGTGCTTATCTTAGTGATGCAGCTAGGCCCATTTTAAGGGTGTACGTGGTTGAAAAATTGATAGAGAATCAGAGTATAGAACAAGACCAACAAGATATGTTAAATGATAAATTGGATGGTGAGGACATGAATATTCCAGATGATGAGAGTGGATATGAAGAGGAGGAGGACGAAACACCTACACCCGTTGTTGCGAGCAATACAGTGGGCAGTTCTCAATCAACATAGTCGAGCAATCTTCAAGATGATGAAACAGGTTTTTACAAGGGAATGACATTCAAGAACAAGGAAGAACTAGTCACTTCATTGCATATTGCTTGCTTGAAAAAAGATTTCAGACTCAAGAAGGTGAGTAATTCGCGTAGTGTGTATTGTTTCAGATGTGCACATCCGGAGTGCAAGTGGTGGTTGAGGGCTGTGAAATTCATAAGTTCTGACAGATTCTATATTAGAACTTATGAAAAGTATCACACATGTGGTTCGGAGCATATTACGAGCCATAATCCACACGCCACGGCAAAGGTCATCGGTAAATACTTCAAAAATAGCTTCCCCAATGGTAAAGGCCCGTCTACAAGAGATATGGCCAATCAACTCCGAAAAGAATTGGGTTGTAAGGTGAGTTATTGGAAGATTTATAAGGGCATGGAGATTGCGCAGTCTTTGGTTAGGGGAACACATGAGCCTGGGTATGCAGTGCTTGATGCATACCATTATATGCTTGAGTCCGCAAATCCAGGAAGTAAGACGGCATTGCAGGTTGATGAAAATGGAAGGTTCAAGTACTTTTTTGTAGCCTATGCGGCTTGGATTCATGGTTTTCAACAAATGAGAAAAGTCATAGCCGTTGATGGGACATTCTTTAAGAGCAAGTGTGAAGGAGTATTGCTATCAGCGGTGGCACAAGATGCGGAGAATCATATCTTTCTGGTGGCTTTTTGTGTAGTGGAAAAGGAATGTGATGCCTCATACCAATATTTTTTTGAACAAATGAGAAACTATGTAGATGATACGGATGAGTTGTGCATAATTTTTGATAGGCATCCAAGTATAGGAAAGATGGTTTCGATTGTCTACCCTTCAGCTCATTATGGTTGTTGCATGAGGCACCTTGGGGAAAATATTCGAAACAACTTTCACAATTCAAAGGTCGTATCTTATTTTTATAAAGCAGTGAAAGCGTACGATAGAGGTGAGTTCTATGACCATTTCAATCAAATAAGGGATATGGTACCCAAGGCAGCCGAACATCTCGAAAGTGTCGGATTCCACAAATGGAGCAGGGCATTCTGTCCGGGAAATAGGTACAATATTATAAATTGAGTGTAATTGTCTTGTTTGAGTTTATTGTAATTCTATGTCTTACTAAGTGGTTTTTTTTTTCTATAGGTATAATATTATGACGTCAAACATTGTTGAGTCGGTGAATGCAATGTTTGAGGTTGAAAGAGAATTTCCCATTGTCGCTCTATTTGAAGAAATAATCTTAAGGTTTGCAAAAATATTCCACGAGAGGAGTATGGAGTTGACCAACTCACCAAACAGACTTGTTCCTACAATGGAAAAACAAATATCAAAGTACATCAACTTGGGAAACAAGTTATTGGCTCATCAAATATCTACCTACAAGTTCACTATCACCAGTCATGGTGATGTTGCCACGGTCGATCTTCAAAAGAAAGCTTGTACATGTAGAGTTTTTGACTTGGATAAAATACCTTGTCCACATGCTATGGCAGCGCTTCGAGTCCAATATGGTGCAGATTTTGGAAACAAGATTTATGAGTACGCATTTCCATATTATTCAGTAGAGAAGTACATAATTGCATATTATGAGGAAATTAATCCGATACCTCCCGAAGATTTGTGGATTATTCCTTTGGAGATTTTACAGAGAGAAATACCTCCTCCATATGTTGACCCAAGCAAACCGGGAAGAAGGGCTAAGAAGAGGAGGCGTGGAGTCGGAGAATCATTTCCAACGAGAAAAAATAAGTGCTCCATATGTAAGACGAATGGCCACAAAAGAACTACATGTCCAAATCGAAATGCTCCATAATTATTGTATAGTCTTGTTGTTGGTTTTGTGGACTTGATAATTTTAACTCATATTTTAGTTTAGTTGGTGATGTAATGTATGTTATTTATTGTATAAAATATATTTTTGGTTATGATCCAACTACTGTAGTATGTGTGTGCTCTTATTTTGTTGCAACAGATGGAAAATTAGTTTAAATAATAAAATATGTTGCAACAGATTAGTCATCTGTTGTAACAGATTTATCCTTCAATGAACATTATCAAACAGATATTCACATTTGTTGTAACATGTTAGACATCTGTTGCAACAGGTTTGTCATCTGTTGCAACAGATGTCTAATATGTTTGATCAGCTCCAATAGACTCTACACCTGTTGCAACAGATGACTCATCTGTTGGAATAGGTGACCCATTTGTTGGATACAATCAAATAGATATGACCATCTGTTGCAACAGGTTTAGACATCTGTTGCAACAGATGTCTAATATGTTTGATCAGCTCCTACAGACTCTACACCTATTGCAACAGATAACCTATTGCAACAGGTGACCCATTTGTTGGACACAATCAAACAGATATGACCATCTGTTGCAACAGGTTTAGACATCTGTTGCAACAGATGTCTAATATGTTTGATCAGCTCCTACAAACTATACACCTGTTGCAACAGATGACCCATCTGTTGCAACAGGTGACCCATTTGTTGGACACAATCAAACAGATATGACCATATGTTGCAACAGGTTTAGACATCTATTGCAGCAGATGTCTAATATGTTTGATTGTTTCCTACAGACTCTACACCTGTTGCAACAGATGAGTAATCTGTTACAACAGATGAGTAATCGGTTACAACAGATGATGCATCTGTTGGACACAATCAAATAGATATGACCATCTGTTGCAACAGATGTCTAATATGTTTGATCATCTCCAACAGACTCTACACATGTTGCAACAGATGACCCATCTTTTGCAACAGATGATGCATCTATTGGAAATAATCAAGCAGATATACTCATCGATTGCAATATGTTTAGACATTTGTTACAACAGATGTCTGATATATTTGATGTGAATAGAATGATCAATCGACTAAATTGATGTGAATTGCTTCATTACATCATGATTGGTAATAAAAAAGTTTATTTAACTATAATTAGCTTTCAATTAACAAGTTCAATTACAATCTCAATGAATTTCATAGCATTTACATGTTCAACTAACTGTATTCGTCCTAAATAGAGTGATCAATTTACTAAATTGATGTGAATTGCTTCATTGAATCATGATTGGTAATAAAAAAGGTTATGTAACCATAATTAGCTTTCAATTAACAAGTTCAATTACAATCTTAATGAATTTAATATCATTTACATGTTCAACTGACTGTATTCGTCCTAAATAGAGTGATCAATCGACTAAATTGATGTGAATTGCTTCATTAAATCATGATTGGTAATAAAAAAAGGTTATTTAACCATAATTATCTTTCAATTAACAAGTTCAATTACAATCTTAATGAATTTAATATCATTTACATGTTCAATTGACTGTATTCGTCCTAAATAGAGTGAACAATCGACTAAATTGATGTGAATTGCTTCATTGAATCATGATTGGTAAAAAAAAAGGTTATTTAACCATAATTAGCTTTCAATTAACAAGTTCAATTACAATCTTAATGAATTTAATATCATTTACATGTTCAACTAACTACATAACCTATTACAATAGATTATAACTTGCTGCAATAGATGGGTCACCTGTTGGAGATGATCAAACATATTAGACATCTGTTGCAACAAATGACAAACCTGTTGCAACAGATGGTCATATCTGTTTGATTGTGTCCAACAAATGGGTCACCTATTGCAACAGATGGGTCATCTATTGCAATAGGTGTAGAGTCTGTTGGAAATAATCAAACAGATATGACCATCTGCTGCAACAAGTTTGTCATCTGTTGTAACAGATGAGCATATCTGCTTGATTATTTCCAATAGATGCATCACCTGTTGTAACAGATTACTCATCTGTTGCAACATATGTAATGACTGTAGGAAACAATCAAACATATTAGACATCTACTGCAACAGATGACAAACCTGTTGTAATAGATGAGTATATCTGCTTGATTATTTCCAACAGATGCATCATCTGTTGCAATCTAGTAATCTGTTGCAACATATGTAATGACTGTAGGAAACAATCAAACATATTAGACATCTACTGCAACAGATGACAAACCTGTTGTGATAGACGAGTATATCTGCTAGATTATTTCCAACAGATGCATCATCTGTTGCAACAGATTACTCATCTGTTGCAATAGATTACTCATCTGTTGCAACATATGTGATGATTGTAGGAAATAATCAGACATATTAGACATTTGCTGCAGCAGATGACAAACCTGTTGTAACAGATGAGCATATCTGCTTGATTATTTCCAACAGATTCATCATCTGTTGCAACATATGTAATGACTGTAGGAAACAATCAAACATATTAGACATCTACTGCAACAGATGACAAACCTGTTGCAATAGATAAGTATATCTGCTTGATTATTTCCAATAGATGCACCATCTGTTGCAACATAGGTGATGATTGTAGGAAATAATCAGACATATTAGACATCTGCTGCAACAGATGACAAACCTGTTGCAATAAATGAGCATATCTGCTTGATTATTTCCAATAGATTCATCATCTGTTGCAACAGATTACTCATCTGTTGCAACATATGTGATGACTGTAGGAACTAATCAAACATATTAGATATCTGCTGCAACAGATGACAAACCAGTTGCAACAGATGAGTATATCTGCTTAATAATCCAAAATTTTCAAATCTAAGTAAAAAATATAATTCATGACATTAAAAACTGTAGATTTATCAAACATAAAATATTGTTATCGCCAATTACATAATATAATTAACTAAAGATACTAAAAATAAAAAATTGCTATGTTGTCTAGAAATTACACTGATATGATAGAAATTACAACCCACATCAGGGCTCCAAACTCTTAAATGCCACCCCAGCAGCCCAAACCTCTTGCATCCTTGAAACTGTGTTAAGGTTCAATAGAGTCTTGGGAGTTGTAATACAAGTGCCGGTTATCAAAAGCTCAATAAATGCAAGCGAGTAAGACCCGCAAGCAGCACCAGTCTCATTTTTGGGAATGTTCTGTTTTCGACCATTAAAAACCCAGCGTTCATTGAGCAACTTTTTTGGCAAGTGATTCATTATGCCACTTTGCTTCAACAATTTTGGGAACAACTCCAACAAAGGCTCCATGCAAATCCAAAATTTCCAATCTTCAATAACTGGTATGTTGCAGTCGTAAACATTCATGACTCCCTCATTCATAAGGATCTCAACAGTCACAAAATGTTTTTTCTCCAAGTTCAGGACTGCGAGAATCCTCTTTGCCTCCGTCCAATCCATGGCACCTAGATATGGACTCTTCCCTCTACAGTAATCCATCATGTCCTCATCCCATTCAAACTCAGTAAGTAAGTCCTCAATTTTTCTGCCACCAGGAGTTGTCGCTTCTTCGCTGAGTTTGTTGTACCTACTTAAAAAGTAACTGTAGAAGTTGAGGTCCATGATCCTATCCCCGAGATCATAGTACCTAGTGAATTTGAGATGCCTCTCCCGCATCAGGCAAAGAATTTCATCAACATACTGACATAAGAATGCAATTTAAATAAGTTAGTAACATATAATAATAATTGAAAAGATACAACAGATGGGTAGTAATCTGTTGCAACAGATAAGTCATCTGTTGTATAAGTTCTCTAAACCTGTTAGTAGATTACCCATCTACTGCAAACTAATGCAACAGATGGGTAATCTGTTGCAACAGATAAGTCATCTATTGCATAAGTTCTCTGAACCTGTTACTAGATTACCCATCTACTGCAAACTAATGCAACAGATGGGTAATCTGTTGCAACAGATAAGTCATTTATTGCATAAGTTCTCTGAACCTATTAACAGATTACCCATCTACTGCAAACTAATACAACAAATGGGTAATCTGCTGTAACAGATAAATTATTTATTGCAACAGATGGTCAATCTGTTGTAACAGATGAGTTATTTTTTGTATAAATTCTCTAAATTTGTTAACAGATTACCCATATACTGCAAACTAATGCAACAGATGGATAATCTGTTGCACAGATGACTTATCTGTTGTAACAGATTACCAACAGATATGTAATCTGTTTCAAAAAATGAGTCATCTGTTGCATAAGTTCTTTGAATCTGTTAACAAATTACCCGTGTACTGCAAACTAATGCAACAGATGGATCATCTAAATGAACATACTAATGAAATTTAAATAAATAAAAGATTAGAAAAAGTAACTTACCCAGTCCTCGTACCACACCTTCATATTAGTCATGTTTTGGAAGTCTTTTACACTAAATTGATGCATGGAGTACTCTTCTGGGGCCTTTTTTGATTTCATCAGGGTATTCAGCTTAGCCTTTCTTGTGGCTTTCACCAACTTGTAAACATTCACCTTCTTCAGATCTCCCTATTCTCCTATGGCCCTTGGAAGTTGCTCAATAGTGCAAGGAAGAGGAGTTGCAATTTTCTTGATTTAATATCTGATAGTACCTTGGAAATTGCTTTTTTCCTCCTCTTAACTTCCAATGGAGTGAATGGCTCTGTAATCTTCCTTGATGGAATAACACCCATCTTAGATATAAATTCCTTAACAGCAACAGTCAGAGCATTAATAGAACTAATCAAGTTGTCATGTCTGTCCTTGCATTCTTGGCATTTGCATGCAGAACATGAGCTTGAAGAGGGGCCAAAAGAGGTGGTATGCCCACTGAAAGGGGTGAATCCACCATATTCACCACCAGTATGACCATCATCATGGTCAACTCTTTTTTCAAAAAAAATTTCATGAGCATCATCATCATGCTCATCACCATCATCTTTGACACCAGCATCACCAACACCATCAACATCACCACTACCACCACCAACATTAACACCAACACCCAAATCTGTTGCAGCATCACCAAAAACCTCAACAGCAGGCTCAGCAAGAACAATCTGACCTACCTTAGGTGCTTCCCTTTTGATGGTTGTTGCTCCACCCAATTCTTTTTTTATCAAATCCACCTTAGGGTCTGGTTTTATTTAAACAATCCCTAGAGTAAGAAAGGCAGGCATCTCCAACTCTTGCTCAGTAGGGACTATCCAGGGATGCACAACCTATAAATAAAAGTAGATATATTAAAATCAACCCATAATTTACAATAGATGGGTAACCTGTTGCAACAGATAAGACATCTGCTTCACAGAAATACAACAGGTGACCCATCTGTTGGAATAATTTTTATGATGTTTCAAACATATGACTCATCTGTTGCAATAGATTACACATCTGTTGGAAGAAATTAACCCAGTAGCAAGAATATTTTGATTTCTTCCAACAGATGAGTAATCTGTTACAATGCTTGCTAAAATGAGTAAAGTTATTCTATTTAAAAAAATACTTACTGCATCATCAGGAGGGTTGAAGAGATCAAGGGGATTCATCCTTGAATTATTCTTGGCAGACAACCACCTAATGATCATTGGATGAGAAACCTCTTTCGAATAGTCCTTAACTTGCTGTCGAAGGTGAGGAATGGCTTCAAATGCCCACGCCTAGAAATGTAAACATGATGCAAATAAAAAATCAGAATAATTAGTTAATAATATAACTAAATAAAACACTAAGGAACTAGGAGTGAAGTTTACCATGAAAGCCCAAGGAAAGCCATATAAGCTGACCGTCTTTGAAGATAACTTTGTCAACAAATATTTGACAGTCAAGAAATAGCTTTCATATCCCCATGGATAATTATTGAATGCCTCCAAATTCTAAGCAAGCACCAACAGTTCAGGTTCTATGACTTTGTTGGTGTCTCTGGCCGATAAAATGGAATGCACAAACCAAACTAAGCACAATGGCTCCTTGTGCTTCTTCAAAAACCTTTTGTTTTGAGATCAAATTTCAATTGCTTGGCTTTATAGCTAGGTCCAACAACAGCCAATAACTCATTTATTTTGTCTTTGCCTTTGTTGGTTTTGGTGGGTGTCTTTCCTTTCCTTCCTGCCTTGGCTGATTTAGATGGCTTGCTTGCCTTTGGCTTTTTTAAGGGTGTAACTATGGGAAGAGGTTCAGATAGAGTATGGCATCTCAGTCCAGTCACTATGGCAAATTCTTTCATGCCAAAACAAACCGGCATGCCATAATAGTTTATCCAAATCTCATTCATTTTTTTTCCTCATCCTTCAAAGTTGTATCATCACTCATATACTTGATCCTGCGCTTGAGAAGACCATACGCCATGGTCATTTGAAAGCGTACATTGTTATCCTCTGGTAGATCAAGAAAGTGTCCTAAACAGCTGGACTTAAAGTAATCCTCCAATTTTTCATCCCTCAATATCTTCCTAAATTCATCAAAACCTTTACCCATAACAGATTTAACTACAAAATCACCAGTCAAATCTGTAGGGTTATTTATAGGCATCTCAACTTCGAACTTTTCAATACTAAAAGTTTTGACAAGATCATGTTGGGCTTTCGATCTACGTTCATGAGAGATCAACGATAGCTCAGCATCATCATCAACTCTTTCATTTTCCTCACTTTGCCTTCCATCTTCTTCCTCGCTTTCTTTTTCCTCCTCCTTATCACCTTCATCCTCACCTTCCATCTCATCTCTTTTATCACTTTATTTTTCTTCATCATATCCATTCCCACCATCTCCATCTTCTTCCTCATTTTTATTTTCATCTTCCTCCTCTATAACTTTTTCCTCCCCTTTCTTTTCTACATCAGCTCTAGAACTTTCAACTGATTCTTCTTCAATTTCTTCTTCATTATCTCTTTCCACATCTTCATTCTCTTTCTGTACATCTTCATTTGTCTGTGAAAGGGCTTGTTCAGCAAGTTCTTCTAATGGTATTTGTAATTTAGCTTTTTTACTTGTGTTGTCAGAAGTTGATCCACTCTCTTTTCTTTTGGGAGCCATTTAATCTATAAACAAGATAAAAACAAAAAATATTACAATTGATTTGTGCATCATTAAAAAAGGGTAACAGTAAATTTAATAAATACAACACAATACAAAATATCTCCAACAGATTACCCATCTGTTGCAACATATGGGTAATCTATTGAAACAGATGGGTCATCTATTGAAAGAAATCAAAATAATCTTGCTACTGGTTTTATTTCTTCAAATAGATGACTCATTTGTTGTAACAAATTACCCATCTGTTGGATGAAATCAAAGCAGTTATTCCAACAGATGACTTATCTGTTGCAACATATGGGTCATCTGTTAGAAGAAATCAAAACAATCTTGGCTACTGGCTTATTTCTTCCAACAGATGACTCATCTGTTGCAATAGATGGGTCATCTGTTGGATGAAATCAAAACAGTTATTCCAACAGATGACTTATCTGTTGCAACATATGGGTCATCTGATGGAAGAAATCAAAACAATCTTGGCTACCGGCTTATTTCTTCCAACAGATGGGTCATCTGTTGGATGAAATCAAAACAGTATTGCCACTGGTTTTATTTCTTCCAACAGATTACTCATCTGTTGTAACACCCCGTACATTCCCAACCCTACTTGACGACATTAAATAATATGTACTTAGGTATCGAGAGCTATCCATATGCATTTGGTAATGTTATTGGTGAGATAATTGAATTTGGCTCTTGTTATGTGATTTAACCTTCATAGGAGGTGTTTTATGATCTTCGTGGAACATTTGTGGGGTTCAAAACGAGGCTAAGAAGACCTCTAAACAAAGTATATTAAGGTTAAGAAGTGAGTTAAAGAATAGGACTTGAAGTATCTAACCAAACCCGCGAAGAGAAGTCAAAAAATGAAATTTTTGAAAAATTTTAAGGAGGGGCGCGTTTGGGACCGTGCCACACCGCTTTGGGCTAAAATTTTTAGCCCATAGGCAGTAGGTTGGCCCGCCCAGGGGCGTACCACCTTGGCTTTTCCACTTTTTCAAAGTTGAAATTTTTCTTAAGTCCCAAGGGTATCCGGGGATGTACCGAGCCGATTTTTGCCACGTTTCCTCTAAAATCATGATTATATACATGAAATGAGTAAAGTATCATATTGGTATGATAAAATTACTCGAGAACAAATTTGGGTCAAAATGACAATTTTGTCCTTTTGGTCAAAATGGGCCATACGTGGCTAGAATCGCTTGCTTTTGGAATTGAGGCTACGAGTATGAATTGCATGAGTAGGAATATCGTCGTAACGCATATGAAATGAGTTAAACATGATAAAATGTTGATTCCATTGGGTTGAGTGAATTGGGCTCAAAAAGGGGGCCCAAAATGAGAAAGAAAGCATGGGCCAAGAATGGGTCAAATGACCCATTCTTCAATTGACCAAGCATTAAATGCCAAGAGTGGATAAAGATGGAATTGAGGACCTATAAAAAGGGACCAAAACCTGATTTTTATTATGAAAAACACACATGCTTTTCTCTCTTTTTCTAGAAAATTCCCAAGAACACTTCTTTGGCTCTCAAACCCTAAGGCACTTCTTGAAGCAAGATCATCATCTTCCAAGCTTGGGTAAGTGATTATTCTTGTACTTTAACATATTATAAGTATGAGAGATTATTTATATCATGTTGTTTATGGTTGGAAGTGTTGGACATGGCACTTTGTGCTCTTGTATAAGATTTGTGATCCATGGGATTTGAACTTGAATAAGGACTTGTACCTTTGATGAAAGATCATGATGTGGATAAAATATGAACATGTATGGTGTTATTTTGTCATTAAATTTGTTATTTTTCTATAAGTGCAAATTGTGGGATTTTGGCCGATTTGTGCTATGAAGTGTATTAAGGTGAATTGATGGATTGTTTGTGATGTGGTGTGGATAAGAAAGTGTAAAGGGGAAGTGTAGTGGTGAAATGTATTGGTTATCATGTGTTGGTCAATGTATGCAATATTGTGGTATTTTTGGTATGATAATGCCATGAATGGTATTGTAAAGGGTGAAAGCATATTATAAGGGACTCATGTAATTCATGGTCACCTTAAATGCTTGGAATGTAACTTGTGGTCAATGTTGGGACTATTGGAGGATTTTTGGAATAATGATTTTATCAATGGTTTTGTTAAGGGGGAAATGACATGTTAAAACTAAACATGTGACTTATTGTTGTTGTATGCCATTATAAGGTAATTGGTGGTTAATGTTGGTTTCGTTATAAACTTGTGTTGTAGAGCGAAACATAAGGAAGGAGCAGGAATATTGTATGCACGTCTAAGATTGTGTATTCGTATTAAGAATACAAGGTATGTAAGGTTTCTTTTTCCATATCCCTCTGCAACATGTTGTTCACATTGACATTGGACTTATTTCAATTCCGAGAGGTTTGAAGTATCTCAAATTCAGGTTGACATATATTATTATTCATATGTGTCCTATTCTTAAATGACTGATGATTCGTTTGTCTCTTGTTCATTGAGTGAAGTTCCAAAAATGTCATAACGTTATCATTCCTAAATGAACGATCTCAAGAGAGAGTAATAACATAAGAGAACCTATTTATTCTTAAATAGCATTTTCCAATCATGTCATGTTCCAAGTTCTCAATTATGATGATTATCCTTGTACCAATCTTTCATAAGTAAAAGTACCAATCTCATAAGATTTCATAGAGTAATAAGAGAAGTGATGAGAAAGTTAATATATCTATTCCCCATAAGTGAAGATGTCAATCTCATGAAGTACAAGAGTGAAGTAATATATATGTGTGATTCCAATCATGTTATGATCCTCATTGTATCACTCTTAAGAATGGAAGTAAGAATAACAAGAGAAATAAAAGGTGTATAATTAAGAAGTAATCATAGGTGGTATCCCAGGGGTTAAATACCTAGCATGGGTCGATCCCGATACATCCCAGGGGCGAAAGCCTAGCATGGGTTCACATAATATAACATCCCAGGGGCGATAAGCCTAGCTTGGGTTATCATAATAACATCCCAGGGGCGATAAGCCTAGCATGGGTTAACGACATCCCAGGGGTGACACGAAATCCTAGCATGGGTTCACATAACATCCTAGGGGTCAAAGTACCTAGCATGGGTTCACATAACATCCCAGGGGTCAAAGTACCTAGCATGGGTTAATCTCATCCCAGGGGCAACAGAATAGCCTAGCATAGGTAGACCAATAAAGATGAACAAAAGATGAAGACAAGAGAAGTAAAGAACGTAATATACATGGTTCCCCACATAAAGAAAGAGAGTTTATTCACGTTCATTAATTCTTTTATATTGATTCCATGATTGTTGTTATTATGTATGATGATTTCTTATGAGCCTTACATACTCAGTACATTCTTCGTACTGACCCCCTCGGGGGGACTTACCTTACATGTTGCAGGTGCATGCATTAGTAGACTTCCTCTGTAGACTGGGGATCATTTGCAGATATTTGGTGAGCTCCAGTTGGTTTGGAGCCCCCTGAGTCATAGATGTATATTTGTTGTGAGGTTATATAAATTGTATAAAGCGGGGACTTGTCCCGACTGTAAGTTGGTCTTGTTGATGCATCTGTTAGAGGCTTTTGTAGACTTATGTGGGTATATGGATGTAAGAGACGAGTATGTAGAATACGAATGTCTGTTTTGACTTAATGGCCTCAACGGCCAAGTTTCCTAAATATATATATGTATAGCATATGTTTCCATGATTCTTGTCTTCCGCATAGTCGCATGAGAGATAATAAGATGCATACGAGGTTAAGCATACGAATGTGCATGAGCAAAGATTGGTTCTCTCGGGCCATATCGGCTTCGGGTGCCAATCACATCCCGATGGGACTCGGGGTGTGACATCTGTTACAACAGATGAGTTATCTGTTGGAAAAAATAAAACCAGTGGCAAGACTATTTTGATTTCTTCTAACAGATGACCCATCTGTTGCAACAGATGAGTCATCTGTTGGAATAACTGTTTTCATTTCATCCAACAGATGACCCATCTGTTGTAACAGATGAGTAATCTGTTGGAATAATTATTATGCTTTTTCCAATAGATGACTCATCAGTTGTAACAGATGGGTCATCTGTTGCAACATATGAGTCATCTGTTGAAAAAAATCAAACCAGTAGCAACATTTTTACCACATAATACATATATCAACAACAAGAACACCAACAACACCAACATTTATCAAAACATCAACACCAACATTTACCAATACACCAACACCAACAACAACATAAACAAACAAACAAACAAACCAACAACACCAACATTTATCAAATCAAAACACCAACACCAACAACATGAACATTTACCAGCATTTACAAAAACAACACCACCAACAACACCACCACACACCCCAACAATAACAACAAGCAAATTTCAAGAAGAAACAGAAACAGAACAAACACCAACAAAAGCAACAGTTGTTGGATTTGGTCACAACAGATAAACTCCAAAAAAAAATTTAAAATTCAAGTTTCACTATTTTTACAACAATGTTCGAAAAAAAGAACTACAACAACAACAAAGAATCATATTTCACTCAGAAAAAAAATAACATTTACATCAACCACCATAGTAAGAGAAGAAATACCATTTTTTGTGTTCCCATTTCGTTTTTAAGCATCAAATACTAAAATTGTTAATCCATACTAAGAAGAGAAGATTACTCAAGTTCTTCTTTTTCTTCATAACTAAAAAGCCCTACTTTTTTTTGGAAACAAAAAAACAGAGAAGCCTTTACCTGTGAATAGAGAGAAATTGACTGTTGAAAGTTAAAAAGCAACGATGAAGAACTCGAATCTGTCATCGCCGGAGGTTGAAAGTCGCCAGAGGCTGCTGTCACGTCGATCTGTTATCTGTCAGTTCCAACAGTTGTTGGGTTTGAGAGAGAGAGAGGGGGGTGAGACGTTTGAGAGGAGAGAGAAGGGAGTTGTGAGATATTAAAATCTGATTTTGTCTTTTTATTTTTTATTTAAAATGGTTGTGGATTGTTTTATATTTTTTAAAAGATTAAGAAGTTTTAAAAATATTAATTGGGTCCCCAATTAACTTAATATGATTTTTTAAACTACTTTGACCCTTACACTTGGTCAAGGGTCCCAAAAGTTAAAACAAAACTTTTGGGATTCCTTTCGTTAAATTTTCTCCAGTAAGTAACCAATAAATAAAGATGGAAAAGAAAAGAATAAACCAATTTTCTCTGACCTTTACGACGACTCTATCTCTCGCTAAATCAAAAGTTTTGGGACATATTATTTTTGTGGAATATTTATAGGTGTAGGAATAAAACCCCAAAAAATAACTCAGTCCAAAATGGACTGGAAAATAAAAACTCTGTCTAAATTGGACGATTGTATGCCGCCTCACTGTTTTGAGAAAATTGAACAAAAGATGTCAAATAAGTCTTCGATGAAATTTTGGTGGCATCTTGACCAAGCCTAAGGTCAAAGCCACTTAAATATTTATTTAAGTTAATAATGGACCAAAATAGCATTTCTAAAATTTGTTAAACTTTCTCAAAATACAAAAAAAAAAACCAATTAATTTAAAAACAAAATCATTTCTCTCTTCCCAAACGTCTCTCTCTCTCTCTCTCTCTCTCTCTCTCTCTCTCTCTCTCTCTCTCAACAGTCCCAACAATTGTTGCCCTTGTTTCACAACAGATCGACGCGACTAGCCACCTCCGGTGACTTCAACCTCCGGCGACCTCAATTTTAGCTTCTTCATCGTTCCTTTTTCCATTCTAACCGTTAATTTTTCTCTCTTCTCAGGTAAAGGCTTCTCTTTTTTTTGTTTTTGGTTTTTAAAAAATTAGGGCTTTTGAGTTAGTGAAGAAAAAGTAGAACTGAGTTGTCTTCTCTTCAAAGTATGGGTTAACAATTTTAGGATTTTATGCTTAAAAAGGAAAGAGAAACCCAAAACCCCCCCTAATTTGTGGTATTTTATTCTCTTAATATAGTGGTGTTGTATTTGTGGTATCTTTTTCAGTGAAATATGATTTTATTGTCGTTTTTGTTGTTGTTCTTGAACATTATTGTAAAAAATAAAACTTGAATTTTACATTTTTTGGAGGAATTTGTTGTGACAAAATTCAAATACTATTGAGATTGTACCATAGATTTTAGTGAACACTTGAACACTTACTTGTGATTATATTTTGTATTCTTAAATGGGTTAAAAAAATTAGGGTTTTCAACAAAATATTATTTTGGTTAATGAAAAGTTAGGATCGTCTTCTCTTCAAAGTTAATTAGTCCCAAGTTAGTGATTGTTAATCAATTTGTGGTATTTATTCTCTCTTAACACTTGATATGATTGTTGTATTGTAAATGTTGGTGTTGTTGGTGTTGTTATATTGTAAATGTTGGTGTTGTTGGTGTTGTTGTATTGTAAATGTTGGTGTTGCTGGTATTGTTCTTGAACATTATTGTTCAAGTGGTGATATTTGTGGCTTGTTGGTGTTGTTGTTGGTGTTCTTGAACATTGGAGAATTGTCATGATTGATTTTTTTTTGTTGCCCTTTTTTGTTACTGGCGTTTTGTTTTGCAAGTGTTTTGATTATTCCCAACAGATGACTCATCTATTACAACAGATTAGTCACACCTATTGGACATAAACGAAATAGTGTGGTAAAAATGTTGTTAATATCCCAACAGATGTGTAATATGTTGCAATAGATTAAGAATCTACTGGAACACTTTAAGCATCTGTTGGGAACAACTATATCATATGTTGCAAAATAAAATATAGATCGTGGTTTACTGTTATGATGTTTTCGACAGATGGGTAATATGTTGCAACAAATGAGTCATTTGTTGGGAATATATTACCCATCTATTGAAAAAAATATTACAAAAGCTTTGTTGTTTTGATTTTCTCCAACAAATGAGTGATCTGTTGCAACAGATGGGTCATCTGTTGAAAGAAATCAAAACAATATTGAAACTGTTTTTATTTCTTCCAACAGATGATTGATATTTGAGATAATGGAGTAATAAATTTTCTATAACTCATGTCTGTTCATGTTTCTACACTTGATGAAGCAAAAAGGTGTGGTTTTACCTGCATATAAGAAGACTATGCCAAGAAGTGTTGATTCAAATGACAAAATACGTGCACTCTTATGTGGTCCATCTTATGCTCTACTATGAGTGGAATTTGTGTTGTCTTCTGTGGAAAGGAAGGAAGCTGATGGAAGGTATAAACATATTTGAGTGCATAGCTTATTCCTCTTTTCTTCTTCTTCTTTTTTTTTTTTTTTTTTTTTTGTGCCATTTTCAATTAGAAGGAAGCTAACCTTTTTGAACTTTATTTATTTCTTGTACAATAATATAAACTTGGGTGTTTGAGAATCATGTCGAAGAAACTCGGTAAAATGAAACCATAACTTCGAGACAATGGGTGCTCTTCTATTTGTTGATTAGAAGATGAAACATACCAAAATGTCGTGATTGTTTATTAAAAATTAGGAATATTTTCCGTTATGGTGCTTAAAGATTGAACCATTATTGATTATAATTTCCTCAATTTCCTTTTAATTTTGCATAGCATTTTGGAGATGAAATGGGAGTTACTTTATATCACGGTGGAAGAAAAAGATGGCAACAAATGAGGTATGTGTATCTTCTTTTGAAAGAGTACTCCTCTCCATTCAGATGAAGTGATGGGGTGTTGAAATGTTAAAAATTAATTAGAAAAAAGTATTATTCTATTTAAAGGTATGTCGATTTGTGAGGAATTTGATCAATTTTACTTGAAAATAAATAATTTTTAAAGCAATAACTGCGATAAAAATTCATACTTACCATCTTTTTACTGTTTGTACTCTTTATGCTTAATTTGCTTTTACGTATATTACATGATCAACAGGGTCACTTGGTTCCCATTTAAGGATAATGCTAAATATCAACTCTAAGTGTTCTCAAGAAATTAAATTAAATCAAAGATTTACAAAAAAAAGTCTACTGTGTAACGGTTAAACTGTTGATATATATAGTGATGTTTATAACATGAAGATATTAACTAATTTCTTTATAGGCTCTTGATGGGTGCAGATTTATCCTCTATATGTTTTCTTTCTCTTTTTTCTCACATTTTCCTTCTTAATTTTTCAAATAGGAAAAACTTTCAAAACTATTTTAAAAATCCCACTTAAATATGCATAAAGTATATTAGAGAAATTTATTTTATTATTTTTAAAAAATAATTTTACAAATTTTCTTGAAAGGATTTTTTAAATGCCAACTATATTTGTAGAATAAATTATATCAATTTATTATTAATTTTTATGATCGCGCAAAGCACGACTAAATTTACTAGTAATAAAGTAACGGCAAAAAGGCAACCACCAATGGGATACAAGTTAAAATATATGAGGAGGTTTTCTCGTTAATCAGAACAAAAGCACAGGTTTGTGGGTGTCAATGTACAACTCTCTTAAACAATATTTCATAGAGAATTTCGGAAATGCCCTCATGGTCCGCAATCATGTTGACCATAAGGTGTTTGCCTGTTCCTCACTTTGCCACTTATATATAAAAAGTAATAGATAACGCTCTACACTCTATGTTTAGTCTATTTCAAAATGAATTATACTTTTTTATTTGAAAAATAAAAATTTAAACTTTTCTTTTTATCCCTATAACACGTTCTTATACCTATAGAAATATTTGATATGTTTAAAAGTTAAAAGACCACAAGATTTGTTCCCCATCAAACTCTTCCCATCTCTTTTCCTATAAAACCAAATCACACACCTCCCCTCCCCCCTCCCTTTTCCTACGGAAAAAACGTGAAAGGCATATGCCTAAAATTTGCATCTGGGACAATGTATTGTGTTGATTGAGACTTTTATTTCAGCCCTTTCAATTCCTGTTATCTAGCCAATTAAGTTTACCACATATTATAAAGCTAAGACAGAGCTCATCTAAATTCTAATATTGCGTAATTTGTAGGTACTATTAAGCAAAATCACTTGTAGCAAATTAATCTCTGCGTTTTCCAGGTGCTAAAAACATAGATAACCTACTATATGTCATAGTGGAAGAGTGATGAGGTTAGTAATGTACAACATGTGCCATAGTGACAGGTGAAGTGGTCCAACGTGTACAGAGACAACTTTAGAGGTCCCACTTTCAACTAATCTACTTAGTTGCTCTTTTACACCTACACCAAACAAAACCTTCAGACATCAGTCCACAGTTCTGTTTCTTTGGTTATAAATATGAGCCTAGCTTGAGCAAATAATCCTGCATCTCAGTTTCGAAGCATCAAATTAAACTTCCCCCTTTTTTCTTCTCTTAAATCCCCCATCTCTCTCTCAAACCTCCCTATTTATATATATGAACTGCTAGCCTGTGTTTGAGGAATGAAAAAGGTGAGTGTTGAGCAAGATGGAGAAGCAGGGCACGTGCATTACTAACTCATGTGCAAAAATTGTCGGTGATCAGTAAACATTTATGGCATTCATCTGCTATCATAGTAATGTACTTCCCAGCATAGTGGAGCATACTGGTTGCACTGTACTTGTATGTGGTAAATGATGAGTTAGTTATTCATGTGCCTGTCTTCCCCATCATGATCACTCAACCTTATTATCAGTACGATACAGTGTCAATCCAATTCTTGACTGCACTATCATCTAAGACCAGTTGCCATTGAAAGGTATGTAATTTTAAATATTTCTACTTTCAGGCAAGGGATGGATCGAAGTTTCTTCGTATAATATGATTTTAGATAATCATTATCTCATGAGCTATTTTTAAGGATTAAAGTGTATCCATCTTTGCAAACTTTCATTATTCTTGGTTTATTCAATATTGGGCCTAGGAACTGAGCTGGATTTCCAGTTTACGGATATATTCAACAGAATTCCTGGTAGTTTTGGCCAAAACCTTGTATTAATGTTTAAAATTTCACTTAATATATACTCCATAAAAAAATTATCCAGCACCCAATAATCTTCCTTTTTTAGAATTTAGAAATGTTAAATTCATTTTTTGTTCAGCCTCACTTGGTCCCCATATTATATTATCCACGCGCTGGTTGTTAAGTTCTATAGGTGTGCCAAGAATATAATGTCTTACGTATTTCACATCGGGCTGAGGGAAAGTATTGTTGTATCCTTATGATCGTTAGATGAATCTCATTTTGTGATAACTTTTGATACAAAATGATGTTGATGTTTGTTATATTCTCGTGTTCAGATAAAAATTCAATCCTTTTAATGATTATGATGATGATACTTGTGAAAAAAAATGAGTCGGTTGTGATGGAAGATATACTAGTACTAGTATTAAACGTCAAAGAAAGATAAACATTAGAGTGATCGAGTGGCTTAAATTATAATCAACTTGTTGAAAAAATGTCCATCGAAAGCTATATATGAAAGTCTAGGAAAGATAAATCATCAATCCACCATGTGATATTTCAAGAAACTATTGCCTTAGATTTGCTTCAACTTGACTTCTTACCTTCCCCAATTACTTTAAGATGTGGACTGAAATATAATACATTAGGACCACCTGATAATTTGAAATAAATTAGTAGGAGCTACACAATCTGCAACATTCAGATTGATGTAATGGAATATAAATGTATACAACAACCAAATCATAATTAAGTAATACCAAATTAATTCGGTTGTTAAATAAATATAAGTATATAAATAACCAAGAATAAGAGAAAACAATAAACAATATAATTATCTTTTGAGTGGACGGAGAGCACCTCAGTATACAATACAAAAATTAGCTAATTGGTGGAAGTCAGAAAGGCTAAGTGCAAGATGTATTAGAGTGGCCGATGACTAGAATCATGCTTGGTGGAATCATTTCCCACTAAATAGAGCGCGCGCGCACAAAGAGAATGTTTGTGCAGTTAAGGGTTTCTACTGCTTATTAAATCTGTTTTTTCTTTTTTTTTCATTCGGTGTTTAGAATCCGTTTTGAACCCGACTATAGCCGGATTGCGCATTGAAGGGCAAATTATGGGGACAGCACTCCCAACAGGATTTTTTTTATACCCAAAGTTCGAACTTGAGACATTTGGTTAAGAGTTGGGGGACTCCAACCACAACCAACGTTGGTGCTTATATATGTTATAAATTATTATTGCATTCATTTCAATTTGTTTGTATTATCGTTATTTAATATGGAGTTTAACAAAGGAATGAAGACTTTTAAATTTTGTTGTCTTAAATTAAAAATACGTGTACTATGAAAATATCTTTTAATCTTGTGATTTTAAATATGTTACATGGGATGTTGAAACTAAAAAAATGTCAAAGTAAGAAAGAATTCTACGGTAGATGTCTCTTCCAATTGAAGAAAAGGATATAAGTCATACATGTATACTAATAAATGTAAATATGTTGTAAAACTAATAAGTGTCGATGTCCACTACTCTAGAATTTACTCCCACTACTTATCTCCATTATGAAGATAACCTCCACCATTCATCACCATTATTATTGTAACCTTACACCTCCATAACCTTCTCCATTATGTTCAGGGTTAATGTCATGTTTATGACAACCTTTTGTATGCCTCTATGTAACACTATAAATAGAGGCATAAGGGTTCATATTGTATAGACTTGTATACTTTGATATTTGAAAGAATAAGAAATCTCTCCTCTCTTCATCTCTCATTTCTTGTCTTATATTGCTTTATTATTTAATACGTTATCAGCACGACACTCTCATCAAGATCCGAAGGCAAGTTTGGTAAGTGATTTTGGTTGTACGTGATTCTATTAGTCTTTCTTCGTTTTTCTTTTGATTCTTTAAATTATGTTTGATAGTGATTTATGGAAGTTTTAATCATATGGCATATTTGGGAACAGATATGATAACAGGGGTTAGTATTTTTCAAAAGTGGGTGATATATTCATTTTTAATTCTGCTCTTGCAAAACTAAAAGTGTTTAGATTTTATAAATTATTAATTCAATATTTAAGTATAACGTTTGCAGCCATGGATCATGTATGTTATTATTTGGGGATAATAAAAATAAGTTAATAATTTAGTAGTCAAATGATGTTTGAGCAAAATCCTCCAAGATTTCAACGTCTGTTTTATTTTGCTTTTCTTTATATATTGTTCTTTGTTACTAATATATTTTGTACAGACTTGCTGGATTTTTCGTGGTAGAGACATTTCTATCTTGACAGTTTATTTTGTCACTTTGGTACATCAAAGCCATAACCACTAAAGGTGGTATTATTAGGCTCGAGGGTGAATCTCAGGACACTTTGGTCTATTACGTCAATTGATTGAGGGTAAGACGGTGGATTTAAGTCTCATTGCACCAAGAGGATAAGACTTCGGGTTAGTAGTCCCGATGCACCATGATGATAAGGTATTGAGTTTGAGTCCGATAAATTATGGCCTAAAAGCCATTATATTGGTAAGGCGTTGGGTTCAAGTCCCAATGAACTATATTGATGACACAATAATGACTAAAGCAAAATAATATGTTTTTTAGAAAAGTCATGAAATCTGCCACATTGATTTGCTCCATTCTTTGATGCGAATGTGGTAGCAGTATATAATATGTCTGAAAGAAGACAAGTTGTTGAACATATAAATATGGGTATGGAAGGATAAAATAATAATGTCATCATTGTGGTAATAATAAAAGGAAGAACATTGTGGGTTCTCAAAATAGTCCTTCAAAAGTGAAGGTAATTTTTGACATCAATTTGGTATAAAAAGATCATTGGGCACACGATTATTGTTCGACCTAATTTGATAAGTTTTATAAATTCTCCATCAAAATAAAGAAATATAAAGTGATGGTACACTTGATCTTTCAAAGTGATGTTGAGATTGGTCATATAAATATGACAAATGTTTGGGCATGAAAATGAGCTTATAAAATAAATTATGAAGCATAAATGATTATAGTCCATTTCTTGAAGAGAATTTAACTTGTGATAAGCATTGTAAATGCTAGACCATTCTTAAAAATGAATGTGTCAATATGTGATAAATATTGTGAATAAGAATGTGATCATGGGTTGGATAAATACCACAACTCACCTCTATGGGAGGGCTGAGTCTTTGATTATCAAACGATAAAAGAAAAAAAAAGTCTTATCAAACATGGTATGATATGTTTTATTATGAACTATCGAAGGACAAAAGAAAGAAATAACTCTTTCATATAAAGGTTATGACTATGACAAAAAAAAAATGAATGATATTGTGTGACTGCACAAATTTGTCATTGATTGTGTACCTATGGTACGTCAAATATTTTGCTAATGTAGTACACAAGTATTTAATAGCTGAAAAAAAACTAATGTATTACTATACGGAGGAATGAAATTGTTCATGATATAAAAATTATAGTAAGACTCAAAAGAAACTTTTTAAGTTTCAAAGGAATTAGCAAGAATAAATTATTATAATATTGAGACTGTAAAATATGAAAAGATTTTATATTTTCATATTACTACAATCGAAGCGGGTTATTAATAGTTATGTGAAAGGGTACCCGCCTTTTCCTCTTGTTTATAGTATAAAAATATAGGCATGGTGATGGAATCACATGCACGATAGTAAACTAAAAATTTACAGGAAATACATAAGTTGGCATGTGATCGGTAGACCATCTCGGTTCAAATGTGATGCAAAAATAATTAAGGATTCATGTGGTTATACATTGTAGAAATAAAATATTCTTCAAAAATTCTCTTATGTTGCTTGTTCTCACGATAAAATATTACACTGACTAAGATTGGAGTTACATCCCCTGAATTTTTGGAACGTGCAGCAAGGTGAACATGGGCCTGTTCACCTGCCATGTGGATCGTTTACTATTATATGATTTAATAGATGCATCTATGGTCAGTCACATGTTCTTTGTTATCAAATTGCAATTTGAATTTTGCTAGGTTGTTTGCTCAAAATTGTCAAATTAAGAGCATGGTTCCAAACTATAAGACTATAAAAGTTGATAATGCTAGTTGGTTTAGCAGAAATTGTGTGCCTCCAATCATAGCTGAACCATTGATTATGAGAACAAATCTCCCAAAAAAAAAAATTTGGTATGAGACGTATTTTGTTAACATATAGCAACACTTGTATGCATCAAGCCAACAAGGTTCCCCTATGTTGTTGGTTCAGGGTCAGGAACCAAATAAATCCATCTAAAAATTTGAATGTGCAGCATCTGAATTAATTACTCCACCACGCACAAAGATGGATCCCCAAATAAGGTTGGGGTGAATGTTAGATTTTCTAACATTAGGCGGAGATATGATTAATAGCTGAAATATATGGAATGAATTATCTAGATCCTCGTAAAACAAATAAACTTGAAATTCAAAAGATAATTCATGATTTGCAAAATATTGCAAGATCATTGCCAGATGCATTTGCTGACCCTATGCTATAATTCAGCTGTAAATGCTCCAATGAAAAGTCCTCGAAGGACGGAGTCTATGACATGCCTGAAACGTGATAGACCAATTGATTCCAAATGTAAAACTCCTTAAATAAGGAGAGGAGCAAATGATCAAGATGGTCTTGATAATAAGACAAGTGCTTTAGAAGAGCACCATGACATAACACTTCATAAAACCTTGACAAAGGTTCAGGTACCTGAAAATGATGAAATAAAGAGATCTCGATAAGTTATGTCGTATTGGAACCAATATTAAATAACCGGCGACGGTATTTTTGGTATAATGTAAAGCTCAACATTATAAAAGGTGACGAGGATCTTGAATTCAAATCTGTCAAACAGTGAGGATAGATAAATGATTGGTCAAATAAAATACGTAATTTCAAGTATATTTTATTTCACTTGAAAAGTGATGTTTTGAAATTAGTCCATAGACTAAGGTATAATGTCAGTGGGGTACAAATAGGTGATTGTGTGAAAAGTAAAATAGTAAGATATAAAGTACGACTTGTGCCTTGAGGCATAAAGGTTATTCACAAAAGTCCTGGCATTATTGTTTGGAGATGTGTTCTCTTGCGGTGGATGTAATAAGGTTTATTTAAATCTGGCAATGAATGAAAAAAAACTTGAATGCGTATAATGAATAACTGTCATGTCTAGCTAGACAGTAAAGTTTATACAAAAACTAGCTAGACGGTAAATGGTATATGAAAATCCTTGAAGGATTTAAAAATGTTAAAAGCGATTCCATTGAATAGTACCCCAATGGTTGTAATATCGCTTAACATAAAGAAAGATCTATTTCGATCTCATGAAAATGGTTAAAAAGTACCATGCATTTGTGCAATTGATGCACTTATATATCCTGTTGTTTCTATACATGAGAAAATAATTTTTATTAATGTGTAGGAAAGACATAATTTCACTTTTATGAGAATATGCATGAAATCAAATGTTCTTGATATGGATTTATTATTTATAACAAATAGTGTCAAAGGATTGTTGGTTATGCAAATGCAGGAAGATTATGTGATCTACGGTCAATTTTAGTATCTTGCAAATGAAAGTATCCACAACTTGGTTGTTGCTATGAACAAGTTCAATGTGTAAGTGGCTTGCGACGATGAGGTCACGAATAAAGTCATTGTCAAGAATGTATTTGACTGAGTTCAAAAGCTTAACATATCCAAGAAATAAGAAAATGATATATCAGGATGAGTTCAAGAATGCAACATCTTCATGAATGTGATTTGATCATAAAGACGCTGTCAATATCAACATTTGAAAGCTGACATATTAGATTGGGATGCGTCATCTTTGAGAAGTGAAATGATGTTTGCATCAGGGGGAGTAAAATACTCGCTGCACTCTTTTTCCCTTGGTCTAGGTTTTGTCCCAATGGGTTTTCCTGGCAAGGTTTTTAATGAGGCAGCTAACAACGCGTATTATAAGATATGTGTACTCTTTTTCCTTCACTAGAAATTTTTTTCCCACGTTTTTTTTTCTAGTAAGGTTTTAACGAGGCACATCATCTATGAACATCCAAGGGGGAGTGTTGTAAAACTAATAAGTGTGGATGTCCACTACTCTAGAATTTACTCCCACTACTTATCTCCATTATGAAGATAACATCCACCATTCATCACCATTATTATTGTAACCTTACACCTCCATAACCTTCTCCATTATGTTCATGGTTAATGTCATGTTTATGACAACCTTTTGTATGCCTCTATGTAACACTATAAATAGAGGCATAAGGGTTCATATTGTATAGACTTGTATACTTTGATATTTGAAAGAATAAGAAATCTCTTCTCTCTTCATCTCTCATTTCTTGTCTTATATTGCTATATTATTTAACAAAATAGTTTTTGTTGTATCACTGATTAGTATAACTGGCTATAATAAGGTCATTACACTACTTTCCATGTTATTATATCAAGCTTACCAGGAAGATTTATCTACAATTGTAGGTTAACTTAATCGGAGGATGTAAAAATTTAACTAATCATATGCTACATATACATATAGAAATGTAGGTTTGTAGAATATACTTATCGTATGCTGCATACATTTAACTAATATACACTGATAGTATAAAAACTTTTAAATTCTCATATAACATTTTAAATTCGACTGTTTTCATAGTGAGGTCGTACTTATATTGCTTCATATCATGGAATTACACGGTTAGGAGATTACGATATCATATTTCAATATATATGCGTCCGTGTGTGTTCCACTCAAAGAAATTGAAATGGGATTAATAGGTTGTTGGAGAAGTGGTAGATATTTGGATACTATAAGCTACTTTACCAAAAACAATATGCACAAGCGTAAAGAATGGCAATTAAATTTTCACCATCAAGGAAAGCATATCTTGTTGTCTTGATTTGATGTATATATCCTCCTCTCCAACTGGCCACTATCACAATTGGTATAGGCCACCATCACCTGCATGATTTTGTAGTATCTAATATTGAACTTTCTATTATCCACTACTAGGGTACTTTCTTGTTGCTTCATTATGTTAAAAGCCACTTCCTTGCTCAAGAATAATACAATTCTTCATACTTCTACCCGTTCGTCATAGTACTTTCATCTGCTTTTCGTTAGATATACTAGTATGTAAAAGAGACGAACATTTGCTGCCTTGCTAAAGCTTGCACTCGAGGGCAAAGTACTTCAAGAATTTTTTTTTTATATAAACTAAAAAGAGAAAATATATGTAATTGTGGTGTCCGGACTGATTTGTGTGCTTCAATTGACTATTTTTTGTAAGTTACGATCCACGTTATAAAGTCACACATTATAGCTTAATTTAAAAATAAAGCAACTAAATTAATTGGATGTTATGGTGAAGTTAATTTATAGCGTAACTCCTTTTTTCTTATCTGATGGAGAATAGTTAAAAGGATATGTAACTCCCCAATACGTTTTCATTTTTTGGGTCCTCTCTCTCTGCCTTTAAAAGGAGAATAGGTATACCCCATCAATACTATTCTGAAAGAAACTTGTAAAGGAAAATAGAGAGAATAGAGTTTCTAATAAATAAAATAAGAGCAATTAAGAAGCAGGCTTCCGCTCCCAAGTCAAGAAGATATCATGACGGATTCAGGTATGCTATCTTGACTTAATTATTGTTAATTTAAGTTAATGTAAAAATCATATAGTTCAACAATCCTGATTAATTGATAGGATTTCATGTTAGATTGTTTATTTTTTATAGTCTGTTAAATCCTTACATGTGGTATCAGAGCCTGATTTTTGAAAAATGATATTCCAATTTATGAATCATAGTTATGTGTTTAATGAATTTGACATACTTTTAAATGTTATCAAATATTATTGCTCCTGCTGAATTGAATAAAAATTGATCCTATATAACGACATTAATGATTCACTATTCTTGAATTAATCTACAATTAAACGGCAACTTCAAATTGCATGTTGTTTGGCAGTATATGGATATGACCTATTTAATATTAAGAGTTTTAGTATGTGTAGTAGATGCATGTTTCCGGTATGTGAATCCTATATATAGAAAAATTAGAAAATATAATTGATTCATATTACAATGAACTTGTGATTTATTAGAATCACATTTGTATTACATGTCTCTTCGCATGAATGCACAGTAGTGTTTGGAGTCTTATGTGATTATACATGATGGACTCACAATGTATTTAAGTACCTTGGATTGGATTTGGTTTACTTTGTTCTCAAAGGATAAACCTATAATATGCAGTGATTTAATTTTATGAGAATTACCGTTTTGAATGTATTTTTTTAAAAATTATTACGTGTGAGATTTGTTAATCGTCAAAGCGGTCAAATCTTATAAATACATAATTCTAAAATAATGATGAACGTAAAATTAGTTACTCATTAATTTTGATGTTTATAACCGATATAACAATTATGGGTAAATTGAAGCCTTTTGGTTGTAATATATTTATGGATCACCCAAAGGTTGTTCATTTATTCTTATAACCATTTAACATTTAAGGAGATAATTTAGATGTATTATTGGTTTTATTTTTTTATCCAAAGACAATAAATATTATTTATAGATGCATTAAAGATTATCGAATTACGTTAAATTTACTTTTAAGCATCATTATGTCTACAGTAGTAGTATTTTGATGTTTCACCCAAAGGAGGACATCAATATACATTTAAGAGTATATAAACCATTTCTAAATCTAATAGTCTATGCACACTCATAACTCAAAGTATTAACAAATGAGCATGTTCTATTTGCAGCATTTGTTCTTCATTCACACTCTGCCTCTGTTTCGACCTTTAACGGTCTGAACTTCTTAGATTGGTGCAAACAGATCAAATTTCATAGCGGAATTTTAGATCTTGATGTTGCACTTTATACTGAGAAGCCAACTACAAGTCCTGAAACTAGCAGTGCTAAAGAAAGGTCCTATTATAAGCACTGGGACCATTCTAGAAAATTAGGCCTAATGTTTATACAGATGAATATTGCAGACAACATTAAGACTACTCTTCTCAAAACTGAAAATGCAAAAAAGATTTTGAAACTTGGGGAAGAATCCTCTCAAAATGCTAATAAGTCTCTTGCTGGGACACTAATGGGTACTTTGAAGTTTGATGGTTCACGTACCATGCACGAGCATGTCATTGAAATAACAAACATAGCAGCAAGACCTAAGTCTTTGAGAATGAAAGTGTAAGAAAATTTCTTTGTACAATTCATCATCAACTCATTACCGTCTAAGTATGGTTCTTTTCAAATAAACTACGGCACCATGAAAGACAAATGGAACGTGTATGAATTGCATGGTATGTTGGTTCAGAAGCATGATAAGGAAAAACATAAGTAACTTAATGTTAATGAGTCTTCTTTTCAAGTATGTAAGAAGAAGCACAAGAATTATAAGTGTCATTTCTATGAAAAATTTGGTCACTTTCACAAAGATGAAAAATAAGGCATGGTTCGAGAAGAAAGATAAGCCTATTGCTTTTGCAAGTCTTGAATCAAATTTAACTAAAGTTTCTTCTAATACTTTGTGGCTTGAATCTGATCATACTGTTCATGTTTCTTATATGATACGGGAATTACTTAACCCAGACCATATATAAGAATGAAAGATATCTGTATATGGGGCATAGAGTGAAGGCTCCAGTTGAAGCTGTCGAGACTTATCGTTTGATCCTTGATACTAGGCGTTAGTTAGATTGACTTAAAAATTATTATGTACCTTCTCTTTCTATAAATTTAATTTCTTTGTTAAAGTTGGATAAGACTATATACTCTTTTAATTTCAGTCATGGATGTTTTAGTTTGTTTAAGAATAATTATCGCACTGGTACTGATACTCTTTGTGATAACTTATACAAACTGAATCTTGATAATATATTTGTCGAAACACTCATAACTCCGCATCATAATGTTGGAATCAAACAAAGTTTGATGAATGAACAATCTGCTTACTTATGGCATAAACGTTTAGATCACATATCTAAAGAAAGACTAGAAAGATTAGTTAAGAATGAAATTCTTTCAGATTTAGATTTTACTGACCTTAACATTTGTGTGGATTGTATTAAAGAAAAACAAACAAGACACACAAAGAAAGGATCCACAAGAAGCATACAACTTCTTGAAATTATACACACTAATATATGTGGTCTTTTTGATATCGCATCTTTCAGTAAAGAAAAATATTTTATCTCTTTCATCAATAATTTTTCACGTTATGAATATGTCTATTTATTGCATGAAAATCTCAAGAAGTTAATGCCTGAGAGACTGAGAGATATTTATTACTGAGGTTGAAAGACAACTAGACAAAAAGATAAAAATAATCAGATCTTATAGAGGTGTTGAATATTATGGAAGATATAATGAAACTGGACAACACCCAAGTCCATTTGCTAAATTCCTCAAAAAATATGGCATATATGCTCAATACACAATGTCTGACACACCACAACAAAATGGCATGACAAAATGGCGTAATCATACATTAATAGATATGGTTAAAACTATGTTGAGTAATTCATATTTACAACTTTCATTATGGATGTATGCTTTAAGGACTGTTGTTTACTTGCTAAATAGGGTTCCTAGTAAAGCAGTTCGAAAAATATCTTTTGAACTATAAACTGGTAGGAAACCTAGTTTGAGGCACCTGCATGTTTGGGGTTGCCCAATAGAAGTTAGAGTTACAACCCATAAGATAAGAAATTGAATTCAAGCACAATCAGTGGTTTCTTCATTGGTTATCCAGAAAAATCAAAAGGGTATAAATTTTACTGTCCTAATCATAGTATGAGAATAGTTGAAATTGAAAACGCTAAGTATATTGAGAATGGTGAAGTTAGGGGGAGTGAAGAACCACGTAATGTGGAAATTGAAGAAGTTAGGGTGTCAATTTCTCTACCCTGCACTTCTTCCCAAATTATTGTTCCTGGAGTTGTTGTACAACCTATCAATCAACAAGAACAACAAATTAGTGTTCCTATTAATCTTAATAAAGTCTAATTAATGAACCTGCAGTAGATGAACCACAAGTAGTAGCATCAAGAAAATCTCAAAAACAAAGGAGACCTACATTTCTGATGATTATTTGGTATATCTACACAAGTCAGAAATTGACTTGGAAATTGATAATGATCCAGTTTCATTTTCACAAGTCATTGAAAGTAATAATTTTGATAAATGGATAGATGCTATGAAAGATGAATTGAAATCTATGAAACAAAATGAAGTTTGAGACTTTGTTGAATTACCTAAAGGTTGTAAAAGAATTGGGTGTAAATGGGTCTTTAAGACCAAATACGACTCAACTGGCAACATCAAACTTCATAAGGCCAAACTTGTTGCTAAAAGTTTCACTCAAAAAGATAGCATTAACTATAAAGAGACATTTTCACCCATCTCTAGAAAATATTCACTCAGAATTATAATGAATTTGATAGATCATTATGACTTAGAGCTATATCAGATGGATATGAAAATAGCATTTCTGAAAGGAAATTTAGAAGAGGAAGTTTATATGAATCAACCTAAGGAATTTTCTATTAGAGGAAAGGAACACATGGTGTGTAAATTTAAAAAGTCAATATACGGACTTAAACAAGCTTCCCGGCAATGATATCTTAAGTTTAACAAAATTATTGTCACCTTTGGATTTAAGGAAAACACTATTGATCAGTGTATATATCTGAAGGTCAGTAGGAGTAAGTTTATTATATTAGTCTATATGTTGATGACATCTTTCTTGCTACTAATGATCTTGGTTTGTTGTACGATACCAAGAAATATCTCTATAACAACTTTGAAATGAAAGATATATTAGAGACATCCCATCTGATTGGGATAGAAATATTCCGGGATAGATCACAAGAATTATTGTGGTTGGCTCAGAAAGCCTATATTAATAAAGTGTTAGAGAGATTTAGAATGAAAAAATGCTCATATAGTCCCATTCCAATCCAGAAAGGGATAAATTTAGTCTCACATAATGTCCAAAGAATGAATTGAAACCTAAGCAAATGAATGATATTCCTTATGCATCAGTAGTTGGGAGCCTAATGTATGCCCAAACATGTATGAGACCAGACATCCATTTTGCTATTGGGATGCTGGGTCAATATTAAAGTAATCTAGGAATGGACCACTTGAAGGCTGCAAAGAAAGTATTGCGATACTTGCAAGGAACGAAAGATCCTATGCTCGCTTATAGAAGATCCGATCATCTTGATGTGGTTGGATATTCAGATTCAAATTATGCAGATTGTGTAGATACAGGAAATCCACATTTGGATATTTATTTTTATTAGCTGGAGGAGCAATATCATGGAAGAGTGTGAAGCAGTCTGTTATAGCTGCATCCACTATGGAAGCTGAGTTTGTGGCATGCTTTGAAGCCACAGTTTAGGCTAATTGGTTGCGAAACTTTATTTTAGGACTTGAACTAGATGTAAAATATAAGCCAGGCCGCAGATAATTTATTGTGATAATACTGCAGTAGTCTTCTTCTCTAAAAACGATAAGTATTCGAAGGGTGCTAAGCATATGGAATTAAAATACTTTTCGGTTAAAGAAGAAGTCCAGAAACATAAGTGACAATTGAACATAGTAGCACCAAGCTTATGATTGTTGATCTTTTGACGAAAGGATTAATGTCCAAAATATTTGTTGAATATGTAGAAAGAATGGGCATTATTGGTGGCAATGAATGATTTTATGTAAACACTTTATTATGTTTATGCAATTGACACTATGAACTCAATTATATATGTTTCTGTTGTTACTTGTTCCTCTTATATACATATTGTTGAGATTGATGATGACAGATTTTGACTTGGATAAAGATATTCTAAGCATTATTGTTGGTCCCATTATGTATTCCTAAATGTTATGTTGAATAATAGTCTGATATTATAGTACATGGAAGGGACTATATCGAATAAGGTGATATACAACCTCCATGACTCATATTAGTTGATTTACTCTACCAAAATGAATGACGTTTCCAATAGAATGAAGACTTAGATTTAACTGTGTACTTAATGATTGAAATATTTGTTAAACCATTAAGTGAATGAACGTGTGTCAAGTGGGAGAAAGTAAGTTGTGACCCACGTTATAAAGTCACATGTAATAACTTGATTTTGTAAATAACGCAACTAAATTAATTGGATGTTATGGAGGAGTTAATTTATGGCGGAACTCCGTTTTTTTTTATCTGATGGAGAATAGTTAAAAGGATATGTAACTCCCCTATAAGTTTTTATTTTTTGGGTCCTCTCTCTCTGCCGTTAAAAGGAGAATAGGTATACTCCATCAATATCATTCTGAAAGAAATTTGTAAAGGAAAAGAGAGGAAAAAGAGTTTCTAATAAAGAGAATAAGAACAATTAAGAAGTAGGCTCCCTCTCCCAAGTCAAGAAGATATCATGACGGATTCAGGTATGCTATCTTGACTTAATTATTATTGATTTAAGTTAAAGTGAAAATCATATAGTTCCACAATCCTTATTAATTGATAGGATTTCATGTTAGATTGGTTATGTGTTACACTTTGTTAAATCCTTATATTTTATTCGATGTCGGTTATTTTATATTCGAAAATATTTCTAATCTATTCAAAATTAGTCAATTTACCCCTCGTTATGCTTTGGGTGAAAATGTCATCGCCGTATACATTTTTGCCTAAAAAATATATTTCAACTATCCAAGTGGACTAAAAATATTCTTCCACTTAACGGTTATTCCACAAAAAAGGGAAAAGAGGCCATGTCTACCCCAGCAATATACAAAATAAGACACTTTTGTCCTTGTTCTCTTAAATTTCTCTTGTTCTTTTTTTTGGAGTGGGGTAGGGTTGGGTGGTGGTTGAATGTGACAACTATAACAAAATAAGAATTTAGTAGCATACACACACTTCTCCTTAAATAAAAGAAGATGACATATAACTTTTTTTTTTCTTCTAGTTCCGTGCACAGGTATGAGATTGTTTCTGAACGTGATATCATTTATCTTTTCTTACTAACTCTAGGAAATTAAATGATGAAAAAAATCAAGTTTAATTATACCTTGATAAATTTTATTACTTATTTTAATTTTTAATGATCCCAGATTTCAGTCTAGGGGTAGTATAATAGTTTTGAGAAGACACAACAGAATACATGTTTGGTTGAAAATTTAATATTGGTATTATAAAACTGACATCGAATAAAATTGTCATTTGAAATAGTTAAAGTAATATCATGATCTCCCAAATAAATTTTTACTCAAATTTTTAAATTAAATTCAGAGAATTTATCTGGAACTTTAAATGTATGGCAAATTATCCCATTTCAAACTGATCAAGGGCAATAACATTGGCTATTTTCCCCTTATTTTGGAACAATTATTAGAAGGAAGAGTATTTTTGGTTCATTTGGATAAATATTTGAGCCAACAAATATAACTTTGAGGACACACTTTCATGCCCAAAAATATAATAGGTGATAAATTTAACCTATTTTGAATAGTTCATGAGTATTTTTATTCTTTTCCCTTGATTATGTAATTCAAGTATCAAGAGATTTTACCTACTAAAACATAAACAAATATGGAGAAATCACTTCGACAAAAGTTTGGACTTGTAGGTTCCTTATTTGGCACTCAAATCCGAGTGTCACGGGGAAGGGTTGTGTGTCACAGGGAAGGGCTGGGCGACCCGACCCAAAATCTAGAGTTGTGATGGAACTTACCCTAATACAATCTTGATAGGTAAGCCAACTCTCAAATACAACACTTAAATCTAATAAAAGTGAAAATAAGATAAAAGACACGTTAAACAATTCAAAAGTTGCATATCACTCCCTCTCATAAATACAAGACAAAATACTTAACATCATCCCAACGACTTAGTGTCACATGTACATGAGCACCTAAAAAAATAAAAGAAGACCGATAAAATTTGATGCATCATTGTCCAAACATAAAGAAGTTAAATATAGATAGAGAGGGACATGTGTCAAGTCTCCAGAGGTCATGACCCAACTAGCTGGATTGTGCGGGCACCTATTCTAATCTACCTAGATAGAAGAACACTTACTACCCATTTTAGAAAACATGCAGAAGTTATAAATAATTTTATTTATCTCCTCCAAATCGTATAAAACTTATTATAATCTCTTTTAAAATACAACAACATAAATATTTTTCCCGAGGACCTAGTCTAGACATGTAGAAGAGCCTCTAGAAATAATTAAAAAAAAAAGAATAACAAAAGACCCAGCTTCTACCACGGAAATGAAAGATAAAAGGTACTGGAGACCACATCATGCAAGAAACATCAATTGATCCAGCAACCAGACTATACCCTAAAAAGGGAATAGCAAGAGTAGTTTTAGTACAACCACACGTACTGGTAGGCATCATCGGCTAATCAAGATTAAATCACATAAACATAATATAAAAATCCAAAATCAATCATGAACATATAATGTACCAATTTAATTACTTAATTTCATATTTTCAATTACCATTTTTCTTACCATATTCTCACTACAAGGCCTTATTTGATTCTTATCACTTCTCGTTAATGACCACTAGGTTCTTGTTACGACTCTTATTATTGATTGATCACTTTCACACTATCAATTGCGCATCGACCAATTATTACGCCAATGATACTAAAGAGGTTATTCACAAAAAATACCAGACATGTCAATCAAATAATGTCTCTTAAGTCGGACAACTTCACTACAATGCTTTTTATATCACCCAATACAGGATGGTAAGCGAGCTCACATTTATGCTTGCTAACACTCAAATCAATGTCAACTCACAGTGAGAAATGGTAAAATAAATTAGTTTTTCATTACTTTAAAAGTATCTTATTATCTAGCAGCATCAAATAAAAAGAGCTCCAATTAGACATGTAGTGCTCATTTCAGTACAACCCAACAAGAACAACTCATAACCAATTTTGTTGCCATTTATATCATGAATCCTCGTTAACCTCATAAAATAGTTAACACAAAGCACTAACAATGAATATCAAGTGAAGAACCAATCCACGGTAGGAAATCAAGGCAATAACAACACCAGTAGTTCAAACAAGGATCTCAAAGAACATATATGAAATATACACACCCGATCTACTCAAGGGACCGTCAAACTCTCCATATTACCATGTACACAAATACTATGAGACTTATAGTTGCCCACTAGTCATGACTTGTAGGAAACGAGCTCAGTCCATGTACCAACCTCATAAATCAATCAAGTACCTTGCCACCATCCCAAACAAAGTGTTTTGCCATCCTTATTTCACCCTGAATCCACCAATTCAGACACAAACCATACAATAACAATACTCAATTCACAACAACAATAATATGTTATTCATAAGCACAAATCACTAGTAAGATTCACCATAAATCACCACTTATAGATTACGTTCAATCACTTAACACCAATTACAAGGACAACTTGAAACAAGTAAACAAATATTCAATTAACAAGCACATATGCAATCAAACTGAGTCTCAACTCTAATTTAACCATACTCTACTCAACAAAATTTAGTGTCCAGGAGCCAAGCAACAAATAATAGATGAACATACCCACAATCAATTTAGGTTAACCTCCTATTTTACGTGGCACACAAGGATGTACATAATTTTTTATAAGCTCATTCAATTAAATTAGCATTCGATCCTGGCCATGTATCATTGTCCCTTAACTTCCGTATGTATTACGCTATCCCAACATATTTTAAAGACTGAACCCATTATAATTCCCATCTCCTATTTATTTCGACACCATAGTTATTCGTTTCACTGCCTAACTTCTTGTCAAACTAGTACATAGGATTTCCACATCATGATAGAGAGCATATTCCATGAGGCAATTATTAATAATTCTAGATAATTCACTAACATTAAAGCCGAAATAATACAAGTTCACTTTAATTTACTAAATACACACCTAAACCATACTTCGTTACTCAATTAACATGGGAACATAGCAACATGCAGGCATTAACCACAACTTACTCAATCAAATACACTTAAGCAACATAATTTCATGTCAACCTTAATTAATCCATTTTATCCAATCAAAATACCATGCCTGTAGGCCTAAGCATAAAATCTCCCGTCCTTCTACATCGCAAATATATTTTCTAACCGAGGTTTACTACTCAAGTTAAACCTAGACTACTTGGGAGCCAAGCTATTGATACAGATGCATGAACTCTCCTTCCTTTATCCACTCTAGCAAATTCTAGTGTGAATGCCTTGATCCATGAGCAAATTATGTTCTCCATTCTTATCGTCTTTGGGTCTAGGGACAACCCTAGGGTGATTTTTGGAGGAGTCAATGTCCTAGTTTAAAGAAGAAAAGGAAAATGGTTTTAAAAATACAGAGCTGACTAACTGTTTCTCCACTGTAGCGTCCCGACTGCCGCTATAGCGAGAAGTGTCCTACTATAGCAAGGCTGTATCAGTCAGACTCCCTCAAAATTCTCTACTCCTGAGTTTATCTACCAATAACTTTTAATGGGCCTCCCAACACTTTTAAAATTTACCCATTCCTCGTTCCCTTTGGATAGGGTGATTATAGAAATAATGGAACTGGTCATTATAGCAGATACCAATTTACCTATCATTCATCTTCGAATGATAACGGTAGGAAAGAGAACTAAGCCAACGCACTTTTGGAGCTCATTAATTACCTACCCAACAATTTAGGGAGTCCCATTCTTTACTTCACTTACTAGTATTACAATAGAGTAATACGAACTTATTTACGCACTTTTTCACCCCCGCGTACCCTCATAACATACACCATAACCTAAAATATACAAAGACCATTTTAGGCAAGCGCATATGAGCACCCAAGGTAACTGGGCCTCGTCAATACACCCAAACCTCTAAATAATCACAAAAAGGGGAACAAAATTTCCTATCCCTCCTAATTGCTTGGTTTTTGTTATGGCGGGGAGTTAGCCGCTATAGCGGGCCATCTATATTTTTAAAAGAGGAAGCAAAATGGGTTAAATCCTTATTTCTCCTTTTCAAAAACTCAAACTTTCGCTTACCTCTTTTGATCAACCACTCTCTCTCGACATCGAATTTAAGGTGAACTCTCGTCCTAACTCTGTTTCTCTACTTTATAATGCTTCCTTTCAAAGAATTAGGCTAGAAGTTCATAGAAATAAAAGAGATTGGGGTTGGTTTTATGCATGGCTTGAATTTTTCTAATTTAGGACGAATTCGAAACATGTTTGCTTCTCTTATATTTCCAATACTCCTACGGTGTTCTAGGCGTAAGAAATACGGAGTTCATGGTGGATTTGGGGGCTTGAACAATGGTAGGAGATGTAAAATCACTTTTTCTAATTTCTTAGCTATCAAGGCTTGAATCGGGGTTTATACACCAAATTTGGAATTTAGAAGACCTATACTACTTTATATTACCAACCCTGATCTAAGTTAAAAAGTTAAAAAATTGCAAAAATTGCAAAAAGATGCCATTGATACATTGAAGGTGGGTTGGGGATGATTAAGGCAACTTTAGAAGCTCCCTCCAGCTATAGGCTCTTCCTCTATAGCGGCCTCACTATGGTGGGGTGTCTCCCGCTATAGCGTGATATCAGGTAGTAGCCTACCTGGAATCTTAAACTTTACAATTTTTTAAACCCTATAAGTAATTGAGCATTTTTATAGCTTCTAACTTGATTTCGTGTGATTTTTACAGGAATACTAACATAATGGCTGACCAAAACAAATACAATGCTCCCCCTCCCATTCAGAGGTTTCTTAACAGAACTTGTCAGCAGTGATACAGAGACTACTTAAGGATGGGGTTTTTTCAAGAGAGGGGCTTGGTGATGACAGATGTGGAGGAGGAGGCACCAAAATTCTTTACTCGACTGCAGGAGTTGGGGTGGATGACACTAGTAGAGTCTGCACGGGATGACGTTTGGGCTGAGTTTGGGAATTCTATGCTATGTTCACGACTGTGCATTGGGATGACCCCCATCCCAACATCTGCATCTGAAAAGTTCATGTTCTCGTGGACGTGGCCACGATAAAAAAGATTCAAAGGGTGCCAAATGTTCCTAATACTGAGTTTGAGGCGAAGCTTGTGGAGATAGATTTGTGGTGGCTATGGGATACTTTGATAGAGAAAACTAACTGTGAAAAGGTCTACTACAATAGCATTGAATGTATCGAGAGCACACACTCTTTTGTAGAGGCTTGGAAGTGGCTTCATTTGGTGACTCGAAGGATTCATCCTTCGGGCAACACCATAGACTTGACTTATCCTAGGCTTTAGTGGCAGTTTGCACAATTTGAGGGATTTCGCTCAATGTAGGGTCCCATATCATGGCAGAGTGGAAGGATTTCTATAGGGAAAAAAGAAGGCCACCTAATTCCCTGGCTTGATTACAGAGCTATGCATCCGAGCGAGTATGCCTGGGGAGGATGTTGATCGGGTCTTGGAATACGACTTACTTTCAACCCTCTCAAGGTAAAATATGCATTGGGCAGAATTAGAAGAAAAGAAAAATAGGAACGGAGGGAGAGAGAAGTAGGGCTGGTGAAGATGGGGAGAATGGCACCTACTCCACACAACCCCTAATGTCCCTTGAGCGTTTGAAGGCGGATATGGCTATCGTGAGGAATTACTTAGAGCGGTCCCATTTGGTCTTCATAGTTTGGCACTTTTTAGATCCACAGCCCTGCCTGACCTAGCTCAGGCCTACACAGAGCTCTGGAGGGATTTGGACGAAGAGAATAAGAATAAGTGGTGCTTCTGAGACCAGATACTTTTCCAGATGTGGAAGATTGTGAAGGTCATGTTCGGGTGGATAGTCTTGTATGGGAAACTCCCCCAGCTGAAGAAGGAAGATGCGTATGAGTTCTCATTTCTAAGCAGGATAGAGGAGGAGGGCTTTGATGCTTCGAGTTTCAATGATGATGGGGCCTCCAACTAGATCCCCGAGCATGCATACTAACTTATTTCGCCCTCTACTTTTTTATTATTTACTAATGATTGGGGTTTCCCTTGTTTTGGGCTTGTAACAAATAATCTTTTATTTTTCTACATCTTTGAATACTCTATTTTATATGCTAGGGCAGAAGTTGCATCATTATTATATCGACACTCAGATGATAGATTGGCTTGATTACTTTATAGCAACTTAATGTTTGTTTTTGAACTAATTGGGAAAACATGCACAGACAGGGGAAAGTAGGGCAAGGTTACTGCCTAGGTTCCCACTACAATGATGCCCTTCCCACTTAGCGGCCACACTATAACAGGAGCATTTTGCTATAGTGGGGTCGTGGTAGCGGGATGCTCGCTGCAATCGGCTAGCTGGTAGTGATTCCGTAATTTGGTTCCCTACACTTCCTATACCCATTCCCACATAATGTTACCTTCTAGAACTACAAACATTTCAGCTACTAATCCAGGATCAAAACCAAGAAACTTAAAAAATACGAAAATTAATCGAAACACTTAATTATACATTCCAGTTTTCAGGTAAAATCAAACATCAATGAATACTTTTAAGCTTCCTCAAACATTCAGGTCTTAGCTTACTTAGGCAAATTGTATAGCAGATGCTCAAAACATAGAAGACCTTGATAATCATCAATTCCATTTAGCACCCCTACATATTCTATATGTATTCATACCTAAATAAGCAATTCAATCATCCAACAACATATCCACCTTTCGTTGACAAGCAAGCATCAAGAACTCACTTAAATCACCCTTCAGATATAGTCACGATTAACAAATATCCAACCACTTGGCTAACAATTCAGTCATTTAACAACCATTTTACATTAGCCACAAATGTTGGAAACAATCAATTACGCTTTTAACTTACACAAAATTCAAATTAGAGAATTTCCTTAGACACTCAACTCAACAAAACCCTTGTTTTTCTAAAGCACACAATGAAGTACTACATTTTAGACAAACAATAGTTGATTGTTCACGTAGCCACACAACCCTTAGCCTTAGCAGCCAGCTACCAAAATGGAACCTTTCAAGTTTCAATTCAATTGTATGGCTACCAAATAGGAGTCCAATAGTCCCAATTGGGTTGGTCTAGATACTTATTGGAATCAAGAGATACCAATTGGACTCAACCCATACCAACAATCATCAGGGATGGTACGATAGGAAAGAAGAAGAGAGACACTATTCTTAGAATTTCTCATAGCTTCCCAATGATTTGATATGGACGTCTACATACCAATCTGCGGGACTCCATTCGATACGTTCTATTATACTTGTGAGACTAGTAATCTGAGATCTGATACCAACTATGACGACCTAACTATCCAGATCGTGCGAGCACCTACTCTAATCGACCTAGATAGGAGAACCACTACTGCCCATTTTAGAAAACATGCAGAAGTTATAAATAATTTCATTTATCTCCTCAAAATCATATAACACTTAATACAATATCTTTTAAAATACAACAAAATAAATATTTTCCCCAAGGACCTAATCTAGACATGTACACGAGACTCTAAAAATAAAGAAAAGGATAACACAAGACGCAGTTTTCACCATGAAAATGAAAGGTAGAAGCTGCTAGATATCTCTAACCGCATCATGAAAGAAATATCAACTGATCATACAACCAGACTATGCCCTAAAACGGGTATAGTAAGAGTAGTATCAGTGCAATCACTCTTACTGGTAGGCATCATCAGCAGACCAAGGTTAAAACGCATAAACATAATATAAAATTCCAATATCTATCATGAACATATAATGTACCAATTTAATTACATAATTCCATATTTCCAATTACCACTCTTCATTCCATATTCTCACTACAGGGCCTTATTCGGTTCTTATCACTTCTCGCTAATGACCACTAGGTTCCTATTATGACTCTTATTATTGATTGATCACTTTTTAACCATCAACTATGCATCAACCAATTATTACACCAATGATACTAAAGCAGAAATTCATAAAAAAATACAATACATGTCAATAAAATAATTGTAATTAAGCTAGATTTCTTCATTACGATCCCTTTTTATATTAGCCAATTCAAGAAGACAAGCGAGCTCACATTTATGCTTGCTAATACTCAAATCAATGTCAACTCATAGTGATAATTCATTAGACAAATCAGTTCCACATTACTTTTAAAACATCTTATTATCTAGCTACATCAATTAACAAAAGATCCAATAAGACATGTAGTGCTCATTTTAGTACAACCTAACAAGAACAACTCATAACCAATTTCGTTGCCATTTATATCAAGAATCCTAATAAACATCATAAAACAGTTAACACAAAGCGCTAAAAATGGATATCAAGTCAAGAACCAATCTACAGTAGGAAATCAACCTAATAACAACACCAGTAGTTCACAAACGGATCTCAAAAAACATATATGAAATATAAACACCTGGTTTACTCAAGGAACCATCAAACTCTCCAATATACCGTGTACACACATTCTATAGGACTTATAGTTGCCCACTAGTCATGACCTGCTGGGGACGAGCTTAGTCCAAGTACCAATCTTATAAATCAATCAAGTACCTTGCTACCATTATCTCAAATCAAGTGTTTTGACACCCTTATTTTACCCGAATCCACCGATTTAGACACAGGCCATACAATAACAACACTAAATTCACAATAACAATAATATGTTATTCATAAGCATAAATCTCTAGTAAGATTAACCATAATACAACACTTATAGATTACATTCAATCATTTAACACCAATTACAAGCACAACCTGAATAAAGTAAATAAATATTCAATTGACGAGCACATAGGATTTCCTGATCATCATAGTGAACATGTTACATGAGGCAATTATTAACAACTCTGGTTAATTCAATAACATTAAAGACGAATAATACTAGTTCGCTTCAGTTTACTAACTTCACACCTAAACCATGCTTCGTTACTTAATTAACATGGGAATATAGCAACATGCAGGCATTAACCACAAATGGCTAAGATGAACTACATGACTTTATGTCTACCTTAATTAATATGTTTAATCCTACACAAACTCCATGCACGTAGGCCTAACTAGGAAATTCCATCCTTAACGAATATGTTTAATAAGCAAGGTCTACTACACAAGTTAAACTTAGCCTACCTGGGCCCCAAACTATTAATCTGTTCTAGAAAATTCTAGTGTGAATTCCATGAGGAAACCTTCAAGATTCACCCTCTCAAGGAGTGCCTCTTTATTCTTGTTGTTTTAGGGTCTAAGGACAACCCTTGGGTGATTTTTGGAGGAGGCAATGTCTATGTTTAAAGAAGAAAAGGAAAAGCGTTTAATAAACGCAGAGCTTACTACTTGCTTGCCTTCTATAGCAGCCCGACAGCTGCTATAGCGGCACTGCTTCGCTATAGCAGGAAGGTGTCAGGAAGATTCCCCCCAAACTCCTAACTCCTGAGTTTGTCTACCAATAGCTTCTGAGGGGCCTCTAAAAAATTTCAAATTTATCCATACCCCGTGCTCTTTGGACACGATAATTATAGAAAAAACGGAATGAGTCATTATAATAAAGGTAGCAGCTTGCCACGAATCCAAATCATGAGGTCCACGAGCAAAATCAAAGACCAAAATTGGAACTCATAATAGAATCTACATCTAAAAACATACAGAAAATATAAGGTGAGTACAATCCACTTGTACTCAATCGTCATCATAGGCCGATCAAGTATAAATAGTAACTATTTTAAATAAAGAATGCTGGAATAAGCCTGAATGTCAAAAAGTTCCAGAATTCAATAATAACAGTCAATTAAAAACAATTCACAATATAAAAAGAATAAATGAGTGATACAATGTAATGATATGCGATGAAATCATGGAATTCCTCAAACTTTTCCATCAGCAACATCTCTTTATCAATTCATTACTTTCCATATCGTGCCCATCATGGAAAACCCCCCCACATATGGGTAAAAATGCATGAAAATGAAACATTTCAAAACATAATACAAAAAATCATCCTTCAAAACATAGGTCATACATAGGAAAACACCACATCTTGAGCATCACAATATCAAGTCATTGCAATAATTACTTCAACCCAATACTTCATCTAAACCATAACATGCTTTACATGATATTTCCACCCAATCTAAGTCCGAAAAAGAGTAAGATATAACCTACCTAAATGTCAAACCACAAGTCCACACAATCATACAATGATCTTCTCATTTTGAATTGCCTCAGATCTCTTCCACTCTATCAAAAAATATACTCTATATGTGAATAAGAGTCTATTGATGCCCATATTGTGTTATAAAAGTTCTAGTTAAACTTGGGTTAAAAAGTCAGCCTTCAGAATCTCGTGACGAAACTGGAAAATTCTTTCAAAATCACTTTACCCATAAGATAAGAAACTTAAATATGGATTTTTATAAAATAATAAAGATCAAATTGGACTTTTAATCATCAATATATTATGTTAAGTTTAAGATTAAAAGACCAAAAAATATATTTCAAATAGCAATTAATCGATGAAATTAATGGGAACTCTTTGGAGAACTACCAAATGAATTTCAGAAACATACCCCCACAAAGAAGCATCAAAATCCCTTCAAAAAGTCACCCTAATGTGAGCTCTAAAACTCTCAATTCAAGCGAGCTCTAATCCCTTTTTATATCAGCCAATTCAAGAAGACAAGAGAGCTCACATTTATGCTTGCCAATAGTCAAATCAATGTCAACTCACAGTGACAATTCATAAGACAAATCAGTTCCACATTACTTTAAAAACATCTTATTATCTAGCTACATCAATTAACAAAAGATCCAATTAGACATGTAGTGCTCATTTCAGTACAACCTAACAAGAACAACTCATAACCAATTTCGTTGCCATTTATATTAAGAATCCTAAGAAACATCATAAAATAGTTAACAGAAAGCACTAAAAATGGCTATCAAGTAAAGAACCAATCTACAGTAGGAAATCAACATAATAACAACACCAGTAGCTCACAAACGGATCTCAAAAAACATATATGAAATATAAACACCTGGTTTACTCAAGGGATCATCAAACTCTCCAATATACCGAGTACACACATTCAATAGGACTTATAGTTGCCCACTAGTCATGATCTACCGGGGACTAGCTTAGTCCAAGTACCAATCTTATAAATGAATCAAGTACCTTACTACCACTATCTCAAACCAAGTGTTTTGCCACCCTTATTTCACCCGAATCCACTAATTTAGACACAGTCCATACAATAACAACACTCAATTCACAACAACAATAATATGTTATTCATAAGCATAAATCTCTAGTAAGATTCACCATAATACAACACTAATAGATTACGTTCAATCATTTAACACCAATTACAAGCACAACCTGAATGAAGTAAATAAATATTCAATTGACGAGCACATAGGATTTTCCGGTTATCATAGAGAACATATTACATGAGGCAATTATTAACAATTCTGGTTAATTCAATAACATTAAAGACGAATAATACTAGTTCGCTTCAATTTACTAACTTCACACCTAAACTATGCTTCGTTACTTATTTAACATGGGACTATGGCAACATGCAGGCATTAACCACAAATTGCTAAGATGAAATACACGACTTTATGTCTACCTTAATTAATTTGTTAATCCTACACAAACTCCATGCTCGTAGGCCTAACCAGGAAATTCCATCCTTAACGAATATGTTTAATAAGCAAGGTCTACTACACAAGTTAAACTTAGCCTACCTGGGCCCCAAGGGCATGAACTCTCATTTCTTAATATGTTCTAGAAAATTCTAGTGTGAATTCCATGAGGAAACCTTCAAGATTCACCCTCTCAAGGAGTTCCTCCTTATTCTTGTTGTCTTAAGGTCTAAGGACAACCCTTGGGTGATTTTTGGAGGAGGCGATGTCTATGTTTACAGAAGAAAAGGAAAGGGTTTAATAAACGCAGAGTTTACTGCCCGCTTCCCTTCGATAGCGGCCCGACAGCTGCTATAGAGACGCTGCTTCTCTATACCAGGGCGGTGTCAGGAAGAATCCCCCCAAACTCCCAACTCCTGAGTTCGTCTACCAATAACTTCTAAGAGGCCTCCAAAAAATTTTCAAATTTACCCATACCCCGTGCTCTTTGGACACGATAAATATAGAAATAATAGAATGAGTCATTACAATGAAGGTAGCATCTCATCATAAATCCAAATCATGAGGTCTACGAGCAAAATCAAAGACCACAATCGAAACTCGTAATAGGATCTACATCAAAAAACATACAAAAAACATAGGGTGACTACAATCCACTTGTACTCAATCGTCATCATAGGCCGATCGAGCTTAAATAGTTACTATTTTAAATAAAGAATGCTGGAATAACCCTGAATGTCAAAAAGTTCCAGAGTTCAATAATAACAGTCAATTAAAAACAATTCATGGCATAAAATGAATAAATGAGTGATACAATGCAATGATATGCGATGAAATCATAGAATTCCTCAAACTTTTTCATAGGCCACATCTCTTTATCAATTCATTACTTTCCATATCGTGCCCATCATGGCAAATAACCCTACATATGGGTAAAAATGCATGAAAATGAAACATTTCAAAACATAATACAAAAAATCTTCCTTCAAAACATAGGTCATACATAGGAAAACACCACATCTTAAGCATCACAATATCAAGTCATTATAATAATTACATCAACCCAATACTTCATGCAAACCATAACATGCTTTACACGATATTTCCACCCAATCTAAGTCCGAAAAAGAGTAAGATATAACCTACCTTAATGTCAAACCACAAGTCCACACAATCATACAATGATCTTCTCATTTTGAATGGCCTCAGATCTCTTCCACTCTATCAAAAAATATACTCTATATGTGAATAAGAGTCCATTGATGCCCATATTGTGTTATAAAAGTTCTAGTCAAACTTGGGTTAAAAAGTCAGCCTTTAGAATCTCGTGATGAAACTAGAAAATTCTTTCAAAATCACTTTACCCATAAGATAAGAAACTTAAATATGGATTTTTATAAAATAATAAAGATCAAATCGGACAGTTAATCATCAATATATTATCTTAAATTTAAGATTAAAAGACCAAAAAATATATTTCAAATAGCAATTAATCAATGAAATTAACGGAAACTCTTTGGAGAATTACCAAATGAAGGTTAGAAACATACCCCCACAAAGAAGCACCAAAACCATTCAAAATTCACCTTAATGCGAGCTCTAAAACTCTCAATTCAAGCGAGCTCTAATCCCTTTTTATATCAGCCAATTCAAGAAGATAAACGATCTCACATTTATGCTTGCTAATACTCAAATCAATGTCAACTCACAGCGAGAATTCATAAGACAAATCAGTTCCACATTACTTTAAAAACATCTTATTATCTAGCAACATCAATTAATAATAGATCCAATTAGACATGTAGTGCTCATTTAAGTGCAACCTAACAAGAACAACTCATAACCAATTTCGCTGCCATTTATATCAAGAATCCTAATAAACATCATAAAACAGTTAACACAAACCACTAAAAATGGATATCAAGTCAAGAACCAATCTATAATAGGAAATCAATGTAATAACTACACCAGTAGTTCACAAACGGATCTCAAAAAACATATAAGAAATATAAACACCTGGTTTACTCAAGGGACCATCAAACTCTCCAATATACCGTATACACACATTCTATGAGACTTATAGTTGACCACTAGTCATGACCTACTGGGGACGAGCTTAGTCCAAGTACCAATCTTAAAAATCAATCTAGTACCTTGCTACCATTATCTCAGACCAAGTGTTTTGCCACCCTTATTTCACCTGAATCCACCGATTTAGACACAGGCCATACAATAACAACACTTGATTCACAACAACAATAACATGTTATTCATAAGCATAAATCTCTAGTAAGATTCACCATAATACAAAACTTATAGATTAAGTTCAATCATTTAACACCAATTATAGGCACAACCTAAATGAAGTAAATAAATATTCACTTGACGAGCACATGGGATTTATCGGTCATCATAGAGAACATATTACATGAGGCAATTATTAACAATTCTGGTTAATTCAATAACATTAAAGACGAATAATACTAGTTCGCTTCAATTTACTAACTTCACACCTAAACCATGCTTCGTTACCTAATTAACATGGGAATATGGCAACATACAGGCATTAACCACAAATGGATATGATGAACTACATGACTTAATTAATTTGTTCAATCCTACACCAACTCCATGCCCGTAGGCCTAACCAAGAAATTCCATCCTTAACGAATATGTTTTCTAAGCAAGGTCTACTACACAAGTTAAACTTAGCCTACCTGAGCCCCAAACTATTGTATGAAGCAATGAACTCTCATTCCTTAATCTGTTCTAGAAAATTCTAGTGTGAATTCCATGAGGAAACCTTCAAGATTCACCCTCTCAAGGAGTACCTCTTTATTCTTGTTGTCTTAGGGTCTAAGGACAACCCTTGGGTGATTTTTGGAGGAGGCAATGTCTATTTTTAAAGAATAAAAGGAAAAGGGTTTAATAAACGCAGAGCTTACTGCCCGTTTCCCTTCTATAGCTGCCCGACAGGTGCTATAGTGGCGCTGCTTCGCTATAGCAGGGAGGTGTAAGGCAGACTCCCCCCAAACTCCCAACTCGTGAGTTCGTCTACCAATAACTTCTAAGGGGCCTCCAAAAAAATTTCAAAATTACCCATACCCCATGCTCTTTGGACTCAGTAATTATAGAAACAACGGAATGAGTTATTTCAATGAAGGTAGCAGCTCACCAGGAATCCAAATCATGAGGTCCACGAAGCAAAATCAAAGACCACAATGGGAACTCGTAATAGGATCTACATCAAAAAACATACAGAAAACATAGCGTGAGTACAATCCACTTGTACTCAATCATCATCACAGGCCGATCGAGCTTAAACAATTACTATTTTAACTAAAGAATGCTGGAATAACCCTGAATGTCAAAAAGTTCCAGAATTTAATAATAACAGTCAATTAAAAACAATTCACATTATAACAAGAATAAATGAGTGATACAATGCAATGATATGCGATGAAATCATAGAATTCCTCAAACTTTTCCCTAGGCCACATCTCCTTATCAATTCATTACTTTCCATATCGTGCCCATTATGGAAAATAACCCCACATATGGGTAAAAATGCATGAAATTGAAACATTCCAAAACATAATACAAAAAATCTTCCTTCAAAACATAGGTCATTCATAGGCAAACACCACATATTGGGAATCACAATATCAAGTCATAGTAATAATTACTTCAACACAATTCTTCATGCAAACCATAACATGTTTTACACGATATTTCCACCCAATCTAAGTCCGAAAATGAGTAAGATATAACCTACCTAAATGTCAAACCACAAGTCCACACAATCATACAATGATCTTCTCATTTTGAATGGCCTCAGATCTCTTCCACTCTATCAAAAAATATACTCTATATGTGAATAAGAGTCCATTGATGCCCATATTGTGTTATAAAATTTCTAGTCAAACTTGGGTTTAAAAGTCAGCCTTTAGAATCCAGTGACGAAACTGGAAAATTCTTTCAAAATCACTTTACCCATAAGATAAGAAATTTAAATATGGATTTTTATAAAATAAAAAATATCAAATCGGACATTTAATCATCAATATATTATCTTAAGTTTAAGATTAAAAGACCAAAAAATATATTTCAAATAGCAATTAATCGATGAAATTAATGGGAACTCCTTGGTGAATTACCAATTGAAGGTTAGAAATATACCCCCACAAAGAAGCATAAAAAACCCTTCAAAAGTCACCTTAATACGAGCTCTAAAACTCTCAAAAATGAAAAATTAAGCTTAAGTTTAAATTGAGAAATTTGAATCTATCTAGGTGACCATTGCTCTTTGCGATAGGAGAGAGTCCATTTGGATCGTGACCCAGACCCAACTCGGATCGTGGAGATCACAACCCCTCTTATCGTGTTTACAATGAATAACCCAGATTTAGCCCAAATATTTCTCTTCACGGACACAAGGCCAAATCTCGTGAATTCAAAGGAGAAATAATGAACGATTCGTGCTTGCAATCCCTGTCTTGTGATTTCAAAGAAGGAAACTAGTTGCACTAGCCACTGGTGCATCAACCTACTTCCAAATCTTAAAATACCCCTCTGAACTCACCCAAAATCCCCTGAAAATAAACCAATAGTGTAAATCTTCTATAAAACACATTTTGGATCTATTGGAATCATCAAAACACCATTCAAGGATCTTTTATACAAATATTGATCCAAATAAACTCAAACGTAAAGGAATTCTAAAATCTAACTAAAACACCAAAATACCTATGAAATCCTAAAAAACTGAACCAAACCTCCACATGGGCAAAAAAACACCCTCCGGATCTAGTGAAACCATCTTAACTTTGATCAACATCTCTAACACGAAATGTTAACTATGGTCAAATTTCCTAAGTTCTAAACTTTCAAAACTCATCTGATCACCTTGAGAATCAGACACTCATCCCCGCAAGTCATAACTACAAAATCAAGGATATGGAAAGGGTCAAATAAGGAGAAACAAATAAAAATAACACAACCACCTTGAGGGTCGTTACATCATGAACTACTAAAACACACATTCATCCTCGAAGTAAAGGGATAATGTTCCTGAAATCTCAAAAGCAGACATATTTGCTCCACATTTCTAACCCAGTCTCCCATATAGATACTTCCAAAAGTCAATCCTTTCACTGCACTTTCCAAATCTATCTACATGGACCTCAATTTACAAATCTGCCTATCAATATAGCTATGCGCTCCTCTTCAAAAGTTAGATTTTGATCTAATCCATTGAATCCCATCAAATCACATGAGAACGATCCGGATGATTCTTCTTTAATATAGACACATAGAAAATGGGATGCACATCTAAAAGATCCAGTTGTAAGGACAACCTATAGGCTACCTTTCTACTATACCAGAGAATCTCAAATGGACTAATAAACCTCGGGCTAAATTACGCATCTTTCTAAACCTCATGACACTCTTCATGGGTGATACCTTGAGAAAAACCTTCTCACCAATCATGAATTCTAAATCTCAAACATTTCCATCCGCATAACCTAAAATGCATCAAACTAACTCTCATGATATATACTACTTCTAATATATATAACCTTAAATAATGTCGTCATTTACATGATGGAATAGAAATGGTTATTGTAGGTGAACTCAGCTAAAGGCAAAAATTGATCCCAATGACCACTAAAGTTGATAACACATGCCTATAGCATATCCTTAAGAACTTGAATAGTCCTTCTTGACTATCCATAAGTCTGCAGGTGAAATCTTGTGCTTAGCTTAAACTAATCTTTTTTTGCATCAACTCTAGAAATGAGATGCGAAATAGAAGCCTCTATTAGAAATGATGGAAAGGCACCCTATGCAAACAAACAATCTCTCAAATCTAAATTAGAGTCGACCTCTCTAAATTGTAATTAGTTTGAACTAGTATGAAATGAGTGAACTTGGTCAATCTATCCATAATGAGCCATATAACATCAAATTTTATTATAATTTGAGGTAAACCAACCATAAAGTCAATAATGATTTGCTATCCTTTCTATTCGGGGATAAGTATGCGCTAAATCATCCAACCTAGTCTCTGGTGCTCATATGTCCCTTGAAATTCAAACACCTAGACACATATTCCACAATATCCCTCTTCATCCTAACCCACTTATTATTGTTATTTCAAGTTATTACATATTTGTGTTGCCCCTGGTTGAATAGAATACATGGCATAATACCTATCCTGGATCCAAAATTGCCTCTCTAGCTTTAATTATCAACACATTGTCTTGAATTAGCCTTAATTTCTCATCTTAAAATTGTTGAGCATTAACCTGATCCAAAGGCATAGACTAAGTTTCCATACAAGTAAGAAACCTATTAGGCTCATAAATATAAAGTCTCACTAAACAGTTGGCACGTACTGAATTTCCAAATCCAAAGAATACTCCTCAGCTAACAACTAAACAAGGCTGCCCATACTTACTACCATTCTACTCAAGGCATCTGCTTCTATATTTTACGTGCCTTGTGATAATACTCATCATGTCATATTCCTTGAGCAACTAAAACCACCTATGCTACCTCAAATTGAGATCCTTTTGGTCAAAGATGTAGCATAAACGACAACAATTGGTTAAGATATCACAATGAATTCTATAAAGGTAATGCCTCCAAATATTCAATAGCTACCACTGCCATCTCCAAATCTTAAGTAGAATAGTTCATATCATAAACCTTATAATACTAGAAGAATATGTAATAACCTTTCCTTTCTACATCAACACATATCCAAGACCATTCTTAGAAGCATCACAATACACTGTAAAACGCTCACCCTCTACCGATAAGGTCAAAATCAGAGTCGAAGTAAATAAGGATATGAGCTTTTAGAAGCTCACCCCACACTTATTGGACCACTAAAAACCACATTCTTCTAAGTTAACTTAGTCTAAGGAGTTGTGATCGAAGAAAACTATTGCACAAACCGTCTATGATAGCCAGCTAACCCAACAAAGCTCTAAATATCGTTAGGTGAGGTAGGCCTAGCCTAATCTTGCACTAACTTAATATTTTTTGAATCTACCATGATCCCATCCTTGGACAGAACATATCTAAAGAATACCATGTACTCAAGCCAAGATTCATACTTAGATAACTTTACGTATAACTGCTTATCTTTTAAGGTTTGAAGCATAATCCTCAAATGTTTATCTTAATCGTCTCTACTCCTAGATTAGACCAAGATGTCATCAATAAATATAGTCATGAATGATTCTAAATTAGGCTAAAGTACCCCATTCATCATCTCTATGAATGTTGTTGGGGCATTGGTCAGTCCAAAAGACATAACAAACACTAGTAGTGTCCAAAACGAATCCTAAAAGCGGTTTTTGGAGTATTTAAAGCCCTGATCTTCAACTAACGGTAGCAAATCTCAAGTTAATCTTTGCGAACACTAAAGCAACTTGAAGCTGCTCAAACAAATCATCAATACATGGTATTAGATATGTGTTCTTGATAGTCACCTTGTTCAACTATCAATAATAAATCCATATCGACTTAGAACTATCCTTTATCTTGAAAATTTAGACAAGAGCACCCCAACGGGAAATACTAGGTCAAATAAATCCCTTACTCAACAAATTTCGCAATTTCTCCTTCAATTCTTTTGACTCCACTGATGTCATCTTATAGGGGTGGAATGGAAATGGGTTGAGTGCCTGACTCTAGATTAGTTTAAAATTTCTATCGTAATTTGGTGGAATACCTTGCATGTCTATTAAAAAGACCTCAAAGACCTCACTAACCATAGGAACTGACTTGAGAGAAGGAGTATCAACACTAGTATCTCAAATATGTGCTAAGTAAGTCAAACACTCTTTCTCTACCAATCTCTTTTCCTTCAGAAATGAAATAACCTTCTTCAGTGCATGGCTATCCATACCCTTCCACACAAATGAGGAAACTCTGGCCAAAGTGAAGTAACAGTCTTGGCATAACAATCCAAGACATTGTTATAAGGAGACATGCAGTCCATACTCAAAATCATATCAAAATCCACCTTATCAAGAGTAATAAGATCCATCCAAGTGTCAAACCCCAACAAATTCACAACACTAGATATATTTACTCAATCAATAATAATAAATCACCTACTAGGATAGAAATATGAATAGAGTTTGCTAGGGACTAACGAATCATATCCATTAGCATAGCAAAATAGGAAGACACATATGAATAAGTAGATCCTAGATCAAATAATATTGAAGTTGGTTAATGACAATCCAAAATAGTACTTGTAATAATTGCATCCGAAGCCTCAACCTCTGTTCTACTCAAAAAAGCATAAAACTAACCACAATCACCCTGAAATTTTGCACCTCTAAGACTTTCACCATGACCTATCTGAAAACCACCTCTAGATACTGGAGAATTTCCTCTAACATACTGTGTACCTCCTCTAACTGGTGGTTTTGGTGCCTTTAGGGTATATACATCTTAGAACCCTACTATGCCTAGATCTTCATGAGCCTAGGACACGCTCTAGAAAAGTGATCGTCCTCCCTATAATTAAAGTATCCAATAGTGGTAATAGGCATATGAGATGGTTAAGATGAATTAGAGTGTCCACCATGACCTAAAACCCAAGAATGAGAACCTTTAGGCCTTTGTCTTGAACTTGGGCTACTATGAGTACTATACCAAAAAGTCTCCAATGCAACCTAAATGGAGCTACTAGGCTAATAATGATGACCTCTACCTAAGACTATCTACCTCCAGATGATGAACAATCGAAATAGTCATGTTTGCAAACCCTCTTATCGCTTCCTCCATAGGCATGACCTTAAATATTTTTAATACTCTCAGCATGATAAATCACCTACTCGAATGTACCCCTAGTAGTCAATAAGTGCTCAATATCCAAATAAATAGAGTATTCAATACAATCACAAATTCCGACATATTCCTTCTATGTAGTATACTTATCCATGCATGGCTAGCCAATGTGTGGAACCTAATTGTCACACCTGAGTCTACACCTTGGACGTGGATGACACCCGAAACCACTATGGGCCCGAGCATACCCTTGTCCTGGCACACTACTAAGAGATACTAAAATATGCAGAAGCTATAAAATATATAGTATGAAGTAAGCTTCAAAATAAAATGACATAAGATCAACTTTTATTCTATGAAACTTAAAGTCAACTGAAAAACAACATCATCCCCTAATAACCCACTAAGTGTCTAATGAATCCCGTAAACATTCAAACAGAATAACTTTATCGGTACAAGGCCTCAGACTACCTTTATTTCATAAAACAACAACTGAGCTAATGAACTAAACTAGACATGACCACCACAAGTTGAGTATTAGAGGACTGATGGAGCATTTAGCTACATGCTTGAGTACTTAAATTTGCACCATGGAACAATACAACACCAAGTAGCATCAATACATAGAATGTATGATATGTAGTAAAGTTAAATTGAAACAATATAATATACAACATTGAGAAACGAAGCATGTGAATGATCTATATTAAGATTATAGAAAAACTACTTAGAAATGTGATATATCATAATGAATTTCTGAATCATGAACTAAAAACTGAATATCTGTGAGTCCATCAAAATTAAGATATATGCAAACATCATAAACAATATGTAACTGAAACAATACAAAGTTTTATATTTAGAGAGTTTTTAACCACCGTCGTACACCAAGTGATATCGTGATATTCAACCTCTAACTCTGTTGGGAGATCATCCCTATACCTTTCCTCGATATAGAACCTATCTAAACTATGGATCTATGCTAAGCCTCTTAGGCTAAAGAGGAGTCATCTAAACAGACAGAGCTATCCTATCCTACACTGGCATATGTTGTTCTAGGGCATGCGTTATTGGTTCTCATACCTTCTCGGTGCTGAGGAATCCTCCCCAAACTCTCTCTCTATATATACACATAGATATGCTTATACTCTACTAAAAACATATCGCTAAGCTTCTCAAAAATCATATGAAAACATTACTAGTGATCTCTATGCTTGAAATCATATAAAATTATTGTTGGTTGAACCTGGGATTCTAATGTTTTAAGTATCATACTAACTGAGTTTTCAACATAAGAAACGTTCTTGTTGTCAAAAACTATCAATATGCAATATGAAATCCATAAAACATTTTTCAAAGTAACTTTTAAAATTATAACTAGTTTTCTAGGAAATCATAATATAGTTTTTGTAAAATATGAGATGACTTTTAAATCTATCATACTGGACTCCCTAAACATTAATGAGATATTAAAAAACAAGAGATAGGCTTAAACTATGACATTTTTGCCAACTTTCACGAACAACACAAGGATTATCATCAAGAGTCAGAGAGACTTAGACCAAGGATTACATTCAAAACCCTAGCTTTGATTAAAGAGCTAAATTGCAATTGCAATGTGTTTAGGGGAAAATATAGGGTTACCACACTAAAGGTAAGTGTCCCAACCCAAGCGCTCATGGTGTCACCCACCCTAACTCTATAGTGGGAGAACCAATCAGCCCAACCCTTAGCCAACCAATGTAGAACTTAAACTTACCCCTTTCTTAATCAAACACCATTTATTAAACATTAAACATTTCAAGAAAAATAAGTCATCTAATAATCCATTAATACCAAAACAAAATAAGAAGTGCAGAAAGATCTCTATCTATTACATCTTTTGGGACTCGAAAGTCACCATACAAGTACTTCTAAGTACAAAACAAGATCTAAAACATAATCCAAAGTACTAAAACAATAAGAAAGTCATTGTCTAGAAAAAAAGGACATGAACAAGAAGAATATCCAACGGTTGCTCAAACATGGTGCTCATATTTGAATCCAAGCAGAAATCATGAACTAGAGTCGAGGTCACGTCTCAAATGCTGGAAGATGTTTTACACTCAACAAAAAGAAGAGTACATGTAGTATCAGTACAACAACTAGGTACTGGTAGGCATCATCAATAGACTTAACTCAACACTGTACATATAGATAAGTCAAATAAAAGTAAGGAACAATCAATACACAACTCATAATCAATAATAATTAACTGCATATTCATAATCAACTTAAATACCAAAACCAACCATTATCCTCTTCATATCAATCCTTTTTAAGTTGTTCAAATACATCATTTACACATAGGCAAACAACAATAATCAAAGGCAACCACATGTGTAAATACAACAATAAATGCATGTATGCAAAGTGTACACACATACTAGGGTTGGCAGGTACCCTTAGTTATGAGCTGTAGGGGATGAGCTTAGTATATATACCAGTATCGGTATGACACAAGATCCCAATATCTATCCGTGTCAGCATGGAACTTGATCCCAATATCAATCAGTGTCGGTGTGGCACCCAATCCCAATATCAATCTGTATCAATGTGACACCTAAAACCTATACCAATCCATGTCGATGTGACACCCGATCCCATTATCAATTTGTATTGATGTGACACCCAATCCCAATATTAACTAAATAAGTAATCTCAATAGAGTGCTTAATGCATAAAGACAATCAATAATTACAAGCATGCCCAAATGCTTGTCACATTCAATAAACTCAAATGTAAGAACAGAGTCAAATCAAGTCTTTAACTATATTTAAACTATAATCTGCCTTGTATTCTCATTCAAAAGCACTACTTGACCAAAGCCTTGCCTTTTCTTTCAGTTTCTGTTCAATCTTAGTCTATAATCAACAAATAAGCACAATTCAATACAACATTCCCCACTTCTAGGCATTATAAATCCAAACCCCTCAATTTCAACCTATGAACGTAACTTCGTTCATCATTCTAGGATTTTCTCTCCTTTAGTCTCTTTGAATTCTCTGTATTTCATGATTACAATGAAGAATTCTACACTAGAAAGTGATTTCTAACACCTTAGAGTCAATAATCATGGAATTTACATCATCCCCAACCAATTCCCATCAGTTCATAAACCTAGGGCTAAACACAAATTTTCAACCATGACTATGATCCTTAAAATTCTAAGAATATAAGGGAGTAATTACAAGTTTGAATGATAAAGAAACCTTTCCTCAAGGATGGAAAACCCCTAAATATGGTGAAAATTATCCTTTCTTAACACTTACACAAAAACTGAAATAATAGGAATGAAAAATACTTTTCTGATTTAACTGTGAAATACTGTGAGTTCATCACTGCTACGATAGATTCATTTTTATAGCGACAGATCTGTTGTTGTAGCAATACTCAGGCAAAATCAACCATCGTCGTGGCAATGCTTCTGTCGCCGCAGTGACACTGCTGCAGTAATGGACCTGTCATTGCAATGATGCTAAAATAGTAGCTTGAGAATTGTTTCCAGCCTTGTCCATTTCACAACACACTTCTCGAATTTCGATATCACGTACTGACACTTCTATGGTAATCACTATAATCAGAGTTCCACTAACTCATTTTATGCACCAGAATTTTCTACGACTTTCTAAACTCACTATCTAACACTTTATAAACTTAAATCCACCAAATAACACACACAAATTACCAAATTTTCCATAGATCACACCACATTCAAAATCTACCTAAGACTACGTTTGCCCTAAATTTCACAAATTTGGTGTATGGAAAGGCTAAGCTGAGGTTTTACTCTCTAATATACAGTAATAATGTTTTGGGTTGTTCCATTAGATACCAATTAAACACTCGTGAGCAAGAAAATATAACAAATAAGCAAAAAATTACCTAACTAGATAAATAGTTGAGGATAACACTTGTGAGTATCGGCCTCAATCTCCCACTTGGCATCCTTAACAAGATAGTTCCTCCATTGTACTTTAACAAATGGGATCACTTGGGTTCTCAACTTTCACACATCTCCATCTAAAATAGAAATTGTCTCCTCTTCATAAGAGAGTGCTTTATCAATCAATTACAAATCCCAACGGATGATATAATCCCCATCTCCATGATACTACTTAAGCATTGAAACATGGAATACCAGATGAACTTCCGACAAACTAGGAGGTAGGGCCAACCTATAAGCCACTAAACGAACTCCATTAAATATCTCAAATTATCTAATTTACCTTGGAATTAACTTGCCTTTCTTCCCAAACTGCATCACACCATTCATGAGTGACACTTTAAGCAAAACTTTCTCACCCTTCTTGAAATAAACATCTCTTACCTTGTTGTCTGCATACTCTTTTTGTCTATTCTGAGCTGCCACGAACTTCTCTTGGATAAATCTAACCTTCCCTATTGACTCCTTCACCATATACATGCTCTAAGGTCTCAGTATCAAATCACCTAATTGGTGATCTACACCGTATCCCAAACAAGGCTTCAAAAGGAGCCATGTCAATGATTGAGTGGTAGTTGTTATTATATGCAAATTTCACAAAAGGGTAAGAACTGGTCCCACTGACCACTAAAATGCATCACACATTCCTGGAGCATGTCCTCTAGCACTTGAATCATCTGTTCTGACTGCATATCAGTCTACGGATGAAAAGTTGTACTTAGGTCCAACCTAGTACCCAACTCTTCTTGAAACTTCTCCAAAAAATAGAGGTAAACTGCATACCTCTATATGACACTCTTTAGATAGGCACCCCTTGAAATCTAACAATCCTTCAGATAAATCTTAGCCAACTTGGCTACATTATAATCCTCTCGCACTGAAATAAAATGTGCAGACTTGGTCAATCAATCAAAAATTACCCAAATAGAGTCACATTACCTTAGGGTCTTAGGAAGACCAACAATAACAAAATCCATAGTTATTCTTTCAAGCTTCAATTCTGGAATGGGCATCCTCTAAAAAGTGCCACCAAGTTTCCAATGCTCATATTTAACCTATTTACATTTTTGACACTTAGTCACAAAATCAACAATATCTCATTTCATCCGGCGCCACCAATAGTGTTGCCTTAAGTCTTTATACCTTTTGATTGCACTCGAATGTATAGAGTACTTTGAATTGTGAGCCACTGAAAGGATAGTAGAACTCAAGTTGCCTATACGAGGCATACATACACGCCACTGGATTCTCAACACACCTTCCTCATCAAGAATGGCCTCCTTGGCCTCTCTATGTAACATTTTTCTCATGAATTTTGTTCAATTTTTCATCCTCAAATTTTATTTCTTTAATCTGATAAAGGAAGGTAGATTTAGCCTCCACATTGGCTAAAAATCCTCCTTTGTTAGTCTCTTGCAAACTCATAAAGTTGTTAGCTAAAGTTTGTACCTCCTCAGCCAATGGACGTCTCAACATCTCAAACCATGTAACACTCTCCATGCTTACAGGCTTTCGACTCAATGCATCTGCCACCATATTAGCCTTACTCGGATGATAAAAAATTAAACTATCACAATCTTTGAGCAACTCCATCTAACTTTGCTGCCTCAAATTCAAGTTTCGTTGAGTAAAGAGATGTTGTAAACTGTCGTGAACACCTCACACTTCACCCCATAAAGGTAATGTCTTCAAATCTTGAAAGCAAACACCACCACCACCAACTCTAGATCGTGGATGGGTTAGTTCTTCTCATATGGTTTCAGCTGCCTTGAAGCATAAGCAATTACGTTCTTATCCTGCCTCAAAACAAAACCCAAACCAGACCTTGAAATATCATAATACATAGTGAAATTTTTACCTTCTATTGGCAAGGTGAGAATGGGAACTGAAGTTAGAAAAGTCTGGAGCTTTTGAAAGCACTCCTCACATTCATCATTCCATACAAAAGGTACCTCCTTCACAATCAGATTGGATGCAAACCCTTTCATAAACTAGCAATAATAGTTGGCCAACCCCACAAAACTATGAACCTTTCCCACATTGGTCGGTCTAGACCAATTCTTAACAACTTCAATATTTTGTGGGTCTACCATAACACCTTCCTTAGACACCATATGCCCTGAGAAATGCACTAAAGACAACCAAAATTCACACTTTGAATACTTAGCATAAAGTTACTTTTCCTTAAGCAACTCCAGCACTATACGCAAGTGTTCATGCTCCTCCTTATCTTAGAGTAAACAAATATATTATAAATAAAAACAATAACAAATGAATCCAAATAAGGTTTGAATGCTCCATTCATCAAACTCATAAAAGTGATTGGGGCATTGGTCAGGCCACAAGACATAACAAAGAACTCGTAATAGCCATAATGAGTCCAAAAGACAGTCTTTAGGATGCCTTCTTCCCGAATCTTAAGTTGATGATAAACCAATCTTAAATCAATATTAGATAACACTGCAACACCCTACAACTGGTCGAATAAGTCATCTATCTAAGGCAAATGATACTTATTACATGTGGTCACTTTATTTAATTATTGGTAGTATATGCACATCCGCATACTACCATCTTTCTTCTTAACAAAAAGCACAGGAGCACCCCAAGGAGAAGTACTAGGTTGAATAAAACCATTCCCCAACAACTCCTAAAAATGAGATTTTAGTTCTCTTAACTCTAGCGATGACATCGTATAAAGAGGATGGATATAGGGCGAGTACCCGACTCTAAGTCTATACAAAAGTCAAATTTACGGTTAAGTGGCATCCCAGGAAGATCATCAGGAAACACCTCTATGAATTCACACACTACTAAAATTGAAGCAATAGGAGGGACTGCTGAACTATCATCCTGAAGATGATCTAAGAACGCCTGACACGCCTTTTTAACTAGCTTTTAGGCAGGAATAGCAAAAACAATTCTCAAAAGGGCAAGCTTATAAGTACCTTCCACTCTAACCTCTTAATCCTGAGCATAGCTACAGTGACAGTATTAGCATAAAAATCAAAAATAGCACGATAGGGAGACAACATGTCATCTATAAAATAATATCAAACTATTTCATATCTAAAATCACTACGAATGCCAAAGTCTTATACCCCATAAACACTATAGGACAAGCCTGATAAACCTGATCAAGATACATAGAAAACCAAACTGAAGTAGACACATACATGGATGCATCAAGTATTTCACAATCTAAATCCCAGCCCAAAGTAAATTTCATAAACACATAAGAGAAAGTAGATCCCAGATCAAATAACACAAAAGACATATGATCACAAACAAGAATGGTACATGTGATCATAACACCAGAAGATTCAGCTTCAGCATGACCCAAAACTACATACAGATGAGCCTTATCACCAACCTGACCACCACTTCTACCAGTCTGCGTGCCTTTCTGACCAACCTGTCCTCCACTATGGCGGGATGGGTAGCCACCCCTATCGGTAATATAACCACCATACCCACTATATGGACGCCTTCTTCCATGTCCTCCATCGCCACAACCAGTCGGAACTAAAGCATTAGAAACTAGTTACTGAGTCAACTGACCTGCTGATAAAAAGTTAGGACAAAACCTCTAAATTTGTCCTACTCCTCCACACTCGTGGAATCTACGGTCTAAAGTGGGTCGCTGTACTGAAGATGTTGCATGTGTATAACTATTTTTCCAGGAAGGCTGATAACTAACCCTTGACGAGCCACCAATTGACACGAGCATAGTTAAATAAAATGAACGAGTAGAGTAACTCTGAGAACCACAACCCCTCGAATGGGAACCACTGCAACAACCTAATTTTTGGGCCCTCTTCTTCCCTACTTTAACCTCACCTTATTTTTTCACCCCTTCCATTTTTTTCACATACTCCACCATATTTTGAAAAGTCCTTCTGGAAGAAACCACTTGCAGTGCAGCCACTTAAAGATCCATGTTCAAATCCTACACAAAATATGCAATTCTTTCCTGTTCTATAGTGATCAACTACAATGCATAATGGGACAAAGTATGAAATTTGACATCATAGGCCACCACAGACATATCACCCTGCTCAAGCCTCAGAAACTCATCCTTCTTCCTATTCTAAAAGGTACAAGGAACGTACTTCTCAAGAAACATATTCTGAAATTAAGAATAAGTAAATAGAGATAAAATAAACCTACACTCAACAAGGACATTCACCATTACTTGGCCTTTCCCTACAGATGAAAAGTCACAAAATCTACACCATATCTCTCTATAATGCCCATATTATATAGACGCTCATGACAGTCAATCAAAAACTCATATGCATCATCTGACTCTGCATCTTGAAAAATTGGAGGTTTCATTTTCATGAACTTATAAAGCAAACCATGCTCATCATCAGTCATAGTTGTACCCAAAACCCATCGAAGAAAAACTCCCATCTCAGAACCCTCATCTATTCAAGGTGCTATAGTAGAGCGACATATTGTAAGACTGAAGGCTGAAAGGCCAAAACTACAGGAGAAACATAAGTGTCAGCTAAACCACTTAAACCCCCCAAAACCTACTGAATCAATTCAGAGGACATTGGCGCCTGAGCTACACCACCTTGCACATGCACCACATTCTTTAGAACTGGAACCTCCTCCTCCTCAACTACCACCTCATCCTCTTAAACTATGTATGGAGCAGCCTGCTATAGGCAAAGGGATAGTGATCTCTGCCTAGCTATTTTTCTAGCTGCCTGGGCTCCACCCCTTATAGGTGCCGCCCCTCATCGTCCCTTTCTTTCCCTATCACTCACTCAAGATCTGCCATAAATCATAGCACCAATGGAAGGTTCTGGTGCTACTGATATGACTGTTACTACTGATCTAGATGAACGAGTGTTCACAATCTACAAAACAAGAATGAAGGAGGTCAGATACTAGTTTTGATCACCAGATACCAATTAGAATCAAGTGTTAGCACAAAGGAAAGAAAAAAATGAATGTTCTTCCTAAAGACCTGTAGCCTCTGGAAGAAAAGTACAGATGTCTCCATACCATTCCATAAGACTGTAGTAGACCCATTATTATATGATGAGATTGATGAACCCAGTGCTATGATACCATCTTCATCACGACCCAAGTAATTGTGAGTGGGACCCGCTCTAACTCTACATTGGGAGAACCAATCAACCCAACCTTTAGCCAACCAATATAGAACTTACACTTACCTTTTTCTTAATCAAACACCATTTATTAAACTTAAAACATTTCAAGAAAAATAATTCATCTAATAATCCATTAATACCGAAATAAAATAAGAAATGCTGAAAGATCTCTATCTATTACATCCCTCTGGACCCGAAAGTCACTGTATAAGAACTTCTATGTACAAACAAGATCTAATACATAATCCAAAGTACTAAACTAATAGGAAAGTCATTATCAAAAAACAAAGGACATGAATTAGAAGAAGATCAATAGTTGCCTAAACATGGTGCTCACCCTTGCATAGAAGCTAAAATCATGAACTAGAGTCGAGGTCTCATCTCAAATGCTTGAACACACTCTACACTCAATAAACACAAGAGTACATGTAGTATCAATACAAAAACTAAGAACTGGTAGGCATCATTGACCGGCTTAAGTCAACACTATACAAATATATAAGTTAAATGAAAGTAAGAAGTGATCAATACATACCTCATAATCAACTAACAATTAAATTCATACTAATAAACACCTCAACTCACAAAACCAACAACTATCCTCTTCATATCATTCCTTTTCAAGTTGTTCAAAAACATTACTTACACTTAGGCAATTTAGTCAACAATAATCAAAGACAACCATATGAGCAAATGTACTAATGAATGCATGCATGCAAAGTGTACACACATACTAGGGTCTGCAAGGACCCTTTGTTATGACCTGTAGAGGACGATCTCAGTCCATGTACCAGTGTCTGTGTGACACCTAATCCTAATATTAATCCATTTTAGCGTAACACCCGATCCAAAAATCAATCTATGTCGGCATGACACCCAACCCAATATCAATCTATGTCGATGTGACACCTAATCCCAGTATCAATTCGTGTCGGTGTAAAACTCAATCCCAATATAAACTCAATAAGTTATCTCAACACAATTATCAATGCATAATGACAATTAATAATTACAAACATGCCCAAAAGCTAGTCATAATCATTCAACTCAAATATAAGCACAGAGTCAAATCAAGTCGTTAACTATATTTAAACCATAACCTACCTCGTATCCTCAACCAAAAGCACTACTAGGCCAAAGCCTTGCCTTTTCTTTCAATTTTTCTTTATTCTTATTCTATAAACAACAAATAAGCACAATTCAATATGACATTCCCCACTTTGAGGCATTATAAACCCAAACCCATCAATTTCAACTCAAGAACTTAACCTAGTTCATCATTCAAGAATTTTTTACCCTTTAATATCTTTGAATTCTCTGTATTTCATAATTACAAAAAAGAATTCTATGCTAGAAAGTGATTTCTAACACCTTAGATTCAATAATCATGGAATATACATCACCCCCGACCAATTCCCATGAGTTCATAAACCTAGGGCTTAACCCCAATTTTAACTGTAATTATGATCCTTATAATTCTAAGAATCTAAGGGAGTAATTACAAGTTTGAATAATAAAGGAATCTTATCTCAAAGATGGAAACCCCCAAATATGGTAAAAATTTCCATCTCTCAATCCCTTAGATAAAAACTAAAATAATGGGAATAAAAAATGCTACTTTTCTATTTTAACAGTGAAAAAATTGTGAGTTCAGCACTACAGCGACGAATCTATCACTACGACGACACTCAGGCAAAATAGACCATCACCGTGGTGACACTTTTATTGTTGTGGCGACACCACTGCAACGATGGACCTATTGATGCAGCTATGCTAAAATAGTAGCTCAGGAATTGCTCCCAGCCCTATCCATTTTACAATATACGTCTCAAATTTTGATATCACGTACTGACCTTTTTACTGTAATCATAATTATCGGAGTTCTACTAACCCTTTTTATGCATTGAAAGTTTCTACGACTTTGTAAACTTATCGTCTAACATTTTATCAACTCAAATCCACTAATCAACATACCAATAAGTACTAGATTTTCCTAGATCACACCATATTCAAAATCTATCTAAGACTAGGCTAGCCCTAAATTTCACAATTTTGGTCTATGGAAAGGCTAAGTTGTGGTTTTACTCTCTAATTCACCGTAACAATGTTTACGGTCATTACAATAAGCCTTACATACCATGAATATTCAAAAACCAGAAAGAGAGTCTGTGTTGTCCAATCTTAGGACATAGGGCAAAGTTCACTTGAAGAATTCTTAGATTTTATGGTCAAGAATCTTGATAGAAATCCCAAATTTGGGGTGAATTCATGAAATTAACTTTAAGAATGATGCAAATGACTTACCTAGCATTATGTGGGTGTGTTAAATTTTTGGGAACTAATGCGATTGATCTAGAAGTGGAAAACTAAGAAAAGAAATAACCTACTCATGCTTTAGATATATAAAATTTCCTGACGTACTAACCATTTCACGGATCATGAACTAGGTTCATGAATCGTGAACCTATCCATTGAATTATGATTGAGATTTCCATATCTCTAGATCATTTTTATGGTTTAGGTCACTGTCCATGGATCAGGTTCATAGACTATGAATTTGGTTGTGGAAATCTAGTAACTTGGAATTCTTTTGGCTGGACTTAACGACTTATTTCATAGACTGTGCACTAGTTGTATGGTCTATTCAAGAAACTATGAATTCCTTGGGTTCGGTAAAAGCTACGATACATTCTGAACAAAAGTTAGTATTTTCTATTTGTTCAGAAAATAGAAAATATTAGTTCAAAAGTTAGAAAATAGAAAATATTAGTTCAGTTCATACATTTCATTCTCTAATAATGGTCAAGGTTAGAATGAAATGTATGAACTGAACTAATATTTTCTATTTGAAACTATATTTATTAACATGACTAAATTGTACTAACATCAAGGTTTACAACCAACTAATGAAGAACAAATAGGCATGCATATAAATACAAGAGTTATAACATGAAAGACATGAAACATAAGTGTTAGTTTCTATCACAATAGTAAGACTATTACCTTAGACAATTTTATATTAAGGAGTGAAAAGATAAAGATATCTAGCTTTCATATCTTCTTCAGCTTCCCATGTTGCCTCTTCAACCAACTGATTTCTCCGTAATACCTTAGCTAAAGCTACTTCCTAAGTTCTCAACTTGCGAACCTGATGATCCAGAATCTCAATTAGAACCTCTTCATAAAATAGTCTATCTTTCACCCCAACACTTTTCATAGAAACAATGAGTGAGGGGTCATGTGAACAAGAGAATCTAATGCAAGTGAAAATTGTGAAATTTTTTTTATACATGACTATTTGAACATAAGAAACTGTTAATGAAGATAGATAAGAAAATTGGTAAATATTTGGAGGTTGGATCTCACCAAGAATCTGAACTAGATGGGCCACCAATGGATTCAATTGGTGCTGGTGACTTTTACTGGGATTTGTATAAAAAAAAATGTAAATAACATATGGTGCGTATAAACCACTAGTACTCAATAGGAATCAGAGGCATACCGATCTTAGGTAGATATTATATCAAATAAACAATTCTATAAAAGTTAACCCAGCATAAAAAAAAGTCTCAGCAGTTCAATAAGCACAGTGAAAGTGAATCACAATTAGATGTATTTGTGATAAAAGTATAGTGCAATGCAATTTTATGCGATAAAATGCAATGACCAATGTCAATGATATACACCTAATACGTAGTGGCATGTTGGGAGGTGGGAACTTGTAACACCCCGTACATTTCCGAACTTATTTGACTACCTTAACATTTATGGAATTATTTAAACTTGAGATAGTTGGTGAATTACCCACTAAATTTATTGGGCTGAATTAATATTATGTTTATGGACTTAATTGAGGCCCAAAATTAAGCAAAAAGACATGGGCCCAAAAAGGGAGATGATCCATTAAAAATGGACCAAGTCTACACATTATTATACTTGGACTTTTTGACCAAAAATTTGGCTAAGGATAGACTTGAGAGAGGCGGTTAAGAGGGAGTATTTAAGGCTGAAATTCAGCTCATTTTCAACACAGTACACTTGCAAAAAATCAGATTTTCAAAGAAATATTTTTTCCTCTCTCAAACCCTAGCCACCCTAATTTTCTCTAAGGATTTTTGGACAAATCTTCAACTTGAAAGCCTTGGTAAGTGTTTAACCTTATATATTAATATATTATATGCATAATATGTTGTTTATATCATGTTGGTTATGTTTAAAAAGTGTTGAGCAGTCCAATTATTGTGAAATGGTACACTTTTGCTAAATCGGTAAAGGATTTGCCCTTTATGTGGTTTAAACTTGAAACGGGACTTAAGGAATTGAATTAGATGGATGAAATTTAAGTATATTTAAGTGTGGTTCTGTACCTAATTCCTTACTCCTTGTGTATGACTTGTGGAAATGTTTATACGTTATTGTACATGGAACATTTGGCATAGTGAAAGGAAAATATTTTCTTGTTATGTTAAAGTGAATTCTGAAATTGTGTGGACTGTTTTTGGTATATTGTTTTGGAAGGTATTTATGTGATTTTATGGAACAAATATGTGGAGTTGCATTGAGGTAAAAATGTGAAGTATGCACTTGGTGAGAAATTTTGTCGGTTTGTGACTTTTATGTTGGTTTGTGGAGTGTTTTGGTGGTGGTGTCTTGGTGAAATTAAGTTATGGTACAGGAGGGTGGAATGAAGTTATATGGCAGTAGAAAGGAAGGTGGAATGATATACCATGTTTTTGGGATGTTAAACAGTTTTTACTTCCCATCAAGTAGCTAATTATCGCCTTGTGATCTTGTAATGTAATTGGTTTTTAATGTGAGCTCCATTATGTATTCATAATGTAGAGTAATGCTTTAAGAAAGAGCTGAATTGTTGTAGTCACTTGTTGGAAATATAAGGTATGTAAGGTTACTCTTTTCCGTATCCTTTGGCGGCACCTATTGTTCACATCGTTACGAAACTTGTTTCCACTCCGAAATGTTTTAAAGTATCTCATTTCAAGTTTGTTATCAATTGTTATTCACGTGTCTATTATTTGTTGACTATTGTTCCAAATCTCCAATAATGTTATGACCACCAATGTAACAATCTCACAAAAATTAAAGAAATGAAGTAATGCATATTTAGTTGAGTACGGGTGGTAGCTCTGGGGTGAAAGCCTAGCTCGAGCAAATACCGATTGATTATTGGATACATGGGGTAGCTATGGGGGTGAAAACCTATCTCAAGCCGAACCTGATTTATTAATTTATGGGTCATAGCTCTGGGGGCATAAGCCTAGCTCGAGCCGATCCCAATGTTACTTACCACTGATCAGTTGGTCCCGGGCATTGTATAATGTATATTGATATAAAGGTAAAAGGAAAGAAATGAATGTAATGTAGATGGTTCCACATATACAGTACGGTGGTATATCAGTATTATCTATTCACTTGTATTTGATTCCATTTGAGTTCCTATATTTCATACAGTTACTTATAGCCTTACATACTCAGTACATTCTTTCGTACTGGAGTCCCTTGGGGGACCTACCTTACCTGTTGTAGGTACAAGAGCTAGTAGACCTTAACAGTAGGTTTTGGGTCATCTGTAGTCTATTGGTGAGCTCCAAGTTAATTCGTGGCTTTTCGAGTCATTTATATATATTTTTGGTACTATATGGTAGTTGTATAAAGCGGGTACTTGTCCCGACCTTATTCATGACTATACATCTTTTAAAGGCTTTGTAGACCTTGTAAAGTCAAACTTAGAAGTGTCTTACCTTTTAGATGTTGTGGCCCCAACGGCCAAGTCTCGTATCTATTTTGTACGTCTTTACATGACTTCCGTCATTGATATATTATATCTACATGTGGCAGAATTTTTGTTCACTTAATGGCATGCATATGAATGTACATGATCATAGGTTGGTTCTCTTGGGCCTTACGGCTACGGGTGCCTGTCCGCCCCAATAGGATTTGAGGAGTGACAAAAGTGGTATCAGAGCGAGTCGTCCTAGGGTGTCTACAAAGCTGTGTCTGAGTAGAGTCTTGCTTATGGATGTGTTGTGCACCACATCTATACTTAGGAGGCTATGGGACATTTAGGAGTTGTTTCTTTTCTTCATTTCCTAGATCGTGCAATAGAGCCAAAGTTGTAGGTGGAGTCATATTTAACCACTGAATTTGTTTTATGTTTTTGTTTCCTCAGTATAGCAAAATGTCGTTTACAAGGAGAAACAAGGGTAAAAGTAAGAAGCTTGACAGGATTACCGGAGAAGGAACCAGTAAATCACCACCTAAACAAGCTAATCAAGGTGAGGCTGAAGACGAGTCTGCATCGCGGGCTTCTTCTACTCTTCCACCTCCCAGAGAGCCAGGAAGGAGAGGAGTACCCCCAGAACCACCTGTTAATTCTACTGAGAAGGATTTAAGGAATGCGGTGTAAATGTTGACTCGTATAGGGCAGCTAGTCGACGGACATAGGATTTTCTTAAATTAGACCCTCCCACATTCACCGGGTCAGATCTTAAGGAAGACCCACAAGACTTCATGGACCAAATTCAAAGGTTTTTAGATGTTATGCATGTATCTGGTATAGAAACAGTTGAGCTTGCAGTATATAGATTAAAAGGAGAGGCTATATTATGATACGAAGATTGGAAACGATCTAGGGGTATCGGTGCACTTCCAGCTAGTTGGGAAGAATTCAAAGTGACATTCCTTGATCATTACCTTCCATATGAGATCTGAGAGGCTCATGCAGACCAGTTCTTAAATCTTCATCAAGTTAATATGAGCGTCAGAGAGTATAATGTTCGATTTAACTCTTTGGCCAGGTACGCTCCTAATGTAGTAGATACTATGGACGATAGAGTTCATCGGTATGTGGATAGATTGGATCCATATTTGGTTAGGGATTGTACTATTGCTGCTTTGAATAGAGACATGGATATAGACAGGATACAAGCTTTTGCACAGAAGATGGAGGATCAGAGGCAAAGGAGAAGAACACAAGAATTTGAAAAAGGACCGTCAAAGAGGGCTAAACCTATGGGACAGTTCATGGCGTCCCAAGGAGAATTTAGGCCTCAGGTTTTTAATAGACCAACTAGACCATCATTTTCTTATTCTACAGTAGGTACTCCATCCCAATTTCGAGGGTTTAGAAGAAGTCAAGTTGGGCAAAGTAGTGGGATTCAACGTTCACAGACAGCAGGGTATCAAGAACAAGGAAGAATGATCCAATCGAGGTTTTCTCATCAGCCATGTCAGCATTGTGGAAAGCTTCATTTAGGTGCATGTCGGCTTGGGACAAATGTTTGTTTCTGGTGTGGCATGTCGAGGCACATAATGAGAGAGTGCCCACGAAGGGGCACGGGTAGTATGGTGCGACCTACTGGATCAGCCGTTGCATCATCCTCATCGGGTGTACAGCCTACTGGGCATGGTACAGGTGTTCAGGAGCAGCTAATTCTAGTGGAGTCCAGAACCATATCTATGCTTTAGCGAACTGGCAGAATTTAGAGGCTTCTCCTGATGTGGTTACAGGTACATTATCCATCTTTTCACATAATGTATATGCATTGATTGATCTGGTCTCTACCCTATCATATGTCACTCCATTGATTGATGAAAAATTCGAAAGAACACCGAAATTACTAGTTAAGCCATTTGAAGTATCTACACCCGTTGGTGAGTCTATTATAGCTAAGAGAGTCTATCATAATTGTATAGTAACTGTTTGTGATCATGATACGTTGGATGATCTTATTGAGATGGAAATGGTAGATTTTGATGTTATAATAGGTATGGATTGGTTGGATTCTTGTTATGCCACGGTAGATTGTCGAGCCAAGAGGGTACATTTCCAATTTCCACAAAAGACCGTCCTTGAATGGAGGGGTAATGTTGGAGCACCAAGAGGTAAATTTATTTTTTATCTTAAGGCAAAGAAAATGATATCCAAGGGGTACATATGCCATCTAGTAAGAGTGCAAGATACCGATGTGAAGCCACCAACTCTTCAATCGGTCCCGGTGGTAAATGAATTCCTTGATGTATTTCCTGAAGATCTTCCAGGTTTGCCTCTAGAACGGGAAGTAGAGTTTAGTATTGATGTGATTCCAGATACTCAGCCTATCTCTATTCCTCCGTATAGAATGGCCTCGGCAGAGTTACGTGAATTGAAGGAGTAATAAAAAGACTTGCTGGACAAGGGATTCATAAGGCCTAGTATGTCCCCTTGGGGTGCACCAGTGTTATTTGTATGAAAGAAAGATGGCACGTTGAGAATGTGTATTCATTATCGGTAACTGAATAAGGTAACAGTCAAGAACAAATATCCCCTCCCCAGAATTGACGATTTGTTTGATCAATTACAGGGTGCCAAATGTTTCTCAAATATTGACTTGAGATCGGGTTATCATCAAGTAAGGGTTAGAGAAAAAGATATACCCAAGATAGCTTTCCGAACACGGTATGGTCATTATGAGTTTTCAGTTATGTCGTTTGGGCTAACAAATGCACCAGCTGTTTTTATGGATTTGATGAATAGGGTGTTCAAGATATTCTTAGATGTGTTCGTGACAGTGTTTATAGATGATATTTTGTTTTATTCAAGATCAAAAGAAGACCATGATAATCACTTATGGTAGGTGTTATAGATTCTTCGTGATCTTAAGTTATATGCAAAGTTCTCTAAATGTGAATTTTGGTTAAAATTTGTAGCATTCTTGGGTCATATTGTGTCGGATCAAGAAATAAAGGTCGATACTCAAAAGATAGAAGTTGTGAAGAACTGGCCAAGACCTACAACACCTACAGAGATTCATAGTTTCCTTGGGTTGGCAGGTTATTATAAAAGTTTTGTTGAAGGATTTTCTTCTATTGCTGCACCTTTAACAAAGCTAACACACAATACAACCAAATTTCAGTGGAACGATGCATGTGAAAATAGTTTCCAAAATCTGAAGAGTAAGTTGACTTCTACACCTGTATTGGTACTTCCAGAAGGCACAGAAGGGTATGTGGTATATTGTGATGCTTCAGGAGTTATCTTAGGATGTGTATTGATGCAGCACGATAATGTAATAGCTTATGCCTCAAGACATTTGAGGCCACTTGAGAGAAATTATCTGACACATGATCTTGAGCTAGCAGCCGTGATATTTTCTTTAAAGATATGGCGCCACTACTTGTATGGGGTTCGTGTTGACACATATACTGATCATAAGAGTTTGCAGTATATTTTCAAGCAGAAGGACCTAAATTTGAGGTAGCGGAGGTGGCTGGAACTATTAAAAGATTATGACATTGATATTTTATATCATCCGAGGAAAGCAAATATAGTAGACAGTGCATTAAGCCGCAAAGCAATAGGAAACACTGATGTCCAGCTCACGGAAAAGCAAGGTATAGTCAAGGATCTACATCAACTAGCCAGTTTGGGGGTTTGTCTTCTTGAAACTCCAAATGAAGAAATTATGGTGCAAAATACGACAAAATCTTCATTAGTAGATGAAGTGAAGGAAAAATATTATGCGGATCCTATTTTATTGCAGCTGAAGGAGAATGTACAACAAGGTTTGACAAAGGCATTTGATCTTACGAAAGAGGGAGTGCTTCAATGCCAAAGTAGATTGTGTGTACCTGATATAGATGAGCTAAGAGATGGATTATGACAGAGGCACATCATTTGCGATATTCTATTCATCTGGGAGCCACCAAAATGTATCATGATTTGAAAGAAATGTATTGGTGGGGTAACTTGAAGAAGAACATTGCAGAATTCGTAGCCCAATGTCCAAATTGTCAATAAGTAAAAGTAGAGCATCAGAAGCCTAGAGGTTATATGCAATGTATAAATCTTCCAATCTGGAAGTGGGATATGATCAACATGGATTTCATCACAGGTTTGCCTCATACACTTCAAAAATTTGATTCCATATGGGTAATAGTTGACAGGTTTACCAAGTCAGCACACTTCCTACCATTTAAGACTACTTACACAGCTGAAGCGTATGCGAGATTGTATATTAAAGAGATAGTTTGATTGCATAGAATTTCAGTCTCTATTATATCAGACAGGGGAGCTCAATTTACTGCACACTTTTGGAAGTCTTTTCAGAAGAGTTTGGGAACCCAAGTGAATTTAAGTATGGCTTTTCATCCTCAAATAGTTGGACAAGCATAACGTACTATACAAACACTTGAAGATATGCTCGAGCTTGTAAATTGGACTTTAAAGGTAGTTGGGATGATCATTTATCTCTTATTGAATTTAGCTACAATAATAGCTATCATTCAAGTATCAAAATGTCTCCTTACGAAGCGTTATATGGAAGAAAGTGTAGATTACCAACTGGATGGTTTGAAGCGGGTGAAACTTCCTTATTTGGGCTAGATCTTGTTCATCAAGCTATGGAGGAGGTTAAGGTGATACAACAGCGGCTACAAACAGCCCAAAGTCGGCGCAAGTCATATGTCGATGTTAGAAGAAGGGGGCTAGAATTTTCCATAGGTGATTAGGTATTCTTGAAAGTGTCACCAATGAAAGGGGTAATGAGATTTGTAAATAAAGAAAAGCTAAATCCGCGTTATATAGGGACGTATAAGATTATCCGAAGATTTGGTCAAGTTGCGTATGAATTAGAACTACCCCAAGAACTCTCCACAGTTCATCCAGTGTTTCATGTTTCAATGCATCGAAAATGCATAGGAGATCCATCTCATATTGCTCCCACTGAAGATGTACAAGTTACAGAAGATCTCACCTATGAAGAAGTACCTATTGCTATTCTGGATCGACAAGTTAAGAGGTTAAGAAATAAAGAAGTAGCTTCTGTAAAAGTGCTTTGGAAAAATCAGAAAGTAGAAGAAATCACATGGGAAGTCGAGTAAGTGATGAAGTCTAAGTACCCGCATTTATTTCAAACTGAAGAGAAAGTTCAAGACATGGAATTGGAGAAATAACAAGTAAGTATATATAAGTATTATGTGTATGTGATAATATGAAGAATGAACTTAGACTTGAACTTGTTTAGATTGTATAATGTTACTAACATTTGAGGACGAATGTTCCAAAGGGGGGAAGGATGTAACACCCCGTACATTTTCGAACTTATTTGACTACCTTAACATTTATGGAATTATTTAAACTTGAGATAGTTGGTGAATTACCACTAAATTTATTGGGCTGAATTAATATTATGTTTATGGACTTAATTGAGGCCCAAAATTAAGTAAAAAGACATGGGCCCAAAAAGGGAGATGATCCATTAAAAATGGACCAAGTCTACACATCATTATACTTGGACTTTTTGACCAAAAATTTGGCTAAGGATAGACTTGAGAGAGGCAGTTAAGAGGAAGTATTTAAGGCTGAAATTCAACTCATTTTCAACACAATACACTTGCAAAAAATCAGATTTTCAAAGAAATATTTTTTCCTCTCTCAAACCCTAGCCACCCTAATTTTCTCTAAGGATTTTTGGACAAATCTTCCACTTGAAAGACTTGGTAAGTGTTTACCCTTATATAATAATATATTATATGCATAATAGGTTGTTTATATCATGTTGTTTATGTTTAAAAAGTGTTGAGCAGTCCACTTATTGTGAAACAGTCCACTTTTGCTAAATCGGTAAAGGATTTGCCCTCTATGTGGTTTAAACTTGATAGGGGACTTAAGGTCTTGAAGAAATTAAATTATATGGATGAAATTTAAGTATATTTAAGTGTGGTTATGTACCTAATTTTTTACTCCTATTGTATGACTTGTGGGAATGTTTATACGTAATTGTGCATGGAACGTTTGACGTAGTGAAAGGAAAATACTTTCTTGTTATCTTAAAGTGAATTCTGAAAACGTGTGGACTGTTTTTGGTATATTGTTGTGGAAGGTATTTATGTGAATTGATGGAATAAATTTGTGGATCATTGAGGTAAAAATGTGAAGTATGCACTTGGTGGGAAATCTTGTTGGTTTGTGACGTCTATGTTGGTTTGTGGACTGTTTTGGTGGTGTTGTCTTGGTGAGGCAATAAGTTATGGTATTGGAGGGCGGAATGAAGTTATATTGAAGTATAAAGTAAGGTTGAATGATATACCATGTGTTTGGTATGTTGTTCACATCGTTACGAAACTTGTTTCCACTCCGAAATGTTTTAAAGTATCTCATTTCAAGTTTGTTAGCAATTGTTATTCATGTGTCTCTTATTTTCTGACTATTATTCCAAAGCTCCAATAATGTTATGACCACCGATGTAACAATCTCACAAAAATTAAAGAAATAAAGTAATGCATATCTGGTTGAGTACGGGTGGTAGCTTTGGGGGTGAAAGCCTAGCTGGAGCCGATCCCGATTGATTATTGGATACAGGGGGTAGCTCTGGGGGTGAAAACCTAGCTCAAGCCTAACCTGATTTATTGATTTATGGTTGGTTGCTCTAGGGGCATAAGCCTAGCTCGAGCCGATCCCAATGTTACTTACCACTGATCAGTTGGTCCCAGGTATTGTATGATGTATATTGATATAAAGGTAAAAGGAAAGAAATGAAGTAATGTACATGGTTCCACATATACAGTACGGTGGTATATAAATATTATCTATTCACTTGTATGTGATTCCATTTGAGTTCCTATATTTCATACAGTTACTTATAGCCTTACATACTCAGTACATTCTTTTGTACTGACGTCCCTTGGGAGACCTACCTTACCTGTTGCAGGTACAGGAGCTAGTAGACCTTCACAGTAGGTTTTGGGTCATCTGCAGGATATTGGTGAGCTCTAGGTTAATTCGGGGCTTTCTGAGTCATTTGTATATATTTTTGGTTCTGTGTAGTAGTTGTATAAGGCGGGGACTTGTCCCGACCTTAGTCATGACTATATATCTTTTAGAGGCTTTGTAGACCTTGTAAAGTCAAACGTAGAAGTGTCTTACCTTTTAGACGGTGTGGCCCCAACGGCCAAGTCTCATATATATTTTGTACGTTTAGATGACTTCCGTCGTCGATATATTATATCTACATGTGGCAGAATTTTTGTTTACTTAATGACATGCATATGAATGTACATGATCATAGGTTGGTTCTCTCGGGCCTTATGTCTACGGGTGCCTGTCCTCCCCAATAGGATTTGAAGCGTGACAGAACCATTGGGGACTAGAGAGATCCATATATCCCTCATCCAAAACCTTTTCTTGTCAATGATAACCATCCTCACTTTCGAGAGATATATAACCGCTCAGATTTGAACTAGGGCCAAAATCATTATTTTCTTTTTAAAAAAAGAGTTTTCTTCCACATTCTATACTAACGATCCATAATTATGAATATAAATGTATGAGCATGATAATAAGATGATTGTAAATGCAAAAAATATAGCTTCATGTATTTCTCAATTCACTCACGGACTGTAAGTCTCAATATCAATAAGGTCTCTTAATCATGCCCATAGGCCACACTTCCTCTTTCTTTTCATTACTTCTAATATCATGCCTATCATAATATTTAACTCCTTATATAATAAATAATTCATGAAACAACTCAAACTATACTACACAAGTCAATAATTCTAAGTCTCAAGCTATTCATTGACATAAGCCTCAATTCGAACATTACAAAATTAATTTAGCTCAATAACTACTTCATTCCCCTAATTTTCCCACCCAATAGCATGCTTTATATAATAAGTTCCCACCCAAGATAAGTCAAGAAGAGTAAGGCATAACCTAATTTGATATTGAAACACAAGCCCCCAATGGTCATAAAGTAGTCTTCCTCTTCCAAATAGCCACGAAACTCTCTCAATATATCAAAAACATACTCAAAACATGAATACAAGTCCATTGATATCCATCTTACTATATAACAGTATCGATCAAACTTGTATCAAAAAGTCAACCCTCAAAATTTTGTGATAAAATAGGAAAATTCTTTTGGAATTACTTTATTCATAAGATACAACACTCAATTATGAAATCTCATTAAAAATGAAGCTCAAATTAGACCTCAAATAACCGTTTTACACTCTCTTAAGTTTTGGAGAAAAATTTTGTAAAAATCTATTTCAAATACATGATTAATCAATGAAATTAATGGAGAATTATTGAAAAATTACCAAAATGAAGGTTAGAAACTTACTTCCCTGAAGAATCTTTGAAAATCCTTTGGAAATCACTTTAATCCGAGTTCAAAAACTCACAAAAATAGATGATGAAGCTTAAGTTCAAAATCGGGAATTTAATTGATCCAGCTATAGTTTCTTCTTCACGAACAACCCAGAACCCACCCCAACATCCCTCTTCATGAAGGTTGTGAGGGACAACCTTATCCTTCTATACAAATGTGGCCAATCATTCGCGATCGCAAAGAAGGTTACACCAGCAACAACTGAGAACTACTAAAAGTTATAGATCAAAGCTCAAAATGAACCCTTATAACTCATTTGGGACACCGCAATCAGAAACTAATAGTACAAAACTATTGTAAAACAACTCCAAAACTATTGGAATCAATGAAACACCATTCTAAGAACGTTTGGATCTAACATTAAACAAAGATAACCCAAACTTAATGAAACTCTAAAATTCTAACAAAGTAATCAGAACACCTCGGGAGTCATGGGAACTAAACCAACCCACCATCCATACCTAAAATCACCCTTCAAACCTAGTGAAACCATTAAAACTTGGATCCGACCTTTCCAATATCAAATAATGACTTTAATCAAACTTCTTATATTCCCCTAACAATCCTCATAACAATTTTTAATTTTGGTATGTCAAGAACATTTTACTCTTTTCTATAGTTGTTTTTGTGGTATTTGTAGTCTGTGGGTGTTGGTAGCATGATTTTTGAGATGGCTTATTTGGTATTTTATGATTGTTTTCACTTTAGAAGGTTTTGAAGTGAGTATGGTTGACTTTGGTTGATATTTGGAGATTTTAAGGTCGTACGAGAATCTTGTCAATTCCTTAGCTTCAAAATATCAGGTTTGGTTGAGTAACACCTCGAGTTCAGGTTCCAAGCTATTCAGATGGATTTTGAGTAGTTGATTGAAAAGTTGAAAATTTATGGCAAGGAGTTGACTTCAATCAATATTTGTTGATATAGATATTTTTTTAGTATTTTGATGATTCCATTTGATCTGGAATGCCATTTTTGGTATGGTAGGATATTTTGTTCGTTTCACATGATTTTGGGTGAGTTTTGAGGGTTGATTCTGAGTTTGTTGTTTGGTTATTATTGTTGAGGTTTGATGGTGCATGTGCAACCGCACCTTCGGTGCTTGGCTGCAATAATGAAATTGCACTTAAGGTTGGAGTGTTGGCCTTGCAGAGCTAATGTAATGACCCTTCAGGTAATTTTCTCAATTTCCATGCATTTTCAGCATTTTGAGCCTTCCCATAGCGGCTACACATCATTTATGACTTGTAGGAACTGTCGATTCTATTTTCGGATAGTTCATTTGGGTTTTAGGATCATTTCCTTATTTTAGAGCTTTCACTGTTTAAAATTTGGCCTTGGACCAAAACTCCTAGAAAACACACTCAGATGGAAATTCCAACAGTGCTATCAGCTCTGAAACATCGATTTTAGGCTAGGGAGACCCTTGGTCCGGGTCCAGAGGCTTCCAAACTCATTTTGGGCTATTGGTCAAACGTTGGTCAAATTAGTACATTGGATTTGGGGACCACATTATGTCGAAATGATCTCCGTTGGGAATTCCATTTATTTCGTTGAGTCTAGAATGCCATTTTCGATGGGGTAGCATTATTCGATTGTGTCCGTAGGGTTCCGGATGGTCCCGAAGCACCCAAAAGAAAATTTGGGCATAGCTAGTTTTCTGGTGAATCATCTTACTGGCAACTTTGGCCCCAAGGCGAGGCTGCCTTGGCGACCAAAGGTGTCGCCTTGGAGATGTCATGGTCGGCTGGTGTGTTGGGCCCTTGGGCAATCCTATTGGAGCCTAGGCGGTGGAGGCTGGCAAGGGCAAGGGTCACTTGGGTGATGCGTTTGACGCCTAGGAGATGGCGCCATGGAGACCTAATGGTCGCCTAGGCGACCAAAATCAGCCTTTTTAGGCTCTCTTTCCTTTGACCACAAACCCAGTTTCCTCCATTCCAAGCCTCCAGAAATTCCATTTTAGCTCAAGAACCATATAGGGAACATCTATTTAAGGCCGAGGATATTACGAGGACATCAAGGTATCCTTTATCTCGCTCAAATCCCATAAGTTCTGAGCTTCCTCTCTCCTAATTTCTCCATTTTTGGTTCTTGATTCTCCTTTACGTTGGGCTGATTTGAGTGAGATATTGATCTTGGATTGTGCTCAATTTTTGGGCACAAGTTTCTTGATTCATGAGGGACTTATTGTCGGGTCCAATTTTGGGATTTCATGTGTGGGTCCTGTGGGCCCATTTTAGATCCAATTTTTGACCCAGAGTATTATATAGTGATATGGGTATCGTTTTACTCCTATTAACATGTAGATTATGATTTTAATTATACGAAATCATTTTCAAGATCGTAGGACAAAAATGAGCGATTCATGGATGGTTTAAGATTGCAGTTTGACTTCGAGGTAAGCTTCGGTCTAATTTTCTTTATGCGATTATGTAATGTTTAGATATCATGCTAGTTAAGGATTATAGGATAGGTTTATACCTAGTACTACCATGACTTGACCCATTTATGGGATTTAGACTAGAATTGTGACCCAAACCTTAGCCTAGAATACTCGTTATGGTTGTAGGATCTTATTGTATTGGATTATGGACTTATTTGACCATAGATTGACATGAATGACCCCCCCCCTCTCTTTTAGTATAAGAATTACAATATTACTTAGTGAATTGGATGGTATATCCTCGATTAGATCTTTCTAGTTGCATTGGGCCCTCGTTTACCTTAGTTTCCCAAATTATGGTGTTGTAATATGTTAATTTATATATATTATTGAGTCTGAGGTTGTGGTTATGATACCAGTTGGACACCAGGTTAGTACTTTATCCTTAGAATGGACGTGGTTATAGTTATAGATGCATAGACGATTACGGTTGTGTTGTTTGGATACTGGTGATGGCATGCATACATTTAGGTGCATTTATTCTTATTTAGTGGTATGATTTTGGTTAAAACCTTGTTTTTCTACTATTTTCTGAAAAGGAATTTATTCCCACCTTTCTTAACTTTAAAATTGATTCCTTGAAAATGGAAGTTGTACCACCCCAATTATTAATTGATGACGTCTTGAACTAAAAATATTATTTTGGAAATTAGATTGAGGCTGATTCTGGTCCATTATTCATCCACTCTCTTTTACTACTACTTATTCACTTTGATCGGGGGAGATTCTGACCCTTTCTACATTACTACACTCTTTTAGTCCCGGATTCGATCTCGGGCAATGGATTTACAGATATACACTTAATGAGTTCTAGTTCAAGTCTAGTATTTCTTATTATACTTTATATATCTCTTCGATACTAGACAGAGTAGATTGTTTATGATGGTTATTGGAAGTCCTAGTTCGGGACCAGGCAGTATATATACGAACATCCTGAGTCCCCTATGGGTTTCTCTGTCTGAGCTACGTGCCGAAAGAGGTGAGATTCACAGGTCCTTCCTTGCAAGCCAAAGGGGGTGTATATATACTTGGTACGATTTTGCACTTAGTTATTTGGTATTATTGGTTTACGTTGCATTCATTCATTAATATACATTGCCTATCACCGGTATAATTATTTGGCACCTGTATCTATTAGTCTTATGGAGGGGGGTTGTATAGGTACAGGTTATAATTGTTGTTTACTAAGTGCTTGTTTGTACCTCTTCGGTATTATGGGGGCCTGGTTGGGGTTATTAGTTGCTCGGGCTAGCCGGTTACATTATTATTGCTTGTTATGGTATAATTAGTGGCAGGCTGGTTATGGACTGGTACCTGTGATTGTCGGTACGTTTCTGATCCCTTTTCTCATTATTATGGTAAGACTTATTGTTGTTAGATCACCTTATGATTATGCACATTTTGGTTAGAAACCCTGATTATGCTAGAGTTAGCTCCCTTTTTTATTTATGATCCTGATGATGTAGACTAGTTTGCTTCAGAGTAGCACCTTCATGTTGGTTTATCGGTATAGCGCGGTCGTTTATTTATTCTTTCCTAGTTTGTACTTGTATATCATTTCTTTTTTTCCTACTGCTATTCTATATTGTTTACCTCTTTATTCACTATACTGTCGAATATGGACTAGCTACTTATGGAACCGCACTTTGTCCCTGATTACTGGTAGAATCTGATAGTTTACCTTTACTTTTCCATTAGTATTGTTGTGCTTTGTTGCCTGAGTTGCTTCCTGTAGTTTATATTCCTACTTTACATGTAATTTATACTTGCACTATCTTTGGAGCTCAGTCGGTTGATGCCTACTGAGTTCCACAGGTTTGGTACTCATACTACACTTCTGCAGCCTGCAGATCATAGTACAAGTTCTCACCGTTGACGTATACATCGTGTATAACAGTCATGGATTAGAGATTTAGGGTGAGCTCATGACATCCGGAGTATTCCTGCTCTCCCTCTTATTGTTAGAATGATCTCTATTTTGTATTTCAGAGACGACTTTAAATATATTTTTTTATTTTATATTTCACTTCGTACTTCTGTTGCATTTGAATCTCTTGTTCTATCTTCATCGGGTTTTAGGGATATAATTACTTCCTTCTTATTTTCTTCTCATATTATTAGTCTTGACTTTCGCTTTTCCTATTAGTCTGTTACTAGCTATTTCAAACTATGGGTTGGCTTACCTACTGGTAGGTTATGGTAGTGCATTCATGACTTGAGAAATCAGGTCATGAAAAATTGGTATCAGAGTATAGGTTCACCAGTGTTGTTGGTACAAGAGCTTAATGCCTAGTAGAGTCCTGCAATCGAAGCGGAGATGTCTGTATCCTATCTTTGGGAGGCTATAAGGATTCTTAGGAAATTCTATTCCTTGATTCCTTATATTGTGTCCATACTTCTATGAACCTCTAAAGTGCTTCTTTTGACTCCACTCTTTCCCAGTTGGATGACTCGAGGTTCTCGATAAATGCGGATTGGACTTTTATATGTATTACCAGAATTTTAGCTCAATATCAGACTAGGGAGTTAGAGATTTATATCGAGGATCTTTAGCATCATCCAAAAGGTCTGGGGTTATCCCAGGCTCTGGCAGAGTTTGTGATCGCCTCAATTTTTCAGGTTACATTATTGGGGAATTCGAGCGTTTTCGTGTATAATTCACAGTCAGTGGTGGTCCCCAGTACATCGAGTGGTTCTCAGGACAAAGTTGGGTTTATTGGTGTTCAGCAGGGCTCGTTATCAGTTTTATAGTATAAGATTGGGTTTCTGTAGTGGGCCAGACATACTCCTATATTATTCCCTATAAAGCATGAGATGGTGCGGAGATTTGTCAGAGGATTCACTTTACCACTCCACTTGGCATTGGAGTATTTGATAGCGGCTAGATCTATTTTTCTTCAGGTTGTTGATCATGTAAGAACTATAGAGAAGGTATGTATTAAGACATATGGAGGTGGAGGTAAGAGGCAATGTCAGCAGTACAGTGTTAGTGGTATTCCACCTAGAGGTAGGGATCCTCCCAGCAGAGGTCAATATCACTTGTAACCTATCAGGTCTGTACAAGTAGCACCTCAGAGTATAGGTGGCTCTCATATAGGTCATGGTGGTCATAGTAGATAGAGTTCTGGTCAGGCATTATGGGGTTCTCGGTCTAGGATTTCAGGTCTTGGCAGCCATTCTGGGTCACCAGGTACAGCGTATCAGAGAATTCCAAGGGCATGTTTTGATTCTACTAAGATTGGTCATTAGTCTAGGGAGTGCCCCTAGAGTCAGTTGGTTAGCCAGTTGGTATCTGGTCGTATTTCACGCCAGGTTAGAGCTTTAAGGGTTTGTTACAACTGTAGAGAGATCGACCATTGGTCTAGAGAGTGTCCCCGATATGGGATTATTAAGAATTCAGGGAAGCTAGATCATTTTCTTAATGTTATGGCACCTTCAGCTAGAGATGATGTCCTTAGTATTTTAGTTGATCTTTCAGATGCTCAGTCCGGGTTTGGACGCGTTCAGATTCGTACTTCTTCAGGCATTCCAGGGACTATGACTTTGGATTCCAACGTATAGGTGCGATTTTGATTTACTATCCTTTAGTTTCTATTTGGATTAAGTTGGGGTTTTCATACCCATTGGTGGTCTTATGCCTTGGAATTTCTGTATTGATTGTTGTAAGCCTTTGTGTATATTTATATATATATGATTATCCCCGTAGATATTTTCTTTTAGTAGTGGATTGAGAGGATTGGTGTGGTGATTTCCTTGGGGTGTAGCGTTGGGTTAAATTCCCTTTCCTTTGGCATATTGGCCTTGTTGTGATCTTAGAGTGGTACTGGTTGTTTTTTTTCAATTTTGGTGCCACCTATACTTTATATTGGTGCTACTGTTGTAATGTTATTACTTTGGTTGTTATTAATTCTTACTAAGTAGACGGTTAGACTAGTGTTATCTAGATATATCTCTTTCCTTGCGATTCTTATCTATTTGGCTTGAACGACTACCTTAGTTGGTTGGTTTTCCCAATCTGTTAGTAATGTCTGTTGTTGAGCGAATTGTGAAAGTGAAGGATGGTTTGGCCATCCATGGTTTGGTGGTGATTCTAACTTTGGTGTTCTTTTTCTATAACCCACTTCTATTATTAATAAGTCTGAGGGTTGTTTTCTATTTTGTCTGGTTCACCTCCCGATAGTAGCCTTGACCTTTGTATTTGTGTTGAGTTGGGTAGTTCGTTCTTCCTATAATATGGTTCATGGTTCAGTTTAGTTGAGGTTGGTTTACGTAGTTGAATTCAGAAATTTCTCATCTCGATAATTGCTCGGCCTATTATGACTTCATAGGGTGCTCCTACTTGGTGGTATATGTCTGTGTTTCAGCTATCGTGATCAAGTGGGTGTCTTTTTAGAGTGAGTATTCATTTCCATAGATGGAGTATCAATTTGACCAGATTCAGGATAAGATCGTGTTTTCTAAGTTGCTCGAGATTTGACTACACGTAGAGCTCTTGCAACCTTGATGAGTTCTTGGTTATACCTTGATGTGTTTTGCCTTCAGCGGATGTGGATTTGATTGCTCGTATCATTAGCATATGGCTTACCTCAGCTGTGGTCATGTTCTTCAGCAATGTTTCAGTTACATCCTTTGCGAGAACCGTTAGATACGTGTTTGATCTCTGATAGTAAGATTGGTTTGGGTATTTGATATCCATGAAGACTTGTTGGCTTTAATTTTGGGATTTTGACTCTTTTGATTGATTGACGGCTTGAAGGTTGTGATAGATTTTTGAGTATGAATTCTTACTCGTCAATATGATCGGTTTGGGTAGCGGAGATCAAGTAGTTCAACTTCAGTGTTGAGATTATAGTTTTGGATAGTGATACTTGGTTGCAGCCTCTATCTCAAAATTTGACTCCGTTGAGGCTTCATTGACATGTTGACTAGGCCTATTCCTTGCCTATCTGTTCAGTTTTCTTCAGTTCAAGTAGATTGTATTAGCTAAATGCTAGGGGGATGGTCCGTCGGCACGTGATATTGGTTTCTACTTCTTTTGACCTTAGTTTCTCAGTTGTCATCAGAAATTTTGAATTCTAATCAGCGGGGGAGGTGTACTCGAGTTGGGCTTAGCATAGTTTCACCCACAGTTGGTGGGGCATTCGGGAGTGCATCATTTAGTTTTGGTAGTTGTGCTTCAGACTCCTGACTATTAGTTTTGAGGGTCAACTAGACTAGTTAATAGCTTGGCAGAGATAGCAAACATTGGTCATCACCGTTTGGTTTTTCAGGTATACCTTATTGGGCTTTGTTCCTATGCTAGCCCATATGGATTTTTAGTGGGTCATCTTCAGTATTTTGAAATCAATGTGATGTGATTGTGTAAACAGGACTCGGATAATGTAGGAGAGATTATGTGTAGTTCGGAGTGGATATCTGGTTGGGAAGATAAGAGAATGCTAGATTGGAGTTGGAGTTGGTTAAATGGTTCATACTTTGGATTGTCCTTAGCTTGGTTGAGTTTTTTCTTGATTGTGCTTATTTTGGTGTTATATCAGCATGTTGTGGTTTATTGCATGGTTCAGTCATACTCAGTTCAGTTGGGAGCCAGTTGATTGTTGAGGTTGAGTTTGTGGCTATTTGAAGGGTGAAGTAAACACTACCAGAAATTCACGTTTTTCCGACTGCAAATTCCAACTACAAAAAATCAGTCGCTAATTTTCGACTACTTCAGTTGGAAAATTTAATTTAATTTTTTTTTTTATAAAATATTTCTTTGGCAACAATAGTCATAATATTTGGCGGTAAATTTCAAGAAATATATATACCGACTATTGTAGTCGGGCAAATCATATGAAAATTGTCAACGTTATTTTGATCAAACGTTTCGACTATTTTGGTCAGAATATTTTAAGAAGATTAATTTATAATACAATTATAATTCGATATTTGTAGTCGAAAATTTTATAAATAATTAATTAAATATATTATTAAATATACACCGACTTCTGCAGTCGAAAATATTAAATAATTAATTAAATATATGACTAGGGTATTTCATTTATATTTTCACAATACCTCTCTCTCACACTCTAAACTAGGGTAATTCTAACCTCCATTTTCTCTTTCTCATTTTTTTTCTTATTTTTTGTCCGTAAATCTCACTGTCCATAAATCTACAGATACGGCGATGGTGACCTGGTGGAGTCTTAGTGGTGACGGCGACGATGACTTGGTGGAGCTATTGGTGGTGACGACAATGGTGACCTAGGGTTGTGATTTCACAGGTATTGTTGTTGTATTTGACCTAGGATTGTGATTTCATAGGTATTGTCCATAAATCTTTATTCGTTTCTCTGTTCTTTGTGATTTCACTAGTTGTTTCAGTGTTGTGTGATACTTTGTGGGTTCTTTTGCTTCAATTTTTAACTCATTTTGTGTTTTATATGATGGGTTTGCTTAAAATAGCTAAATTTGACCTAGGGTTGCCTTTTTAGCCATTTATGTTTGATAATCATAGAGTGTGTTGAAGTAGAATAGTTGATGAAACTCAATTCCCATCACTGGTCGATATTTTAAGTGATGTTCAAATTTTTAAACTAAAGATAAGATTATTAATGTGATTTTTGAAGCAAAACTGTATGTCCTTTAACGCCTGATTCTGTCTAAGGTTGTTGGTCTGTATGTGTTAAGGTGGACCCTGCTGGCTAACAGAACTGCCTATTGTTTTCTTGAGATTGGTTTTGTTGGACTGATTTATTACATGCTAAATATTTCTAATGTGTTGATGTTAAGATTTAATTGGTAATGGTAACAAAATTATAGTAGTAAGAGATAGTTTCTAATAAGTTATTGGTGAAGCTTTGTTCCTAATAAGTTATAGGTGAAACTTTTGTTTATGTTTGCCATTAAATGTGAAGATGGAGTTCTCAATAAGTTTGTTCATTGGTGACCATTTGAGCTAGTAGTATTGTTTCTTTTAGTTCTCCATAAGTTATAGGTGTTGACACCCAATTTTGACCCTTCTTTCTTCTGGTTTACTTCCTCGAACTTCTAATATACTAATAAATCAAATAACTTATTTCATCATCATCATCATCATCATCATCATCATCATCATCATCACCATCACCATCACCATCACCATCAACTTCATCATCTTTCTAAGTTATTTACTAAATCATTATTTGTATTATTACACTCATTCAAATTACTTAATTTCGTTGTCCTAGATAATAGTTTTACTTTACTACTATCTTAATAAGTTTACAAGTTAAATTAGCTATGGCATACTTTAATTACTAAGTTTACTAATACATACGCGTTATTTTCAAAGTCAATTTGTAATTAAGACAAGAGATGCTAAAGTAAATTAATCTTGAAAGAAGAATAAGGCCTAAGAACTTTAGCCAATTTCTCCCTTGTTAATAAGCCCAAATAAAGGGCCAATACTTGCCAACATAGCTTGCTGATTATCAAAAATACCCCTACTTCACTCACCTAAAATATCGTAAATATCCCTCATTTAAATCTAGTCAACAAGCGACGAACCCAAAGCTGCTTTACCCATCTCCTTCACATGAATTTGACCAAAAAACTTTCCCCTTTCTCTCACTCTTCCTTTGTCTTTCCATGGTGGCAGATTTGATTTACCATTTTGGTGAAAATAACGGCAACATCAACAAAGTTGACCTTATGGCTTCCATTGTCTTGTCCATCCCATGACACCCTTTGGATGTTTTCGAATTTGAATTTCAAAATCCACAAACCCTAGCCTCTGTCTCCTATAAATACTACAACATATGTGCAGCAATATCAGGATTGAAGACACACAAGAACACCAATATACATGGTCAAAATTGCTCATAGTATTTAGCTATGATCATCCTTCTGCTTTTTCTCTTTATTATTTTTCTTGTGGACTCCTTTGGTTCGAGGTCCGAATTTATTCACAACGAGAGAGTAGATTCGAGGCCAACGATCCCTAGTTCACTGCTTCACAAGAGGTAAAATCCGATCCTTGTCGTTTTCAAATATATAGCTAGATAACCTATAACTTTGTTAGAAAAACATGATTTAGATATTTCTTTTATCTTTAGTCATGATTATGATGTATTATTAGATTTTGGTTACTGATGTTAATATATGTCTCTCTCTGGTTGTTAACATCTGATCGTAATATGTTAGATGAGTCCTTCATGCTTTAATATGTTAGAAATTACTACTCTCTGTTGTGTGGTAGAATAGCATAAACTCATGTTAAAATTCTACAAAAAATGATCCTTTTTAACTTTGTATAACCACCATGACAAATGGAATGTGTTTGATATGATAACAATGAAATATTTCTCCCTACGTACTCTATATTACTATGTCTTTACATATTACATCTATGCAATCTGTTAGGTAAATTTAGTTTGTACAAATCGTACTTTTTACGGTTTATTTTGATGAGAATGTAAACTATTCTAAAAACATTAAATATGATGTTGAAATATATATGTAAACCATGCTTGTAATATCTTGGAAATAAACTAAATTTCAATATGTTTTCATGGATAGTTAATATCATTTTTGTGCCTGTCTATTATTTTCTTTTTGATATTTTGAAGAATCAGATTTTCTCCTCTAACGATATATCTCTTTCTTTTCTCTGTTTTACATGAACATTGGAGTTGAAGAGTCCCACTATAAGACTCAACGTCATTGAGAAACCCGAAATGTGCATCTATATCTCTTTCCGTGCCTCTCGATACATCCGAACAACTTTGAAGGGAAGAACGAGGAGGAAGTGACAGATATTTCCGACCTCCACTGTCTTTCTACTTAGTTTTGTATACCTCTTACGTGTCCTTATCTATTTTGGTTAATCACCTGTTATTTATATGTATAACTTGTGTATAATATTATAAGTTTGAGTATGCTATATAACTTTGTTGGGTAACTTTAGATCATGTCACATGAAAAAGTGGTAGTATAATGTTTTTGGAGCTTGAAATCTTAGCTATAATTTTCTCAACACTTTTTTTTATGTTTAAATAAATTCTTTGAAATTAATTTTCACCAAAAACTCTCTTTACTGTATCTCTCACCTTGATCATTTTTCATCTTTAACTCAAATGGGTCTTGAGGATCTCAATTCAAGGCAATGTTGTTTTCAACAAAGAAAAGTTTTCAAAACCATTTTGGTTTCAGTTTGATTGCGATAAATGATAAATTTTTCATAAAAAAACATTTCTTTAATCCTTAACTGTAAAGTTATCTTTATATATAGATTTTATATTTTTTACATATAGCCCTTTTTATTACCTAAGTTTGGCCGGATAACCGTAAGTTAGTGGATCCTTTAGGGTGCTTGATACCTTTCCTTTAGAATTAATTGAACCCTTACCTTAGAATCTCTATGGTTAGTAGACCTTAAAACAGAGTTAACTTTAGATAATCACTTTAGTTATTTTAGGTGCCCTAATTCACCTTAAAAGTAATTAGGTGACGACTCTTTAAAATCAATTTAGAGATCTTCAATATGTTGTACACTATTTTTTCCTCGGTTAAAATGGGGTATGACAGCTTGACGACTCTGCTGGAGATATTAGGTTCTAGCATGTCAGCTTGACGACTCTGCTGGAGATATTAGGTTCTAACCATAACAGACTTAGGTTAATAATCAAGGCATTTATATTTGTTTGTTTCACATTAATTGCTTGATGCTTTATTTGTCATGTTTATGTGATATAAACTGTTTGTTTGCTATCACTTTATGTAAATCATTTATTTGTTACCACTTTATATAAATTGTTACTCCATTCATATTTCCTCCACTTCTGGAAAACTGACACTTCACACACATTGTACACGCAGATTGTGCATTTTCACTTTCCTAAAATTCTTTCAAATCACCTTGTTTAAGAAAGTCGGCATATATGTGGGGTGAGCGGGAGTTTTACTTCCTTGGAACCACGTGTCTTCTCATATAGAAAAATTCAAGTCCGTGTATTCCTAATTCTTAGTTTACCTAGGATAGAGCTAAATCAACACACTTATTAGGTACAAGCATCATTACAAACCTAGGAGGCTTAATACCCTTGGTGTATTAAGTTCATTAGTCAAACTTATCCAAATGTCCAAAGGGTTCACGACCCAAAAGACACTTTGTCATAATCTGTGTGCATATTTGAGGGATGACTGTGCCTATATATCAACTATTTGCTCTAAATTAATTAAACTTTAGTGGGAAGGTATAATATAACCCTTTATTTTGTAGTGCAGATGACCATCAAGCTTCCAATCTTTGATACAATGGAAGATGCATCTTAGCAATATCAACAATGTGAAGAAAGTCAAGTTATGACGAGGATTTGAACTTAGCTTATTAGGACCATTAATATTGTATTTTATTTAATAGCTATAAGCTATTCGTGTACTTTATTTTTGGTAAATATATCCAAAGTTTAATTGATTAAAGAGCAATGGAATGACATATAATGGCACATTTTGTCCTTCAAATTTTTGTTAGGCCTATCTCCGACACAAAACAGGTCCCCCAAATATTAGGATGCGTTATTATTGTTTGATGTACTTATTCACATGTTATTTTATAATTTATTTGGCCTTACTTGACAACCTTGATTTCAATCGCAGTCTGAATCACAACTAAGGTCTCGAAACAGTCACCGAATATGCTCTGCACTTAACAAAAAGAAGAGCACGTGTAGTATCAATACACAAGAAATAGCGGTGTACTGGTAGAGTCATCAGCTAACCAAAAATGAGAAATATGAACACATAACCATAACGTAGTAAAACCAGACAACCATGAACACCTACCATGTAACCTTACCCCAAGTTCATAACACTTAACTTTATTCAACAACATGGACTACAAGCCAAAACAACTATGACTACCAACAAGACTCCAAGTCAACAACCACGATTCAACAATTACATTAACCATATCCCAATTGCACAAGTAAGAGATAACATAGAGTTATGCCACAACTTACAATTAGCCCGTACCACACAAGGATCCATAAGAACAACAACAAAGGTAATTATCATGCATCCCAACTTACATAAAGAAACCATCTTTAGCAATTAAGCACAGAAACCTGGTTCACTCAAGGAACCAACATAATAATGGCAACACTTAAGCCCAGTTCACTCAAGGAACCAATATAATCAAGCAAACACATAATCCTCGGTTCACCCAAGGAACTGTCACACACATGCATGTTAAGGGTCTTATGGTCGCCCAATAGCCATGACCTACAGGGGACGAGCTCTTGTCCATGTACCATATCCCAGACATTAAGTTTCTGCCAACCTTATACCAATAAATCCCGTGAAGATGTCCAAATGCCAGTACATCCCACAATAATGAAAGATATCACAACAATCACAACAACAATAAATACAGAAAAAACACGTGTAACAACCAACAAGCTTTATATATAAGTTTATTGCATGCGATTAACACTTAGGATATCAAAAAGGTATTTACTTTCCTTAAATATGCCCAATACTAAGGAATAGTTATCACACACAAAACAAGTTGGGTTTCAACTAAATTAAACAATCACCTACCTCAATCCAAGCCTGAAATGCTCTAGCGAACTTGAGCTTTCCATTTTCTTGCAACCTCGTCTTCTTGCAACCTCGTCTTAATTGTTGTCTAAAAATAGGAATATAACACATAATCAACCAAATGACCTACAATATTGAGGATTATAACCTAATCCCAAACCCTAAGGCCAATTTCATGATCATTCCCCTATTCTGGGGCTTTTCTACCATAAATTCACCTTAATCCTAACAATCTCATGGTTACAACAGTGAATTATAGTCATGCAAGAGTAAATTATCAACTTTTAACTAAAACCCAAAGGTTTTACACCCAATTTATCCCCTTGCACTTGAAAATTTAGCTAGGTCAAGTGAAACCCTCCCCAAAACCTGTAAATTAGTGATTCTAAGGTTTAGAAATCGAAAAACTTGTTAATGGGGATGAATAATTTATCTTTATGAAGAATTCTGATGGAAAACAGGTGAAAATCGCCTCAAATAGCTTATGCTCTTTCCAAAACAAGTTTAGAAATAATAAACTGTTTTTGGGGAATTTCTGCATTAAACAATGATTTATCCTGATATAGCAACCCAATCCCGCTATAGCTCCATCACTATCTCAAAAGTCTCCTGCTATAGCGGGATTGGCCGACTTTGACCTCTGCTATAGAAGGAATTTCTCCGCTATAGCGGTAGCCTCAAAGCGATGTTCCATCCGCTATAGCGAGGGTAGCAAGGCAAAAACATGGGATTGCTCCCAGTTTGCCTTTTTTGCAATGCACCCTCAAACTATGACATTTCAGACTAACCCCTTTACGTCAAGTTTGATATTGGGAGTTCTGCTTACCCGAATTCACTTTCAAAAAATCCTAGGAGTTCCTTATCGTGTTAGCCAACATAAAATCATGCTAAACTTTATTACATTTACCCAATCCATTCCCAGATTGACCTAGACCATACCTCACTAGAATTTCATCTAAGACTAGCCTATCCTAAAAAATTTAACTCCCAATTTGGGCAAAAACTTAACCCAAATTTTTTGCTCGTTAGACATACCAGTAATGACGAAAAAGGGTCATTACAATAGATACCAATTTATCCATCATTTGTCCCAGAATGATCAAATAGGGAAAATGACCCAAGTCAAAAAAAGAAAGAGTACATGTATCCTTAAACAAGTGAGAGTACTTGTCCCACCTGTCCTTCTCAATTTTCCAAGTAAATTTCTCAACCAGATGATGCTTCCACTGGACCTTTACCAATAGAGTCTCCTTTTTCCTCAACTTTCGGACATCCCCATCAAGAATGGCAACTGGTTCCTCCTCATAAGTAAGATCCTTATCTAACAAAATTGAATCCCACTTGATAATGTAATCCCCATCCCCATGGTATCTCTTAAGCATGAATACATGGAACACCGGATGGACCCCCGACAAGCTTGGCAGTAATGCCAACCTATACGCTACCCAACCCACATCATTAAGATCCTTAAATGGACCGATATACCGAGGGATAACCTTGCCTTTCTTGCCGAACCTCATGACTCCCTTCATAAAAGACCCTTTTAACAAAACTTGTTCACCAACCTTGAATGATATATCCCTCACCTTACGATCTGGATACTTCTTTTGCCTACTCTGGGTTGTCAACAACTTGGTTTGGATAAATCTTACCTTTTCCTGAGTTTTCTTCACCAAATCAGTTCCCAAAGGCTTCACATCACCAGCCTCGAACCATCCTATGGGCGATCTACACCTTCTCTTATAGAGTGCCTAGAACGAAGACATATCATTGATAGAGTGATAATTGTTGTTGTATGAAAACTCACACAACGATAAAAATTTGTCCCAATGACCTCACCATCAACAACTAAGGTAAAGTTAGGTGTTGAAGTAAACAAAGCCTTGAGATTTTTGAAGCTTTCCTCACACTCATCAGATAATTGAAAAGAAATATTCTTATGAGTCAACCTGATCAAATAAGTTATAATAGTAGACAAACCTTGTACGAACCATCTATTGTATCCAGCCAAACCAACAAAACCTGAATCTTAGTTGGTAAGGTAGGCCTAGCCCAATCCCAAACTGCCTCAACCTTAGTCGGATCAACCATAATACCTTCCTTGGACACTATATGTCCAAGGAATGCCATAATACTGAGAAAAATTTCACACTTCAAAAACTTAGCATATAACGTCTCATACTCAACCTCTGAAGAAAATTCCTTAAATGTTGAACATGTTCCTCTTCGCTTTTGGAATACACCAAGATATCATCAATGAGCACAATCATGAAGGAATCCAAATAAGACTGAAACACTTCATTTATCAACTCTATAAATATTATCGAGGCATTAGTCAATCCAAAGGACATAACCAAAAACTCATAATGGGAATATCGAGTCTTAAGAGCTATCTTAGGGACATTCATAGCCCTAATCCTCAACTGATGGTACCGCAACATCAAGTTAATATTTGAAATCATTGTAGCACCTTAAAGATGAACACACAAATCATCAATATGCAGAAGAGGATACTTGTTCTTGATGGTCATCTTGTTAAACTATCCATAATCAATCCACATCCATATAGACCCATCTTTGTTCTTCACAAATACTATGGGAGCACCCCAACTAGAAACATTGGTTATGATAAATCCTTTAATCAAAAATTCCTACAACTGATCCTTCAACTCCACTGAAGCCATCCTATAAAGAGGTATGGAAATGGGCTTAGTGTCCGACTCTAAATTAATGCTAAAATCGACATCTCTGTCAGGAAAAACACCCAGAAGATCAATAGGGAATACATCAATAAACTCCCTAGCCACTCTCACTGACTCTAAAGGAGGTGTGTCAACACTCGTATCATGAACATAAACCAAATAATAAAGACACTCCTTCTCAACCAACTACTGAGCCTTAAGAAAAAAAATTACCCTCTTAGGATACAAACCCTGGGCACCTTTCCATTCTAAACTCGGGACACCCATCAGGACCAAACATGGTATGATAATCCATGACAACATGATTACTAAGAAAGCCAATACATAACTAAAATCACATCAAAATCTACTATATCCAGAATAATCAAGTCTACCTAAACATCATACCCTAAATTAGTTATAATATAGGATTGGTACATGATGTGTCATGGTTTCATGGAACTTTCGATGCTTAAAACTAATAAAATATGCAATAACTCGGGTATGTTTTGTTGGTATGATGTGTTTTCTATTATCTATTGTAGAAGAATAGGTTTTTTGGAGGCAAAATAGATAAAATGGAAGGATCATGCTCGAGAAAGAAGAATCTGAAGATGAAAGAGCCAAGTCCTGCACTAGAAGAGTGACTCATGGTAGGACCCACGTCACGTGAGTCAATCTACATGGTGTGGGTCTGTACCGTAGGTCAACTCCTGCAGTTATTTGGAGTAGCCTGATTTCCACTGCAAGAACCCATGTGGCGTGGGTTGGTACCATGGAAAAGTGTCGACTCTATTTTCCTGTTTTGTTTAGGATAGGATTCACTTTGTATCTATAAATACCCTATATTATCCTATGTTTAGGGGTTGCTCAGTACATTGTTTTGAGAGATATTTTTCATTATTTTTGAGTTCATAAACACATTCTTGGTTTTGTAATCATGGAACACAAATTCTAGGGTTTTATTGATATTGAGATTTCAGAGTTTTCTTCTTATTGTGCATTTACAATTATGTTTTCATCATTGAATTCTTCTTGTGTTCCTGCAATCATGAGTAGCTAAACCCATCTACTAGGGTTGTGTAAACCATGAGGAAATAATGAAATGGGTTAAGTGCAAAGCAATTCTGAACTGGTGTGAATACATGTATTGTTATTACCTTCATTATAATTGATCTTCAAATGGTTGCAAACGTTAGAAACTCGCCTGTATTTTCGAATTGCTTGAGAGGGAGGTAGAGATTGGGAAAAGGAAATAACAACAGAGATTTGAAGCTATCAACCTTCATCTAATAACTTGAGCCATACAAGAATAGTTATCTGAGATCCAGGACAAGGGTTAATGGTGTGACATTCGGAGACCGAGAGGAGAAGAGTGAAATTTGTCTAACCAAGGTCGAGAGACATTTAGATGAACATATCTTGTTAGATTTTTCATACAACAAAGCGGGACAGCTTTGCTAGCACAAGTAATTGGTGGAGTTAAGGAATTATTGGGGATCACAGTCCTAGTGTATTTCTCATATTGTTTACAAATCAAAAAACCAACAATCGTTACTTTTACTACTTATTCACAAAAACCCCCAGTTTTACTTACTTGCCAATTACTCAGACTACCACTCGACAGACTTTCATCCTATTCCCTGTGGGATCAACCCCACCCTAGTTGGGTTCTATATTTGGTACATCGTCCGCATTATACTTTTCAAGAGGTATTTTTTGGGCGATATTAAAATTTTGGCACCATTTTCGGGGAGTATATTTACGGAGTTGATTAGTTTGCTTGTTGGAGTTGATTGGTTTTATTTTTCTACAGTATTTTGGAGGGCACACGCCAGTGTATACCCAACACTAGGAGTCAAGGCAATCCTCTGATTCCACTTGATATTGAGATCGAACGAAGACTAAGAGCAAATCAAAAAATGGTGAATACCGACGGAGCTCAAAATCCTGCAGCCGCAGGAGATATTTATAACCAGCCAATTCAGCTAGTTGGTCATGAAACTGCAGAACAAGTCATTATTCAATTGACGGCTGAGGAAAATACAAGGCAAGCATCTCTTAGACAAGCGGATAGGGATCATCAAGGAATACAAGAGCCAGCACAACATCTAGCTGCACTTGAAGAGAAACAAAGAAACTCTACAAGTGCCATGATCCACATGCTAAACTTGGAAGGTGTGTTCACCGATTTTTCTTCAGACGATCCGAACCTGCACGTGATGAATTTTGTGGGGGTCTGCACTTCATACAATTTGCCTAGAGTTGACCAAGAGGCTATTCATTTGTGATTGTTTCCATTCTCTCTAACAGGAGAAACAACTTTGTGGTTGGTCGAGTTACCACGAGGTTCCATCACTCCTTGGCAAGAGTTGAAAAATTAATTTTTGGAGAGATTTTTCCCACCCTCCAAGATGCTACAGTTGAAGGATGATATTTACAACTTCAGATAACTACATTCTGAATCACTTTATGAGACATGGCTAAGGTTCAAGAAGAATTTGCAGAATGTGCCAAATCATAGGATGAGTGGTAGGAGTTTACTTGAGATCTTCTATAGGGATTTAAACGCCAATACCAAGGCTGTAGTAGATACTATCACTGGCGAAGCATTTATGAGTCTGAGGTGGGAACAAGCTTCAGAGATTTTAGATCGTGTCACTAAGACCAACCAAGCATGGCATACTCGGGAGGCATATACACCTGTGGAGATGTATGCTATTAGATCCTCGACAGCACAACGGGCTTTAGATGAATATGTAGCTCAAGAGGTCGCACAGTTGAGGACAGAAATTGGCTTGCTAGTCAAACAGCTTATGGCTGGAAGAGCTGAAAAGGTGCATGTCGTAGGTGCAAAAGTCAAAATACATAGGCATGACAATTATGAATCTGATGAGGAGGCTAAGCACTTGGATTGAGAGGTGGCAGGTTTTTGATCCAAGGGCCAAGGGTCTAATCAAGACTCTTGTAACTCGAGGCAAGGGAATCAAGGTCAGAACTACTATAGAGATAATTATAACAAGTCAGGATACAGAGACAAAGACCGGGATCATGACAGTGATTAGAGGTGAAAGGATGGTTATAAAGAGAAGAGTGGTGCATATGTTCCACCGAGAAACCGTAATGCTGACTATAAAAATTCAAGAATGAAAGCCCTTCTCCATAAACTGGTTAAAGGGTCAGAAAATCAAGAGAATTGCTTGAAGGAGATTAGGTCAGACATTTTGGGAATAAGTCAGAAAGTAGAATCCCATTCGATTGCCATTAAATAGTTAGAGCAATAGTTTGGGCAGATATCGGTAGCATTGAACCAACATTAGCCAGGTACCCTTCTGAGCAACACTATCCAGAATCTGAAGAATGATAACTAATGTTTGGCCATTACTATTAGAAGCATAAAGTGCACGACTAACCCATCCATACCTGTGGATAGTGATAAGAAAGATGAGTCGGTGGTAGTTGATGTAGAAACTGAAATAGAGCCAGAGAGTTCAAAGGGTGATGCAGTTCAAAAGCCTCAGGTTGTCGACAAAAAGGTAAAGTCTGATAATGGGAAAGAAAAGAAGGTCCCTCAATTATATAAATAAATTCCTCGACCTCCTCCTCCCTTTCCTCAAAGGTTGAAAAAAAAAATTAAAGAGCATAAATATCAGAAATTTATCTCAATGTTAAAGGACTTATCAGTAAATATTCCTCTTGTCAAGGCTTTAGAATAGATGCCAGGCTATGCAAAATTCATGAAAATTTCGGTGACAAAGAAGAGAACCGTCAGTTTTGAGCCAGCATATAATTTACACCATTGTAGTGTAATTGTTTCTCGCTCACTTGTCGAGAAAAAGAAAGATCTGGGAGCCTTCACAATTCCTTATACTATTGGGTCCTATAATTTTGTAAAAACTCTGTCTGACTTGGGGGCTAGCATAAACTTGATACCGCTAGCCGTTTTCAAGCAATTAGGATTGGGAGCACCAAAATCGACTTCAATGAGACTCCTTATAGCGGATAGAACTGTGAAAAAGCAGATAGGCATTTTGTATGATGTTTAGGTGAAGGTTGCATCTTTCATCTTCCCGACTGACTTTGTGATTCTATATTGTGAAGTTGATTTCGAGGTTCCCATCATCTTGGGAAGACCACTCCTTGGCACTGGTCGTGCATTGGTTGACATGGAAATAGGACAGATGAAATTCAGGTTAAATGATGAATATGTCATTTTTAATATTTGTCGTTCCATGAAGAAACCAAAAGATATGCGAGTGATTTCGATAATAGATACAATTGATGAGAGTGATATTTTCGTGCCTCTTGAAGAAAGGTTGGGTGTAGAAGCTCTTGTGATCGTGATTATGAATTTTGACAGCGATGGTATTGAGGAATACAATGAGATGGTTGGTACACTTGTTGGTAGTAGATCATACACCTATGCTCCTAATAAATTGGATCTTGATTTAAAAAATAGGGTTACTGCCAGCTCAACCTTCTATTGAGGAGCCTTTAGTTTTGGAGCTGAAGGCTCTCCCGTCTCACCTTAGTTATGCATTCCTGGGAGCCAACAATACCTTGCCTATGATTATCTCTACTAAGTTAGTGGAGTGGTAAGTGAAAGCTCTTGTTTTGGTGTTAAAAAGGTTTAAGAGAACCATTGGTTGGTCCATCACTGACATTATCGAAATTCCACCCGATATTTGCAATCATAAAATCCAGCTTGATCCTCAATGCATACCAAGCATTGAGCACCAACGTCGTCTGAACCCACCTATGAAAGAGGTCATGAAGAAATAAATCATCAAGTGGTTAGATACAGGTGTGGTTTACCCCATTGCTAATAGCAAGTGGGTAAGCCCAGTTCAATGTGAGCCAAAGAAGGGAGGAATCACTGTGGTTCCAAATGATAAGAATGAGTTAATCCCAATGAGGCCGGTTACTGTATGGAGAGTTTGCATGGACTATTGAAAGCTGAATTCTTGGAACAAAAAAGATCACTTTCCTATGCCCTTCATGGATCAGATATTAGACCGTTTTGCTAGTAGAGGATGGTATTGTTTTCTTGATGGCTATTTGGGATATAATAAGATTTTCATTGCTCCTAAGGAGCAACAGAAGACCACTTTCACTTGTCAATATGGGACGTTCGCGTTCAAAAGGATGCCCATCGGTTTATGTAATGCACCGGCCACTTTCCAGCGTTGCATGATGTCCATTTTCTCCGACATGGTGGAAGACACTATTGAGGTTTTTATGGATGATTTATCTATTGTGGGAGACTCATTTAGTGATTGCTTGTCCCACCTTGCTAATGTATTGCAAAGATGCGAGGAGTGCAACGTAGTGCTAAATTGGGGAAAATGTCACTTTATGGTTAATGAGGGTATCGTATTGGGGCATCAAATCTCAAAGAAAGTTATCTGAGGTGATTGAAAAGTTACCTCCACCAATTTCGATTAAAGGAATTCGAAGTTTCTTTGGACATGCAGGTTTCTATAGAAGATTCATCAAGGATTTCTCTAAGATTGCACATCCATTATGCAAGCTTTTAGAGAAGGAGGTGAAGTTTGTATTTGATGAGGTGTGTCTAAAAGCATTCGCGTGTCTAAAAAAGAAGTTCACTTTAGACCCTATCATTGTTTCACTAGATTGGACGATGCCATTTAAGGTTATGTGTGATGTTAGCCGTTTGGCCTTGGGTGCAGTCCTTGGCCAAAGATGTGAGAAGATTCTACATCTGATTTATTACGCTAGCAAAGCGCTTAATCCAGCTCAGAAAAATTATACTGTAATCGAGCAAGAATTATTGGCAGTGGTCTTTGCTTTTGAGAAATTTCGATGGTACTTGATTGGTCCGAAAGTGATTGTGCACACAAACCATGCAGCACTTTGATATCTTATGTCAAAGAAGGACGCCAAGCCAAGACTGATTCAGTGGGTACTTCTATTGCAAGAATTTGATTTTGAGGTCAAGGACCGAAAGGGGACTGAGAATTAGGTTGCAGACCACCTATCACCCCTTGAGGAGGAGGCCATGTGTATATTGAGGGATGATCTTGATATTGATGATACTTTTCCAGACGAACAAGTGTTGGCAGCTTCACAAGAATTAATCCCTTGGTTTACAGATTTTGCCAACTTTTTAGCAAGTGACCTAGTTTCGAAAGATATGTCGTATCAGCAGCGGAAGAGATTCATGCATGAAGTGAGAAAATTCTTCTGGGATGAGCCTTATCTATTCAGGGTGTGTGCGGATGGAATAATTAGAAGGTGTATTCGAAAGTCGAGATGATGAGTATTTTGGAAGCATGTCATTCATCTCCAGTTGGGGGTCATCATGGAGGTGCGCTGACTGCTCATAAGATCTTACAATACGGGTATTTCTAGCCCACCATTTATAAAGATGCTCATGAATATGCTCGAGCTTATGACCAATGTCAAAGACAAGGGAACATCTTGCGCATACACGAACTTCCTATGACCACTACTCTCGAGCTCGAATTGTTTTATGTATGGGGAATTGATTTTATGGTCCCATTTGTGAGCTCACATGGGATGAAATACATTCTAGTAGTTGTTGACTATGTTTATAAGTGGGTGGAGGCAATATCACTTCCCAATAATGAAGGAAGAAGTGTCACGGCATTCTTGAAAAAGAATATCTTTCCACGATTCGATACACCCCGAGTTATCATTAGTGATGGAGGATCCCATTTCTGTAATCGACTATTCAAAGCCCTTCTTGAAAAATATGGTGTCAAACATAAGATGGCAACACCTCACCATCCTCAGATGAGCGGGCAAGTTGAGGTATCAAATCGTCAGATAAAGTCTATTTTGGAAAAGACGGTGAATGCCAACTGGACTGATTGGGCAAGAAGATTGGATGATGCTTATTGGCATATTGAACTACTTTCAAGACACTGATTGGTGCATCTCCATATCAGCTGGTGTTTGGTAAATCGTGTCATTAAGGCATTATGGGCACTGAAAAGGTTGAATCTGGAATGGAGTGATGCGGCTAAATTAAGACTAGAACAAATGAATGAGATGGATGAAGTTCATCTCTGGGCTTATGAAAATTTAGCGTTGTATAAAGAAAAAATGAAATTATTGTAACAACCCGTACATTCTCGAACCCATGAGACCACTTTAACATTTATGGAATCATTTAAACATGAGAGAGTTGGTAAATTATGCATTAATTTGTTGGGCTTAAATAAATCTTGTGCTATTGGGCTCAAGTGAGGCCCAAAATTAGACAAAAGACATGGCCCAAGTGGAATGACCCATTCTTGTGTTTGACCAAGTAAGCCTAGCATTTATGATTAATGTGTGGCTAAGGATGAGACTAAAATGGACTATAAAAGGGAGCAAAAATCAGATTCTATTCAACACAATACACACGCCAAGTCTAGACTTTTACAAAATATTTTATTTCTCTTTCAAACCCTAAACAACTATTCTCTTTGGGCAAGATCACTCTTTTTCAAGATTTTGTAAGTGTTTACTTTCATGGTTTAATATATTATATGCTTAGTATGGTGCATAAATCATGTTGGTTATGTTGGTAAAGTGTTGGACAGTTCACTATGTGTAAAACTGTCTATTTTTGCAATCGAAAAAGGGTTTTGCCTTATAAACTTGAAAATGGAATTGTGGTACTTAAAGGAAGTGAACTTGATGGATTCAATATTGACATGTGAGATGTTATTATAGCCTTAACATGTTTTATACTTGTACATAATGTTTGGAATTGTTTTTGCAAAATTGTGCATGGACGTGGTGGTGTATGGAAGGAAAAATGTGGTTTTGGTGATGTTCATGTGTGTTATGAAACCATGGTTGATTGTTGGCATCCAATTTGACCTAAATTATGTAAAGGGAAGTTTATTGATGGCCATGGAACATTTATTACAAAAAAGGACCTAAAAGAGACCCTTTTTGGCCGAAACGGGCATCCGCCCTCTTGTCTGGAGCACCTGCGGCCGCAGATGCCAACGCAGGTGTCTCTAGACAAGGCCAGAGGGAACCTGAAGACGCATTTCAACCACCTGTGGGTGCAGGTGGCTTCGCATGTCAACCAAGAATCTCGTTTTGTATGTTCTTGTCTCTCTTAGATCCCCGAAGGCCCCTATACCCTTTTTGGATGTAATTATCAACTTATGATACCTTTTAAATGACATTAAGGGGGCGTTTGGAGGCATGTTGGATTATAAAAATTATGGATTGTTGTTAATATGTTGTTATGAAAGGTATTGAGGTGACTTGACGGAATAATTATGATGTAATGATAATGAGGAAGCGTAAATGGTAAACTTGGTATGAAATGTTATTGGTTTATGATGTCTTGGTAAATGTGTGGAATGTTATGGTGTTGTTGGTATGGTAATGCAGTGGATTGTATTGTAAAGGGTGAAATGAAGCTATATGGCAGTCATGTAGTTCATTGTCGTCATGTGCACTTGTAATGTAACTAGTTGTTAATGTGAGCTCCGTTATGAACTTGTGTTGTAGAGTAACACGTACGGAAGAAGCTGGATTATTATATTCACACATAGGAATGTGTATTCATATTGGGAGAATAAGGTATGTAAGGTTACTCTTTCCGTATCCTTCTGCAGCACATAGTGTTCTCATTGACATTGTACTTGTTCTATTTAGAAATGTTCTAAGGTATCCCATTTCCGGTTATTAATTGTTATTAATCACATGTTCCCTACTCATTGATCAACTGTGATTCACATGTCTCATGTTCAGTGACTAATGCTCCAAAGGTCCAATAATGTTATGTCCCAAAGTTCAAATAATGTTATGACTATCATTGTACCAATCTCTCAAAAGTAAGAAATAAAGTAATGCATATTTGTTGGTTGTAAGAGTACAGGTGGTAGCTCTAGAGGCATAAGCCTAGATCGAACCGATCCCAAATTTATTGGATCAGGGGGTAGTCCTAGAGGCATAATCCTAGCTCGGGCCGATCCTGACAGGTGGTAGCTTTAGAGGTAAGAACCTAGCTCGAGCCGAACCTGATATATTGGATTATGGGTGGTAGCTCTAGAAGTGAGAACCTAGCTCGAGCCGAACCCGATATATTGGTTTATGGGTGGCAGCTCTAGAGGCATAAGCCTAGCTCGGGCCGATCCCAACATAACGTTATGTTATGTAAGATCCACTGATCAGTCAGGTCCCGGTTACAAAGTGACACAAGTGATGATGAAAAAACATAGAAATAATGAAAGCAATACACATGGTTCCCAACCTACAGAATGGTGACTTATCCATATTGGTTATTCATTTGTATTTGAGTTCATTGAAGTATTTATGTATCATACAGTTTCTTATTGCCTTACATACTCAGTACATTCTTTGTACTGACGACCCTTGGGGGACTTACCTTACTTGCTGCAGGCACAGGTGCTAGTAGACCTCCTCAGTAGGTTGCGGATCATTTGCAGGCCTTTGGTGAGCTCCAGTTGGTTCGGGGCTTTCCGAGTCATTATGTACATTTGTTTTTGGGTGTTGTATAAAGTGGGGCCTTGTCCCGACTTTATCTTGGCTCTGTATATGTATATGTAGAGGCTTTTAAGACGGTTGTGGGAAGACGAATGTAAGATATATATGTACATTTTGACTTGATGGCCGTAACGGCCAAGTTTCATATACAGTATGTTTCCATGACTTCCGCCATTGGTATCTAGTTACATCAGATAGAACGATATTCATACAGAGGCATGCATATGAATGTACATGAGCAAAGATTGGTTCTCTCGGGCCTCAACGGCTTCGGGTGCCAGTCCGCCCCATTAGAATCTGAGGTGTGACAAAAGTGGTATTAGAGCCAGGTTGTCCTAAGGATGTATACAAAGCCGTGTCTGAGTAGAGTCTTGCTTATGGATGTGTTGTGCACCACATTTATAAGTAGGAGTCTACGGGACATTTAGGAGTTGTTTCCTTTCTTCATTTCTAGATAGTGCAACAGAGCCAATGTTGTAAGTGGAATCGTATCTAACCATTGGAATTGGTTTTCTTATTCTAATAAAATGCCGATGACAAGAAGAGGTAGAGGCAAAGGTAAGCAGGTAGATATTCCTGCCGTGAAGGAATGAGTAAATCACCACCTGACCAAGTTAGTCTAGGTGGAGCTAACACTGAAATTGCATTGCGGTCTTCTTCAACTTTTCCGGCTCCGGAAGAGCCAAGAGGTAGAGAAGTACCCGCAGAACCGCCATTGAATGCCACTGACTGGGATTTAAGAAAGGCATTGCATATGTTGACTCAGATAGTTGTCGCACAAAGTCAAGGACGAGTTGGTCCAACGACAAATGAGGATGATGGTGGCGAGTCGCAGGACACAGGATTTTCTGAAATTAGACCCTCCTATATTCACTGGGTCAGATCTGAAGGCAGATCCACAGGACTTCATGGATCAAATCCAGAGGGCTCTAGAAGTTATGCACGTGACTGGTATTGAAACAGTTGAACTTGCGGCCTATAGATTGAAAGGTGAAGCTATATTGTGGTATGAAGACTGGAAAATATCAAGGGGTATTGATGCACTTCCAGCTGGTTGGGAAGAATTTAAAATGGAATTCCTTGATCATTACCTCCCATATGAGATCCGTGAGGCACGTGCATACCAGTTTCTAAATCTACGTCAAGGAAACATGAGTGTTAGAGAATATAGTCTTCAGTTTAATTCCTTGGCCCAATATGCTCCGAATGTAGTGGCTACAATGACAGACAGAGTCCATCGATATGTGGATAGATTAGAGCCATATTTGGTAAGGGACTGCACCATTGCCGCCTTGAACAAAGATATGGACAGCCAGAATACAGGCCTTCGCCCAGAAAATGGAGGATCAAAGACAGAGAAGAAGGGTACGTGAATCTGAAAGAGGACAGTCCAAAAGGGCTAGACCTATGGGACAGTCTATGGCGTCCTAAGAAGAATCTAGGCCTCGGATGTTTCCTATACCGCCTAGACAACCATTCTCCTATTCCACAGCAGGCACTCACTCTCAATTTCGAGGGTTTAGAGGCAGTGCATCTGGACAGAGTAGTGGAAGTCACGGATCACAGGCAGTAGGATTTTCTAGTCAGCAGTGTCAGTACTGCGGGCGTACTCATTCAGGTACATACCGGTTAGGGACGAATGCTTGCTTTTGGTGCGGTATGTCGGGGCACATGATGAGAGAGTGTCCACAGAGGAGCATGGGTGGTATAGCACGACCGATGGGATCAGCCGTTGCGTCATCATCATCGGTTCCTTTCTTAGGTCGAGGTGTATAGCCTGCTGGTCGTGGTAGGTGTGCCAAAGGAGCAACCAGTTCCAGTGGAACCCAGAATCGTACTTATTCTCTAGTGGACCGGCAGAATTCAGGGGTCTCTCTTGATGTAATCACAGGTACATTATCTATATTTTCGTATAATGTATATGCATTGATTGATCCGTGTTCTACATTGTCATATGTTACTCCATTGATTGCTGCAAAATTTGCAAAAACACCAGAACTATTAACTAAGTCAATTGAAGCATCTACACCAGTTGGTGAATATATTATTGCAAAAAGAGTATATCGTAATTGTGTGGTAACTGTGTGTGGTCATGATACACTGGCCGATCTCATTGAACTAGACATGGTAGATTTTGATGTTATAATGGGAATGGATTGGTTGGCTTCTTGTTATGCCACGGTAGATTGCCGGGCCAAGAAGGTACATTTTCATTTTCCACAAGAAAATGGTCTTGAATGGCAGGGTAATGTGGGGGCACAAAAGGAAAATTTATTTCCTATCTGAGAGCAAGGAAAATGATTGCCAAGGGGTACATATGTCACTTAGTACGAGTGAAGAAAACTGAAGTGGAACCACTAAATCCTCAGTCAGTTCCAGTGGTCAATGAATTTCTTGATGTATTTCCTGAGGATCTTCCCGATTTGCCTCCAGAATGGAAAGTAGAGTTTGCCATTGATGTAAATCCAAGCACTCAGCCTATTTCTATTCCCCCATATAGAATGGCTCCAGCAGAATTGCGTGAATTGAAGGATCAATTGAAAGACTTGCTAGACAAGGGCTTTATAAGGCCTACTATGTCCCCGTGGGGTGCACTGATATTATTTGTACGGAAGAGAGATGGCACATTGAGAATGTGCATTGACTATCGACAATTGAATAAGGTAACGATCAAGAACAAATATCCCCTCCCCAGAATTGACGATTTGTTTAATTAGTTACAGGGGCTACATATTTTTCAAAGATTGACTTGAGGTCGGGCTACCATCAAGTCAGAGTTAGAGAAAAAGATGTACCCAAGACAGTTTTTCAAACACGGTATGGCCATTATGAATTTTTAGTTATGTCATTTGGACTAACAAATGCACCAGCTGTGTTCATGGATTTGATGAATATGGTGTTTAATCCATTTTTAGACGTGTTCGTGACGGTGTTTATAGATGATAGCCTGGTTTATTCAAGATCATAGGAGGACCATGATGAGCACTTACGGCAAGTGTTACAGATTCTTCGTGAGCGTAAGTTGAATGTAAAGTTCTCTAAATGTGAATTTTGGTTAAAATCCTTTGCATTCTTGGGTCACATTGTGTCAAATAAAGGGATACGGGTTGATACACAGAAGATTGAAGTGGTGAAAAATTGGTCAAGGCCTACGTCGCCTGTGGAAATTCGTAGCTTCCTTGGGTTGGCAGGTTATTATCGAAGGCTTGTTGAAGGGTTTTATTCCATTGCGGCACCTTTAACAAAGCTTACACACAAGGTAGTCAAATTTTAGTAGAATGATGCATGTGAGAAAAGTTTCCAAGAGTTGAAGGATAAATTGACTTCTACACCGGTGTTAGTACTTCCGAAAGGCACCGAAGGTTATGCAGTATATTGTGATGCTTCCGGAGTTGGTCTAGGGTGTGTATTGATGCAGTATGGTAGTGTAATAGCATATTCCTCACGACAGTTGCAGCCACACGAGAGAAACTATCCCACATATGATCTTGAGTTAGCAGCGGTGGTGTTTGCTTTAAACATATGGCATCATTATTTGTATGGAGTTCATGTTGATATCTATACTGATCACAAAAGTTTACAATATATCTTTAAGCAGAAGGAACTCAATTTGAGGCAACGAAGGTGGCTAGAGCTCTTAAAAGACTATGATATTGATATTCTATATCATCCAGGAAAAGCAAATGTGGTAGCTGATGCATTGAGCCGCAAGGCCATAGGAGGCACTAGTTTCCAATTGATGAAAAATCAAGATTTAGTTAAGGATCTACATCAATTATCCAGATTGGGGGTTCGTCTTCTTGAATCCTCAGATGAAGGGGTTATTGTACAAAATGCGGCAGAATCTTTATTACTAGCTGAAGTGAAAGAGAAGCAGTTTGCTGATCCTATGTTATTGCAGCTGAAAGAAAATGTACAAGAGGGTCTGACTAAGGCCTTTGATCTTACACAAGAAGGGGTACTTCAATGACAAGGTAGATTATGTTTATCGAATGTAGAATATTGGTACTTTAATGTCGTTCACTATGTGTAAAGCTGTCTATTTTTGCAATCGGAAAAGGGTTTTGCCTTATAAACTTGAAAATGGACTTGTGGTACTTAAAGGAAGTGAACTTGATGGATTTAATATTGACATGTGAGATGTTATTATAGCCTTAACTTTTTTTATCCTTGTACATAATGTTTGCAATTGTTATTGCAAAATTGTGTATGGACGTGGTGGTGTATGGAAGGAAAAATGTGGTTTAGGTCAAATTGGATGCCAACAATCAACCATGGTTTCACAACACACATGACTTGAAAGAGATGTACTGGTGCTATTCATCCAGTGCTACCAAAATGTACCATGACTTGAAAGAAATGTATTGGTGGGGAAATATGAAAAAGAACATTGCAGAATTTGTAGCTCAATGCCCAAATTATCAATAAGTGAAAGTAGAGCATCAGAAACCTGGAGGTTACATGCAATGTATCAATCTTCCAGTCTGAAATGGGATATGATTATCATGGATTTCATCACAATTTTGCCTCGTACACTGCAAAAATTTGATTCTATATGGGTCATAGTTGACAGGCTTACCAAGTCCGCGCATTTTCTACCAGTCAAGACCACCTATACAGCCGAGGAGTATGCAAGGCTATATGTTAAGGAGATAGTGCGATTGCATGGGATTCCGATCTCCATTATATCATACAGGGAAGCTCAATTTACTGCACATTTTTGGAGATCTTTTCAGTAGAGTTTGGGTACACAAGTGAATCTGAGTACAGCTTTCCATCCTCAGAATGATGGACAGGTAGAATGTACTATCCAAACACTTGAATATATGCTACGAGCTTGCGTGTTAGATCTTCAAGGCAGTTGGGATGACCATTTTACTCTTATTGAATTTGCCTACAACAATAGCTATCATTCAAGTATTAAAATGGCACCTTATGAAGCTTTGTATGGAAGGAAATGTAGATCACCAATCAGATGGTTTGAAGTGGGTGAAACTGCTTTACTTGGGCCAGATCTTGTTCATCAGGCTATGGAGAAAGTTAAAGTGATTCAACAACGGCTACAAATAGCCCAAAGTCGACACAAGTCATATGCTGATGTCAGACGAAGAGGGATAGAATTCGCCATAGATGATTGGGTATTCTTGAAAGTGTCATCGATGAAAGGGGTAATGCGATTTGGAAAGAAAGGGAAGTTGAGCCCCCGTTATATAGGGCCATATGAAATTGTCCAAAGATTTGGGCAAGTTGTGTATGAATTGGCACTACCCCAAGAACTCTCCACAGTTCATCCAGTATTTCATGTTTCGATGCTTCGAAAGTGCATAGGAGATCCATCTTGTTTTGCTCCCATTAGAAATGTACAAGTTACAGAGGATCTTACCTATGATGAGATACCTGTTGCTATTCTGGATAGACAAGTGAAGAGGTTAAGGAATAAAGACGTAACTTCGATAAAAGTACTTTGGAGAAATCAACAAATAGAAGAGATCACAAGGGAAGCTTAGGAAATGATGAAGTCAAAGTACCCTCATTTGTTTCAAATGGAAGAAAAAGTTAAAGATGCGAGATCAGAACAATGACAAGTATTTATAAGCATTAAGTATATATATAAATATAACATGAAGAATGATCCTAAACTTGCCATTGTTTAACTTGAACAATGTCACTAACATTCGAGGACGAATGTTTCTAAGGGGGGAAGAATGTAACACCCCGTACATTCCCGAACCCATGAGACCACTTTAACATTTATGGAATCATTTAAACATGAGAGAGTTGGTAAATTATGCATTAATTTGTTAGGCTTAAATAAATCTTGTGCTATTGGGCTCAAGTGAGGCCCAAAATTAGACAAAAGACATGGCCCAAGTGGAAATGACCCATTTTTGTGTTTGACCAAGTAAGCCTAGCATTTATGATTAATGTGTGGCTAAGGATGAGACTAAAAGGGAATAAGTAAGCCTAGCATTTATGATTAATGTGTGGATAAGGATGAGACTAAAAGGTAATATAAAAGGGATAAAAAATAATATTTTATTCAACGCAATACACATGCCAAGTGTAGACTTTTACAAAATATTTTATTTCTCTTCCAAACCCTAAGCAACTATTCTCTTTGGGCAAGATCACTCTTTTTCAAGCTTTGGTAAGTGTTTAATTTCATGGTTTAATATACTATATTCTTAATATGGTGCATAAATCATGTTGGTTATGTTGGTAAAGTGTTGGACAGTTCACTATGTGTAAAACTGTCTATTTTTGCAATCGAAAAAGGGTTTTGCCTTATAAACTTGAAAATGGACTTGTGGTCTTGAAGGAAGTGAGATTGATGGATTAAATATTGACATGTCAGATGTGATTATAGCCTTAACTTGTTTTATCCTTGTACATAATGTTTGGAATTGTTATTGCAACATTGTGCATGGACTTGGTGGTGTATGGAAGGAAAAATGTGGTTTTGGTGATGTTCATGTGTGTTGTGAAACCATGGTTGATTGTTGGAATCCAAGTTGACCTAAATTATGTAAATGGAAGTTTATTCATGGCCATGGACCATTTATTACAAAAAAATACCTAAAAGAGACCCTTTTTGGCAAAAACGGGCATCCGCCCTCGTGTCTGGAGCACCTGCGGCCGCAGATGCCAATGCAGGTGGCTCTGGACAAGGCCAGAGGGAACCTTAGGGTGAATTTCAACCACTTGTGGGCACAAGTGGCTTCGTAAGTCAACCCAGAATCTCGTTTTGTATGTTCTTGTCTCTCTTTGATCCCCGAAGGCCCCTATACCCTTTTTGGATGTAATTATCAACTTATGATACCTTTTAAATGACATTAAGGGGGCGTTTGGAGGCATGTTGGATTATAAAAATTATGGATTGTTGTTAATATGTTGTTATGAAAGGTATTGAGGTGACTTGACGGAATAATTATGATGTAATGATAATGAGGAAGCGTAAATGGTAAACTTGGTATGAAATGTTATTGGTTTATGATGTCTTGGTAAATGTGTGGAATGTTATAATGTTGTTGGTATGGTAATGCAGTGGATTGTATTGTAAAGGGTGAAATGAAGCTATATGGCAGTCATGTAGTTCATTGTCGTCATGTGCACTTGTAATGTAACTAGTTGTTAATGTGAGCTCCGTTATGAACTTGTGTTGTAGAGTAACACGTACGGAAGAAGCTGGATTATTATATTCACACATAGGAATGTGTATTCATATTGGGAGAATAAGGTATATAAGGTTACTCTTTCCGTATCCTTCTGCAGCATATAGTGTTCTCATTGACATTGTACTTGTTCTATTTAGAAATGTTCTAAGGTATCCCATTTCCGGTTATCAATTGTTATTAATCACATGTTCCCTACTCATTGATCAATTGTGATTCACATGTATCATGTTCATTGACTAATGCTCCAAAGGTCCAATAATGTTCTGTTCCAAAGTTCAAATAATGTTATGACTATCATTGTATCAATCTCTCAAAAGTAAGAAATAAAGTAATGCGTATCTGTTGGTTGTAAGAATACGGGTGGTTGCTCTAGAGGCATAAGCCTAGCTCGAGTCGATCCCAAATTTATTGGATCAGGGGGTAGTCTTAGAGGTATAAGCCTAGCTTGAGCCGATCCTAACAGGTGGTAGCTCAAGATATAAGAACCTAACTCGAGCCAAACCTGATATATTGGATTATGGGTGGTAGCTCTAGAGGTGAGAACCTAGCTCGAGCCGAACCCGATATATTGGTTTATGGGTGGCAGCTCTAGAGGCATAAGCCTAGTTCGAGTCGATCCCAACATAACCTTATGTTATGTAAGACCCACTGATCAGTCGGGACCTGGGTACAAAGTAACACAAGTGATGATGAACAAACATAGAAGTAATGAAAGCAATACACATGGTTCCCAACATACAGAATGGTGACTTATCCATATTGGTTATTCATTTGTATTTGAGTTCATTGAAGTATTTATGTATCATACAGTTTCTTATGGCCTTACATACTCAGTAAATTCTTCATACTGACGTACCTTGGGGGACTTACCTTACTTGCTGCAGGCACAGGTGCTAGTAGACCTCCTCAGTGGGTTGCGAATCATTTGTAGGCCTTCGGTGAGCTCCAGTTGGTTCGGGGCTTTTCGAGTCATTATGTACATTTTTTTTAGGTGTTGTATAAAGTGGGGACTTGTCCCAACTTTAGCTTGGCTATTTATGTGTATCTGTAGAGGCTTTGTAGACGGTTGTGGGAAGACGAATGTAAGAGATATATGTCCATTTTGACTTGATGGCCCTAACGGCCAAGTTTCATATACAGTATGTTTCTATGACTTCCGCCATTGGTATCTAGTTACATGAGATAGAACGATATTCATACAGAGGCATGCATATGAATGTACATGAGTAAGATTGGTTCTGTCGGGCCTTAACGGCTTCGGGTGCCAGTCTGCCCCTTTGGAATTCGAGGCGTGACAATTATATCATGATCGGAGGATTGAGCGATGAGAGTTTCACCCAGGAGATTTGGTACTACTTTATAACTCCAGGCTTCGTTTGTTTCCTGGAATGTTAAAGTCCAAATGGTCCAGACCATTCACGGTGGTTAGGGTGTTCCTGCATGGAGCAGTCGAGCTGAAAGGTGATGATAATGTTCTATTCAAAGTCAATGGGCAGCTTGTAAAATACTATATGGGAATCACGAAAGAAATAAGAAGACGTGAGGATATTAATCTTGACGAAGTCTAAGTAGTCAAGTAAGTTGGTTCGTGCCGCGACATTAAATCAGGCGCTTCATGGGAGGCAACCCATGGGCTGGTTAGTGAAGTCTGAGTAATCTACCTAGCCACGTTGTGCCGCAACGTTAAATCAAGCGCTGCTTGGGAGGCAACCCAAGGATTGTTACCAGTCGTGAGTTGAAAGGAAAGAAGTGAACTGAAAAGTGTGTAGCTTAAACCATGGGAGGGACCCACGTGATGTGGGTTAGTCTCATGGGAATTAAAAAAAAATTATTGCGGTATCTAACCCATGATAGGGACCCACGTGATGTAGGTCAACCCACGTGGCGTGGGTCAGTATCGTGGGAATCAGATATTATTTATGGCTGCAGAACCGGACCTATAATAGGGACCCATGTGACGTGGGTCAAGCCACATGGCATGGGTCGATACCGTGAGACTCAGACCCGAAATTAAAAGTCAAGATTCGACCCGACCCAACCCTAATTTCGGCCTACCCCCTATAAAATCCGATACTACTCAGTTAAAAACCCAATTCTCCAAGCCTCTACATACTCAATTTTTTTACCCAATTCATCCAAATCAACACCTCAAAATCCTATAATAACTATAATTCCCAAGTACCAACCACTCCAATTCGTATCACCACTACTCCAATTGCAAGAAAATTCGAATCCCATTACCCTAATAAACTAAACTCGACCCGACGCTACACAACGGAGCCCTAACCCAAATACCCATACCCGACCTGACTAAACCCCACTAACAACCCGACCATGATGCCTAAAGGAAACCCCAAACATAGAGATATGGGTTCCTCTTCCCGAATCTTCACCAAGAACCCGAAAGGCACACCAAGGCTGCGAGATGAGTCTTCAGAGTTGGAGAAAAATAGGTCCGAAGAGGTTTATGAGATCGCTCAAGATAAGTCTGCTCTTGTGCCTCGCGCCACAAGACAACAAACTAGGGAACAGGCTGCAGCCTAGGCCACCACTCAGCCTATAGTGGTGACTCCTATTCAGTCTTCAGAATCCGTCCCCAGTCTGAAGAGGGGGTGGATGCTTCTACAACCGGTGATACTGAAGATGAGGCAGAGGCACTTGTGATCGATGAGGTTGTCGAGGGTGCAAATGATTCTGAGTCTACGGGTAGTGGTGAGGCTGGTGTTCATAATTCCACGACTTTCTCACAGAGACAGGTGGTTGTACAACGGGTCGCAGCTGCAGTACGAAGAGAAAATAAGAGGTGGTGTGTTTAGGTTATGAAGGTCGTTTATGATAGGGATGCAGAGTCGCCTGAGCAGGGTGTGTGTAGATGGAGTATCACTGAGAACCCTTGGTATCGGTTAGATGAGATAAAGGCACTACCCGAGATCAAGGCAGTGTTTGATCACTATGGATTTGGATGGATGACAGAGCCTTATGGTAGCTACAACCCAAAGTATGTTCGTGAGTTTTATGATTCATATGTTGCGTCTATTGAATTGATCACACCAGTTGAGCAGTAATTTTGGGACCAACCACCACTGACTCACACTTTTGTTCGTAAAACTAGAGTAGATATTTCTGATCAGACTATCCACCGATTCTTGTTTGGTGCAGAATGCCCACTTACAGTTAGTACTGCTGAGTTTGATCACCGTATGGAGACGGTGAAAAATAGAAACAAAATGAAGGATGCTAATCAGTGTTTAGAGCTACTATAGTGGGTTACACAATATATCGCAGAGGATGGCGTAGATGCAAAATGGGTAGCTGAGAAGTTGGATATTAAGAAGTCCTCGCTGCACTTTACGGGCAGGTTTTGGTGGTCGATTGTATGGAACCGTCTCGATCCCAAAGGTGCAGATAATTATCTGACTCTTGACCGAACTGTTCTGGTAGCGAGCATCATCATCGGATATGACATCAACATCGCCCGTTACATTATTAGGGAGATTCATGAGTGCGCCTTTAGAGAATATACCAGCATCCTTTTCCCATGTCTGATTCAGGGCCTATGTCATAACGCTGGTGTAGTTTGGATGCCTGCAGTAGATCATGCCATTGAGGTGACCCGCATCGTTGATGTAGGACTAATGCAGCAGCGAGGTTCTATTTCTGTTTCCTAGAGGGGGTCTCAGCCCTCTACTTTATCAGGTGCAGCCCTTTTTGAAGGGCAAGTGATCGTGAGGACTCGGTTAACACTTTAGCACCAGTTAGTGACCCCTAGGCTGGGAGGTTGCCTACCGAGGGCGCATGCCCTGTGACTGATGAGGGGGCAGCTGTCCCCACAGCACCATCACCATTTGGCATGGTTGCAGTTTCACAAGAGTTTCTGCATCAGTTAGTAGATAGACAGACGTAAGTTATTGAGCAACAGGCTCATATAGAGGTCCAAATGGCTAAATTGGTATCTCAGCTTAAGCCATGGGTTAGGACATCGATAGAGGCGTCTGAGGTGAGAGCTTAGTCTCGTATGACTTCTGTGATGGAGAAGTTTATGCGAAAGATGCATGGGCGGATTGACAGTTTTGAGCACCGTATGGGCAGCCGGTTGAGAGATGCCCATGTCCCGGATTTGACGAGGATGAATAAGGAGGTGGCTACATTAAGGGCAGAGGTTTGAGATTTAGCAGTTAGCCATACTCCTATCATTCCACCCATACCTACACAAATATCGTCAGCACCAGTTTTTGATGTGGATTTGTTTGCTGATGAGGAGCCTTCTGTTGCTAGAGGCAAGAGGCCACGGAGTCCTGAGGGTCAGGCTGATAGTGGACAAGAGTTTGAGAGTGATCTCCAGAGGGCGACCAAGGCCTCCTGGGTAGAGTACCATCTCAGTCAGATTGACCATGACTAGAGAGCACGGGGAGAATCTTCTAGACAGCCACCCCCTCATCGGTCGTACCCAACATAGAGTTCAGAGAGCATACAGATGATCCTGATATAAACGGGGCCACATCCGGTGCATAGTGTGTTGTAGGTATATCTTCACTCCCTTACACTTACCATATTGATAGTTGTACATTGAGGGCAGTGCACCATTATTTAGTCAGGGGTGGGGGTATACCACCACTTAGGGGTTTTTGTTGCCGTGCTTCTTTTCCCCCAAGTGTGTTATCATAGTAGAACCGGCATGTTTAGGTTGTTATTTATATTATTTATGTGTTTTCTTGTTTAATTAGGAGAAAAATAGAGGAAACTTAGTGCAGTTTTGAACAAGTTTTGAACTTTTGATAATGATGCTTTTTGATTATTTAAAGGACACCCCTCCTGAAAATTTGGTTTTAAACTGTCTGTGTAGTTATGATAGTTTGTGACAATTGTTGGACCTTTTTATGGCATTAATATTATAGGCAACATCACTGTAGCTAGCAATACATAAACTGGAGTAACCCTGTGTTATGTGTGTGTGAGGTCATTACCTAGTTCACTTTGTGTGTGCGATCCAGAACTTACCTGGTTAGTCTTACCTAGGTTATAGGATAGTGGTTAGGAAAGGATCATAGGTCGTTTTTGAATAAGTCCACTTTTAGCCTAAATACCCGACCAAATGAAATTAATATCCCTTGATCCAGATTTTGAGCTTTAATTGACCTATTTCTTTTACTAACCTATTCACCTTCCCATTTTGACTTACAATGAACCTGTCTTGGCCCTAGTCCCTCCTTGGACATTGTGCACTTCAACTCAGGCAAAGTACCTAAGTTGAGGGTGGCTATTATAGGGGTGCGTAGTTTAACTTGGGTATGAAGAAGGGGTTAGTAAAATAAAAAGAGAACAGATTTGCATGTGAAGATGAGAAAAAAAATTATGATTAAAATAAATAGAGATTGAAAAAAAAATATGTTTTGAAAGTATGAATAAAATCACACCCAAAATCTAAAAATAAATGAAGGAGAATAAGGGAGAACAAAATGAGAATGGTTGGAAAGTGGAGCCAAAAATAGTGTAGCGTCAAGGAGGGTTGAGTCACCATAACCATATGTATCGTACCCGTCCTCAATCCTAAATTACAAGCCGATAAAAGTCCTATAGTAATCCTAGTCCAACTGTCTGAAAACTAAGGTAAAGAAAATAAGGGCATGCTTATGGTATTTCAAGCATATTGTTTGAACTTCTTTGTGAGAGAGAGTGTTTTGACCCAGTCCCTAATTTGATATTCGTTGGTGTACTGTAAGTGTATGGGACTTCTTTGTTGTGAGAGTACATGGGTTGCATTATTAGCTACTATTTGTTAGGAAAATTTCATTTGTATATATGCTTAGTTGTTTGTTCAAAATCTGATGCCATTATTTGATCCCTACTGTGTCATGATAATATGCTGCACGTATACACACTATGGTTTTGATTTGCAAATAGGAGGGATAGGAAAAGGTTTGGTGCCAAGAGAAATAAGTCGATTGTCGTAGGTCTCTTAGGTTTCTCTTAGTTAAGCATCATATGTGTTTGTTTTGTTTTGTTTGCCTGAGTACATGCAAACGTTCTAAGTTGAGGGTGTTGATGTATCATAGTTTCATGGCACTTTCGATGCTTAAAAATAAGAAAATATGTAATAACTCGGGTATGTTTTGTTGGTATGATGTGTTTTCTATTTTATATTGTAGGAGAATAGGATTTTGGAGGAAAAAGGGACAAAAAGGAAGAATCATGCTCGAGAAACAAGAATCTGAAAATGAAAGAGCCAAGTCCTGTACTAGAAGAGTGACTCACGGCAGGACCCACGTCACGTGAATCGACCTACATGGCGTGGGTCTGTGCCGTAGTTCAACTCCTACAGTTAGTTGGAGCAGCCTAATTTCCACGGTAGGACTCACGTGGCGTGGGTCAACCCTCATGGCAAGGGTTGGTACCGTGGAAACGTGCCGACTCTGTTTTCCTGTTTTGTTTAGGATAGGATTCGTTTTGTATTTATAAATACCCCTAGATTGTCCTATGTTTAAGGGTTGGTCAGTACATTGTTTTGACAGATATTTTTCATTATTTTTGAGTTCATAAACACATTCTTGGTTTTGTAATCTTGGAACACAAATTCGAGGGTTTTATTGATATTGAGATTTCAGAGTTTTCTTCTTATTATGAGTTTACAATTATGTTTTCATCATTGAAATCTTCTTGTATTCTTGCAATCATGAGTAGCTAAACCCATCAACTAGGGTTGTGTGAACCATGAGGAATTAACGAAACGAGTTAAGTACAAAGCAATTCTGAACCAGTGTGAATGCATGTATTGTTATTACCTTTATTATAATTGATCTTATAACGGTTGCAAACGTTAGAAACTCTCCTGTATTCTAGACTTGCTCGAGAGAGAGAGAATAAAAACAGCAATTTGAAGCTATCAACCTTCATCTAATAACTTGAGCCATAACAGGAATAGTTATCTGAGATCCAGGACAAGGGTTAATAGTGCGACACACAAAGACCTAGAGGAGAAGAGTGAAATTCTTCTAACCAAGGTCGAGAGACGTTTAGATGAACATATCTTGCTAGATTTCACATGCAACATAGCGGGAGAGCTTTTCTAGCACAAGTAACCGGTGGAGTTAAGGAATCATTGGGGATCACAATGCTAGTGTATTTCTCATATTGTTTACAAATCCGAAAACCAACAATCGTTACTATTACTACTTATTCACAAAACCCCCCAATTTTACTTACTTGCCAATCACTCAAACTAGCACTCGACAGACTTTTGGGTTATATCAGTACACCCAATCCACCACTAACGAATTACCTACTTAGATAGCCACACGAATAGGTACAGCAAGAGACTCACACATCATTTCAAGACTCAATGCAAAATATGAAGACACATGAAAAGTAGAACTAGGACCACATAACACTGAAGCATTTATGCATATTAAGACTATACTTATGATAACTTTATTAGAAGACTCTGCCTCAAGCTACCTGGTAAAGCATAACACTGAGTCTTATAACCTCTTGCCCGAACAACTCCCTTACCACCTCCTCGACCAGCTGGTGGTGAACCTTTACCTGCCTCAGATCTATCATAACCTTTAGGTGGGGGTGTTATTTCCCTACCTGGAGCTTGAAAACCCTACATCGACAACCACCTCTATGTCTGGGACAAACACTCTTAAGATGGTCCAAACTATCACATTCATACCAGTACTTAGGAACCATCATGTACTGACAAGACCATAAATAATAAGAATAGCCAACATGCCCAGAGAACATCCGGGAAGAACCATGAGATGTATTCCTGGGCTGAAGAAGTCTTGTCCAGAATACCTTCCCTCAGATGCCTGAATAGTTGTATGCACTAGCCTACTACATAGAGAACTAAAATCTCACCTAAAGAACCCCTACCTCTGAATAAGGTACCATTGATCTGGATAGAATTGTGGGACATATTGCCCCTCGGATCTTTAAACTCTTCATGGTGCATGAGCTCAAACTCCTTGGCCACCTCAACTACCCTTTGAAAAGTAGCCCCAGACTGCGCTGTAGGAAACACTGCATTCTAAATCCTGAAGGTTAAACCTCACACAAACTTATGAATCCTCTCAATCTCATCGGGAAAGACCACCATAGCATGGAAATATAAAGCATAAAATCGAGTCTCATACTTAGTCACTGAAATCCCATCCTGATTCAAGTGCTCAAACTGATGTCCACACTCTTTCTTTAAGCTACAAGGGATGAATTGGTTAAGAAAAGTATTTTCAAACATTTCCCAAGTCATCGACAGATATCTTTTAGTCCTAGAGTTAATAAAAGAGTGCAACTATTACTTGGTGGGGTCATGTATCTACAAAGTTGTACAATCAACCCTGTTGGACTCCACTAACCCCACACCCTGAAGCCTCTCATGGCAACTCACAAAAAACTCATATGTATCATTGCTCAGTACATCCTTGAACTAAGGTGGATCTATCTTTCTGAACCTCTCAAACCTCTTCTGTTCCTCATCTGACATGGATACCTTAACCACACTCATGGCTCCCACTCTTAGAAAGGGCATGATATTAAATCTGGGTCTTGCAATCGTTGGCTAACCTACTAGGTCCTAGAATACTGGGATAGGCCTCTAATCTAGGATTTGGGGCCCTACTCTAGTCTATGAACTCTATGAAGTACCTTCCAAGCCTCCACCCTAAGCCAAACTCTAAACACCCTATACTCGAACCAAAGTGTCCTAGAGCACTAAAATAGCTACAAAACTAGGTGGAGACGGAATAAGGCCCACCTCCTCTTTCTGTACATGATCGTCCTCAACCTCATACTCAATTTTAGCGGATTCCATCTTAGCTGGAACCTGAGCGGCTTTTTGAGCCTTACCTCATCCTCAGCCCCTACCACATCCCCTACCACATCCCCTACCACGTCCATGCGTTTCAACATGGGTAGCAGGGACAGATGCTGGAATAGGCCCCTACCACCACCTGTGAGAATAAGAAAAAAAACCCACAGTAAATGATAAAATCAGTTTCACACGATAAGAAAGAAGAAATAGATTTTTCCTAAAGTCTTATAGCCTCTGAAAGATAGATAACAGATGTCTCCACACTGATATGTAAGACTCTGCTAGACTCAACTTGTACCTGTGAGGTCAATTAATCTAGAGCTCTAATACCAAGTTCTTCGTTACTCTCCATACAAGCAACTAACACTTAAGCACTTCAAAAAAGAGCCAAAAAAATTTTTAACTTACCTTAAGAAAAATCGGCAAACTCAAACTGAAGTTTTAAGCTTCGAAATAGCCTTCGAACGAGCCCATACTATTTGAATATGGATTCTACATAAGAACACAAAACCATAGACACCTATATTGCTCTACTTAAATTTCAGGTACAAAAATTCAATCCAAACCATAGACACCCATATTGCTCTACTTAAATTTCAGGTACAAAAATTCAATCCAAAAATTAACCCTAAGGTTAAAACTAGAATCTAATTGGAAATTCAAGTTATCCATAAATTAAGGAGTTTAAATAAGAAATTTCATCAAAAATAAAGTTAAATTTAACTTTACCAAGAAATACTTAAATTTTAAAATTGAAAAACAAAGATTTGAAGAATAAAATCATGAAATAATCATTAGAGAATGTTAAAATATTGGTTTAGAAACCTACCCAACAAAGAAATATTAAAAAGCACTATTTGAATCTCCATAAAATGAGTCCCCAAGCTCAAAAATTGAGTTTTGGAGTTTTAGGTTGAAATAGGAATTACATATTCTATCTAGGTATACTATTCATTGGGATCACGTAACCCACTATCGCAACTGCAATGAGCAAATTCAAGACGGACCCAGACCCACCATAATGCCCTTCGCGATCACAGCTTAGGCCATGCAATCCTGACGTACTAGGACCCATATCCTCGCGACCGCGATTCCTTACCACGCGATTGTAATGCATGCGGCAAGAACACTTCGTGATCTTGAATAGAAGCCTTGCAATAGCGATGAAGGATTCAGGTGCACCAAATAACAGTTGAACCAGCATACCAAACCCATTCAAAAATTTTCTATCAAACCCTCAAAATTTATTCAAAATCTTGTGAACACAGTTCGACTATGCTAATAGACTAAATTCGACATTCTAGCCGCAATAAAATTACCTGATTTTCCAAAGGAGGTCGTAATCAACAAATGTTGACCGAACTCAACTCTAGGCCATAACTTTCCAAATTTCCAACCAACTACTCAAAATTCATCCCAACATCTCAGGACCCGAACCAATAGCGCTACTAACTCAAAAATGGCATTTCGGATGTAACAGCATAGATGAAATTCACATACGAGCTCTAAGTTTACAAGTGCTGACCAAAGTCAATCATAACAACTTCAAAACCTTCCAAACTAAAAAAGTCACTTAATTCGCAACTAACCACCTCAGGAACCGTGCCACCCACTTTCACAGACTACAGATATCATTATACATTTACAGAAAGGGGTATAATGGTCAAAATATACTACAAGACCAAAAAAATTACTATGAGGATTTTTACAATCAGCGAGATCCAGAGGTAGCGGCTGATTGAATCAGTGCCTACCAGATCTCCTCTATCTTATCATAGTGTTTTTCTTAATTTGAGACACTTTAGACTTCTATTGTTATTCTATCATTAGAGGCTATACTTTTGACATCCGGTTTTTGGGGGTATTGTTACCTTTCGGACTTCCATATTGAGTTATTTATGTGATTCGCTTGAGATTTATCTTTATTTGACTTCCTTCATGTATTTATTTGATTTCTGTATTTGTGTGTTGGGTTGACTTACTTATCCTAGGGGTTGAGATAGGTGCCATCACAACTTGAGTTTTTGGGTCGTGACAGTTACAAATCTTAAAACTAAGAAACTCACCCACAACTCATTTGCTCGGCGCGGACATCAAACCATCCATCCCCCCAAAATCATAAGTATCAAACCAAAGTTATGAGGAGGATAAAAATAGAAAAAATATGCAAAAATTACAAAACGACCTAGAGGGTCGTTATAATAATGGTATTTTGCTTCTTTTTTTTCACTATATGTAGAAAATTATTCATCCTTTTCCTAACCTTTTATTATGGTTGGATAGCTTTTTTTGGATTGTCGAGAAAATACCTTAAGATCTACAAAATTTGTGCATAAAAGTTGATAAAAACAACAAAAAAGGTCAATCTCATAGTTATTTCTTTAAATAAATAAATTTGGATTCATGACTTTTTTTTTAAGAAATGACCTTAAGGTGTAAAATAAACTATTAGAGATAAATAAATTTACTTGAAAAAGTATAGGAAGTATTTGTAATTATTTTTAAAAAAAATACGTACACACACACACACACACACATATATATATATATATGTATATGTACATAATTTATCGGGTTAGTGTTTTCTTCAATTTACTTTTCAAAACCAAATCTAAATAAAAACCGACTTAGTTTGATTTTTTATTTGGATCAACTTTTAATCGTGAACATCCCTTCCTGCAAAACTGGTAATCTGAACCGATTGATTACACATTTTATGTGGCAAGATAAAGAATATTATATTATCATTAAAATAAAAACAGGGAGACTTTAGGGTGCTACTTTTATCTTGAAAAGTATTATATTCTTATGAGCCATAGATAAAGAGGAGAATATAAAAGTTCCAAAATAAAATCATCAAAGTCGTGTGGGTGGCAACGAATTTAATTATAGAAAAAATAAGGGGAAAAGACAAAAATAGCCCTCAAATTTAAATACCCCTAATAAGCCATTAAACTAATTTCACTTAATAGTCATCAAAACACAAATATCTTTCTTAGCCATTTGTTTGACTTTTCGTCTTTTTTTTTTTTGCTGATTTTTTTTTTGTTTTACTTTTGATGTTGCTCTTTTTACTTCTTTTTTTATTATTATATAAATTGTATAAAATAATTTATTGATATTTTTTCCACTATTTTTTTTTTTTTGGCTGATTTTTTATGTTTTTTTGTTTTACTTTTGTTGTTGCTCTTTTTACTTCTTTTATTATTATTATATAAAGTGTATAAAATAATTTATTGCTCTTTTTTCCCCTCTTTTGAAAAATTGTATTAATTTGGTATAGTGACTATATCAGTTTGGTATAGGGACTGCATATGCATGCATAGGTTCCTCTCTTTTGAAAAAGTGTATCAATGTGGTATATGTACTGTATTATCAGTTTGGTATAGGAACTGTATATGCATGCATAGGTTTCCTCTGTTTGAAAAGGTGTATCAATGTGGTATATGTACTCTATCAATTTGGTATAGGGATTGCATATGCATGCATAGGTTCCTCTCTTTTGATAAAGTGTATCAATATAGTATAAGAACTGTATCAGTTTGGTATAGGGACTGCATATGTACGCATAGGTTTCCCTTTTTTGAAAAAGTGTATCAATCTGGTATAGGAACTGCATATGCATGCATAGGTTTCTTTTCTTTTTAAAAAGTATATAAATATGAGTTGCGTCTTATCCAATTTGGTTGTCAAGTCTTTCGCAATAGAGCAATTTGTATGCACACAAACACGAGTCTTATAATGATCATCTGGGTCAACAAAGTAATCCCAAATCTGTAACGAATAGATGTATTTCTTAAAACTCGCAAAGCTACATATATAAACAAAAACTACAAAATGACACACATACTACTCCAATAAAACTAATTATACATCAACTATACGGGAAAATATACATCATATAATAAATATGATAATATACCTCAACATCAATAGTGTATAATCTCTTTCTTCTGAGGAACACAAGCCTTTCTCTGCTTCTTTTTCTTCTATCCAACAATATCCTTGACATCCTTTGGATGAGGTTGTTTCTTTGTCTCTCCTTCATCAACCAGTTGTTTCTTCCCTTTAGATGATTTCTTTTGCGCATCTTCTATTGCCTCGGCACTCAATCTAATTTGGGACCTAATGACTCTTTCAGTAGGCATAGGATTTGGTGATGGAACTTTTCTAGCTGCTTGTGGAGATTTACTTTTAGAGAGCGTAACTCTTGTATTCTGAGAATTAGCACGAAGGTGTCCAACAATGAATGATTCCGCAAAATCATCATCAACAACAACAACAAACCTAGGGTCAAACTTAATACCCCTAAGAGCTAATTTCAGTCAAAACCTCATTTTATTTTTTTCCTTCATAACTTTCGAATTCAAGGAAAAGGAACTCACACGGAGTACAGCGCACCAGAAAGCTACGAACAATTTTTTAGTAGGATTGGATTTTGGGAGTTGATTGATAGACAGAAACTATTTAGGGGGAAAAAATCAGAAAAGGAAAGTAAGCTCTATACAATGGTCATTAGCATTAATGATATTATTTTGGGCCTTTTGTACTGAGGGCTAAAAAGTGGCATTGAAATAGGCGATGGGCCATCTGTTGTCTATTGGCCCAAACATGGGCTAATATTTCTGAAAAGGGTCAGCCCGTATCCTTTCCCCAAAAAAAAATGGGCTAGTCTTTGGCTGGCCAACACTTAGTTTAAAAAAACATAAATGAGTCTTCTGTGTGGGAACGACTAATTGTATGGGTTGTCAAATGTTTTGGTTTGTCGTTCAATAGGAGGCGCTTTGGCCGTTTTAGTATACTAGTCTATTGGAACGTGCGTTGCACGTTTATCCCAAAATAATCAGTATAAAATTTTATTTTATACTTGTCACTATTTGTTGCAACATATTTTCGAAAAATTAATAAAGCAAACTAAACTAACAAAACAAAATCATAAATCTACCGTCTTCTTGATGGTGTTGAGAAAAAACTCAAATGAATATCATTAATTCATAATTTTAAACTTCAAAAATTAGAACTTTTTTCTAAATGAAATCCAAAACTTTTTCTTCAAGAAAATTCGAACTTCCCAAAAAATTGATCACCACCAAGACATCACTCTTAATATAATGCATAATAAAATTCTGAATTGAGCTATTTACAAATCCTAACTAATTAAGCAAAAACTGAAGTTCAACAAATGGGAAATATTCATAATCTAAAAAGGGATGTGAAAATTGGATAAGAGTTAGAAGTAAAAAAAAAAAAAAACTCTTGCATATGCTTTAAGCTGGTGAATGAAACCAGAGAAATTACTGTGCTTGAAAATTTAGCAATAATGTGGTGGGAAATTTATGAGAATCCCAAACAATAAAGTTATTCCTTGTTCTGCTCTAAAAAAATCGCTTCAATTAAGTTATCAATGTTGAGTGCCCCATATTAAGAAAACATTACAAAAATGAAATACGAATACGATAGTGAAGACAACATGTCAATTAGTAAGGAAAACAGTATATGGCATTCAGAGAAAAGAAACAATGCATAGCATTAAGTGAAAAAAAGCAATAACAATAGTAAAATAATGTGGTAACTGAAATATAATAGAAAATAGATGGTAATGGATATCAAAAGCAAGAAAATACATGTATAAAGCTAATACTACGACAAACGGTACTCCCAAACTCCAACTAAACCTAAACTTGTCGAAAAGAATATAAATAGATATCCTGGTGGTCTTATCGGCCCACATAGCCATTTATATATTTTCGTTATAAATTACAACATCACTACTTATAACAAGTTAACAAAAACAAAAACAAAGAACATACGTATAATTGCTAAATTTAAATAATACAATTCCATCATGCACATGAAAAAGAATCATGAAAAATAGGGAATTAATACTCATGCATTTGTTGATATTAAAATCATCACGTTGGTGATGATAATTCCTAACTGTGAAACTTCTCTTTCTCTTGTAGAAGGTGTTTCAAGAAAAACATTTCTCCTTCATATAGCAATTATCTATCAAAAATAGATGATAATTTGTTATTGTAAATATAAAGATCTTATTAAAATCACACACACAAAACAAAAACTTCTCAATTTGCAATTGTCTATCAAGAATACATGATAATTTGTTATTGTAAACATAAAGAACATATTAAAATCACACACACACAAAAAAAAACTTCTCAATTTGCAATTGTCTATCAAGAATATACGATAATTTATTATTGTACACATCAAGAACATACTAAAAAAAACTTACCTCAAATCACAAGTAAATTTGTCTTTTCAATAGTAGATACTTCCCTGGCATCAAGATTCCACAAAAATAATTCTCAATTAGCAATTTTCTATCAAAAATACAGCATAATTTATCATCGTAAACTTCAAAAACATACTAAAATTTTAGAAAACTTACCTCAAATCACAAGTAAATTTATCTCTTTAATTAATTATAGATACTATCAAGAGTTCAATTAAAAAAAAAGATCATGTAGCTAAATGTGTTTTGAGAAAAACTTCTCAATTAGCAACTGTCTATCAAGAATACATGATAAGTTATTATTGTAAACATAAAGAAAACTTTTCTATTAACTATCGTCTATCAAGAATAAATGATAATATATTAGTGTGCACATCTAGAACATACTAAAAATTTTAAAAGCTTACCTTAAATCACAATCAAATTTGTCTCTTCAATCATAGATACTATCAATATTTCACAACAAAAAACTTCTCAATTAGCAATAGTCTTTCAAGAATACCTGATAATTTATTATTGTAAACATCAAGAACATACTAAAAATTTTGAAAACGTACCTCAAATCACAAGCAAATTTATCCCTTTAATTATAAATACTATCAAAATTTTAATTAGTAAGAAAATTCTATACGTAAACACATTTTTCCCGACAAACGATAGTTTTAGAATTCTATACCTAAAAATGTTTTTCCCTACGTACATAGTTTTAGAATTAGTTTGGAAGAATAGTTTTAGAATTAGTTTGGAAGAATAATCTAAAACTACATAAAGAGAGACAACTAATGGAAGTATATTAATTAATTGGTTAAGAAATCCTAATTCGAAAGTGATAGACATCTAGGTTCAAATTTAAAAAAAGGCCAAATTTACAAAAAGAAAAAAAAAAAAGAAAAGAAGAAACAACACCAAAATTTTGGAAAAAAGAAGAAGTGAAAGTAATTGTTTTTTTGGGGGGGAATTTTAGGGTTTTTTTTTTGGAACTTTTAGAAGAAAAAAAGAAGTAAAAGTACGTTTTTTTAAAACAACTTTAGGGGTTTTATTTTTGGAACTTTTAAAAAGAAAAAAAATAAGGTAAACGTGTTTTTTTTAAAACCTTTAATGTAATATTTTTATTCATTGGTGTATATTAGCATTTATATATAATTATAATTTTAATTGAGGGAAAAAAAAAGTGAAAAGATAATTTTATCTAAAGCAGAGATTTTTAATGAAGGGCAAAAAGTTCAAACAACATTTATAAGGACCTTCACACTTTTATTAATATATTAGAGATTAGAGATAGAGATTAGAGATTAGCTTCAAATTATGGCCCTTTAAACTCTGAACTCCTTCAAACAACATCAAGTTCCATATAATGTGAGGGATTAATATCTAATTGAAATGTTAGGAAATATAAATTGTGTTACAAATCAAATGGAAGTTTGTAGCAAATTAAAGTAGCAAACCCGATAGATCATAATTTACAATTACCTACTCCCTCAATTTCAATTTATTTATTCTATTTTGACTTGGTATGGAGTTTAAGAAAGTAAAAAAAACTTTTGAATCTTGTACTCTTAGATTAAAAATATGTCAAATATACTCAAATACCCTTTAATATTGTGGTGTTAAACATGTCATGTGGAAGATTGAAATTAAAGAGTAGTTGAAACGGACTAAAAAAGTCAATAGGATAGACAAATTTAAATAAAGGAAGTAGTAGCTTTTATATCGAAGTTTTATCTCACTTTATCTCAATGTACCAAGCAACTTTATCTGTATGTCAATTGTCGTGGTCAATTTCATAAAATGAAGTTTAAATTTGTCTTGGGAAATAATTTTCCTCCTTGTTCATCTAGTCAATATGTTTATTTGATTATAGTAGCTGACAAGATATGTCAGTTGACCCTAAAGATTAGAAATCTAAGCTTAAGAAGAAGGTGGAAATAGCTTATTTTGCTATAATACAAGCCTAAGTTTTGGAAGCACGTTAGTGATTTGAAACAAAAAGATTCTTGATGCTCTGTGATTTGTAGAAATAATTGACTTGTCATTTCCATCCTTGATATGTATAGAATATGTTCAATGGTCTAGGCAAATATGGTCAGCAAAGCATTCAAGTGTGTCTATTTATACTATTTTTTTTCTCTGGTCTTTTTTGATATGAAATCTGTAAACGACATGCATTCTCACACGACACGTCTTGTTTAAGTAAAATTTTCAAGTCTTACAACTCATTCTTCATCCCAAATTTGTAATTATTTGAGAGAGACACGTTGATTTAATTTGTGTCACATCTTGTCTAGTCTTAGCTTTGACTGCATTTAATTAAAGAGCAGTTAATCAGTTTGAAGAAGTTAATTCACATGCTCCGAACTGCGATATAATGTCATTCTTGAAGAAGACTTGGAAAGGGTTAAGGATTCAAATATGGGTGTCGATTTTTAGGCATAAAATGTAACTCACGTAGCTCGTCCTAGCTTGGACAAGTGGGTTCACTAACAGAGGTAAACCCAGGAATTGAAGATACGGGATTCACTATTATCTTTAACATATTCATGTCAATTGCCAACTACAAAATTGGGCATACAACTCTTAAACTTAAAAATTACAAAAAATTATGAGCAAAGTATAAACTTTAAAATGATCAAATATCATTAATTCAGTACTAATATAATAAAAGTAGATCATCCTTTCATACTAGATAGCATCTAAACTTCAAAATGATCAAATATCATTAATTCAGTACTAATATAACAAAAGTAGATCATCCTTTTTATACTAGATAGCATCGTTTTCAATAGGGAGAATCACACCCTCCTTTTCGTAAAAAAACAAAAATGATATGATATGTAATGGAGGAATCACACCCCTCACAAAAAAATAAGTAAGCACAACAATTTCAATAGGGGAATCACACTCCTCCTTTCGTAAAACAATAAAAACACTATGATATATATGTAATGGAGGAATCACACCCTCTTTTTTCATAAGACAATAAAAATAAATGCGATATTTTCAATAGGAGAATCACACCCCTCTTTTCATTGCAAGACAAAAATAATATGTAACAAAGATAGAGGTAGAGTCTGACTTATGTTGCCGCTGCCGGAGTGAGCGTTTTTCGTTGCCGCCTTGGCCGGTCGCTGCTGCTGACTGCTGAGTACTTGCGTTTTTTCTTGGCTTGGAGAGATTTTGGGGAAATTGATATATTTTAGATATTTGGGGAATTTGATACGTTTTAGGGATTGGGGAAATTGATATGCATTAGGATTTATTAATTTAAATAATGAGAGTGTATTTTAAAATTCGTTTTAATTAAGGGTGGCGCCAAATGAGGTGGCAAACAATAAAATGTAAAGAAAAAAATTATAAAGAAGTGGAAAAATCAAAAAATGCACTCGACTGGAATCAAACCCACAATGTCGCACACTAAAGGAAGCCTTCATCCGAATTTCGGACCAGTGCATCCAGACAAGTTTTGTTATTGAGGGTGCACACTTTAATATATTAGCCTTTTTTAAGGTATCTATACATATATATACACAATTTTATAAAAAAGTTACCCGGTGCACGTGCACTCTCACGGATGCGCGTGGGTCCGCCTCTGTTCACTAATGTACTTATAACTTACTACTCATTCAATATATAGAATTATGAGTGAGCACCCAGCTGAAGCAGGTAGCTGGCGGTTGTCATGTCTGCTTCCACCTATCTGCTTCTGGTTGAGGGCATTTTTGTAATTTCATATTTTTTTATTTTAATTTAATTTTTTTAACTTTTATTTTTAATCTATTATATGTTTAAAATTGCGTAAAAAGTATTATAAATTACAATAATTAATAATTTAAATTATTTGGAGACACTAAAATAAATTTGGTTGACTTGAAATTCTATCAGTAAAACATAAATTGGGATATATTATTTGAAAATTTTGTGGAAAATAACATACACCACAATTTAGCAAATTAAAATATTTGAAAAATGCATAAAAAAATTGTTCGACTTTCCAAATTTTATCAATGTCATATAAATTGGAATAGAGGAAGTAACATATATTACTTGAAAATTACGTTGAAAGTCGTATAAATCATAATAATTAACAACTTAAAATATATAAAATTATATAACAAATTTGATTGACTTTCTCAAATATTCCATTAGTGCCACATAAATTGAAACAAAAAGAGTAACGTATAGTATCTGAAAATTATGTAAGAATACTATAAATCAATAATTAATAACTTAAAATATTTAAAAATCATACAAAAAATTTTATTGACTTTCCAAATTTCATCTGTACCACATAAATTGATATAAAAAAAATAAGAGAAAATTTCAATTATATACAGAAAAGTAAAATTTTTACAAAAAAAGTAACTTACTTTTCATTTACAGAAAAAATAGTCAAAAAGGGTCATGGGCTCAACAAAGCTCAATTCGGCCCAAAGCCATTAGACTATTTTTCTTCCTTTTTTTTTCAGCGTTAATTTTTTTAAATAAAAACTTTTTTTCTTTTTTGCTGGGTTTTTGTTTTTATAAAAAAAAAAAACTTTTCCCCTTTTTTTTCAAAACTTTCTCCATGCAATTTTTTCATGTATCAATATTGTATAAATAGTGTATAAACATATATATATGATACTCCCTCCGTCCCAATTTATGTGATGTACTTTGACTTGGCACGGAGTTTAAGAAAGAAAGGAAGACTTTTGAAACTTGTGGTCTAAAATGAGTCATAGATATTTGTGTGGTTGTAAATCATTTCATTAAGGATAAAGTGGGTATTTTAAAGTTAAATTATTACCAAATATAGAAATGTGTCATTCTTTTTGGGACTGACTAAAAAGGAAAGTGTGTCAAATAATTTGGGACAGAGGGAGTATACAAATAGTTATGTAGTGTATATATAATGTATTGATATTGTATAATTAGTTATGTAGTGTATATTTAATGTATTGATACTGTATAAATAATGTATAAACGTGTATCAATATTGTATAAATGATGTATAAATATGTATATATAATGTACAAATAGTTATGTAGTGTATATGTAATATATCGATATTGTATAAATGTGCATAAACGTGTATCGATATTGTATAAATAATTATATAATGTATCGACATTGTATAAATGATGTATAAGCATGTATCAATATTGTATAAATAATATATAATGTGTATATGTAAACGTGTATTGATATTGTCTAAATAGGTATATAATGTATTGACATTGTATAAATGGTGTATAATAGTGTATTAATATTATATAAACAGTTATGTAATGTTATGTATCGATATCGATATTTATTTGACTATCATGCATTCCCACCTTACCAAAATAAAAGTATAAACAAAAAATAATAAAACAACATAAATATTTATTTTTCCACAAAAGAAGTGAAACAATTAAAAAAAAGAGCAACAAAAAAAAAATAATTAAAAAGTTTTTTTTAAAAATAGTGCAGAAAAGAAAAAGATAAAAAAATAAATCAGGTTATCATTTATATTCAACGTTCAAATGTAATGTTGAAAGATATAATTTAACAAATAATGGTGCAGTGAAATGTTGAAAAAAAAAAAAAAACTTAGAGAGAGATAAAGTAGTGTGTAAGAGAGAATTGATAATAAATGTGTTTTATTACAGAAAATATACAACATGGGTCATTTTGAGTAATTTTTGCAAAGTTAGGCCATTTTTCTTGTAAATAATTGTAGTGGGCTGACATTCTGTATAATTTTTTCAAAAAATAATATATATTGGGCCCATACTGACATGGACTCTAATATCCAGTATATATATATAAACCCGTAAAAAGAATTGGGTCATTAAATTACTAGTCCAAGGCATGCCCAATTCGATTTACTGATCATCTATATTCATTTTGTCAACATAATAAAATTACTATAATATCCATGTTTGTCGGTTAAACATTTTTAAAATATCGAGACCCTATTTCAATTGGGCAAAGAGCACAGACGTCGCTACTACTACAAGTCAACAAAGAGTATACAGTTAAAATATAGATTAAAAAAAAGGTGCGGAAATGGTTTCAAATTGGGACATAATAATTTTACTGAATTACATAATGGTTCACTTTTTAGCAACTAAATGGTAGAACTAGAGTAAACAAACAAATGGAAATAAGTTAGGCGTATCGTATTGACAACATACTATTTTTTATCTTGATGCAAAATATGTTGACCTGGGAAAACTGTGGATGGACTAAATCAAAATATATTCGTTGACTCTGTTTTCTGGAAAGCTTGTCATTGCTTACAAAGATAGAATTTGTAAAAAGAGGGTAAAGAAAGTGTTTTAAGGCAGATCAAGTTCTTCCCTTTACACTAAAACACAAAGATCGTGGTACAGTACTGTTGAAATCAGTGGTTAATAACTAGAGTAAAACTTAGCATTCATTTAGTGTTAGTTTACTGTTTCATTAATTACTGTGCATTCCATTAGGTAGTTAATTTCTGTTAGTCTGGTAGTTAGTTATAGAATTAGTTAGAGATGATGAGCTGTCAATCGGTTAGAAGATATTTTGGTAGAAGATATTTTGTGATTCTTAGCCTATAAAACATAGAGCAATGCTCTCACTGTACCAATTAAATCAGTTTTCAGTTTAATAAAATTCTCTCTACTTTGCTCTGCAAGAGCTTAGAGCTCAACAATGGCAACTTGAGTTTGTGCACTGCAGTCTCGTTTGTGGACTGATTTTCACATGGTATCAGAGCAGTCGATGTTGGCTGTGTATATTGTTGTTATCGGAGAGTTGAGATCTCTTTTAGTTCATGTTTTTTTTTTCTCGATTTAGCTGTTTGTTCTGCTCAATTTCAACAATGGTGGCTTCCAGAATCAATCAATATGATCCACGGTATATAGGACCATCAAATACTTCAGGCGCGGTGTTGATTCCTATAAAGTTGGTTGGATCGGAGAATTACGGTTTATGGAGTAGATCAATGAGAATCGCACTTTTAGGAAAGAGGAAGTATGACTTTGTTACAGGGGCTTGTACCAGGGCTTTGTATAGAGACGATTTGCATGAACAGAGGGAAACTTATAATGCAATTGTGTTATCATGGTTGATGAACACAATATGTGAAGAACTTCTTAGTGGAATTGTGTATGCCTCGAGTGCTCCTTTTTGGAAGATCTAAAGGAGAGGTTTGACAAGGTCAACCGAATACGCATCTATCAATTGCATAATAAAATCACTACACTTTCGCAAGGAACTGACTCTGTAGCACAATATTTTACGAAGCTGAAGACACTTTGGAGTGAATATGATGCAGTAGTGCTAGCTCCTAGATGTGCATGTCCGCAGTCTAAAGACTACATAGAACCTTGACTCAAATGAGGCTAATTCAGTTTTTGAGTGGTCTAAATGACTCATATGATCAATCTAGGAGACAGATCTTATTGAAGGGAGTTACTCCTTCTCCAAACAAGGATTATGTTATGATAATTGAAGATGAGGTGCAACATTCAGCATGTGTGATTAATGTAGTTGAGAAGCCAGATACAGTGGTGATGAACATCAATTGAAATATCGGGAGAGAATATTATAAAGGAAGGAAATGTGAATACTAACACTTTACTGGTCATACAAAGGACAACTGTTATAAGCTGTTTGGATATCCAACTAATTGGAAAAATAGAAAAAAAGCTGGTTATGGAGGACGTGGAGGTTTCAAGAGTTTAGCAGGTCGTGTGAATGAGAGTCAAGGACATGGAGGTGCTGGGGTTTACCATAGGAGTCAAGGAACTGGTAGTTACCATGTAAATCAAGGATATGCTAGCTATAGTGGATATGGTGCACAACACTCTGCAAACAACATCTTAAGTGGATGTCTGGATCACACACACATAATTTCTACTAGTCATGCTGACAACAAAGGATTGTTGGCTAGAGGACAAGCATTCACTAAGGAGGAGTATAAGCAAATTTTGAACCTGCTGAACAAGGATGTGCGTGAAACTTAGCAGGTTAAATAAAAGGTATGTCAAGTGTTTTCACTTACTTAATGTCAAATGCCTTTACACAGAAATGGATAGTAGACTCTGGTGTATCTCATCATGTGGCAGAAAATAAGGATTTGTTGGCAACAACTAGTAGTTTAACTAATCCAACAAGAGATCAGGTACATCTACCTACAGGAGACAAAGTGGAGATTACATACATTGGTGAAGCATCTATTTTTGGAAAGGAGACACTGAAGAATGTGCTATATGTACCAAATTTCAAGTTCAACCTACTATCAATATGTAAGGTTACTAAGGAATTGAGTTGTTTTGTTTCTTTTTATCCAGACTTTTGTGTGTTTCAGGATCTCTTCAGTGGCAAGGTAAAGGGGATTGGTAAGGAATATGGTGGTCTGTACATATTCAAAAGTTAGTTTGGAATAAAGAATCGACAAGGTACAAGAAATGATTCAAAAAAGGTGGTTCCAGAATTAATAAAACAGGATATCAACTTGTGGCACAAGAGGCTTAGGCATCCTTCAATTCGGATCCTAAAGCTTTTAGATATAGAGCAAGGTATTGAAGAACACAATGATTGTCATGTTTGTCCACTAGCTAAACAAATCAGACTTTTATTTTCTCTCAGTAAGACTAGAGCATCTGTGAAGTTTGATATTGTTCATATGGACCTTTGGGGACCATTCAAAACACCTATTGTAGACAACAAACATTACTTTTTAACAGTGGTAGATGACTATAGTAGATTTGTATAGGTTCATATGTTACAACTAAAGTCTGAAACCATTGTAGCTTTCAAGAATTTTTTGCCAATGATACAAACATAGTTTGGTGGTCATGTTAAGGTTGTGAGGTCTGACAATGGTAATGAATTCTTTAATTCTCAATGCACAGATCTATTTCATAAATAAGGCATTATGCATCAAAGTATTTATACTCACACACCTCAACAAAATGGGGTGATTGAGAGGAAATATAGGCGAATTCTCAACATAGCTAGAGCTATTAGATTTCAGTCCAAAATGCCTATTAAATTTTGGGGATACTGTATAAAATTGCAGTATACCTAATGAACAAACTACCTTTTTCAGTTTTGGAGAACAAGAGTTTCTATGAAATGTTGTTTACAAAGAAGCCATTATTGTCACATCTAACTTTCATAAGGTGTCTTTGTTATACATCTGTTGTGCCAAGGACTAACAAATTCTCATAAAGAGCTATTCCTTCTATATTGATGGGCTATTCAGAAATACAAAGGGTTATCTACTTCTAAGTATCCACACAAGAAAATTTTTTATGAGTAGATATGTGACCTTTAAGAAAGAAATTTTCCCTTTTGAGCAGACTCAGACTGAATCTCATTCTATTCATATGGGATCTCCTTTAGAACAAATAGTAGAAGCACATATGCAGGATGTTGAGGATGCACCTCATCCACAAGCATTATCTTATCAGAGCTAATGCATGATGATTTTTCCCAAGATTCAGGAACCATATCACCATAAAAGAAAGATCCTAAAGCTCAGATATTATCTTCTACTAAAGAATCCAGCTTAGCAGCTGCAGCAGCTGAAGATCCTCCTCCTAGGAGAACTACTAAATTAAGTAAACAACCTATTTGGATGAGGGACTATACTACTGTCAACAGGGGCCAAACCAGTACCAGACACCTCATGAATAACAGTCTATCATATGATAGTGTTACTCTACATTATCAAGGGTGCCTAGCTAATTTCTGCAACAATCTCACAGAACCAAAGAATTACAAAGAAGCAGCAAAGGATGAGATATGGATTCAAGCTATTAAATTGGAGATACAAGCACTTGAGGACAATAACACTTGGTTGTTGATTGACATGCCTCAAAGAAAGAGTACAATTGGTTCAAAATGGGTGTACAAAATCAGGTATCAATCCATTGGTGAGGTCGAAAGGTTCAAGGCTAGACTGGTAGCAAAAGGTTATAGTAAACAAGAAGGCTTAGATTATCATGATACATTTTCTCCAGTTGCCAAAATGGTGACAGTAAGATGTGTCATTGCATTAGTTGTGTAAAAAAGGTGGAGTTTATTCCAGATGGATGTATATAATGATTCTTGCAAGAAGATCTCGATAAGGAGGTGTATATGGAACTACCAGAAGAGTTCAAGCAGTATGGAGAGACTAAAGTGTGTAAGTTTCTTAAATATTTGTATGGTTTAAAGCAGGATTCTAGAAAATGGAATATAAAGCCTACTGATGCTTTATTAGTTGCTAGTTTTTCTTAAAGCTCTTATGATTCCTCTTTATTCACTCTAAAGCAACATCAGGATTTAGTGATAGTATTGGTCTATATTGATGATTTGTTAATCACTGGGAGTAGTAAGAAGTTAATTATTGAGGCTAAGCAGACATTACACCAACAGTTTAAACTAAAGGACCTAGATGAACTCAAGTTCTTCTTGGGCATTGAGGTCTTGAGGTCTGAAATGGGTGTTATTCTGAATCAGAGAAAGTACATTTTAGAACTTATTTCTTATATTGGTCTTAGTGGTGCTAAGCCTGCATCCACACCCATGGAGTCAAATTTGAGGTTGACATCAGTAGAGTAAGATCAGACCACTTGCCTTATTGGAGATGTTATTTTGCATGATGTTACTATTTATTAAAGGTTGGTTGGTAAGATTCTTTATGCTACCATCACAAGGCCAAATAAGCTATGCAGTACAGACTCTTTGTCAGTTTATGTAGACTCCAAAAAGAACACATTGGGATGCTGCTGTAAGAGTGGTTAGATACCTGAAAGGTACAATTGGTTAGGGGATGTGGCTATAGTCTAAGCCAACCAATGTCTTGACTTATTGGTGTGATTCTGATTGGAATGCATGCCCAAATACTAGAAGATCAATCACAAGACATGTGGTTAAGTTTGGAGAATCATTGGCTTCATGGAAGTCCAAGAAGAAGCATATTGTGTCTAGGAGCTTAACTGAAGCTGAATATAGAAGCATGGCTTAAGTTGTTGCTGAGGTTACCTGGTTGTTAGGTTTATTCAATGAATTAGGAGTGCAAATTCAAATGCCTATCACTATTATGAGTGACAACAAATCAGCTATACAACTGGCTGCTTATCCAGTGTTTCATAAGAGAATAAAACATATATAATTTAACTATCATTTCATTAGAGACAAAATCAAGGATGGATTAATTAACACTGCCTATGTGTCCACCCAACAACAACTTACGAGTCTCTTGACAATAGGTTTGGGACAAGCTCAGTATATGCATCTACTAGGCAAGCTTGGTGTGATCAATATCTTGCACCCTTCAGCTTAAAGGGGTGTGTTGAAATCAGTGGTTAATAACTAGAGTAAAACTTAGCATTCATATACTGTTAGTTAGTTTACTGTTTTATTAATTACTGTGCATTCCATTAGGTAGTTAATTACTGTTAATCTGGTAGTTAGTTACAAAGTTAGAGATGATGAGTTGTAGATGATAAGTTCTCAATCAGTTAGAAGATATTTTGTGATTCATAGAATATAAAAATCATAACAATGCCCTTATTGTACTAATTAAGTCAGTTTTCAGTTAGTAAAATTCTCTCTCTACTTTGCTCTGCAAGAGCTTAGGGCTCAACAATTGCCACTTGAGTTTGTGCACTACAGTCTCATTTGTGCACTGATTTTCATAAGTACAAATGAAAGATCTTCAAAAAGGGAATGGGTAGTACAAGTGAGTGGAAGGTCGTAAGGTATCTTTCATGGATGGTCCTAAATAGGGAAGAACAAGAAGAATAATTTAAGGTTTCTAGAGATTTTCTGATGCCTTCTATTCTCTGCAAAGCTTCCTTTTAAAGGTGTAAAAACTCAAAACACCACCTCAGTATGAAACAATGACATTCTAGGGTACTGAAAAACTATCTCATAACATGTGCATATGCTCTAACACCTTTCTTGAATATGATTGGGACAAGTGGGTGTGCGGCTCGAGATTTATTGTTAGGTCCCGAGGGTTATTATGACCATTTCCACTTGTAAAGCCATCTTCCCCCTGAGAGGCTTCTTTTGGATACCTAGTCTTAAGTTAGACCTACATGGGGTAGATGTTCAAGGCGTCTTGCGACATACAAGAGAGTCTTCTCGATTCTCCCCAAATAGCCTCTACATGTTCCTTAAAAAAAATAAATTTGGCACGTTTCATGGTGTGATTTACTCTTTTCACTAGATCCAATTTTTCACATACAAATAGTCCCTCACTTTTAAGATACCTAATGCAATATATTTGGGAAGTGGAATATCCCTCTTACTGGTTTTGAAACTAAAGATGACACACTATTGTTGCTTCACGATAAGGTACTAGTTTTGTGTTGTTCTGCCTCATTTGTCAAATAGATGATTTTTGACCTTGGTTATTGTAGTCTTTAGACCACCTTGATAATTTCTTGACAGGACACATGTTTTTCCTACACCCATCGTCTTCTTAAACACCTTGACAAAAAATTATTTTGGGTCAAAAAACTAGGTCAAGGTAAAAACTGAATGGGCACCTTATGTTTCTCTAAGAATTACGACATCCGAAGGAAACTTGTCGTCGTGAGCTTGCATTTTTCCGACCTTTCATTTTGGTTCCTCTCCGGTCATGCCACACTCTTCAGTCCTCTTATGTGTTCCTTCATTTAACTACTTAAAATGATTAGTTAAAATCTTAAGAGAGGTTTTTACCTAATTAGGTTGGTAGATGTGTGCCATGACCCAAATGATCGCAAATGGGACCCACACTAACCCTCTAGTTGGAGAACCACCTAACCTAAGCCTTATTTCAAATACTTAACCATTTTAAAGACTGAATAATCAATAAATATAACTAATGATAAATATCTCGATAAAATCACTAAATAGAAATGCAGAATTAATTCAACTAACTATTACAATTCTCAAGGACCTGAAAGTCATCGTACAAAAACTTCTAAGAAAAAAACAATTTCTAAGAATAATATACAAAACTAATAAAATATGAAGAGTATCATTATCCGAATAAATGGACATGATCTACAGAGATGATCCACAACAGCCTGGAGATAAGTGTTCACTCATGGATTGAAAACTGTTGGTCACTGATACGAGCATGGTTAGCATGGGGAATATTAGGATGGGCTTCTATATATGGATAATAGCTTGGAGCCGGAGGAAGGCATGAAGAAACAAATACACAAGGTCATGGGCAATCAAGATGCTATTTGGGTAATCAAGAAGGTCTCTTGTGGGTTATTTACTAAATAGTCACTTTTGGGCTATTTTTGTAATAGACAATTTGTGAAAAGGCAAGGACTATAAATAGTTGCCTTAGCCATTTTATTTACTTAGATTAGATGATTGAATTGTCTTGAATAGACATTGATATTTAGTTACATTATATTAGGGTAATGATTGGGTTTAATTCCAATTGTTAGCTTAGATCGAGTGATTATGGTGGATTTCCGAATTGCTTGTGTTATCTTCTTCGCTTGATTAATCATAGAGTTATCATATTGTGGATTCAATTTAGTTACTCATGCATTTGATTGAGTTCTCTTTCTCCCTTGGTTTAATTGCTCTTCAATTGAACCTTTCTTTCTTCACTTCTCATCTCTTATTTCTCAACTATCGTTTAATTTTGTTGTTTAATTCCGCGTTTTTGATATCGATTTTAGTCACCTCGATTAGGATCGTTATCATTTTGGTATCAAGAGCCTAGGTTAAGATTTGTTTTCACAAATCTTAATAATGGGATTTTGATTTCTTCAAAAATCCAAAAAAAAATTGGAATTTTTTTTTTGGTCTGGTTTTGTTATTTTTGACACTAGATCTTGATTCCTTAGTGTTTTTTGAGTTTAAATTTCAAATTTCGTTCAAATCGGAGTTGTAGAAGTGAAGTTATCATTAAAGGGTTTTCAAGCTTTTGAGTTTTTGAAACTTGAAAAGTGGGTTTATTTTTGGCTTGAAGTTGAGAGATAAAATTTATTGGGGATTGTTCATGGCGTTGAAAGGAGCACGTGGGTGAAAATTTCATTAATTTTGGAGCAAAACGAAGAAGTTATGACCATTTGAAGATTGAGGTTTTTTCTTGTGTTCTTGAGCATCTTCATCTTGTTCTTGAAGAAGAAGATAGCAAAGGTACACTTTGATCCAAAAATTTTAAAGTCATAATTGGTCAAGTGTTTGTAGGTCCAAAAAAATCAAAATTCAAAAAAAAATTAATTTGGAAATTCCACATGGACTGACCACGTCAGCAGTTGACCAGTCAACCCCACCACATCAGCACCATGCAGGAGCCAACACAACAGGGGACCAGCCCACTTCCCAGTCAGCAATGCCCAAGGTTCCCCACTCTTAGCCCAGGCGTGTGTAACTCACTTTCAGAGAGTGAAGATGTGCAGAAATTTTACACTTAGTTTTTTTTTTGAGTCCTAAAAGTTTTTTGGACCTAAAATTTTTTCTAAGTGTCCAAACTTCGTGATTTATTTTTGTTCTCTTTATACTTCGATTCCTCAACTATTTAACAAGTAATTAACATATAGAATCACCTTTTAGCTAGTTTTAATCATCAAATCATCAAATTAAACCCCTTTAAAGTGATGAACTTCTTCAAGGCATCAAAAATTGTCTAAGTGTCCAAATTTCGTGATTCTTTTTTTGTTCTATTTCTCCTTTGATTTCCTAACTAATTAACAAGTAATTAACATATTTAATCACTTGTTAACTAGTTTTTAAACAACAAATCATCTCTTTGATTCATCAAAATTAAGCAACACAAGTACTTTTTCTACTTTTGTTACTTAGTTTTTTTTTTGAGTCCGTTTCTTTCGTGCTTCTTTTCTTCAACTTTTCTCTTATTAATTCATAGATAACTTCTTGATTCAAGTCATTTTTATTTTATTTGAGTCATCCTTCTTTCACGAGTCACAAAAATCCATTCCTCCACAAGCATTGATAACCTTGAATTGATTGAGCAAGGCTAGTAACTTATCAATTTGGGAAAGAAGCCATAGAAGGTGAGTTGAGAGCTCATATATGAGTGATGTGAGGCTTTTAGTACTAACTTGTTTTCTAGTTTTGTAGGTATAAAAGGTGATATAATGGAGAATTTCATCCATAGCTTCGGATTATTGTGGAGATGACATTAGTGACTATGCTTGTAGCGACATAAGCTTTGAGTATAGTGATGATGAGCAACATGAGGGTTCTTTGAGTGCTTGTGAGAAAACTAATGAAGCTCATGAGTATGATGGTGAATCTTATAAAGTACATGATGTTCCAAGAGATTATGATCGACATGGCGATGAGAATTACTACACCGGAGATGAATATGAGATGCATGGAGCTTATAGCTCTTATGATGAACATGAAGGAGTAGAAGTATCTTATGATGAATTTGATAGTGAAGATGAAGGGTATGGGGGTTCTCATATTACACACCATGGTTATTAAAATGATTTGAGGTATAATTCTTTCTCACATATGTCTTATGAACTCTTTGAGGAGAATTGTGATAGAAGGGAAAGTTGTGAGGATGAATTACCTTCCTCATCTTGTGCTACTTACTATCCTAGTCTAGGAGGTATATATGTGTGGGAGAAACCAATTCAAAGATATCGTGTGGACCATAGACGAAGAACATTATTTACTTCTTATGGTGCAAGAACTTGTACTTCTTATCCTTATTCCAATGTGACTAGTTATACTTATGGTAATGATGTTAGAGGTAGGATGGAAAGATAAATGAGCCATAGAAGTAGAGGGGATTCATTGTCTCAAGATGTGTATGATGGGGAGAGGCGGATTCTTGAAACAAAAGTTACAAATGAACCACTCACAACTGAGGATCCTATTACTTTGAGGATGACCAAATTGTTTGCTTCTATGCTAATAACTCTTGACAAGATATCTCAAATGGTCTCCAAGGAGTCGAAAGCAAAACAAGATACTCCTTGTGGAAATGTGCTTAAAGAGGATCCAATGAGTGCAATGAAGGCTACTCCTAGCAACGCAAAGTGGAAGTTAGATGTGAAGGGATCTCCAAACCCTTCTCAAGAAATTCTTGGCACTTGTCCTAACTCCAATAAAATTGAGAGACAAAAGATTGAGAGGAGTAAGGGTGTGATATATGAAAACTCTAGAGTGGAAAAAGGAGAGGTTGTGAGGAGTGATGTGAGAGGGTTGTCACAATCTTATACTAAATTTTGTAACCTCTCTTCCTTTTCTAGTTGTCTTAATTCTTGTGTAGGTATCCTTAGGAGCAATCCTAGTGAGGTACCTCGATCAATGAAGAATTATAAGGCACTAAAAATCCTCCCAAAAGAAAATTTATGCTCCGATGTTGAAAATCAAGGTGAAGACAATCATTCCTATGATCTACAAAGTAACAAAGCTAAACCTTACACTTTGTTAAAAGTAAAAGATCATTTTGTGCGAGTGTAAAGTGATAGCTTGTTTTTATGTGAGCTTAATGATTCTTTTCAACATAGTGATAATGTATTTATTGAGAGTATTCATACACTAGTTGATCCTATTGATGACCGAATTGATTCTTCTTGTAAGAACAATTTTTGTCCACCTAGTGTTGACACTTATGCATCGAATGGTAGTACATTGTCATGTGAATGTTTACCATATCTTGATAATGTGCATGTTGAATATGTGGATACACTAGTTGATCCTATTGATGACCAAATTGATTCTTCTAGTAAGTCAATTTATGTCCATCTAGTGTTGATGCATGTGCTTTGAATGTTAGTACATTATCAAATGATATTGGTGTTGATCAACTTGTGTGTAATGATGGCCCACCAAATGAAGAGTTTTGTGATGAACTTAAGAGACCTCAATTTAGTGATAACATTGATATAGTTGGTCATATAGCTCATGTGAAGTCATTGTACCTAAATAATGAATCCTTGAATTGTGATCCCATTCTTTGTTCTTCTCATGAGGATTTTGAGATGGGATGTGTTTTTAAGGATAATCCCATGTTTGAGGTTGACATGACTAATAAAGGTGAAATGTATAGTGGTGTGTCTTGGCATGATAGAAGTGTAGCCCCTCTTAAAGGCTACCAAGTGATTGAGAATCCACTATGGTATGATGACACACTTTCCAAAGTTGAAACTCTCTTCTTGGAAGATGATAGTACATCTCTTGGAGGGGGTTAGTGGTTGAAAAAAAGGGAGTGTATGTTCTCCAATGACCCCTTTCATTCTTGTGTGACCCAATTCTTGATCAAGGCCTTAACGCTTGTGGATCAAATGGTCATTCTATCGGTGGGCATAACTTGGATGAAGTTCATTTAAGTAACACCTTTCTATACTATTTGTTTGCATATGATGATACTCTTTCCTTTGAGTGGAGTATGTTATGAGAGATTAAAAATGTCAATGGGGCAAATAGGTGTATGCTTGATCCATATTTATGGATTTCCTTTTCCTTTGACCCCGGTAATGATTTAAATAGTGGCATTTGTAATAAAATGCTTGGTCCAAATGGCAAGCAAGTTGTAAGTGAGGTTGTTGGCTTGTATGGTGATAAGTATAGTAGTAACATTTCTTTTCTCTCATGTGATTATTTCTTGGTGTTATTACTTGATCTTATGGGTTTGAATAAGATATATTTGCCAACTTGTGTGGGGAATACCTTTGTATTTGACCCCGGTGATGAATTGGGAGTAATCCCATTCTTGAAGATAGCTAGTGCATTGGGTGGAGTCTTAACATGGGATGGCATTATTTATTACATGACATTTACATATGTGGGCTATCATGTGTTACTTGACTTAAAGGGAGATTTGTGTTTTTCTAAATATAGTACCATTGAGGATTTGCATGTTTGGTTGCTTAAATACCATGGTTCTTTTGATTTACCCCTCTGTCAATGTTTCCTATGTAGCCGAGTATCTCTTGTTTTGTTGGCTTACAAATCATTTGTGGCTCATTTTGATGCTTGGTTATATATTAAATATGTGCACCCTTGACATGGTGATAGATTTCTTATTTCTAATTCTTGTGCTAACCCTCATGCTATGAGGATATGTTTTTTGTTTGTCCTTCTCATATTTTTGTAAGGTTCGGATTCGAGGAAGAATTCTTTTGAAGAAGGGGAGGATGATACGAGCATCGTTATCATCGGCAATATTAGGATGGGCTTCTATATATGGATAATAGCTTGGAGCTGGAGGAAGGCATGAATAAACAAATACACAAGGTCATGGGCAATCAAGATGCTATTTGGTCAATCAAGAAGGTCCCTTGTGGGTTATTTACTAATAGTCACTTTTGGGCTATTTTTGCAATAGACAATTTGTGAAAAGGCAAGGACTATAAATAGTTGCCTTAGCCATTTTCTTTACTTAGATTTTGGATGATTGAATTGTCTTGAATAGACATTGATATTTAGTTACATTATATTAGGGTAGTGATTGGGTTCAATTCCAATTGTTAGCTTAGATCGAGTGATTATGGTGGATTCCCGAATTGCTTGTGTTATCTTCTTCGCTTGATTAATCATTGAGTTATCATATTGTGGATTCAATTTCTTTTCTCATGTATTTGATTGAGTTCTCTTTCTCCCTTGGTTTAATTGTTCTTCAATTGAACCTTTATTTCTTCACTTCTTATCTCTTATTTCTCAACTATCCTTTAATTTTGTTGTTTAATTCTGCGTTTTCGATATCGATTTTAGTCACCTCGATTAGGATCGTTATCAGTCACACACTAGAGGTGAGGTCTCGTAGGAGTCTCTAGAACAAAACCTGTACTCAACAAAAGAAGAGCAAAGGTAGTATTAGTACAAAACCTTATGTACTGGTAGATATCATCGGTCGACTTAACTCAGACTCACACATACACATAAATCAAATATAAGTAAACTAGCAATCAACACATAGCAATCAATCTCAAACTCAACCAACAACCTCCACAACTAGAGCACGTAAGACCATTCAATATCCTCAAATAGATCACAACCTTCATCCTATCAACTGTTTCACAACCCCAAGTACATTGTTCATAATAAAGGAACCCATGTCCACTCTAAATACCATAAGTGTAAAATCAACAACTAATCATCAATGTAGTTAACAATCTCACAAGAGTAGTCTAATGTTACCTCGATCACCCCAACACATTGTGCATGCTATATGAATGAATCAATAATCTCATGGTTGTAAATAATGCATCATAAGTATCACTACTATCAGCTCAAATATGTACACACAAGCTAAGTGACTTATTATGCCTAAATGTCATAACCTGCAGGGGATCAACTTTATCTGTATATTGTACTGGTGTGGTACCCGACCCTCTGATATATCAATAAGTAATTAATTTGTACCGATGTGGTACCTAACTCTCTAAATATCATAATATAACGAAATGCAATCACTATCATTCAGGATGCATCCTAATGCACCAATAATTCAAGTACATAATTTATCATCATAAAAAGGCTTAGTCAGTGTTTCTATCATTTTACTCATGCTATTACAAGCAATGAAAACTCACTCTCGGTAACAAGCATGCCTGAAGGCCAATCCATAAATATTCAATTTATGAATATGCATGACATCTAAATCAAGTCTACAACAATAATAGAAACCATAACCTACCTCAAACAAGAGTCTGAATGCAACTAATCCGCAAGAGCCTTGACCTTCCTCAAAGCCTCGAATTGTTCTCGGTCTAAAAATAATAAATAAGGGGTAATCAACAACTTTCTCTTCAATTCTAGGCATTAGGAACAAAACCCCACTGATTTTACCTTTGTTCATAGCTTAAACCATCACTTCCAGATTTTCACTTATTAATTTACCCAAATTCCCCATAACCCACGTTAAAAGGAAGGAGTTTTACACTAGAAAGTATAATCTAATAACCCAAAATCATTATCAAGTGATTTTAGGACCGGCCATAAGTAATTCTCACTAATTAGTCAACTTACGGCCTAAAGCCAAGAAATTCACAATAAACCCTTGTTCTAGTGATTCTATAGATTAAACAAATTAATCTATTGTTAGAATGGTGAAATAATCTTACGTCAATGCTAGAAATCACTCAAGCTGGTAGGAAATCGCCTCTATCAATCCTAAGGACGAGCTCTCTAGATTTTAGGGAGAAATAAGTTCAAAACTTAGGAAAATAGGCATATTAACTGTCGATGATGGCTACAGTGGGTACCTGATTACTACAGCGGTCCTGCTATGGCGAGCAGCAGCCCACTACAGAGGTCCCGAGCAATCTCTCACCGACCGCTATAGCACTGATGCAATGTATGCTATATTATACAAAATGAATGCCAAATGATGCAGTGCATGCTACAGTATACACGCACTACTTTATGTAGCTTGCTGAGACCCATAGGGGACTCACGAGGTTCATATATCCACCCAGAATAGTTTTTCATCGGGAATGCAAACCAGAATAAGTAAATCCACCTGGAATAATTTTTCTATCGGGCATGCAAGTTAGAAAATCAATAGAAATCTCCAAGAACACTTTCCCATCAGATATGCAAGTTACAAAATAAATAGAAATCCACCCAAAGCACTTTCTCATCAGTTATGAAATTTATTTCAAAATATCTTTCTCAAAAATATCTCCTTAACCACATAATGATATGATCGATGAATGAGTATGTATTAAACACAATAATAAGAAATAACACAACTATCTAAAATTCAGGCTCACAAGGATATACTCAACCCAACAACACTGGTTACAAGCCCAAAAATTTATCGATCTAGTTCAAATGATTCAAATCTCATTCTTAAAAGGGGGAGAGGGGGTATACCATTAATATCAATACCTATTAAGTGTGATAGAATCAGTAATCCACTTTTTACTTCACAATCCAACAATCAAGTGTCACGACCCAAATGATCATGAGTGACACCCACACTAACCCTCAGGTGGGAGAACCATCTAACCCAAACAATTACCCAAACATCTAGTCGATATTAAGATGAGATTATCATAAAATCCAATTTAATAATAATAATAAATCCAAAATTAATCATTAACAATGTGGAAAATAAAAAAAAATACCTATTATAATCCCCAAGGACCCGAAAGTCATCGTATAAAAACTCCTAGCAAAAATCAATGTCTCAAACAATAGCCAAAACTAATGACAAAAATAAGAGTATCATTGTCAGAATAAATAGACATGATCTACTGAAATAATACACGGTAGCCTGAAGATTAGTGCTCACCCTTCGATCAGAAACTGGTAGTCACACGCTAGAGGTGAGATCTCAAAGAAGTCTCTGGAACACTGCCTATACTCATCAAAAGAAGAGTACATTATGTAACGGTAGGTATCATCGACTGACTTAACTCAGACCCACACATAAACATAAATAATATGTAAATAAACTAGCAAACAACAGATAGCAAGTTATCTCAAAATTAACCAACAACTTCCACAACTAGAGCACGTAAGACCAACCCATCTCCTTAACTAGATCACAACCTTCACCTTATAAACTATTTCTCAGCCACAAGTACAATGTTTATAATAAGGAAACCTATGACCACTCTAAATATACAAGTGTGAAATTGACATTTAATCATTAATACAGTTAACCATCTCACAAGAGTAAACTAATGATACCTCGATGACCACAACACATTATGCATGTTAAATGAATAAGGAAATAGTCATATATATGTAAATAATTCATATCAATTATCAAATTAAATATGTACACCTATATTAAGGGGATTTATGTTTTCGCAATAGTCATGACCTGCAGGGGACCAACTTCATCTATGTACTGTAGCGGCGTGGTACCCGGTCCTTTGATATATCAATAAGTAAGTAACCCATACCGGCATGGTACCCAACCCTCCAAATAACACAATATAGTGAAATACAATAACTATTATTCAAGGTGTAACATATTGCACTAATAATTCAAGTACATAATTTATCATCATTAAATACATAGTCAATTTCATGTCATTTAACCCATGCAACAATCAATATCAACCAAGCTCACCATTCACAAGCATGTACGAAGGTCAATTCAAAAACATTCAACGTATTAATAGGTATGGAGTCTCAATCAAGTCTACAACAACAATAGAAACTATAACCTACCTCAACCACAAGCCCAAATGCAACTAATCCTCTATAGCCTTTCCTTTCCTTGAAGCTTTGGATAATTTTCAGTCTAGAAACAAAAAATAAGGAGTAATTAACAACTTATTCATCACTTCTAGCCATTAGAGACTAAACCCTATTGATTTTACCCTAGTTGATAGCATAAATCATCAATTTAGAGTTTCTTACTCATTAAATTACCCAAAATCCCCATAAACCATGTTAAAGGGAAGAAATTCTATTCTAGGAAGTATAATCTAACAGCCTAAAATTATTATCAAGTGGTTTTAGGACTACCCATAGGCAATTCTCACCAGTTTATAAATTTTGGGCTTAAACCCATGAGTTTCACCATAACTTTTTGTTCTAGTGATTCTACAGTTTAAAAGAATTAATTTATATTACAATGGTGTAATAATCTTACCTCTCTAGTAGAAATCACCCAAGCTAGTAAGAAATTGCCTCTTTCAAGCCTTGAATAAAAAATTTGGATGTTTGGGAGAAAATAATGTCAAATCTCAAAAATAGGCATATTAACTGCTTGATGACCATTGTAGTGGTCCCTTGTTCGCTACAGTGGTCCCATAATAGCGACTAGAGAACCTCTATGACAGTCCATCCCTTAAGCTCACTGACTGCTACGGTGGTCCTGCTATGATGGTACTAGGACAGCTATAACGGTCCTTAACCAGTAACTCGGGGATTTTATAGAACTTCCCCCTTTTAGAATACACTCTTAATTTTTTGACAACATAGATTTATCCTATCACAACAAATGCTATAACCAGAGTTCTCCTGAGCTGTTTCTCATTCTAAAAGTTTTTATAGATCACTATACCTTTTATCTATCATGACATCACCTCAAAATCTTCAACCGCTATACCTCGAGACACAGACAATCTCTAAACTACACAACACTTGATTTTTGTTAAAAACCACCCTAGACTGAGATTTTAACAGCTCTCATCCTAGGAAAAACTCTACCCTGGCACTTACACCTTAAGAAATGATATAATGATTGAATAGGTCATTACATCAAGAATAGGGGAATATCCAAAACAAATCATTAATTCCATGTTTAGCTCTTTCCAATAGATTGATATCTGCATAGATACTCATCATCTCATCTATATGGGACCTCCATTCCCCATTACTTTCCATACAAACAACTAACACATAAGCACTTCAAAAAAGAGTCAATGAAAGTCTCAACTTGCCTAAAAAAAAGACCCACAAGTCAAACCAAAGATTCTCCCTTCTGAATCACCACAAAATAAGCTCAATCTACTTGAATATGGATCCTACATAAGAATACAAAACTATGGACACAAATATGGCTATACTTAGATTTTGGGTCCAAAAGAAAAACCAAAAAGTCAACTATGCGCCCTAAAGGTAAAACTGGAATTTATTGAAAAATCAATCTACCCATAACCTAAGGATTTCAAACCTAAAATTTGATCAAAACGGAGTTGAAATTGACCTTTAAATCATCAAAATAATATTTCTTAATTTTACCTATAAAACCTCGTATTTTCAAATTGAAAATCCAAGATTTGATGATAAAATCATGAAATAATCATTGTGGAATTTTACAATATTGATATGGAAACTTACCCAATGAAAAAAAATCTCAAAACCACCTTTTGAGTCGATCTCCCAAAAATGAGTTACCTTGCTTTAAAATTTGAGTTATGTGAACTTTGTTTGAAAAAATAATTTTACACTTTCTAGGAGTCACTTGTTCTTTATGAACATAATGTGCCTACATGAATGTGAGGTTCACCCGACCCAGTCCATCACATTCGTGAGCCACTGATTGTGTACGCAAAGAGAATTCACCTACCTGGACCCAGATCCATCCCTTCATGAACACGACTACCCTGTCGCGAACGCAAAGTCCAACCCATGTTGCTCATCGCAATCATGGTGCCTCTTCAAGTTCGCAAAAAAGGCACCATGTAGCAGCTTATAGTAGTTCACGTCTTTCCTAATTTAACTGATCAAACCCTCAGAATACATTCAAAACCCCATGAAAAAAAATCCAACTTTAATACTAGACCAAAATCGACATTCCGAACTCAATGAAATTATTGGATTTACAAATGGAGGTCAAAGTCACCTCTAGGTCATAACTTTTTAAATTTCTATCTAGCCACTCAAAATCCATCCAAATTCCTCGGCACCCTAACCAACAATGCTACTAGCCCAAAAATGACATACCGGAGGTAACAAACTGACTGAATCTTTGTACAATGTCTAAATCTACAAATGTTGATTGAAGTCAACCATTTCAACTTTAAAATCTCTCAAAATAAAAAAAAACCAACTTAAATCATAACCGGTCACCACGGGAACCATGTCACCCACTCTCACAGGCCACCAATACCATATACACCTATGGAGAGGGGTAAAATATTTAAAATGCATAAAAATTCAAAATTCAATTTGAGGGTTTTTACAGTTCCTTATTCTTTTGTGATAAGTCCCCATTAACAATCTGATTTGTTTTATTTTCTCCTTGTTTTAAGATCTTTTGTTGTTAATATATTTGAATTTTTTGTGGCCTCTATATTCTACACCTCAACATTTCTTTTGTTACCTTCATCTGTATTATTCTCCTTGGCCTCTTCTTCCCTTAATGCTTCAAATTTGTTCCCCAATGTCAACTCATGGACCACTTGGTCTTGTGTTTCTTTGGTGATAACATTTATGTCTATCACCACATTCAAATTTCTTGGATAGCCCTCAACTTTACCACTAAATAGGATTTTTTCTCCTTTTCCTTTTGAAAGTGAACCTGGGAGTTTCTGGTAGTTCAGGGGTTTCTAAATTATTTCTATATATTTAGCCCCAAAATATTCAGGTGTGGGGTTCATCACTATGCTTTCCATATTATCATGGACTTGTATCCTACATTCTAAATAATACTTCGAAAAGTAGTTACACCTGATATTAATGACCTCAGTTCTTACATCACCTATCACTTCATTTTCAATATTCATTAGAACTATTTAAGTAGGTTCACTACTAAATTTACCAAAATATTTACTCTTGCATAACTTGGTCTAATTTTATTAATCATGGTTAATTTTAATTGCAATGCTTTTCCCACCATGGATGCGAAAGAAAAAGGGTTGCCTTCACAAAATATATGGACAACAAATTTAGAAAGGAAATTCAAGCCATTGCTTTGGTCATTTCTTTATCAATCTTGAATAGTAAATTGTAAATGAGGGCTCTCGTTTTATATGATTACCCTTATTTACATTCTCACTAAATATGAGTACCCTTCTTTATAAGATTGTTGAAGTCTTTCTAGATAGTCAGCCTAATAAGAATATGCCAATTGTGAAAAAAATCAATCTTACATTTACCTTTAATGCTACAATGTTTAGGGATTGATTTTTGTAAATCTTCCAAATTAGGTCATCCATATGAGAGGTTTCCTATAATGACATATTGAAGGTTTTCCATAAAATTCATTCTCTCTACCTCTGTATCTGTCCACTTAATTTATGGTACTTCATCCACTATTAACATTGGTTTGAGAGGTAAAGCATCAGGTGTTGTATCAATCTTTCCTTTGGGGTTTGCCAATATATTTGCATACTAATCACTTGAGAATGATAGGATTGTTGGCATTCTTGCCTAAAGGAGGAAATCTAGAAATATCATTAATAGGGGGCCAACCAACGTAAGTGAATAATCGCTAGTCATGTCACGACTCAAAATCTCAAAGATCGTGATGACACCTACCCCAATCCACCATGGTAGGTAAGCCAAACACATAGACACGTATTTTAATCAAAGTAAAGGTAATTAAGAGAATAATACAATGAATAATTAATAATAACTCAAATCTATAATAATCAAAAGGAAACCGAATAGTAGACTCCAAAGTATCCCAAGACTTAGATGTCACAGATACAAGAGCGACTCTAAGTACTGAATGTCAAATCTAAATACTACAACACTGTCTGAGATAGTAAAGAAGATAGAAATAAATGATGGAGGAAGTCGGGAAACTCTCCAAAGGTAGGAGCTCACCATGACTTCAAAGAAACCGAACATCGCATGAAATCAGATCCCCATTGTCCACTCGAATCAGGATCTGTATTAGAAGGATGCGAAAAATCAAGAATGAGTACAACCACTAATACGTAGTAGGTATCATAGGCCAACTGTGCTTAAGCTAATACTATATCGAATTAAGAATACTAAAAATAACCATGCACACAAAAATGTTCCAGCAGTTCAATATCAACAAGTACAATAGATCATCTCAAATTTAGCAAATATAACACAAATGATACAATGCAATGATATAGGATGCTATGCAATGGCCAATGGATATTGGTATACACTTCTTCCTCAGTCTTTTATGGGAGGTGGGACCCATAAGGTACTTGTGAGGTCCATATACAAAATAAGTTAGATCTTTACTCATGGTTTTATTAGACAGATCTTTGCCTATGGAAATATATAAATAGCAAAATAAATCGGACCTTTACCCACGGTCTTATTGGTCGTATCATTACCCATGGTGATATAGCTTTTTAAGATAAGATGTAAATCTTTTACAATGTCATTTGTAAATATCCAAGTTCATGACTTTACGAAGTGAGTATGAATAAGTATGCATGATCACAATAAATACATACCTTGGAATATGTCAATAATGAGAGGATCAATATACAAATTAATCTTGCCAAATCACAACCAAATCACCAATACAAGACTCTACACGGGCATCAAGATAATAAACTATCTCATTTACTGTCACAATCAAAACAAGCCCATGCATGGGCGTCAAGATAATAAACCATCTTATTTCCACTATAAATTACTAATTCTCCTAACCCATGTCATGCTTTACATGATAAGTTCCGCCAAAATAAATTCTAAAGAGAGTAAATCCATAAACCTAACTCGAAGTTGTACCACAAATATCTAACGATCACAAACTTGCCTTCCCCTTCTGATTGGAATCATAATATGCCCAATCTATCAAAAATAAGATCGACTCATAAACACAAATCCAATGATACCCATATTACTATGATTCTATTCTGTATCCAAAATGTCAACGCTGAGCCCCCATGGGAAAAATTGATTAGAAAATAAATTTACCCATAATTTAAGGAGTTTAAATCTAAAATTTTATCAAAATAGAGTTAAAATCAATCTTGAAATCATCAAAATACCATTCTTTAATTTTACTAGAAAAATAGAATATTTTCAAGCTGAAAAGCCAAGATCTAAAGATGAAATAATGAATTAATGATTGGAAAATGCTAAAATATTGATTTAGCAACTTACCCAATTAAGACATATCGAAAATCCCCTTTTGATTCTCCCCAAATGAGTTCCAAAGCTTTAAGAATCAAGTTATGGGGTCTATGTTCGAACAATGGAATTTAAATTTGTCCAAGGTGATTTCTTCTTCACAAATGCGATGGGTTCATTGCTGTCATGACCCAAAAGTTGAGGTCATGATGGCATCTACCTCGACCCAGCCTTGGTAGGTAAGTCGAATCCCACAAAAGAACAAAAAATCAAATTATAGAATAGATAACACAACATGAGACTTCTAGAATGAAGTAGGCCATAATATGTAAATAACATAAACATCCAAACAAAATACATAATACCCCAAAACCTGGTGTCATAAGTGTGAATAGCATCTAATATGAATCTTAAAACTGAATAATACATAAGTTTGTCTTTGAAAGTAAATAAAGAAAAATAGGATAGGATGAGGTTAGGAAATCTGCCCCGAATGTTGGAGCTCACTAGTACCTTGAAATGTCAACCTATCACTGCACCAATCAGCCACCAGAGATCACACTCGTACTGGGATCTGTACCATAAAGGCACAAAAGTAAGAGTGAGTATGGTCCACTTGTACTCAGTAGGTCTTATAGGTAGGCTGAGAAAAGTAGAAAACTAAACAACTAAAGAATACTATGAGCATAATTCCCCCTGCATATCTTGCAATTGCTCCTTCAATTCCTTCAACTCAGTTGGGGCCATCTTATAAGGAGGAATGGAAATGGTCTTGGTGCCTGGCTCAACATCAATATCCCAATCTAGAGGCATACCAGGTAAGTATGTAGGAAACACATCCTGAAACTCTGTAACAACTCAAATAGAATCCAAAGGAGGCGGTGAAGCAACACTAGTGTCACGAGCATAGGCCAAATAATACAGACACCTTTTTTCTACCATACAACGAGAACGTAGAAAAGATATAACTCCCTTCGAACTCGAACTAGGCGTACCCTTCCATGCTAACCTTGGCACACCCAGAGTAGCTAAAGTCACAGTCTTGGCAAAACAATCCAAAACCTCATGATAGGGAGCTAACCAATCCATACCCAAGATAACATAAAAATAAACCATATCTAGGATAAGCAAGTCTACCAAGGTCACTACACATGATCGATACACCCAATCCACCACTAAAGAATCTTCTACTGGGGTAAAAACACAAATAGGCATAGCAAGGGACTCACATACAACATAAAAACTAGTAGCAAAGTATGTAGACACATAGGATAATATATACCTAAGGTCAAATAACATGGACGCAGAACGATGGCAAACTAGAAGGATACTTCTGATAACTGCATTAGAGGACTCTGCCTCGAGACTCCTAGGTATAGCATTCCCTGATCACGCCTGCTCCCAGACTAGACAACCTCACATCTACTAATAAGAGCTCCCCAAGCTTAACCTCGAGCACCTCTAGTACTAGCCCTTCCACTATGTGAACCACCTCTGACTGCAGATATAGGAGTAGGGCAAAACTGAAGCTGAGAACTCTGTCGGGCAGGACCCAATACACGCCGAGGACAGGCCCAAGCATAATGAATAGGCTCCTCACATACGCAACACTCTCTGCTATGTGACTCACGCTGAGGGCCCCCAGAAAATCCAGAACTCTCGCCCTAACTTGATGACTTAAAATTGGAGCCTATACCCACATGACTTGACCCCTAGCTACTTGGAACCGCAGAAATCGAAGATCTATTACTCAAACTCTGTAAGGCTACCTAAGCTGGTCTACTATGATAACCATGAGCACCTTTGTAGGAGAAATCCCTACCTCAGGACACATGTCCACTAAACTCACCATGTCAACGGATCCTCTTAGCACTGCCACCACCCTGAGTACCCTGACGAATTGACTCAATAAACTTAGTATGATCTACTATACTCTGGAAAAAAGCTCCTGACATCACCATCTAAGTTGTAGCCAACTGATAATAACCTGCCAAACCCTTGACAAACTTCCTAATCCTCGCTGACTCAGTGGAGATACTGTTAGAGGCATATCTGGATAGTGCATGAAAATGTGCCTCATACTATGAAATAGTAATAGAGCCATGCTCCAGGTGATCAAACTCATCTCTTACCTGATCCCTCAAACTATAAGGCACGAACCACTCCAGAAAAGACTCAGAAAATTGGTTCCATGTCATAGCACACGAACCCAATGGTCTACAACTATGTAGAGACCTCCAAAAATTTTTGGCCACGTCAGTCAACTGATAAGTCATATAGGCAACACCATGGGACTCAAGGGATCCGAGGTTATGCAACCTCTCCTGATCGTCAAGAAAAATTGCATAGGCATTCTTTCCAATGGCACAACTAAACATCGAAGGAGCAAAGTGAATGAATCTCTTAAACCTCTTTTAATCATTAGAAGATATCACAAGACCCGAAGCAACAAGAGGAAAAACAAGTCTAGTAGGCAAAGTATCAACACGAGGGGGTACCACAGTAGATGGTTGTAACCTTAGAGTTGAAAAACTATAAGTACAAGCATGCCCCGATGGTTGAATACCTCCTGGAGTCTGAGAAATACTCGGCACACTCAATGGAACACCCGTTTGGGGAACGCTATCCAAATGACCAAATAGACAAATCAACAAATCCTGTAACACCGGGGTAGCAATTGAACTTTGTGGGACCTGAGCTGGTCCCGCATCCTCTATTTGATACGTCTTCTTATCAAAATAACTCTCAGGCTCGGGAGAGGTCGCCCTAGCCTATCCTCTGGATGGAGAAGCTCCTCGTGTCCTACCTCTACCTCTAGCTCGGCCATGACCCCTGCCTAGCCCACTAAATGAGGCTCCAACAGCGGTTGTTGGCTTAGCATCCTCAACATCTCTAGATCTAGTCCTCACCATCTGTGCAGAAAAGAATTGAATACAAGTTTAGAATATTGGGCATGAACAATCTGCACAATAAAGAATCAATTTAGAGAAGTTTTTTCTAAAGATGTCTTATAGCCTCTCGAAGATAGATATGAGTATCAACGTATTGCTTCGTGAGACTCTACTAGACATCCTGCTCTTACACTTATGAGACTGGTGAACCTAGTGCTCTGATATCAATTTGTCACGATCCAAAAGTTAAGGTCATGATGGTACCTACCTCGACCCAGCCTTGGTAGGTAAGCTGAATCCCACAAAAGAAAGGAAAATAAATTATAGCATAAATAAGACAATAAGAGATAGTCAGGCCATAATATGTAAATTACATAAATATCCAAATAAAATACATAAAAACCCAAAACCTGGTGTCGTAAGTGTGAAGAGCATCTAATATAGATCTAAAAATTGAATAATACATACGTCTGTCTTTGAAAGTAAATAAAGACATAGGATAGGATGAGTTCCGAAAATCTAACCCGAATGTTGGAGCTCACCAGTACCTCAAAATAATGTCAACCTCTCACCGCACCAATTAACCACTGCAAATCACACTTGTATTAGGATCTGCACCAAAAGAAAACAGAAGTAGGAGTGAGTACGGTCTACTTATACTCAGTAAGTGTCATAGGCTGACTGAGCAAAGTAGAAAACTAAACAAGTAAGGAATACTATAAGTACGCTTCCACCTGCATACAGATAAGTTCTCAAATGGTAGCTCACATCGTATCTCCTAATAGTTTCTACAATATAATATAGAAATAAGAATAACTACACACAAAAATATAAGGAAAACTAAGTACACGACAACAAACATATAAGGGCAATACAGTGATGCAATGTAATGCAATGCAATGATGCTGGAATAATGATGAATGAAAGCCATCGTATGACTTTTTGTATACACCTTCTGAGCCTCAACGCTTCAAGACAGGACCCATAGGGGGTTCGTAAACCATATATTTTCAGAAATCTAAATCTCATATCTCAATCACCTTACCGGTATAATTCACGGTCAAGGGTTTTATAAAGTATTTTATTTTCTTTCAATATCAGTGTTTCTCAGTGGTACCAGTATCTCATTAATATGTATGTATGAAATGAGGATGTAATGCTCACAACCAATCAGTATGAAGATAATAATCAATTCAATACATGTACAAATAAGCTTAGAATCAACTCAATATGTTAATAATTCATGATATAAGCCCTTGATCGGCATTACTAGAATAAATAGTCATGTAAGACATTAATAATATCATTTCAAATCCCTCACTCGGGCATCACTATAATGATAGAGGCAATAATGTTCAAATAAGGCCTATAATATCTATTCAAGCCCCCGCACGGGCATCACAATGATAATAATGACATTTAATGCACAAATAAGATATAATGTCAAATAAAGCCCTACTCAGGCATCACCATAAATATATCTCTCAAGTCAATAACAATATGCAAATAAGCCCCCACACAGGCAATATGATAACGATAATAATCTTGAAATATAATTCCCATCTAATTCCTCAAACCATAACATGTATTACAAGAATGGTTAACTACCCATCCCAGTCTGAAGAAAGTTAAGCCATAACCTACCTCGAGAAGCCGAAATCCAAGCCTAGACCCTTCACCGTGGAGCCTTTCTTTTATGAGAGGTCTCGAAATAACAAAATCTATTAAAACATAATCTACACGTAAAAAAAAACTAATGATACTCATATTGGCTATATATAGATTAGGTCCAAAAATAGTTTTAAAAATAGGTTCGAAATCGAAAGGGGAAAATCTAGAATTTTATTTTAGAAACATGTTCCTCATACAAAGAGGAGTCTATATCTGAAAACCCAAGAAAAACAAGGTGAAATCGACCTTCAAATTGAAGAAAAAACCAATTTAAAGCTTACTGGGTAAAAACCCCAAAAATTCAATTTGTAATCAAGTTTTTAAAGCTATTTAGAAGATAGAATTAGTATGAATTGATGAAAATAGGAGTTTAGAGATTACCCAAGCAAGAATGATGAAGAATCCATTTTGAAATCGTCTTTTCCGAAGCTCCCATGTCCAAAAATGGTGAAAAATCATGACAATAGGACTTTATACTATTCAGGTGAACAATACCTCGTGATCGCGGCCCCACCTCATGGTCACGAGGGTCAAAGTGTGATCAGGCATTAAATTGTCCTTTGTGATTGTGGCCTCCCTCTCATGAACGTAGATGCTACGATTGAGACCACTTGCGAACGCGGTGGCCTTGTCATGATCGCGTAGAGAACGAACTCGACCTGATCCTCGATTACCCTTAGCGAATGCAACCACCACCACGTGTTTGTGATGGACCATAATATTTCTTCTCCACGAATGCAATGGCTTCCCTTCGAACGCGAAGAAGGTCTCCACATGCATTATATACCAACAATTCAGCTGAAATTGCATGTTCCCAAACCTCCAAATGGACCCTCGAGATTCGCTCGGGACCCGTAGATGTAAACCAGATATGCTACTAGGTAATTTTCAATGTTCCGTACTCAATGGCATCGTTGAATTTTTGAAAAAAAACCGTTTACAATAATTTAGCCCCAGGACCTCTATTTCGTCAAAAGGGTCAAAATACAAAATAAAGGTTCCGGGCCCGAACTAACAACACTTCTAACCCAAAATAGACGTTTCGTATCTGATAAAACTGTCCAAATCACCATCCAATGCTCGAAATATGAAATATTGACCAAAGTCAAACTCATGACTTTAAAAGCCTCTAAAAGTCACAAACTTACTCAAATCGTAGACCATGCCAATCAACCCCACCACTCACAAATAGTATATAGAAACTTGGGGAAAGCAAAATGGTCAAAACACATAAAAAGGTAAAATTCACAACTACAGTTGTTACAGTTGCGTTCGCGATTGACTCGGCCCAAGATCCATTGCGAACGTAGGCAGTACATCACGAACATGTGAATACCCTTTCCATCCTGAACCCGCCTATCCCTTCACGAACGTGACCAAGCCTATCTCGAATGCAAAGGCCAAATTCATCCTCCTCGAACACAGTGAGGCCTCACGAACGCGAAAGATGATTTACAGCTGCATCATCAACAACTTAAGGCCAAATATCTTCCAAACAAACCCACAAAATCCGTTTAGAATCCCGTGAAAATAATTCAACTATGATTCTACACTAAAATCGACATTTCAGACTCAGTGAAATCATCAAATTCACCAATAGAGGTCATTATCAACTAATATTGACCAAAGACAGCTTTAAGGTTTGACTTTCCAAATTTCCAATCAGCGACTCAAACTGCAACCTAACGGCTCGGGACCACAACACTACTAACCCAAAAGTAACATTCCAAATCTAACATAACAAACAGAATTCTCATATAACATCAAAATCATCAAAATATTGTCCAAATTCAACCCTACCAATTTCAAAACCTTCTAAAATCAAAAACTCACCTCAAACTCAGCCAGCTATCTCAGAAACCGTGCCACCCACTCCTGCAGATCATAAATACAAAAATATAGCTAGGAAAAGGGACAAAACAGTCAAATGCACAAAAATCCAAAAATCGGTGTGTGGGTTGGTACAGGTCACCTCGTTCTTAGGCAAACCATGGCTTTGTGCATGAGTTTAGGAGAAAAAAATAATACTTAACAGAATAGTAGACATATAAAATTTTTAGAAAATTAGCATTTGGTAATCTTACCCATTTAAATTCTTTTATCATTACAATTTTTTACAATATACATACCTTTTTTACACGTATCTTTTACATTCTTTATTGATAAATATACATTATTTATACTTCGGAAGAGGGTCAAAACTACCCCTGAACTATTCAAAATGTAGCAAAAATATCCTCCGTTTGTTTTTTGGCTCAAAAATACTCCTCCGTTTATTTATTGCTCATAAATACCCCTCTCTCAAACAGAATGACATCAGGTTGCCCACATGAATAAAAAAGGTCACTTGACCAGTCTACATCAACATCCATCGTCGAAAATTACCTCATTTAATACCCATCAGCCCATTTTTCACGTGTTCGAGAACCTTGAATTTATGTTAAAAGGTGTGATTGTGATTATTGGCAAGAAGCTGGTGACCAAAAGAAGCATAAAAGATACTGCCATTCACGTCACTCATCCCAACAAGTGTGGAATTAAGGCATGGCTGTAGCAGTTGTAGATACACAATTTTATACGTATAATGTAGTAGTATTTGACTAATCTAAAGTGGTATTTCAAGAAGTATAAATGACTTATGTTATATACTGCCATGACAGAGCTACTTAGCTAGATCCTGTCAATTTCATGGTAGAAACGATTTGGCTGGTGTACGTGTAAAACTTATTTTTGGTGTTCGTGTTGTTAGCTGGCCGAGGGCATTCCCCCTTTACTTTTGAAGACGGATCGAATCTCTTAAGACAAAAATGAACTAATGGTTAAGTGGGCTGATGGGTATTAAATGAGGCGATTTTCCACGGTGGATGCTGATGTGGACTGGCCAAGTAGCGTTTTTTATCCACGTGGGCAGCCTGGTGACATTCCATTAGAGAGGGGTATTTATAAGCCAAAAAATAAACAGAGGGGTATTTTTAAGTCATAAAATAAATTGAGGGGTATTTTTGAGCAAAAAAACAAACGGAAGATATTTTGCTCTATTTCGAATAGTTCAGGGGTAGTTTTGGCCCTTTTCCATTTATACTTTGATGTTCGTCCCTTACACATTTATTTACACACACTTTGTAGAAATATACACTCTTTATACATTGTTTATAGGCATATATTACATAAATATATATTCAAATTTGGCCTAGCTAGAAAGTAATCACTCCAACTTTGAGTATGTACATTTAGACCCTACAAAATATATGTGTCACGTCAGTGTCAAGGGTCCACGAGATATAGTGAGGATGAGTTGTAGTGTTGAGTTGTCAGCTAGTATGAAGTTGAGTTGTCTAGATGTGCGCTCTCAAAGTTAGAGGTGTTGCTTGCAGAATGAGGACAAGTTTGAGCGTATGTTTATGTATTTGTCCTTGTGTATATGCTTAATATGTACTCTTTATATACTTAAATATATAACAATATACATACTTTATACTCTTTTATAAAAAAACATACCCTAATATGATATCGGAAGTTGGGTCTGGGAAGAGTATTGGTACGCAGACCATACTACTACCTCGTGGGCCATACTTTATACTCTTTTATACATTTTAAACATATTAGATATACATTCTTTATACTCTTTCAATTACGTTAAATTTACATTTTTCTTTATATGCGTTCTATTATATACTCTCATATATATACATGTGTATACACTCATCTATACTTGTATTTTACTCTATCCTTTTGGTACCTATTTTTATTTCGCTGTATATATTCTATACTTGCAAAAATAATTTTACCACCTCCTTTTTTGATAAAGTAAGTCGAATCGGGAATCACATCTTGTGGATTCTTAATAATGTCTAATCCCTTTTCTTCAGAATAACTTGAATCCTTATTTGGATTCTGAACTGATTTATGCAGGCTAATTTTGAGTCATACATGTCAATAATCAATAGATTTCTTAATTTCTATTAAAAATAATTAGGCAGCGACTATATACAAGAATTGATCCTTTTAGAGTCTATAAGTTGTACTTTATTTAACTTTGGAAAAATAAGGTGCAACACTGTTGAGTACACGTGATTCCATACTCACTCTTGCTTTTGTACACCTTTTTGCATGCGGGTTCAGTTCCAAGTTTGAGTGGTGGTTGAGTCATCATAGGACTGGAAGAGACCTACCCGAGTTCAGGGTGAGCTACTTACCTTTGGCGTCACTAAGTTCTAGTTCTATTTTAGTTTACTATCTTTTTTCTTTTTAGAAAGTTTTTGCAGTCATTAAGACTTCTAATTTGGATCTTAGATGCTCTTGTTCTTGTGTAACCATGGTTGCTTTCTTATTCTACACTTTTCTGATTTTGGGATACGACATTCATAGTTAAAAGTGCTATTGAATTTCCACTTGTTTCTGCTTTACATTCGTCTTAAATGGTTACTAATGAATGGGGTTCGCCTTCAAAAAATGTTGGATGCCCTCATGGCTTAGTGAGATTTTGGATCGTGACAAAACACCAACTCATTAATAGGCTACTGCACATCTCAGGTTGATGCATAGTTATCTCATTTTATTACTTGATAACCTGAGCTTATTCCAACACTATTTGTAAAAATGATCTAATCCTACATTCAGCTCCCATCTGTAACATTTCTCTCATGCTATGAGGATGTTATTTAAAGCTTTTACCATTTACATGATATAAAGTAGCTATATGTAAGAGTTGGAATCATGCTGGATGCATGTCAAAATGCAATGTAGCTATATGTAAGAGTTGGAATCATGTTGGATGCATGTCAAAATGCAATCTGAACATGTATTTTTACATGATAATCAAGTAGCTGTGTGTAAGAGTCGGGATCATATGATGCATATCAAAATACAACCTTTACGTGTATAATTAATTTAATTGTCATTTAACACATTTAAAGGAGGTCTTGTTGTTAAGAATGTGTTGTGAGTATATGATAACATGCGCAGCTTTCCTTTTTTCCTCTAAAAATAATTAATCACTTTACATTATGTTAATTTTATAGTTCATCCACTTGGATGTAAAGTTGCTTTTAATCCTTTCTTTCTTTTCATGAAAACGTATGGGAGCACAATTGGAGTTTAAAGGCACTCCATCTATGTTTCCAAATCATTTTTTTTTAAAATTATTGTCGATTCTCATGTTGAGAATCCAGCACTTCTCATGTCTTTTCTTCAAAGTCTTGCATCCTTTTGTTGGGTATATTATCATTTTGGAGCGATTTTATGCCTTACTTTATTTTGTATGTAGACTTATACAAACTAACATGATATGATAGTGAGAAAAATTCATTTATTTTCTCCTATCTTAGGAGCTAGACCTTATGGTAAATTACTTTATATTGGAGTAGGACAACACGAAATTGCTTTAAAATGTCTTTTAACATATTTTAAGGCCCTAACGATTTTTTCAGTAAAGGTAAATTTGGAAGAACTCTTTACATGTTAATTTCGTTCTTTCAACAATACTTTCTAGGTTCTTTCCTAGCAAATTAAGTGTTCAAAAATGCAAATTTGACGAAATAGAATTCAACATACATTAGTTGAATTTTGGGTTCAAAGAACTGACCTAACTCTTAATGTTTTAAGGAAAAATTACAGGGCATAACAAACTTAAGTCACTAATTATGAGGCATAACAACACTTTTAAAAAATTAAAAACAATAACAAAAATAGCATTATTTGTAGTGGGCCCGAGTTATTTTTCTCAAATACATTTTTTGATGTTTCTTTCTCCTTTTTTCACGTCATCACTGAAGAGTCACTTCCATTTTTAACTCATACTTTACCAATTTTTTAGCCTTCTCTCAAGGGATTTTCTTCAAACGTCTTCTTCAACTCTTGATCTCAATCTCTTTCAAACATCTTCGTCAATATCTCAATATTGTGATTTGCATAAAATCAGGTATATGATATTTATCATTAATTTTGAATTTTATCTATAAATATATTTTACCCTTACTTGTATTTTTGTGTGATTTTATTTTCATTATCAAATCAATTTCAGTAGTGGTGGAGGTCTGCTTCAATGGCAGAACACACACCATCGAAGAGGTTTACAAGAGGTATACATCTTATTCATAATAAATTTAACGATGGTCTGTCCTATAGTTTGGGTTTAACTCAAGAACTATTTAAAAATTCAGGTTCTGCTACTTTCGATACGACAACATCGGCACAGGTCGAAGAGATTACAGAACCAAAGACCTCAAAAAAATATACAAAATCAATTCAAAAAAAAAAGGAAACCCAGAGATATTTCTAATGTGAGACAGAATTTGAAGACAAAAATGCAAAATCATTCTAAATCTAAAGCCGAAGGGGAGGATATTGCTGAAGAAACAGAGGTATATGTCTATTTTTAGAATATGTATCTTTAAACTATTCTTATATATATTTGTATATGTATTTTTAAGTATGTGTATTTATATTTGCTATGTTTAATATGTACATGTTATTTGTACAAATGTATTTGTATTTTTATATGTTATTTGTACAACTGTTATTTTCAGTATTCAAATTTGTATTTGTTACTCTGTGCAAATGTATTTATATTACATCTTTATCAATTTGTATTTATTGCATATAAATAAGTCCTATTTGTATTTGGTACTTTTAGCTTGTATATTTGTATACTCACATATTATTTTTTGTATATATACATAATATTTTTGTATTTGTTCTTCATCTAATCTTCTACCATTATGCTTTTGTTTAAGTTTTTATGTCCGTTTCAAATTGTATGTTTAATATGTACATGTCATTTATTTTTCTTAATGGTTATCCGTGATGAAGTTTTCATGGCTAGAACACTCCCAAAAAACTCACCGCAAATGTCTTGTCACATAATCAACAACGCAATGAAAATATTGAAGGATAAGCTAAGTGTTGAGGCTTTTAGGCGTTTTCGTGAGGAGATCATTTTTGGTATGTACTCAAAAATGAAGCCTTATTTTATTCAGGCACAAATGTTTAGATGTTTTATGTCTTTAGAGATTAAGGGTAGTTGTACCGATACTATCTTGATACGTGCAAATGGCACTACACTACGTTTCACGCTTTGAGAGTTTTGCATTATATCTGGTTTGAACTGTAAGTCAAACAAGTCTGATTTTGTATTTGACATGAAGGTGGCTAACAAGCTACTCACAAAATATTTTAGAGGTGCGGATAAAATCTCAAAAGATATGTTGTTTACTAAATTTACAAGTACAGATTAGAAAAACAACGACGATGATGCTTTGAAGTTTGGTATTTTGTTTTTCATACACGCCTACATTCTAGCAGAAGTCAAATCCACTGTAATCCCATGTAGGTATTTTGATCTGGTAGAGAGTGGACAGTATGTGTCTTACCCATGAGGTTCTTTTGCGTTCAAAGGTCTGGCCCAAAGTATCACCAATAAGTTGACTGCTACTGAAAAGTTCTACTCCATTCACGATATGCCAATTGTTATGCAAGTCTGGCTATACGAGTGTTGTACCAAGGTGGACTCAAAGATTGCAGTTAAGTGCAGAGATGCAATTCCATGATTGCTCAATTGGGAGACAAAAAATGATCGTCCTTACTTCAATTACATCTTGAAGCATATGTTCAATGAAGATAATAAGAAGGTATTTGAAAGTTAGTATATACGTTCAATATATATAGTTCCTCAGATTTCACTTGTTGAATTAATTTCTTGTTATAGATGGTTTATAGGAACATCGAGTCATCTGGCACTGAACTTGCAATGCTTCAGATTTCATATGAGCATTTCCAAACAAGTGGAGAAATACACCCTGTCCAAACCAATGCAGAATCCCTTTCAGATAATGATTTTCAAGAGGCCCTACCATCAAGTTTCTCTGGCAAAGGAAAACAAAAGGTTGGTCCCTCAGTACTACCCGCAAAAAAGAGATTGAAGCAGCAGACATCTATTTTGCCTCCACCCTTCAAAGTAATCAGAACACCACCACACCTGGCTGCAAAGTCACCGGCCAGAAAGGAACACATCAATAGATCGGTACAAAAACAATCTGTTGCACTTTTCAAAAAATCAGTGAAAGCTCAGCGAGGCAAAAAAATATTTCAGCAGGATCGAGTAATGTACCACTTTCATTAAAATCAAAAGAATACACTTTATCAAGGAAAGAGTTTGAGTCGTTGAAGAAGGAGGTTAGTATGCGCTAAACACCTTTGTCAGATCCCTCCTTTATTTTTAATTCCTATTCTATCAATTTCAGGTCAGGCACAAGGTGAAGGAAATTCGCAAATGGTTAGATTGCAAATTTGAGCTTGTTTTGAAGGCCATCAAAGAAAACAACACAGACAAGAGGTTTAGACTATACACTTACTATCAAAAAACAAAAGGAGAAATCTGTTTAATCTATTTGTATTTTTCTAATTTTTAAAATGCAACTTGCATAAAGTGTTTATATTTTGCCAAATTCAAAATACAACTTACTGTATGTATTAGAATCTGTTCATAGCATAAATGTATGTGTTCTCCTCTATATGTGTATCTGTTTACTCTGTTTATATCTACCTATATTTTTCTACAATCAAAATACATATGAAAAAAATACATTTATACAATATTATGTTTCACTTGTTGTTTTGAAATACAAATACAAAAGTGATGTTTAGCTTGTGTTGAGGTGAAAAATCCAATGGTACTCTTGATTCTATAGTTATCAAGAATCCTAATGTTCATTACATTATAAAGCTTGAGTCCTAACATACAAATTTCAGGTGAATGACAAAATTTAAATTTGATAAAGCTTTATTCACAAAATATTACATTGTATTTGTATTAGATTATATTTGACACAATCAAAATGCAACATACTTTTTGTATTTGAATCTCACTATATTATAATTGTTTGGATTTATTAACTGTATTTCTCTCTGCCAAGAAATAACAAATTAGAAATTAGAAAATAATTTTCCCCAATTTTTCTGCTAACCGTATTAGATAGTTTGAACAAAATTTTGGTTTATGTATCTTTGTTTATTGGTAGCTTTAAAGTTGTGAATCTGTTAGCCATAGAAACCGAATATTAAGTGAGAGATTTTAGCCATTAATAACAAACGTTTTCTTTTTAAACTGAAACAGTTATCTAAATTTACTCATAAACTAACGAATTGTAGTTGTATTTAATAACTTAAGCGCGCGACAAATACAACTCGGGTGTATTACATCCAGCTAAAAAGTTGCTATCCCTAGTAATTAGGATAATGTTCTACCCACTAATTAATTAGCGCTAGATGATTGCTATTTCTGAAACTTCCTCAAAAATAACCATCAATTTTTTTTTTTAAAAAAATGATTTCAGAGTCTATTGGGCCCAAAACAACTCATGAGTATGCCCAAATGATCTTTTTTGGGTATTATTGAATGCCAATTTACATAAATGGTATAATATATAGCCCTATTTATCAATTATAGTATAACTTTCACTTTTACAAATTATAGCCTAACTTTTCTTACCAAAAATAGCTAAATACATGTATAATACATTTTTAATACAGTTTTAATATAGTAACACATCAACAAATTTGAATAGTATTTAAATGTTTGAAATTCAGGTATAATACGTTTTTAACATCATTTAGAAAAAAAATAAACAACTGTTGTAATACATTTTGAATTCAATATATTATACGTATTTCAATATACGTGGTGAATATATATAACTAAAATATTTTTAATACAACTGTATTATAAATATTATATGTGACATTTCAAATCAATGTATAATATTGAATTCGAATTGTATTACAACGATGTTTATATTTAATATAATTTTAATACAACTTTTAAAAACTTCACCTCTTTTTCTCAGGTGAATCACCACCACCAGACCACCATCGTACCCACCATCTCCGATCAAATCAGCCACCAAAAAATTGAAAAAACAACACCTCAAGCCACCGAAATCCGATAAACAGTTAAAAAAAAAAACCACAACCAAACTTAAATGGCCAAAAAAACTTATCGAATGATATGCACTTTGAAAGATACAACAACATTCATATTTCACATTATTAAATTCAATGTTCCACTTAAATCAAATTGATTTACGCTGTCCACCTGATCTTACAACATTACTTACAGAGGGATTCACCAGTTGGATTGATTGATCCCCCTAGTGACATCAATTAATTTCAAAATCCAATTCAATAAATCACAAGAAAGTGAACTATAGCGCCGAAATCATTCAAAAATTAATTCATATAACCAACTGAAAATTCAATTTTGCTGGATTAACTGCAAACCCGATTTGTAAAATTGCAGGAAACTGAACTATATCACCATAATCAACTAAAAGACCACTGATAAAATGAATGAAAATTCATGTTGTTCGCCGAAAACGATCTTATTGGAGGTTGGAGCTTATTGTTCGCCGGATATGAGCTTGTTGGTGGTTGTTGATCTCCGATGGTGTTGGGTCTTCGTTGGTTGCTGACTGTGGTATATTTGTTGGTGCTTGTCGGTGGAATAATGGTGGCTAGAGCTGGTAGTGAGGGTGTCATTGGTGGTGAATTTCACCCAAAAAAAATGGGACAAAAGGGAGTTTGGCGGCTGTTGGCACCTCTGATGCACCATCAGAGAAAATGGGGAAAAAATTTCACCTTTGTTCTAAGTAAATCGGGACTGTGGGTATAAGGAGAAGACAACGAGGAGGAGGAAAGCTATTAATAAAATAAAAATAGTATCATTTAGGATAATAATAGGTTTATATTATACCATTTATGTAATCATCCCCAACCCAAATTTGGGATTGGCTAAACTGAGTTTCAAATGGACCAAATGGATTTGCTAGCTTCAAACCATTTTTGGCTCCCAATTAGAGGCCCAAATTAAGCTTTAAGCAAAAAAGGGACAAATTACATAATATCACGCCTTAACTTACCATTATTACTTAAAATCCCAACCCTTTAAAATAGTTATATAAATTTCTCTTTTTACTTTCTCTCTGTAAGCCATCGTATACATTACATCTACCCCACAATTCCAAATCTAATTCATTCTTTTCCTCCACAACCAGCAGCTCCCACAAAACCAGTCCCTCCGTCATCATCTCTGTTTCCAGCCGCTCATCCACCGAAAAATCACCGAGCTTTGACCTCCCTCACTCTCTCCTTCTTCCCCTCTTCTCTGGCCAACTAGACCCCAACACCATTTTCTCCACCATCTCCGACCAAACAACCACCATCAACTCACTACTCCGAACAACCTAACGACCGTGAACCACCACCAAAAAGAAAAATTACCCATAACTTCATCTTTTCGGGCTAATGTCAGAGAATTCTGACGATACAGGTGGAGATCTGGCTAGATATTATTGAAAACGTTTGTTTTCTCCATTGGGAGAATTCCACGAAATCTATGTATCTGACAGAATTTCATGTTGTTGATACGTAGAGTAATGTATCTGATTAATGGCGGGATAGTGAAGAACATGAAGATACATCACGGGACCAGCTAAAATAATTACAAATGTTATGTATTGGAATGAGATCTGTGTTACTGATACATAAGAATTTGATTGATTAGTTATGTATCGAAAAGTGATGTATCCGACGCAATGTGATGTATCCAGCTGCTTTAAAATCAAGAATTTTATGTAATTTTAAAAAGAATCGGGATAGAAAGTAATTAGCTACTAAAGGGTTGAGATTTATGAAAGTTATCCAAAAAATAGATCCAAATAGGTTTTGGGCTCAAATGTTAACCCAAACTATTTGCCAAAAACTAATAAAGGCGCGCGCGCGTGACACACACACACACACACACACGCACACACACACACACACAAACACACACACACACACACACATATATATATATATATACTAGTGGCATGTTGCCCGTGCAAAGTACGAGGCCAATATTTATATAACTCAATTTATGTGACATATTTTTCTCTTTAATTCGTCTAAAAAAGAATGTCACTTTTTTTATATTTAGAAGCAATTTGATTTTATCCCCAATAAAATATTTACAATTACACAAGTATTTAAGATTTATTTTAAACCACAAAATTTAAAAGTTTTCCATTCTTTTTGCTTCGTTTCTAGTCAAATGGTGTCACATAAATTAAAATGAGAAAAGTAGTAAAATTAAAATTTACAAATTATATTTAAATGTGGAAGGAAATTCCCTTTTCAAGTGTTTTATGCTTTATTTATTAGTATCCAGTAAAAAATACTCGTTTTTTGACACAAACATAGTCATTGAAAAGTACTCCATATGTCTAATTTTACTTATGCAGTATTATATTAAAGTAATTACTTAATTTTATTTGTCAAGTTTAAAAAGTCAAGAGTGAATTTATCTTTTTATGTCCATTTTTATTTTTTTAAAGTAAATATTATTTATTTTCTAATACTGAGATGATTTAAAATAATTAATTAAGGGTATTATTGAAAAATCATAGTTGATTTGTCAAGTTTAAAAAGTCAAGAGTGAATTTTCATTTTATGACTATTTTACTCTTTTTATTAAATATTATTTATTTTATAATACTTAGATGACTTAAAACAATTAATTAGGTATATTATAGTAAAATTATAGTTGAAGCAACTTAAGCAGACATGTCGACCACGAGGTGCCTGCTTATTGCGGCCTATATATTAGTGTATGAAAATCAAGAATTTTATGTAATTTTAAAAAGAATTGGGATAAAAAGTAATTAGCTACTAAAGGGTTGAGATTTATGAAAGTTATCCAAAAAAATAGATCCAAATAGGTTTTGGGCTCAAATGTTAACCCAAACTATTTGCCAAAAACTAATAAAGGCGCGCGCCCGTGACACACACACACACACACACACACACACACACACACACACACACACACACACACACACACACACACACACACACATATATATACTAGTGGCATGTTGCCCGTGCAAAGTACGAGGCCAATATTTATATAACTCAATTTATGTGACATATTTTTCTCTTTAATTCGTCTAAAAAAGAATGTCACTTTTTTTATATTTAGAAGCAATTTGATTTTATCCCCAATAAAATATTTACAATTACACAAGTATTTAAGATTTATTTTAAATCACAAAATTTAAAAGTTTTCTATTCTTTTTGCTTCGTTTCTAGTCAAATGGTGTCACATAAATTAAAATGAGAAAAGTAGTAAAATTAAAATTTACAAATTATATTTAAATGTGGAAGGAAATTCCCTTTTCAAGTGTTTTATGCTTTATTTATTAGTATCCAGTAAAAAATACTCATTTTTTGACACAAACATATTCATTGAAAAGTACTCCATATGTCTAATTTTACTTATTCAGTATTATATTAAAGTAATTACTTAATTTTATTTGTCAAGTTTAAAAAGTCAAGAGTGAATTTATCTTTTTATGTCCATTTTTATTTTTTTAAAGTAAATATTATTTATTTTCTAATACTTAGATGATTTAAAATAATTAATTAAGGGTATTATTGAAAAATCATAGTTGATTTGTCAAGTTTAAAAAGTCAAGAGTGAATTTTCATTTTATGACTATTTTACTCTTTTTATTAAATATTATTTATTTTATAATACTTAGATGACTTAAAACAATTAATTAGGTATATTATAGTAAAATTATAGTTGAAGCAACTGAAGCAGACATGTCGACCACGAGGTGCCTGCTTATTGCCGCCTATATATTAGTGTGTGTGTATATATATATATATATATGCTATTTTCCTCAAAAATTTTATTACTCGACTTATTATGTAACTTATCTTAATTCCTACGTATAGCGTATGCACATACATTCATATGTCCTTAATTCCAAAGATATCAAACTTTCTCTTCTCTCTCATGCTAAACCCTTCTATCCCTAATCCTTACCATTAACCGACGCCATGACCACTCCAGCCACAGGTCAGCCGTTGCCAGTGGCTGGCCATCTTATTCTTCAACATCACATGTCAATTTTTTCAATTTATACCATTTCAAATCCTCTTTTAAACCTAATAGTTAGCCTAATGATCCTAATAAGCCTAGCGTAGATCTCATTTGTCAAGAACCTGCAATTGATCGTGAGGAGAAGCACAATGATAAAGTTAAATATGCTGATTAGAGGAAACCTTGTGCTTTCAATAATCCTCAACAGAGTAAAGGGATTCTTTTTTACCCGATTCCCATTAAAAATGTCTCTTTCATAAATAGAGTCCCTAGAGTTACATGGACGGAGGAGAAGGTATAAAAGATTAACATAATGGAGAACCTTCAATATGTTGTGATTGAAAAATTCTCCTATGGGTTGCCTGATTAGGAGGACCTTAGGATTCAGATTACAAAACAATGCCACATAAAAGGTGATTGTAAAATTGGGCTGCTGAGAAATAAACACATATTGATGAGATTTAACTTAACGGAAGACTATGTGAATATGATGGCAAAGAATGCATATCACATAATTGCAAAGGATGGAGTAGCGTATCAAATGAGGCCCCTGATCTATGATGCAAAATTCAAATTGAAGGAAACTACTCAAGCAATGGCTTGAATATCATTTCTTGATCTTTTACCCACCTTTTTTGTAAAAGAAACTTTGTTTTCTCTTGCCTCGGCAGTGGGCAGGTAATTTACCTTGACATGGTCACTATCAGCAGGACAGGACCAAGTTATGCAAGGGTAAATATTCGGGTGGATTAACACCAGCATTACCAGACAAGATGGAGATTGAAGTAGTGAATAGTAGCAATAATGAAACAAGGGTGGAATCCTGATGTGAGACCAAAAATACATATATTTAATTATTATTTGCTTTATATTTAGTATTTTTAATTGTTCTTTTTGAGCATTAATTTTATGAATTATGCTTAATATTATATTTTTATGTATAGTATTAAAGTGGTTTAAAGATGAAGAAATTTTAAGTAAAAAAATAAATAAAAAATATAAAATCATATAAGAAAATCAAGCAGACAGCTTAATGAATTAAATTTAATATAATAATATATATGTACAATTGGGAATTGATTAAAGAAAGTATTTGCCTTACTTGCATGTGGAAGCCAAAGGAAGGCAAGAAAGAAGGAGCACGTACCTGAAGCAGCAACCAAAGCACAACAGTGGAACTCAGCGTTTGCAGAGTGGCACGGAGAAGGCTTGTACGAATCTGATTTTTTTTTTTTTTTCTATTTTAAATTTAGTTATTTTATTTGGAGTTTTTTTTTCTATATTTATAAATATTTTATAAGAACAATTTTTATAGAACTTTTGACCTTGGGAGAGGTAGGAGCTGCCGTGGAGGCTGAATGATTTATTCTTTACTTCTCCTTATTTATTTAATTTTACGTTTTTCTTTGGATGATTTGTTGTAATTGCTCCATGTCTATGTGGTGTTAAACTTCTTCATTCTATGATTATGTTAGCTAACTACATGATTGTTTAGTAGCTCGATGAGTATTTATTTATCATATTAGTTCTTATTTTTTTGAGCTTATTATTTTAATGATTCACGACCATTAGAATAAATCTATATTCTCATTGTGAACTCGGGAGAGAAATCGTGAGTTAAAAGGAAGAATATAAGAAGTAAGATCTTTAGTAAAATAAGGAACTTATTTGTGACTACAATATGAATATACCTAGATCGCCTTACTTGGTTGTAAAATGGAAAGGCATATAAATGCGCTCGAATTGGGTTATCACATCCCCGCTCAATGATGTAGTTGTGAGGTCAATTTGGATAGACGATTGCAGGTTCGAAACACCATAATCATGTCATTAACCCCGTGAATCAATAATTAGATAATCAAACAAGTTGATAAAATTAATACTCGACATGATTGTTAGCGAATCCATAGTCCTAGTTTGATTCCTCACATTGATTATGTAAAAATAAAATTGTTCTTTATTTGGTTAATTATCCATTAGTTAGTTTTTTTTATAGTTAATTTATAAATATATCTTTTGGATCTACTACTTGAATAAATAATTAGCATTAGTCTAATTTAGTGAATAGTTAATCGACAAGTCCCCGTGGATATGATATTTGGAATCTCAATCCTATATTACTTGTGCAACCGCGTACACTTGCGCGTACGTTTGGATGCAACAAATCCATCAAGATACAATATGATATGTTACCTAAATATGGCAAAACCTGCAAACTTCAAGGTCACAATGAAGTTGAGTGTAGAATTTTTCATCTAGAACTGAGAAATCAGTTGGATCATAACAACCAAGATGGAGATAAGGTTGGGAAGGAGACTCATAATGGTTTCAACAAGAAAAGGGTAATCTCTAGTAAGAGGTTTAATGTTGGTAGATGGAACCCCACAAATAGGAGATTCATGTTAGAGAAGGATTCTGATGAGTTCCTTAGTGACACTACTACTGTTATATCTCTAACAAGTAAAGACATTATCACTAGCAATACATTTTAAGTCCTATTGGAGGAAGGTTGTAAGAACAATAATGACCAAGATGGAAATAATGTAACACACTGGCAAATTGTTACCACAAATGAGAAAGCTACGAGTACTTTACAAAAAGAATAATAATAAATTTCATTAACTATGTCCTCTCAAGGATATTGTAATGACCCTCCAGGTCATTTTCTGCATTTCAGCATTATTTTGATGTTTAGAGCTTTCCCATAGCTACCCCAAGTCATTTATGACTTGCTGGAGCTGACAATTTGGTTACCGGGCAGTTCGATTGGTTTTTAGAGCCAATTCTCTATTTTGAAGTCATCATTGTTTAAATTTGGGTATCGGGCCTAAACTTTAGGTAAACGGCCTCGTATGCCAACTCTGATAGTTCATCAGCTCTGAAATGTCGATTTTACGCTAGGGGGACCTTTGGTTTGGGTCCCAAGGCTTCCGGACTCATTTTGGATTATTGGGTGGAAATTGGTTACACGGTCATTGGGTGTGGGTGATGAGCCATGGTTACATGACACTTTTGATGCTTAAAACAAGGAAAATATGCAATAACTTGGGTGTATTTGATTGGTGTGATGTGTTTTCTGTCCTAAATTGCAGGAAAACAGGTTTTGAAGCAAAATGATCAAGAAGGAAGAATCACGCCCGAGAACGAAGTATCTAAAGACGAAAGAACAAGGATCTGCACCAGAGAGTGACTCACAACAGGACTCACATGCCGTGAAGTCCACTCACGTGACGTGAGTGTCTGCCATGAAGTCAACTTCAGAGGATGCAATGCTGGCTGATTTCCACGATAGGCAGTCACGTGGCGTGACTACACTCACGTGGCATGACTGGGTGGCGTGAGTCAACTTCTGAAGATGTCTATTTGAGCCTGATTTCCACGACTCTCACCTACGTGGCATGACTTGGTTCCACGACACCAAGTCATTATACCGTGGAAAATTGCCGACTCTGTTCTCCTGTTTTGATTAGGATAGGATTAGTCTTGTATCTATAAATACCCCTGTATTGTCCTATGTTCAGGAGTTAGTCATTACATTGTTTTGAGATAGGTTTTCATTATTTTGAGTTCAAAAACACATTATTATTTTGTAATCTTGGAACACCGATTCTAGGATTTTAATCATAATTGAGATTTCAGAGTTTCTTCATTATTACGAGTTTACAACTATATCTTCATCTTCGAATTCTGTTTGTGCTCTTGCGAACATGAGTAGCTAAACTCATTAACTAGGGTTGTGTGAACCATGAGGAATTAATGAAACGGGTTAAGTGCAAAGCAATTCTGAACCGGTGTGAATACATGTATTGTTATTTTCTTCATTGTGATTGATCTTCTAACGGTTGCAAACGTTAGAAATTTGCCTATATTCTAGACTTGCTCGAGAGAGAGGTAGAGATTGGGAAAAGGAAATACCACCAGAGATTTGAAGCTATCAACCTTCATCTAATAACTTGAGCCTTAGCGGGAATAGTTATCTGAGATCCAGGACAAGGGTTATTAGTGCGACGCTCGAAAATCGAGAGGAGAAGAGTGAAATTCGTCTAACCAAGTTCGAGAGATGTTTAGATGAACATAACTTGTCCAATTTTGCATGCAATGCAGCGGGACAGTTTTTCTAGCACCAATAACCGGTAGAGTTAAGGAATCATTGGGGATCACAGTTCTAGTGTAGTTCTCATATTGAAAACAACTTCAAAGAATCAACAATTGTTACTATCACTAATTGTTACAAATATTTCCCCCTTTTTACTTATTTGCCAACTACTCGAACAAGAACTCAACCTACCTTCGTCCTATTCCATGTGGGATCGACCCCAACCTAGTTGGGTTCTATATTTGATTCTGCGACCGCTTTATACTTCTTAGGAATCATATTTTGGGCGACATCAAATTTTGGCACCGTTGCCGGGAATACGGTTACGGAGTTTATTAGTATTGGTTGGAGTTGATTTGTTTTGTTCATTTTATACTTTTAAGGGCACACGCCGGTGTATGCCCAATACTAGGAGTCAAGGCAATCCTCTGATTCCACTTGATCTTAAAATAGAAAGGACTGTGAGAATCGAAGAATGGTGAATACAGACGGAGTTCAGGATCCCGTAGCTGCGGGAGACATTCATAATCAACCAATTCAGCCGGTTGGTCATGAAACAGCGGATCAAACTACTGCTCGATTGACACGAGAAGAGCATGCTAGACAAGCTGCTCTTAGGCAAGCAGAGAGGGATAATTGAGCTATGCAAGAGGTAGCTCAATGACTGGATGAGGCTGAAGAGAGACAAACAAGATTGAGAGCTCAAAAACCACTTCAAAGACTGCATGTGCCATTTCATGATGATCCTTAGGAAGAAGACGTGGCCTACTTCGATCCAATAGAGACTGGTGCCATTATTTCACCTGAGTTACCTTCGGGCACTAAGTTTGACATTACCAGTGCCATGATTCACCTGCTAAACTTGAATGGTCTGTTATTAGGGCTTTCTACTGATGATCCAAACATGCACGTGATGAATTTTGTGGGGGTTTGCACCTCATATAATTTGCCTGGAGTTGACCAAGAGGCTATTCGATTGAGATTGTTTCCATTCTCTCTAACAGGAGAGACTACTTTGTGGTTGGCAGAATTACCACGAGGATCCATCACTACTTGGCAAGAGTTGAGAAATCAATTTCTGGAGAGGTTTTTCCCACCTTCCAAGATGCTACAATTGAAGGATGAGATCTACAACTTCAAACAACTACATTTTGAAGCACTTTATGAGACATGGATAAGGTTCAAGAAGAAGCTGTAGAATGTGCCAAATCATAGGATGAGTGGTAGAAACTTACTTGAAATCTTCTACAGGGCTTTAAACGTCAATACTAAGGCTATAACAGATACTATCACTGATGGAGCATTTATGAGTCTGAGGTAGGAACAAGCTTCAGAAATATTAGATTGTATCACTAAGACCAATCGAGGATGGCATACTCGGGAAACAGATACGCCTGCTGGCACATATGATGAAGCCTCAGCAGCACAACGGGCTTTGATGAATCTGTAGCTCAAGAGGTCGCTCAGCTGAGGACAGAAATTGGTCTTTTGGCCAAACAGATAGTGGCTGGAGATGCTGAGAAGGTGCATGCTGTAGGTGTACAAGGTAAAACGCCTAGACATGAAGATTATGAATCTGATGAAGAGGCTAAGTATCTGGATCGAGAAGTGGCGGGTTTTCGAGCTAAGGTCCAAGGGTATAACCAAGACTCTTGGAACTCGAGGCAAGGGAATCAAGGTCGGAACTACTATGGGCACAGTTATAACAAGATGGGATATAGAGATAGAGAACGAGATTGTGACGGTGATTGGAGGAGGAAGGATGATTATAGAGAGAAGAGTGGCGTATATGTTCCAACTGGAAACTACGATGCTGACTTTGTAAATTCAAGAATGGAATCCCTTCTCAATAAACTGGTGAAAGGGTCAGAGAGTCAAGAACAGTGCCTAAAGGAAATTAGGTCAGACATCTCAGGAATAAGTCAGAAAGTAGAATCCCATTTGACTGCTATTAAACAGTTGGAGCAATAGTTTGGGCAAATATCAATGTCATTGAACCAACGTCAGCTAGGCACCCTTCCAGGCAACACCGTCTAGAATCCGAAGAATGATAGCCATTGTCTGGCCATTACTACTAGAAGCGAGAAATGCACCAGAAATCCATCTATACCTGTGGATAGTGGTAAGACCAATAGGTCGATGGTTGTTGATGTAGAAACTAAGACGTATTCGGATAATTCGAAGGTCAAAACAGTTCCAAATCCTCATGATACTAGGGAAAAAAAAATATCTGAACAGAGGTAGGAAAAGGAGGTCCCACAAAATTTGAAAACTATTCCACGACCTCCTCTTCCCTTTCCTCAACAATTGAAAAAGAAGGTTGAGGAAGGTAAATATCAGAAGTTTATTACAATATTGAAAGAGCTATCGGTAAACATCCCTCTTGTTGAGGCATTGGAGCAGATGCCAGGTTATGCGAAGTTCATGAAAGACTTGGTGACAAAGAAAATAACTGTCAGTTTTGAGCCGGCAGATAACTTACATCATTGTAGTGCAGTTGCTTCACATTCCCTAGTTGAAAAGAAGGAAGATCCAGGAGCTTTCACAATTCCTTGTACTATCGGGTCCTACAACTTTGCTAAAGCACTTTGTGATTTAGGTGCTAGCATTGACTTAATGCTGTTAGCCATTTTCAAGAAGTTGGGGTTGAGAGCATCAAAACCAACTTCTATGAGACTTCTCATGGCGGATAGGACTGTGAAAAGCTGGTGGGCATTTTGTATGATGTTTTGGTAAAAGTTGCATCTTTCATATTTTCGGCTGACTTTGTGATCCTCGATTGTGAAGTTGATTTTGAGGTTCCCATCATATTGGGAAGACCATTCCTTTTCACTAGTCGTGCATTGGTAGACAAGGAAATAGGACAGATGAAATTCAGGTTAAATGATGAACAAGTCACTTTCAATGTTTGTCGTTCCATGAAGCAACCAAAAGATATGCGGGTGATTTTGGTAATAGATGCGGTTGAGGATAATGATGTTGTCGTGCCTCTTGAAGAAAGGTTGGGGGTAGAAGCTCTCGCAGCCGTGATTATGAATTTTTATAGCAACGGTATTGAGGAATACGATGAGATGGTTGGTGCACTCACTGGTAAGGGAGCATACACTTATGGTCCAAATAAACTTGATCTCGATTTGAAGAATAGGGTGACCCCACCAGCTCGTCCAACTATTGAGGAGCCTTCAGTTTTAGAGCTTAAGGCTTTTATGGCTCACCTTCGCTACATATATTTGGGAGCCAACAACACCTTGCCTGTGATTAATTCTGCTAAATTGGTGGAGTGGCAAGTAGAGGCTCTGATTTCAGTATTGAGAAGATTTAAGAGGGCTATTGGTTGGTCCATTGCTGATATTATAGGAATTCCACCTGGTATTTACACTCACAAAATTCAACTTACTCTTGAGTGCACACCGAGCATTGAGCATCAACGTCGTCTAAACCTACCTATGCAAGAGGTTGTGAAGAAAGAGATCATCAAGTGGTTAGATGTAGGAGTGGTTTACCCTATTGCTGATAGCAAGTGGGTGAGCCTAGTTCAGTGTGTGCCAAAGAAGGGAGGAATCACTGTGGTTCCAAATGACAAGAATGAGTTAATCCCAATGAGGCTGGTTACTGGATGGAGAGTTTGCATAGATTATCGAAAGCTAAATTCTTGGACAGAAAAAGATCATTTTCCTATGCCCTTCATGGATCAGATGTTAGACCGTCTTGCTGGTAGAGGATGGTATTTTTTTCTCGATGGCTATTCGGGGTATAATCAGATTTTCATTACCCCCGAAGACCAATAGAAGACCACTTTCACTTGTCCATATGGGACATTCGCATTTAAAGGATGCCCTTCGGTCTATGTAATGCACCGACCACTTTCCAACGTTGCATGATGTCTATTTTCTCCGACATGGTGGAAGGCACTATTGAGGTTTTTATGGATAATTTTTCTGTTGTGGGAGACTCATTTGATGATTTCTTGGCACACCTTGCTAATGTGCTGCAAAGATGCAAGGAGTGCAACTTAGTGCTAAATTGGGAAAAATGTCACTTTATGGTCAACGAGGGTATCGTATTGGGGCATCAGATTTCAAAGAAAGGTATTGAAGTGGATAAGAAAAAGATTGATGTAATTGAAAAGTTACTTCCACCTATCTGTGTGAAAGGAATTCGAAGTTTCTTAGGTCATGCTGGCTTTTATAAAAGATTCTTCCAGGATTTCTCTAAAATTGCACATCCTTTATGCAAGCTTTTGGAGAAAGAGGTGAAGTTCGTGTTCGATGAGGCATGTCTTAAAGCATTTGAGTGTCTGAAAGAAAAGTTGATTTCAGCCTCTATCATTTTCTCACCAGATTGGACAATGCCTTTTGAGGTCATGTGTGACACTAGCGAGGTGGCTTTGGGTGCAGTCCTTGGCCAAAGACGTGAGAAGGTCTTACATCCGATTTACTATGCTAGCAAAGTGCTTAACCCAGCTCAAAAGAATTACACTGTGACTGAACAGGAATTATTGGCAGTGGTCTTTCCTTTTGAGAAATTCAGATCTTACTTGATTGGTACAAAGGTGATTGTGCATACAGACCATGCAACTCTTCGGTATCTTATGTCAAAAAAAGATGCTAAGCCAAGATTGATTCGGTGGGTGCTCCTATTGCAAGAATTTGACTTTGAAGTCAAGGATCGTAAGGGAATCTAGAATCAAGTTGCCGACCATCTATCACGCCTTGAGGAGGAGGCCATGCTTAAATTAAGGGATGATCTTGAGATTGATGACACTTTTCCAGATGAGCAAGTACTGGCAGCATCACAAGACTTAATCTCTTGGTTTGCTGATTTTGCCAACTTTTTGGCAAGTAATTTAGTTCCAGAGGATATATCGTATCAGCAGCGAAAGAAATTCATGCATGAGGTGAGGAAATTCTTCTGGGATGATTCGTATTTATTTAAGGTATGTGCAGATGGCATGATTCGAAGATGTATTTTAGAGGCCGAGATGATGAGTATTTTGGAAGCATGTCACTCATCTCCAGTTGGGGGTCATCATGGAGGTGCACGGACTGCCCATAAAATCTTGCAATATGGGTACTGTTGGCCCAGTATTTACAAAGATGCTCATGATTACGCTCGATCTTGTGACCAATGTCAAAGGCAAGGCAATATCTCATGCAGACATGAACTTCCCATGACAATTATACTTGAGCTTGAATTGTTTGACATATAGGGAATTGACTTTATGGGCCCTTTTGTGATCTCACATAGGATGAAATATATTTTGATAACTGTTGACTATGTTTCGAAGTGGGTGGAGGCAATTGCGATTCCTAATAACGAAGGAAGAAGTGTCACGACATTTTTGAAAAACAACATATTTTCACGATTCGGTACACCCCGAATTATCATTAGTGATGGAGGATCCAAATTCTGCAATCGTCTGTTCAAGGCCGTGCTTGAAAAATATGGTGTTAAACATAAGGTGGCAACACCTTACCATCTCAGATAAGCAGGCAGGTTGAGGTGTCAAATCGTGAGATCAAGTCTATTATGGAAAAAACAGTGAAGTCCAATAGGACTGATTGGGCTCGAAGATTGGATGAAGCATTATGGGCATATCGAACTGCTTTCAAGACACCAATTGGTGCATCACCATATCAGGTAGTTTTTGGAAAGTCTTGCCATTTGCCTGTCGAACTTGAACATAAGGCTTTATGGGCTTTGAAAAGGTTGAATTTGGACTAGAGTGAAGTGGCTAAATTGGGACTTGAGCAGATGAATGAGATGGATGAATTTCATCTTCGGGCTTATGAAAGTTCAACAATATTTAAAGAGAAGATGAAATTATATCATGATCGATGCATTGAGAAATGAGAGTTTCACCCGGGAGAATTGATGCTACTTTATAACTCCAAGCTTTGTTTGTTTGCTGGAAAGTTAAAGTCCAAATGGTCCGAACCATTCACGGTCGTCAGGGTATTCCCACATGGAGCAATTGAGCTAAAAGGAGCTGATAATGTTCTATTCAAGGTCAATACGCAGCGTGTAAAACATTATGTAGGAATCACGGAAGAAATAAGGACATGTGAGGAGCTTGAGCTTGGTGAAGTCTAAGTACTCAAGCTAGCCATGTCGTGCCGCGACGTTAAATCAGGCGCTTTATGGGAGGCAACCCATGGGCTAGTTGGTGAAGTCTGAGTAGTCAAGCTAGCCATGTCATGCCGCGACATTAAATCAGGCGCTACTTGGGAGGCAACCCAAGAAATGTGTGCTTTGGTGAAGTCTGAGCATTGGAGGATACACTGGCAGTAATTTAAAATATCAAGCTGAAGAGGTTCAGTACTTAACCCACGATATGTACCCACGTGATGTAGGACCACTCACATCACGTGGGTTGTGCCGTGAAACTCAGAAGAAATGTTCAGGTTTCAGAATCCAACCCACGATATGTACCCACGTGACGTATGACCACTCACGTCATGTGGGTTGTGCAGTGGAAATAAAAAAAATGGTTGTTCCTCTGAATCCAACTCACGATAGTATATCCACGTGACGTAAAACCACTCACGTCGTGTGGGTTGTGCTGTGAAAATCAGAGAATCCACTGACCCAATATCCGATCCGACCTAATCCACCTCTACATATATTTTGGTTTTCCCCTCATAACCGATCCAAACTCAACTTTCTCAACGATAAATCCTACACATAAACCCTAAGCTCCACAAATAACTAAATCCTCATACCTTCACTCATAAAATCTTCCAATTCCCAAAGTTTACATCTAAATTTCTCAAATTCACTCACACCAACTTTGAATTCCACCCGACCCACATGATCTAAACCCACCCAGACCCAAAATTCAACCAACCCGACCCCCCAGTTCCGATATTAACCCCACCCAAAACCCAACCCAAATACCCAAAACCCGACCCAAATACAACAAGAATCAGACCCAAATCAGACATCATGCCTCCCAAATCAAACCCCAAACGTGACCACCTTGATTCTTCGTCAAGAATTCAAACCAAAAATCCAGAATTTCTGACCCAATTGAGTAATGAACCATCAGATTCGGGCCAAAGTGGGTCTAAGGAGGTTTTTGATATTGGCACTGATGATATTGCACTAGTGCCTCGTACCAAGAGATTATAGACTCAGGCCCAAGCTGCTGCCCGGGCTGCACTTTAGCCTATTCCACAGCCCGTCGATCCTATTATTACTGATCATTCTTTTGAGTTCGCCCCTCAGTATGAAGATAAGGAGGATGAGTCGGTATCGGGCTATGCAGATGATGCTACAGGACAGGGTACCTCTGCGATAGAGGCTACAACCGCCTCTATTTCAGGCACTGGTGAACAGAGTTCCCCGACTCCCTCACAGAGATGGGATACATGGTGTGTTTAGGGCATACGGGTATTTTATGACAGAGATGACGAAGAAGTATTATGGAGGAGCCCCGATATAGGATAGAGGAGTTAAAGGCATTGCCTGATATTTGGCATGTGTTTGAGCAGTATGGGTTTGGATGGATGGCGGAGCCTCCTGGTCGCTACAGCTCAGAATTGGTTTGAGAATTTTATGTGTCCTATGCTGCGTCCGTTGATTTGAGTACACCTGTTGGACAGCGGTACCGAGACCAACTTTTATTGACTTATACTTTGGTTCGAGGTACCCGAGTTGATATATCTGAGCAGACCATCCACCGATTCTTGTTTGGTGCAGACCGTCTATTGCCAGCCACGACTGCTGAGTTTGATCACCGCATAGAGACTGTCAAAAACCGAATTAAAATATGGGATACTGATCAAAAGTTGGATTTTCTTAGGTGGATTGCCAGTTATATAGCGGAGGACGGTGTTGAGGCTATCTGGGTGACTGGGAAGCTGGATATAAAGAAGTTCACACTCTGTTTTGCCTGCAGGTTTTGGTGGTCGGTTGTTAGGCATCGATTGGGGACCACTAATGCTGATAATTCACTCACCTTGGACCAGACTATGGTGGTAGCTAGCATCCTTGAAGGGTATGATATTCATATCGCCAGGTACATTCTTAGGGAGATTCATGAGCGTGCCTTACGGGACCATACCAGTATCCCTTTCCCCTGTTTGATTCAGAGCTTGTGTGATAGGGCGGGTGTGGTTAGGCTACCTACCATCGATCACTATATCAAGGTAACCCGCATAGCAGATATTGGGTTGATGCAGTAGCGGGGATCTATCCCCAGTGTTCCACGAAGGTCACAACCTTCTGGTTCATCAGAAGTAGCCCTTTTTGAAGGGCCTGGAGATAGAGACGAGCAGGTGAGCACCCCTATGCCTATTCCTATATCGATACCCGTTATTGATACTATACATGCACCTGCGGAGGGCACTGGCCCGATTGACGATAAGGTACCCGACACTACTGCACCACCGCCTCCTTCTGGCATGGTTTTGATTTTGAGGGACTTCCTGCAACTGGTTGATAGGCAGACACAGATGTTTGAGCGGCAGGCCCACACAGAGGTACAAATGGCTAAGTTGGTATCCCAGCTTACGCCATGGGTTAGGACCACAGTTGAGGCTGCAGAGGCTAGGGTGGAGGCCCATATGTCTGCGTCTATGGATACAGTCATGTGAGAGCTGCATGGCCGAATTGATAGCTTTGAGGCTCGGATGGCTACCCGATTTGATTCGGCACAGCCTCCTAGGATAGCAACATTGACATAGGAGGTAGCTTCTTTTCGAGAGGAGGTCCAAGCTTTGGCACCGAGCAGTGCCTCTATTATTCCACCTATGCCTGTTCAGGCTTCGATGCGGCCAGTTTTTGAGGTGGACTTGTTTGCTGATGAGGAGCTTCCTATTGATAAAGGCAAATGTCCATACAGTTCAGAGGAGCAGGTGGATAGTGGTGATGAGTTTGAGGGTGATCTCCGGAGAGCGGTTAAGGCCTCTAGGGTGGAGTACCATACTATTCAGATTGCAAAGGATCAGAGGGCGCATGGTGCATCCTCTAGTCAGGCACCCCCTCCACCGAATGCGCCTAGCAGAGAGCCCACAGGGCATACTGATGATCGCGCTATGGGTGGGTCCACTTCTGGCGCTTAGGGCGCTATAGGTATGTCTTCACTCCCTTGCATTTATTATATTGATAGCTGTGTACTGAAAGCAGTGCACCATTGTTAGTTTGGGGTGGGGGTGTACCACTACTTGGGGTTTTTTGTTGCCGTGTTTCTTTTCCCCCGAGTGTGCTATCATAGTAGAACCGGTATGTTTAGGTTGTTATTTATATTATTTATGTGTTTTTATATTTAATTAGGAGAAAAATAGGGGAACCTTAGTGCAGTCTAATTTTGAACGTATTTTGAATGTTAAGGATGCTTTTTGATGATCTAAAGGATACCCTTCCTGAAAATCCTAAAATTTTTTTATTTTTGAATTATGTGTGTAGTATGTTAGTTTGTGACAGCTGTTGGATCTTGTTATGACATTGGTATTATAGGCAGAATAACTGTCGCTAGCATTACATGAACCCAGATAGGTAGTAGTTGATAATACAACCCTGTGCTATGTATGTGTGAGGTTATTACTTAGTTGACTTTGTGTGTGCAATCCAGAACTTGCCCGATTAGTGTTGCCTAGGTTAGAGGATAGTGGTTAGGAAAGGATCGTAGGCCATTTTTGAATAAGTCCACTTGAAGCCTAAATGCCTGACCAAATGAATTAAGTATCCCTTGATCCCGATTTTGAGCCTTAATTGAACTGTTTCTTTCATTAGCCTAGTCACCTTCTCTTTTTGATTTATATTGAACCTGTCTTGGCCCTGGTCCCTCCTTGGACATTGTGTACCTCAACTCAGGCAAATCGCCTGAGTTGAGGGTGGCTATTATAGGGGTGCGTAGATTGATTTGGGTATGAAGAAGGGGTTAGTAAAAGAAAAAGAGAGAAAACAGATTTGGGGTGTCAAAAAAAAAGTGAAATGAATAGAAATTGAAAAAAAAAAAGAGAAGAAGAAAAAATAGAGAAAATTGTGTTTTGAAAGTGAAGAAAATCACACCCGAAAATCTGAAAATAAATGAAGGAGAATAAGGGAGAATAAATAAGCATGGTTGAAGAGTGGAGCCAAAAATAGTGTAGTGTCAAGGAGGGTTGAGTCACCATATCCATATGTACCATACCCGTCCCCAAGCCGACATTATAAGCCGATTAAAGTCCTATAGTGATCCTAGTCCGACTGTCCGAAAAAACTAAGGCATATAAAATAAGGGCAAGCCTATGGTATTTCATGAACACTATTTGAACTTCTTTGTGAGAGAGAGTGTTTTGACCGAGTCCCTAATTTGAGATGCATTAGTATACTGTGAGTGCATGAGACTTCTTTGATTGTGAGAGTACATGGGTTGCACTGTTAGCTGCTATTTGTTCGGATAATGTCATTTGCATATATGCTCAAGTGTTTGTTCACAATATGATGCCATCACTTGATCCCTTTTGTGTCATGATACTATGCTGCATGGATACACACTGTGGTTTTGATTTACAAGTAGTAGGGGTCAGAAGAGTTTTGAGGTCAAAAGCAATGAATCGACTGTCGTAGGTCCCTTAGGTTTCTCTTAATTAAACATCGTATATGTTTGTTTTATTTTGTTCGCCTGAGGACATGCAAACGTTCTAAGTTGAGGGTGTTGATGAGCCATGGTTACATGGCACTTTCGATGCTTAAAACAAGGAAAATATGCAATAACGTGGTGTATTTGGTTAGTATGATGTGTTTTCTGTCCTACATTCCAGGAAAACAGGTTTTGAAGCAAAATGATCAAGAAGGAAGAATCACGCCCGAGAATGAAGTATCTGAAGATGAAAGAACAAGGATCTACACTAGAGAGTGACTCACGTACTGTGAAGTTCACTCACATGACGTGAGTGTCTGCCGTGAAGTCAACTTCTGAGGATGCAATGCTGTCTGTTTCCACAACAGGCAGTCACGTGGCGTGACTGGGTGGCGTAAGTCAACTTCTAAAGATGTCTATTTGAGCCAGATTTACACGACACTCACCTACGTGGCATGACTTGGTTCCATGACACCAAGTCACGATTTCTTGGAAAATTACCAACTCTGTTCTCCTGTTTTGATTAGGATAGGATTACTCTTGTATCTATAAATACCCCTGTATTGTCCTATGTTCAGGAGTTAGTCATTACATTGTTTTGAGATAGATTTTCATTATTTTGAGTTCAGAAACACATTATTATTTTGTAATCTTGGCACACCGATTCTAGGCTATTAATCATAATTGAGATTTCAGAGTTTCTTCATTATTGCGAGTTTACAACTATGTCTTCATCTTTGAATTCTGATTGTGCTCTTGCGAACATGAGTAGCTAAACTCATTAACTAGGGTTGTGTGAACCATGAGGAATTAACGAAATGGGTTAAGTGCAAAGCAATTCTGAACCGGTGTGAATGCATGTATTGTTATTTTCTTTGTTGTGATTGATCTTCTAATGGTTGCAAATGTTAGAAACTTGCCTGTATTCTAGAATTACTCGAGAGAGAGGTAGAGATTGGGAAAAGGAAATACCAACTGAGATTTGAAGCTATCAGCCTTCATCTTATAACTTAAGCCTTAGCGGGAATAGTTATCTGAGATCTAGGACAAGTGTTAGTGGTGCGATGCTCAGAAACTGAGAGGAGAAGAGTGAAATTCGTCTAACCAAGGTCGAGAGACGTTTAGATGAACATAAGTTGTTAGATTTTGCATGCAATGCAGCGGGACAATTTTGCCAGCACTAATAACCGATAGAGTTAAGGAATCATTGGGGATCACAGTCCTAGTGTATTTTTCATATTGAAAACAACTTCAAAGAATCAGCAATTGTTACTATCACTACTTGTTACAAATATTTCCCCCTTTTACTTATTTGCCAACTACTGGAACAAGAACTCAACCTACCTTCGTCCTATTCCCTGTGGGATCGACCCCAACCTAGTTGAGTTCTATATTTGAATCAGCGACCGCTATATACTTCTTAGGAGTCATATTTTAGGAGACATCAGTGGGACCCACATTTCATCAAAACAACCTTGGATGGAAATTTCAATGGTGCCATTGAGTCTGGAATGTCAAATTCTTAAGGGTAGCATAGTCCTCTTGCATTCACGAGATTTCGAATGAATCCTGAGGGTTCGGTCGGAGTTTTGGCACTTGGCCAAAACTGCTGGTGTAGCCAAAAATAGCCTTTGCATTTGCGAAGGCCAAGGAAATAACCAACCGCGATCACGGGACAATAGTCATGTTTGCGAAGGCCAAGAATAATGGCCATCGCATTAGCGAGCTGACTTTCACATTTGCAAAGGTTAGGCCAGACTGAGGGTCGTGTTCACGAAGGGGTCCCTGCGTTTACGAAAAAGGGACCCCTGGCAGTATTTAATGCTACCAAACCTGATTTTCTTAAGTCCCAAGGCCATAAAACCCTAGAAAGAGTGTGGAGAGTGGTACTTGATCATTGGATGTTCGTGGTGAGTTGGAGACGTTAGTGTGGTCATTTCCTCTTTAATATTTCCGTAAGTCTCCATTTTAAACTTAAATCCCTCATCCTTGGTGGGCTGATTTAAAGGTGCATTTGTGCTTGAATTTCACTTATTATTTAGGATAAATGATCCTTGAACCTTGAGGGACGTTTTGACAGTTTCAAAGTTATGATTCAGTAAGCGGGCCACACATGAGATTTTTAGCTCAATTTTAGACCTGGATCATTTATATGAAATATGGGTATTGTTATTCTCCTATTAATATGTAGATCATTATTTTGATAGCGTGAAATTGTGCGGAGGCTTCTCGGAAGGGAAAATCTCCAATTTAGTAGACTTTCTCGAGCATTGTTTAACGTCAAGGTAGGCTACGCTTACCTTCCTTATTGATTGAGCTTTATTATGGTATCAGTATGTATTATGCTAGATTTGGGTTGGAATTTACCATGTTTAGTGGAATTTGGAATAATGAGTCGATTAGAAAACTGCTTTAAGTACAAATTGACCAATTCACCATTTTCTTGAATTTAGTTGTTAACTAGGGTCTATTTAGACACCATTAACACATTGTAAGGGAACTTGGAGGCCTTAGTCTAGTGTTGGGTAGAAATTACCTTAGAATGGACTTTTGAGTTTAGTAGCGGGCCCCATCGACCCTTCTTTAGGTCGAATATCCTAATTAGCTCCTTGTAGATCTAGTAGGCCCTCTTTTGTTACTTTACTTATATTCTTGATCCTTAGGTTGATTTGGGCATTTTCCTAATTCATGGCTAGATTTGATATTGTGTAGTTACTTTAAAGATAGGTTTGAGTCTGGCATTTCCTATTCACTTATGATACTACCTTACCAGTTCGATTCTGGCTTCTATGATATGGCTATGGTGTTAAGAACCTGGTTCGAGTCCAACACTTTATGGTTTACTTATGATATTGCAAATTTGGTTTGAGTTCGGTATTGCTTAGTACGAATGGATTCACGAATATGGGATCAATGGTTGGTTACTTTATGCTTCAGTGTCTATAGATCTCCTCTTGATTGTATCCATCGGGCTTATGGAGGCTTGTTGGTTTGGACTTCTCTTGTTTGCACCTTCTGGGCTTATGGGGCCCAGTTAGGCTGTAGTTAACTTGCCTTCCTTTCTATATTATTTACCTTGGCATTTATTTTCTGTCAGGTGGAGCACTATTTTAGGTTCGCCCCTTATTCCTTGACTTAGTTAACATTCTCGCATTCTATTATGCATTTATTATGATTTAGTTCAGTCGGTCGATGATGCCTATTGAGTACCTATTGTTTTTGGTACTCATACTACACTTCTGCATTCTTTTCTGATGCAGATCCGAGTACTAGCTACCGTCGCTAATATTCCATCCAGCTTGCTTACAGGATCTGGAGATAGGGTGAGCTTTTAGATCTGAAGCCAATCCCCTTTCCTTGATTTTTTACAGTCTTTGCATTCGAGACTATCTGTATATTGATACTACCAGTACTCTTATTCTTTTGATTAGTGGCTCTTGTAGTGGCCTTACTAGGTCGTGGGATGCTTCTTATGTTCTTCCTCTTTTCAATTTGACATTTTATGATTGTATTCATATTTATATTGCCTATAATCTTATGGTATGCTTATTTTTTGGTGTTTACTTTACCTTCCGCCACTTAGCCCATTACTTATCATTTTGGGCTACGGTTTGGCTTACCTACTGGTGGGTTATAGTAAGTGTCATCATTACTCCAAAAATAGGTTGTGACAAATTAGTATCAGAGACTAGGTTCACTGGTATTGTTGGTATAAGAGCAAGTGTCTAGTAGAGTCCCACAGATTGAAATGATGGCATTCGTATCTTATCTTCGGGAGGCTATAGGACATTCTTAGGATGACTTCACTTTCTTTATTCATTTCATGCATTGAGTCTATGTTGGTGTTTAGGGTTCTCATTGTTTTACTCTTTCGCAGATGGTCAGGACGTGAGTTATGACAAATGGTGATGAGGACCCCGAGTTCATTATAGGGCACCCATTAGAGGCTGTGGCTGACCCAGAGGGTGCGGTCGGGCAAGAGTTGCAGCCGCAACTAGGGGTCAGAATAGGTAGCCTTCACCAGATCCAGTTATCATTCTCGAGGTAGAGGTTGCTCCACAGGTTCGGCCACCCCAGCCATTAGTGGGCCAGGGGCAGCCCAGGCTCCACCGGGGTTTATTTCTTCTTCATTGCTAATATATGCCTTGATCCAGTTACTGGGATTACTTGGTGGTTCACCGTCTGATGGTGCATAGTCTGCGGATCACAGTGATATGGATGTAGGGGCACAACCTGTAGCTGTGGCTCTCAGAGTTGAGTTTCCCCTAGCACTGATAGTTGCTCAGTCGGTAGCCGCCTAACCTGCTATGTCTATTAAGGAGCATAAGATGTTGGGCAGATTTCTGAGATTGACTCCACTGAGGTTTACAGGGTCTCCAGGGAAGGATGCATTTGAGATCTTGACTGCTTGCAAGGATAAGCTTCGTAATTTAGGCCTAGTTGAGTCTTGTGGAGTTGACTACGCCACTTTTTAGTTGGACTCGGTAACTAGAAATTGGTGGAGAAGTTATAATGATTCTAGTCCAGCTGGATCTCCTCCTATGACATGGACTCGGTTCTCCGAGGCTTTCTTGGAGAAGTATATGCCTCGCAATCTTCGTGAACGCCTGAGATATTAGTTCACTAATTTACAGCAGGGTTCTATGTCGTTAATTGAGTATGAGGCACAGTTCCATGAGTTAGCCAGGCATGTTACTGTGATCTTGCCTACCGAGTATGAGCAGATTCAGTGTTATGTTAGAGGACTAAGACCTCCTTTTCACATGGCTACTCATAGTTTGGTTACCAATGGTAGATCTTTTGTTGAGGTTTTTGATTATGCCCAGATATGGAGGAGATGCATCGCGAGGCCCAAGGGGCAGCGATAAGCGATCACATCATCAAGTCAGCTTCAGTAGGAGCCATAGTGGCTCGCAATTTAGAGGTAGAGGTTCTCAGGGTAGGTACCCTTCATATTTGTCTTATCAGCACCAGGGTCAGCCTAGTGGTCAATCTAGCTATAATAATTACCATGGCCCGAGAAGTATCCAGTCTTTGAGAGGTGCACATTCTGGGTCTTTTAGCCGAGGTAGCTATTCTGGGTCAATCGGATCTTCAGGTCAGGGCGGAGTTCCTAGGGCTTGCTATCAGATCAATGCCGCCTTCATCTAGGGGTGGTGCTCAAGGTCGCAGGGGTGGCTCCCAGGGTCCTCGAGGAGGTGTTCAGGTAGGTAGGACGGGTGGTCGGTTAGACACCCATCCAGGTGGCGGGTGAGGTCATTTATATGTTGTACCTATCAGACCATATGTAGAGTCTTCGAATGTTGTTATTACTGGTATAATTTTAGTGTGCCGTCAACCATCTATTGCTTTATTTGATTCGGGATCCACTTATTCATATGTTTCTGCTTATTATGCACCTCGGTTAGAGTTGTCTTGGGAGCCTTTATCTATGCCATTGTATGTATCTACTCCTGTGGGAGATTATTTAGTAGTAGATCAAGTTTTTTAGATCATTTGTTGTAACTGTTCAAGAGTTTGATACTCAGGCTGATCTTATTGTGTTGGATATGGTGGACTTTGATGTAAATCTGGGCATGGACTAGTTATTTCCTAATAATATGGTGTTAGATTATCCCGCCAAGACCATTATCTTAGCCATACCTGGCGTACCCTCGGTTGTGTGCCAGGGTTCCTTTAGCCGCGCGCCAACGGGGATTATTTCTTATGTTTGGGCTACGAGATTGGTGTGGAGGGGTTGCGAGTCTTATCTTGCTTATGTTTGGGATGTTAGTGCCGAGATTCTCTCGCTTGATTCTGTTTCTATTGTCCGTGAGTTTTCTAATATTTTCCCTACCAACCTATCTGGCCTTCCTCATGAGCGGGATATTGAGTTTGCTATTGATCTAGAGTCGGGCACCCGACCTATTTCTGGGTAAGGATTTCATTAGGACATGTGTATATCCTTAGGGTGCTCATGTCTTTTTCATGAAGAAAAAGGATGGTTCTATGCGTATGTGTATTGACTATAGGTAGCTGAATAAGGTGACAGTGAAGAATAAGTACCCTATGCCTTGTGTTGATGATTTATTTGACCAGCTTCAGGGTGCGGTAGTGTTCTCTAAGATAGACTTGAGATCTGGTTACCATCAGCTGAGGATTTGGGTGGAGGACATCCCTAAGACAGCCTTTAGGACTCGCTATAGCCATTATGAGTTACTGGTGATATCTTTTGGGTTGACCAATGCCCCAACAACGTTTATGGATTTGATCAACCGAGTTTTTAGGACCTATTTGGACTCTTTCATGATTGTTTTTATTGATGATATCCTTGTGTATTCAAGGAGCAAGAGCACCATTTGAGGATTGTGCTCCAGTCTTTGAGAGATCGTAGGGTTTTTTCTAAATTCTCAAAGTGCGAGTTTTGGCTAAATTCTGTTACATTCCAGTACATGTGGTATCTAAGGATGGGATTATGGTTGATCCGACAAAGATTGTGGCTGTTCGTGATTGGTCCAGAACTACATCTCCGACTGAGGTTTGTAGCTTTATTGGTTTGGCAGGTTAATACAGGCGGTTTGTTGAGGGCTTTGCTTCTATTGCAGCGCCTATGACCAGATTGACTAGGAAGGAGGTCCCGTTTTAATAGTCTGAGGAGTGTGAGTCGAGCTTTTTGAGCTCAAGAGTTTACTCACTTCAGCTCCTATTTTGACTCTTTCTGTCGAGGGCGAGGGGTTTACAGTTTATTGTGATGCTTATGGTGTTGGTTTGGGTTGTGTTTTGATGCAGCAGGGTCGAGTTATTACTTATGCATCGAGGCAGCTAAAGGTTCATGAGCGCAACTACCCCACCCATGACTTGGAGTTCGCGACAGTAGTTTTTGCGCTTAAGATTTGGAGGTATTACATAAATAGTGTTCGTTGAGAGATCTACACTGACCATCGTAGTGTTCACTACATTATGACTCCAAGGTAGGTTAATTCTAGATAGCACAAATGGATTGAGTTATTGAAGGACTATGATATCTCTATTCTATACCATCAGGGCAAGGCGAATGTGGTAGCAGACGCCTTGAGCCTGAAGGCGGAAAGTATGGGTAGCTTGGCTTCTATTTCAGTTTTGGAGCGGCCGTCATCTTTGGACGTTCAGTTCTTAGCCAACTTGATGATTCGGCTTGATATTTCAGACTCCAGGAAGATTCTTGCTAGTGTTGAGGTTAGGTCTACCTTATTTGAGCAGATTCGGAGCCGCCAGTTTGAGGATAGTAGACTTTGTGGCATCCGTGATAATATTCTGAGGGGTGAGTCTAGTCGAGCTACCCTAGACTCAGAGGGTATTCTGAGGTTTGATGGTTGTATTTGTGTTTTGAGGGTTGGAGACTTGATTCAACAGATATTGTGGGAGGCGCATAACTCCAGATATTCTATTCACCCTGGAACAACTAAGATGTATAGAGATTTGAGGCAACATTACTTGTGGAGTGGCATGAAGAGAGATGTAGCAGACTTTGTAGCCCATTACCTATGTTGTCAGCAGGTAAAAGCCGAGCATCAGAGACCGGGTGGATTACTTCAGAGGCTGCCAATTCCTAAGTGGAAGTGGGAGCACATTCCTATAGATTTTATGACTGGTTTGCCTCGCACTTCCTATGGTTCTGATAGTATTTGGGTCATAGTAGATCGGTTTACCATATCAGCTCATTTTATCCCGATTCAAATTTCCTTCAGTGGCGAAAGTTTAGCCCATATCTATGTGAGATTGTTCGCCTTCATGGAGTGGCAGTGTCCATTATTTAAGACAAAGGCTCAGTGTTCACTTCTAGCTTCTAGAGGACTTTTTAGGAGGAGTTGGGTACTCAGGCTAATCTTAGCACCGCATTCCATCCCCAAACTGACGGTCAGTCGGAGCGGACTATTCAGGTTCTCGAAGATATGCTCTGCGCATGCGTTATGGACTTTGGAGGTCAGTGGGAGCAGCACTTAGCCTTAGCAGAGTTCGCTTATAATAATAGCTACCATTCGAGTACTGAGACGACACCATTTGAGGCGTTATATGGTAGGAATTGTCGCTCTCCGATAAGTTGGTTTGAGACCTCTGAGGTTAGACCCGTGATACGAACCTGCTTCATGTGTCATTGGATAGGGTGCGGGTGATTCAGGATAGGTTGAGGGCGGTTAAGAGTAGGCAGAAGAGTTACGCTGATTGTACACTTCGTACCTTGAGCTTTGAAGTTGGTGACCGAGTCTTCATTTGAGTATAACCCCTGAAGGGCGTGATGAGGTTTGAGCGGAGGGGCAAGCTCAGCCTCAGGTACATTGGGCCATTCGAAATACTTTGGACAGTTGGAGGGGTAGCCTATGAGTTGGCTTTGTCCCCGGATTTTACAGTTTTTCACTCAGTTTTCCATGTCTCTATGCTGTGGTGCTAAATCCCTGATGAGTCTCATGTGCTTCGGTGGGACTCCATTCAGTTAAACGGGAGGTTGAACTTCGTGGAGGAGCCAGTTTCCATATTGGCCAAGGATGTCAGGTAGTTGCGCACTAGAGAGATTCCAGTGGTTAAGGTTCAGTGGAGACACCGCCCAATTGAGGAGGCTACCTGGGAGATCGTGAGTGAGATGCGGACCCAGTATCCTAACCTGTTTGAGCCTTTAGGTACATCTTGACTCTTTACTTTCGCGGACGAAAGTCCTTTTAGTAGTTGATGTTGTAATGACCCTCTAGGTCATTTTTTGGATTTTCATACTATTTCGATGTTTAGAACTTTCCCATATATGCCCCAAGTCATTTATAAATTACTAGAGGTGATAGTTCTGTTACTAAGCAGTTCGCTTGGTTTTTAGAGCCAATTCCCTATTTTGAAGTCTTCGCTGTTCAGATTTGGGTATCAGGCCTAAACTTCAGCTAAACAGCCTCATATGCCAATTCTGACAATTCCATCAGCTTCGAAACATCTATTTTAGACTAGGGGACCTTTAGTTCAGGTCCCAAGGCTTTCAGAATCGGTTTGGGCTATTGGGTGAAAATTGGTTAAAACTGTCATTGGGTGTGGGACCCATATTTATTTGAAATGACTTCGGATGGAAATATTGATGACGCCCTTGAGATGGAATGTCAAATTTTGTAGTGTAGCATAGTACGCTTTCATTCACGGTATTTTGAATAAATCTCGAGGGTTCGATTGGAGTTTTGGCACTGCTCGTGCAGCTTCGCGAATGTTAGGCCAGGCTGAGGGTCGAATTCGGGACAGGGTCCCCGCGTTCACAAAGAAGGGACCCTTGGCAGTATTTAATGCTGCCAAACCCTATTTTCTCTCCATTTTCTTAAGTTCTAAGGCCATAAAACCCTAAAAAGATTGTGGAGAGAGATAATTGGTCATTGGGTGTTCGTGGTGAACTAGATACGTTAGTATGCTTATTTCCTCTTCAATATTTTCGTAAGTCTCCATTAAATTCTTGATTTAATTCTCCATTTTAAACTTAAAAACCTCATCCTTAGTGGACTGATTTAAAGGTGCATTTGTGCTCAAATTTCACTCATTATTGAGGATAAATGATCCTTGAGCCTTGAGGGACATTTTGACGATTTCAAAGTTATAATTTCGTAAGTGGACCCCAGCTGGGATTTATAGCTCAATTTTGGATCCGAAGCATTTATATGAAATATGGGCATTGTTATTCTCGTATTAATGTGTAGATCATTATTTTGATAGCGTGGCATCGTGCGAAGGCTTCTCGGAAGGGAAAATCTCTAATTTAGTGGACTTTCTCTAGAATTCTTCAGCCTCCAGGTAGGTTAGGCTTACCTTCCTCATAACTTGAGTTTTATTATGGTATTAGTATACTATTATGCTAGATTTGGGTTGGAATTTATGGCTTGGTCACATGTTTAGTGGAATTTGGAACAATTAATAGATTAGAAACCCGTTTTAGGTAGAAATTGACCAATTCACCATTTCCTTGAATTTAGTTGTTGACCTAGGGTCTATTTAGACACCATTAACACCTTTTAAGGGAACTTGGAGGCCTTAGTCTAGTGTTGGGTAGAAATTACCTTAGAATGGACTTTCGGGGTTAGTAACGGGCTCCGTCGGCCCTCCTTTAGGTCGAATATCCTAATTAGCTCCTTGTAGACCTAGTAGGCCTTCTTTCGTAACTTTACTTATATTCTTGAGCCTTAGGTTGATTTGGGCATTTTCATAATTCGTGGCTAGATTTGATATCGTGTAGTTACTTTAAAGACCGGTTCGAGTCTTACATTTACTATTCACTTATGATACTACTTTACCGATTTGAGTCCGGCATATATGATATGACTATGGTGTTAAAAACCCGGTTCGAGTCAGGCACTTTATGGTTCACTTTTGATATTCCGAATTCGATCTGAGTCCGGTATTGCATAGTAAGAATGGATTCACGGATATGGGATCAATGGTTGGTTACTTTATGCTTTAGTGTCTATAGATCTCCTCTTGATTGTATCCATCAGGCTTATGGGGGCTTGTTGGGTTGGTTTTCTCTTGTTTGTGCCTTCTGGGCTTATGGGGGTTCAGTTGGGCTGTAGTTAGCTTATCTTCCTTTCGATATTATTTACTTTGGCATTTATTTTCTGTCAGCTAGAGTATTATTTCAGGTTTGCCCCTAATTCCTTGACTTAGTTAACATTCTCGCATTCTATTATGCTTTTGTTATGATTTAGTTCAGTTGGTCGATAATGTCTACTGAGTACCCATTGTTTTTTGTACTCATACTACACTTTTGCATCCTTTTCTGATGAAGCTCCGAGTACTAGCTGTCGTCACTGATATTCCATCCCGCTTGCTTACATGATCCAGAGATAGGGTGAGCTTTTAGATCTGGAGCTGATCCCCTCTCCTTTCTTGATTTTGGACAGTCTTTACATTCGAGACTATCTGTATTTTGATACTAACAGTACTCTTATTCTTTAGATTAGTGGCTCTTGTACTGGTCTTACCAGGTCGTGGGATGCTTCTTTTGTTTTTCCTCTTTTCCATTTGACATTTTATGATCGTATTCATATTTATATTGCCTACAATATTATCGTATGCTTATTTTCTAGTATTTACTTTACCTTCCGCCACTTAGCCCATTACTTGTCGTTCCGTGCTACAGTTTGGCTTACCTACTGGCAGGTTATAGTAGGTGCCATCATGACTCCAAAAATAGGTCGTGACAGACATACTGATTCATATATGAAGATCGACACACAAGCTACCATAAGGGTCTAAAAATAATTATAACATTTTGGAGATCTTTTCAACACAGTGACACTACTAAAAAAAATAGGAAAATCGACCACAAAAAGAGACCACATGAGGTCGATTTTCCCTATTTTCCGACCTCAAAACCGACTACAAGCTGTGGTCGTTAAAATAGTGGTAGCTTCTGAAAAACGGACCACTTGTGGTCGGTTTTTCCAAAAAAAATATTATGTTTTTATAAATTGATATTATTTATAAAAAAATAAATTTTTATAATAATTTTTTTATATTAAAAAAATAAAATTAATATTTCCGACCATAGTGTATGGTCGATTTTATATTTATGTTTATGTTTTTTATTTGAGATACTGACCAAGAATGGTCGCTTTTATTTATTTAATTAATTTTTTTTTAAAAATCGACCACTTCTAGTCGTTTTTCTTTCTTTATTTAATTTTTTTATTAAAACCGACCACATCTGGTCGGTTTATGTATAATTATTTAATAGTTTTTTAATAAAATCAATATATAATTATTTAATAGTTTTTTAATAAAATCGACCATTTGTGGTCGATTTTATTTAATTAGTTAATTTTTTTAAAAAATAATTATCAGAAAAATCGACCACATGTGATCGGTACCTTAAAAAAAATCACTAATTAAAGAAATATTGGCCAAAATTTTCCAGATTGCCGACCACATGTGGTCGGTGTTTCTGGTAATTTTTCCTAAACCAACTACAAGTGGTCGGTTTTTTTGGTAAATTTTCCAAAATTCGACCACTTGTGGTCGGTATTTCTGGTAATTTGGCACTTGTGATCGATTTTTCTGATAATTTTGTAAGAAGAATTACAGCATATACGCTACATTTTCAAAATAAACCTACTATACCAAAATTACAGCCCACCAATTCAAATATATAAACCATATAAAATCAAATCCAAACATTCAAACATCAAAGTTTACAAATCAAAACAACAAACCACAAAACCTTATAAAAGAGTAAGCTATAACTCATCATCCTTATCCACATCCCCATCCTCTTCCTTTGTAGTGTAATCCTCAAGTAGGCCTAGGCCTCTCGCAGCTCGTGGTGCATCACCGGGACATGGAGGAAGAATCCGTGGAGAGTGTAGAAAACTGCTAATTTTCTCCTGCATCGTTTTCATTTCCGCAACAGTTTCCTCCTCTTTCTTCCTCAACCTCTTAGCCTGTGCAGCAAGTAACAAAATAACGGTTTCTCTATTAACTGGTGGGGTATAGGAGGATCCACAATACGAAGACCTAATATTCTCCGTAAAATATTTTTTTGGGTAGCCGTAGACTACATCTCTAACCGAGGAACCCACACACTCTTGCTAGTACTCCTCGTTTACATCTTGAGGTATTGGGTTCCCCTAACTTCCAGGAGACTGAGTACTACGTAAATAATTAATCTTCAGCATATATTTGTTCTACATTTAAAGTAAAGTAAAAGATTAATAATAAAAAGATACTAAACTATTCAAACTTAAATAATATCAACTTCAGTAAAAAAATCATAAGTACAAATGTAGTTATTACATGGGTAGCTTTTGCATATGTCTCAACCCACACATCTTCATCTGTTGGGTTTTTTTTTCTTCTTTATGTGGGTCTCCTTGAATAACTCATCCTGAGTTACCTTCCTACCCATTTTTTTTTTACTACATATGATAAGATTGTTAATCTTCAAAAACAAAAACATTTAAAATAGAAATAAACTGTTAAATTGATAAAAGTTACGTACCATTTTAACCAGCACAACAATTTGACTGATAGTTCCCGCAGTGTGTAGAGAGCCATTCTTCATACACGCTCTGGCTTTCTTTCCCTTTTCCCTCAACTTCTGATATTCTTCGCTATTCTAGTAGCGAAGAAAATCTTGCCACATTTCTTCCCCCATAAACTTTGGTGTTTTCTTGTGTGTTCTTGCATAATCCAATAGACCATTAAGTCTAAACCTGACTCTTCTAAAATAAATCTTCCTTATTGCAAAATGGTCCGCAAGATCATACCAGAAATATTTCTACAAAAAAAATAATAATTTAGTATTCAATTTTTTATTATAATAATGTGTTGAGTAATTGATAAGATAAATCTTTACCTGAAATTCTTTGAACATTCCCTCTCTGTTAAATTTTGGAACCTTTTGTCAACTTGTCCAATAACCTTTGTAGTTGCAACGGATGCATTTGTAGATAATTTTGGTGATTTTATCATCGGGCCTAAACCTGCAATACAAGATCAAACATTAATATCATAGAGCATAATATAGTAAATAAAAAATAAATAGAGTTGTTATATATTGAAAGCATACCCTACTCCATATGGGATAATGTACTCCCTCCGACTAGCATCTCTCCGTCCTGGCTGTGGAGCAGGTGCTCCTGAGTGCCCTGTCGTGGGTGTATCTGAAGCACTGATGTTTTGTCTCTACGACGAAGATCAGTCAGCCTAATCAATCTAGTAGAACCACTATGAGTATCTGGATGACTGCTAGCAGATGGTAGGACAGACAATGGTAGATAACTATAAGTACCATCGATCGTCTAGTAGTACTGTGGAGGAGGTGGCATGGCGATCGGGGCGGGCTGAGTCTCGGTAGAGCCGTGTAATGGATCCACATGCATAGGAGCACTATATGAATGATGTGACGACCTATAATAAGAGGGTCGTGCTGGAATATCATCTAACCGACCCTCAGATATACGAATCCATATAGGTCGTCTATAAGGTGGAGGTATCTTATTCATTTTTGGCTTACTAGTATCAACTTTTTTCTTACCTCTATCATCCTTACTTACCATCTAAATTATTTAAAGTCAAAAATAGTTTGTCAAATGTCACTTTGTTAAGATTGTGGAATTAATTAATCAATCAATTGATAAGTAAACTAAGCAACACTTAAACAAAGAATACCAATTCTTTTGCAAAATTAAAATAAACAAAACTTAAATTCCACATAGAATTTCAATAGGTGAAAGACTGTGATTCATTTGCAGTAATCTTTTTTTTGAGAAAGAAAAAAAAAGATTATTGCAAATGAATCATAGTCTTTCACCTATTGAAATTCATTTGCAGTAATCTTACTAAGGATATTATATATCAAACTTCAAAAAAATAAATAAAAGGTAAGTAGTACAAAGCATAAAGACATCAATAATTAAAAATAACGAATACAACTAATAAAGACATAATCTTCCTCTCCTGAAGATTCTCTACTAAGTCATTCACCCTCTTCGAAAGTTTCCTCCTCTTCTACCACTTCAGCCTCTTCTGCAATATTAACTTCTTTGAAAATGTGTTCCCGATGATTCAAATTATCCACCAAGTTAGTGTCCACTAATTGGTGATCAGTCTGCATTTCATTTTGATATGCAATCTCCAACACATTCTCAACTTCCACCCACCCTATAGGCTTGGTTTTGATAACAGCCTACTAATCAAACTTGTCTCTGCACAATGAAAAAGGAGCATAGTACACTTGTTTATCATTTTGTGCGAGAACAAAAGGATCGTAAATAGGATACGTCTTAGTGTGCTTAACTTTAATGATTTTATGCTCCTTAAGTGCTCTTGTGCCTGGATCAAACCACTTACATCGAAAGAGTACTATTTTTTTAATTCGCGAACTAGCATACTCCATGTCTAAAATCTCTTGTATGATGCCAAAGTAATCAACATCATTATCACCCTTAACCCAAACACCACTATTGTTTGTTTTCCTTGTTTTGGAGTGTTCCTCGGTGGAAAATTTAAACTCATTTACTGTGTAGTGGGACATTATACGAGCTTCAACTAGTCCCAAAGAAATATCCTTCAAGAACTGATTATATGTGGTCGCATTTAGTGAATGTAATACCTATATATATATATATATTATGGTTAGTTGAAGAATGCGTAAAAGCTTTAAATTTATTGTGTTATTATGGAAATTACATACCTGATATGTATACCATTATGTAAATGACTCATACACTTGATTTTGGTGGAATTGAGCCTTAAATGAACTGAAGATTCACATTGCAAACACAATTGTTTCCTTAGTGAAAAGAGTAATTAAATTTGATATATAAATATTTAATATCCTTACTTTCAAAATGGCTCAACTTTTGGGTAATTCAGCAAGACATACAACGTTGCTGATTTATGCTTCATGGCAGTGAGCCAGCGAAAAGTGCTCCTTTTTGCCCTACTACCTGATTGATTGAAGATGAATATTGGTTGCAGACATGGCTCATACCATTATCCTGGTATCGATTCGGTCTGTTTCTCAAACAAGTGACTTGATCACCAAAATAGTAAGATCAAAATTAGGACGTTTCTCTAGCAAGGTATACTTCAACTATAAAACCTTCCACCCTATATTTATTTTTAAGACCCTTTTTCAATTTCGCAATGGTCTTGCATAATTTTACGTTAGGTGTCTAATATATAAAAATAGATATATACTTGAATAATTAAGAAATAAATTAAATGTGTGGCACTTGCTTACCGTTCACCTGGATACATCCACCTAGTTTAAACTGGACCGCCTAGCTGGTCTTCGTGGACAAGGTAGATGGAAAGATGTTCTATCACATCGAATAATCCAGTTGGAAAAATCTTCTCTAACTTGTTGGTGATAACAACAATATTACCTTTCATTCGAGCCATATTTTCTTCTTTTAATGTGGTGGAACACAAGTCTTTAAAGAACAAACTGATCTCTGCTATCGGTTTTCATATGTTTTCAGGCAAACCAATAAAAGCAATAAGAAATAACTGTTTCATAAAAACGTGATAATCATATCTTTTCATTCCATGTAAGATTCCATGTTCTATATCAACCCTCTTTCCCAGATTCGAGGCATATCCATCCGGCATCTTTAAACTTTAAATCCACTCACATATTTTCTGCTTTTGGTCTAACTTGAATGTATAACTAGCCTTGGGCTTAAGCAAATTGTTATTGGGCCCCTCCTACAAGTGTAATTCCTTGCGCTTGCACTATTCTTGTAAATCAAGTCTAGCCTTATGATTATCCTTTGTCTTGATAGTCACATCCATAACTGTGTTGAACATGTTATCAAAATATTTTTTTTAAGTATGCATGACATCAAGATTATTTCTAAGTAGATTAGCTGGCAAATATTCTAACTCCCAGAATATGCTCTGCTTAGTCCAATTATATGAAACACCATACCCATCAAACTTATACAATTGTTCCTTGCTAACCTTTAGAAAATCTTGAACTCTCTCCCAAATGTCATGACCACTTAATCTTGGAGGTGGACCATCAAGTTCAGTTCTATTCTTTCTAAATGCATTCTTGAGTCTCCTAAAGTCATGATTAGATGGCAAGAAACAACGGTAGTAATCAAACCATGAATTTTTCCGACCATGTTTCAATGTGAACGATTTTGTATTTTTCATGCAGTATGAACAAGCTAACTTTCCAGCTGTCATCCACCCAGACAACATTCCATAAGCAGGGAAATCATTAATATTCCACATTAGATAAGCACACAAATAAAATTCTGTTTAAGTGAAATGTCTCAAGTTTCAACCCCCTCATGCCATAACAATTGCAACGCATCAATCAAAGGTTGCAAGTAAATATCTATCCCGCTTTTTGGATTACACGGGCCAGGAACACAATTCAAAAATTTATATGGACCAGTCATCAACATTTCAGGAGGAAGATAATACGGTGTGATAAACACAGGCCAATATGAATATGGCACAGCTCCAACATAAAAAGGTGAGAAACCATCCGCACACAAACCTAACCTAATATTTTGTGGTTCAGCTGTGAATCTGGATAAGTTTCATCAAAATGCTTCAAAGCCTCTCCATCATATGGATGAAACTTGACACCAGGGGGACCTTACATGCAACCATTTTCACAACAATCAATTCTAATCGAGTAGAGACCTAACTTTGACATCATTCTTTTTGCCTTATAGAAAGAATCAGAAACCTCTAAAGCGGGGTCAACTAACTATTTAATAAAGTCTATCATAAAGTCCATTCCTCCTTTAGAAATATTCCAATCAAATTTGATACTTAATAATCTAACAGCAACAGACAATTGAGAGTGCGAACTCCCATCAAACAAAGGATGATTAGCAGTACACAATTCTTTATAAAAACGGTGTTCTTCTACATTGGGAACATCCTACATTTTTCCTGAATTCAACCCCTCTTGCATCCCAAAATCATCATGCACCATTTATATCATCCATTATCTTGATAGTTATTATGCCCTGCAGACCTACTACTTTCACCAACAACAAAGTTATTTTGCCCAACTTCTCCATGACTAGTATTCAATCTTAAAAAGTCTTCATGAAACTCTTTTCTATAAAGATGATTCCTCACAACCTCTTCTTTTAGAATGCTTGTACCATTACATTTTACACAAGGACAGCGAATCAATCGAAAAAGTGACCAATCATCAAATGTCTTGGCATGTTCAATAAATCGATTGACACCTTCCGCATAATCCTCCCTCATGCCCACTCTATTATCATTAGTTCGCTGATATATCCAGTTATAATCAGTTTGTATCTACACAAGCAATCACAATTCAAGTCACTAATTCACATGTTCAATTCACTACCTTAACCATTTTCAAGTAACTAATTCATATTTCAAGTGGCTACACTTAACTATTTTCAAGTCACAAATTCACATTTCAAGTCACTACACTTAACCATTTTCAAGTCGCTAATTCACATTTCAAGTCACTACACTTAACCATTTTCAAGTCACTAATTCACATTTCAATTAACTACACTTAACCATTTTCAAGTCACTAATTCACATTTCAAGTCACTACCCTTAACCATTTTCAAGTAACTAATTCACATTTCAAGTAACTACATTTAACCATTTTCAAGTCACTACCTTAACCATTTTTAAGTCATTAGTACACATTTTAAGTCACAACATTTAACCATTTTCAAGTCATAAATTCACAATTTCAAGTCACAACACTTAACCATTTTCAAATCACTAATTCACATTTCAAGTCACTACACTTAACCATTTTCAAGTCACTAATCAACATTTCAAGTAACTAGACTTAATCATTTTCAAGTGACTAATTCACATTTTCAAGTCACTACCTTAACCATTTTCAAGTAATTAATTCACATTTCAAGTAACTACACTTAACCATTTTAAAATAACTAATTCACATTTCAAGTGACTACACTTAACCATTTTCAAGTTACTAGTTCACATTTTCAAGTGGCTACAATTAACTATTTACAAGTCACAAATTCACATTTCAAGTCACTACACCTAACCATTTTCAAGTCACTAATTCACATTTCAAGTCGCTACACTTAACCATTTTCAAGTCACTAATTCACATTTCAATTAACTACACTTAACCATTTTCAAATAACTAATTCACATTTCAAGTCACTACCCTTAACCATTTTCAAGTAACTAATTAAAATTTCAAGTAACTACACTTAACCATTTTCAAGTCACTACCTTAACCATTTTTAAGTCATTAGTACACATTTTAAGTCACTACATTTAACCATTTTCAAGTCATAAATTCACAATTTCAAGTCACTACACTTAACCATTTTTAAATCACTAATTCACATTTCAAGTTACTACACTTAACCATTTTCATGTCACTAATCAACATTTCAAGTAACTAGACTTAATCATTTTCAAGTGACTAATTCGCATTTTCAAGTCACTGCCTTAACCATTTTCAAGTAATTAATTCACATTTCAAGTAACTACACTTAACCATTTTAAAATAACCAATTCACATTTCAAGTGACTACACTTAACCATTTTCAAGTTACTAGTTCACATTTTCAAGTGGCTACACTTAACCATTTTCAAGTCACTAATTCACAATTCAAGTAACTACACTTAACCATTTTCAAGTCACTAATTCACATTTTAAGTCACTACACTTGACCTTTTTTAAAACACTAATCAACATTTCAAGTAACTAGACTTAATCATTTTCAAATAACTAATTCACATTTCTAGTGGCTACACTTAACCATAAGTCACTAATTCACATTTCAAGTCACTACACATAACCATTTTCAAGTCACTAATTCACATTTCAAGTCACTAAACTTAACCATTTTCAAGTCACTAATTCACATTTCAAGTAACTACACTTAACCATTACCAAGTAATTAATTCACATTTCAAGTAACTACACTTAACCATTTTAAAGAAACTAATTCACATTTCAAGTGGCTACACTTAACCATTTTCAAGTTACTAGTTCACATTTTCAAGTGGCTACACTTAACCATTTTCAAGTTACTAATTCACATTTCAAGTCACTACACTTAACCATTTTCAAGTCACTAATTTACATTTCAAGTCACTACACTTACCATTTCAAGTCACTAATCAATATTTCAAGTAACTAGACATAATCATTTTCAAGTTACTAATTCACATTTTCAAGTGGCTACACTTAACCATTTTCAAGTCACTAATTCACAATTCAAGTAACTACACTTAACCATTTCCAAGTCACTACACTTGACCATTTTTAAAACACTAATCAACATTTTAAGTAACCAGACTTAATCATTTTCAAATAACTAATTCACAGTTCAAGTGGCTACACTTAACCATTTTCAAGACACTAATTCACATTTCAAGTCACTACACTTAACCATTTTCAAGTCACTAATTCACATTTCAAATCACTACACTTAACTATTTTTAAGTCACTAATTCACATTTCAAATCACTACACTTAACCATTTTCAAGTAATTAATTCACATTTCAAGTAACTACACTTAACCATTTTAAAGAAACTAATTCACATTTCAAGTGGCTACACTTAACCATTTTCAAGTCACTAATTCACATTTCAAGTCACTACACTTTACCATTTTCAAGTCACTAATTTACATTTCAAGTCACTACTCTTAACCATTTTCAAGCCACTAATTAACATTTCAAGTAACTAGACTTAATCATTTTCAAGTTACTAGTTCACATTTTCAAGTGGCTACACTTAACCATTTTCAAGTCGCTTATTCACAATTCAAGTAACTACACTTAACCATTTTCAAGTCACTAATTCACATTTTAAGTCACTACACTTGACCATTTTTAAAACACTAATCAACATTTCAAGTAACTAGACTTAATTATTTTCAAATAACTAATTCACATTTCAAGTGGCTATACTTAATCATTTTCAAGTCACTAATTCAAATTTCAAGTCACTACACTCAACCATTTTCAAGTTACTAATTCACATTTCAAGTAACTATATTTAACCATTTTCAAGTCATTAGTACACATTTTCAAGTCACTGCACTTAACCATTTTCTAGTAATTAGTTCACATTTTCAAGTGGCTACACTTAACCATTTTCAAGTTACTAGTTCACATTTTCAATTCACTACACTTAACCATTTTCAAGTTACTAGTTCACATTTTCATGTCACTACACTTAACCATTTTCAACATCAAGTTCACAATTTCAAGTCACTACATTTAACCATTTTCAAGTCACAAATTCACAATTTTAAGTCACTACATTTAACTATTTTCAAGTCACTAGTTCTAAGTTTCAATTCTAGTATAAGTCAAACAATTCAACAAATTTAATAAAGCAAATAAGTAGAGGAGTCGTAAGTCCCTCTCACACCATATAATCATCACAAAACCTATGGCTTTCAAATCCTTCTACAATAAATAATCCCACCATAGCACTACATTTAAAGACTTCAATATAAGAAAATAGAGAGAAATCAACTTACCTTTACTTGGCCTAAGTTGAAGAGAAAGAGACAAGCGGTTGCCGGAAAATAGCAAAGCAACCCGAAGCGTAGTTAAAGCAACTAAAATGTTCCAAAAGTTCAAGTTAGAGATAATCTTCAAGTAAACTAATGTTCCAAAATTAAAAAAGATGTCTTTATCTTAGAAAGTTGAAAATCTCTTTTAGTACACTCAGCTCAATATCGGCAATAAAATAAAAATTAAATGCAAAATAAAAGGAAACCACCATACGATTAAGCTAATACAATACGAGAAACACAAAAAACATGAACTAAAAACCCTAGAAAAACTACATCATTGCAGCAACCGTAAATACTGATGAACCCTAAATTGAAACTGAAATAAAATACAATAAATAAATTAATAATTACCTAAACTATAAAACTTAATGATTTGAGATTTAGCAAATCTCAGCTTAACTAATTTGACATTTCAGAACAAGAAAGTTAATTTTTTCCCCAGAAATTACTTCAACTTCACCACAGTATAACGAAATAGAACTCAACATAAAATAAAAGATGAAACTTTTTTCAGAAAACGTCCACTAAGATTAAGCAAAAAAATGAAAAATGTGTATAAAAAAATCTCAAAAAATTTAAAAAACATACTCAACGTTGTTGTTGCTATTGGCGGAGAAAGATCAGGGGAGTTGTTGTTGTTACTATTGTTGAGACAGGTTGGCGGCAGGTTGTTCAACGTCGGCAGCTGCTATCGGTGATGTTGATGTTGAGAGAGGCGGCGTCGGGTTGATGTTGTTGTTCTTGCTATCGTTGATATTGTTGCTGTTAGGGTGTGTCGGGTAATTAGGAAAGGGGTAATAAGGGTGATGGGACGATTGGGTCTGGGCTGGGTTGGTGTTCAAAAAAATTGAGAAGTGGTCGATTTCTTTAAAAATATTTAATTATTTTATTAAAAAAATGAAAAAAATTATAATAAATTGTATAATATTTATAACAACATACAAAATAATTTAATACAATGTATATAAATCGGATAATTAGTTAATTCATCATCACATTAACACGAGTGGTATATTTCCTCAATCGCATAATAATATCAATGTATTTTGTATAATCGGATGGATTTTCGGTTAATTAGCTTTTGAATACATATTATATACATCATAATAAAATGTATTCCATATATAATTTGATAAATTATCGGTTAATTAGCTTACATTATTATAACTTCAACAGTATATTATTGCCATAATTGTATGATATCAACGTATTATTCAATATACTTGGATAGATTCAATTAGCGAGCTTTTGACTACTACGTACATGACTACACTAGATATATGTATCTATACATATACTCGATTGACTATCAACTTCTAAATACATACTATATACGATCACATACACGGATATATATATTATCTCGTAATACAACCCATTGCATATACTCCAATGGATTATCGGTTAATATTAGTTTACATTATTATAACTCAAATAATATATTATTACCTCAATCGTATGATATCAACATATTCAATATACTTGGATAGGTTCATTAGCACTTTTGACTACTACGTACATCACTACAAGAGATATACGTATATATACATGTACTCGATTGGCTATCAACTTCTAAATACGTACTATATATGATCACATACAAGAGTATATATATTATCTCGTAATACAACCTAGTATATATACTCCAAGGTATTATAGATTAATATTAGCTGACATTATTATAACTCCAACAATATATTATTACCTCGATCGTATGATAACAATGTATTCAATATACTTGGATAGATTCAATTAGCTAGCTTTTGACTACTACGTGCATCACTACACGAGATATACGTATATATATGTGTGTATATATATATATATACTCGATTGACTATCAACATCTGAATATGTACTATATACGATCACATACACGAGTATATATAGTATCTCATGATACAACACATTACCTATACTCTAATGAATGATCGATTAATATTAGCTTACATTATTATAACTCCAACAATACATTATTACCTCGATCGTATGATATCAACATATTCAATATACTTGGATAGATTCAGTTAGCTTTTGACTACTACATACATCAATACACGCCATGGACTATCAACTTCTAAATACATACTACATACATCACATACACGAGTATATTACCCTATAGTACAACGTATTTCATATATACTATGATGAATTATCGGTTAATTTAGCTTACATTATTATAACTTCAATAGTATATTATTACCTCGATTGTATGATATCAACGTAGTATTCAATATACTTGGATACATTCAGTTAGCTTTTGACTACCACGTAAATAACTACACGAGATATATATGTGTATATATATATATATATATACATATATATATATATATATACATATATATATACTCGATGGACAATATATTTATTTTATTGCAACGTAAGTACAAAACAAAGATTATGTTTTATGTTATTTAATATTTCTTAATTTTTTAAAATATTTTTTTAAACAAAAATTGACCACAAGTGGTAGGTTTTTCTTAATTCTTTTTACAGAAATCGACCACAAGTGGTCGGTGTTATAATATTAATTGATTTTTATTTTTATTAAATAAAAACCCTACTACATCTGGTCGGTATAATTATTTTTTTAAATATATTTTAATAATATATTGGGTTTTACATTTTTTATTTATTTTATTTATATTCATTTTTTTGAAAATCAAAACCGACCACAAGTGGTCCTTTTTATTTATTTATTTAGACATAACCGACCACATGTGGTCAGTTTTTATTTTTTAAAAGTAAAATATTTAATATATTTTGTATAAAAATTTAAAAAGAATTTTAAAATAATTATTTTATTTATTTATTGGTATTACCGACCATAAGTGGTCGGTTTTGGTGAATTATTTTTTTGCGGGTTAATTTAATTAGTTTTCTGCAATTTTAAAATACAAAACCGACCACTTGTGATTGATTTTTTATTAAAAAAATTATGAAAAACCAACCACTTGTGGTCGATTTTTTGCAACCACCAGATGTGGTTGATTTTTTGTGGCAGGTTTTCCTGTGTTTTTTAGGTAGTGTGAGACAAATCCCTTAACCTAGTGAGACAACATGGAAAATACAGAGTTAGCAACCAAGAATAATAATAGCAAAGAAGCTCATGAATATGTGTAGGGTGGCTGCACAAGCGTTGATGTAGTATAAGGTAGTCCCAGTGATGAGAACTACTAGTTAATGTTACATACAGGGGTGAGGCATGACAGGGGTGTAGAAGACATACCTCTTATGAATGATGGAGAACAAAGTGATATAGAAGCTTTGGAAAATGCAAGTTTTCAGAAAACTCTACAGGTTGATTTGTTAGGTGTTGTGAATGATACTACAACATTAATCTCTGAGGTGGGAAGTTTTCCACCTATAACTGCAAAAGGTCAGATGTTAATTGAGCAAGTGGAGTATCAACATAAAGATATTATAGTGGCACCTGATTCACATGCAGGCTCGGCTTGTATAGTTGATTCTCCTGTGAAGATCCTGCATGACATAGTTTCTCATCAAACTACAGAGCCAAAGAAATAACACACAGACATACAAGAGTATTATGGTAAAAGTGAAGACAAAGAAAAAGGGAAAATCAGAAGAATACAATGCATGTGATGAAGGAAACAAGATTATCCCTATAGGCTCACACAAAAGGGAAGAAGGTCAAGCCTAAGGCTAAAAATAGTAAGTCTATGAGGGTGGTCCTCAAGAGGAGTGTTAAATCAAGTAGTAAATGAATCTAAAGGAATTAATTTAGAATATTAGATCTCTAAGAACTCAACATTCGTTTTATAGAGTTCAAATGCTTTGCAGTTTTCACCAGTTCTTTTCCATTGCATTAATGGAACCATTTCAGGAGGTAAGATACATACAAAAATGCAAGAGGAGAATAGGTATGCAATATGCAAATTTGAATCAAAATGATAAGATTTGGGTGTTTATATAGGAGAATATTTATGTTGAGGTACTGTCAGATTCTGAACAATAATTGACCATACAACTTACTTTTGTAGATTGTCAAAAACTCATTACTACTATGGTTTATGGTAAATGTGAAGCTCTGGAGAGGCTAACTCTATGGGTGATATTTATTCTATGAGTCAGAACATGAGACTACCTTGGTTAGTTAGAGGGGACTTCAATGTTATAATGAGTGAAGAAGAGAAGATTAGGGGTCTTCTAGTGTACCCCAATGAATATGAATATTTTTTATTTTATATCAACTACTATGAGCTATTTGATATCAATTTCAAGTAAAGTCCTTTCACTTGGTGAATATGAGAGCTGATAGTGCATGAATTTCTAAAAGACTAGACAGGCTAGTGATTAATCAAGATTTTCTTGGTCTTTTTGATTGTATAGAGATCGAACATTTGGCTAGGACTAGCTCTAATCATGCACTTTTTTTTATTATCTTGTAGGGACAAAACATCCCATTTTTCCAGACCTTTTAAATTCATGAATTTTTTGACTGAAAAAAGAGATTTTTAAGGAGGTTTTAAATAATAATTGGATCTAAGAAGAATTGGATGATAGTTTCATTTGTTCGAAGCAAAAGATGAAGAAGAATAAATTAACATTGGCTTCATGGAGCAGGGTAAGGTTTGGAGACATTTTCAAGCAATTTTCTATTAGGGAGGATATAGTAAGATTAAAATAAGATTTACTTAAGAAAAATTCTACTGGTGCTACTAGAATTGTACTTCAAAGGGTATAGGCTGAGTTAAAATAGTACCTACATTATGAAGAAGAATTTTGGAGACTAAAAGCTGGGTTACGGTGGTTTACTGATGGGGATAATAACACTATATTTTTTTATAATGTGGTTAATGGGAGAAGGAAGAGGTTGGCCATCAACAAAATTTAGAAAAAGTGATTAAACATAGGTTGATGGGATTGAACAGATAATTGCAGAACCAGTAGCTTATTTACAAGACCAATTCACTAGAATTCTTGTGTATGGGGAGCTGCTATTATTGAGCAATGTCCCAATTTTGATCACAAAAGTGGACCACACCATTTTGAATGTTGTTCCAACTGAAATAAAAGTAAAAAAGGTAATATTTGAACTAAATAGAGATAGTGCTAGTAGCCCTGATGGGTTTACTAGTTATTTTTACCAACGTTGCTGGGATATAGTTGGTGGGAATATTATTCAAGTTGTGAATCATTTTTTTTCATTGAGCTACTATGCTAAAGTCTATTACTTACACTAATTTGATCTTATTGCTAAAAAAAGGGAGTTTTGTCCTTCTCTTACATGAGACCCATTAGTTTGAGTAATTTCTTGAACAAAGTTATCTCAAGAATTCTACATGACAAATTGTAAGGTTTCTTGCCTAAGATCATTTCACAAGATCAATCTGAATTTGTGAAAGGTAGAAGCATTATTGAGAATGTACTACTTGCTCAGGATATTATTACTAACATCAAAAAGAGAGGCAAGACTACAAATGTAGTTATTATGCTGGATATTTTCAAGACTTATAATAGAGTAGATTGGAGATGCCTAGTTAAGGTTTTGGAGAATATGAGTTTTAACAAGCTAGTTGTTGACAAGGTTTTGAGATTTGTGGCTAATAACTGATATTCTGTTCTCAAAAATGGATAGGATCATGTTTTTTTACTAATCTATGGAGGTGAAACAAGGGATCCTTTATCTCTAGCTCTTTTCATATTAGCTACAAAAGTGCTATCTAGGCCTTTTAATAATCTATTTCATCACAGTAATTTCAAAAGTTTTGGAAAGCCAAAATGGAGTGAGAATCTCAATCATCATGCTTATGCAGATGATACAATTATTTTTGTTGTTGCTGATAAGAAAGTCCTATAGTTGATTATGGAGACTCTTGGTGAATAGAAGAAGTAGTCAGGATAGAATATTAACAAAGACAAAAGTTTTTTGTGTATAACAAGGATGAAAAGGCTGACATTTATACAATTGAATAGGATACTGAATTTTCAAGAGGTAAATTCCCTTTGACATATCTAGGTTATCTAATTGAACATGGTAGACAAAGGAAAAATAACTTTTCAGAGTTTATGAAGAAAGTTCAAAAAAAATTGTAGGTATCGAAAGGCAAGCTCCTTTATTTTAGGTTTAAATCAATGTTGATGAATATTGTGTTGCAAAGTATTTCCATCTACCTGTTATTTGCTATTATCCCCCCTCCCCCCAAATGTGTCTTACATGATCTTCATAGGGTGTTTGCTAGATTTCTATGAAATTATAAGAAGAAAGGAAGAAACAAGCATTGGTATCTTGGATAGAGATCTGTTTGCCGATGAATGAAGGAGGCTTGGGTTTTAGATACTTATTTGATGTTTTAAAAGCTTTGTTTGGAAAACTGTGGTGGATCCTTACAACCAAAAAAAATTATGGATAAATTTTATATGAAACAGGAACTATAAAAGATACAGACCTCAGGTGGTAGAACGGAGAGGGTGCTCCCAAACTTAGAAGGATATGCTATTGGCTAGGGATTACATAGATCAAGAAATTTAGTGGGAACCAAAATATGGCCACTCCAGTATTAGGTTTGATAATTGGACCCAACTAGGAGCTCTTCATTATTATTTACCTCTGTAATTTTCTAACACTTAAGCTTTTGGAAGATATGAATCAGCTAATGCTACAAGAAAGGTGGAATGACACTCTATTACACCAAGTTTTACCAGATGAGATTTGCAATCATATTGTCAAACAAATTGGAGTAGTAGAGGACACAAATGTTTGGAATAAGCCATGGTATATGTTACATAGCTCAGGTAAATTCACTATTAACAGTGCATGGGAACTGATGAGACAAACATATAATATTCAAGATGATTTCAAGCATGTATGGGAAAATGAAATTTCTTTCAAAGTTTCCTTTTTCCTGTAGAGGTTGCGGAAGCAGAGGATTCCTATAGGAGAAATTCTAATGAGGATAGGTCTAGTTGATGAAGTAATGTGTTGCTATTGTGATAACTCAGCTGATGAATATTTTGAGAATTTGTTTATAACATGCCCTAGAAGCTGTAGGGTTTGAGATGCCTTTATTGCAGCTGTAGGTATACATGGACCATTTTTACAACTTAAAGATAATATTTTTAAATGGTGGAATGTTGTTTGTACCCCTAAACCTAAGTCTTTATATAAAGTTGTACCTACATTTATTCTCAGGTAAATTTGGAAGAGGAAAAACATCATTAAACATGGGGTAAGATGTCTCTTTATGGTATGATGATGGAAGTTAATAGGAGTATTCATTTGTTAGCAATTAATAGGTATTCTTGGTTAAAGCATTTCCTAATAATTAGCTTATGATTGTGAAATTCTCTCAAAAATATACCCCTACTATTAATTGCAAAGTGGTCATATGGAAATTACCTATTGAGGAAGGGTATAAATGTGATTCTGATGGGGCTTCAAAAGATAACCCTGGAATGAGTGCTTGTGCTTTTTGCAGAAGGAATGGAGATGCTGATTTTATTTATGTAGAAACTAACAGACTGGGTGTTGGATTTAGTTTAGAGGCAGAAAAAATGGCTTTGAGGAGGGGTTTGAACTACTGCGTTTCACATAATCTGCTTCCATTGATATTAGAAACAGATTCACTAACTCTTAAGAAGGTGTTGGATGGGATATGAGAAGTTACTTGGTACATTACTATGAAAATCAAAAGGATTAATATCCTGAGAGAAAATGTTACGATGGAAGTGGAATATATATTCAAAGAAGGCAACATGCTAACTGATTTTTTTGTTAACTAGTGATTCTGTTTTGCAGGTACATAAAGTATAACATAAAATTCATTAACAAAAGTTCCAGTTGAAGGCAAGGCAGTTATTAACATGAATGAAAATCAGATCCCTAATCTCAAAATTAAAAGTGTTAGAATAAGGGTTTCAAGTTGTACAATCCAGAGAAAATAGCTAACAAGGAGCTAATTATTAAGACAACACCCACACCGGAACAATATAGTAACATTATTACATAGATAAAGCAATAGCAAGTGATGCAAAATTGAACTATTTGGTGACTAAAGGAAGATGAGAGTTTAAACGTTAAAGTTGAGAATAGACCTTTCATTTCTCATTTCATTGGCAGTGGTATTAGTCCCTTATGGGCTCAAACTGTTGAGAAAATGAAATGAAAGTAAATTCCTCAACTTTTGAATGTTCTTGATTAAAAAAAGGGAGAAAAAGTTTTTTAATCTTCATAAAGAAAGTCCAGATCTGTATATATAGAGTTGAAGAAGTCCTCGTTCGGACTAAATTTCATGGTATTTGTGGACTTGTAAATGTCTTGAATAAAACCTACCCAAACTCGATTTTTCTACACGCCTAGTACAATTAACATGAAGGGAGTTGTTGTATCCTTTCCTTTCTTCTCAATGTGCTCTTCAATGGCGAGATTGGAGCGATGGTGGTGCACTGCAATGAAAGCACACTGGTGAAGATGAAGAGACTAACTGACTTTCCTTTTTGTTGTGTCTATATTGTTTCTTTCCATTTCATTTTTTGATCTATTTTTTTTTTTTGTTTGTTTATTGGAGTTGGGCCTTTGGGTCCCTTGTTGGTTTTTTGCGCTTTGTCATTTTTTATATAAATTTTATTAATAAAAGGCCTCTCAAGCCTACCTTATGATTAAAAAAAAATCATATCGTATGCACGTACTATTTTCTCATATCTTATACTACTACCTCACACATCTAACACAAATATTACTTCACATATTATGTATTACTTTATATACAATATACACCAATATACCATTTTTTATACCATATACACCATATATTATCTTTTTTTACACATATAACATTACATATACCGCATATGCCACTCACATATATCTTATATGGTCTTTACACATCGTATGCTTATATTTATTAATTTCAATAAAGTACTTTGTCGCCCCTACCCCTTTTATATACTTTATTAAATTACTCTTATCCCTCACTTTTCTTCTAAACTAAGGAAATGGATAATTCTCTATTCTTTGGTATTTTTTCATAATGCTAGAGCTGACACACCTCCTTTGGAGTTAGTACTAGTTGTTAGAGAGTTTCCAAATGTATTTCTGATGGACCTTATTGGTGTTCAACCTGAGCAAGAAATTGATTTTGGTCTTACCACCTAGCTCGTTTGTATTCCTTTATGAAGGACGAATTAGCTTTGGTTTTGTAAGGTAAAGGGTTCATTAGACTCAACATCTCACCTTGGGGGGGGGGGGTGCTTCGGTATTGTTTATGAAGAAAAATAATGAGTCTATTATTGCATCCTTCCATACATGTAAGTGTTCGTGGTCGTACAAGTAATAAAGGAGGTAAGTACAGATATTGTACCTACAGAGATTTAATAAATTGATATCTAGTTTGAATACTTATATGAGTTATTCAGTAGGTAACCAAAAGTAAAGAATGATATCTGTTACGATCCGAGACTACCCCCTAGTCGTAACACGGTGCTTAGAGTAACAAGTGACCTCAAGCTAACCCATGGTCTGGAATGACACTAAGAATATTGTATAAAATAAGATTCACTGAGCAGAAGCTAAAATCTAAATAATATAATAATGTTTAAAATGAATTTCAATACTGAAGTCAAAATGGAAATTGTCTAATAAACCATAAAGCTGAACACACTAGTCTAGTTGTCAAAAAGCCTCTACTAAGGCGAGTTGCTGGGACAAGCCCCCAACTAACTCTAACTGTTTGAAAACTGAATGACTGAAATAAGGAAAATAAACATAATTCTTGTCCTCAAAAGATGAGGACTCACCACTCACTGCTGCCTATATAAGTAGGGAAACGTGATCTGGATGTTGAATGTCCGAACCTATATATAAGACAATATAGTGCAAAAACAAGTATGCGGCCAGTACTTTGAATGTACTGAGCATGTCAGATATGCACAATTCTATAATGGAACTGAATATGCTAAACATACACGACTGAACTAAACATGAGACTGAGGAATGTGAAATGATGCAATGACCAAGTAAATAAACATGTAACTCATCAATACTGCACTAAATAAACTGAATACAAGGTCAATGGGAGATACTATTAACCGACATAGACTATGCGAACAATATGGAATCCAACCTATAACCTAAGTTGGGAGGGTGTTCAATACCTTGCCAGGGGTAAAGAACCATGATTTTGACGCGATCACTCATGAGCTCATTTGGGAAAAACATAATAGCATACCTACGGTGGCACATAGTTTTGGGACTTGGGTTTTGCTGAAACCTAGTCCAACTCAGTGCTAAGTATTACTCCCAACTCTACATAATTGATAGCTCGATGAGATGTCATATATGGATGTCAACCTGAGATGACATATCTGGATGTCAACTTGTCCATAATCATGGATTCCATACCTGACTGCCATACTACTAGTGAACTTTGCTTTTATAAGAAAATTGATCCACGATCATTGATGGCATTTTGGATACCATACTAATCGAGAACTTACGTTTAGAGAAGATTTTTCAAGAGAATTGATGTCATATCTGGATGTCATGCATATCAAGTATCTTATTGTTATGAGCCAAAGCTTAAGATCATGATATGAGAACGTATACGTATATATATATGTGTCATGTATTTCTGAACACTGTGACTTGTAAGTTTATGAGGGATCTGAGATAGCTAGAGTAGAATACTTATGATAACATATGAGGGCTAAGCTTTAGAATGTCTCTAGAAGGCTGGACCTAAATCATAATTCTCATCTCATGAAGATGCTAATAGTTTAATAGTATGTATTAACTGAAAATACTGTTTAGAATGTAATTTATCGAAAATCACTATGAGGGTCTACAAAACTGGTAATATTGGGGTTCACTGATTTTAATGTATGAGACTGAGTGAGAGACACTTTATTAGAAAGCATCCTAAAACGTATGAAACTTAAAAATTGAATATTTAATTATCAATGCATGAATTCCTAAGTCATCGGGTGTTCATAAACCACCATCTCTGAAGAATGTCATGGCAATACTATAAGCTGAATGTAATAGCAAATTTCATAACTCAAACTCAAAATTAGGAATTTATCAATATAATGAGAGTTCATAGTCATAAGTATGTAATGATGCTAAAATTTGTGGGAAAACATATATTCATGGTTTATTTAGAGCAAGGGATTGAAGGATAATGGATGTCACCCTTTTTCATGAAAACCCTAAACTTGGAGAAAGAATTAAACTTGAAGAATTGGGTTAACTTTGGGACTCAATGGGTGAAAGAATCCTATTGATGAAATCCCACATACCTGAGTGTGAAAACCCTGGTGAAACCTTTAAATTTGGAGCCTAAAGTTGAAGAACCCTAGTTCTTGCTTAGAAAAGAATGAAATCGCCTATTTTCTCTGAATCTTCTAAGTGTCGCTCTATTATTGAGTTAATGAGGGATTTGGGGGTAATTTAGGCTTAATAATCAGCCTTAGGATAGCTTAAATGATGAAGTTCTGGTGTTTAAAGAGTGGGAAAAGACCAAACAACCCCTTTGAAAATGTTATAACAGTGCAGACAGTTCTGGCTGACGGTTCGAGTGACGGACCGTCAATCCCTTGACTAACCATTACTCGAACCGTCACAAAATGACCAACTTTTGGTCTTACTGGCTAATCCTGACAGCTTGCCTTGATGGGTCATCACAGGTGTGACGGTTCATCACCCGAGACTTCTCACTCTGACAGACAGACACCCTTTGGTAAACTGAGTATAACATTTTACTCCGATACTGGATTAAGGCAAAAATTGATATGTTAGAAAGAAGACTCCAAGAACATTCATTTGGTGGGTATTTAACACAAAAATACTTCATAATATATGAGTTATGCTCATTTGAATTTGATTATAGAAATATTCTTCACAAGAACTTAATCGGTAAGGAAGGTTTCAACTTGGCTATGAGCTAGGAGTTACTTGTAGCCTTAATGCTTCTCTAAATAACTTCTCATATTATCAAAACATGATGTTTGGTTATACATGTACTTAAAGAATGGCTTTAATCTTAGATTATATTTTTCGGGTGTTACAATATCTCCCCATTGAGTCATTCGTCCCCAAATGAAAACTAACTAAGCTAAAAGGTTATACAAAGAGCTGCAATCCCAACACCAAATTTCTAAGAGCTGAATACTGACTTGATAATTGAATTTATAATTAAAACATGGGATAAATTGAACTCATGAATGCATTCTAACACATGGGAGTAACTGACTGACAAGAGACTGAGAGAAGTAATAAGGAGGAATTTGTTACCTTGAACCGATTTTAGGATGGGAGTAAGGCTCAACTATATTTACAAACATCTCAATGCACAATAAAGCTCACATGGAATCAGCACAGATATGTACTTACGAGAGTACGACTGGAAGGAAAAAGAGAAAGTCATTAGTATTATTCGCCTAATCTCTGAACTGAACCATTGGTTATATGGACTGATCCATATTTTGAGTTTAGAACTTAACTGAAGTATTCAAGACTAAAACGTACACATGGAACTGCGAAGCAATGGACACTAGTATGAAATTTCTGATAGTCATTGAGAAATGAACTTTGTTTCTCCCACGCTCTTCGTTAGGAATTTTAGTTGCATCTAGGGAAAGGAATCACGAGTATGATCTGAGCGATACATCTGACTGGGGAAATTTGGATATGGTCTAAACACCCTGGTCCGCTGATATAATTTTATAGGAAAAAGGGAATGATGTAGATTTAACCATAAGGCACCTTTTTTTGAAATTTTATAGCATGAAGCAAGAGTATCCTGGGCAGAAGAAATAGCAAAAATACTAAGACTTTTATCTAAATGGCTGATACTTCTATCATAGCATCACTTCTCCACTACGCTCCTTCCCATGAAATACTACACCTTACCGACTTTACTTTAGATACTCTTAAAGGTACACTCTTTAAGGATGCTAAAGGCTAAGTCTATCAGTATACTCTCATCATGCTCGAGTCTAGTTTGGAGAACTAGGTATTGCTCAAAGAATGAATGTGCTAGTCTTAATTGTGGCAATCTAAATTCTATATCCACTAGGGTCGAACTTTACACTACCAACCCTGAGTTCTAATCAAGGTTTTACTATCCACCCAACACCTAAAATCTACCAGGTACATCCACGAAGCATCTAATTCTTCTACTCAGTTGTCACCAATCCCACTACCGTAGTATACTAAAAGTCATAGAGACTCTACTAGGAAGATCTAGAGTAAGAGTGGTACTGTAGAATCATGACTTGCCTTGACACTCAACAAGGGTCTGAAGAGTACAATATAGTAGGAATGAGCTTGTTCAAGAAGGTTGGTCTGAGGACATACCTGACATATTATGATTTCACTAATCACCAAGAATGCATCATGAGTACACGAGACTGAGCGTGTTGAGAAATCATGGGTACATGAGTCATGAGTTGGATGGTGTGGTACTGATATTCATGGGCTCACGGAGCATGATTTGGATTTCTAAGCGAGACTATTACTCCTTATAGTAAGTACTAAGAATAGACATACATCTTAATGAAGTGCGTATATCAGAATGATACCAGGCATGAGTAAAGTGTCGTGATGACATAAATGTACTGAATATGCTAGGATAAGAATGGGTCTCTATCTCCACATAGATGTATTCTAGAACCTGCTATCATTACTTTTTAAATCTCCAAAACCTGATTGGTTCTACACCCTACTATCTCCCCCTTGTATCAAAGTCACCATCCTAAGTCTGCGAGTCTTCTTTTTCAATACCCTCTAAACATTAACTCACTCAAATGCTCAAGGCATACTACTTTAGGATCTATTCTGATTATGCACTTTCTTATACCAGCTAAGAATATCTCTCTTTCTATTTTCCACCTTACTTCTACTTTTTACCATCATAGCTTTGTTCTAAATTATATCTATTCACTATTTTGGGAAGATAAAGGCCTGAGGACTATAAATGCATGAAGGAGAAAATTTGGAAGCATACCCCACTTAGCTTTAGGAGAACCATCTTGATTTGTATGGATGGAAGATTAATGGGATTGATTTAAGTGCTTACCACAACCTGTTCTAAGAGGGGTACGCTTCTGATTTAGGTGACCTGGAGGGGTTGTTGAGAAAGTAGGCTGAGCCTACTGGTGAACCTCCCTGACCTTTGCTGAAACTACCAGACAATCTCTCAATCTATGGACTAGCTTGCCACAACCTTCATGGAATACCATACATTCCTTTGTGTGGCGCTTGCCACACTTGTTGCAAGTGGGGTGGGATTTTTCCTTTACAATATTTTTTTAAGGATGAGAGCTAGATGCTCTCCTCTTCTGTTTGTAATGAGGCCTAGGGGCTAGAGACGAAGTACTAGATGATGAAAAGGTCAGCCCTGATGACCTTTGAGGAAAGAAAGATCGGTTCTCCCTAGCGATCTTCTGGCGATTAGAATTACTATTCCATGGTATGACCCTCTTTCTCTCCCTTCTTCTCTTCTTACCAACAGAATTTGTAGGGAATGCTAATTGAGTTGTCACAGCTCGAGCTAATAATTGGATGGCATCATGAAACTCTGTATTAGAAATATCAGCACTTGCAGACTGATCGATTGGTGCAGAAGAGTTACCATTTTGATATATTTTCTAACTGATATCTTTTGAGGAGACATATTCATAAACACGTAAGACACGAGTTAGGAGAATACATAGAGTTAAACTCTATCGCACGATATGATAATGAAAGAAGTGAAACTTTTCTAAAACATTTCATAGCCTCTCATCCATAAATGTGGCGCACTTCACACCTATGAAAAATACTCTACGTAATGCGACTTTCAGAAACCGTAGTATACTTTAAAACTAATTCTCTGATACCAAGATTATCATGACCCGAGACTACCCCCTAGTCATAACACGGTGCTTATAGTCATAAGAGACCCTAAACTAATCCATGGTCTGGCATGACACTAAGAATACGGTATAAAATGAGATTCACTGAGCGAAAACTGAAATCTGAATAATATAATAATATTTAAAATGAATTTCAATACTGAAGTCAAAATGGAAATCGTCTAATAAACCATAAAGCTGAACACACTAGTCTGGATGTCAGAAAGCCTCTTCTAAGATGAGTTGTTGGGACAAGTAGGGAACAGTGCTAACTGCCATCTAGATGCTAAACATCCGAACCTATATTATAAGATAATATAGTACAAAGAAAGTATGCGGTCAGCACTTTGAATGTACTGAGCATATGAGATGTGCAATATTCTATAATGGAACTGAATGTGCTAAACATACACTACTGAACTTAATATGAGACCGAGGAATGTAAATTTATGCAATGACCAACTAAATAAATATGTAACTGATCAATACTGTACTGAATAAACTGAATACAAGGTTAATGCAATATATGAGTCTAAAACTTGGGAGATACTATTAACCGACATAGACTATGTGAGCAATATGGAATCCAACCTGTAATCTAAGTTGGGAGGGTGTTCAATACCTTGCCAAGGGTAGAAAACCATAATTTTGGTGTGATCACTCATGAGCCCATTTGGTCAAAACATAATATCATACCTATGGTGGCACGTAGTTCTGGGACTTAGGTTTTGCTGAACCCTACTCCAACTCAGTGCTAAGTGTTATTCCAAATTGAACATAATTGAAAGCTCGATGACATGATATATTTGGATGTCAACCTGAGATGACATATTTGGATGTCAACCTGTCCATAATCATGGATGCCATACCTAAATGCCATACTACTGGTGAACTTTGATTTTATAAGAAAACTGATCCACGATCATTGATGGTATTTCTGATACCATACTAATCGAGAACTTACTTTTGGGAAAGAGTGTTCAAGAGCTTTGATGGCATATCTAGATGTCATCAAGTCATGTATCTTATTGTTATGAGCCGAAGCTTATGATCATGATGTGAGAACGTATACGTATATATATATATATGCGTCATGTATTTCTAAACATTGTGACTTGTAAGTTTATGGGGACCTGAGATAGCTGGAGTATAATGCATAAGATAACATATGAGGGCTAATCTTTAGAATGCCTCTAGAAGGCTGGACCTAAATCCTAATTCTTGTCTCATGAAGATGCTAATAGTTTAATAGTACGTATTAACTAAAAATACTATTTAGAATATACTTTATCGAAAATCACTATAGGGTCTACAAAACTAGTAATATTCGAGTTCACTAATTTTAATATCTAAGACTGAGTGAGAGGAAACTTAAAAATTGAATATTTAATTATCAATGCATGAATTCCTAAGTCATTGGGTGTTCATAAACCACCATCTCTGAAGAATGCAACTAATCATGGCAATACTATAAGTTGAATTCAATAGAAAATTTCATAACTCCAACCCAAAACTAGGAATTTATCAATATAATGAGAGTTAATAGTCATAAGTATGTAATGATGCTTAAATTTATGGGAAAACATATATTCATGGTTTATTCAGAGCAAGGGATTGAAGGATAATAGATTTCACCTTTATCATGGAAATACTAAACTTGGAGAATGAATTAAACTTGAGGAATGGGGTTATCTTTGGGACTCTATGGGTGAAAGGATCCCATTGATGAAATCTCACATACCTGAGAGTGAAAACCCCGGTGAAACCTTTGAATTTGGAGCCTGAAGTTGGAGAACCCTAGTTCTTTCTTGGAGAAGAAAGAAATCACCTATCTACTCTGAATCTTCTAAGTGTCACTTTATTTTTAAGTTAATGAGGGATTTGGGGAAAATTAGGCTTAATAATAAACCTTAGGATAGCTTAAACGATGTAATTTTGGTGTTTAAGGAGTGGAAAAAGACCAAACAACCCCTTTAAAAATGTTATAGCAATGCAAAACAGTTTTGGCTGACGGTTCAGGTGACAGACCGTCAATCTCTTGATTAACCGTCACTCGAACCATCACAAAATGATCAAATTTTGGTCTTAATGGTTAAGACTGACGGATTTCCTTGACAGGTCGTCATAGGTGTGACGGTTCGTCATCCGAGCCGTCACACTCTGACAGACAAACACCGTTTGGTAAACTGAGCATAATATTTTACTTCAATATCGGATTAAGGCAAAAATGGATGCGTTGGAAAGAAGAATCAAAGAACTTTCATTTTGTGGATCTTGAGCTCAAAAATACTTCATAATCTAGAAGTTATGCTCATTTGAAGTTGACTGTAGATATATTCTTCACAAGAACTCAATCTGTAAGGAAGGTTTCAACTTGGTTCAACTTGGCTATGAGCTAGGAGTTACTTGTGGACTTAATACTTGTCTAAATCGCTTCTCATACTATCAAAACATGATGTTTAGTTCTACATGTACTTGAAGTATGACTTTAAACTTATCTCGGATTTTTGGGGTGGTACAATATGTGTCCTATGAAAGTAACTAAAAACAATTATCGACAAGTCATGGATTAGTTGTGTTGTAATTCAGATTTAAAAAAAGATCTAGAGTTGTGGTATTTTGACAATCCAGTTGCGCTATCCAGTCATACACCTAATTTGATTTCTTGGGTTATTAGTTGTAGGTTAATTGTAGCTATACTGAGCATTTTTCCAACAACTCTAAGCCTACTCGACTATCCCTAACTTCTATATTTCTATGATCATCGGTTAATAGTGAAGTGCATAAAGATATCGTCTGTATTAACTAATCTAGGTCATAGGATATATTTCTATCCTCAATGATGAATCGATTCTCTTTCCCTATAAGGTTCATAAACTAACTTTATTTACTCTTTTTACATTTGTCGTTTCCTTTTTCAAGTCCAACAAACAAGCCCTAGATGATATTCTCAAGGTGATCAATCAAACAAATAATTGAAAGCAAGAAGAACTAAATAACTCAATATATAAAAATCAAAATATATAATATGATATTCAAGCCACAACTTTCATGTTCAACCACAACCCTAAAAATTAAAAAGTTTAGCTATTTATAAATCTCTTTGAGAGACAAGATTTCATTAGTTTACAAGGTAGAAATAAAAAATAAAATAAAAGAAATAAACTAAACCTTGTTCTTGAGCTTATCCCTAGCTTTTTGCTTCCCTAAATCAGTTGTTCATCATAAGAAATGTGGGAAGAGACTATATATAGAGTTTAGAAACCCTTAAAATGCCAAAAACCAATCTCAATTGGGTTAGAAAAGTTCCGACTCACGCCACAGTCTAAAAGCGAAGTTGTGACGCAAGAAACAGAAAATATTTCCAGAGAGGTGATATATCTCGAACCACCCCTTGATTTGGGAAGTGGCGCAAGGGGTCCTGAAAGCTTTCCAATCCGCGCCACAACCACTTTGGCCCTTTTCTACTTTTTTCCTCCATATTGCGATGTTGATCCTTTCTTGGTTTCTTGGTGCTTTTTTTCTTCTTATTTAAGTTTCAAATACCTCAAGACACTCTTACATAAACAAAATAAGAAACATAAGTGTAATTCATATGATTTAAGCTCAAGACAACACTAAAAAGGTAGCAATGTTAGGTGAATAATAGTGAAATAATATGGTTTTTAGCCTTACATCATCTATGCAAATGTACATTAATTATTGGTATTGAATAAGGTGACCATCAAGAGCAATATCCTATTCTTCATATTAATAAATTATTTAATTAGCTTTAGGGTGCTTTGGTGTTTACAAAAATTTACTTGAGGTCAATTTATCACCAGTTGAGGATTAGGGCTTTGAATATTTCTAAGACAACTTTTAGCACTCAATATGACCATTATGAGTTTCTTGTTATGTACTTAAGGTTAACTAATGCCCCCGATGGAATCTATCAAATCGATTAATAGGGTGTTTCAAGCTTACTTGGGTTCCTTCATCGTTGTGGTCATCATTGCTATCTTAGTTTACTTGCGTAGGGAGAAGTGCCATTGGCGATATTTGAGGAACATGCTTCAAAATTTAAAGCATGAGCGGTTATATGCTAAATTTTTGAATTTTGAGTTTTAGATTAGCTCCATGACATTCTTGGAATACGTGGTGTCCAAGTATTGTATTATGGTAGATCTAATTAAGATTGAGGCAGTTGGGGATTGGGATAGGCCCACTTCACTATCGAGATTATAGTTTTGTAATATTGATAGGATTTTATAGATGGTCTATTATGGGGAGCACTTCTATTGCATCTTCTTGATCAAATTGACTAAGAAGAATGTTGTGTTCTAGGAGTCCGATGAATATGAGGTGAGCTTCCAAAAGTTTAAGGCTTTGTTGACTCCGGGTCCTATTCTGACTTTTTCTGTGAAAAGTGAAGGCTTCATGATGTATCGTGATGCTTTATTGGTCAATCTTGGTTGTGTTTTGATGCATCAAGGAAAGGTTGTTGCTTATGTTTTGAGACAGTTCAATGTTCACGAGAACAACTAACCTATTTATGACATAGAGTGGGTGATAGTAGTATTTCCTTTGAAAATTTTGAGGCGCTACTTGTATGAAGTCTATTGTGAAGTTTTCTTTACTCAACGCATCCTATAGTACATAGTTAACTAGAAGGATCTGAATTTGAGATATCGAATGTGGTTGGAGTTGCTTATGGATTATGACATGACTATATTTTATCACTCAGGCAAGGCCAATATGATAGTGGATGCTTTAAATAAAAGCGGTAAGTATGTATAGTCTTGCTTTGTTACTAGTAGAGGAGCAACCATTGGCTATGTATGTTATGATTTTGGAATATAGCATTGTGAGTATTGATATTTCTTATCCTAGTTGAATTCTTGCATGTGTTGTGGCACACTAACTTTTAGTGGAGCAGATTTTCAAAGAATTAAAGTAATTCTCGGTTTAAAGTGTCGACACTAAGGAAGAAATATTAGGTCAAGAAGGTGTTTTGAAGATCAAGGGTAAAATTTGCATTCCTGGAGTTAATAATTTGACTAGGTTAAATATGGAAGAATCTCATAGTTCAAGGTATTCTATGGATCAATGCACAACAAAAATATATCATGATTTGAAATAACATTATTAGTGGTGTACGATAAAGCTGGACATTATGGACTTCGTGTCTAAGAGTTTGAATCTTCAGCAGGTGAATTATGAGCAGCAGAGATCGAATGGTATGATTAAGAGAAGCTTATACTTAAGTGGAAGTGGGAGTGTTTTGATATGGATTTTGTGGTTGAGTTACCTCAGACTTTGGTCAAGTTTGATGCTATATGGGTCATTGTGGATAGGTTGGCTAAATCAGCACACTTTATGCCGATCTGGGCTACATCCAATTCTGAGAGGTTAGTAAGATGTTTATCTTAAAGATTGTTTGTTTACATGGTGTGCCTATTTCCATCATTTCAAATAAACAGTTTAAATCACATTTCTGGAAGTCTTTGCAACATGAGTGGGTACTCTGGTGGAGCTCAGTACAACCTTTCACCCTATAAAAGATGGTCCATATGAGCAGACTATTAAGGTGCTAGAGGACATGCTTTGGGCAAGTAACACAATGTTACTGATATTAAAGGTCATTGATACCAGTCCTTGTCTTAAACAAAATTTGCTTACAACAACAATTATCATTTCATCATTCAAATGGCTTTGTTTGAAGCCTTGTATGGTAGGAAATGTAGGTCTCATACTGGGTGGTTTGATGTTTTTGAAGTTCGGTCTTGGGGTACAAACCTGTTGAGAGATTCTTTGGATAAGGTGAAAGTGATCAAGGTCAGGCTCCTTACAGCCCAGAGTAGGCAAAAGAGCTATGTTGATAAAAAAGTTAGAGATTTAGAATTGATGGTTGGAGAGTAGATTCAAAGATAGCCTATGAAGGGTGTCACGAGGTTTGAGAAGAAAGTCAAGCTTAGCCCAAAGTTTATTAGTTTGTTTGAGATTTTTCAGCACATTGAGGAGAATTGGATTTACCTCCAAGTCTTTCGGTTGTGCATCTTGTTTTTCATGTGTCTATGTTGAAGGAGTATCATTCTGATGGTTCTCATATGATTCACTGGGACTAGGGGGATTTGAATTATAATCTGGCTTTTAAGGAGGAGCCCATGGCTATATTGGATAGGAAAATTTGATAGTTGAGGTCCAAGGAGATAATTTAGGTGAAGTTTAGTTGAGACATCATCCGGTATAGGAGGTTACTCGGGAGACTGATTCAGACATGCGGATTAGATATCCCCAGATTTTCGACAGTTTAGGTATCTTCCTTCTTCTTACGTTCAAGGACGAACATGTGTTTTAGTGGTGGATGATGTAACAACCCCCATGGTTGTTTTATAATTTATGTGTACTTTTCCTATTTTACCTCCACTCGTAGCTTTAGTATGATATTTAGGGTCTATGGGAGCTGGCTGGCATACCTAAGGTGATCGTATGGGTTTTGTGGGAGTTTTTCAATTTTGAAGGCTTGGGAGTTGGAAAGTTTTACCAAAGTCAACATTTAAAAAATAGGAGCTCGGAATGGAATTTCGACAAATTCGTTAGGTCTGCAAGGTGTTTTTGGCCAGTAGGATCTAAGGAGGTTCCTTTCGATTAGTTGAGTTTGAAGGCTCCATAAGAGTAGTAGCATATGATATGCAGCTGCTGGGAATCCTTCATCAAGAGGGGGTTCGAGCATAGGGGCGTTACTGATTTGCAATTTCGACAGAGGGTCATCGGATGGCAACTCCACCAAAGAAAACTTGCGACGAGAGAGACAGAAAAAGGAATAACGGTCATAAACTGTAAATAAAAAGTAAGAGAGAAGTTAGAGCTTAACATCTAAACTCCATAACACTGTTTTTGGTTTTATTTTATTACTGGATGCCAATTATTTTAGCTACAATTGCCATACGCTACCCCTTTTTTCTAAATCAAATCTACTAGGTGGGATGCCTAATTGTTACTTTTTATATTTTTTCTCAAACAAAAATGATATACAAATTTACGCAACGCCAATAAAAATGAAATTTACGCAACGACAATAAAAATATGCAAAAGTGAAATTATTATCAAATTATGACTTATAGGTTTCCTATTTCGATACTACAATTGCTAATCTAAGAATGTGATAATTACCTAAGCCATACGCTAACCTTGGCTGAACGGCTGCCAATTTTTTTTAGAACCTATACATAGGTGTGTCAATTTCCCAATTTGTAATAGCTTATGGAATTGAATTAAGTTCATTAAATGACTAATAAGCTCAATAGAAACAATATGAAACAAACTTTGTTTGACGATGATTATCTTAAGCTGCTTCAGTGCAAATGCGTTATGAGTTAAAATAAAAGGAGAAAATGTTATGACTTGGCAATTATAGAAACTTGAGTTAATTCGGTCCTAAACTAAAAACATGATTAGTTCGTACACTGTATATCACATCCCCAATTCATTGAACCAAATAATTAATGGACCATACTCGTAATCAAAAGATAGTAATATACATGCATTAACAATCCCTTAGAATTGCAATATGCACGTTTATTGTTGCCTTAATAGCAAACGACCCCTTATTTGGAAAAGGACCTGTTCTATTACGTATATAGGATCAGTCCAAATGTCTAATCAGTATCACTATATTCAACTGCTGCAAGAGAAAAAAGTAAAACATATATGATATATGTAAACGATTCAATTTAGTTTACCCTCCATTACATATTTGACTCAAAAATATCTTCGTCATCAGTTAACTAACTAATAAAAAATGCTCTCAGACTAGCTAAATAGCTCAAACATATCTTTTCTACTAATGATCGTTCCAAAATAAAGCAAAAATGGCTATATTTCCCTTGAATTATTCGAAATAAGATAATATTACTCTTGAACTTTTCGAAATGAGATAATTTATACCTTGTCCGTTTAACCTTTTTTTTTTTCCTTGGAGGGGAGCAAAAGGGTTGAATCTGTGAAAAATATAATATCAACATAAGAAAATAAGTTGTATAAAGACCTGTTGTTCTAACAAATATAAAACAATGACATAAACTTTTTTTTCCTTTTTCAGGTTCATTATGAATTACGGACGAGTTATTATTTCGGAACATGAAAAAATCATGTATATTTCTTGCATAACTATTTAAAAAATTATTTTTTCTACATTAACAATAATGATTTTATTATACCAACGCTATGAATAATGTGATAAAAGAAATCAAATTCAATTTCACCTTGATACTTTATATTACATATTATAACTTTAAGACATCCTAGGTTTCGGTCGTGGGTATAACAGATTTGAAAGAAAATATTAGAATAAATGTTCAATTGAACTAATGTTGGTAATTAAATTTTATATTATAGAAAATTAAAATAGACAAAGTATGTAATTTCATAATTTTTGATATAAATTTTTGCTCAAATCGTTACAATTAAGAACAATTGTCCTGAACTTTAAATGGATGACGAAATTGCCCTATTTCGAATAGTTCAAAGGCAAAAAATGTCTCCTTTTCTCTCTCTCTCTCTCTCTCTCTTTTTTTTTGGAGCAACCATTAGTATGGAAGGTGTTCTTCAACTATTTGACTTGTTTGAAGGCATTTTTGAGTTAGTTGACGAATGATGAGGGTATTTTTAAGCCAAATAGTTACGGAGAGTAAAATTGACCTATTTCAAATATTTTTGAGATATTGCTGATCCTTTTCCCTTTACTATATCTAATTATCATCGCTTAAAACGACTATTTTCATGAGATTTATGTTCCTCGATTCTAGATACTATAACTTAAGCATTAATTAATTATATATCAAGTTAGATCACACACCATCTACTCTTTTTTTATCACCTAATATTTCATCTTTGATTACAGATATTAATGTTTGTTATGAAGGGGAGCCTTGGAGTAACTGGTAAAGTTGTTGTTATGTGACCAGTAGGTTACGGGTTCAAGCCTTGGAAACAGCCTCTTGTAGAAATGCAAGGTAAGATCTGTGTATACTTTTTTGGTAAAGATGTGTACTTTTTTGTGTTTGTCCAACTTCATAAAGATAAATGGCGGTAACATGAAGGTAAATGACACCTTTCCACTTCTAATTTCTGATTTCTTTGGTTCCAAAGGAAAAGGAGAAATTTGTGTTTACCTATACCCCTGTACTTTCCCTCTTAAAATTAATTTTTATCCCTTTTTAAAACTCTTAGCCCTAGTTTCACATCGAAATCGGACCATAAATGACATCTAAAATTTAAAAGTAACAAAAGTAGAATTCAAAACTGAAGTTGAACAAAATTAGCTTAATCCTACTACTACCTCAGTCATTCTTTGCATACGGGTAGAGTTACAATGCATATTTCTTACTTACTACAAATACATATATCATATTAGTCTAATTTTTGAGATAAAACATATTAAACAATAAAACACATTTAATCGGAGACTCACCAGAAAGATGTTATCCAGTAAGTAACTACTGATCCAAACATGAGAGCTAAAATACAATGACTTTGAAAAATTGAGCTATAACCAACAAAAAGTGAGAGAAGAAAAGGACATGCCCAAATCTTCAAAATTTAAAAGGGTTTTATTTGCCCAAATCTTAAAAAGGTTTTATTTGCCCAAATCTTACCAGAGATTCAACGAAAAATGCATGCATGCTCAGAAACAAAAAGAAAACTAGAAGAAAGGGGTTAACTGGAGCTTACCTTGGGAAAATCCAATTTCACAGAAGCAAAAGCAGATGAAGTATGAAATTTTACAGAAGAGCACTAATTTCGCAGATGCAGAAAAAAACTCCAATCTAATTTCTAGGAGAAACATATCAAAAGTGAGGGTTTTAAAAATTTTTGGGAGCTGAAAGAGTGATTTTTGGGAGAGTAAACATAGCAAAAATTGAGGGTTGAGAGCTGAAAAAGTGATTTGAGCTGAGCGTTTATGAGGATTTCCTTTTATGATTTGAGCTGAGAGATATTTTTTTTGAGTTAATTTGTATGCCTATTTGGTTTTTATGATTTTCGATTATAAATCGGAGGGAGAGTTAAAATATTGGAAGAAATAAAATATTTTAGTATTAAAAATGTTGGAGGGAGTATAATATTTTGGTGTAAATTTTAGAAAATTTTTAGGCAACACTTGTAAAGTGTTGTTTTAAAATAATAAAAAATAACACACTTTAAAAGTGTAACCATATGTGTAGAAGCCATTGCCAATTATATCATGATATGACAACACTTATAAAGTGTAGCCTATAGCATGAAAGAGCACGCTTTACAAGCGTTGCTAATATTATCGTAGCTTAAAACTAAAAATTAAGGCTACATTTGAAAAGCGTGCTCAAAAATATTTTAGGCAACAGTTTACAAGTGTTGTCCAGATTTAGTGTGGCCTTAGGCCTAAAATGTTATAATGGTATAAAAGCAAAGATGTGTCTTCTTGTCGCAATAAATAAGTGATGCCTAGACTAACAAGTAGTGCAAAATGCAATATCAGCGTAAGGCAAAGTGTAACAACAAGAAACGATTTTTCATGACAAAAAAGGTGGAGAAGTCGCCACTACATTTTTCCTAATAATTTCAAGGTGGTTGAGAATAGGGCAAACCTTTAAAACTTATACCTGGGGACTCCTAAAAGACCCCACAATCATATTTTAGGGGGCAAAGGGAAATTGTTTACAAATTCGTAGCTACCTAATTTTAATCGTCGACTATAACGTTACTTCCATAGCGATTGCCGACTACGCCGATTAATGTCACTAAACTTAGGATTTTCTGCGGTAACATCTTTAATTACTCGCCACCAAAATGTTGACCTTTTGTGGAGATCAGAGGGATTGCCACGAAAAGCTGCCATAAAGATGTCATTTCTCGCTATCTGTCCTAACAGGAAATTTTTAATACGACATGCCTAACCAACAATTCATAAGTACAATATTTCTATCAAACTCACAAGGGGGACCGAATTGGTTAAGCAGGGATCACCCAGATGGGGGGTCTCATGTTAGTAACTCTCTCCATGTTTTCTTCGTCAAGCTCATCGCACGAATCTTGCCTAGTTCGGTATACCTTTCCTGTATGATTTGCAGGCCATTACACTAGAGCGGGATTTACCTTGTGTGCATTAGAGTAACAATGGCTACGGGTTACCTTGTCATAAAAAAAGTACAATATTTAATCAAATAGTCCGGTGGATATGTAACCAAACTTCTTACATTAACATTTTTTCACACTTAAGTAAGGAAGAAGGCAAACACTTCTTGCTTTCTTTTCCTTAATGAACTATAGTACTACATGACACCTTCTTTCACCACCATCAAATTGCCAGCATAAGCCCTGGCAGTGAGCGTTTCACGAGGTCTCGTGGGTGGCTCTGCCACAGTGTAGTGGAGCGTACCCAACCTATAGGCCTCAACTCAGTCACAGTAAGCCATGTATTGAAATACTCCCTGAACTGAGTAATAACACCATCTTTCAATGTCCAAACATGTACCCAATAAGCTTTTGCCCCTTCCCATCCTTCAACAATCACACGATCATCAATAGCATCTACACTTCTTGGCTCAAACTTGAAAGAATTCTTATTAGATAGCTCTCCAGTGAGCAGTTTCATCATATAGTGACAATTCTGTGGTCCATGAAACCACCATTCTAAGTCATCGGCAATAAGTCCGGTGACCTTTTTAGTGTCACCGCATGTACATGCTAATGCCTTGTAAAGAATTTTCACTATGGCCTTGTTCTTGTTTTCTGTTTCTGAATTCATGTTTGTTTTGGAATATGTGGAAATGGAAGGAGCCATTTTTTAAAGGGAAAAGGAATGGGAAAGGTATCAACAAACTTTGGGAACTCAAGAAGTTTAGTGGAGATAAATGATTTGGCTAAAGGAAGATCCTTTTATAGAAGAATTATTTGAGAATATTTGGTGTCCACCAAGGTTGGTGGTCACTTCCTCTCAAATTAATGACAATAGGGACATGAATAGCCCCTATAAATTCATTTAATCATGCCATTGGACTATGGTAAAAGGTTTGGTGCCACTATATGGTTTCGATTTTGTAAGTTGTTTATCAACTAAATTATACGTTGAGAATTATTACTGATGAAATCAAAACATTCGCCTAAATCAGTCGTTTCTAATAGAACAAAAACATCATTTTGTAAACATGCGAAAATGCAAAATTCTAAAACAAGTGGACTACATATTTTGTGAAGGAGTTTAACTTATATACACGGACAATATATATAATTATCTTTATACTATTAGGTCATTTAAAAGATATTTACAACTAAACTTTTATAAAAGCTATTTTTGTGCTCTTGAAAATAAGAAAAATTATCTGCTATGATAGTTAAATATAACATGTGTAACACCGTAGTTGTGACTTTTATCTTTTTCTGTGTTTTGATCATTTTGCCCTTCCCCATAGTTGTTGCTATTTATGAGTTGTGGGGTTGGCTGACACGGTCCCCGATGCGTTCGAAAATGATTTGAGTTAGTTTGAGGTCCTTAGAGGCTTTAAAGATGGTTAGTTTGACATCGGTCAATATTTTGTGATCCGAACGCGGATGGTGATTTGATCAGTCCATTAGATCTGGAATGACGATTTTGGGTTAGTAGCATAGTTAGTTCGGGTTCCGAGCCTTTATATTATGTTTTGAATATTTAGACGAAAACTAGTAAAATAAGCTTAAAAGGGCCCCTGGGGGATAATTCGTTGTAAACGATCTCTTTTCATAAATTCGACAGTTTCATTGAGTTTGAAACATCAAAATTAGCCTAGTAGCACTATTAGTTTACTTCTGTAGGGTGCCGAACGAATCCCGAGGGTCCGTTCAGAGACTTTTCAACCTTGTATTTCTACTGGTTTTGCTGTCAATTGGTGCAGTTCCTGATCCTTCATTGCCGTGTGAGGCCTGGTGTTGCGATTGCGGGGCTTGACCAAGTTGTTAATCGCGATCGCGTGGTGAGTTGACCGCGATTGCGAAGAGACTTTTCTGGTGGACCGAGTCGAGATCTTCATCGCGATTGCGAGGACCATCTCCCGCAATCTCAATGAAAAATTTAGCCTTAGTCAATGTTGACCCTCGCGATCCCGCCGTGGGGACCGCGATTGCCAGAAATTGTTCACATGAACAGTATAAATTCTCCATTCTCGATTTTCACCATTTTTGGACTTTGAGACCTCAGAAAAGATGATTTTAAAGAGGGATTCTCATCAAAAGTTTTTGAGTAAGCTTCTACTTTATTTCAATCATTATCCATTGATTTTAACTCAAAAGCAACTTCAAATCTTTGATTTCAAACTTGGATTTTGGGACTTATACCCGGTAAGGTATAAAATTGGTTTTTCTTCTATTTAAAGACCGATTTCGACTCGTTTTCAGTTGGGTTTTCATATTTAGACTCCTCTTGAGATGGGTAACATGAATCTTAAATAAAATTCTAGATTTACCCTTTTTGATTCTCGAGCCAATTTTGAAACAATTTTTGGATCCGAAATAAATATAGCCAATATGGGTATCATTGGAGTCCTTTAACATGTATATTATTTTATTGATAGATTTAGTCCATTCCGAGACTATTCGTGAAGGGAAAGCTCTACGTTGAAGGGTCTAGGCTTGGATTTTGTTTTTTCGAGGTAGGTTATGGCTTAACTTTCTTCAGATTATGCTAGGTAGTTAACCATTCATGTAAAGCATACTATGGGGTGGGGATATAGTCATGAGATTGTATTTTGGGATTATTATTATTATCGTATTGACCGTGTGGGGGCTTATATGCATATTATTATTGACTTGAGAGAATATATTTGTTGTGATGCCCGTGTGAGGGCTTGACTTGATATTATAGGCCTTATTTGTGCATTTAATTGGCTTATTATTGTTGTGATGCCCGAGTGGGGTTTTAGATTGAAATTATAGGCCTTATTTGAGCATTATATGCCTCTATCATTATAGTGATGCCCGATAGAGGGGTTTGGATTGATATTATTGATATCTTACATGAAAATTTATTTCAGTTGTGCCATGCAATGACTTATATCATGAAATATTAACATATTGAGGAGATTTTGAGCTCATCAATACTATTATTAAATTAATTATTATCTTTATACTGATTTGGTTATGAGTATATATTCTTATTTTATTCATTCATATTCATGATATTGTTACCATTGAGGAACACTGATTTTGATAAAAAATGAAACACTTTGTAAAATCCTTGGTTGAGTTCTTTGGCAGCAAGGTTGATTGAGATATTTTATAAAACTTTTGACTGAGGTCTTTGCCGGCAAGGTTGATTGAGATTGTGAAAGTATATGGGTTGCGAACCCCCTATGGTTCCTGTCTTAGAAGCTTTAATTCAGAAGGTGTATACGGGGTCATGCAATGGCCTCCATGAGATGGATTGTATCATTATCATCCCACTATTTATCCCATTGCATTGCATCATTTGTATTCTACTTAGGGGTATTGTTTTTGTGTGTTTAGTTCTTCTTATATATTCGTATGTAGTTATTCTTATATAGTTATTATACTTGTAGACTTATTAGGATATATAGTGTAAGGTTCCATTTGGGAACTTTTCTATATGTAGGTGGAAGCATGATCATAGTATTATTTATATGTTTTATTTTCTACTTTGCTTAGTTGACCTATGATACCTACTGAGTTTAAGTGGACCGTACTCACTCCTACTTCTGTGCCTTTTTGGTATAGACCCTAGTACGAGTGCGACCCATGGTGGATGATTTGTGCCGTTAAAGACTGATTCAGAGATCTGGTGAACTCCACTATCCGGGGCATATTTCGAACTCCCTCCTATCCTGTCTTTACTTTCTTATCAGAGATAGATTCATGTATTTTTGAATTTTTATGTTTGTATTAGTTCTCTGTACTCATGGTACTAGATTCTCAGGTTAGAGTTGTATTATTTTCGTTTGGATTCTGTTCTATCTTTACATATATATATTTGGCTTGACTTTATTGTAAAGTCTCATTTGTGGGATACTTTTATTTCTTTTTCGAATTTCTATTTCTGGTTGTGTTGGGCTTACTTACCCAGGGTTGTAATGAGGTAGGTGCCATCATGAGCTTAATTTCTTTCATGAAAAATTGGTATGAGAACACTAGGTTCACCAGTCTCATGAGTAAAAGGGAAAGATGTCTAATAGAGTCCTGTGGATTAATACGTTGACATCTGTATCTATCTTCAAGAGGCTATACAATATCTTTAAGAAAACTTCTTTAATTTGATTCCTTATCGTGCGTGTTGTTCATACCCAATATTCTAAATTTGTATTCTATTCTTTTCTGTGCAGATGGTGAGGACTAGATCCAGAGTTGTTGAGGATGTTAAGCCAATGCCCACTGTTGGACCCCTGTCAGGGGGTGAGGTAGGGGTCGTGGCCAAGCCAAAGGTAGAGGGCGGGCACAAGGAGCTGCTCTGGTTAGTGGGCGGGTTAGAGCAGCCTCTTCCAAGCTTGAGTTATATTATGATGAAGAGGATTATCAAACAAAGGATGTGGGACCAGCTCAGGCCCCTCAGGGTTTCATTACTACCACGATGTTGCAGGATTTGTTGATTCGTCTTTTGGGCTGTCTGGATGGCATTCTGTAGACAGGTATTCCACCGAGTGGTTCTTAGAATTCGGAGGTGTTCTTCCACCAGTGCAGGCTCCTACTTATGGATTTTTGACTCCAGGGTACATCCAACTACTATGGTACCCCTACATATTGATACTTTGGCTACTAGACTTGCGGTTCTTCCTATTGCTTCTGGTCCTGTGATGTCTTCTGATGATTCAAAGAGATTTAATTGGTTGGCTCCTCCCAAGTTTAGTGGTGCTATTAATGGGAATGCTTATGAGTTTCTACTTGATTGCCAAGAATGTTGCATCACCTCGGATCCCTTGAGTCTTATAGTGTTGCCTACACTATCTACCAGTTAACTAACGTGGCTAGGTAGTGTTGGAGGTCTCTTTCTAGTGGTAGATCATTGGGTTCTCCTGCCATGACATGGACCTAGTTTTCTGAGGCATTTTTGGAGAGGTTCATGCCCTACAGTTTGAGGGATCAGATGAGAGATGAGTTTGATTATTTAGAGTAAGGATCAATGACTATTGTGGAGTATAAGGAACGTTTTTATGCACTATATAGATATGCCACTACCAGTATCTCTATCGTTCTTGAGAGGATTCGAAAGTTTATTAAGGGCCCGATAAGTTTTTATTAGTTGGTGACAACTCAGCTTGCAGTTTTGGGTGGTTCTTTCCAGAGCATAGTAGAGCATGCTCTATTGATTGAGTTTATTCACCAGGGCACTTAGAGTGGTAGTGCCAAGAGGATCCATCGACAGGGTGAGTTCAGTGGTCAAGCATCCCGGCGTAGGGATTTCACCGACAGAGGTTCTCCTGGTTACCAAGGCAAGCCAGTTCAGGCAACTTTACAGAGTTTGGGTAGTAGGTATATGATTTCTGAGGCTTCAGGTAGCCAGAGGTTAGGACATGTGGGTAAAGGTTTACATTCTACTTTTTCAGGGCTTGAAGGGTGTTCTGGTATTTTTAGGCCCTCTCAGCGTGATTCAACAGTAGAGAGTACTTTGTATGTCATGAGCCTAGTATTACACGAGGAATTTCCCTTGGCGTGAATTATGTACTGCCCAGTAGGGTTCTTATCTTTAGCTTTGTCCTACTCCTATATCTGCAGTTAGAGGTGGTTTACAGGGTAGTAGGGGATGTTCTAGAGGTGAAGCTCAAGGAACTCGTGGCAGTGGATGTAGGGTTACTTAGTCTAGTAGCGAGCGTGGTCAGTGTTGTGCTATCCATGGGAGACCTAAGTCAGAGGCCTCTAATGTAGTTATCATAGGTATCATCCTGGTTTTCCATCGTCCTGCTTTAGTGCTATTTGACCCTGGGTCTACATTCTCCTATGCGTCTACATATTTTTCTACTAGTTTTAATGTTGCATGTAAGTCCCTTACGATGCCTATTCATGTTTCTACCCCTGTAGGTAATTTTTTAGTGGTGGATCGGGTGTATTGATCATATGTAATGAACTTTGTGGGGGTGTGAGACCTGGGTAGACTTGATTATCCTAGATATGGCTGATATTGATGTTATCTTCTATATGAATTGGTTAGCTCCTTATCATATGGTTTTGGACTATTTTGCCAAAACCATAAATTTAGCTACTCTGGGTGTGCCAAGAATAGCAAGGAAGGGTACTCCTAGTTCGTGTCCAAAGGAGGTTGTATCTTTTCTACGTGCTAGTCACATGGTATAAAAGGGTGTCTTTCTTATTTGGCCTATGAATGCGATACTAGTGTTTCTTTACCGCCTCCTTTGGTTATGTTCGAGTTGTTAGCAAGTTCAAGGATGTATTTTCTACGAACTTACCTGGTATACCTCTATACCAAGATATTGATTTTTCCATTGATGTTAAGTCGGGCACCAAGCCCATTTCCCTTTCTCCTTATAGGATGGCCCTAGCTGGGTTGAATGAATTGTGATAGAAATTGTAAGGTATATTGGGTAAGGGTTTTATTAGACCGAGTGTGTCTTCTTGGGGTGATCCTATCTTATTTTTAAAGAAAAAGGATGGATCTATACGTATGTGTATTGATGGTAATTAAACAAAGTGACCGTCAAAACAAGTATCCTCTTTCTCTCATTGATGATTTGTTTGATCATATCTAGAGTACCTCGGTGTTTTCTAAGATTGACTTGAGATCCATTTACTATCAGTTGAAGATTAGAGCTTTGGATGTTCTGAAGATGACTTTTTCAGATGCGGTATGGTCATTTTGAGTTCTTAGTCATGTTATTGGGCTGACCAATGCCCCAACAGTGTTTATGGAGTTGATGAATAGGGTATCTCAGTCTTATCTTGATTCTTTTGTGATTGTATTCATCGATGATATCTTAGTATATTCAAAGAATGAGGCTGACCATGTGAGGCTTTTGTTGACTGTACTTCAGAGATTACGGGATTAGAAGTTGTATACCAAGTTCTCCAAGTGCGAATTTTGGTTGGATTCTGTTTCTTTCTTAGGACATGTAGTGATGACGAATTGTATTATGGTCGATCTGGTCAAGATAGAGGCGGTTCATGATTAGGTTAGACCTACTTTTTTGATCGAGATTCAGAGTTATGTCGAATTAGCAGGCTATTATCGGCGCTTTGTGCAAGGTTTCTCTTTCATTTTGGCTCCTTTGACCAAGTTGACTCAGAAGAAGATTGTTTTTCAGTAGTCGAATGCTTGTGAACGGAGCTTTCAATAGCTCAAGGAGTTGGTGACTTCGGCTTCTATCTTAACCTTGCCTAAGGAGGGAATGGATTTTACCATATTTTGTGATACTTTTGGAGTTGGCTTGGGTAGTTTATTGATGCAGGAGGATAAGGTTATTGCTTACTCTTCACGACAGTTAAAGCCTCATGAGAAGAATTATGCTACCCATGATTTAAAGTTGGTTGCGGTTGTGTTTGTGTTGAGGTTGTAGCGACACTACTTATATGGAGTCCACTATGATATTTTCTCTAATCATTATAGCCTTCAGTTCTTCTTCACCCAGTGAGATCTTAATATGAGAAAACGTTGATGGCTTTAGTTGCTTAAGGACTATGATCTCACTATTCTTTATCATTCGGGCAAGACTAATGTAGTAGCAGATGCCTTGAGCTAGAAGGAGGTGAGTATGGGGAGTTTTGCTCATCTTTTGACTCAGGAGCGACCCTTAGCCTTGGATGTTCAGTCCTTAGCTAAACAGTTGGTTAGGCTTGATATTTTGACAACCGGACATGTTTTGTCCTTTGTTGAGGCTAGGTCTTCATTGATGGAGTAAATTTGAGCTCATCAATTTGATAATGAAAGATTGAGGGTAATTCATGATAAGGTGTTGAGTGGCAAGGAAAAGGCGGCATCTCTTGATCTCGTACATTTGAGGATTAGTTGTCTCATTTGTGTGTCGAGAGTTGGTGGTTTGATTAGACTGATCTTGAAGGAGGCTCATTGTTCAAGGTATTCAATTCATCCAGGAGTAGCTATGATGTACCATGACTTAAAGCAACACTATTGGTGGGGTGGCATGAAGAAAGAACGATTAGAGTTCGTGGCCAAGTGTTTGAATTGCCAACAAGTAAAGTATGATCATCAACGACTGAGTGGTACAATGCAGAGGATGCCCATTCCGGAGTGGAAGTGGGAGTGGATCACCATGGATTTTATAATTAGCGTACCTCTGACTTTAGGAAAGTTTAACTCTATTTGGGTGATTATGGACAGGTTGACCAAATCAATGAATTTTGTACCTGTGAAGGTGAATTATAATACGGAGAAGTTGGCCAAGATCTACATTAGCGAGGTTGTTCAATTGCATGGCGTATCTATCTCCGTTGTTTCTAGTAGAGGTACTCAGTTTACCTCAAATTTTTAGAGTTTTATGCAGAGTGAGTTGGGTACTCAACTTGATTTGAGCACATCTTTTTATCCTCAGATAGATGGTCAGTTTGAGAGGATCATTCAGGTATTAGAGGACATGCTTCGAGTATGTGTTATAGATTTTATTGGTCATTGGGACCAGTTTTTGCCCTTAGCAGAGTTTACCTATAACAATAGCTACCATTCCAGCATTCAGAAGGTACCTTTTGAGGCTTTGTATGAGGGGAGGTTTATATCCCCGTGGGATGGTTTGATTTATTTGAGGTGAGACCTTGGGGCATAGAATTTTTGAGAGACTTGATAGATCTAGTGAGACTGATTTAACAGAGACTTGAGGCCATCCAGAGTAGGCAGAAGAGTTATACCAATCGTCGAGTCTGCGATGTTGCTAAGTCAGAGGATGCTTATGAATTTTTGATTAACAGTCATGAGCATCTACATAAGATGTGGATTATGGAGAGTTACAAGGTGGAATTTTTGACTCTTCTGTTAGACGGAAAGGCCAAGCAGCGGTGGAGATCCTTCGTTGAGTATAGGGCTGCTATACCTTCACAAACTTTGTCTCGATTTTAGGTAGTATTTCTTGGGAAATATGTTCCTTATACCCTATAGTATAGGAAGAAATATGAGTTCCTGAGGCTTGAGTAGAGTGATATGTCAGTGGCAGCCTATGAGGCCAAATTTCATGTTTTGTACCAGTATGCTTTGCAGTTGATATCTACCGAAGAGGAAAAATCAAATTTTTTGTGAATGGTTTGAACACAGGTCTTCAAGTATCTGCACTTCAAGTGGCTTCTTTTAGGAAGACTTTCTAGGAGGTGATGGAGTTTTTAAAGAGGTGAAAGGGGTAAAACAGCAAGGTAATATTAGAGTGGAGGAGAAAAGAGCCCAAAAATTGAGTTATTTCAATGGTTCTTATTCGCGGAGTCGTGGTTCACAGAGCTACTCTACTCAATAGATTTATTTAGCAATACCTGCGTCTATTAGGGGCCCCGTCGGGGGTCAATTATCAACCCTCTGAGGCCAATAGATATACACCTTCAACATATTGAGTTCAGCGACTTGCTTAGACCGTAGATGTTACTAGTGCAAAGGATTAGGTCACATTCGAAGGTATTGTCCTAACCTTATTCTCGCAGGTTAGTTGATTCAATAGCCGAATTTTAGAGCTTTAGTTCTAATAGGTCGTGGTGAGGAAGGAAATAGTAGAGGTCATCCACAAGATGGTCGAGGTGGTCACTCTGTTGGTAGAGGTGACTACCAAGCTAACCATGGTGGAGGAAAAGTTGGTGGGGATGGCACACAGGTTGGTAGAGGTGGTGGTTAGAGTGGTGATAAGGCTGATCAATATAAAGTTTTGGGTCGCCCTGAAGCTGAGGCTTTCGATGCTGTGATCACAGGTACCATTCTTGTCTGATTATATGGATTCTGTGTGATTTGATCCAGTGTATACTTTTTCTTATGTGTCAGTGAAGTTTGCTTTAGGCTGGGATTTAGTTTGTGAAATACTTGATACACCCATGTATGTATCCACACTGGTTGGGGTTTTTATGTGTGTTGATCAGGTTTGCCAGGCTTGTCCTATAGTGTTTATGAGGTTTATAACTTTGGCATACTTAGTGATATTAGACATAGAAGATTTTGATAGTATTTTGAGGATGAGTTGGATGTCTCCTTACCGTGTCTTCCATGATTGTTATGTTAAGACTATCACCATAGCTATGCCCGGGATGGAGAGGTTAAAGTGGGAGGGTGTATATAAGCCTGCTCCTTTAATAATTATTTCTGTTATTCATGCCTAAAAGCTAGTTAAGAGGGGGTGTCAGGCATTTTTAGCCCTTCTCTGGGATGATAATATAGTTGTCCCTCCCATTGCTTTGGTTTTGGTATTATATGATTTTCTGCAGGTGTTCCCTAATGATTTTCCTGGGATGCCACCTTACCGTGACATTGACTTCTGTATAGATTTACTTGTTCTATTTTCACTCCTCCTTATAGGATGCCATTGACAGAGTTAAGGGAACTGAAATCTCAGTTGCAGGAATTATTGGGGAAGGGTTTTATCGATCCTAGTACTTCTCCATGGGGTGCTCATATGTTTTTTGTTAAGAAGAAAGATGGTAGTATGCGGATGCGACAGTTGAACAAGGTGACAATTTGTAATAAGTATCCTTTGCCTAGGATAGATGACTTGTTCGACCAGTTGCATGGTGTCAGTGTTTTCTAAAATTGATTTAAGGTCGGGTTATCATCAGCTTAAGATTCGGGTAGAGCACATCCCAAAGACAGGCTTTCAGACTCGTCATATCCATTACAAGTTCTTGGTGATGTTTTTTGGCTAGACCAATGCGCCAACTACTTTTATAGGTTTGATGAATGGGGTATTCAAACCTTATTTGTATTCATTCTTAATTGTTTTCACTAATTAAATTTTGGTTTACACTAAGAGTAATGAGGAGAATGAAGCTCATTTGCGTACCATGTTGGGGTTACTTAAGGAGAAGAAACTTTATGCTAAGTATTCTAAGTGTGAGTTTTGGGTGGCTTTGCTATCTTTGTTGTGGCACATGGTGTCTAAAAAAGGGGTTATCTTAGACCCACAGAAGATTAAGGCTGTTGGAAATTGGGCCAGGCCGACCAATGTGATAGAGATTCATAGTTTTATAGGGTTGGCCAGCTATTATCATCAGTTCGTGAAGAAATTCATATCTATTGCTTTCCATATGACTCGGAAGGAGGTACCTTTTGTACAGAATAATGAATGTGAGGGGAGCTTTCAAAAGATCAAGATTTGCTAACCAACTGTCATTCTTACCTTACCAGTTGAAGGTAAAGATTTTATAGTTTATTGTGACGGTTCACATTCTGGTTTGGGTGTCGTTTTGATACAAAATAGGAATGTGATTGCTTATGCTTTGAGGCAGCTGAAAGTGCTTGAGAAGAACTACCCTACTCACGATTTAGGATTAGCAGCAGTGGTGTTCGCTCTCAAAATTTGGAGGTATTATAGTTATGGGGTTAAGTGTGAGGTGTTGACACGACCAGAGACTACCTCTAGTTGTAACATGGTGCCTAGAGTCACAAGCGACCCAAGCTAACCCATGGCCTGGCATGACACTAAGAATCATAATAAAAACTAAAAAGTATTGACCGAAAGCTAAACTGAAGTTGTAGAATAACAATAAAACTCAATCAAACACTGAATCGTCAAAACTAACATCGTCTGACATAATTAATAAGCTGGAAGTCTAACTGTCTGTCTGAAAGCCTCTATATACTATTTGAAACTAAAATAAAGATGAAATAAAGTACTGATAACTAGTCCACGAATGATGAGGACTCACTAAAATGTTGCTGCTGAAATGATGCTGAATCGGGCTAACTGCGGTCAGGATGCTGAGCATCCAAACCTATATTATAAGACAATATAGAGCAAGGGAAAGTATGAAGACAGTACTTTGAATGTACTGAGCATGTACGATATGCACTATACTATGCAAGTTGAATATACTGAAAATAACATAATAGGCTAAACATGGACTAAAATCTGTAAACTGATGCAATAACCAAGTAATAAACATGAAACATTATAATATAATGAATAGACTGAATACAAGGTCTGGGACTAAAATGTGGGAGGTTTCTATAACTGACAAAGACTATGTGAGAAACATAGAATCCAACCCGTAACCCAAGTTGGGAGGGTGTTCTATACCCTGCCAAGGGTACTAACCATGATTGGCGTGAATTCACTCATAAACCCATTCGAGCAAGGGAGACACTCTCAACTAGAGAGGACCCATTTTACCTACGGTGGCACATAGTTTGGGACTTGGGTTATCTGAACATGTGTCCTCACGGTGCTAAGTACTACTCCCAACTGAAAGTAAACTGATGTACTGTAATGCTCAATAACACTGATGTTCTGAGAATGAAAGATAAGTGTTTTATCTGAAAGCATTCTAAATCATGAGAACTAAAAGACTGACTATTCAACTGACAATGCATGATATCCAGGTTATCGAGTGTTCATAACCCGCCATTTCTGAAGAATGCAACTAATCATGGCAATACTACAAGTCGTATGTAATAGGAAATTTCATAACTCAAACCCAAAATCATGAATTTATCAATATAATGAGAGTTCATAGTCATAAGTATGTAATGATTCTTAAATTTATAGGAAACCATATATCCATGGTTTATTCACAGCAAGATTGAAAGATAATGAATTTCACCCTTTTTCATGGAAATCCTAAACTTGGAGAATGAATTAAACTTGAGGAATTGGGTTAACTTTAGGACTCAATAGGTGAAAAGAACCCACTGATGAAATCCCACATACCTGAAGGCAAAACCCTTAGCCCTAATTCTTGCTTGGAGAAAAAAAATCGCCTCTCTCACTGTATTTGGCTAAGTGTCGACTGAATTTCTAAGCAATGAGCGGCTTGGGGAATTTTTAGGTTTATTATTCACCCCTTTGAAAATGTTATAACAGTGCAGAACAGTTCCATCTGACGATTCAGGTGACGAACCATCAAACCCTTGGCTAACCATCACTATGAACCATCACAGAATCACCAATTTTTTTCTTACTGGTTAATCCTAACGACTCGCCTTGACGGGTCATCACAGGTGTGACGGTTCGTCACCCGAGCCGTCACACTCTGGCAGACAGACACCTTGTGGTAAACTGAGTATAACTTTTTACTCTAGTAACAGATTAACAAACGGTCAGCTGCATTGGAAAGAATACTTAAAGACGTTTTATTTCGTGTGTCTTAAGACCTAAAACTCTTTATATTATAGGAGTTATGATTATTTTAATTTGACTATAGAAAGATTCTTCACAAGAACTCAATTGGTAAGCAAGGTTTCAACTTGGCTATGAGCTTGGAGTTAATTATGGACCTAGTACATGTCTTAATCACTTCTAATACTACCAAAAATGATGTTTGATGGTACATGTACTTGAAGCATGGTTATACTCTTAGCTTGGATTCTCAAGGTGTTGCAATATCTCCCTCTTGGGGTTATTCGTCCCCGAATGAAAACTAATTAAGCTGAAAAATTAGGGAAAGAGCTATAATCCTAATGTTGAATTTCTAAAAGCTGAATACTGACATGATAACTGAGTTTATAACAAAACCATAGACTACACTGGACTTATGAAACATGAGAATAAATGGATGAGATGAAACATAAAGAATTAATTAAAGGAAAACTATTACCTCAAGCTGGAACTAAGTTCAAAGAGAAAATATGGGGGTACTAGGTCATTATATCCGACTCTGCTTCCCAAGTAGCTCCCTCAACTGACTAATTTTTCCAAAGAACCTTTACTAAAGTAATCTCCTTATTCCTTAACTTATGAACCTGATAATCAAGGATCTCAACTGGGACATCCTCGTAAGATAGACTATTTTTCACACCCATGTTGTCTAAAGGAACAACTAATGTGGGATCACCAATGCATTTCTTTAACAACGACATATTAAAAACTGGATGCACTGATGCTAAGTCTGTAGGCAAATCCAACTCATAGGCTACATTGCTAAAATGACCCAGAATCTTATAAGAACAAACATAGCGAGGACTGAGTTTCCGTTTCTTACCAAATCTCTTTATCCCTCTCATGGGTGAAACTTTCAAGTAAATAAAATCACCAAAAGCAAAATCAAGCTCCCTTCTCCTCATATCTGCATCAAACTTCTGACGACTCTGAGCTATTTTCAGCCTTTCTCTAATCAGTTAAACTTTCTCCATAGCCTCATGAACTGAATTTGACCCCATTAAGGTAGCTTCACAAACTTTAAACTATCCAATAGTAGATCTACACCTCTGACCATAAAATGCTTCAAACATAGCCATCTGAATACTGGAGTGATAGCTATTATTATAAGAAAACTCAATCAAAGACAAATGGTCATCCCAACTACCCTTGAAGTCGATCATGCATGCTCTTAACATGTCCTTTAGAGTATGAATAGTATGCTCTTCTTGACCATTTTTCTGTGGATGGACAGCCGTACTAAGATGAACTTGGGTGCCAAGACCCTTCTGAAAAGTCTTCCAAAATTAGGAGGTAAACAGAGTACCCTTATCTGAGATGATAATCAAAGGGACTCCATGCAATTTTACCAACTCCCTAAAGGTAGACTCTAGCATAATCCTTCGTTGAATCTGAAGTGTTAACTGGTAGGAAATGGGCTGACTTAGTTATTCGGTCTACGATAACCCAAATAGAATCATGATGTTAGCCAGTACGAGGCAACCTTGTAATAAAGTCCATATTCACCACCTCCCACTTCCAAGTAGGAATACTGAAGCATACCACCAGGTCTCTGGTTTTCAACCTTAACCTGCTAGCAATTTGGACACTTAGCCACAAAGTTTACAATATCCTTTTTCATGTCATTCCACCAATAGACTTCCCATAGATCACAATACATCTTAGTGGTTCCTAGATGAATAAAATATTGAGAACTATAAGCTTCTGTTAGCATCCTCTATCTCAGTTCATCTACATCTGGAACACATAGTCTGCCCTGATGATAAAAAACACTATTTCCCCATTGGGAGAAAACCTCAACCTTTTGACTTTGAACCCCTTCTTTAAATTTAAGAAAAATGGGATCAGTATCTTGCTTTTCTTTCACCTCAGCTATCAATGAAGATTCTGAACCATTTTTAACCAAGATATTACCTTCAACTGAATTAACTAATCGAACTTCCAATTTAGCAAGCTGGTGTACCCTGCAAACTAACTCTTTCTTCTCATCCTTTATATGAACAACACTCTTTATAGACAACCTAATAAGAGCATCATCCACCATATTAGCTTTACCTAGATGGTGCAAGACACTCATATCATTGTCCTTTAATAATTCCTGTCATCTCTTCTGACGAAGATTTAGATCCTTCTAGTTGAACATATACTAAAGTCTCTCGTGATTCGTTAACACATCATCATAAACCCCATAGAGATAATGCCTCCAAATATTTAAGGCAAAAACTACTGCTGCCAACTCAAGATCATGAGTCGGGTAATTCTTCTCATGAGGCTTGAGCTGTCTAGAGGCATACACTATAACCTTGCCATGCTGTATCAACACACAACCAAGGCCAACTCTAGAAGAATAACAATAAAACATAAACCCATCTGAACCCTATGGCAGAGTCAAAACTAGAGCGGAGGTGAGTCGAGTCTTCAACTCCTAAAAACTTTTCTCGCACGAATTGGACCACTAAAACATGAATTTCTTCTGCGTCAGTCTAGACATAGGGGAAGCAATAGAGGAAAATCCCTCAACAAACTGCCTATAGTAACCAGATAAACCCAAGAAACTCTTGATATCTAATGGAGAGATGAGTCTAGGCCAATTTCTAACTGCTTTGGTCTTTCGAGGATCAACCTGAATGCTTTCTCCAAAAATGATATGACCAAAGAATACTACTAATTTCAACCAGAATTTGCACTTGTTGAACTTAGTGAATAATTGGCGATCTTTGACAGCCTGCAAGACAATTCTCAAATAGTCCACATGTTCATCCTTACTCCAAGAATAAACGAGGATGTTATCAATAAAGACAAAGATGAACATGTCCAAGTACTGCTTGAACACCCTGTTCATCAAGTCCATAAAAGATGTAGGAGCATTTGTTAGTTCAAAAGAAATAACTAGAAATTTGAAGTGACCATACTGAGTTCTGAAGGTTGTCTTCGAAATGTCACATTCTTTGACTCTGAGCTGATGATAGCTGGATTTGAGGTCTATCTTAGAAAAAAAAATTTCACCCTGAAGTTTGTCAAACAAATCATCTATCCTAGTAATGGGATACTTATTCTTGATTGTGACTTTTTTCAACTGACGGTAGTCGATGGACATTCTAAAAGAACCATTTTTCTTATGTACGAAGAGAACTAGAGCACCTTATGGAGATATGTTGGGCCTGATAAAACCTTTGTCTAGAAGATCTTTCAACTATTCCTTAAATTCTTTAAGCTCAGCTGGAGCCATTCTGTAAGGTGGAATCGAGATAGGCTGGGTATCTAGAAGGAGATCTATTCCAAATTTAATTTCCCGCTCAGGAGGAACTCTAGGCAGATCTTTTGGAAACACTTTTGGAAACTCAGTAACCACTGGAATTGACTAAAGAGTTGGGGTCTCAGACTTTGAATCCTTAACCTGAACGAGATGATAGATGCACCCTTTGAAAATTATTTTTCTAGCCTTAAGGTAAGAGACAAATGGACCTATAGGCTCTAAGGTATTACCCTTTCACTCTATGACTGGCTTATTCAGAAATTGAAATTGGACTACTCTCTTTATACAATCAATTGAGGCATAGCAAGAGTAGAGCCAATCTATGCCAAGAATAACATCAAAATCGGTCATGTCTAACTCTACAATACCAACTAAGGTGACTTTCTAAGAAACTATAATGGGGCAATTTCTGTATACCCGTCTAGTTACAACTAAATCACCAACTAGAGTAGAGACTGAGGAAGGTTCTGAAAGGGTTTCAAGACTGATACTGAAGTCTACTGCTACATAGGAAGTCACAAAAAAAATGTGGCTCCAGGATCTAATAATGCATAGACAAGAATATGAAAGACCCGTTATGTACCAGTGACTACATCAGGAGAACCGTCTTGATCCTGACAGGTATGAAGGGCATAAAACCTATTCTGACATTGTCCGTCAGCTGCACTAGATAAGGAACCCTGCTGAGCTGGGCGACCTACTGGAGCTGCTGAAGAGGTAGCTTGAGTGAGCCCACTGATATCACCTCTCTTTGCTGATGGATAATCTCAAAATTTGTGACCCATCTTTCCACAATAAAAACACCAATCCTTACTTATCAAACATTCTCAGAGATTATTTTTCCCACACTTCCTACAAGTTGGGAAAGTACAACCACTGAGAGCACTAAAATGAGACTTAGAGCCTAGCACTTTACCTTTCTGATCCTGCATAGGTTTGGGAGCGATTACCACCACCCGACTTCTGTTGAGAATAATCAAAGTTCCCTGTTCTAGCTCTCTTATTCGTATTCTCCCTCTCCCTTTCCTTAATCTTCTCCTCTTCAATATGTTAGGCATAAACCATCAACCTAAATATGTTCATCTCCTTAACAAGCATCGTAGTTCTACACTCCTTGACCACACCCTTAGAAACACCTGTCACAAACTTGCTCATATGTGCCCTAGAGTCAGAAACCATTATCAGAGCATACTTTTCCAGTTGAGTAAACTTAAAAGAATACTCTTTCACACTTATGTTGCCTTGCCTAAAATTAATAAATTCCTGAACCTTGGCTTCCCTTAATTCAAGCGGGAAGAACTAATCCAGAAAAACAGTAACAAACTCATCCCACTCTACTAGGCTGCATCAACACCTCTATCCTTCTTCCACTACTGGAATTAAGTATGATCTACTCCCTTTAACTAAAAAGTTTCCAAGTTAGCACTCTCAATCGGAGTGACCCCCATAATCTCAGTAACCTTCTGAATATCATCAACGAACTTCTGTTGGTCCTATTTTGGCTTAGAATCAAAGGAATCGGGAGGATTTATCTGAGTGAAGTCTCAAACTCTAGCTGTTGCTATATTAGCTAACTGATTGACTGGTTCTATAGCCTATTGGTTAGTCTAGGTGGTCTGAGCAAGCACTGTGAAAGCATCAGCATGGGAGACTTGTTCATTCAAAAGGTCTGCTGGAGCTGGTGGTGCGTACTGATTTCCAATTCCGTTGCCATTTCCATTTCTTCTTCCGTTAGTTCTCTTGGAAGGCATATTCTGCAAATGTGTAGAGCACCAATTTGAAGACGATTTTAATAAAGTTAACACTCTCTCACGATATGAATATGAAAGAAGTGAAACTTTTCCTTAAACATTTCATAACCTCTTACTCATAAGTGTGGCGTGCTTTACACCCGTAAAAAAGATTCTACTAAACACGACTTTTAGAAACCCTAGGATGATTTAAGCCTGATGCTCTGATACCAAGTTTGTCATGACCCGAGACTACCCCTAGTCATAACACGGTGCCTAAAGTCACAAGTGACTCCAAGCTAACCCATGAACTGGTATGACACTAAGAATGATAACATAAACTGAAAAGTACTGAGCTGAAGCTAAAATGAAGTGGTAGAATAACAATAAAACTCAATCAAACACTAAATAGTCAAAACTAACACTGTCTGACATAATTAATAAGCTGAAAGTCTAACTGTTTGTCTAAAAGCCTCTATATAAAATTAGTGGGACATGCCCCCAGCTAACTTCAAATGGCTAAAACAAAAATAAAGAAAAATGAGATACTAATAACTAGTCCTCGATTGATGAGGACTCACCAAAATATTGTTACTATAATGATGATGAATCGGGCGAACTGTGGTCGGGATGCTGAATATACGAACCTGTATTAGAAGACAATATAGCACAAGGAAAAGTATGCGGTCAGTACTTTTAATGTACTAAGCATGTGAGATATACACTACACTATGCAAGCTGAATATGCTGAAAATAACACAATAGGCTGAACATGGACTAAAATCTGTAAATTGATGCAATGAATAAGTAATAAACATGAAACAATATAATATAATGAATAGACTGAATACAAGGTCATGCGAGGTCTGACACTAAAATGTGGGAGGTTTCTGAAACCGGCATAGACCATGTAAGAAAAATGGAATCCAACCTGTAACCCAAGTTGGGAGAGTGTTCAATACCTTGCCAATGGTACGAACCATAATTGGTGTGAATTTACTCATGAGCCGATTCGGGCAAGGGACACACTCTCAACTGGCGAGGATACCTTTTACCTATGGTGGCATGTAGTTTGGGAATTAGGTTATCTGAACCTATGTCCTCTCGTTACTAAGCACTACTCCTAATTGAAAGTAAACTGACATACTGTAATACTCAATAATGTTGATGTTCTGAGAATGAAAGATAAGTGCTTTATATGAAAGCATTCTAAATCATGAGAAATGAAGGACTGACTATTCATCTGACAATGTATGATATCCTAGGTCATCGGGTGCTTATAACCCGCCATCTCTGAAGAATGCATCTAATCATGGCAATACTATAAGTAGAATGTAATGAAAAATTTCATAACTCAAACCCAAAATTAGGAATTTATCAATATAATGAAAGTTCATAATCATAAGTATGTAATTATGCTTAAATTTATGGGAAAACATATATTCATGGCTTATTCAGATCAAGGGATTGAAAGATAATGGATTTCACCCTTTTTAATGGAAATCCTAAACTTGAGGAATTGGGTTGTTTTGGGGACTCAATGGGTGAAAGGAACCCATTGATGAAATACCACATACCAAAAGGCAAAACCCTTTGTCAAATCTTTGGATTTGTAGTCGGAAGTTGAAGAACCCTAATTCTTGCTTGGAGAAAAAACAAACTTCCTCTCTCTCTGTATTTTGCTAAGTATCGACTGAATTTCTAAGCAATGAGGGGCTTGGGGTTTTTTTGGGCTTATTATTTAGCCTTATGATAGCTTAAATGATGTAGTTTGGTGTTAAAAGAGAGGGAAAAGATCAAACAACCCCTTTGAAAATGTTATAACAGTGCAAAATAGTTCCGTCTGACTGTTTAGGAGAAGAACCATCAAACCCTTGGCTAACCATTGCTCCGAACCGTTAGAAAATGACCAAAGTTTTGTCTTACTATTTAAGACTGATGGTTTGCCTTGATGGGTCATCACAAGTGTGTTGGTTCATCACCCGAGCCGTCACACTCTGGTAGACAGACATTCTCTGGTAAACTAAGCATAAATTTTTAATCTATAACGGATTAACAAACAGTTGGCGTAGTTGGAAAGACGACTCTAAGACCTTTCATTTGGTTGGTCTTGAGCCCTAAAACTCTTTATATTCTAGGAGTTATAATCATTTGAAGTTAAATATAGGAAGATTCTTCACAAGAACTCAATCAGTAAGGAAGGTTTCAACTTGGTTATGAGCTAGGAGTTACTTTTGGCCTTAGTAAATGTCTAAATCACTTCTCATACTATCCAAATATGATGTGATTGTACATGTACTTGAATTATGGTTCTAATCATAGCTTGGATTCTCGGGGTGTTACAGGTGTTCACGTACCACTGTAGCCTACAACATGTGTTTTACTCAGAAGGATTTGAATTTGAGGCAGAGAAGGGGGATTGAGTTACTCAAAGACTATGATATTTCAATTATTTATGATCCTGGTAAGCTTAATGTGGTAGCAGATGCTTTGAGTTAGAAACTGATGTCACCCAAAATATACCTCTAAAAAATTATAATACGGTTGATGTATCAAATATAGAACCCAACTAGGTTGGGGTCGATCCCACAGAGAATAGAACGAAAGTTTGTCAAATGCTAGTCTGAGTAATTGGCAAGTAAGTAAAACTGGGGTTTTTTATAAGCAAGTAGTAACAATAACGATTGTTGATTTTCAGATTTATTATCAGTATGAGAAAAACACTCGGACTATGATCCCCAATGATTCCTTAACTCCACCGGTTACTTGTGCTGGCAAAACTGTCCCGCGGCGTTGCATGCAAAATCTAACAAGATATGTTCATCTAAAAATCTCTCAACCTTGGTTAGACGAATTTCACATTCTCTCGATCTCCGAGTGTCGCATTACTAATCCTTGTCCTGGATCTCAGATAACTATCCCTTTTACGGCTCAAGTTATTAGATGAAGGTTGATAACTTCAAATCTCTGTTGTTATTCCCTTTTCGAAATATCTAACCCTCTCTCTAGGAAGTCTAGAATACAGGCGAGTTTCTAACGTTTGCAACCGTTAGAAGATCAATTATAATGAAGGTAATAACAATACATGCATTCACAATGGTTCAGAATTACTTTGCACTTAACCCATTTTGTTAATTCCTTATGGTTCACACAACCCTAAGTTGATGGGTTTAGCTACTCATGATTGCAAGAATACAAGAAGAATTCAATGAAGAAAACATAATTGTAAACTCATAATAAGAAGAAAACTCAAAAATCTCAATATCAATAAAACCCTAGAATCAGTGTTCCAAGATTACAAAATCAATGAACTCAAAATAATGAAAATATCTCTCAAAACAATGTAATGACCTACCCCTAAACATAGGACAATATAGAGGTATTTATAAATACAAGGTGAATCCTATCTTAAACAAAACAGAAAAACAGAGTCGGCACTTTTCCATGGTACCAACCCACGCAGCTTGGGTTGACCCACGCCACATGGGTTGACCCACGCCATGTGGGTCCTTTCATGGAAATCAGGCTGCTTCAACTAACTACAGGAGTTGACCTACGGCACAGACCCACGCCACGTAGGTAGAATCACATGATGTGGGTCCTGGCGTGAGTCACTCCTCTAGTGCAGGACTTGGCTCTTTCATCTTCAGATACTTCGTTCTTGAGCATGATTCTTCCTTTTTGTCTATTTTGCCTCCAAAAACCTATTCTCCTACAATATAGAACAGAAAACACATCATACCAACCAAACATACCCAAGTTATTGCATATTTTCTTTGTTTTAAGCATCAAAAGTGCCATGAAATCATGACACATCAACACCCTCAACTTAGAACGTTTGTATGTCCTCAGGCAAACAAAACAAAACAAACACATACGATGCTTAACTAAGAGAAACCTAAGAGACCTACAGCAGTCGACTTATCGCTTTTGGCACCAAAAATTTTCCTACCCCTCCTATTTGCAAATCAAATCCACCGTGTGTATATATGCAGCATATTATCATGACACAGAACGTATCAAGTGATGGCATCAGATTATGAACAAACAACTAATCATATATGCAAATGACATTATCCGAACAAATAGCAGCTAACAATGCAACCCATGTACTCTTACAACAAAGAAGTCACATACACTCATAGTATACTAATGAATATCAAAGTAGGGAATAGGTCAAAACACTCTCTTTCACAAGGAAGTTCAAAGAGTGTGCATGAAATACCATAGGCTTACCCTTATTTTCTATGCCTTAGTTTTCGGACAGTCAGACTAGGATCACTATAGGACTTTCATCGGCTTGTAATGTAAACTTGGGGACGGCTATGGTACATATGGATATAGTGACTCAACCCTCCTTGACACTACACTATTTTTGGCTCAACTTTCTAACCATTCTCCTTTTATTTTCCCTTATTCTCCTTCATTTATTTTCAGAGTTTTGGGTGTGATTTTCTTCATACTTTCAAAACACAACTTTTTTTTCTTACTTTTTCTTTTTCTCTTTTTCTCTTTTTTTTCTTTTCTTTTTGCCATTTCTATTTATTTCACTCATTTTGTTTCTTCTCTTTTTCACACCCAAATCTGTTTTCTTTTTCTTTTACTAACCCCTTCTTCATGCACAAGTTAAACTACGCACCCCTATAATAACCACCCTCAAATTAGGCAACTTGCCTAAGTTGAGGTACACATTTTCCAATGAGGGACCAGGGCCAAGACAGGTTCATTGTAAGTCAAAATGGAAAGGTGAATAAGCTAATGAAAGAAACAGGTCAATTTAGGCTCAAAATCATGATCAAAGGATATTTATTTTATTTGGTCAGGTATTTAGGCTAAAAGTGGACTCATTCAAGAACGGCCTATGATACTTTCCTGACCACTATCCTATAACCTAGGCAAGACTAACCGGGCAAGTTCTGATCGCATACACAAAGTGAACTAAGTAACGACCTCACACACACACACACACAACACAGGATTATACTATCAACTACTACCTATCCAGTTCATGCAGTGCTAGCTATTATCATGTTGCCTATAATACTAATGCCATAACAAGATCCAACAACTGTCATAAACTAACATACTAAACACAAAATTCAAAACCAAATTTTTAAGAGGGGTGTCCTTTAAACAATCAAAAAGCATCATTATCAAAAACTTGTTCAAAACTGGACTGCACTAAGGTTCACTTATTTTTCTCCTAATTAAACATGAAAACACATAAATAATATAAATAACAACCTAAACATGTCAGTTCTACTATGATAGCACACTTGGGAGAAAAGAAATACGGCAATAAAATCCCCCAAGTGGTGGTATACCCCCACCCCCAACTAAATAATGATGCACTTCCCTCAGTGTACAACTATTAATATGATAAGTGTAAGGGAGTGAAGACATAACTGAGGTACGCTAAGCACCATATGTGGGCCCATCCATAGCAAGATCATCTGCTCTCTGAGCTCCATGCTAGGTGCGTCCGGTATATGGGGTGGCTAGCTAGAGGATGCACCCCGTGCTCTCTTCTCATGGTCAATCTGACTGATATGGTACTCTACCTGGGAGTCCTTAGTCTCCCTTCGGAGATCACTCTCAAAATCGTCTCCACTATCAGTATGACCCTCAAGACTCAGTGGCCTCTTCCTCTAGCAACAGAAGGCTCCTCACCGGCAAACAAATCCACCTCAAAAACTAGTGCTGAGGGTACCTATGTAGGTATGGGTGGAATGATAGAAGTGTGGCTAACTACTAAATCTCGAACCTCTTCCCTCAACCACCTCCTTAGTTAATCCCATCAAATCTGGGATATGCGCCTCTCTCAACTGGCTACCCATCCGATGCTCAAAACTGTCAATTCGCCCATGCAGTTCACATATAAACTTCTCCATAGCAGAAGTCCTATGATCCTCAACTCTCGCCTCATACGCCTTGATCGATGTCCTAACCCATGGATTAAGATGAGATACCAACTTAGCCATCTGGGCCTCTGTGTGAGCCTGTCGCTCACTAACCTACGCCTGTCTACCCACTAACTGCTGCAAAAACTCTTATGAAACTGCAACCATGCTAGACGAGGGTGATGGTGTGGTGGGGGCAGCTTTCCCCTCATTAGTCACAGGGCCTGTACCCTCGGTAGCCAACCTCCCAACCTCAGGATCACTAACATGTGCTGAAGTGATAACCAGTTTCTCACGATCCACTTTCCCTTCAAAAAGGGTGGTGCCTGACGAAGTAGAGGGCTGAGTCCCCCTCTGGGAAACCAAAATAGCACCTCGCTGCTGCATCAATCCTACATCAGTGATGCAGGTCACCTCAATGGCGTGATCTACTACAGGCATCCAAAATACACCAGCACTATGACATAGGCCCTGAATCAGACATGGGAAAAGGATGCTGGTATAGTATTTAAAGGTGTGCTCATGAATCTCTCTAATAATATAGAGGGTGATGTTGATGTCATATTCGATGATGATGCTCGCTACCAGAACAGCTCGATCAAGAGTAAGAGAATTATCTGCACCTGTGTGATCGAGACGATTTCGTACAACTGACCACCAAAACCTGCCCGTAAAGTGAAGCGAGGACTTCTTAATATCCAACTTCTCATCTACCCATTTCGCATCTACGCCATCCTCTACAATATATTGTGTAACCCACCGTAGTAGTTCTAAATGTTGATCAGCATCCTTCATTTTGTTTCTATTTTTCCCCATCTCCATGTTATGATCAAACTCAGCAGTACTAGTTAGAAGTGGACATTCTGCACCAAACAAGAATCGATGGATAGTCTGCTCAGAAATGTCTACTCTAGCTTCACGAACCAAAGTTTGAGTCAATGATGGTTTCTCCCAAAACCGCTGCTCAATTGGTGTGATTAATTCAATAGACGCAGCATATGAAGCATAAAACTCACGGACCAACTCTAGGCTATAGATACCAGAAGGCTCTGTCATCCACCCAAATCCAGAGCGATCAAACGCTGCCTTAATCTCAGGTAGTGCCTTTAACTCATCTAATTTATACTGGGGCTCCTCAGTGATACTCCGTCTACACACACCTTTCTCAGTCGGCTCTGCATCCCTATCATAAATAACCTTCATACCCTGAACACACCACCTCTTATTTTCTCTTCGTACTATAGCTGCAGCCTGCTATGCAGCTACCTGTCTCTGTGAGGAAGTCGTGGAATCCTGAACACCAGCATCACCACTACCCACAGACTCAGAATCATCTACATCCTCAGCAATCTCATCGGTCCCAAGTTCCTCAGACTCATCTTCAGTATTACCAGTTGCAGAAGCATCCACCCCCTTTTCAGACTGGGAAGAGGATTTTGAAGGCTGAATAAGAGTCACCACTATAGGCTGAGTGGTGTCCTGGGCTGCAGTCTATTCCCTAGTTCATTATTTTGTGGCACAAGGCACAAGAGAATAATCATCCTGAGCAATCTTGTAAACCTCTTCGGACCCACTTTTCTCCATCTCCGAAGACTCATCTCGCAGCATTATTGTGCCTTACAGGTCCTTTGTACGAATTCATAAAGAGGAACCCATGTCTCTGTGATTGGGGTTTCCTTTAGGAAGCATGGTTGGGTCTTTTGGTGGGGTTAGGTTGGGTTGGGTATGGGTTTTAGGTTAGGGTTTGGTGGTGTAGGGTCGGGTCAAGTTTGGGGTTTTTAGGGTTGTGGGATTCAAATTTTCTTACAATTATAGTGCTGGTGGTATGAATTGGAGTGGTTGGTACTTGGGAATTATAGTGATTATAGGATTAGAGGTGTTAATTTGGATGAATTGGGGAAAGAAATCGAGTATGTGGAGGCTTGGAGAATTGGGTTTTTTGGGTTTTCAAATGGGTAGTATCAGGTTTTATTGAGAGTAGGGCAAAATTAGGTTTGGGTTGGGTCGGATCTTGAATATTTTTTTGGGGTCTGAGATTCATGGTACTGACCCACGCCACGTGGATTGACCCGCGTCATGTGGGTTTCTATCGTGGGTTGGGTTCTGCAGCCAAAACTTTTCTCTGATTCCCATGATACCAACCCACGTCACGTGGGTTGCCCTACATCACGTGGGTTGACCTACATCACGTGGGTTAGATTCCAGAACTAAATTTTTTTTCTGATTCCCACGATACCAACCCACGCCACGTAGGTTGACCTAAGTCACGTGGGTCACCACTATATTTTAAGTTGCACACTTTTTAGTTTACATCTTTATTTTCAACTCACGATTGGTAATAATCCTTGGGTTACCTCCCAAGTAGTGCCTGATTTACCGTCGTGGCACGATGTAGCTAGGTTGGTTATTCAAACTTCACCAACCAGCCCATGGGTTACCTCCCATGAAGCGCTTGATTTAACGTCGCGGCATGACCTAACTTACTTGACTACTCAGACTTCTTCAAGACTAATATCCTCACATGTCCTTATTTCTTTCGTGATTCCCACATAGTGTTTTACACGCTGCCCATTTACCTTGAATAAAATATTATCATCACTTTTCAGCTTGATTGCTCCATATGGGAACACCCTAACCACCGTGAAGGGTCCAGACCATTTGGACTTTAACTTTCCAGGAAACAAGCGAAGCCTGGAGTTATAAAGTAGTACCAAATCTCCCGGGTGAAACTCTCGTCACTCAATCCTCCAATCATGATATAATTTCATCTTTTCTTTATACAGTACTGGACTTTCATAAGCCCAGAGACAAAATTCATCCATCTCGTTCATCTGTTCTAGTCTCTATTTAGCCGCATCATTCCATTCCAGATTCAACCTTTTCAGTGCCCATAATGCCTTGTGTTCAAGTTCGATAGGCAAATGGCACGATTTAACAAATACCAGATGATATGGAGATACACCAATAGGTGTCTTGAATGCAACTTGATATGCCCATAATGCATCATCCAATCTTCCTGCCCAATCAGTTCTATTGGTATTCACCGTCTTCGCCAAAATGGATTTAATCTCATGATTTGACACCTCAATTTGCCCGCTCATTTGAGGGTGGTAAGGTGTTGTCACCTTATGTTTGAAACCATATTTTTCAAGCAGGGCTTTGAACAATTGATTACATAATGGGATCCTCCATCACTAATGATAATTCAGGGTGTACCGAATCGTGATAAGATGTTCTTTTTCAAGAATGCAGTGACACTTCTTCCTTCATTATTGGGAAGTGATATTGCCTCCACCCACTTAGAAACATAGTCAACAGCTACCAGAATGTATTTTAACCCATGTAAGATCACAACTGGGCCCATAAAATTAATTCCCCATACGTCAAATAATTCGAGCTCGAGAATAATTGTCATAGGAAGTTCGTGTTTACGCGAGATATTCCGTTGTTATTGACATTGGTCACAAGATCGAGCATAATCATGAGTATCTTTATAGATGGTGGGCCATTAGTACCCGCATTGTAAGATCTTATGAGTAGTTTGTGCACCTCCATGATGACCCCCAACTGGAGATGAATGATATGCGTCCAAAATACTCATCATCTCGACTTTAGGAATACACCTTCAAATTATGCCATTGGCACACACCCTAAATAAATAAGGCTCATGCCAGAAAATTTTTCTCATTTCATGCATGAATCTCTTTCTTTGCTGATACGACATATCTTCTGGGACTAGATCACTTGCCATAAAATTGGCAAAATCTGCAAACCAAGGGATTAATTCTGGTGATGCTTCCAACACTTTTTCGTCTGGAAAAGTATCATCAATAACAAGATTATCCCTCAATCTAAGCATGGCCTCCTTCTCAAGACATAATAGATAGTCTGCAACCTGATTCTTATTCCCCTTTCGGTCCTTGACCTTAAAATAAAATTCTTGCAATAAAAGTACCCAACAAATCAATCGTGGCTTGGCATCCTTCTTTGACATAAGATATCTAAGTGTTGCGTGGTCTGTGTTCACAATAACTTTCGTACCAATCAAGTACGATCAAAATTTCCCAAAAGCAAAGACCACTTCCAATAATTCTTGCTCGGTTGCAGTATAATTTTTCTAAGCTGGATTAAGCGCTTTGCTAGCGTAGTAAATCGGATGTAGAATCTTTTCACGTCTTTGGCCAAGAACTGCACCCAAGGCCAAACCGATAGCATCACACATAACCTCAAATGGCATCGTCCAATCTGGTGAAACAATGATAGGGGATGAAATCAACTTCTCTTTTAGACACTCAAATGCTTTTAGACAAGCCTCATCAAATACAAACTTCACCTCCTTCTCTAAAAACTTGCATAATGGATGTGCAATCTTAGAGAAATCCTTGATGAATCTTCTATAAAAACCAGCATGTCCCAAGAAACATTGAATTCCTTTTACCGAAACAGGTGGAGGTAAATTTTCAATCACCTCTATCTTGGCTTTGTCATCTTCAATACCTTTCTTTGAGATTTGATGCCCCAATACAATACCCTCATTAACCATAAATTGACATGTTTCCCAATTTAGCACTAAGTTACACTCCTCCCATCTTTGCAACACATTATCAAGGTGGGCCAGGCAGTTTTCAAATGAGTCTCCCACAATAGATAAATCATCCATAAAAACCTCAATAGTGTCTTCCACTATGTTAAAGAGAATGGACATCATACGACACTGGAAAGTGGTCGGTGCATTACATAAATCAAAAGGCATCCTTTGAATGAGAACGTCCCATATGGACAAGTGAAAGTGGTCTTCTCTTGGTCCTCAGGAGCAATGAAAATTTGATTATACCTTGAATAACCGTCAAGAAAATAATATCATCCTCTACCAGCAAGACGATCTAACATCTAATCCATGAAGGGCATAGGAAAGTGATCTTTTTTGGTCCAAGAATTCAGCTTTTGATAGTCCATGCAAACTCTCCATCCAGTAACCAGCCTCATTGGGATTAACTCATTCTTGTCATTTGGAACCATAGTGATTCCTCCTTTCTTTGACACACACTAAACTGGGCTCACCCATTTGCTATCAGCAATGGGGTAAACCACACCTGTATCTAACCACTTGATGATTTCTTTCTTCATAACCTTTTGCATAGGTGGGTTCAGACGACGTTGGTGCTCGATGCATGGTATGCACTAAGGATCAAGTTGGATTTTGTGAGTGCAAATATTGGGTGGAATTCCAATAATATCAGCGATGGACCAACCAATGGCCCTCTCAAACCTTTTCAAAACCAAAACAAGAGCTTCCACTTTCCACTCCAACATCCTAGCGGATATAATTACGAGCAAGTGTTGTTTTCTCCTAAGAATGCATAACTGAGGTTAGATGGGAGAGCCTTAACTTCAAAATTGGAGACTCCTCAATAGAAGGTCGAGCCGATGGGGTCACCCAATTTTTTAAATTGAGATCAAGTTTCTTAGAAGCATAAATGTATAATCCCCTACCAACGAGTGCACCAACCATCTCATCATATTCCTCAATACCATCGCTGTCAAAATTCATAATCATGGCTGTAGTAGCTTTTAACCCCAACCTTTCTTTAAGAGGCACGATAATATCACTCTCATCAATTGTATATATTATAGAAATCACCCGCATATCTTTCGATTGATTCATGGAACCGCAAACATTAAAAGTGACATGTTCATCATTCAACCTGAATTTTATCTGCCCAGTTTCCATGTCAATCAATGCACGACCAGTGGCAAGGAATGGTCTTCCCAAGATGATGGGAACCTCAAAATCAATTCACAATCTAGAATCACAAAGTAAGTCAGAAAGATGAAAAATGCAACCTTTACAAAACATCATACAGAATACCCACCGACTTTTTCATAGTTCTATCCTCCATAAGGAGTCTCATAAAAGTTGGTTTACATGCTCCCAATCCTAACTACTTGAAAATAGCTAGTGGTATCAATTTTATGCTAGCCCCCAAGTCACACAGAGCTTTTAGAAAATTATAGGATCCAATAGTACAAGGAATTGTGAAGGCTCCCGGATCTTTCTTTTTCTCGACAAGTGAGAGAGAAGAAATTGCACTACAACGGTGTAAATTATTTGTTGGCTCAAAACTGACAGTTCTCTTGTTTGTCAACAAATCTTTTATGAATTTTGTGTAACCTAGCATCTATTCTAAAGCCTCGACAAGAGGAATATTTATCGATAAGTCCTTTAACATTGAGATAAATTTTTGATATTTATGCTCTTCAGCTTGCTTTTTCACCCTTTGAGGAAAGGGAGGGGGAGGTCGAGGAATTTTTTTGTACATGTGAAGGACCCTCTTTTTCCTTTCGTTATTAGATTTCGCCTTTTTGTCAGCATCCTGAGGCTTTTGAACTGTATCGCCCTTCGAATTCTCTAGCTTTATTTCAGTTTCTACATCAACTACCACTGACTCATATTTCTTACCACTATCCATAAGTATGAATGAGTCAGTCGTGCACTTCCTGCTTCTAGTAGTAATGGCCAAACAATGACTATCATTCTTTGGATTCTGGATGGTGTTGCTCGGAAGGGTACCTAGCTGATGCTGGTTTAATGCCATCGATATCTGCCTGAACTGTTGCTCCAACTATTTAATGGCAGTTGAATGGGATTCTACTTTCTTACTTATTCCCGAAATGTCTGACCTAATCTCCTTCAAAAAATTCTCTTGACTCTCTGACACTTTAACTAGTTTATTGAGAAGGGTTTCCATTCTTGAATTTCCATAGTCAGCATCGCGGTTTCCCGAAAGAACATATGCGCCACTATTCTCTTTATAATCATCCTTTCGCCTCCAATCACTGTCATAATCCTGGTCTCTGTCTTTATATCCTGGCTTGTTATAACTGTCTCCGTAGTAGTTCTGACCTTGATTCCCTTGCCTTGAGTTCCAGGAGTCTTGATTAGACCCTTGCCCCTTGGCTCAAAAACCCGCCACCTCTCGATCCAAGTACTTAGCTTCCTCATCAGACTCATAATCATCATGCCTAGGTATTTTTCCTTGTGCACCTATGGCATGCACCTTTTCAGCACCTCCAGCCATAATTTGTTTGCCTAGCAAGCCAATTTCTGCCCTCAAATGTGCGACCTCTTGAGCTATAGATTCATTCAAAGCCCGTTCAGCTGCCGAGGCTCCAATAGCATACGTCCTAACAGGTGTTTATGCCTCTCGAGTATGCCATCCTCGATTGGTCTTAGTGATACAATCTAGAATCTCTGAAGCTTGTTCCCACCTCAAACTCGTAGATGCTCTACCAGTGATAATATTTGTTACAACCTTTGTATTGGCATTCAAAGCCCTGTAGAAGATTTCAAGTAAACATATACCACTCATCCTATGATTTGGCACATTTTGCAGCTTCTTCTTAAACCTTAGCCATGTCTCATAAAGTGCTTCAGAATGTAGTTGTCTGAAGTTGTAAATCTCATCCTTCAACTATAGCATCTTGGAGGGTGGGAAAAATCTCTCCAGAAATTAATTTCTCAACTCTTGCCAAGTAGTGATGGAACCTTGTGGAAAAATCTTTTCCTGTTAGAGAGAATGGAAACAATCTCAAATGAATAGCCTCTTGTTCAACTTCAAGCAAATTGTATAAAGTGCAGACCCCCACAAAGTTCATCACATACATGTTTGAATCATCTGTAGGAAGACCGACGAACATACCTTTCAAGTTTAGTAGGTGGATCATGGCACTTATAATGTCAAACTTAGTGCCCTAAGGTAACTCTGGTAGAATAATAGCACCAGTATCAATTGGCTCAAAATAAGCCACATCCTCTTCTTCAGAATCATCATAAACTGGCACTTATGTTCTTTGAGGGGGCTGTTGTACCCTCAGCCTTCTTTGTCTCTCTTCAAGTACAGCGAGTTGTTGTGCTGCCTCGCTGCTTGCCTCACATTTTCCTCAACTGTCAATCGAGTAGTGATTTGGTCCGCAGTTTCATGACCAACTGGCTGAATTGGTTGGTTATAAATATCTCCCGCGGCTGTGAGATTCTAAGCTCCATTAGAATTTACCATTCTTCGATTTGCTCTTAGTGTTCTTTCTATATCAGAATCAAGTGGAATCAGGGGATCGCCTTGACTTCTAGTGTTGGGCATACACCGGCGTGTGCCCTCTAGAAAAGTACAGAAAAATAAAACCAATCAACTCCAATAAGTAAACAAATACTCCATAACTGCACTCCCCAACAATGGTGCCAAAATTTGATGTCGCCCAAAATATACCTCTAGAAAAGTATAATACGTTCAATGTATCAAATATACAACCCAATTAGGTTAGGGTCGATCCCACAAGGAATAGGATGAAAGTTTGTCGAATACCAGTCTGAGTAATTGACAAGTAAGAAAAATTGAGGGGGGCGGGGGGTTATAAGCAAGTAGTAACAGTAACGATTCTTGATTTTTGGATTTATAATCAATATGATAAAAACACTAGGAATGTGATCCCAAATGATTCCTTAACTCCACCGATTACTTGTGTTGGCAAAACTTTCCCGTTGCGTTGCTTACAAAATCTAACAAGATATGTTCATCTAAACGTCTCTCGACCTTAGTTAGACAAATTTCACTCTTCTCCTCTCGGTCTCCGAGTGTCGCACTGCTAATCATTGTCCTGGATCTCAGATAACTATCCCTGTTACAGCTCAAGTTATTAGATGAAGGTTGATAGCTTCAAATCTCTGTTGTTATTCCTTTTTCCCAATCTCTACCTCTCTTTCGAGCAAGTCTAGAATACCGACGAGTTTCTAACATTTGCAACCGTTAGAAGATCAATTATAATGAAGGTAATAACAATACATGCATTTAAAACGGTTCAGAATTGCTTTGCACTTAACCCGTTTTGTTAATACCTCATGGTTCACACAACCCTTAGTTGATGGGTTTAGCTACTCATGATTGCAAGAACACAAGAAGAATTAAATAAAGAAAACATAATTGTAAACTCACAATAAGAAGAAAACTCTGAAATCTCAATATCAGTAAAACCCTAGAATCGATGTCCATGATTACAAAACCAATAATGTGTTTTTGAACTCAAAATAATGAAAATATCTCTCAAAACAATGTAATGACCAACCCTTAAACATAGGAAAATATAGGGGTATTTATAGAAACAAGGTGAATCCTATCTTAAACTAAACAGGAAAACAGAGTCGGCACGTTTCCACGGTACCACCCCACCCCATGTGGTTCCTGCCATGGAAATCAGGCTACTTCAACTAAGTATAGGAGTCAAACTACGGCACATATCCATGCCACGTAGGTCGATTCTCATGATGTAGGTCCTACCGTAAGTCACTCCTCTAGTGCAGGGCTTGGATCTTTCGTCTTCAGATACTTTGTTCTAGAGCATGATTCTTTCTTTTTGTCCATTTTGACTCCTAAAACCTATTCTCCTACAATATAGAATATAAAACACATTATACCAACCAAACATACCTAAGTTATTACATATTTTCTTTATTTTAAGCATCGAAAGTGTCATGAAACCATGGCACATCAGAAACCTATAAGTATGGGAAGCTTGGCGTAGTTGTAGGTGTCGAGACACCCATTGGTTAGAGAGGTGAAAACCTTAGCTAATAGCTCTTGGATATTGTATGTGGCAAATAAGAGATGTTTTTTATCCAATGTTGAGCAAGGTGAGTATGGTGTCACGACCCGAAATCCCATTCGGGCCGGACTGGCACCCGAAACCTATATGGCCCGAGAGAACCAATCTTTTCTTGTGAACCTTCATATACATATCCTCGTATGAATCTTATGATACCTCATGCAACTATGCGGAAAAAATGAACATGGAAACATACGCTATATAAATATCTAGAAAACTTGGCCGATGGGGCCATCAAGTCAAAACGGACTTTTGTCTCTTACATCCATAACCCACATATGTCTACAAAGCCTCTAACTGATCCATAAATACAACAACCTATAGTTGGGAAAAGTCCCCGCTTTATACAATAATTACAATATCAAAATAATGTACATATGTGACTAGGAAAGCCCTGAACCAACTGGAGCTCACCAATGATCCGCGGATGACTCGTAGCCTACCGTGGAGGTCTACTAGCACCTGTGCCTATAGCAATTAAAGTAAGTTCACCAAAAGGTGTCAGTACGAAGAATGTACTGAGTATGCAAGGCTATAAGGAACTTCATGAAACTTAAACACCTCAATGAACTTGATTTCAAGAGAATAGTCAATGTGGATAAATCATCGTTCAGTATGTGTGGAAATAGGTACTTTACTTTCATTATTCCATTTGCCTTTATGTCCGTTACCGTTAGAAGTTAGGACCGTCCATAGATAATTGTCAATAATGTATAACCGTTAGTATGCAACCGTCAACATACAATGCAACCATCAATATACAATGCAACCGTCAATATGCAATGCAACCGTCAATATGCAACCATCAATATATATATATATATATATAGCAGGTTTGGCCCTTAGGGCTACCCCCTGTCAATTTCGGCATCAAGTTAGGCTTTTTCCCCACTGAGCTTCCCCCCTGCCATCACTCAAAAATCAGTGAAGCAGGTTCGTCATCAAGTTTGGCTTATGCTTCACTGAGCTTTACCCCTGATCCAACAATATCGGGATCGGCTTGAGTTAGGCTTGCGCCCCCACAAGCTATGACCCGTTCTCAATAAGTATAAAGAAAATATAAGTTAACCATAAGGAAAATGTAAAGTAACCATAAGGAAAATATAAAGTAACCATGAGGAAAATATAAAATAACCATGAGGGAAAATATAAAGTAACCATGAGGGAAAATATAAAGTATCCATACGGGAATTACTTCTTCCATTACTTCATTGCATTACTTCTCTCTTTTACTTTTATGAGATTGATACATTGGGGGGATCATAACCTTATTAGAACACATACATGCATTACTTCAGTCTTTTATGTTCATGAGATTGATACTTTTGAAGTTGTAGCATTATTGGAAGCTTTGGAACATAATATTATTGGAACTTGGAATCATGTCCATAATTATGTGATACATGAGAATGATAACATATGACAACTTGAAATGAGATACCTTTTAACATTTCGGAATGGAACAAGGACAATGACAACGTGAACAATATGTACTGCAGAAAGATACGGACAGAGTAACCTTACATACCTTGTTGTCTCACTACGAATACATAAGCCTATTTGGGGATACAAGGGTCCAGCTTCCTCCTTTACGTTTCACTCTACAACACAAGTATGTAACGGCGTACATTAACAATCAACTCTCTTACGTATGTATAAGTGTCACAATGAGTTACGTGACTGCTATATAGCACCATTTCATCCTTCACAGTACATTCCATTACATTATCATACCAACAAAACCATAACATTCCACACATTGACCAAAATATCACACATCAATAGCATTTCACATCACACTTACCCTTATGCTTTCTCATTAGTATTTCGTCATAATTTCTCCTATCAACTAGCCTCATAAAAACATATAAACAACAATCCATACTTAATACAGTCCAACATGCCTCCATACGATACTTTAAAGTCATTAAAACGACATCACAAGTTGCTAATTATATCCATAAAGGGTATAGGGGCCTTCGGGGACAAAGGGGGACAAAAAGATGCAAAACGGGGTTCTGAAAGTGACCTGCGAAGCCACCTGCGCCCGTAGGTGGCTGAACTGTGTCCACAGGTGCCCTTTGGCAGTATACAGGGGCATCTGCGTTGGCACCTGCGCCCGCAGATGGCTCACCTGCAAAGGCGGGTGCCCCTTTTCAGCCAAATTGGTCTCTTTTGGGTCTTTTCATGCAATGAATGGTACATGATCATATATAAACTTATTTTAACATATTTTTGATCATATTACATTCCAACAACCAGCCATGGTCTCACAACACACAAAAATATCACCAAAACCTCACTTTCCTTTCAATACGCCACCAAATCAGTAACCAAATTTACAACAATAATTCCAAACATTGTATACAAGGGTAAAACAAGGTAAGACTATATTCACATCTCACATTTCAATATTGAATCCATCAAGCTCATTTCCTTCAATATCACAAGTCCATGTTCAAGTTTACAAGACAAAACCATCCTCCGATTTAGCAAACATGCAATATTACACCTATAGTGAATTCTCAATACATCACCAACATAACCAACATCATATATGCACCCTCCCATGAACATAATATATTAAACCATGAGAATAAATACTTACCAAGGTTTGAAAAGAGTTGATCTTGGCCAAAGGGATGAAGACCTAGGGTTTGTGTGTGTAGAGAGAAATTTTGGGAAATTTCTAGAAAAAGCATGAGAGTTCAAAATGAGTTAAAATCTGATTTTTGGATCTATTTATAGCCCCTAACTAATGATCCTTATCCAATTTAATGCATGTTGGCTTGGTCAAACACAAGAATGGATCTTTTCCACATTTGGGCCATGTCTTCCATTGTGAGTTTGGGCCTCATTTAAGCCCAATGACTTAAGCCCACAAATTTTAATGCATAAATCATCAAAGTTCTCATGTTTCATTATTTCCATAAATTTTACGGGAATTAATTAGACTCAGAACTTACGGGGTGTTACATATGGGAAGCTTGGCATGGTTGTAGGTGTCGAGACACCCATTGGTTAGAGAGGTGCAAACCTTAGCTAATAGCTCTTGGATATTATAGGTGACAAATAAGAGATGTTTTTTTATCCAATGTTGATTCTAGATCCCCTTTCCTTGACTAGATTAAAGAAAGACAATTTGAGGATGAGAATTTGAATAAAATTCAGGTTAAAGTTTTACAAGGTGAGGCCAAGGAGGCCATACTTAATGAGGAAGGTTTGTTGAGAATAAGGGGACTTGTGTGTGTACCATGTGTGGGAAACTTGATTTCTACTATACTTGCATAGGCTCACAATTCTAAGTACTCTATACATCCATATACAACAAAGATGTATAGAGACTTAAGGCAACATTATTGGTGGCGACGGATGAAGCTTGACATTGTTGATTTCATGACTAAGTGTCAAAACTGTCAACATGTTAAGTATGAACATTGGAAACCTGGTGGCACATTTTAGAGAATTCCCATTCTGGGATAGAAGTGGGAGAGGAAAACTATGGATTTAGTTGTTGATCTTCCTAAGGCCTTGACAAAATATGATTCCATTTAGGTAAGTATTAATCGATTTGCCAAGTTTACACATTTTATTCTGGTGTGAGTGGATTTTAATACAACCAAGCTAGCTATGACTTATGTCAAGGAGATCGTTAAACTTCATGGGGTGCCTATCTCCATCATGTCAGATAGAGTTACACACTTTACCTATAACTTTGGGAGATATTTCAAGAAGAGTTGGGAACTAGGTTGGACCAAAGTACAGTCTTCCATCTGCAGACTGATGGGTAGTTAGAGCAGATGAGTCAAGTATTAGAGAATATGCTCCGGGCATGTGTAATGGATTTTGGTGGTCATTGGGACCAGTTCTTGCCATTGTGTGAATTTGCATACAACAATATCTACTACTCAAGTATTTACATGGCTCAGCCTTGTATGGGAGGAAGTGTAAATCGCCAATTGGGTGGCTTGATGCCTTTGAGGTGAGACCTTGGAGCATTAATGTATTGAAGGAGTCAATGGAGAAAGTAAGATTCAACTAAGAAAAGCTGGTAGTAGCTCAAAATAGACAGAAAGAGTATGCGGACAACAAAGTGAAAGATATTCATTTCAAGAAGGGTGAGAAGGTTTTGCTTAAGGTATTACCCATGAAGGGTATAATGTATTTCAGAAAGAAGACTAAGTTAAGTTTGAGGTATGCCGGACCTTTTCAGATTTTGAAGAAAGTATTGTCTGTGGTTTATAAGTTAGATTTACCTCCTAGTTTATCATGATTTCACCTGATATTCCATGTTTTAATGCTCAAGAAGTTTCATGGAGATGAAGATTACATCATCCATTGTGATTTGGAGTTGTTTGACAAGGAACTTTCTCATGAAGTGGAATCCATTTCTATACTAGATAAAGATCTGAGGAAGTTGAGAACCAAGGTGATTCCATCTTTGGAAGTTCAATGGAGAAACCATCCTATTGAGAAGTCCACTTGGAAGATTCAGGTGGACATGTGCAAATGCTATCCCCATTTGTTCGTCGATTTAGGTAACCCTTGTTATTTTTTATCCCTTATTACTAGTTGTCAATCAGGGAAAAATGAGTGTTTAGTTGTTATCTAATGTAATGACCAAAATTTTGCTATGGTGAATTAGTGAGAAAAATTTTAGCATAGCCTTTTTGTAGACTAAATTTGTGAAATTCAGGGCTAGCCTAGTTTTCGTGAATTTTGGGTGTTGTGTGGTTTTGGGAAATTTGGTGCTTGTAGTGGTTTAGTTATGAGATTTGATTTGATTCTATGTTAGATGACAAGTTTATAAAGTTATAAAAACTTCTGGTGCGTAAAATGGATTAGTAGAACTCAAGTTATAGCAATTTATGTGAAAGGGTTAGTACGTAATGTCAAAATCATAGAAGTGTATTGTGAAATGGGCATATCTGGGAACCAAGCCCAAGCTAATGGTTAAGTACTGCTGCAATATAAGAAGTGTCGTTGCAGCAGCATCGCTGCAGTAATGGAAAGGGTTGTCGCAACGGAGAGGTGATTCAGCCTAGGTACCGCTGCAGCGGTAGAAGTGTCGTTGCAGTGACAAACCCATCGCTGAAGTGACGATTAGGCAGTTTTATACCAGGAATCTGAAACTTAGCATTTTTTCATTCTAAGAAGTTCAGTTTTTGACCTAAGGGGTAGAGATAACGATTTCCACTATTGTTAGGGGTTTTCTAGGATTGAGGTATGGTTTTTCCACCTTTTTAACTTGTGATTACTTTGGTTAAATTCTAGAACTGTAACAATCATGATCATATCTAAAATTGAGGTTTAGCCCTAGGTTTGATGAACTGGTAGGAAGTGGATGGGAATGGCTTTATTTCACTTGTTTTTTACTCTAGGTTGTTAGAATTCACATCGTAGAATAGAATTCTTCCTTTTAATCATGAAATATGAAGAATCCTTTTAATCATGAAATATGAAGAATTCAAATAGATTAAAGTATAGAAAACCATAGAAAACCCATGACTTTGGCCAATTAGTGTATGCGGACGAGGATGCGAGGTAGATTATGATTTGAAAGTAGTTGTAGACATAATTTTACTCTATGCTTATATATGAGTTAGATGATTGTAATTAGCCTTCGGGCTTGTAATTTTTGTTTGAAATGATGATAAAGGTTAAGCCCAAATGATTAATTTGAAGGTTTAAGTGTTGATGCATGAAATATAAACTTGAATATTTATATTATTGTGCTTTCAACAATTTATTAAGGTTTTACCTATTTTATTGTTATTGGGATTAGGTGTCACGCCTCCAAAGGTTAATAATTGGATTGAGTACCACGCCGGTACCTTGCAGGTCATGACTAAGGATCCTTACCACCCCATAGTTTTTGTATTGATACTACATATGCTCTTGTTTTTGTTGAGTGCAGAGCATGTTCCAGCGTTTGAGACTAGGCCTCAGCTTTAGCTTATGATCAGAAGCTTCGATTAAAGGGTGAGCACCGTGTCCGGGAAACCATTGGATCTTCATCTTGCTCATGTCATTTATTTCGAATAATGACTTCTTATGCTATTGACTTAGTATTTTGGATTATGTTTTCAGACTTTATTTTGACTTAGTAGTTCTTGTACAATGACTTTCGGGTCCCGGGGGATGTCATAGCTTAGAGAGACTTCCTCATTTTCATTATTTTATATTGATTATTAGAGATGTTAGATTGGATATTATGCTTGAAATGCTTTAATATAAAAAAATAGTGTTTTGGTTTAGTAATTGGTTAAGTGTAAGTTTTTAAATTGTTTGGCTAAGGGTTGGGTTGATTGGTTCTCCTACTGTAGAGTTAGGGTGGGTACCACTTACGAACATTTGGGTCGTGACATGCATAGTGAACCTTATAGTTATATTACATCATAGGATATCTTTCCAGACCGGTTTCTTAACAAGTTCTTCTAATCTAGAAGAACGAAAGTGCTTAGAAGAAGAATTTCTGGGTTTCTGCAGAAGGATGATGAATACCTTCCCCTAGCTTGGGAGAGATATAAAGGATAATTGAGAGATTTCCCACACCACCGTAAATCTAAGGAGATCATTGGAAATAACTTCATTGAAGGGTTCATAGCAGACTATATGTAACTATTTGATGCTACAACACAGAGGCAAATCTTGTCTAAGAGCTATGATGAAATAGAGGTGTTGATCAACCTTATATATGTAGGCCATTGAAACTATATAGAACCTAGTTGAGTGTTCACTTGTGCATAGAAAAAACCGAGTAAACTTGAGCTAGATTATTTGTCAGATATAAGGGCTGATATTGAACAATTATACACTTTGGTAAGGTAGAGTTTGACAACTCAAAGTGTGGGGTAGATTCAGCAGGTGCAGTAGTGTGGTGTCCAACCGCACACACAAGTGTACCTGGTCGTGCAAGTAGTAGAGAGGCTCTTGCAAGCCAGCTATCAAACCCACAGGGACTTTTATTTTTGTAACTATTCTAATATAATTGATACTTATATTTCTAACAAGTGCGGTAGTAACCAAATAAGAGATGGTATTTTGTAATACTAACTTACGCTTACTAACTAATTAAAGCAATTAAAAACTTAACAATGTTGTAATCGATATTTAAGGAGATTCTAGGGTTAAGGCATGTTTCGCAATCCTGTATCACAATATTCTCTCATCGACTAAGTTGTCTATCTGGTAGTTGGTTCACAGGGTTGATAATATGATTATGATCTTTCGAACATCTAATCGTCTACCTAAACTGGCATCACAACTACATCGTTGAGAAAATAATCCAATTCAAATGCATGTAAATATATTCCTGTATTACAACCGAGTGAGGCTTTCTAAGTATATTCCTATCCTAGGCACAAATCAACTTTTTTACTTTGTTAAAGAAGAACTCACCCCTTAAACTTTTAGTTCTGTCCTTATGATTCTCAATCCAGATTCACAAGGGGATTATAAATATATCTTAACACTGGCCAGACATTTAAATAGTAAAAGAAATAGCATAAGAGCAACCAACGCGATAGAGCAAACTTTAAAGCGAATAGAGAGTATGAAATACGTTCATGCATTTGGACTCAACCCCCAAAAAAAGGTTTTTAGACACTCATAGCTGGTATTGAAATTACCAAATTAATGTTATTCTCACTAAAGTAATGAGTATTAGAGTTTAAAGAAGAAGAACCCTAATGAAAACCCTTGTGCTCTTTGTTTTTCTTCCAAAATAATGCATAAGTCCTATGGAAAAACGTCCTTAGGGTATTTAGAGACGTATGGGGAATTACCCACAAGACCCATGACAAATCCTCATTTTAAAAGACAATTTCCTGGCTACTATGGGCGTGCAGCACAAGGGCCAATACACCACAATAGGGCATGTGGTGTGAGGCCCCTCACTTAGGCCAGATACTTATGACCCTCATCCAGTCGTGCAATGCAGGGCTCAATGCTCAAGCTCCTCTTGTGCAGCGTAGGGCTCCTATTGAGCTCTTGTTCTCTTAATTCTCATCCAAATGCCCTTGTCTCGCGTATCCTTTGCCATCTTGATTCTCCTCATGCCGTATTCACCCCTAAAACACTACTAACCATGTATATTAGCTCATTTCCATCAAACATATCATGAAACACACAAAAGCACACTAATTCGTTCTCAAAACTAAGCTAAAGTATGCAAAAAATATGATTTTGGGGTGTATAAATACGCCCAAGATCACCAACTCACACATAAAGATTTATTCTTCCTCGAACAACTCATTATACTGTCTTACATAATTCAAGCCTAAACAACTCCAATTGAACTCAACTTCCCTCACTTAGAAAATCCAAACAATTTAATCATGATCTACAATCTATTCACTAAGAATAGTGTAAAAACTCTAGATACTTTTGAATGAAACCACACAATCTCTAAAACTGACTGGTTATGAAAAAATAGGGCAAAGATGATCGTAGCTAGATTTGAATTTAGTAGTTCACTAAGTTCTTACCATTTTGTGCCCTCATGTTTAGGTACGTGCCCCAAATCACATAACACAATTAGTATAGGGGACACATTTAACAAGAAATACACTCACACTCATAAGAAAGTTTCAAACATATGCAACATACCCTAGGCATGCCCGTAGTGTATTACTCAACCAAATAAAGTATCAATTTGTAGGATTAAAAGGACTTTTCGTGGCTGTAATATTAGATAAGGGATGGTAAGAACAATTTGGCTAATAGTGAATACTATCCCTATGTACTTTAAGACAATTACGTTGCTTATCTTTGACAACCATCTTTCCTTCCAAACCCCATTCTTTTTACGCTATTCTATACCTTCGTAGACCGCAAAATTCTTTTTCCCCTTTCCATATAATAGTGTGCATTCTCTCTTTTTCTTAACTTTTCTTGGTTTCTCTCCTTCTTTTTTTTTCCTATATGTATGAGAAACACCTACATTACATGGCTACACACATTAATTACTTTTCATCTTATTAACCATCTCCCATTATATGCATTCTTTCTTTGGCAATAAGAGTCAATAAAGTGCATTAGCGCCTATTTGGATCAAATTAACATGAGGATTATTTAACAAAAGGGGATTTGGCTACATAATACAACTTTTCAATCAAATAGGCTTAAAGGTACAACAAGGCTTACTAAGGATAAAGCAAAGGTTAGTACAATAAAGGTGAAAGAACTAGGGTTACAAAGAAATACCTTGATCATGTCCTACAAACCAAACAGCAAGTTCAAATTTTTCACACACATGGGGAAAGTTCTAGATGCATAATATGTTAAAAACACAACAAGCACTTACCACTCATGGCACAATGGTTTGAAAATGGTTCTATTAGATTTCAATCTAAATAAACAACCAAATTGAATGTTTTCCATTATTAAGCAGAACCTTTTCATCTTAGAGTCAAGTGTAAGACCTCTATGTGTTTCTAATGAAGTTTCCTAACTTTTATGCTTTTTGAATGGGTTTCACATGAAGTCTATAATATACCTAAGTAGGGTAGCAAACTTTCAACCGGGAAAGGGTTGTACTTCTTACTCATTACCTATGACTAGTTTTCCCTTAAGATGGTCGTCATCTATCCATCATAGGGAAAAGTACCTAACTATGACCATTATAAGAAACTTCGTCCTAAAAAATATATATCCTAATAAAATAACATAAATCCTATTTAGTTCAAATGGACTATCCTCAGGAAAAGAACCAAAAAATAAAACCCAAGGAACCCAAATACTAAACTAAAGTACTACTACCAAATCATGAAATAAACAAAGTACGAATTACTAGCTATTACAGACCATGAATATTCAAATGTTAGCAATCCACCAACACTGAGTACTTAAACATCACCAAATACCAAATCACAAATAGAAAACAAAGTACTGAAACATCAAAAATTGATAACGGAATTCTTTCCCCCACCCATACTTAAGTATGAGCACTATCCCCAGTGCACGATAAAAATTTAAAATCAAAATGAGAGAGCAAAAGGAATCCCTGATCACTACTTATTACCATCATCCACATCGAGACTAAGATATCCCCCTTTTGAGTCCTCCCGCTGAGACTCAATCTCAATGTCTGAATCAACTTGCAAATGTTCATCATTTATGGAGATATCATCATCTATAGGCTTGCAGAAAGCTGGTCCAATTTGGCACATATTTTTTGCATGATCTTTTAGGGGGTAATTAGCATCTAGCAGTCTTAACTCAACATCAGTAGGTAGGCATCCGCCCACATCATATGTTTTCTCCAGAGCTTGAACCCCTACTGTGAAATCTAATGATATTTTATTTCCTGGTTCCAGACTCTCTACAAAGTATGAGACAATACATCACTTGACTACTGGTGATAAGGGTAATCTCTTAAAAGAGACCTAAATCTCACCCATGACTGATAGAGATTATCTTTCAATTTCTGCTTGAAGCTTAAAATCTCACTTCTCAATCTTATAGTTTTCCCAAATGGGAAAAATCAAATTAAGAACTTCTTTGAGAGGTCATTCCAAGTCATGATTAAGTTTGGTGGCTCAACTTTCAACCACCTCTTAGGCTCTAGCAATAGTAAAAATGGGAAGAGTGTGAGTTTCACATAGTCGGTAGAGACTCTTTTGGGGATGAATGTGTCATTGATCTCTAAAAAATTTTGTTGATGATGTTGTGGATCCTAATATAGGAGACCTGTGAACTACTCGTTGGTGTGCAATAATTGCACCATATTCTATTTTATCTCAAATCAACCTCCAAGTTCCAGCTTCAGGATGCTGGAGGTGATATTAATAGGGAGTGGGATTGCCACTTCGTGAACTGGCCTTACTGCTATCCCTATAGGAATAATCTTTTCCTGTGGTTCTAGCTGGAGTTGTTGAACTAGGTATTGAAGTGCAACTACTCTTCTCTGCTGATGTAAATATCATTTTGATTTAGGATACAGTTCAACCAATTATCAATTCTGATCCAGCTTCAAGAAATCCAATTATACCTAAAATTTTAGTAGCTAAGTTCAAGTTGTCAACACTTGTACAATAAAAGTAAAAACTAGAGTCAGAAATTTACTAATTTTAAAGGCCCCAAAAACGGCGTCAAAAACTTATTGCATCCAATCACACAAGCAAGTGTACGTGGTCTTGCAAGTAATAGAGAGGCTCTTGCAAGCTAGATATCAAACCCGCAATGACTTTTGTTTTAGTAATTTTCCTAATCCAATTGATACTTATATTTCTGACAAGTGCGGTAGTAACCAAATAAGAGATGGTGTTTTGTAATTCTAACTTACGCTTACTAATTAATTAACGATGTTGTAATCAATATTTAAGAAGATTCTAGGGTTAAGGCACAATTTTCAAACTTGTATTATAATTTTCTCTCAGCAACTAAATTTTCTATGTGGTTGTTGGTTCACAAGGTTGATAATAATATTATGGTCTTCCAAACCTCTAATAGTCTACCTAAACTGGCATCACAACTACATCATTGAGTGAATATGCAATAATCCAATTCAAATCCATGTAAATACCTTTATGTATTACAACTGAGTGAATTGTTCTAAGTATATTCCTATCCTAGACGCAAATCAACTTTTTACTTTGTTAAAGAAGAACTCACCCCTTAAATTCTTAGTTCTATCCTCATGATTCTCATTTCGCATTCACAAGAGGTTTATAAATTTATCGTAATGTTGGCCAAGAATTAAAATAGTAAAGGCAAAAGCATAAGAATAACCAACAAGACAAAGCAAACTTTAAATCAAATCGAGAGTATGAAATACAGTCATGCATTTGGCCTCAATCCTAGAACAAAGGTTTTTAGCCACTCATATCCGAAAATGAAATTACAAAGTTAATGTTATTCATACCAAAGTAATGAGTAGTAGAGTTTAAAGAAGAAGAACCCTAATAAAATCCCTTGTGCTCTTTGTTTTTCTCCCAAAATAATACGTAAGTCATATGAAAACATCTTTGGGGTGTTTATACATGTATGATGAAATTACTCAGAAGTCCCTAGACAAGTTTTCATTTTAAAAGATAATTTCCCGACTGAAATGGGTGTGCGACGCAAAGGCTAACGCATTACAATAAGGTGTGCAGAGCGAGGCCTCTTATTTAGGCCAGATAGTGATGACCCTCATCCATCCATGTAGCGTAGAGCTTGATGCTCAAGCTCCTCTTGTGTGACACAACACTCATTTTTTGCTCTTGTTCTCTTAATTCTCATCCAAATGTCATAGTCTCGTGTATCCTTTGTCTTCTTGATTCTCTTCATGCCACATTCACTCTAAAACACTACTAATCATGTATATTATCTCATTGACATCAAACATATCATGAAACACACAAAAGCACACTAATTTGTTCTTAAAACATAGCTAAAATATGGACAAAGTGCGGCGTTTGGGTGTATAAATATGCCGAAGATCAAGTATGTTCAGACAACGACATTGTTTATGACAAGCATCATGAGAACCACTCTTACTCATCATTCCCTATGAATCTAGAGTCTATATTCTCTGTGGGGCAAGATAATAGGGGTCATGGTTATGTAAGAAACGTGTTTGATCTGAATATAGAAACCACTTTAATTTATCTAAGGGTGGTAGGCTTTTATACGTACAATAAGTTCAGCAGGTTAGTATCTCTCTAAAGGAGACATTGAAACAATTTATGATCTAACAGCAGTAGGCATAACAACAACAACAAGACTAGATTAATGTTGAGACAATGAAGGCTATCAAAAAATTACAATATCAGATGGGATAACTTGTTATGTCACTTCATGAAACAGAGATGCCTTAGAAGGTTATGGCTATTACTTTGAGAAATGGGAGAGACTTTCTAGATTTAGAGCCCCTAAATAAGAAAGTAGTTGACTGGAGTCAATATAAGTATCCACCTCTGTTCCTATAAAGTTTGATTCTGGCACCAACTCCAATCCAGTGATAGAGACTGTGCAAGAAGAGAAGTTGAGAAAGAGGTTGTAGATCAGCCTAAACTTATAGTTGAGATACCTCCATTTCCATAGAGATTCAAGAAAAGCAAGGATGATGAAAAATTCAGGAAGTTCCTTAATATATTCAAGCAACTTCAAATCAATATTACCTTGATTGATTCCTTAGGGGATATGCCAAATTCTTAAGAGATATGGTGGCTGGGATAAGAAGGTTGAGAGAGTTCAAGACAGCTGCACTCACTGAAGAGTGTAGTTTGAGGGTATTGATCAAGCTTTCTTAAAAGATTGGAGACCCTGGGAGTTTCATCTTTCCCGTATAAATTAGTGAAGATAAGGTCAGACATGCATTATGTGATCTTGGGGAAATTATAAACTTTATTTCCTTATATATATTCCAAAAACTAGGCTTAGAAAAGCCATGACCCATCACAATAAAGTTACAGTTGGCAGACTGGTCTCGCGTACAACTAAAAGGAGTAATTAAGTATATGCTCATCAAGGTAGGTAAGTTATTGATTTCCACTGACTTTATCATTCTTAACTTTGAAGTAGATGAGCAGTATCGATTACATTTGGATGTCCATTCCTTTATACTGGTGGTGTCTCGACCAGAGACTACCCCGTTGTCATAACACGATGCTTAGAGTCACAAGTCACCCCAAGCCAACCTATGACCTGGCATGACACTAAGAATACTGTATAAATATGAATAACATTGTGCGGAAGCTAAAGTCTGAATGACATATGAATAATCAAAACCAAATGTCAACATTTAAAATAAAATGGAAATCACTGAACATAACATAAAATTGAATGTCTACTATTTTTTTGAAAGCCTCTACTAAGATGAGTTATTGGGACAAGCCCCCAGCTAACTCTAACAGTCTGAAACTAAAAGAGAAATAACTAGTACTTGATTGATGAGAAATCACCAAAACACAACTGCTAAAGTGATGCTGGATCAAGCTAAATGCGATCGGGATGTTGAACGTTCGAACCTATATTATAAGACAATATAGTGCAAAGGAAAGTATGTGGTCAGTAATTCTAATGTACTGAGAATGTGAGATATGAACTTCATTCTATAAAATAAATAGACTGAAAGTGACATGATGACCTAAACATGGGACTAAAATCTGTAAACTGATTCTATGACCAAGTAATAAACATATAACATAATAAGATGTTGAATAAACTGATTACAAGGTCAAACGAGGTCTGAGACTAAACTGTAGGAGGTTTATGTAACCGACATAGACCATGTGAGCAACAAGGAATCTAACCTGTAACCCAAGTTAGGAGGGTGTTCTATATCTTGCCAAGGGTACGAACCATGATTAGCGTGAATTCACACATGAGCCCATTAAGGGTAAGGGAAACACTCTCAACTGGCGAGAGTCCCTTTTACCCATGGTGGCACGTAGTTTGGGACTTAGGTTATCTAAACCCTCATCCTCTCAGTGCTAAGTACTACTCTCAACTAAAAGTAAACTGATATACTGACATGCATAACAATAATGATATTCTGAAACTGAAAGATAAATGTTTTATCTAAAAGCATTCTAAATCATGAAGACTGAAAGAATGAGTATTCAACTAACAATGTATGATATCCTAGGACATCGAGTTATCATAACCCACCATCACAAAAGAATGCAACTAAACATGGCAATACTATAATTTGAATGTACTAAGGAATTTCATAACTCAAACCTAAAATCAGGGACTTATCAATATAATGAGAGTTCATAGTCATGAGTATGTAAAGATGCTCAAACTTATGGGAAAACATATATTTATGATTTAGTCAAAGCAAGAAACTACAGATGGAAACCTTGGTGAATTCTTTGAATTTGGAGCTTGAAGAAGATGAACCTTAGTTATGCCTTAGAGAAGAGAAATCATCTCTTTTTCTTTGTTGATGCTAAGTGTCGAATGATTTTTGAGTAATGAGGGACTTAGGGTAATTTTAGACTTAATAACCAACCTTAAAATAGCTTAAACGACGTAGTTTAGGGGTCTAAATAGTGGAAATAAACTAGAATACCCCTTATTAAAAAAAGTAACTGAAAAAGCTACAGAATGTGACGTACGGACCATCCTACGATCGTGGAACCCACCTATGATTGTGGTTGGTGCTCGTGGTTGGGTGGCTAATTTAAGATCCTCTGGACTTCATCAGACGAGCCTTGGTATGATCATGGGACCCACCCATGATCGTGTCTTGGTTCGTAGGTTAGAAGTTCAAGCCGAATCAACTTTAGGAGCCAAGATCGTGGGGACCATTTCGTGATTGGGAGGTATACTTGTTAACCCACAATTTTTTGGGGATGCTTCATGCAGACTAGACCATTGTAGGGTCGTGGATTCTAACCACGATCGTGGTTTCTGTTTGTACTATCTCACTGCTGGACAGTGCTTTACTAAAATAGTCGTAACTCTTAGTTTCGGAATTGGATTAAGGCAAAACTAAATAAGTTAGAAAGAAGACTCAAATAAATTTCATTTGGTGGGTACTGATCTCAAAAACACTTTACAATCTAGGAGTTATGATCGTTTGAAGTTGACTATAGAAGGATTCTTCACAAGAAATCAATCGGTAAGGAATGTTTCAACTTGGCTATGAGTTAGGAGTTACTTGTGGACTTAATACATGTCTAAATAACTTCTCATACTACCAAAATATAAAGTTTTATTCTACATGTATTTGATATATGGTTCTAATCTTGGCTTGGATTTTCGGGGTGTTACAGGTGGAGCATTGATTGACGTGCAAAAAGACAAGCTTAAAATGAGAGTTCATTTTTGACCCTTTTCTGTTCTAGCAACTTTCTATTATATGTTCGGTGCCAGGTGGCACGCCCTTATTCCTTGGTCAAAAAAACAGTGCTACGTATATTTAGAGGGACATCTCTTCCTTCTCTTTACTCATTTTATAAGAGATGGATACCCTAACTTAACCCTTATTCAACAACCAAAACCAGCGTAACTTATTGCCATAATAGAAGTCACAGCGCTCCACATCCCCGACCCTTCTACTACTCAGGCCCTTTTTACACCCTATTTCTATTTTCTCCCTAGTTCTTGCTCCACCTTTGTCTTTGACTCAGACGGTCATCCTTTCTGGTGTAGTTGTTGACCAAGAGCAGTGGGGAACTGTATAAAAAGCCTAGGGGGAGTGGCGGCTTAGGTCATTTTATAGAGATGTATTTCCCTCTTTGGCTTTGCGAGGTCTAGGGTTATAGGTCCTTTCACCCTTGTTTGATGCCGCTCTCTAGCTATAACTTAAAGGAGGAAAAACTCCATTTCCCTCCTTCCCTTCTTGTTACCACCAGGAGAGCTTGCCTCAAAATCGCGTGGAGACAAGATGCTTCACCTGGCAGGATTTGTGAAGCTTCGGGCATCCCTGTTGGCATGGCAGCAAAGGCTTTGCTCATATTTTTCTGCTTTGATATTGGTCTAGACTCTTCTCCCTTGTGGTTTCGAACACTCAATCACATAGTGTATTATTTTTTCATTATTTATCATCCGTTTTTCCAAGGAATTTATTATACTATTAAATGAAGAGGAATTTTTGGCCTTTCATTTTATGTTTGTTCCGAGAGATTTTCCTTTCTTTTATTTCTTTTTCTAGCAACTTGTCTCCCATAATGGACATGAAAATGTTGTTACTTCATTCCTCTTTTCCATACCTGGTCCCATTAATCTGCCAGTCTTGCCGGTCACGTCTTTCTATTTTGAAAAGGTATTGGTCGTTAGTCTTTTCTTTGGGTCCTTGAAAATGACTCACACTTTTGAGGCCTTTCATGGCTTGGACTCCTCATAATTTTTGCGGTTGAGTTCTCGGACCATCGAGCTCGGGGTGATGAAGAAGGTGTGATATGAATCGACCCTAAAAGATGGAATCAAAGTGCAGAAAAATAAAGGCAATAAATAAAAGATAGATAGATAGACATAAAATAGGAAATTAAAAGCAAATAAATGGTACATCGAACCGTAAAACCTGAATCGAATTAATCCTAAGAAGCACCTAACTCTTACGATAACCTCGAAGGAAATTAATTCACCTCGCAACCACCGTTTCAAAGGGATAATCAACTAAAGCTTGTACCAAGCTCTCAATACTCTCAAATGTATTTTTCATAATTCAACATAATCTACCTAATTAAAGAAAAGACTACCTATTTATAGTCCTAGGCTAAGCTATTACAAAAGATGCCCAAAAGTGGCCCCTTTAAAATATAACCCAAAGGACTAATTATTACACAAAGGTCCCAAAATGGTCACTTCCTGCTCCACTTGATCTCCCGTGCTTCAAGCTATCATCCAAATATGATATTTCTCAATTGGGAGCTTTTTCCAAGCATGCATGAGCTTCAGGCCTTCACTATGAGGAATCACAAAGATTTCAAAGTAATGAATGGATAGTCTATCAACTCCTTAGCTCGGTTCCATGTGTAATACTTTGATAAAATCTGGATTGTATCATTCCCCCCTCCTTAAAAAGGGTTCATCCTTGAATCTACACCCTGTAAAATATGGAAGGGAATGAATACAAATTCTCACTCAATCCAAACAAGATAATCAACAAAAGGCCGATGGTATAACTAAAGTGAGCATAACATGTAAGCAACACCCTAAATTGCTCACTCTTATGGTATAACTAAGTATCAACATGATCCATAAAGAGTACATACTCAAATAAAACTATGGACACTTGGATACACAAGAGACCTTGGGAAAGGGCCAAACCAAAAGAACCATAGCATTTAGGTAACAACTCATGCAAGTCTACATTGGTTCTATATTTCCTAAAGCATATATCCCTCTTTAAGTCAAGAGTCACATGAACATACCCAAGGCTAAGTGAAATTTCACAAACTAGGTTTCCCCAAGTTAATACTCCACCCAAAACACTAGCCATTCTCAAGAATGGGATTACTCCCAAATCATCACTGGGGCCAATTACTAAGGTATCCCTCGCATAAGTCAATAATCATATTGCATTTAAACTCATAGTAAGATTAAGTAGTAACACCAAGAAAATATCACATGAATGCAAGAAAGGGTTATTGCTATACTCATCACACAAGAATTTTACCTCCATGGATTTATAAATCCCAAGAATAATCATAAGATACAAGTACATACCTTCTTTGTAGAAAATATAAGATGTGACTTTATACCAATTTGACGCTCCATGAGGTCTTCTCCCATGATAATTATACTTAAGACTCCTCCCTTGACAAGACTTAACAAACAAGTCAATCAAACAATGTAATTTATTAAGAGAAGGAGTGTCACCTTTAAGCTTATTTTCCCAACACAAAGCTTCAAGTAGCATTTGTCTGTCTTTTAGGTTAAAAGCTTTGGCATAGTGCACACCAAGAGAATTTTCTTTTGCCTTCTCATTGCTCCCCATCTTAAATAAGTATTCTTATTTATTGGAAATCTCTCTCATACACAACTTGGGTCCATTAAGTGGATTATTAATCCTTACGAAAGACTCTTCGTCATATGGAAGTGTGCCAACAACCTCAATCAATTTTTGCGAGTTGTCTTGGCCAAGCACTTAGTTGGGTGTCTTACAACCACCACATTTCAAATGGTCACCAGGTTCAAATGGAAGAAGTATCCATAAAAATGGGTTAATGAAATACCCATTTTCCCCAAGGGTGCCACTATTACAAGAGGACATACTCTCTACATAACCATAGGCGATATCATAAGAAAATAGAGAGTAAAGAAACGTGTCACACAAATTAACTTCATATAAGGTGTCCTCGTGCATATAATCACTATTAGATTAAAGATCATCACCATGAGTATCCTCAATAATTGGAACACACGAAGAAGAAATATCAATTCCTAAACAAATACCACCTTCCTTCTCAAGAGAAGAATCCCTAATTTGACACAAACAACCAATAACATCAAGGATATCAGAACTCAAGTCACCACAAGAATCATGTAATTCACCCTCATTTTCATCAAACAAAGGTGGGATATCATAATCAAAAGCATCCACATAAGAATAATCACTAGTTGAGTTTCTCAAATAGTCAAGCAAATCAAAGCTATCTTTAGCCAAATGGCCATCCTCTTTCACAAGTGAAATATCACTATCAACAATTGGATAGTTAGTACAATCTTCACCCAATCCTATATTCTTAATGGATTTAAAGAAATAGGAACAACATATGAATTTTAAGCTTACCCTCCTTCTATCCTTCTATGCCCTTTTTCATTAGGTTTGGGGTAATGGTATCTCAAGTATTCCTTAAAGGTTTCCCAAGTGGTAAATGGATTTCCACTATTTAATTTGTGATAATTCTCCCAATAGGTAACAAGTCTCCTTCCAAAGGTCCAAAAAGTCATTTCTATCTTGCTTTCTTTTGAGTAGTTGTAGCTAACAAAGATTACATCTATCATGAACTCTCATTTTTCATACTCTTATCCACTAGATTTTATAAATAAGGTAGGGCTTTGCACGTTGTGATCATATTTTCCTTGGAGATTGGAATAAGTGCCAAGTTTTCTTGATGAGGATTAGGAAAATTAGTTGGAAAGAGATGTTTCCCACTTTCGTCCATGACATACCTATAACATTCTCGCTCATTTGGGATCCCATGCCTGTTAAACTAATTGGATCCTAAATATAAATGACAATAGTCCATGGGAAGTATATCACACCAAATCTCCTCATGGTATTCATCATGTGTAAATGAAACTTTCACACTCTCGGTAACCCAATGTCCACCTAATGTAGGTCATGGATCACTCTTCAACACATGAGGTATCCTCAATCATTCGACTATAGGAGGATTGATGTAATTTGCATAGCATCGTTCATCTAGGATAAGAGAGAATCTCAAAGACCCATTAATAGCCACTTTTATTTCAAGGAATTCTCTTCTCAGGTCAACCTTTTCATGAAATATTTGAATTTCCTTCTACCTCATATGTACCTATAAAAAAAACTCACCAAAGACAATAAATAACGTTAGCGTTAGCAAAATGAAACTCACAATCGCTCGTGTTTACACACCATTGATTGCTAATGAAACTCACAAATTGGCTCGGCTAATGTTGAAGATTACTTATACTTTGGTGGTATGCTTAGTGTTGATTTGATACTCTTGGCCGGAGTGGATTTTTGTTTCAAGAAAGATGGATGACTCGATTACAAACTAAAGAACTTGAATCAAGAAGTTACTATGAAGTTAAAACTAGAAAACCACAAAAAGAAAAGGACGAAGAAAGAAACAAACTCAAGAACTAATCAACAACTAAGTAAGGACAATTACTAGTTGGAAATTAGTTTTAAGAATCAATGAAAAGTAAATTAGAATCAAAGAAATGAAAATAGGAAGTTAGAACTTTTGAAAATGGAATTTTAAGAAGGTTGGTCTGCGTTTTTTGTGTTTGTGGGTGCAAGTTGGGATTTGCTTGCGCAAATGGGACTGCAAACCAAAACAATTTTTTTTTTTGGTGTTTGCTTTGGATTTGCTGGCGCAAATGCCCCCCAAAAAACATCTAAAGCCTCCGAAAATTATGCTTTTGTGGGCCCTTTATGTACTCTTTTCCTTGTCTTTTCTCCCTTTGGAATAATATCTTTTGGTACCAACACAAGTACTTCTTCTCTTTCCTTCCTTTTTGGATAACTACCTATTTTTCAATGATTCTTATCCAATATGATATGAATTTATGAAGAACACCAAGAACAAGATGAAGCTTTAAAAATTCATAACCCACTCAATTAAACTCGAATTTCATGAAATTTGAGATTTAAGCTCACCTTGACATGGAAAATAATCCCCAATACACTTTAACCCTCAATTCCAAGCCAAAATTTTTAGATTTCAAAACCCATTTCCTCCTTCAAGCCATGAAGAACACCATGAACATAAAGAACATTCAAATTTTGAACCCAATGGATTTCTAGTCTTTTTTTTCTCAAATTTTAGATGCTAGCTCCAAATGATTAGGAGAAAAAACTCCAATACAAATCAATGTCCAATTTAGCCCGGATCTAAGAACCCACTTCTTCTTATTCTTCTTATTCTTTAAACTTCAAAAACTCAACAATGATGTTTACTCAAAACAACTCCAATCGCTTCTAAATCTTAGATCTAGTCCTATTTAATACTAAAGAAGGAAAATCTAGTATTAGAAACTCAAAACAAGACTCAAAACAACAAAATATTTTTGGTGATTTTCTAAAAATATTTTTTCTCTCTCTTTTTTTTTAACAAAACCCAAGACTAAAATCGTTGGAATGAATCTATTCTTGGCTATGATACCAAATGATACGAATCGACCCATGAAGATAGAATTAAAGTGCAAAAAAATAAAGGTAAGAAATAAAAGATAGATAGATAATGAGTTGGCAAATTGCGACTCATTTGCACTATAAAGTGAGAGAAAAGCATGTCATCAATGCTAATTTGGCATATATTTGATGATTTTTTGTCTTGATTTCAGAGCAAAGGCCTAAAATAGAGAAAGATGGAAAAAGGAAGCAAAATGAAGCAAAAAGATGGAAGATTTGAGAGAAAGTGGCACAAAAGCATGATCCATGCAATTTGGCACATTGCCAAAGTGATTGGTAAATCGCCAAAAGTGCATCATTGTCGCCGAAAAGAACAAAAAAGGCAAATGGAATAAAGACAAACTAGTGAGGCTAGCGTGAAAATAGCCGCACCAAACTTCCCATCACTGAAAAGACCAGAAAGTCACCCCTAAAGACCGTGAAAAAGACGAAACAAAGCAGCAAAGCACCATTTGGTGGATCGCCGATGTGTTCGACGACGGAACAAGTTGTGCCGAATAGAGTCGTGGTGGAATTTTTGTAAATAATTTGACCTTTTTTACTGGTGATATTTAAGCATTTTTGGCCTCTTGGAATGAGGATCTTTGGCATAGTTTATAACTTTGGAGGCTAGGGTTCTTGACCCAACACCCTTGGAATTGAAGATTGAAAGCTTTGTATTGTTAATTTCTCAAACCTTTCTTCTTTTCTTTGTTTTGTATAGAATACTTGGGTGTAGTTGAATTTGATATTTGAGTATTTGTAGTTAGAGATAATGCAGTGCTTATGTATTGAATTTGGGTTTTAATTCTATCTTATGCTTTCGTATTGAGTGATTACTCTTGATTTAGAAATGGGTTTTGTTTATCTAAATTAATCTTGTACTTTATGATTTCCATTCTAGTTGAGATTGAAAGAGGAATTTAGAGTGGTTATTGCCCATTTACTTCGATTAGGCTTGAAAGAGCTTATCGAGGCTGGGAAGGGTTAATTTAGCATGATTTGGGACGTATGACCCATTTTATGGAATTTGTTGCTAGACATAGTCAAACTCTAGTTTAGCCATAGATTGGAAATATTTGTATTTGCACTTGTCTAGGGTTTGAAAGAATCTAGCCAAGAAATATTTGCCAATCGGTCGAAAAACGTGGTGGATACTTGAGGTTCCAAGGCTAAATTTCTAAATCCGTGATTAAATTAAGAGTAGTTAATTGAACATGATGGATCGCTGATAGAGTTGAATCCCCGTATCATTTATCTTGTTTACCATAGTTTTGAAAGCCATTGATCACTTATTCATATTTTAAATTGGTTTTATCCGTGTTTCGCTTTTATATATCAAAAAACCCCAAAACACTTGTATCTTTGTTTGGAATTGAGCAAGTAAGTTTTATTTCTTATTCTCTCAATCGCCAGTTACATTGTTCCCTGTGGATACGATCCCAACCCTAGTTGGATTATTTATATTGATTGCGCCTGCATACATTCATTTTTAGGGTGTACTTGAGCGTTATCAATAGACACAAAATAGAAAATTGAAAGCAAATAAAAGGTATATCAAGCCCCAAACACTCAGTCGAATTAATCCTAAAAAGGACCTAACACTTACGATAACCTCTAGGGAAGTCAATTCACATCACAACTACCATTTCAAAGAGATAATCAATAAAAGCTTGTACCAAGCTCTCAACACTCTCATGTGTATCTTTCATAATTCAACATAATCTACCTAATGAAAGAAAAAGACTACCTATTTATAATCCTAGGATAAGCTATTACAAAAGTAGCCCATTTAAAATATAGCCCAAAAGGACTAATTATTACACAAAGGTCCTAAAATGGTCCTTTCTTGCTCCACTTAATCTCCCTTGCTCCAAGATATCATTCAATCGCGATATTGCTAAATTGGGAGATTCTTTCAACCATGCATGAACTTTAAGCCTTCACTATGAGCAATCACCAAGCTTCTAAAGTAATGAATGGATGCCAAGGATACCAACTTCTTAGTTCGGTTCCACGTGTAAGGCTTTGATAAAATCTGGATCATATCAAGGTGTGTGCTAACAGGTTTTCATTTTTGTGCGTCTTCTGAGTCATCTATACAAGTCAGCTTAAGCTCGACTTTAGAAATCTCGGCCTTCTTGTACCTCATTATATAGAAGAGGGTTCCCTTTAATTTATTTTGTTGTGCGTCTAAGTTTTAATGACTTCTAGGTACCTTAGCATGCAACGTTAGAGTGGTTACTCTTTGTATAGTTGATATTGATGTTAACGGACTGGTGTCTGGGGAATAGGTTTTAAAAAGAACCCCTACGAGTCCTTAAATGGATATACTTTTGTCATGCCTCTCATTTGGGCATCTTGGGATGACCATGTAGCGATATGGTCTCAGGTTTTTCATAATCGGATGATCAGTCCACATGGTTTCCTTTTTATCTTTTCGAGGGAGGCCGAGATATAGTTGTTTAAGTATGTGGAACTAAATCTCGGGTCCATTTTTCAAGTGAGTGATTTGGACTTTACCAGTCCATAGTGTGGACCTCAAAGTTGTGAGCTCATCCCTCATTCTAGGGGTGGGAAGATTACCATTTGGTTTTACTCCCCTTCGATCTTTCATAATGTTGGGGATCCCTGGCCCGAGGGGGGCCTGCTTATTTGCAGTAAGTTGTAACCCAACTAAAGGATTCAACTTTGTCACCAAAGTTTCAGATAATACATACGCTAACAATTTTCATAAAATTTTCTTTTATTCCTTCAATCTCTCACAGGCCACTACTTTTTACAAATGACGGTTCACTTTCATGTCCTACATCTGGAAGTCACTACAGCTACCTCATTAAAAAGCTTATCGGAGGAACCCAATTTAGGTTAAAAACCATAAAAGAAGGAAAAAAATATATCTTGTTCTTTTGTGCCTCCAGAGCTTCCGCTGCTCTCGTCCATTCTCTGAGGATAATGTTTACACCTTGCTCACCGCGCTCCATCCATACATAAAGTTCAAAGAACTAAGAAAAATATTAAATAAAAATATATGAAAAAGAAAGTGAACATACTTGGTTGAGGGGTTTTGATGCTCAGTTCATTATCTTTCATGGGGCTCCACAAAGCTGTCGGAAGGGGCCTTCTCCTTTCATGGCCGGGCTTTCCTGTACCGGTGCTTCCCTGCATAAACATTCTTCCAGCCCTTCACCAATGCTGGAAAAGGGCTAGGGATCATGACCCCTTGTTCTAGCTTGCTTGGTCTCTCTAGAAAGTGTGGCGTTTAGACAGGACCATGAAAAATAATTAGTAAGTCTGAGTTCGATATTCATCCCCTTTCCCAAATATACCTTTCTCCCGAGTCAGCCAAGAGAAGGTGGACTGGACCGTGTGCTTCTGCCAATAGCCTTGTCTTGCCTTCCTCACTGGCCGTATAGCGAGGCCTCTGAGTTCTGTTCCACACTCGCAGGGCCTATCCAACACCCGGTTGCCATCTGTCCTTGCCTCGAAATCTCGGCTAGTATTGGCAGTGTTCCCTCATCTTAGTTGTTGTCTTGAATCCAGTCAAGCTTTCTTTAAGTTAGAGGGATGCGGTCGAGCTCCTCAAGTTCATTTTGTTAGGTAAGACCTTCGCCTTCCTATCATCGGTCATTGTTGACAACCATATCATCTTCTTATGGAATCTAGCGATGAGCTCGCATAGAGACTCTTGTTCCCCTGCTTTATATCGAAATCCCTCCGATGGGGCTGCATCCTTTTGGCCCATGGGGCTTCAAAGAAGCAGTCGACCATCATGTTGAATGAATCCGTGAAGTTCTCCAGTATATGCGAGTACCATTCCAAAACCTTTTTCGACAACGTTTCTCCAAATTCCTTTACCATGACTAATTTGGCCTCTCCTGAGGTTAGGTCGGTACACCATTTATCCCCGCTGTGAACATGAGTAAGTGGTTCCAGGGGTCCGTACTTCCCTCGTATTTAGTGATGTTTTGTATTTTGAAACCCTTCAAAACAGGAGATCCAATGTGATGCCTCGATCCAAACGTGTCCCTCATTGACCGCAGTCCAGGTATGCAGCCTACCCGAGAGAAAAGTTAGAAGTAATGTCTCCTCATCTCTTTTTCTATTGATTCAAACATGGCCTTTGGCATGGATACGTCCACGAACCCGTGACCATATAAGTCATCTTTCTTCATCTCCTTTGAAACACAGGGAACCTGCTGAGCCAAGCTCGTCCACCGCTCGCTCACCCTTTCGTCCTGCGCCTCTACATAGGCTATCAGCTCCCCAAGGGGCTCGACAAACTCCTTCAATAGCCCTTGCAGTTGTTGTATGTTGTCTGTTCCTGGCTCCTGATCCTTCTGACCAACTGGACTATTTCACCTCCTCTGTGTATTCACATTCATCGCTTTTATGACAAGGGCGATTCTTCGTCTTCAGGATTCATTTCTCCTCCCCGAGCTTGTGGTATTCGTTAGTTGAGTCCCTAGCGTCTCCTAAAGAGCAAGACCCTACACACGATCATTATCGCTGTTGGCCATGACTTTCTTTCCCACAAAGCAAAACACAGAGAAAGAACGGGCAAAACGAAAGAAGCTAAAACACACAGTTGATCTGGCCCCATGGTGGGCGCCAAATTGAGAACGCGTTATGACTTAGCTACTAGTTAGAAGTGAGACTTTGAAAAATAATAAATAACTAACAGATAAGGTAAATAATGAAATATACAAACAAAGTAAATCTTAAAAACAAATCCGGGACGACGATGCAGAGCGAGGCTCCTTAGTCACGAGTAGACCTTGTTTGGAATAGATATGAACTTAAACAGCGAGCACAATGAGCAAAGAAAGCATAGACAATAAAGAAAACTTAAGGGTAAAGCTAAAGAAATTTTATTGATGTGATAGGGATGAGTCAAATCCGATGTCGTTACAATGGGGAGGGGTACCTATTTATAAGGTACAAGGACAGTTTTCGACCAATTGGGGAGTGCCACTTAAACCCTACAGTACCGTAACCAATGACCAAGCGTCACTTGCTGACGAACCGTGGGGGGATGTCAGCCTAATATCACATGTCTGATGCGGACCTGTCGGGGATCGTCTGCACGCACCTAAAAGCTAGCTCTGACACATTGGTTTCATGTCCTATCTTTTCGTACGCGATCGCCATCACTAGTAGTCTCGTGCTATGTCTATCTTGTCCGAGAGGACATTCTTCCATCTTGGTCTCGTTCCCGGGACAATGTCGTTGCGGTCGTCTCTAGTTCTACTCGACCCAACTCAGCCCACACTTGCTAAAACTGTTTTACCCCATACATTTTGCACGTTAACCTACATATAAACTTATAAACTCATAAAAGCTCTTAATTTATTAGCTCCAAAGTAACAGAATGATGACCGAATTATGAGAATATGCAGTCTCAAGTGGTTGGCGACAGATACAAAAAGTAGAAGTTTTATCCTTGGGGAAATTTAATTAGACCATCTGGGGAAAAACAATTATAGTTTTATGTTTGTAACAAGGACCATTAAAAATCAAAAAAAAAAATTAAAATGTTGCGCATTGGTGGATGGAAGCTGGCGTCTGTCGTTTTCTTCAATTTTGACGAATAAATTGAAAGAGCATAACTTTTATATTTGTAATATCATTTTTCCTCTAGGATTCTCATAATCCAATTTAATAGTTACACTTTATATAGGTTTAGGATGTGAAAGCCAGCGAATTATCCCATTTTCTAGTTGCATGTTTCTTAGTTAAAATTCTTCATCCTGTATAAACTCGTGCTAGATATATAAAATACTTTTTCCATTTTATTTTAAATGACAGTTGGTTAGACATAGAGTTAAAGAAAGAAAAGAATTATCAAAAGTTCTGACGGGTGGTAAGTAACCCTTCATCCTTAAATAAAAGTTTCGGGTTCGCACCCTGAAAATAGAGATTCTTTTAATAAAGAACGTTTAAACACCAATGTGAAATCTTTTGGCATAAATTCGGACTGCTAGGACCCTAATGCAGGTCCCGAATATTGAATTGAAACACCACTAATCAACGTGAATAAGTTAAAAAAATTGAAAAAATTAAGGCCAAAAAAAAAAAGACAGAAAGATCTCCAACTATGGAATATTCAATTTCCATGCCAAATCAGTTCAAGAAAGAGAGCATTAGAAAAGCACGTTTAAGTTTTAACACATCGATAAGCTTTTATCTTTTCTGCCTAACAATATTAAAAATTTACAAAAACGTGCGACAAACCATCTTAAAATTCTATTCATTTTTGCTCAAGCGTCATGTTTGATGTAACTATTTTTGCTCCTTAACATAGAAAAAACTTCTTAGATTTTACGATACATATTCCAATAGGGAGATAGATCCTATTGGAAGTGTTGAACATAGTATTTTCGATAGGGACCACAAACATAAACAAAGTATTACTAAACTTTAACAAATATTAAATTATGAAAGTAATTACTTAAAAGTTTTAACACATCAAATTTAAATTTCGAGGACGAACAAGGTACCTATGGAACTAAACTAAGGCATCATTCTTCCAAAAAGTGTAGTAACCTAAGAAGTTTAATTTAAAATATTACTGACTGCTGCTAAACATACGTAGCAAGTCGTTAAAATGTCACAACCAAGCAAGTTGTCAAAATATGATGATTAATTTGTCTTTTTCAGAATCCCATCATCGATAGTGGCAGCTCATTTGATGCCAGTCTAGGACATTGTTGACTCATCATTTTGAACTTATTCATATCTATTTAATTTTATTGCTAAGGAGGTTCTGAATAATAATGTGGAATTGCCTTGAAACAAACAGCAAGTCAGCAACCATGCGTGCATGTTCATACATACGTTTTAAATGGTACTCCCTTCGTTCCTAAATACTTATTGTCCTTATTAAAATTAGAAATTTCAAAATACCTGTCATTTTATAAAATTAAGACATAATTAATTATTTGTTTTCATCTTTATGCTTAGTCATAAATATGTAGAAATATTAAAATGGTGTAAAAAATAAAAGTACTAAATAAAGATGAATAATAAATAAGAATAGTTTATTCAAATTACCTTCTAGTTAATACTTCTCTTAAGGGATGAGCAACTTAAAAAAATAACAAATAAATAAGAATTGAGGGAGTACCGACTTCTTGGATCACTCTCCCTCAATGCTTGACTGGCAAGAAAAAACTGTTGGAAAACAGGCATATGCAGTGGAAGCAAATAAGCAGGATCACTTGCATGTAATATAGACAACACATAATCACAGATTTTAATCAAACATAAAATCGATACTTAGCTCTTGGAGCGTGACCACGATCCCAAATTCAACCTTCAAGTATGAGCAAAAAACCATCCACGCAATCATCTTTCGGATCCATGGTCTTCTGCTGTGTGACCCGAATAGCATCGGAATAAGCAAAATTCATATGAGCGAATTTCTCATGGAAGAAGACAGGAAAAATCTTTTTTAATTACTTTTCTTTGATGGAATAAGACCACCTTATATAGACACAAGTTTCAGGGTTTTTAAATCCTTTCCCAAACCTGCTAGCCATTTCTTTTCCACCAAAAATAAATTCCTATTTCTTTTCTACCAAGAAATAAATTCCATTTACTTCCTAATTATTCGGTCACATCAGGGACCACATATTCAATTAGCGAGGCTTCCAATTATAGTATTAATTTGCAAAATGAATGAATTAACCTACCATAATAAATTACAGATGATTCCACTAAAAATCCATAATTGCACTCCTCGGTATAATTTCAAAATCATTCAATAAATCTTATTTAACTCCCCATGTGAGGATTACAGACACCAATCAATCGAATTAAATTTCTAACTATTTAATTCATTGATTAATTTAATCCTTTATTCATACGCTTAACTTATTTCATGTGACAGATACAAAATCCACCTACAGGATTTTCACATGAAAACTTATAAGCAACCATAAAGGGGTATCATCAATCTCGAGACCGAGACATGGATTCTATCAACTAATCATTATTTCATAAATGTCATTTATTATCATCCAACCTATTGGAAACATTTTAACCCATAAAAGAGTTTCACCCTTTGATAGATCAAAAGAACAAACAAATGACATTGATCATAATAATTATATCACGATTAAGAGTATAAGTACATTTAATAATCTAGAGAAGTTGTTTATAAATATTCAGAGCATAAATAATTATCTCTACTTGGTTCGTTCAATACACACAAAATGTACTAGCACAAGAAGTTGGAATATGACCATTCCCATAATCAAGATTATATTATATTTAATCTTGTGCTATAATCATCAAGATGTTTGTCCAGCTTCATATTTGATTGTGAACACAATATTTATACTTATAAAAATCGATGATTTAATCTTCCGTGTATAAGCTAAACTCTATACCCAAAATCATCTACTTTATAAGTACATGGCTACATAACCAAATATATGATCTATTTAATTCTTTATTAAAATTAAATAAATATTTTTCTATGATAAATACTATATCCAAACACATGGTTAAAAGTATATATCCCAACAATCTCCCACTTAAATCTTTTACCATAATAATCGTTAGAATATACCATATCTAAACTCATGGTTAATGATATATACCCCAAATATCTCCGACTTAGACTTTTAACTATGCATCTAACTTTTACAGGCATTCTTCTTACACGACTATAAAAGTCTAAAAGGACTTGCCAAGTTATCTTTTGATGCAACTTCTTCTAGTAGTGCTTTGTCGTAACCGATTGATTTTGTACTAAAATCTTCAGAAATTCTTTCATGAAATTATTCCAAGACTATACATCAAATCAATCTTAGTTATGCAACTTTGTCTAGTAGTGTTTTTTCATAACTCTTTGATTTTGTACTAAAATCTTCAGAAATTCTTTCATGAAATTATTCCAAGATTATAAATCAAACAGATCTTGGTTACTACTCTCCCACTACGACTAAGTACTACCACCACTATAGTCACATTATCAAATTCTTGATATTAGTGACTTCATGTAGTGATCTTTGCTCAATATCGTTTTCACTACTATGAGTAGATTTTCTTACGTCTATTAACATTTCTCCCACTACTTAAATGTAATGGAATGTCAATTCTGACGTGTCGGTTAGTTGTTCTTGAACTTCTTAATATTTATCATGACTCATTTGTTATTTCTTTGTCCATTTCCTAAACTATTTAGGAACATGATTTTTTAGATGGTCCTTTTTAAAATCTGACATTTGTATCAAAAAATACCTTATTTTCCTTAGGACAAAAAACTAAACCTCTTTTTGATTTCTTTGGATATCCAATAAACATGCACATCTTTGTTCTTAATTTCAACTAATATTTCTTTCTTTTTAGTACATGTCCATGCAAGCTAGGCTTACATCCAATCCACAGTTCTGTAAGTACCAAAGAAACTGACTTAGAAAAAATTAAATAATGTACTTGATAGTTCTTAGGACTTATCTAAAATCGAAAAAGAAACAAGTATGAATAAGCCAACAATTAATCTTACCATCTCCATAAAAGCCTTATTTCTTTCTCTTATAAGATAGATTAGTATGATTCAGTTCAAGAGAGGTATCAATAATAAAAATCTGACACATCAATGTACCACAAGATATAAAATATTTATCAATCTTAACAACATAAGAGTTACAAATGAAGATAAGTTGCATATCTATCTCTTATTTGGTTAGAATTGAAAATTAATTATTTCTAACTAAAAGTACATGTACAATGCATTCTTTTCATTAATGTCTTATCTCTGCTATAAACAACTCTTTAATTGAAGTAAGTGGGTGGAACTAAGATATGATTAACCTGAGAGATACAAACTTTAAATAGATTACCAATTATACACATCACAAATACAACCATGCATATTGAAAAGCCAAATTCGATAGAAAAACTTAACTATTCATGCAAACTATACGAGTCATGCCAAATAATTCACCCCATAAATTAAAATAGGATCAACTCAGATGGAGAGTAACTGACAATTTAAGTCAGGTAAATATCCAATTGTAACACCCCGTACGTTTCTGAACCTAGTTGATTAGCGTAACATTCATGAAATTATTTAAACATGAGAGGATTGGTGAATTATGCATGAATTTGTTGGGCTGAATTTATGTTGTGCTAATGGGCTCAAAAGAGGCCCAAAATTAACAAGAAAGACATGGCCCAAATGGAAAAAATGACCTATTCTTTCTTTGACCAAGTAAACATAACATTTATGACCAAAGTGTGGCTAAGGATGAGACATAAAGGGACTATAAAAGGGCAAAAAATCAGATTTTTATTCATTTAGACACACTTGCAAATCTAGAAATTTCCACAAGTTATTTCTCATCTTTCACAAACCCTAAGTTGCTATCTCTTTGGACAAGATCACTCCTTTGAAAGCTTTGGTAAGTGTTTATTCTTATGGTCTAATATATTATATGCTTAATATGGTGCATAAATCATGTTGTTTATGTTGGCAAAGTGTTGGACAGTTCACTATGTGTAAAACTGTCTACTTTTGCAATCGAAAAAGGGTTTTGCCTTATAAACTTGAAAATGGACTTGTGGTCTTAAAGGAAGTGAACTTGATGGATTAAATACCAACATGTAAGATGTGGTTATGTCCTTAACTTGTTTTATATTTGTATATAATGTTTGGAATTGTCATTGCAAAATTGTGCATGGACTTGGTGGTATAGTGAAAGGAAAATGTGGTTTTGGTGATGTTCATGTGTGTTACAAAAATATGATCATTCGTTGGCATCCAAGTGACCTAAAATATGTAAAGAGAAGTTTATTTATGGCCATGGACCATTTATTATGAAAAGGACCCTAAAATGACCCCTGGAGGCTGAAACGGGCATCCACCCTCGCGTCTGGAGTACCTGTGGGCGCAGATGCCAACACAAGTGGCTCTGGACAAGGCTAGAGGGGCACCTGCGGCCGAATTTCATCCACCTACGGGCGCAGGTGTCTCCACAGCCCATTCCAGAATTTCGTTTTGTATATTTTTGTCTCTCTTTGATCCCCGAAAGCCCCTATACTCTTTTTGGATGTAATTATCAACTTATGATACCTATTGCATGACTTTAAGGGGTCGTTTGGAGGTATGTTGGATTATATCAATTATGGATCGTTCTTAATATGTTTTTATGAAAGGTATTGAGGTGACTTGATGGAATAATTGTGATGTAGTGTTAATGAGAAAGCGTAAAGGGTAAACTTGGTGTGAAATGCTATTGGTTTATGATGTCTTGGTCAATGTGAGGAATGTTATGATATTGTTGGCATGGTAATGCAGTGGATTGTATTGTAAAGGGTGCAATGACGTTATATGGTAGTCATGTAACTCATTGTCATTTTATGCACTCGTAAGGTAGTTGATTGTTAACGTGAGCTCCGTTATGTACTTGTGTTGTAGAGGGAAACGTAAGGAAGGAACTGGACTATTGTATTCATGTATAGGATTATGTATTCATAGTGAGAAGACAAGGTATGTAAGGTTACTCTTTCCGTATCCTTCTACAGCACATAGTGTTCACATTGTCATTGTACTTGTTCCATTCCAAAATGTTCTAAGGTATTTCATTTTAGGTTGTCATCCATTGTTAGTCACATGTTCCTCATTCATTGATCAAATGCCACTCATGTGTTACATAATTTGCGGACATGTTCCAAAGCTCCAATAATGTTATGACTATCATTGTATCAATCTCTCAAAAGTAAAGAAATGAAGTAATGCATAGTTGTTGGTTATAAGAGTACGAGTGGTAGCTCTAGATGCATAAGCCTAGCTCGAGCCAATACTGAGATTATTGGATAGGGGGTAGTCCTAGAGGCATAAGCCTAGCTTGAGCCGAACCTTATAGGGGGTAGCTCTAGAGGTAAGAAACTAGCTCTAGTCGAACCTGATATATTGGTTTAGGGGTGGCAGCTCTAGAGGTAATAACCTAGCTCAAGTCAAGCCCGATGTATTAATTTATGGGTGGTAGCTCTAGAGGCATAAGCCTAGATCGAGCCGATCCCAACATAACGCTATGTTATGTTAAGACCCACTGATCAGTTGGGGCCCGGGTATGACATAGTACAAGCGATGATGAATGAACATAGAAGCAAAGAAACTAATGAAAGCATTGTACATGGTTCCACATATTCAGAGCTATGGTTTATCCATACTGTCTATTCTCTTATAATTGTTTTCATTAAAGTTCTTATGTATGATGCAATTTCATATAGCCTTACATACTCAATACATTCTTTATACTGAAGTCCCTTGGGGGACTTACCTTACTTGTTGCAGGCACTGGTGCTCACAGACCCCCATAGTAGATTGTAGATCATTTGCCGATCTTTGGTGAGCTCCAGTTGGTTCATGGTTTTTTGTGTCACATGTGTACATTTGTTTTGGTATTGTAACGTTGTACGTTGTATAAAGCGGGTACTTGTCCCGACTTTAGGATGGTTATATAGATGCATCTGTTAAAGGCTTTGTAGACGTATGTGGGAAAATGAATGTAAGGGATGTATGTCCATTTTGACTTGATGGCCCTAACGGCCAAGTTTCGTATATAGCACATGTTTCCATGACTTCCGCTATTAGAATCTTGTATCTATACATGGTAGTGATGTTTCTTGAATGGCATGCATATGAATGGACACGGATGAAGATTGGTTCTCTCGGGCCTTATCCACTTCGGGTGCCAGTCCGCCCGTTGGAGCTTGGGGAGTGACAAAAGTGGTATCAGAGCAGGTCGTCCGAAGGGTGTCTACAAAGCCGTGTCTGAGTGGAGTCTTGCTTATGGATGTGTTGTGCACCACATTTATAAGTAGGAGACTATGGGATATTTAGGAGTTGTTTCTTTTCTTCATTTATAGATTGTGCAATAGAGCCAATGTTGTAAGTGGAATCATATCTGACCAATGGAATTGGTTTTCTTGTTTATAGTAAAATGCCTATGACAAGAAGAGGTAGAGGCAAAGGTTAGTAGGTAGATATGCTTGCCGGTGAAAGAATGAGTAAATCACCACCTGACCAAGCTAGTCAAGGTAGAGCTAACACTGAAATTGCATCACGGTATTCTTCTACTTTTCCAGCTCCGAAAGAGCCTAGAGGTAGAGAAGTATCTACAGAACCGCCAATGAATGCGACTGACCAGGATTTAAGAAATACAGTGCATATGTTGACTCAGATAGTTGCTGGACAAAGTCAAGGATGATCTGGTCCAACAACAAATGAGGATGATGCGGCTAGAGTGGTGAGTCACAGGACACAGGACTTTCAGAAATTAGACCCTTCTATATTCACTGGGTCAGATCCGAAAGCAGATCCACAGGACTTCGTGGATCAAATCCAGAGGGATCTAGATGTTATGCACATGATTGGTGTTGAAACAGTTGAACTTGCGGCCTATAGATTGAAAGGTGAAGCTATATTGTGGTATGAAGACTGGAAAATATCGAGGGGTATTAATGCACTTCCAGCTGGTTGGGAAGAATTTACAATGGCATTTCTTGATCATTACCTCCCATATGAGATCCGGGAGGCACGTACAGACCAGTTCCTAAATCTACATCAAGGGAATATGAGTGTTAGACAATATAGTCTTCGGTTTAATTCCTTGGCTCGATATGCTCCGAATGTAGTGGCCCCAATGACAGACAGAGTCCATCGATATGTGTACAAATTAGAGCCATATTTGGTAAGGGACTGTACCATTGCTTCCTTGAACAAAAACATGGACATAGCCAGAATACAGTCCTTCGCACAGAAAATGGAGGATCAGAGGAAAAGAAGAAGGATACATGAATCTGAATGAGGATAGTCCAAAAGAGCTAGACCTATGGGACAGTCTATGGTGTCCTAAGGAGAATCTAGGCCTCGAATGTTTCCTAGACCGCTTAGACCATCATTCTCCTATTCCACAGCAGACACTCACTCTCAATTTTGAGGGTTTAGGGGCGATCAATCTGGGCAGAGTAGTGGAATTCAAGGATCACAGGCAGCAGGAATTTCTCGTCACCAGTGTCAGCACTGCGAGCGTACTCATTCAGGTACATGTCGGTTAGGGACGAATGCTTGCTTTTGGTGCGGTATGTCGGGGAACATGATGAAAGAGTGTCCCTAGAGGAGCATGAGTGGTATAGCACGACCTACGGGATCAGTCGTTGCGTCATCATCATCGGTTCCTTCTTTAGGCCGAGGTATGTAGTTTGTTGGTCGTGGTGGAGGTGCCAGAGGAGCAGCCAATACTAGTGGAGTCTAGAACCGTACGTATGCTCTAGTGGACCGACAGAATTCGGAGGCTTCTCCTAACGCAGTCACAGGTACATTATCCATATTTTTACATAGTGTATATGCATTGATTGATTTGGGTTCTACATTATCATACGTTACTCCATTGATTGCTGCGAAATTTGAGAGAACGCCGGAATTATTAATTAAGTCAATTGAAGTATCTACACCAGTTGTTGAATATATTGTCGCAAAAAGAGTATATCATAATTGTGTGGTAACTGTGTGTGGCCATGATACACTGGCTGATCTTATTGAACTAGAAATGGTGGTTTTTGATGTCATAATGGGTATGGATTGGTTGGATTCTTGCTATGCCACAGTAGATTGCTGAGCTAAGGAAGTACATTTCCATTTTCCACAAACGAATGTTCTTGAGTGGAAAGGTAATGTAGGGGCACCGAGAGGAAATTTATTTTCTATCTTAAAGCAAGGAAATTGATAGCCAAGGGATACATCTGTCACTTAGTAAGAGTGAAAGATACTGATGTGGAACCACTAACTCCTCAGTCGGTTCCAGTGGTCAATGAATTCCTGGATGTATTTCCTGAGGATCTTCCAGGTTTGCCCCCAAAACGGGAAGTCGAATTTGGTCTTGATGTGATTCCAGGCACTCAACCTATCTCTATTCCTGTGTATAGAATGGCTCTAGCAGAATTGCGAGAATTGAACGAGAAATTAAAAGATTTGCTAGACAAGGGGTTTATACGGCCTAGTATGTCCCAGTGGGGTGCACCAGTAATATTTGTACGGAAGAAAGATGGCATATTGAGAATGTGCATTGACTATCAGCAATTGAATAAGGTAACGATCAAGAACAAATATCCCCTCCCCAGAATTGACGATTTGTTTGATCAGTTGCAAGGCGCCAAATGTTTTTCAAAGATTGACTTGAGGTCGGGCTACCATCAAGTCAGAGTTAGAGAAACAGATATACCCAAGACAGCTTTCCGAACATGGTATGGCCACTATGAATTTTTAGTTATGTAATTTGGACTAACAAATGCACTAGCTGTGTTCATGGATTTGATGAATAGGGTGTTTAACCCATTTCTAGACGTGTTCGTGACGGTGTTTATAGATGACATCCTCGTTTATTCAAAATCACAAGAGGATCATGCTAATCACTTACGACAGGTGTTACAGATTCTTTGTGAGCGTAAGTTGTATGCAAAGTTCTCTAAATGTGAATTTTGGTTGAAATCCGTAGCATTCTTGGGTCACATTATGTCAGATAAAGGAATTCAGGTTAATATACAAAAGATTGAAGCGGTGAAAAATTGGCCAAGGCCTACGACACCTGCGGAAATTCGTAGCTTCCTTTGGTTGGCAGGTTATTATAGAAGGTTTGTTAAAGGGTTTTCTTCCATTGCTGCACCTTTAACAAAGCTTACAGACAAGGCAATCAAGTTTAAGTGGAATGATGCATGTGAGAAAAGTTTCCAAGAGCTGAAAGATAAATTGACTTCTACACTGGTATTGGTACTTCCAAAAGGCACAGAAGGGTATATTGTATATTATGATGCTTTCGGAGTTGGCCTAGGGTGTGTATTGATGCAGCACGGTAATGTAATCGCGTATGCCTCACGACAGTTGCAACCACATGAGAGAAATTATCCCACACATGATCTTGAATTAGCAACTGTAGTATTTACTTTAAAGATATGGCACCATTATTTGTATAGAGTTCATGTTGATATCTATACTGATCACAAAAGTTTGCAATATATCTTTAAGCAGAAGAAACTCAATTTGAGGCAGCGGATGTGGCTTGAACTATTGAAAGACTATGATATCGATATTCTATATCATCCAGGGAAAGCGAATGTGGTGGCCGATGCATTAAGCCGCAAAGCAGTAGGAAGCACTAGTGGCCAGTGGACGGAAAACCAAGACCTAGTAAAAGATTTACATCAACTAGCCAGCTTGGGAATTCGTCTTCTTGAATCTCTAGATTAAGGGGTCATTGTGTAAAATGCAGCAGAATCTTCCTTAGTAGTTGAGATGAAAGAGAAATAGGATGCGGATCCTATTTTATTGCAGCTGAAAGAAAATGTAAAACAGGGTCTGACAAAGGCATTTGATCTTACGCAAGAAGGAGTACTTCAATGCCAAGGTAGATTATATGTACCGGATGTAGATGAACTGAGAAGACAAATTATGACAGAGGCGCATCATTCACGATAATCTATTCATCCGGGAGCTACCAAAATGTACCATGACTTGAAAGAAATGTATTGGTGGGGAAACATGAAGAAGAACATTGCAGCATTTGTAGCTCAATGCCCAAATTGTCAACAAGTAAAAGTAGAGCATCAGAAACCTGGAGGTTACATGCAATGTATCCATCTTCCAGTCTGGAAATGGGACATGATTAACATGGATTTCATCACAGATTTGCCTCGTACACTACGAAAATATGATTTCATATGGGTGATAGTTGACAGGCTTACCAAGTCAGCGCATTTCCTACCAGTCAAGACCACCTATACAGTTGAAGAGTATGCAAGGTTGTATGTTATAGAGATAGTGTGATTGCATGGGATTCCGATCTCCATTATATCAGACAGGGGAACTCAATTTACTGCACATTTTTTAAGATCTTTTCAGCAGAGTTTGGGTACACAAGTGAATCTGAGTACGGCTTTCCATCCTCAAACTGATGGACAGGCAGAACGAACTTTCCAAACACTTGAACATATGCTACGAGCTTGCGTGTTAGATTTTCAAGGCAGTTGGGATGACCATTTACCTCTTATTGAATTTGCCTACAACAATAGCTATCATTCAAGTATCAAAATGGTACCTTATGAAGCTTTATATGGAAGGAAATGTAGATCACCAATTGGATGGTTTGAAGCGGGTGAAACTGCTTTACTTGGGCCAGATCTTGTTCATCAGGCTATGGAGAAAGTTAAAGTGATTCAACAGTGGCTACAAACGGCCCAAAGTCGACACAAGTCATATGCTGATGTCAGAAGAAGAGGGCTCGAATTTTCCATAGGTGATTGGGTATTCTTGAAGGTGTCACCGATGAAAGGAGTAATGAGATTTGGAAAGAAAGGAAAGTTGAGTCCACGTTATATAGGGCCATATGAAATTGTCCGAAGATTTGGGCAAGTTGCGTATGAATTAGCATTACCCCAAGAACCCTCCATAGTTCATCCAATATTTCATGTTTCGATGCTTCGAAAGTGCATAGGAGATCCATCTCGTATTACTCCCATTGGAGATGTACAAGTTACGGAGGATCTCACCTATGAGGAGATACCTATTGCTATTCTGGATAAACAAGTGAAGAGGTTAAGGAATAAAGACATAGCTTCCGTAAAGGTACTTTGGAGAAATCAGCAAGTAGAAGAGATCACAGGGGAAGCTGAAGAAATGATGAAGTCAAAGTACCCTCATTTGTTTCAAATGGAAGAAAAAGTTCAAGTTACGGGATCGGAGCAATAAAAAGTAAGTGTATATAAGCATTATGTATATATATGATAATCTGAAGAATGATCCTAGACTTTCAGTTTTTTAAACTGAATAACGTCACTAACATTCAAGGACAAATGTTTCTAAGAGGGGAAGAATGTAACACCCCGTACGTTTCTGAACCTAGTTGATTAGCGTAACATTCATGAAATTATTTAAACATTAGAGGATTGGTGAATTATGCATGAATTTGTTGGGCTGAATTTATGTTGTGCTAATGGGCTCAAAAGAGGCCCAAAATTAACAAGAAAGACATGACCCAAATGGGAAAAATGACCTATTCTTTCTTTGACCAAGTAAACATAACATTTATGACCAAAGTGTGGCTAAGGATGAGACTTAAAGGGAATATAAAAGGGCAAAAAAATAAGATTTTTATTCATTTAGACACACTTGCAAATCTAGAAATTTCCACAAGATATTTCTCATCTTTCACAAACCCTAAGTTGCTATCTCTTTGGACAAGATCACTCCTTTGAAAGCTTTGGTAAGTGTTTATTCTTATGGTCTAATATATTACATGCTTAATATGGTGCATAAATCATGTTGTTTATGTTGGCAAAGTTTTGGACAGTTCACTATGTGTAAAACTGTTTACTTTTGCAATCGGAAAAGGGTTTTGCCTTGTAAACTTGAAAATGGACTTGTGGTCTTGAAGGAAGTGAACTTGATGGATTAAATATCAACATGTAAGATGTGTTTATGTACTTAACTTTTTTTTATCTTTGTATATAATGTTTGGAATTGATATTGCAAAATTGTACATGGACTTGGTGGTATAGTGAAAGGAAAATGTGGTTTTGGTGATGTTCATGTGTGTTACAAAACCAGGATGGTTCGTTGGAATCCAAGTGACCTAAACTATGTAAAGACAAGCTTATTTATGGCCATGGACCATTTATTATGAAAAAGGACCCTAAAATGACCCCTGGAGGCTGAAATAGGCATCCGCCCTCGCGTCTGGAGCACCTGCGGGCGCAGATGCCAACGCAAGTGGCTCTGGAAAAGGCCAGAGGGGCACCTAAGGCCGCATGTCATCCACCTGCGGGCGCAGGTGGCTCCACAGCCCAGTCCAGAATTCCGTTTTGTATGTTTTTGTCTCTCTTTGATCCCCGAAGGCCCCTATACTCTTTTTGGATGTAATTATCAACTTATGATACCTATTGCATGACTTTAAGGGGTTGTTTGGAGGAATTTTGGATTATATAAATTATGGATTGTTGTTAATATGTTGTTATGAAAGGTATTGAGGTGACTTGATGGAATAATTGTGGTGTACTGTTAATGAGGAAGCGTAAAGGGTAAACTTGGTGTGAAATGCTATTGGTTTATGATGTCTTGGTCAATGTGAGAAATTTTATGGTGTTGTTGGCATGGTAATGCCATGGATTGTATTGTTAAGGGTGAAATGACGTTATATGGAAGTCATGTAACTCATTTTCATTTTATGCACTCGTAAGGTAGTTGATTGTTAATGTGAGCTCCATTATGTACTTGTGTTGTAGAGTGAAACGTAAGGAATGAGCTGGACTGTTGTATTTACGTATCGGATTATGTATTCATAGTGAGAAGACAAGGTATGTAAGGTTACTCTTTCCGTATCTTTCTACAGCACATAGTGTTCACATTGTCATTGTACTTGTTCCATTTCAAAATGTTATAAGGTATTTCATTTCAGGTTGTCATCCATTGTCAGTCATATGTTCCTCATTCATTGATCAAATGTTACTCATGTGTTACATAATTTGCGGACATGTTCCAAAGCTCCAATAATGTTATGACTATCATTGTGTCAATCTCTCAAAAGTAAAGAAATGAAGTAATGCATAGTTGTTGGTTACAAGTGTACGGGTGGTATCTCTAGAGGCATAAGCCTAGCTCGAGCCGATCCCGAGATTATTGGATCAGGGGGTAGTCCTAGAGGCATAAGCCTAGCTCGAGCCGAACCTTACAGGGGGTAGCTCTAGAGGTAAGAAACTAGCTCGAGCCGAACCTGATATATTGGTTTAGGGGTGGCAGCTCTAGAGGTAATAACCTAGCTCGAGTCGAGCCCGATGTATTAATTTATGGGTGGTAGCTCTAGAGGCATAAGCCTAGCTCGAGCCGATCCTAACATAACTTTATGTTATGTTAAGACCAGCTGATCAGTTGGAGCCCGGGTACGACATAGTACAAGTGATGATGAATGAACATAGAAGCAAAGAAACTAATGAAAGCAATGTACATGGTTCCACATATTCAGAGCTATGGTTTATCCATACTGACTATTCTCTTATAATTGTTTTCATTAAAGTTCTTATGTATGATGCAGTTTCATATAGCCTTACATACTCAGTACATTCTTCGTACTGACGTCCCTTAGGGGACTTACCTTACTTGCTGCAGGCACAGGTGCTTACAGACCCCCACAATAGATTGCAGATCATTTGCCGATTTTTGGTAAGCTCCAGTTTGTTCGGGGCTTTCCGAGTCACATGTGTACATTTGTTTTGGTATTGTAACGTTGTACGTTGTATAAAGCGGGTACTTGTCCAGAATTTAGGATGGTTATGTATATGCATCGACGTATGTGGGAAAATGAATGTAAGGCATGTATGTCCATTTTGACTTGATGGCCCTAACGGCCAAGTAGACATGGATGAAGATTGGTTCTCTCGGGCCTTATCGGCTTCGGGTACCAGTCCGCCCCGTTGGAATTTGGGGAGTGACACCAATTTTATATATCTCTATTCTGTTGAACCAACATGTAACTCAGATGGAGAGTTAATACAAGTTATCAACAACAAAAGATCAAAAACACAGTAATTAATCATAATGAATCTATCCGATCGGGAAACAAGACCAATGTCAACATGTAAACTTATTATATTACTGTTATACATAAATGGAGATGATAGAGATTGAATCCTACCACCAATATTTCATAAATTACCAAAAAACTCATCTACACGATCTCGGATAGTCAAAAAAAATATTACTCACAATTGACCATTGGGTGGTTTTCGACGAATCTGCGAAATTCAGGTCTATCAGAGTTCATCAAAATTCAGAACTTGGAGATCATGACCAATCAGCAATAGTTGATAGGAGGTCAATAGCTAGTCTATTTTAGGTGTATTTGTTCATCTTACATATCATTACTTATTAATGATAATCCGTGATTTCAGAAATCAAAGTAATCAATCACAAAATTCTTCATGAAATAGCAGTCATATTGATCCAACATGTGAAACTCAGATGGAGAGTTAAGTCATGTTATCAGTTATTATCTATTATACTAAGTGAGTTTGTAATAAATTTATCCGATATGGAAGAAGATCTAAAGTCAACACGTAAATTTATAATATTTCACTTACCACATGAATTAATTTGATCATCACTTTACATGTCTGTTTTGAATTTTAAAATTGACCAAACATATAAACTCAGATGGAGATTTAATACATGCTAAATTACTAGAAATTTATCTAGTGAGCTTCTAATAAATTTATCCGATATGGAGGAAGGCCCAAAGTCAACACATAAATTTATTATCTCACCAATAATTAAGCATGGAGACTAAAGAAGTTAATTCTCATCACCACTTGATCACGAACAATCTATACATGGTACATTAAGAATATTAATGACTTAAGCAAATAGACCGCTTTAAAGAAAGCTCTTTGTTAGTCATAATTCTCAATCCATGCATAATATAATTTCACATGAAAATAAAATGAGAATATTCAATAATCTCAAAGTAAATAGTAGAAACTATTTATTAATAATGAATTCATATTCAAATAATATAACATGCATGTGAAATAAATTAAAGTAACGTATCATTGAATATTATGATTCACAACACACCACGTATATATTCATGAATGTCAAATTTCGGTGGTAAATTGACTATTCATGCAATATACATACATGATGTCAGATTTATTCACTTTAATAAATTAAAACGAAAGTTAACTCAGATGGAGAGTATACTTATATTTTTAAGCCAAGTGAATATAATCATTGTTATCCCTAGTTTTGTTGATCCAACATATAACTCAGACATAGTTGATAAGTTATCAATAACTAGTGATTACACCTAGTGACAACCCATAGTAAATTTATCCAATATGGAGGAAGACCTAAAGTCAACACGTAAATTTATTATTTAACTAGAATTTAGTCATGAAGACTATAGAAAACAATCTATATCACCATTAGATCATAAATGATTAATTCTCCTTAAAATTAATTTTTAGAAAATGAAAAATTCCCCAAAACACCATCTAAACGACCTCAAATAGCCAAAAAATGACATGATTCACTATTATGGAGTGAGTATTGTTTACTGGGTCATTTCCGATGAACCTACCAAATTTCAGGTCAATCAATGTTTGTAAAATTTCTGATCTCCAAATCTATGACCAAATTCAAAAAGCAATCAATTCGAGCAATTCAAGAAAAAATAATCTGATCTATATTCTTATCATAATATAATCATGATCCAGATAAATATAAGACCGATATAAAGAATTGAGTTCTTAATAATCATGATTCAGATACATATAAGACCGATATAAAGAATCGAGTTCTCATACTTACATCAAATTATAATCCGACAAACTATCTAAAACCAATCTAAACGACCTCCGAATGACGAAAAACTGTACCATTCATAAAAAAGTAGTGACTATCGCTCATCAGGTCGTTTTCGCTGGACCCATTAAATTTCAGGTCAATTGGAGATCATGAAATTCATGACCGCCAAACTATAATCAAATTTGAAAAACAATCATTTTAAGCATAGTTAAGAATTATACAATTTGACTCAAATTTCATCCTCCTTTTATAATTATCCCATGAGCACAAGGTATAAATTATGTTCTTCTTTTGGCTAAGACACACAATTTACCTCCTTATACAAATTGTTCTTTCAATTAATACACTTGAAAATTCAAGATATTTATATTTTTCCTTTTGGGTGAAAACCTCAATATCTCTTTTCATGAATTAATCATGTGTACTAATATTTCAAGTTAAATATCTTTTCGGTAGATAAAACTTTATCATCATCGTACACATATCTAGGACAATTTATACATGGTACATTAAAAATACTCAATGGCTCAAATAAATAGACCACATTAGTATATCCTATTTATTAATCACAACTCTCAATTCATGTACTGATATAATCTCACATGTATAAAGCATTAATAATTTTCAATGAATCCACATAAATTGACGACTTTCATAAAGTCTTAATTTGTACATAATTATATACAGAAATATAAGGAGGAAAAATATACCCATGTACAAGGAAAATTTTCTCACCTAATTCTACGCCATTCACTTGAGCAAACAAGAAACTAATCAGTAATCACATTAGGTCATCAGTTCAAAAGTTGAAAGCATAGTAGGTTAAAGCTTAAAATTAATTGGCAAACATATTTCTTTATTTGTCAGACCCCACTCTCAAAGACAAAAGTCATGATGGGCAAATCCATAAGCTATGCCAAAACAATTTTCTTTGTGGTCAAGAACTCAAAATAGGAGATACTTTTTGCTTCAGGCAAAAAATATGCAAAGTAGAAGGTTAAATTTGTAACCCAACAAGCCATCAAGCAAACCAAGCAAAAATTACCTTTTTTTTGCAATCTAGAATCTTGTGAACTGATTCCCACAAAAGTTTTTAACTTTTAACCTTATACTATGGTTCTAACTATCAACGATCACATAAGTTTGGGTTATCCCTCAACCGTTCTCCAAAACAGGCAAAGCTACACATGGAACCTCTGACATTAATACATTATATTCCACCGTTTTTTTTCCTGTAGCTTTTCAAATGTGATACATTGTAGAAAAAATATGAATCACATGTATAATCACACATGCATAAGTCATCTCTGTTATCTATTTAGATGCAAGTAGGCTCATGATGCCAATTGTTGGAAAATAGGCATACGCAGCGAAAACAAATAAGCAGGATTACTTGCATTAATATAGACAACACATAATCACAGATTTTAATTAAACATAAAATCGATACTTAGCTCTTGGAGCGTGACCACGATCCCGAATTCAACCTTCAAGCATGAGCAAAAAACCATCCAAGGAATCATCTTCTGGATCCACGGTCTTCTGCTGTGTGACCCGAATAGCATCGGAATAAGCGAAATTCGTGTGGGAGAATTTCTCATGGAAGAAGACAGAAAAAACCTTTTTTTAAAATTTTTCTTTGATGGAATAAGACTACCTTACATAGACACAAGTTTCAGGGATTTTAAATACTTTTTCAAACCTGCTAGGTCTTTCTTTTCCACCAAAAACAAATTCCTATTTCTTTTCTACCAAGAAATAAATTCCATTTAATTCCTAATTATTCGGACACAACAAGGACCACAAATTTAATTAGCGAGACTTTCAATTATAGTATTAATTCACAAATTAATGAATTAACCTACCATAATAAATTACAGATGATTCCACTAAAAATTCATAATTGCACTCCTCGGTATAATTTCAAAATCATTCAATAAATCTTATGTAACTCCCCATGTTAAGATTACAGGCACCAATCAATCGAATTAAATTTCTAACTATTTAATTCATTGATTAATTTAATCATTTATTCATACGCTTAACTTCTTTCATGTGACGGATACAAAATCCAACTACAGGGATTTCACATGAAAACTTATAAGCAACCATAAAGGGGTATCATCAATCTCGAGGTCGAGACATGAATTCTATTAACTAATCATTATTTCACAAATGTCATTTGTCATCAACCAACTTATCGGAAACATTTTAACCCATAAAAGAGTTTCACCCTTTGATAAATTAAAACAACAAACAAATGACATTGATCATAATAATTATATCAAGATTAAGAGTATAAGTACATTTAATGATCTAGAGAAGTTGTTTATAAATATTCAGAACATAAACAATTATCTCTACTTGGTCCGTTCAATACACACAAAGTGTACTAGCACAAGAAGTTGGAATATGACCATTCCCATAATCAAGATTAAATTATATTTAATCTTGTGCTACAATCATTAAGATGTTTGTCCAGCTTCATCTTTGATTGTGAACACAATATTTATACTTATAAAAATCGATGATTTAATCTTTCGTGTATAAGCTAAACTCTATACACAAAATCATCTACTATATAAGTAAATGGACACATAACCGAATATATGATCTATTTAATTCTTTATTAAAATTCAATAAATAATTTTGCTATGATAAATATTATATCCAAACACATGGTTAATAGTATATATCCCAACAAAAACTTACTCACACGTGTTTACACTAATTTAATAAATACAAGATGCATTTCCTTACATAAAAATTATCATTCAAATATAATTAAAATTAATACTACATATTTTCATTTCAATTTTATTAGTAATGTGCCGACACAAGGTCTAAGTTTTTTCTGTTTTTACGGCCTACTAGCTGCATTAGGCTCTTTTTCCTTAGTGAATAGTTTTGATCTAATTTGTTTATAAGCAGGGTTTGATCAAAAACAAAAAATCTATTACACTGAAATTAGAAAAAGGGACATCACTAAATTATACGCTTCCATTCCAACTATATAATTGCCCTTTGATGAAGGATTCTTTTTCTTAAAAAAAAATATGTATAGCTTTCATTAAATTCCCATCACATCGATTTTAATTATGTTGAGCTGCCAGTTGGATCCAACCAAGTGGAAATTTTTTTCACGTAATACGTGTATGAGGCATTTAACTTTCTGCCAAGTGGATTTATTGGGCTCCATTTCTCAAAGTCATATTCCACTCTTCTTTGTTTCTCTCTCCCTTGCTTTTTTTGGTTATTTTATTTTTCTTTCACAAATTATCTTTTGCTCAAATTTTTTGGGGTATTATTTCTTTATTATTTTTTTTAATATCATTCTTTTTATTTTCTTTTTTATTATTTCGGTTTTATAAATCTAAGTAAATTTTCTGCTTAATTATTATGTAGATGTCTAAAAGTAGATCATTTTTTCTTTTATCAATTATAATTATTTTCCTTTTTATTATTCTCTTTGTTTATGTTGAAATTTTTTTTTATTTGAAGTTGAATTCTATAGCTTAAGACTAATGATCCATTTATTATATCATCACCATATTTTAAAGAAAAAATTATACCAAAGATCCAGAAAAAGAAACACTCCCTCCGTTCACTTTTACGTGTGACTATTTCGCTTCTCGAGGTCAAACTGTATGAACTTTGACCAACATTTTAAGATTTATTTTTTCATTATATTAATATGAGAAAGATTATAATTTATAGCATTTTTCGTATTGTTTTCGACCATCTAAATTTTAAATATTAAATTAATCTACTTCAATTTAGCTTTAAAATTTAGCCAAATTGACCTTGAGAAGTGAAACAATGACAAGTAAAAGTGAACGGAGGGAGTAACTAAGAAGAAGAAATGGCCAGAAAAATATAATGAAGAAAAAACTAAGCGAGCATTTGGTCACAAGAAATATTTGAAATCTTTAAAGTTGGAGTTGGAGTTAGAATTGTATTTGATCATACTTTTTACACTAAATACGTAAAATTTAAATGTATTTTTGAAAAATATGATATTTGATTTAAACATGAAATATAATTTAAATAGTGTTATTTTATGAAAATAAAAAATTTAAAATAAAGTAAAAGTGAAAACAAGGTTTTACCTGTTTTTCTAATTTCAAATATAATTTTAATTGTATTTGAAACTTTCATGGGTAAACATTGATTTTCAAATAAAATAAAAAAAGTTTTAAAAAAATTTGAAAAACTTACAAGGTGGATCCTAAAAAAAAAGTGTAACAATGGAGAAGGAATAGTAATAGAAAATAAAAAAAAAGGAAAAGAGAGTTTTCGTGGAATTGTATATAATTGTTTGATTGTATTGAGAAATGGGGTCCAATAAGTCCACTTGACAGAAAGTTATATGCCTCATACAGGTACTACGTGGAATATGAGGCCCAGGATTAAAAAATTTCCTGCATTCGTGTGCACTGTTCAGGACATTCTTTTGAATTGAGCCCACTATCATTACTACAACGATCATTTTCATGAATCTCTCTTGATACTTTTCCCGTCTCATATTAGTTGTATACTTTATTATAAATAATTATTTTAAATTATCTGTTTATTTATCAAATTAAGATAATAATAACTAAAAAATTTCTCATTTTGTCCTTGTAATTAATATTTTTTGAAAGTCTAAATAAGTTTATAAGTTTCAAAAAAATTATTTTTCTAAGGAGTAAATAAAGGCTAAACTAATAAAAATATTCATCTTATTTATGATTTCTTAAGACACATGTAAAAGAAAATGGGAACAACTAATATGAGGCAGAGGGAATAGCTATTAATTTTTGCCCTTTAAATAATAAAAAAAAGTTGTGAAATAATATTTCTAACATAAAAAAAAAAAAAAAAAATCACCACACACAAGTTATTATGCCTTACAATGCAAAAAAAAAAAAAAAAAAAAAAAAATTGCAAATGAAATTCTCAAGGCACAAGTTTTGCCTTACAAGACATAATTTAATCTACAAAACTTATGCAGACATAAATTTAGTTTCAAAATCCACAAAATTATGCCCCAAAAGTTCTCTAAGCTTATGTGTTGTAAATTATAAGATACTACAAAACTTTTATAGACAAGGCAAAAGTTCTCTAAACTTCTATCTTGCAAAATTAGGTCATAGTGAAGAATATTTGACACACAAATTTTTATTAAATGACAAGTGATGTTAGTCGTATTTACACAACTTTTTAGCCATTCTTGCAAGGTTATACATCGTTTCCGAGAATTAATAAGCTAAACACTCTTGAATATTACTCATTTTAGTGTTTTAGAGCTTATGAAATGTGTTTTTGTAACTTGTAGGTGAAAAAATCAAAATTTGACCAAGTATAGGATAATTTCAACACTGTCTCGCTAAGCCAAGCTCAAGGCGAGGCAAGAGAGGCTTGCCTCGCCAAGATAGAAACTGGGGGCTGGGGGGGGGGGGGTGTTCTGATTTTTGTCTGTTTTTATATTTTAAGCCTAATAGAAGAATCAAGACGAAGGGAAAAGTCTCACGGCGCCAAAGCCAGGGCGAGGCAGTGAGCTCGTAACGTGAGGTAGTAAAGTCTTGGCCATTTTTGGCCTGTTTCTTACCCGCTATGATGGGCCCTCTTAGGTATTTATACTTAGTCTAAAACATACACTTAGGTGTTTTTAAAGTCATATTCATCATTGTGGGAGCACACAGCAAGAGTAAAGGCGTGTTCTTCTTAGGGTTCAGTCTTTTATCCTTTACTCACCATTAATTCTTATTGTTACAAAGTGATTTTTGCTATTGTGTTGTGAATATGAGTGGCTAAATGCCATTGTTCTAGGGTTATGGCCAAAGTATGAAAGTCTTATCTCAGTATAAAGTTTTGTACTTACTATTCTATTGATTCACGAACAGTGAGATAAATGGATTACATTAATGGAATTCGAAATGAGGAATGTTAGGGATAGAACATGGGTGAAAAGGACTAGAATACATTTTGGGTATGGATTTGCAGCTAGGATGAAAACCATAAGAGTTTGCCCTAGTTGGTACCCATACATGAGATATAAATGCTTTCAGGTTAATTATGAGTATAATCACTTAACAATATAGGTATTAGATTAACGTGGATAGAGGGTTAGAGGTTCAAAAGACCATGACTATGATATCAATTCCGTGAATCAGCAATTCGGTAGAAATTAGCATAGCAACTCTGGTACAGATATGAGGGGATTACACAAAGTGCCATAGCCCTGGGATTCATCGTCCCAGTAAAACAACTTTTACAAAATCAATCATTGTTACTTTTCTTGCTTTTAATTAGAAACTAGAATAAACAAACCAAACCCAAACTCACTTGTTGAAAAACACTTGTTCTTTTAATTATAATAGATAAATTCAATTTCTTGTCAAGCAATAAGTCTCTATGGGATTCGACCTCTGATTGGTTAAGCAATCACTGTATTACTTGACGACCACATACACTTGCGTGTACATTGGAAGCGAACTACTAGAAGTTGAGAAAAAAAATTAAAGAACACCAATTTGAGTAACAAATTTAAAGACAACTCCAATATAGGGCCATTCGTGCAAAAACTTGTTACTACAAAGGTTATTATTAATTGAATGAGATGTGCAATGAACTAAAGCCTCCCTAGTCTTGAATGGGACTGCACAACAAAGGGACGGTCAATACTCAATAGGCCTTGATGATCCATCACTATTTCACGGGTCATTTTGAATGATTTAGTGTCAAGAGTATTTGGAGGACCCCCTAAAAATGGGACGTGCCTTAATTATGTTATTGCATTCATGTATTCACTTTTTCTCTTAGTTGTTTCTTATCCACGAAATATTGCTTATGGGGCTGTAATGAATTTGAACTGGTCGTTATATATGTATAGCTTTGGCAAGGAGTAGTTGGCTTCACATTCTCCCTCAATATAGTGGTATATGTGAAAATGGTAGAAGTTACCAGAAATCCAGCACCGTCAAGGTGTTAACATGAATAGTTAGAAAAAACAATAAGAAGAAGGTGTTAATAATAATATTATGCTCAACTCAATGCACCTTATTACACTAAGTTTTTCTTACCGAAACCAGCAAGTTGAAGTATACATAATTTCAAAGGTGATGACCCGTTTTTCTTCAATATTATTCTCATAATAACTTATATACAAGTGTAAAGATTTTTTCACACTGTCAGGCCACTTAAATTTTTCTTTATATGTAACCCTCCATCAAAATGGGATTTGTATTTTATTGCCATATCAAATTAGCCAATAATTTATATTCGTAGTAATGTTTCCACGAATATCATGATTTTAGTGAAACTCATTATCCACAAACAACATTTAAAGGCAAAATTGTGTCACATTAATAAAGAGAACAAAAAACTGATTGACACCACTCATATATGATTGGTCGGTAGGAGTGTGAAATATATGGGAGATGAGTTAAGGACTCTTCTAGGAGTAGGACATGCTCTCTTTAATACAATCCTTCCCTACCATATCAATTGTATTTGTATAGAACTAGTAATGACCCAAAATTTTGAAATTTCACCTAACATGCAATCTCTGAACCAGAAAGGTCTAGTCTTTCATCATCTATAAATAACCACAAAAGGTCTAAACGTAAACCTTAGTAAAGTCCCTTCCGACATTTCCAAACAAATCTAATCAATTATTATAGAACATGGGCCCAAGAACAAAGATAAAACTTACAGTTAGGTAAGGAATGCCAATTTATGATTAAGAGCATTCTAAAGCAATTAGCCACACAAGTATGTATCTCATAATTGCGGGTTGTTATCATAGATGATTTTAATTAATGATCTTTGAGTTTCTAATAAACATTTTCTAATGATTGAGAGGACCAGAATAGCAAGCCATACCCAACTTTTTTGGATGGTCAAATCCTGATCTACTATCACTCGGGGTAGTAGGCATAGCTGATGGAGCCTTATTTTGATGATTGAAAACCTTGATGTGAGACCAGATTCACATCAGGTGCATTCACACAGGTCAACCTAGATCCTATCTAGCTGTAAAGTAGAGGTGGATCTAGGATTTAAAGTTTGTGGGTTCCTTGAGCAAAATAAAAATCAAATATAGTGGCTGACTGGGTTAGAACCCACAACCAAGAGGCCTACAAAGCTTAAGCGAGCTCCTTCTCTACCACTAGATCAATAACACACTTCATTTATGGGTTTCCAAATTATAATTTTTATATAATTACTAGATTTCTCAATATAAATACAAGATCCCCACGAAAGTTACTGGGTTTCCAGGAAACTCCACCTACCCCTCTAAATCCGCCCCTGTGTAAAAGTACTACGACACTGTGGAAGCACTACAGCAAGACTGCCACTACTAGAAAATAGGCCTATAGCAACAGTTCTATTTTCATTACAATAGATATCAAAACCGTTGTCATAGTTCTAGCGCAACGGTTTAGGAGCCCGCCGCACCAGTTCGCGTTACAATAGATCTACCGCAACGGTTTTGTGCAATGGTTCCAAAACCTTTGCAATAAACTCTCTATTGCAACTGTTTGGCAATCGTCGCAATAGTCCCATCTTTTGCAACGGTTGTTTGGTTTAATAGAACAATTTAAATCCGTTGCAATATTATTTTGTAGCACAATATTTTAGGTTATTGCACCAGTCTATTATGTTTTAACAATGGTTTTACTAAATATTGCAACGGTTGTTCAAGAGCTATTGCTACAATTATTGAGAGATAATGCAATAATTTTTTTAGTTTAATGGCCTAGAGTAGGCTAGGGGCTAAGCAACACCCCCAGGCTTTTTATTAACAACAAAGCAAATATTTACAAGGAGGGGAACTAGGCCAAAGACCTCCAAATAGATAAAGGTTGAACATAAGTCCATTACAAAGATGATACCCCTATCAACTAGGCAACTAAAGATAAGATAATAATCAAACAAAATGGACTCTTGTAAGAAGTTATACCTAAATAAAATATAGCCTAATATAAGAAATTTAGAGCTTGTAAGCATCAAAGTACCAAAGAGCTGCTTGAGTAAATTCTTCCGCACTTGACAAGATTGCAAATGCCACAACCAAATATGAACTTCAAAACAATTTTGTTGCCACTTTTCAGACCAGAACCACAACATCTAGGACATTTTGATCATTTTGCAAGAGTAAGCTGGTGATTATGAACTCATTTTGCTGCTGAAAATAACCTGCACACCCACACTATACTGAAGATTTCCAAAGCTTAATGATTCCTAGGAAACAACTAAGTCAAATTTCATCAAATACCTCTGTTTTAAGTCCTTTTGAGATTTGTTTTTGTTAGCCTTACTAGTACTAGCTTTGTGAAATGGACCCTTCTAATTGTAACTTCTAGGTGACATACCATTTTTTGTTGAAACTTAATGCTTTTCCTCCTACAATTCACTATCAACAGTTGAGCCAAATGCTTTAATGAGATGTTCACATGCTTCCTCATCATCTTCCTTCCTGATCTTCTATTGACTGATTATCACTGTCAGGCACATTTTCTGAGTGTATAACTCTGTAATTATCTTCTACTTCATTCCTAGAAACAAAATTGAGAGTGCATGTGTCCTTGGAACTTGCAGGTTTCCTCTTGTGTCCTTGTAAAGGAGGAAAATGGAAGTCAAATTGTTCAACAACTAGGACAAGCTTCTTTTGGCCTTTTTGCTGCTTATCCCTCCTCCTATCTTCTTTCGTTTCAAATTTTTCTTGCCTTCTCTTAAGAGCTTCTCTCTTCTTCTTACTCAAGCTACCAGAATGAAGCTGAATCCCAGCTATAACTTCAGCAAAAGAGGGTGCAACAGGTATATTTAATTCAACATCATAAGACATCCATGCACTCTGCAAAACACCCTCTTTTCCTACTAAAACAGTACCAGCAATAGGAGTAGAAACTACCCTCTCCATGTCTTCAAGATCAACAGCATTTTTGGGAGAAGAAGGACTAGTATCAGGTTCAATATGTCTAGAACTAGAGTTGATAGAAAGGGTGGAGTCAACATGAGCTACAGAATCTATCTCCTCCACTACATAGTTTTGACCAACACCTACTTCAAGCAAAATATTCTTCACACCCTCTATTTCTTCATGATCTTCAGCACAAGAATCAGATAAATTAATAAGGGGTTCAAGGGGTTTGGGAGCATTTAAGTGAATACCTGAGATCTTCAGATTTTACATGTTCTTATCAACTTTTTTGATGTTATTATTTGGAGCTCTTGGAGACCTTGGTCTGTAAACGTTTTGCTGAGAGTATTGTTGATGTTGTTGTTGTTATTAATTACTTTTATTTCCACTAATTTTGTTTCCTGCACCTTGACATTTTCTTTTTTCAGTTGTGTGACCTACTGTTGAGGTTTATAGTTTGCTACCTATTCCATCTAAATAAGGTGTCAAATTTTTGGTGTGCAGTTCTCACTGAAGTTGAGGATAGCTTACACAGCATGTGCTTGTGAATTAAGAAAAAAAAAGGCAAAATCATAATTTAACTACATTGACAACCAAACCAATGATTAATCAGGTAGCAAAAGTATTTGGTTTCACCAATGATTCATCAACTATAGTCACATATAAAAAAATAATGCAATTTATCATTCTTTCCATAAGTGACAACAATCAGTTTCACCTCAATTCAATTATGTCAAGTTCAACCTAAGTTTCTACTCTACTCCATAATATCTACTAATTGATGCTATATAAATACATTGTTCTCATTATGTTCTTTCTTTATATGGAAACAATAAATAATAAATAATTCAAAAGGGATGAAATCAATATTGTAAAAGGTTAAATATTTTTTTCTCTTATTATTATGCATTATCTTATGCTGTTATTCAGGAGGAGCATTGAACAAAGATACAACTAGAATGATAATAGAAGGAAAGCTTTGCAGTTCAATTGGAAATGAGGAAAATTAGTCTCCCATGATTTAATGGGGAAAAACATCAGTTCATGTGAAGTCTTTATGTTAACTGACCATATAAGCTTAGAAAGATAGCTAGTGAAAGTTTTAAATACAAAGCCTTTTAACTGTTCATCACGATACCTCTCAAAATGATTAAAAATATTTGTATGATAGGATTCAAAATGTTCAAGCAGGGTGATATTATCTGCATCAACTGCAACAAGGATTTCAAGGTTGCTTAGATATATGTACAACAAGATAAAACTGAAAATAAAAATAGTATTTGCAAAGATATAGTTATATAGTCTACTGTGGTGGTGAAATTAGCATAATCTATGCTGAAAGAGGGAACTAGGTATACCTTGATACAAGTTCGGGGCAGGTACCTCCTGTGCATTTGGTTTATCATAGATGTCAGCATTATCTAGTCTCTACACATTGAACATCTATGAGTTTAGCTGCACTTTTATGTAGAAATTACTAATTATGATCTTATTTTCACTATGTACTTGGCATGAGACAAGATTGTCTGCTCAACAAAGTCATGGACATTGACAAAACCTAAATAAATTTTAATAGTTCCTAAACAAATCAAGAGTTGAAATAACAAAGAACAAATTGCAATACATATAGAGTAACCAAAAGAATGAGAAGGGAAATCAAACCACTTTATCAGTGTTAACTTTCTACTGATTCAGCTTGCAATCTTGCTGAACAATGAAATACGACTTATTCAATAATGTAAAGCAATCTCAATAGTCTAATTAGAACTTCCACCCTTACAACAAAAAGAAGTATTCCGCATTTCTATGTAGTTTTTATTTTTTATTTTTTATCTACATTCTATTTTTCCTAACAATTTTTGTTTCTGCTTAATAGGTGTGGACAAAGTGTGATATAACAAAATACGATATGGTAACCTTGTGAATTGATTTAAGCTCCTTAAGTGCAACATGATATTTTGGAACCTTAATCATTCCAAGAATAAATATTTCTCACAGCCGTACCATGTCATTTTTAGAATAATTTATTGCAAACAGATGCATCAAAGCAGTGATCATTAAAGTACTCATTGAAAATAGTCATTCTTGAAATGCTAAAGGTAAAAATTACCTTACTTGAGTGAGGCCTTGAGATGGAATTTCATCATCCATGTCAATCGGACTACATATGACAAATAGAAATGAGTCAATGCCAGAAGCCTTCACTTATCTTCTCTGTAAGAGAAAAAGATGTTACCTTATACAAAAAAGATATTTATCATGCAAACTTAGCGGTAGTGTATCAATAACAACAACTTTTTATTCCCCGCAGGTACAGTCCAATCAACCAAAAAAATAATACAAAGATTAATAATCCAATATGGAAAATATAAAAATAAAAAACTGCAAGGATAAAATACAATGTAGAAATTAGATAATATGCTACTAGGAAGAAAGAAAAAAATTGAACAAGATACCATACCAATAATTCTGTATAATTAGCAATAAAATAATGTTATGATAACTTTGCATTGTCCAGAAAATGGTTTTATAATAAAAAAAATAAGAATAGTTCTAAAAAGTCCACTTGCAATCTCACAGAAAGCAAAAGAGAATAAATCATAGTGTAATAGTTTCAGTAGCAAAATCTATTATATTATCATTCGTTTCATCAAGCATATGAATACTAGGCATCAACCTCCAACAATACTCTCACCAACAGAAAGTCACACACCTATTGTAAATAGAGGGATTAGTCAGATCTCAATACTTAAAAGTAATACAACTTTGAAATATAAAAGATATGGACCAAAATCTATCATGAAAAAAGAAACCAAAAGTTCTACAAATTCTGTCATGTTTGATGAGTATAGCATAACCAACATTGATTTTCCATTTCATGAGGGACAAGAACAAAAGGAAGAAGGAAATAAATTAGCTAATGAGAAAAAATAAACAAAAAAGAATAAGAAACATCTAATAATTTTATTTCAAAGTTATGAACCATGGCTAACAAAGTTCAGCACCACAGAGAGTTCAATCACATCACATTTTTAATCTTAAACTTCCAATGCTCAGTATGAGAAGTCAAACTAATTAAGACAAGGGAATATTTCTATCCGAAACTCCACATGCTAATCAACATTTATATTATGAACTTAAAAAGAACATAAAGTTATAAAAAAATTAAATCAACAGAAACTCTCTTACCTAAAATATAAAAGGTGCAGATAAACTAATATTAACTATAAGCCACATTTAGTGGAACTGATCAAGTCTTTGAACAAGGTGTTTTTGAATAAAGTTATGAAGTTGTTGGTTTTCAGTCTTTTAAACTGTGAAAGATAAATTATCACTGTGGCCAAACTTAAGTTGATCTTCTCCTCACTTTTGTATTTTATTGCCTTCTTTTAATTTTAAAGCAGGATCTTATTGACTAATGTGATTAATAGTGTCTAATTCTTGCCACAAAGAAGAAAAATAGAACAAGCATACTTGCCACCAAGCATTGACATTTTGTCGAACAAGTAAGGTGCAAGATACGTTTGACTAAGCACAATTTGAACACCTACAATAAAGCAACTAGCATTTTATTCACCCATTTAGCTGAGAGAAAATCAAATTAATAAACAAGAGAAATCAATTAGTTGGACTCATCTTGAAGTTGAGAAACAGATAAAAGTAAAAAATTAAAACCTTTAATGGAAAGAGCCGAAATGTGATCTACATCAAAGAAAATAAAATGGGGATAGAAGGAAGTACTGAATTTGAGAGCGATGAATAAAACCTGACAATTTCACTAACTCCGTAGCTCAAAACTTCAAGATCAAAGAAGACATTAAAGAAAAAAATCTTAAAAGATCGAACCTGTTGAAGAAATCCAAGATTTATGAGCTACAACTCCAATCACTAACATAAACAACTAAAATCTGATAGATTCAGCTACAGCTCCAACTAAAATCACTAAAAGTGTTGAAAATTGCTTTTAGTTACTGCACTAGTTTTTACCAAAATAAGTTATTTAATTTAGGATAAATTTAAATTTTAAATTTTAAGTTAGGTTGTTTTATTTGTTGAGATAATTTAGTATTTTGAATTTTAAATTATGCAGATTTTTAGTTGTATGTTGGCTATTTAAAGCCCTCATATGCTTAATAAAATTATTGAAAGTTCATTGAAAGCCATTTCAATCCATTGAGAGTCATTTTAACCCCTTTTACTGTCCCATCATTTTTAAAAAGACCAACAATGGTATCAAGAGCTTCATTGATCTTATGGGATCAGTAAATTCTTCCAAAAACTACCATATCATTTTTAACCCATTTTGTTTCTTGGCGAAGATGTCAAGTAGCAGTCTCTCATTGAATGCCCCAAAAAATTTCACTGGCGAAAACTACCAGATTTGATCAATGAAAATGAAATCATATCTTCAAGCCTATGATTTGTGGGAAGTTGTAGTGTAAGATACACCATTACAACTACTCCCTGCAAATCCTACCCTTGCTCAGATTAAATCTCACTCAGGTGAATAAATCAAAAAATTCAAAGCCAAAATTTTAATTCAAAATTCAGTTGAGGATTCAATTTTTCTAAAATAATTGCTTGTGAGACAACAAATGAATCTTGGAAAAAACTAAAAAAAAAAAATACCAAGGAAGTGACCAAGTCAGACAAATGCAAATTTTGAATTTGAAAAGGGATTTTGAATCTCTTAGTATGCAAGAGGATGAAACTATTTCTAAGTATTCTGACAAGATTTCTTTGATTGTTAATAAAATCAAGTTGCTTGGCGAGGATTTCGAAGATGACAGAATAGTAGAAAAAATTCTTGTGACAATTTTGGAGAGATTCGAGTCTAAAATCTCATCTCTGAAAGAGCCTAAAGATCTCTCTACTATCTCCGTTGAAGAACTAATAAGTGCTCTTCAAGCACAAGAGCAAAGAAGAGCCTTCAGATAAGACAATGTTACTAAGGGTGCCTTTTATGCACAAAACAGAAAAGGAAAAGGTAATTATCCACTTTGCAGACACTGCAAAAAGAAAACACACTCGGAGAATTTTGGTTGGTGGAGACCTGATGCAATATGTGGAAATTGCAAACAAGCATGCCATGTTACAAAAGTGTGAAAGCTTAAAAACAATCCTCAAGCACAAGCGGCGGAAGCAGAAATCGAGGAGGAGCAACTTTTTTAAATTGCAGTAACTAAAGCAAAGGAGGAGTGTTGAAAATTGCTTTTAGTTACGGCACTAGTTTTTAGCAAAATAAGTTATTTAATTTAGGATGAATTTAAATTTTGAATTTAAGTTAGATTGTTTGATTTGGTGAGACATTTTAGGTAGTTTGAAGCTGATTTTTCTATTGTAAGGTGGCTATTTAAAGCCCCCCAATGCTCAATAAAATTATTGAAAGCTCATTGAAAGACATTTCAATCCATTGAGAGTCATTTTAACCCTTTTTGCTTCCCCATCTTTTTTAAAAAATAAATAAAAAGACTAACTAAAATCACACAAATCCTCAAAGAGATGAGAGTGGTTTGCAGATATTAGCCCTAATAATCAAATACGAGCAAAGACTAGTACAAATATGAGAACATCATCTCAGATTTGAAGTGGCGCTAGATTCAGAGAGAGAGGGGTTTGAGACTTAAAGAGAGGTTTGAGAGTTAAGAGAGGTTAGATCGATATACGACTGAAGTTTTTGTATATATCCTCTTTCTAAATTGACTTTTAAGAAATAAAGAAAAAAATTAATATGATTGGCGGGTGATAAAAATAATTGAGGAAAAATGTGGAGGATTAATTAACCATTCCAATACATAATAATTTTTATAAAAATAGATGACTTTACCGTAATGGTTCACAAAACCGTTGCTATAGCTAGACCAATTGCAATGGTTGTACTGTAATGCCAAAGGTCTTTTGATTAAGCTATGTCAATCGCTATCAAACCTTTTGGAAACAGTCATAACTGTTGCTATAGACTGTTTTTAGGAACAATTTGGAAATGGTTGTTAGTAAATCTGTTTCCGTAGGCCCAATTTCTGGTAGTGAGCAATGGTCCACTCGTCTCATCAAATGACATGCGTTTAAGGTTGTTGCTTTTCTCACTTCTCGCATATAAAGGGGATATGACAAGAAGAAAAACCTAGTTTTCGACAATCTAAGTAGGCGTTTAGCCATGAAAATAAAAAACAAATTCACTTTATTTGGAATTTTTGAAGCTGAAAATAGAGTTGGAGTTGTGTTTGACGATAGTATTTTGGAGTTAATATTTAAAATTCAAATGTATTTTTTTTAAAAAATACATAAAGTAATTTTTTATTTTTTTTTAGAATTTTATGAAAATGGGGTTATCTTATGAAAGTACAAAATTTAGAATTTTTTTTTAAAATAATTAAAAAGTGAAGAAAGTGAAATCAAATAAAGTGAATGTTTTCCAAATTCCCAAATACAACTTCAAGTTGTATTTATGTAACACCCCGTGCATTTTCAAAACTTATACGATCAACCTAGGATGGATAAAAGTATTTAAACTTGAGATAATAAGGACATACTTGAGTGTAAGGTTAAAGTTAAGTGGTGGATTAAGGTAGAAGGATTAAGACGTTGTAAAAAGGGGAGAACATAAACGAGGTGCTTCCGTAACTTAATTAAGATAGTAGGTGTATCATCTACTTAAGCTATTGGGCTGTATTTGGACACATATTAATGGACTCAATTGAGGCCCAAACTAAGTACATAAAATATGGAAGATGACCAGCGCAACACCTAAATATAACTAAGTCCCAACAAGAGATGATCCAAGTAAGAATAAAGTGAGAAAGTGGACTGTTTTGGACAGTTTGTATAGCCAAGTAGGTGCATCACCTACTTGGACTATTTTTGACCAAAAATTGGATAAGAATGAGCTAAAAGAGGTGGCTAAGAGGTTTTATAAAGAGCTGAAATTCAGTTCATTTATCCATTCATTTCATTTTCCAAAAACAAAAAATTAAAACACTCTCTCCTCTCTCAAACCCCAAACAGCCGCCCTAATTTTCCTTTAGGGTTCTTGGACTAATCTCCCATTTTTAAAGCCTTGGTAAGTGTTTACCCTTATAGCTTAATGTAATATATGTATAATAGGTTGTGTAAAACATGTTGGTGGTGTTTAAAATGTATAGAGCAGTCCCTTAATTAAGTTGGCAGTCCACTTGTGTTAGTTTTGATGAATTTGTCTTCCTTGTGGCTTGGACTTGTATAGGGGCTTAAGGTGTTGAAGAAATTAAGTTATGATGATGAAATTCCGGTATATTAAAGTGTGGTTCTACCCCTGAATCGTTCCTTTTATGTATGGCTTGATGGAAATGTTTATATGTGTTGGTAAATGGAACGTTTGTTGTAGTGAAAAGAGAATACTCTTTTGTTATGTTAAACTAAATGTTGGAACTGTTGTGGAATGATTTTGGTATGCTACTGTGGAAGGCAGTATGGTGACCTTATGGGGTGAATATATGGAGTTTCGTTGGAATGGAAATGTAAAGGATAAACTAGGTAGGTAATCCTACCGATTTGTAATGGTTATGTTGGTTTGTGGACTGTTTTGGTGGTGTGTGGACTGATTTGGTGTTGTTGTTTTGCAAAAGCAGTAAGTTATAGTGTAATGTTGTGGAATAATGTTATTTGGTAGTATAATGTAGGGGGGAGTGGTGCACAATGTGTTTTGGAGGTTGGACAGTTTCTACTTTCCGTTAAGCACCTACTTACCGTCTTGTGAACTTATAATGTAGCTAGTCATTAATGTTTGCTCCATTATGTATTTGTGTTGTAGAGTAACACATAAGGAAGGAGCTGATTCAGTGTAGTTACGTATTGGGAAGATAAGGTATGTAAGGTTACTTTGTCCGTACCTTTCTGTAGCATATAATGTTCACATCGACGTTACACTTGTCCTATTCCGAGATGTACCAAGGTATCCTATTTCCGGTTATCAATGGTTATTGTCACATGTTTCCTATTCATTGCACAATGGAGAATCTTGTCTCATAGTCAGTGCTAAGGTTCCAAATGTCCAACAAGGTTGTGTTCCAATGTTCCAATAGTGATTATATTCATGTCTCTGTTATGTTCCAATGTTCAAAGTGAGATTATAACTATCATTGTATCAACCTCAAAGTATCAATCTCAAAGTAATGAATAAAGTAATGCATATGTGGTTAATGATTGAGTACGGGTGGCAGCTTTAGGGGCGAAATGCCTAGCTCAATCCGATCTTGATATTATTGGATCAGGTGGCAGCTTTAGGGGTGAAAGCCTAACTCAATCCGAACCTGACAGGGGGAAGCTCTAGGGGTGAAAACCTAGCTCGAGCCGAACCTGATACATTGATTTATGGGTGGCAGGTCTAGGGGGATAAGCCTAGCTCGACCCGATCCCGATACATTGATTTATGGGTGGCAGGTCTAGGGGCATAAGCCTAGCTCAACCCGATCCTAACATGAAGATATGTTATGTAAAAACCCACTGATCAGTCGGGGCCCGGGTACAGTGTGACACATGTAATGACAAGTAAGCATTAAAGGAAAGAAGTAATCAAAATAATACACATGGTTCCCAAAATACAGAATGGTTACTTATTCATTGGATTATTCATATGTATCTGAATTCATTGAAATATTCATGTGTTGTGTAGTTTTATATGAGCCTTACATACTCAGTACATTCTTCGTACTGACCCCTTTGGGGAATTTACTTTACTTGCTGCAGGTGCAGGTTCTAGTAGACCTCCACAGTAGGTTGCAGGATATTTACAGCTTTTGGTGAGCTCCAGTTGTTTGGGGCTTTCTCCAGGTCACAGTTGTACATATGTTTTGGTGTTGTACATGTCGTATAAAGCGGGGACTTGTCCCGACTTTTAGCTCATTTTGGTCAATGCACTTGTTAGAGGCTTTTGTAGACGGATGTGGGTATATGTATATAAGATGACGCATGAAGTCTTATTTTGATGTCCTCAACGGCTAAGTTTCACATATGTATATTTGTATATGTCATATGTTCTATGAATTTTCGTTGTTAGCATGATAAGTCCTCACGTGTTAAGAGTGTTTCTGATGGCATGTATATGAATGTACATAAGTACAAGTTGGTTCTCTCGGGCCTTATCGGATACGGGTGCCAATCACGTCTCGATGGGATTCGAGGTGTGACAAAAGTGGTATCAGAGCAGGTCGTTCTAAGGGTATCTACAAAGCCGTGTCTAAGTAGAGTCTTACTTATCAGTGTGTTGTGTACCACATTTATAAGTAGGAGGCTACGGGACATTTAGGATGTTGTTTCTTTTCTTCATTCTAGATCGTGCAATAGAGCCAATGTTGTAAGTTGAAATGTGTCTGACAATAGTAATTGTTTCTCTTTGATATAGTAACAATGCCGATCACGATAAGAGGTAGAGGTAAAGGGAAGCAGGTAGATGTGCCTGCTGACGAAGGAATGAGTAGACTACCACCTGACCAGGCTAGTCAAGGTGGAGCAAATGCTGAAATTTCATCGCGGTCTTCGTCTACCTTTCCAGCTCCGGAAGAGCCAATTGGTAGTGAAATACCCGCGGAACCACCGATGAATGCCACAGATCAAGATCTTAGAAATGCTGTACTTATGTTGACACAGTTAGTGGCGGTACAAAGCCTGGGACGAGCTGGTACAATGACAAATGAGGATGATGCGGCTAGAGTGGCAAGTCGTAGGACACAGGACTTCTTGAAACTGGACCCTCCTATATTCACTGGGTCCGATCCAAAAGCAGATCCACAGGACTTTGTGGATCAAATTCAGAGGGACTTGGAAGTGATGCATGTATCGGGGGTAGAGAGAGTTGAACTTGCAGCGTACAGGTTGAAGGGAGAAGCGATATTGTGGTACGAGGATTGGAAGAAATCCCATGATATTGGTGCTAATCCACCTACGTGGGAAGAGTTTAAAACGGCTTTCCTTGATCATTACTTTCCCTATGAGATCCTTGAGGCACGTGCGGATCAGTTTCTAAATCTCCATCAGGGAAACCTAAGCGTCAGGGAATACAGTTTGCAATTTAATTCCTTGGCTCGATATGCGCCAAATGTGGTGGCTACGATGACAGATAGAGTCCATCGATACGTGTACATACTAGAGCCATATTTGGTACGAGATTGCACCATTGCTGCCTTGAATAAGGACATGGACGTAGCGAGAATTCAGGCCTTCGCGCAGAAAATGGAAGACCAACGACAGAGGAGAAGAGTGCATGAATTTGACAGGGGACAGTCCAAAAGGGCTAGACCTATGGGACCACCTATGATGTCCCAAGGAGGGTCTAGGCCTCGTATGTTCCCTAGACCACCTAGACCATCGTTTTCTCATTCCGTGGCAGGTGCTTATTCTCAGTTTCGAGGGTTTAGAGGTGGTTCAGCTGGGTATAGTAGTGGGGTTGACGGATCACAGGCAGCAGGTTTTCCTCGTCAGCAGTGTCAGTACTGCGGGCGTATTCACTTAGGCACATGTCGGTCAGGGACGAATGTCTGCTTTTGGTGTGGTATGCCAGGGCATATAGCGAGAGATTGTCCACAGAAGAGCATGGGTGGTATGGCACGACCGGCAGGATCGACCTTTGCGTCATCAGCATCAGTTCCTTCTTTGGGCCGAGGTGTACAACCGGTTGGCTGTGGTAGGGGTGCCAGAGGAGCATCCAGTACTAGTGGGGTCCAGAATCACACTTATGCTTTAGTAGACCGACAGAATTCAGAGGCTTCCCCTGATGTTGTCACAGGTACATTATCCATATTCTCATATAATGTATATGCATTGATTGACCCTGGTTCTATATTGTCCTATGTTACTCCATTGATTGCGGTGAAATTTGCAAAGGCACCAGAATTATTAGTTAAATCAATTGAAGTGTCTACACCGGTGGGTGAATGTATTATTGCAAAAAGAGTATATCGAAATTGTGTGGTAACTATGTGTGTCCATGATACATTGGCCGACCTTATTGAATTGGACATGGTGGATTTTGATGTGATAATGGGGATGGATTGGTTGGCTTCTTGTTATGCCACGGTAGATTGCCGGGCCAAGAAGGTACATTTTCATTTCCCATAAATGAATGTTCTTAAATGGAAGGGTGATGTAGGGGCACCACGAGGAAGATTTATTTCCTATCTGAAAGCCAGGAAAATGATTGCTAAGGGATACATATGTCATTTAGTACGGGTAAAAGATACTGAAGTGGAACCACTAACTCCGCAGTCGGTTCCGGTGGTCAATGAATTTCTAGATGTATTTCCAGAGGATCTTCCAGTCTTACCTCCAGAGCGGGAAATAGAATTTGGCATTGATGTGATTTCAGGCACTCAGCCTATTTCTATTCCTCCATATAGAATGGCTCCAGCAGAATTACGTGAATTGAAAGAGCAGTTGAAAGATTTGTTGGACAAAGGCTTCATTAGGCCGAGTATGTCACCGTGGGGTGCACCGGTATTGTTTGTACGGAAGAAAGATGGCACGTTGCGAATGTGCATCGACTATTGACAATTGAATAAGGTAACAATCAAGAACAAATATTCCCTCCCTCGCATTGATGATTTATTTGATCAGTTACAGGGTGCTAAGTGTTTTTCAAAGATCGACTTGAGGTCGGGCTACCACCAGGTCAGAGTTAGAGAAGAAGATGTACCCAAGATAGCTTTTCGAACACGGTATGGCCATTATGAATTTTTAGTCATGTCATTTGGGCTAACAAACGCGCTAGCTGTGTTTATGGATTTGATGAATAGGGTGTTTAAGCCATTTCTGGACGTGTTTGTCACGGTATTTATAGATGACATCCTGGTTTATTCTAGATCACCAGAGGAACATGCTAATCACTTACAACAAGTGTTACAGATTCTCCGTAAGCGTAAGTTGTATGCAAAGTTTTCTAAGTGTGAGTTTTGGTTAAAATCAGTTGCATTCTTGGGTCACATTGTATCAGATGAAAGGATACAGGTGGATACACAGAAGATTGAGGCAGTGAAAAATTGGCCAAGACCTACGACACCCACATAGATTTGTAGTTTTCTTGGATTGGCGGGTTATTATAGAAGATTTGTGGAAGGTTTTTCCTCCATTGCTGCACCGTTAACAAAGCTTACACATAAGGCAGTTAAATTTCAGTGGAATGATGCGTGTGAGAAAAGCTTCCAAAAGTTGAAAGATAAATTAACCTCCACACCAGTTTTAGTACTCCCCGAAGGTACCGAAGGTACCGAAGGTTATGTAGTGTATTGTGATGCTTCCGGGGTTGGCCTCGGATGTGTATTGATGCAGCATGGTAATGTCATAGCATATGCTTCACGACAATTACGACCTCATGAGAAAAATTACCCCACACATGATCTTGAATTAGCAGCGGTGCTTTTTGCTTTAAAGATATGGCGTCATTCTTTGTATGGAGTTAATGTTGATATTTATACGGATCACAAAAGTTTACAATATATCTTTAAGCAGAAGAAACTCAATTTGAGGCAACGAAGGTGGTTAGAGCTTTTAAAAGACTATGACATTGATATTCTTTATCATCCAGGCAAAGCAAATGTAGTAGCTGATGCATTGAGCCGCAAGGCAATAGAAAGCACTAGTGGTCAATTGATGGAAAAGAAAGAGATAATCAAAGATCTACATCAATTATCTAGTTTGGGGGTTCATCTTCTTGAATCCTCAGATGAAGGAGTTATTGTGCAAAATGCGGCTGCATCTTTGCTAATCACTGAGGTGAAAGAAAAGCAACTTACAGATCCTATGTTAATGCAGTTAAAAGAGAGTATAGAAAAGAATTTGACAAAGAAATTTGATCTAACACAGGAAGGGGTGCTCCAATGCCAAGGTAGAGTATGCGTTCCAGATGTAGATGAACTGCGAAAACGAATTATGACGGAGGCGCATCATTCGCGCTATTCTATTCATCCGGGTGCTACTAAAATGTATCATGATTTAAAAGCAGTGTATTGGTGGGGAAATATGAAGAAGGACATTACGGAGTTCGTTGCTCAATGCCCGAATTGTCAACAAGTGAAAATAGAGCATCAGAAACCGGGAGGTTACATGCAATGTATCAATCTTCCAGTCTGGAAGTGGGATATGATTAATATGGACTTCATCACAGGTTTGCCTCGTACATTGCGGAAATTTGATTCTATATGGATTATAGTTGACAGGCTTACCAAGTCCGCACATTTTCTACCAGTCAAGACCACTTATACAGCTGAGGATTATGCAAAATTATATGTTAAAGAGATAGTGCGGTTGCATGGTATTCCACTTTCCATTATATCAGACAGAGGAGATTAGTTCATAGCGCACTTTTGGAGATCTTTTCAGCAGAGTTTGGGCACACAGGTGAATCTGAGTACGGCTTTCCATCCTCAGACTGATGGACAAGCAGAACGTACCATTCAAACACTTGAAGATATGCTACGAGCATGCACGTTAGATTTTCAAGGCAGTTGGGATGACCATTTGCCTCTTATTGAATTTGCTTACAACAATAGCTATCATTCAAGTATTAAAATGGCACCTTATAAAGCTTTGTATGGAAGGAAATGTAGATCACCAATCGGATGGTTTGAAGTCGGCGAAACTGCTTTACTTGGGCCGGATCTTGTTCATCAGGCTACGGAAAAAGTGAAAGTGATTCAACAGCGATTACAAACGGCCCAAAATCGATACAAGTCCTATGCTGATGTGAGAAGAAGAGGGCTTGAATTCGCTTTTAGGTGATTGGGTATTTTTAAAGGTGTCACCGATGAAAGGAGTAATGTGCTTTGGGAAAAAAGGAAAATTAAGTCCACGTTACATAGGCCCATATGAAATTATCAGAAGATTTGGGCAAGTTGCATATGAGTTGAAATTACCCCAAGAACTCTCCACTGTTCATCCGGTATTTCATGTTTCCATGCTTCGAAAATGCATAGGAGATCCATCTTATGTTACCCCCATTGAAGATGTACAAGTTTTGGAGGATCTTACCTATGAAGAAATACCTATTGCTATTCTGAATCGACAAGTTAAGAAGTTAAGAAATAAAGAGGTAGCTTCCGTAAAAGTGCTTTGGAGGAATCAACAGGTAGAGGAAATCACATGGGAAGCTGAGGAAATGATGAAAGCTAAGTATCCTCAATTATTTGAAACCAAATTGGAAGCCTTAGATGCTGAATTGGAGCTGTAACAAGTAAGTATATATAAGTATTAAGTGATAGCATAAAGATTAAATTAAGGCTTGAACTTGTTTAAGCTATGTAGTGGTGGTACTAACATTCGAGGATGAATGTTCTTAAGGGGGGAAGGATGTAACACCCCGTACATTTTCAAAACTTATACGATCAACCTAGGATGGATAAAAGTATTTAAACTTGAGATAATAAGGACATACTTGAGTGTAAGGTTAAAGTTAAGTGGTGGATTAAGGTAGAAGGATTAAGACGTTGTAAAAAGGGGAGAACATAAACGAGGTGCTTCCGTAACTTAATTAAGATAGTAGGTGTATCATCTACTTAAGCTATTGGGCTGTATTTGGACACATATTAATGGACTCAATTGAGGCCCAAACTAAGTACATAAAATATGGAAGATGACCAGCGCAACACCTAAATATAACTAAGTCCCAACAAGAGATGATCCAAGTAAGAATAAAGTGAGAAAGTGGACTGTTTTGGACAGCTTGTATAGCCAAGTAGGTGCATCACCTACTTGGACTATTTTTGACCAAAAATTGGATAAGAATGAGCTAAAAGAGGTGGCTAAGAGGGTGTATAAAGAGCTGAAATTCAGCTCATTTATCCATCCTCTCTCAAACCCCAAACAGCCGCCCTAATTTTCCTTTAGGGTTCTTGGACTAATCACCCATTTTTAAAGCCTTGGTAAGTGTTTACCCTTATAGATTAATGTAATATATGTATAATAGGTTGTGTAAAACATGTTGGTGGTGTTTAAAATGTATAGAGCAGTCCCTTAATTAAGTTGGCAGTCCACTTGTGTTAGTTTTGATGAATTTGTCTTCCTTGTGGCTTGGACTTGTATAGGGGCTTAAGGTGTTGAAGAAATTAAGTTATGATGATGAAATTCCAGTATATTAAAGTGTGGTTCTGCCCCTGAATTGTTCCTTTTATGTATGGCTTGATGGAAATGTTTATATGTGTTGGTAAATGGAACGTTTGTTGTAGTGAAAAGAGAATACTCTTTTGTTATGTTAAACTGAATGTTGGAACTGTTGTGGAATGATTTTGGTATGCTACTGTGAAAGGCAGTATGGTGACCTTATGGGGTGAATATATGGAGTTTCGTTGGAGTGGAAATGTAAAGGATAAACTATGTAGGTAATCCTACCGGTTTGTAACGGTTATGTTGGTTTGTGGACTGTTTTGGTGGAGTGTGGACTGATTTGGTGTTGTTGTTTTGCAAAAGCAGTAAGTTATAGTGTAATGTTGTGGAATAATGTTATTTGGTAGTATAATGAAGGGGGGAGTGATGCACAATGTGTTTTGGAGGTTGGACAGTTTCTACTTTCCATTAAGCACCTACTTACCGTTTTGTGAACTTATAATGTAGCTAGTCATTAATGTTTGCTCCATTATGTATTTGTGTTGTAGAGTAACACATAAGGAAGGAGATGATTCAGTGTAGTTACGTATTGGGAAGATAAGGTATGTAAGGTTACTTTGTCCGTACCTTTCTGTAGCATATAATGTTCACATCGACGTTACACTTGTCCTATTCCGAGATGTACCAAGGTATCCTATTTCCGGTTATCAATGGTTATTGTCACATGTTTCCTATTAATTGCACAATGGAGAATCTTGTCTCATAGTCAGTGCTAAGGTTCCAAATGTCCAACAAGATTGTGTTCCAATGTTCCAATAGTGATTATATTCATGTCTCTGTTATGTTCCAAAGTTCAAAGTGAGATTATAACTATCATTGTATCAACCTCAAAGTATCAATCTCAAAGTAATGAATAAAGTAATGCATATGTGGTTAATGATTGAGTACGGGTGGCAGCTTTAGGGGTGAAATGCCTAGCTCAAGCCGATCTCGATATTATTGGATCAGGTGGCATCTTTAGGGGTGAAAGCCTAGCTCAAGACGAACCTGACAGGGGGCAGATATAGGGGTGAAAACCTAGCTCGAGCCGAACCTGATACATTAATTTATGGGTGGCAGGTCTAGGGGCATAAGCCTAACTCGACCCGATCCCGATACATTGATTTATGGATGGCAGGTCTAGGGTCATAAGCCTAGCTCGACCGGATCCCAACATGACGATATCTTATGTAAAGACCCACTGATCAGTCGGGGCCCAGGTACAGTGTGACACATGTAATGACAAGTAAGCATTAAAGGAAAGAAGCAATCAAAATAATACACATGGTTCCCAAAATACAGAATGGTTACTTATTCATTGGATTATTCATATGTATCTGAGTTCATTGAAATATTCATGTGTTGTATAGTTTTATATGAGCCTTACATACTCAGTACATTCTTCGTACTGACCCCTTTGGTGAATTTACCTTACTTGCTGCAGGTGCAGGTTCTAGTAGACCTCCACAGTAGGTTGCAGGATATTTACAGCTTTTGGTGAGCTCCAGTTGTTCGGGGCTTTCTCCAGGTCACAGTTGTACATATGTTTTGGTGTTGTACATGTCGTATAAAGCGGGGACTTGTCCCGACTTTTAGCTCATTTTGGTCAATGCACTTGTTAGAGGCTTTTGTAGACGGATGTGGGTATATGTATATAAGATGACGCATGAAGTCTTATTTTGATGGCCTCAACGGCCAAGTTTCACATATGTATATTTGTATATGTCATATGTTCTATGAATTTTCGTTGTTAGCATGATAAGTCCTCACGTGTTAAGAGTGTTTCTGATGGCATGTATACGAATGCACATAAGTACAGGTTGGTTCTCTCGGGCCTTATCGGGTACGGGTACCAATCACGTCTCGATGGGATTCGGGGTGTAACAATTTAGTTACATCCACCAAAGAAATCATCCCCCTTAGAGCAAGCAGACAAAGCCCTGAATAATTCTGCCAGCAACATTGGTACTAACATCAACCTCTCAGAGCTAGTAAACATGGTTAAAACCAGGGGCATCAAGTTGATATTGATGTGTCCCCTTCTTCTAGGGAAGACCATAATCCCCAGAAAAGCGAGCGCAAAGCCCATGGGGCGAACACTCTCCCATTTTGCTCTGTTACAGGTGAAGTCATTCCGGTGACTGTCATAGCTCTTTTGACACCCAAATCTCTGAAACCGATAGATCAAGTTAACCAAACCATCTCCGATATTCCTTAGGGCGTGGACTACACTCAAACCCAAAGCATGTAAGAAACCATTTCTGGACATGGCCGATGGTGCCAACAATATTCTTCCTTCAAGAGGCAAGTCAGTGAGGCTACTGACGTCTTCCAAAGTAGGGGTGATTTCAAAATCAGTAAACTGAAAAGTCACGGTGACAGGGTCCCAAAACTCGACCAACAACTTTGTAAGCATCTCGTTGGCCTGGATGTCCATGAGTGACATCAAAGAACCCAAATGTTCTCTAACCTCGGCCCTATGAACTACACGAATGTTCCGCCACCAGTTTTGTAGGTTGTGGGGAGCATAGACAATCATTTGGATATTTGGTAGGTTCTGATTGATATTCATCTAAAATAAAAGGGGTAAAGGGTATGATAAGCTGTTTATTCCAAATCCATTATTTGTTTTATTTTGGATTATTCACATCAATCTTCACATAAATGTATGTCGTTAGGTTATGTAACCTTTGACAAAAGAGTGGGTTCCTAATTACGAAAATGATGCCTTGGAACGTCTAGCCTAGGATGTATGCAACATGACCTATTTCTAGAGTAAGAGTTTTCACTAGATGTTTAAGAGTAGACTGAATAATTGCGAGAAGGCACACTAACCTAATTACATCGACTCTGAAACTAAGGAATCCAAAAAAAGGTTTGGGGGAGTGTATGACACCCCCCGCGTGAACCACAATGTGTGAAGTGTGTACGACCAAAGACTCGATAGAAAAATCCAAATGATAAAGAAGTAACAAGTAGTGTTGATCAAACAAATAAGGAAGACAAGTTTGGATTTGGCTTGCGTCCTTTCAAACAAAAGAGGATTCAAACGCAAATCAAAAAAGTAACGTAAAAAAACAGATATTCCCAAATAATAACCTAAACTAGGCCTGCTAAGGTAAAAACCTAAGTTTATATCCACGACAGAGTTGCCATGCTGTCGCGCCCTATTCCGAACCGATCGAAACAACACACAACATTATGGTGGTCGTGACTCTCTCTGGTTTAGAAAATTTGTTTGTAGGGTCGTCACCTAAATTTTTTAGGAAAAACCATTTTTATGTAAAACTCTGTTTTTAGTCTTTCAAAAATGTTTGAGATTCTGAGTAAGAGTTTTGGTTACTTGAGGGGAAGGTGTTAGGCACCCCTCAGAGTCCTATCCGAAGATAGTCCTTAAGCTCAGTTTAAGAAAATATTTGGAAATTTTTTTGTCTATTACTTGCTAAAAATAGTTAATTACATTTATAAAAAAAAAAAGATAAAAAGCACACAAGGTATGTAAACATATGCCTACGATATGCAAAGATATGATTTATTTCAAAATATATGCATGCATGTTTCAAAATGAAGGGAAGAAAAATTAGCCAAAGCATTTTGTTAAAATATGTATATTAGAAAATATAAAGTTTAATGACATGTAAAGTTAAATATGTAAATGAAATCTTTGCAAAGAAAATTATAATTTTTAAAATATGGGAAAACTTATTCATTGTTAAACAAAGATGAAAATTTATTTAATTTGAGAATATATTTAAGTAAATTTCTATCACGAAATAAAAAAAAATGTCAAAACGTATTAACATATTAGTTCTTGGGTAAAATAAAAACTTGTGTATATTTAAAATATAAGAAATAATGCTAATGTTTATTTATTTGCGAAAATTTAGAGGTAATAATTAAAAGTAGATAAAAATAAATGTAATAGTAAAAATACACATATAAATATATAGTTGAAATAAAGTGTAAATAATAATAACATTAATTTTGTTAAAAATAAATAAATAAATGAGTAATAAATAAATAGATAAGAATAGTGATGAAAATATTTTGTATATGATAATGTATACATATGTGTACCTTGTGTTTTTTGAGTTTTTTTTCTAGAATTTGAAAGAAAGCTCAAAACAAGTATTTTAAAAAAACAAATGACGAGTAACATAAAGTGTTAGGATTATTTTTGATTTATTGAAAATAAGTCGAAATCGGTGAATAGGCACTTTTCTTTTAAAAATCTAAATTTTAGCTCCTCTTTAGCCATTCCTCGATAATATTGAAAACTCTTTCTTTAATTTAAGAGTTAGGATGGTGACATCCAATTTTTTTTTTTTTTTTTAAAATCGTTTAAGACAAATAATTGGTTAAACTACGCAAAATTTGAATTTTGCTAGAACCCAAATTTATTTGAGAAACAATCCATTTAACTAGTCATGTGTTAATTGCAAAAGATAAGGACATTAAGACTACTCCAAAGGAAATCCACAAACGTTTAAACCAATGTGAATGCAATAAACAAACAATGATATTTTAAACAATTCTAATAACAACAAGATTAACTAATTTATCATTCTAAGTATCGAAAACTACAAATAGAACATGGGTAATAAATAAGTGCAGAGGGCTAAGAGATACTACACTCCATTCCGGAGTTGGGCTTCTAATTTATGCGACTCAGAGGCTCTGCAATCCTAATAGCGATTGACCCGATGTTTGGGCCAAAATGGAGTTTCAATTGAAACTCCAACTCCCGAGTTCACATAAAACAAAAAAATAAAGATTAGTAACTAGTCAAATAAAAGATATACGTGAAAATACAAATTGAGTAACATATACTAAACAAGCATCGAAGATAGACTAAAACACTATTTTAACAGAAGAGGGCTTCCAATCATTTTGATATATACCCGGGCATCCATAAAAAATCAAGAATTATTTCATATAACTCACATAAAGCAACAACAATGGTACAAAGCAACCAAGGCACGCACACACACTTAAATGGGCAAAGTCCGCTTGGTTGGATTAAAAGAAAAGACATTCATTAAGACATGAGCCAAGACTAATAACTTGTGATTTCATTTGGTATAAGACAATTCTTAAAATGAGCCAAATCAAAGCTAAGAATATTCCAGCCACCAAGACATACTAAAATGGTAAACAAAGCCATTTTTCCGTTACCAGTGACATGACCTAGACTAGTGTACTTAGAATTATATCCATTTAAGTCTAGATGGTCAAAACACTCATATGTGATTCATACAAACATGCCAAACAAAAGGAAAAGCAAAAATAGAGAAAGAAATATAGATTTTACTTCATTCCCCATGTTCAAATACGATGCAAACATATTTCGAAACCAACAAGAAGATTTAAACAAGACGATACTCTTAAACTTAATCTACAAAAGAGAAGAAGAAGAAGAAAAAAAGACGGGCAGCTTATTGAACAAGACGAGCAACTATCTACACATGTTCAAAGAATCAAAATAGGCAAAAGAGAGAGTAGGCAAGACCCCAAAAAATGAATTTACATAATCGACTCAACGTAGCTATACCTTTTCATTAAAACCATATCAAAACACCAATCCACATGTTATCACATATTTTAAACAAAACAACCCCAATTATGACCAACAAAATCTCCTTTTCGGATATCCTTAATTGGGCAGAAATTGGCTAGAAGTACTTGACCCATGTTACCATATTTTGAAACAAAAATAGATAGAAGAGCAAGGGAATAAAGATAAATTTGACATTATTTTACACTATGATTCAAGGTAGCTCTCATTTGAAGCGAATTTTAGATCAAAAGAGATGAAACCAAATTTTAGAATTGATTCTCGGGGAACAAATACCATGACCAAACTTAAAATCAAAATAGGCCAAACACATCGCCAGACATCTAAACTTGGCACGAACTTTCACTTTGGCACCTAAAGTGGACGATGTTCATTTTAAACACCTAAAATAGCCTCCAACTATGTCATTTTGACACATTTTTAACAATCAGCATAAATAACAAAGTATGTGTAATACACTCGTGATGATGTGACAAAACAACAAATCAAATAATTACACGTGTCATTTTAAATAAAATGAAAAAAAAGTATTTAGTTTAACCCCCACCCTGCCCCAACCTCTCTCCTGGGGTGACCTTTTTGTTGAGCTTCCAGGGAATTGGAATGAACTTCCATGGGAATCAGACAGAAATCAAAATTTCTCAACAAATACACTCGTTTTCACTATGAAATTGGGTGTGCCTGATTGTTAAATTGGAATGAAGGATCCATTAATGGTTTAAATTTAATGGTGATGATGGGTGTTTTCCGGTGGGATTTGATCGGAAATTGGGTTGTTGTTGATGTTTGATGGGAATGGTTGGAGTTAATGGTTTGGGGGTTTGACTGGTTGAAAGTGTTATTGGTTTTTTCCAGTGGGTTTAATGGTTAGTGTTCTGCCGAAGATGGAGTGTTGGTGGCCGCGATGGGTGGAGGGAGGTAGAAATGGGTGTGGAAGAAGTGTTGGAGAAGGAGAAGATAAAGAAGAACAAATAAAAAAATAAGAATTGCAAAATTTAGTCTTTAATGTGCTCAAAATTGGTGCAATACACACATTATACCAAATCATCAAAAGGTGTCAAAATGACAAAGTTGGGGGCTAGTTTAGGTGTTTAAAATGAACATCATCCAATTTAGGTGCCAAAGTGAAAATTCGTGCCAAGTTTAAGTGTCTGACGATGTGTTTGACCATCAAAATATACTATACATATGAAACCATTTTTTAGAATAAAAAATCATAATCACCAGCAGAATTCAAGAAACATACCACAACATAGACTTATCAAAGTTAAAGAAAAATCACATATTCTTAGCACCGAAACACGATGAAGGAAAAAGTAGATGGAAAAATTGAAATAAAAAAATAAATTCGCACCTTTTTTTGGGCAGTGATTGCGGCCGTCGAGTGTTGAGTTCCGAGCTAGCGATTTCGATCCGACTTCGACTTTGACTCAAAGTATTTTGAGAAGAAAGAAACTAATTAGAGAGTAGTGAAATAGAGGGCCATTAAAGAAAGCTATTAGGATGTCTAAGTGTATGTTTTTTCTCCATTTTCTGATGTGTGTTTTTGGAAGCCGAAGTCTCCTTTTTATAGCCAAGAATTGGGGCTTCCAACGGATCTAATGGAGGATTCAAGAACCTAAATTTAAATTCTTGGGAAGCCATTTTTCAGAGAAATGATGATGATATTGGAGAAAGAAGAGAGTTGGGTATACTTGTTCAGCTTGATTTGAGGGTGAAAAGTGATGGTTTGGAGGTGTAATACTCCGAGCCATCAAATTGAAGAGGTAAAGAGCCTGAATCCGATGATTTCTTCAAATTCGTCACTTTCCAAGAAGTGGCAGTGGTGGTGGAGTGCATTTTTGAGGTCTAACTTTTCAGAAAAAGGTGATGGAGAGACATGGGTGAGGTGATGGAGAAGAGAGGGAAAAGTTAAAGATCACTCGATTTCTCCATTATCCGGTGGTCTGGCGGTGATGGTAGAGGAGAAAAGGAGAGATAGATGATTGATATTTTTTCTAGTTTGGATAGAACGAAAGAGATGATAAGGGACTGGTTAAGTTTGGTTTACTTGTATTTAGATTGGGTTGGGCTGGTGGGATTGAAGATTAGATTAAAGGAGGTGGCCCAAATAGTGATAAGTGAATTAACTTATAAGAAAATTTTTATTTTGCCCAATCATTTTCACTTAATTAATTTAACGATGCTTGTTTCGTCCTAATTAATTTTCCAAAAGTGTACATGTATACATATGCATTTTCATACGTATATGTACGTATACACACGTGCATGACTTTAAACACGTACATATGTTCTATTTTAAAATACATATAACTATAATACGAATTTAAATAAAAAGTAAAATAAAGTAAAATTTGCAAAAATAGGAGGGTATACATTAATACAAAGATTATCTAGAGTTTTGAAACAAAAGTTAATACACTCACATATATTTTTTTGCAAAAAAAAAAAATAGTGAAGCAATAAGTTTGAAATATATTATTATTAATAATTTTTTTTTTTTGGGGGGGGGGGGGGCGGGGGCGTAAACAAATGATATAAATATTTTAATAGAATAATAATAATAATAATAATAATAATAATAATAATAATAATAATATTAAGAAGAAGAAGATATTATTTTTGAAATTTTTTTATTGCTGTTAATTTTATTGAAATTAATGTTAAAAATAAGGAAAACAAATATTTAGGACTCACAAGCATCGAGAAATTAGTTTTAGGAAAAAGGAGAGCCAAAATTAGATGTCAACAGTATGGACTAATTTTTTCTATGAGATGTTGTAGGATACCATGGAGGATATATGGAAGCTAAATGAATCCTACAAACAATCCACATGAAGTGGAGAAACAAGGAACGAGTGCACGAGCAGAAGAGTGTGAAAATCGGAGGAACCCTCACACCATGGGAGTGGGCATGCGCCTCACTCCTAAAAGCATGGGAGTGAGCATATGTCGCACCCCCCAACGCATGGGAATAGGTGTATGCAACACCTCCTAGCGCGGTCAGTTACTGTGCGCGGTGATCTTAGGGGTATTTATACACCTAAGTGTCATTATCTACGCGCGTTTAGCTTAGTTTTGAGGATAACTTGATATGCTTAATGAAGTATCAAGTGTGTATTTATGTATTTTTGTGCTAATTTACATGTTTGGAGTGCTTAAAATCTGTTTGAAACAAGTCTAGAGTCAAAATGATCAAATATAACTTAGAATAGGAAACTAGTGTCGCTAGCTTGAGCTACGCTTGTTCTAGTGTACTGTGATTTGTTCTATTGTGTTGTATGGACTTATGGTTGTTGTGAGATGTTGTAGGAAACCAATGGATGATATATGGAAGTTAAATAAATCCTACAAACAAGCCACAAGATGTATGGGAACAAGGAACAAAAGCACTTGAAAAAACACACGCACCCCCTAAACTTTGGAGGGGGCAATGCGCCGCACCTCCCAAAGCAAGGGAGGGGGCCATGCGCTGCACCCCCCAAAGCATGTGGGAGGGAATGAATAGTGACACCTAGTTCATCTAGCTACTGGTTTGGGTGCGTGATTCCCATACGACGCACCTCCTTGGGCTTGCAATGGACCATGAGACACACCCTCCCCCTAAACAACCTCAAAGTGGGTTTTTAACTTATTTTAAGTGGGGGCAAAGTTGTAAATGCATATGATTCGTTTGTAGAACCTCATGTATGAAATAAATCACTATAAAAGGAGTAATTATCCACATTTATTCACAACTTTGGACACAATAGAAGATTGGGGAGAGGAAAAGGCATCAAAGGCTCTACTCTAGGATTTTTCTTCTTTCAACTTTTGTTTTCTTGTAGTTTTTATTTATGAATTCATTTATGGTGATCATTTGTATGAATATGAGTGTATAAACACACTCTTTATAGGTTTGAGGCTATGAACATGATTGCTTAGTTTATATTTGAGTTGGTTAATGTTGATTATCACATTTGGTTGTTCTTATGTTCTTGTAACTACTATTCTATTGACTCGCGACCTTTTGAATACATCTATGTTTCTTTTGTGATCCTGGAAGGAGTGACATTAGATTATAACATGGAACATAAGGAATGGATTCTTGTATTTAAGATGAATTAAGGATAAGTTTTGCGGTTAGGATAGGAATATACCTAATTTGCCCCATTTGGCTCAAATACAGGATGAAATATAAATGTGTTTGAATTAGTTCCCATATCCCCACTCAATGCTATAGTTGTGAGGCTAATTTATATATATAACTAGAGTCTTGGAAGACCATGATCATGATATTAACCCCGTGAATCAACAACCAAGATAATTAACGTAACCAACGAGAGTATATAGCTTTGCATGATTGTTTAGTATGTTTTGACCTTAGAGACCTCCTTGATATTGCTTCAACCCCAAGTTTATCATCTTTAGTATAGTTTAGTGTTTAGTTTTAGATTTTAAACTTCATACATCTTTGGTTCTATCGCTTGAATAAATAATAAGAATTGGTTTGATCTAAGTGAATAGTTAACCAACAAATCCCTATGGGATCGATATTCGGCTTGCAAGATACACTCTATTACTTGCATGACCACGTATACTTGCGTGCATGCTTAGGAGCAACAAGTTTTTGGCTCCGTTGTCAGGGACTTCGGTGTTAATTTTTTTATCTAGATTAGACTTTTTCATTTTATTTGTTTGAGTTGTATATAGTTTATTTTTGTACAAAGTTTTGTTTTACTTTTCTATTACTCTTCTTGATATGTCAGCTTGGGATAGATGGTGGTTGACTGATGACAATTCTTGTTATTTTTGTGGAGGACCACACTTGGATGGTAATTGTCATGATGTTCAAGAGAGGGGGTTGTGCACACCTACCCAATCTTTTGAATTGAATATATGTTAGATGTGTAGTGGTCAGGATAGCCATTGGAGTGACTATCCAAACTATTATTCCCCTCCCCTGAACCTCTATTATGATCAGTCTATTATTCGTGATGTTGGTAAGGATAAGGGAGCTAATGAGGCAGAACATGAGGCTCACCTCATAGATATGCTGAAGCAGATACTGGAGCAGCAAGCACAACAACTAAAACCAACTGAAGAAATAACAGGAAGCCACAAATAGAATTGGTTCCCACCTCACAGAGCTATAAGTTAAGGCTGACACTTTTACTGATCAGCAAAGGACAATCTTAACCAACACTCTAGAGGAACCCTTGACAGAAGAAGCGAGGGAGGCACTACTAGGAAAAAGTTGTGATGAGGCAGACATAGTAAGCCAAGATTAGCTAATGAAACTAGAGCAACAAATCAAATTTCAAAAGTGTCTTCGGGATGGTCTCATAATCATGGTAACCCAAATAAACCAGGGGAAAGTTTAGCTCATACAAAAGATAGATGCAATTTGGCCTAGATATCTGTGACTTGAATGATCAATTGACTAAGAAGTTTGTGATGTCTGATGTCCATTCACCTATAGTTGTGGATATTAGCCAATTTGTGGAGAGGGAAGTAGAATTTCAACCATTCGACTACCATTCTTTAATTGATGCTGACATTGAGAAGTTGAATAAGAGTGAGCATGTTGTGAATGATGTAGTTTTGAAAGTAGGATGTGTTGGGTCTCATTCAAAGCACTTTTCTACATTATGTTTAGATGATGACATGTCTTTTGAGTCATCTGAACTAGTGGAGGAGAGTGTAGATGAGGAACAAGAATCCTATATTCTTAAATTTGCACCAGACAAGCAACAGAACAACATGCCTCACCTAAGGGCCAAGTGATTTAACATGCACCATCCATTACTTGGTCCCTTCATCTTTATACCACCACCTTATAAGAAAACCAAAAATATAGATGTGATGTTGGGGGTGATTATATCCTCAAGGTGGAGGAAAAATTTGATGGGTCGTGCTGCAATGTTAAATTAGGTGCTTGTGGGAGGCTACCCAACATTTAGTAAGTATTTTTTTTTTTTTTTTTTTTTTTTTTTTTTTTTAGTGTCACTTATTTTTGTTGTTTTTGTTTTTAAAGATTATGGGGAAGTCTGAGTACCCACAATCTGAGCTAAGGAGCATTGTAAAATCTATGTGTGGGATCCTCCGAACCCCTTCTTGAAAAAATTGGAAATTGACATGCTACGAGCTAGGCCTAGAGGCCTCAGGGAGTATTTTTTAACCCTTGTTCTTAATTTGATTTATACTTTGGGGACAAAGTGTAATTTTAAGTGTGGGCTGAGAATCGTCCAACTTGTTTAGGGTGAAGTGCGCTATAGGATTTCTCTTTTGATTTATTTGCTAGTTTTTGACTAAATTTTAAAAAAATTACAAAGAGATTTTATCTTTGGTTATTTTTAGTTTTTATTTTCATTTAGTAGAAGCACTCTTTACCTACCCCTTGGTTTTTCTTTTCGGTTCTTTTCCGAGGGGAAGCCCTTTGAACTAAATATCCTTTTTGATTTTTAGGAGTAATTTTAAAATTTTTGTCATTTGGAATAAATAGAGATTCTTTTGCTAGTTGATGCACATGATTGCTTGATGCAAGTTGGTGTTGGATTTTATGGCATGATGTGAAAACTGAATTACTTCTATGAGACACCTAGGCTCTTTTATCTGACTCTTGTGTGATTTTGCCTTAAATTTGAATTCATGTGATTGCTTGGTTGAGAGTCTATAGAGATCGTTCTTGAGTTGAACATGTTCCATGTGTGTTGAGGTTTTTGTTATGTTCCATGTTTTCACATTGATCTCTAGAACTTGCCCGGTTTGTTTGCAAAGCGAAATAAAGAATGTTGGGTTTAGGAGATGATATATGCATTTCTTTGATGGCCATGTTTTATGCCTTCTTTATCTACCCTTTATGCATGACCTTAGTTAGCCCCGTTGAGCCTTTAGCTTATTCTTTTGATAGCTTCATATGTAGCTTATTCCCTTTCTTTCAATTGACCGTAATTTGATCCAAAACTCCTAAGCACTTTAGTCAAAAAATTATGATATTAAGGAGTTTAAAATTGAAGAAGGAAAAAGTGAAGTTGAAGCCCTGAAGTAATAACTATGGGTGAGTTTAAAAAGTTGTGTGTTGTTGGTGAGGAGTAGTGTAATGAAAAAACAAATTGACCAAAAGAAGTGATTCTTGTGTTGATAGCAAATACTCCAAGCTAAAGATGAGTGAGATAGCTTAAAGAGATGGGGAAAAGCAAAAGAGAGGTGGGAAGATAAAATTGGTGAAAAATAGGTTGGTTGGAGGTGATTTTAATGTAGAGTGTAGTGTATGCGCTTAGGGAAGATCGTCACTATTACTGGCCAGAATAGTTCCTACCCATCCCTTAGCCTACCTTAAAATACGTAAAATCCTACTTGATCTTGAGAATTGATATTCTGATATTAGTGGAGTATTACACTAAGGGCAAGCTTATGGTTCATTTTATGTGACATGTGAATTCTTTGTGAGAGTGAGCGAAATTTGATTCTTACACCCAGTCTTGTACATTGCATATTTTTGAGTGAATATGAGTGACTCTCTTGTGGTGAGAGTGCATGTTTAATGATGGATATGTGACCTATATGATCTCTTTGTGGAGTAATGTGTATGAGTTTTCCAACTTGGTGGAGTCAATTCTTGAGGCTAGGAAGTTTTGAAGTAGCATTCATGGGTTCAATTATAATATTCCATGCTTAAAGTAGAACTTGCTATTCATGTAGTCATTGTAGTTCTAACTTGAGTGTCTTATTTAAAGTAGTAATGATAGAGTTTTCATTGATTGTAAAGATTTGTTCGAGGACTAACAACGCTTTATGTGTGGGGTGGTGATCTTAGGCGTATTTATACACCTACGTGTCATTATCTAAGCGCGTTTAGCTTAGTTTTGAGGATAAATTGATGTGCTTAATTAAGTATAAAGTATTTATTTATGTATTTGTGTGCTAATTTACATGTTAGGATTGTTTAACATGCGAGATTCAAAATGATCAAATAGAACTTAGAAGAGGAAACTAGTGTCGCTAGCTTGAGCTACACTTGTTCTAGTGTACTGTGATTTGTTCTATTGTGTTGTATGGACTTATGGTTGTTGTAAGATGTTGTAGGAAACTAATGGTGGAGATATGTAATCTAAATAAATCCTACTAACAATCCACAAGATGTATGGTAACAAGGAACGAAAGCACGAGAAGAAACGGACACCCCCAACACTTTGAGGGGGCCATGCGCCGCACCTTTCAAAGCAAGGGAGGGAACCATGCACCGCACCCCCAAAGCATGTGGTAGGGCATTACTCGTTACCCCTAGTGCACTTAGCTACTTCTTTGGGTGTGAGATGTCCATGCGACGCATTTCCTTGGACATGCGATGGACCATGCGACACACCCTCCCCTAAACAACCTTAAAGTGAGTTTTTAACTTGTTTTAAGTGGGGGAAAAGTTTTAAATGCATATGATTCTTTTAGGGAAACTCATTTAAGACCTATATAACTATAAAAGGAGTAATTACCCACATTTATTCACAACTTTCGACACAACACAAGATTGGGGAGAGGAGAAGGCATCAAAGGCTCTACTCTATTGTTTTTGTTCTTTCAACTTTAGTTTTCTTGTAGCTTTTACTTATAAATTTATTTATGGTGATTGATTGTATGAATATGATTGGATAAAAACCCTATTTATAGGTTTGAGGCTATGAACATTATTTCATTGTTTATATTTTAGTTGGTTAATGTTGATTATCGCATTTGGTTGTTCTTGTGTTCTTGTAACTACTATTCTATTGACTCGCGACCTTTAGAATACGTCTATATTTATTTTGTGAGACTAGAAGGAGTAAAATTATATTAGAATGTGGAACATAATGAATGGGTTCTTGTTTTTAAGATGAATTAAGGATAAGTTTCGTGGTTAGTATAGGAATATACCTAATTTCCCCCATTTGGCTCAAATGCGGGATGAAATATAAATGCGTTTGAATTAGTTCCTATATCCACACTCAACAATGTAGTTGTGAGGATAATTTAAGTAGACGGTTAGACGCTCGAAATACCATGATCATGATATTAACCCCGTGAATCAATAACCAAGATAATTAACGTAACCAACGAGAGTATATAGCTTTGCATTTTTTTTTAGTATGTCCTGACCTTAGAATCCTCCTTGATATTGGTTAAACCCCAATTTCATAATCTTTAGTATAGTTTAGTGTTTATTTTTTGCTTTTAAACTTCATACATCTTTGGTTCTATCACTTGAATAAATAATAAGAATTGATTTGGTCTAAGTGAATAGTTAACTGACAAGTCCCTGTGAGATCGATATTCGGCTCGCAAGAGCCACTTTATTACTTGGATGACCATGTACACTTTCATGTTCTCTTGGGATAAACAAGCCGCACCCCTCTTGGCATGCGATGGGGCACGCGCCGCACCGCTCCTAATTACTTCTAAAAGTTTTTCTTTTGCTTGGGTTAAGTTGGGGGCAAGTTGTTAAATGTATTTGTTTCGGTTGGGGCAGCCTATATATGACCTAAAACACTATATAAGGAATACTTAGCCACATTTCACACAACCTTTGAAAAAATACAAGATTGGAGAGAGGAGAAGGCATCAAAGGCTCTATTCTAGGATTTTTCTTTTTTCAACTTTAGTTTTCTTGTCGTTTTTACTTATGAATTCATTAATGGTGATTCTTTGTATGACTATGAGTGGCTAAACACACTATTTCTAGGGTTGAGGCTACAATATGATTGCTTAATTGTGGTTTTATTGTTGGTTTATATATTTTTCAAGGAATTGATTATTCTTGCTTTCTTGTTTTACTATTCTAAAGGGTCATGAACTTTAGGATAAATCTAAGTCTCAAAATGAATTGACCATTGGAGTGGAGAGATGGAATGAATAATGTAGGTAGTTTTGATCATGTCTTTAATTGTTTTATACTAATTGTTAAAGGATGACTTGTGGTTAGGATAGAGATATACCTAAACGCCCTACTTGGTTAATGAAACAGGAAGATAGTTTAATACATCCGAATTAGAGAATCACATCCCCACTCAACGATGTAGTTGTGAGATTAATTTGGTTAGATGACTTAGATGATGACCATTCCCAAGTTGTAATATCAACCCCATAAATCAATAATCATGATAAACACCAACACTGACTAGAAACCATAGTTATGCATGAATGTGAAGTAAATGCCTCAACCCTAAAACTCTCCATATATTGTTTACAATCCAAAGTACTTATCGTTGTTATTTCGATTCTTTAATTATAAAAACAAACTCATTCTCTTTTGGTTACAAATTGCACTAGTTTAAATTCAATAGTGATACTTAAGTTGGATCGTTTGCTAAGCGCCAAGTCCCTGTGGGATCGATATTCGGCTCGCAAGAGCCACTTTTTTACTTGCACGACCACGTCCACTTGCGTGTACACCTGGATGCAACAAGTTTTTGATGCAACAAGTTTTTGACAATCGAGTAGGATTACCACTTCACGCACTGTCCTGCGGGTTGGTTGTTCATCACCCATGACTGCAGGAACGGTCTCGTCCTATTGAACCTATGAGATTGGATAGAGAAGTGCTTCTTCTCTTCTTAATTGGTGCAAGCTTTGCTCAGTTTCGAGATTTTCTTCAACCAATTCGCTCTCCCTTGCCAGCTTGCTTAAGATTCAAACTTGTACATGCAAATTCAGTAGCTAAGATCAAGTTGTTATCACTTATGAAACAAACTAGTAAAAATAAAAACTAGAAGGTTGCTAATTTTTCAAGTCCCCGACTACGGCACCAAAAACTTTTGCGTCCAACTGCACACACAAGTGTACGTGGTCGTGCAAGTAATAAAATGGCTTTTACGAGCCGAAAATTGATTCCACAGGGACTTGTCATTTAATTATTCACTAGACTAAACGAGTTCTTGATTATTTATTTATTCACTAGATTAAACGAGTTCTTGATTACTTATTCAAGAGACAGAACCAAGGATGCATTAAGTTTAAAATATAAAACAAAGTATTAAACTATACTAATGGTGATAAACTCGGGGTTTAAACAATAATTAGGAAGATTCCAGGGTCAAGGCATTTTGAACAATCACGCAAAGCTATACAATCTCATTGGTTAAGTTATTTGCCTAGGTTGTTGATTTATGGGGTTAATATCATTATTATTGTCTTTCGAGCCTCTAATTGTCTATTTAAATTTTCCTAACAACTACATCGTTGAGCAGGGATGTGGGAACTAATTTAAATGCATTTATATTTCATCCCGTATTTGAGCCAAACGGGGATAATTAGGTATATTCCTATCCTAACCGCGAATATTATCCTTAATTCATCTTAAATATAAGAACCCATTCCTTATGTTCCATGTTCTAATCTAATTTTATATAGATGTATTATAAAAGTCGTGAACCAATAGAATAGTAAATGCAAGAACATAAGAACAACCAATTGTGATATTTAACATTAACCAACTTGAATATATGTTAAGCAATCATGTTCATAGACTCAACCCTAGAAAAAGGGTATTTATACACTCATAGTCATACAAATAATCACCATTAATGAATTCATATGTAAAACTACAAGACAACTATAAGTTAAAGGAAGAAAAACCCTAGAGTAGGGCCCTTGATACCTTCTCCTCTCTCCATTCGTGTATTGTTATAAAAGTGTCTTGTAAATGTGTATAATTACTCCTTATATAGTACATTAGATCGTCCATAAGATGCCCCAAACAAATTATATGCATTTACCACTTTTCCCCCAACTTAAACCACTTAAAAACCAAGTTTTAGATGTATTTGGGGGGGGGGGTTGTGTCGTATGGACCATCGCATAGCCTATGGTGTACAACACATGGACAAACTAGTATCCCCCTTCTGTAAGGGGTGCGACGCAAGGCCAAAAACACAACTTGAGCTTTTCGTCCATGTAATGACCCTCCGGGTCATTTTCTCTATTTTTGTACATTCCAGTATTTTGAGCCTTCCCTTAGTGGCTACAGGTGATTTATGACTTGTCAAAACTTTTGGTTTGGTTATCGGATAGTTCGTTTGGGTTTTAGACTCATTTTTCTATTTTGGAGCTTTCGCTATTAAGGATTTGGTCTTGGACCAAAAATCCTCGTAAACGATCTCAGATGAGAATTTTGACGGTGCTATCAACTCTAGAATGTTGAATTTAGGCTGGTGGACCCTTGGTTTGGGTCACGAGGCTTTCAGACTCATTTTGGGCTATTGGGTAGATTTGGTAAAAAAATAAAACTATAGGTGTGAGCACCACGTTTAGTCGAAACAACCTCGGATGGAAAGTTTGATGATTTCATTGAGTTCGGAATGTTGAATTTGGTATGGTAGCACAGTTCATTTGCGAGCACGAGATTCCAAATGAATCCCGAACCCCCAATCAAAGTCTGTGAGGACTTAGTAAAATTACTGGTTTTTAGCATCTGGTGCAGCCAAGTTTTGGCCTTCGCGTTCGCGAGGTCTTAGATGTGTTCGCGAAGGTCAAGGATTTTGGCCTCCATGAGCCACTGGCCGCGTTTGCGAAGGTCAAGGACCTTGACCTTCCGCGTTTACGGGCTAGCCTTCGTGTTCGAGAAGGGTCTCTTCGGTCTGGTCCTGCGTTCATAGTGGGGGTCCTGTATTCGCGGAGAAGGACCTCCTGGCAGTTTATATACTCCTTTTCTCCAATTTCTCTTCATTTTTCACCCCTCTTTTCACCATTTGGGACCCTTGGAGCTTGGAAATTATTGGGATTTAATCCTATTGAGCTTAGGTATGTTAACCCATCATCCCTTTGTCATTTTTCATTATTTTCCCTGTCAAATTCCATCCCATTTGTGTAAATTCTTAGAAATTAGGGCTTTAAATCCCTATACTTTAGGGGATGATTTGGGCCCCGAATTGTGCTCCATTTGTGCTTAACTTTTGAGCACACATTCCTTTTCCTTCGAGGGACCTCGTGATGAATTCAATTTTGGATTCCGTTAGCAGGCCCCACGAGCCCATTTTTGACCCAATTTTGGGCCCAGAGTATTACATTACAATATGGGTATCATTTTACTCGTAATGACGTATAGGTTACTATTTTGATAGTGTGACATTGATTTGGGATCGTGGAGTAAGGAGGGATGAATTATGGAAGATTCAAGTGTTACGGTTCGGCATCGAGGTAGGCTTCGGTCTACTTTTCTCTATGAGATTGTGTATGGTATAGATTGCATGCTAGGTACGGATCATAGGATGGACTTATGACTAGTATAGCATGACTTAGCCTATTTAGGGAATTTGGGGTAGAAATGTTACCCGAACTATAAAGTAAAATACTTGTCACGGTCATAGAATCCTATTACCCTTGATTATAAGCATGATGACCATAGTTGATGATTAAAGATCCTTTAGAATAAGGTTTACCATTTGACTTAGTGAATTGGGTAGTATTTCCCCGATTAAATCCTTTAGTGACTCTATGACTTCATTTACCATAGTTTCCCGAGTTATGAGGTGTTATTACGTCAATTATGTATTATTGAGCCCGAGGCCGTGGTTACGATACTAGTTGGACTCTAAGTGAGTTTTACCCTGAGAAAGGGAGTGACTAGTATTTATAGATGCTTAGACGCTTATGGTTGCATTGTTTGGATACTGGTGATGGCATGCATATTATCTGGCGCATTCGTGTTCATTTAGTGCTACGATTCTGACCAAAACCTTAATTTTACTACTATTTCCAAAAAGTGGATTTATTCCCACTTTTCACTTTAAAAATGGATTGTTTTATAACGGGAATCATACCACCTTATTTACTAGATTATGAGCTTTGGAACTAAAGATGAGGTTTTAGAGCTTCGACTGAGGTTGATTCCGGTCCTTTGATTATCCACTTTTTTTTACCACTACTATTTACTTTGGTCTAGGGATATTCCAACCCTTTGTACATGATTATGATGATTTAGTCCCGAGCATGATCTCAAGCAATGGATTTACGAATTGACATCCTTTAGTCGCAGTTTGAGTCCGTGCACTAATTATATATATATATATCTCCGGTACTGGATGGTGTAGATGGATTATGATGATTATTAGAAGTCCTGTATCGGGATTAGGCAGTGTATAAGGATTTCTCAAATCCCCTAGGTCGTGTTAGAGAAGGATGGTTGCCATAGGTCCTGCCTTTGCGAGCTAGGTGAGCTGGAGGAGGTGAATATACTTGGTATGGCATGGTACTTGGTACTTATGGGTTGAGGTTATGGAACCAGTTCGAGTCTGGTGTTTATGATATGGTTATGGCATTTCGATTTATGTTGCATTCATCTATTCACATGCATTGCCTATCACCAATATGATTGTTTGGTGCTTATATCTATCGACCTTATGGGGGGTTGTATAGGAATAGACTATGGTTGTTGTTTGCTTCCGTGAACCTTTCGGGTTTATGGTGGTCCGGTTAGGTAATTGTTTGCTCAGTCTAGCCGGTTACTTTATTAGTAGTTATTATGGTTAGTTCGTGACAGGTTGGATGTCGTCTGGTACACGAGTTGGAGGTACTTATCTGATTCCTTTATCTTTCTTAGTGAGTTATATTTATTGCTAGATTATCCCATAATTTGTCACCCTTGGGGTAGAGACTTGTTGATGCTTGTGTTAGATCCTTTGCTTCACCATGATCCTCGATATGTTAGGTTGACTCCTTCAGGTAGTTACTCTTGAGTTAGCCCAATATGTATACATATATGTATGGTATTACCATACATCCCTCTCTTCCTTGGTCTATCCTTGTTGTATATGTATCTTTGGCCTTGTATACTATTATATATACTTCCTTCCTCTTCAGTTGTATATTGGCTAGTGATATACTGTATTATACTCTAGTCCCGGATTACTGTTAGAATGGAATAAAGTATTCTTATAGCTCTATTAGCCCCATTATGCTTAGTTTTCGTGGATAATTGCCTGTAGTCACTTTCATACCTTACATGTTATTTATGCTTGCATTATTTCTGGAGCTCAGTTGGCCAATGCCTACTGAGCACCACGTGTTTGGTACTCATACTACACTTCTGCAGCCTGCAGGTTATAGTACGAGTTATCACCATTGATGTGTGTATCGTGCGGAGCAACTATGTATCGAAGATTCGGGGTGAGCTCCTGATGTTTTGGAGTATCCCTACTCTCTCTCTGATTGTTAGACTGTTCTCTATGTTGTATTAGAGATGGCTTGTATACATACATTTTTCCTGTATTTCACTTGTACTCCTGTTGTATTAGAAGCTCTTGTACTGGCTCCACCAGGTTTTGGGATTATATTGGCCTTTTTATTATGTTTATTCCGCTGCTTTCTTTCATTTCTCTTGATAGTCTGTTACTATCTGTTTCCAGATTATGGGTTGGCTTACCTACTGGTGGGTTATAGTAGGTGCCATCATGGCCTGAGAAATTGGGTCGTGATAGTCCAATTCTTGTTTCTTGCTTCTTATCTACTTGTTCTGAGTTTCCCCACTCCTTGTGGCTTGTGTGTAGTCTTCATTTAGCTTCCATAGCTGCTCCAATGGTCTCCTACAACATCTAATAACAAACATTAGTCCACGAAACATACTAAAGCTCATCAAAATATACTAGAACAAGCATAGCATAGGCTAGCCGAACTAGTTTTCTTGTCTAAACTCTATTTGATCATTTTGACTCTTGACTTGTTTCAAATGCACCTTAAACACTTTAAACATGTAACTTAACACACAAATACACAAATACACACTTTATATTTCATTAAGCACATTAATTTATTCTCAAAACTTAGCTCAACACGCATAGATAATGACACTTAGGTGTATAAATACGCCTAAGATCACCTACTACCTTTAGATTCTTTTAAGTCTATGCAAGCCAATTAGCAAGACAATAACATGCTGCCTTTTCGGTCTCAACTGAAATAAATAATAGACCACCAACCTTTCACATACTACAAGCATATGACACTTATATCTTTTCAATTAATTTTACAAGCTTCAATTAAGTGCAAGTATAAGACAACAAGTCAAGTCTAAATCATGACTACTAGACAATGTCCAAGTCAACAACCATGACCCTAGCCATATCTAAGTCAACAACCATGACTCAACAATTATAACAACCATGTCTAAGCCATAACTTACAATTAGCCCGGACCACTCAAGGATCCATTCCACTACATTAATGGCAATAATCATGAATCCCAGTTTATATCAAGAACCCAAATATAGTAAGTCAACACATAAGCCCGGTTCACTCAAGGAACCCATATAACAATCAACACTTAATTTTTGGTTCACTCAAGGAACTAACATAACAAGTAACACATAACTCCCACTTCACTCAAGGAACCAACATAGCAGGTAACACAAAAATCTTGGTTCACTCAAGGAACCAATATACACTTAAAACAACAAGTAAACAATCAATCCTCGGTTCACTTGATGAACTATCATACTCACCTATACCTTGTACATACATGCTAAGGGTCTTATGGTCACCCATTTGCCATGACCTTCAGGGGACGAGCTCTTATCAATGTACCAAAATCCAGACATCATGTGTCTGCCAACTTTATACCAACCAATCCCATGAAGATTTCCAAATACCAGTACATCCCACAATATAAATAGATAAGCCCATGAAAATGCCTAAATATTAGAACATCCCCCAATAAATCAATATATCATCGTAATCACAACAACAATGAGTATTCAAAAATTTCACTTGTACACCCAACAAGATTCCATAAAAACTCATTACAATGATTAACAATTATAGTGATTAACAATTACGATATCAATCAGGACTTTACTTCTTTAAAACATACATTCCATCAAGTAATACAAAGAAAAATTTAGTAAAACCATTATCCACGGTTTACACATGTGACCCGTGCCATAATACACCCGAACCGTTCACCCTAACCTTGATACTTTCTCAAATTGTCATTCCTCTGGTTACCACCATAGATTCTTTGGACAATTTCAATACCATAAAATAACAACAAATTCCCACCCAATTAACGGGGTTTCCCATACTTTTTATCCATCCAAACACCGTGTCTGAAGGCCTAAGAATGAAATCTCCTGTCAATCTATATCATGTTTATGCTTTCTAACTCAGATCTAAACTATTCAGTTAAACCTAGCCTACTTGGAGGCCAAGGAACTACTACGGAGGCATGAATGCGAGCTTTTTGTAACACCCCACACATTTCAGAGTCTAGTTGACTACCGTAACATTTATGGAAATATGGAAACATGAGAGATTTGATGAATTATGCATTAAATTGTGGGCATTAATAAGTCTTGTATCATTGGGCCCTAAATGAAGCCCAAAAACTATAAAAAGACATGGCCCCAAAAGGGGATTTGATCCATTCTTTCCTAGCCTTCCAGTGACCAAGTAAACACACCAAGTGTGTGGATAAGGATCATTCTAAAGGGACTATATAATCCAAGAAATCAGATTTTTATTTCATAAAAACACACATGCCCTTTTCTAACATTTTCCACATTTTTCTCTCAATATACAAACCCTAAGCTCTCATCTCTTTTGGGACAAGATCACTCTTTGGTAAGTATTTATTCTCATGGTTAAGTATATAATATTTTAAATATGGTGTATAAATCATGTTGTTTGTGTTGGCAAAGTGTTGGACAGTGTGCTATGTGTAAAACTGTCTATTTTTGCAATCGGAGAATGGTTTTGTCTTGTGAACTTGAACATGGACTTGTGGTCTTGAAGGATGTGAACTTGATGGATTAAATATTGAAATGTGAGATGTGATTATAGTCTTAATTTGTTTTATCCTTGGGTATAATGTTTGGAATTGTTATTGTGAAATTGGTTATGGTTTTGGTGACGTATTGACTGTGAAGTATAGTTTTGGGTGTTGTTATGTGTGTTGTGAGAACATGGATGATTGTTGGTATTCAAGGTGATCGAAAATATGTCAAAATAAGTTTGGTTATGATCATGGACCATTCATGGCATTAAAAGACCCAAAAGAGACCATTTCGGACCACAATGGGCATCCGCCCCCGCAGACAAGGGCACCTGCGGGCGCAGATGCCAATGCAGGTGACTTTGTCATATGCCAAAAGCCACATGTGGGTGAACCTCATCCACCTACGGGAACATGTGGCTTCGAAGGTCAGCCACAGGTTCGGTTTTGTATGTTTTCGTATCGTCTTGATCCCCGAAGGCCCCTATACCATTTTTGGATGTACTTATCAACTTGTGATGTCGTTTTAATGACCTTAAAGTGTCGTATGGAGGTATTTTGGACTATATTAAATATGGATAGTTGTTCATATGTTTTTATGAAGGAGTAATTGTGATGGAATGATAAAGAGAAAAGCGAAAAGGGTAAGTGTGGTGTGAAATGCTATTGATGTATAATATCTTGGTCAATGTGTGGAATGTTATGGTGTTGTTGGTATGAAAATGCAGTGGATTGTATTGTAAGGTATGAGATGACATTATACGACAGGCATATAATTCATTGTCGTCTTGTACGCCCGTATAGTAACTAGTTGCTAATGTAAGCTCCGATATGTACTTGTATTGTAGAGTAAGACGTAAGAAAGAAGCTGGGCTATTGTATTCACGTATAGGATTGAGTATAATCATACTTGGAAGTGAAGGTATGTAAGGTTACTCTGTCCGTATCATTCTGCAGCATATAGTATTTACATTGACGTTACACTTGTCCTATTTCGAAATGTGCTAAGGTATCCTATATTCGGTTACCAATTGTCAATATCACATGTTTCCAACTCATTGATCAATTGTGAATCACATGAATCATATTCATTGATAATGTTCCAAAATCCCAATAAAGTTGTGTTCCAAAGTTCCAATAGTGGTTATACTCATGTATCTTGTTCATTGAGTATTTTCCAATGGTTCCAATAGTGTTATGTTTCCAATAAGGCTATGTTTCCAATAATGTTTATTCACATGTCTATCACTTATTGATTATTGATCCAAAGCTTCATATAAAGTTATGACCATCATTGTATCAATCTCAAAAGTAAAGAATGAAGTAATGTACATATGTGGTTAATGATTGAGTAAAGGTGGTAGCTTTGGGGGCAAAATGCCTAGCCCAAGCTGATCTCGAGATTGTTGAATCTGAGGGTAGTCCTAGAGGCATAAGCCTAGCTCGGACCAATCCTGACAGGGGGTAGCTCTAGAGGCAATGACCTAGCTCGAGCCGAACCTGATATATTGGTATGGGTGGTAGCTCTAGAGGTGACAACCTAGCTCGAGCCGATCCCGATGTATTAATTCATGGGTGGTAGCTCTAGAGGCATAAGCCTAGCTCGAGTCGATCCCAACATAACAATATGTTATGTAAAGACCCACTGATCAGTCGGGGCCTGGGTACATAGTAACACAAGTGATGATGAACAAGGCATAGAAGTAAAGAAGCAAAGAAAGTAAGGAAATACACATGGTTCCAAAGTACAGAATGGTGATTTATCTATATTGAGTATTCATTTGTATTTGAGTTCATGGACGTATTTATGTATTATACAGTTTCTTATGAGCCTTACATACTCAGTATATTCTTCATACTGACGTCCTTTGTGGGACTTACCTTACTTGCTACAGGCGCAGGTACTAGTAGGCCTCCACAGTAGGTTGCCGGTTGTCTGCGGATCATTGGTGAGCTCCAGTTTGTTTGGGGCTTCTCTGAGTAACACCTGTATATGTATTTTGGTATTGTACATAATGTATAAGGTGGGGACTTGTCCCGACTGTCAGTTGGTTTGTAAATGCATTTGTTAGAGGCTTTTGTAGACGTATGTGGGTGTATTGATGTAAAAGATATATGGAAATTTTGACTTGATGGCCCTGATGACCAAGTTTCACATATGTACATACATTACATGTCCCATGATCTTCATTATCAGTCTTTTATATTCTTGCGCAACAGAGGTAATTCTTATGGCATGAGTATGAAAGGGCATAGGTAAAGCTTGGTTCTCTCGGGCCTTATCGGCTACGGGTGCCAATCCGCCTCAATGGGATTTGGGGCGTGACAAAGTGGTATCAAAGTAGGTCGTTCTACGGGTGTCTATAAAGCCGTGTCTGAGTAGAGTCTTACTTTTCAATATGTTGTGCACCGCATTTATAAGTAGGAGGCTATGCGACATTTAGGATGTTGTTTCTTTTCTTCACTTCTAGATTGTGCAATAGAGCCAGTGATGTAAGTTGAATTGTATCTGACCATGGTAATTGTTTTTTTCTGGTATAGTAAAAATGCCGATCACGAGAATAGGTATAGGTAAAGGGAAGCAGGTAGATATGCCTGCTGAATAAGGAATGAGTAGATTACCACCTGACCAAGCTAGTCAAGATGGAGCAAATGCTGAAATTTCATCGCGGTTTTCTTCTACTTTTCCAGCTCCGGAAGAGCCAGTCGGTACAGAAGTACCCGCAGAACCACCAATGAATACCACGGATCAAGATCTTAGAAATACAGTACATATGTTGACACAGTTAGTGGCAGCACAAAGTCAAAGACGAGCTGGTCCAATGAAAAATGAAGAAGATGCGGCTAGAGTGGCGAGTCGTGGAACCCAGGATTTTCTGAAACTGGACCCTACTATATTCACTGGGTCAGATCCGAAAGCAGATCCACAAGACTTCATGGATCAAATTCAGAGAGCTCTGGAAGTTATGCACGTGACTGGGGTTGAAACAGTCGAGCTTGCTGCGTATAGGTTGAAAGGAGAGGCGATATTATGGTATGAAGACTGGAAGAAATCTCGTGATATTGGTGCAAATCCACCTAATTGGGAAGAATTTAAAGCGGCTTTTCTTGATCATTATCTTCCTTATGAGAGCCGTGAGGCTCGTCCAGATCAGTTTTTAAATCTCTGTCAGGGAAATTTGAGTGTTAGAGAATACAACTTGCAATTTAACTCTTTGGCTCGATATGCTCCAAATGTGGTGGCTACAATGACAGATAGAGTCCATCGATATGTTGATAGATTAGATCCATATTTGGTAAGGGATTGCACTATTGCTGCCTTGAACAAGGATATGGATATAGCGAGAATTCAAGCCTTCGCCCAGAAAATGGAAGATCAAAGACAGAGAAGAAGGGCACATGAATTTGACAGGGGGCAATCTAAAAGAGCTAGACCTATGGGACTATCTATGGTGTCCCAAGGATGATCTAGGCCTCGTATGTTTCCTAGACCACCTAGACCATCGTTTTCTCATTCCACAGTAGGTGCTCACTCTCAATTTTGAGGGTTTAGAGGTGGTTCATCTGGGCAGAGTAGTGGAGTTCACAGATCACAGACGACAGGTTTTCCTCGTCAGCAGTGTCAGCACTGCGGGCGTATTTATGCAGGTACATGCCGATTGGGGACAAATGCTTGCTTTTGGTGTGGTATGACGGGGCACATGATGAAAGAGTGTCCCCAGATGAGTATGGGTGGTATAGCACGACCGGCAGGATTGGCCGTTGCATCATCAACATTGATTCTTTGTTTGGGCCGAGGTGTACAGTCTGTTGGTCGTGGTAGGGTTGCCAGAGGAGCAGCCAGTACTGGTGGGGTCCAGAATCGCACTTATGCCTTGGTGGACCGACAAAATTCAGAGGCTTCTCCTGATGTCGTCACAGGTACATTATCCATATTCTCATATAATGTATATGCATTGATTGACCCCGGTTCTACATTGTCCTATGTTACTCCATTGATTGTTGCAAAATTTGCAAAGGCACCAGAATTATTAATCAAGTCAATCAAAGTGTCTACACCAGTTGGTGAATATATTATTGCAAAAAGAGTATATCGTAATTGTGTGGTAACTATGTGTGGTCATGATACACTGGCCGATCTCATTGAACTAGACATAGTGGATTTTGATGTGATAATGGGGATGGATTGGTTAGCTTCTTGTTATGCCACGGTAGATTGCCGGGCCAAGAAGGTACATTTTCATTTCCCACAAATGAATGTTCTCGAATGGAAGGGTGATGTAGGGGCACCGCGAGAAAGATTTATTTTCTATCTGAAAGCCAGGAAAATGATTGCTAAGGGTTACATATGTCATTTAGTACGGGTGAAAGATACTGAAGTGGAACCACTAACTCCGCAGTCGGTTCCAGTGGTCAATGAATTTCTTGATGTATTTCCAGAGGACCTTCCAGGCTTACCCCAGAACGGGAAGTAGAGTTTGGCATTGATGTGATTCCAGGCACTCAGCCTATCTCTATTCCTCCATATCGAATGGCTCCAGCAGAATTGCATGAATTAAAGAAGCAATTGAAAGATTTGCTGGACAAGGGTTTCATTAGGCCTAGTATGTCCCCGTGGGGTGCACCGGTGTTATTTGTACGAAAGAAAGATGGGACGTTGAGAATGTGCATCGACTATCGGCAATTGAATAAGGTGACGATCAAGAACAAATATCCCCTCCCTCTAATTGATGATTTGTTTGATCAGTTACAGGGTGCCAAGTGTTTTTCAAAGATCGACTTGAGGTCGGATTACCATCAAGTAAGAGTTAGAGAAGAAGATGTGCCCAAGACAGCTTTTCGAACATGGTATGGTCATTATGAATTTTTAGTTATGTCATTTGGACTAACAAATGCACCAGTTGTGTTCATGGATTTGATGAACAGGGTGTTTAAGCCATTTCTAGACGTGTTTGTCACGGTATTTATAGATGACATCTTGGTTAATTCAAGATCACCAGAGGACCATGCTAATCACTTATAGCAGGTGTTACAAATACTCTGTAAGCGTAAGTTGTATGCAAAGTTCTCCAAGTGCGAGTTTTGGTTAAAATCAGTTGCATTCTTGGGTCACATTGTATCAGATGAAGGGATACAGGTTGATACACAAATGATTGAAGCAGTGAAAAATTGGCCAAGAACTACGACACCTACAGAGATTTGTAGTTTTCTTGGATTAGCAGGTTATTACCGAAGATTTGCGGAAGGTTTTTCTTCCATTGCTGCACCTTTAATGAAGCTTAGACATAAGGCAGTTAAATTTCAGTGGAATGATGCGTGTGACAAAAGCTTCCAGGAGTTGAAATATAAATTAACCTCCACACCAGTTTTAGTACTTCCTGAAGGCACCGAAGGTTATGCAGTGTATTGTGATGCTTCCGGGGTTGGCCTTGGATGTGTATTGATGCAGCACTATAATGTTATAGTATATGCCTCACGATAGTTGCGGCTACACGAGAGAAACTATCCCACACATGATCTTCAATTAGCAGTGGTGGTTTTTGCTTTAAAGATATGGTGTCATTATTTGTATGGAGTTCATGTTGATATCTATACTGATCACAAAAGTTTACAATATATATTTGAGCAGAAGGAAATCAATTTAAGGCAACGAAGGTGGTTAGAACTCTTAAAAGACTATGATATTGACATTCTTTATCATCCAGGAAAAGCAAATGTAGTAGCGGATGCATTATGCCGCAAGGTAGTAGAAAGAACTAGTGGCCAATTGACGGAAGGAAAGAGATAATCAAAGACCTACATCAATTAGCCTGCTTGGGGGTTCGTATTCTTGAATCCTCAGATGAAGGAGTTGTTGTACAAAATGCGGCTGAATCTTTACTAATATTTGAGGTGAAAGAGAAGAAGTTTGCAGATCCTATGTTATTACAGTTAAAGGAGAATGTAGAACAGAATTTGACATAGGCATTTGATCTGACACAAGAAGGGGTGCTCCAATGCCAAGGTAGAGTATGCGTTCCAGATATAGATGAGCTGCAAAAACGAATTATGACAGAGGCTCATCATTCACACTATTCTCTTCATTTGGGTGCTACTAAAATGTACCATGATTTAAAAGAAGTGTATTGGTGGGGAAATATGAAGAGGAACATTGTAGAATTTGTCGCTCAATGCCCGAATTGTCAACAAGTAAAGGTAGAGCATCAGAAACCAGGAGGTTACATGCAATGTATCAATCTTTCAGTCTGGAAATGGGACATGATTAATATGGACTTCATCACAGGTTTGCCTCGTACACTGCGAAAATTTGATTCTATATGGGTTATAGTTGACAGGCTTACCAAGTCAGCACATTTTCTACCAGTCAAGACCAACTATACAGCTAAAGATTATGCAAGATTATATGTTAAAGAGATAGTGCGGTTACATGGTATTCCACTTTCCATTATATCAGACAGAGGAGCACAGTTTACAGTGCACTTTTGGAGATCTTTCCAGCAGAGTTTGGGTACACAGGTGAATCTGAGTACAGCTTTCCATCCTTAAATAGATGGACAAGCAGAACATACTATTCAGACACTTGAAGATATGCTACGAGCTTGCACATTAGATTTTCAAGGCAGTTGGGATGACCATTTGCCTCTTATTGAATTTTCTTACAACAGTAGATATCATTCAAGTATTAAAATGGCACCTTATTAAGCTTTGTACGGAAGGAAATTTAGATCACCAATTGGATGGTTTGAAGGGGGTAAAACTGCTTTACTTGGGCCAGATCTTGTTCATCAGGCGATGGAGAAAGTTAAAGTGATTCAACAGCGATTACAAATGACCCAGAGTCAACACAAGTCATATGCCGATGTTAGAAGAAGAGGACTTGAATTCGCCATAGGTGATTGGGTGTTTCTGAAGGTGTCACCACTGAAAGGGGTAATACGATTCGAAAAGAAAGGAAAATTGAGTCCACGTTATATAGGCCCATATGAAATTATTAGAAGATTTGGACAGGTTGCTTATGAGTTGGCACTACCCCAAGAACTCTCCACAGTTCATCCAGTATTTCATATTTCGATGCTTCGAAAGTGCATAGGGGATCCATCTCATTTTACTCCTATTTACGATGTACAGGTTACAGAGGATCTTACCTATGAGGAGATACCTATTTCCATTCTGGATAGACAAGTGAAGAGGTTGAGGAATAAAGATGTCACTTCCATAAAGGTACTTTGGAGAAATCAGCAAATAGAAGAGGTCACATGGGAAACTGAAGAAATGATGAAGTCCAAGTACCCTCATTTGTTCCAAAAGGAAGAATGACAAGTAAGTATTTATAAGATTTGAGTATATCTCTATATGATGACATGAAGAATGCTCCTAGACTTGTAATTGTTTACTTTGAAATGATAACACTAACATTCGAGGACGAATGTTTCTAAGGGGGGAAGGATGTAACACCCCGTACGATTTGGAGTCTAGCTGACTACCGTAACATTTATGGAAATATGTAAACATGAGAGATTTGATGAATTATGCTTTAAATTTTGGTCATTAATAAGTCTTGTATCATTGGGCCCTAAATGAAGCCCACAAACCATAGAAAGACATGGCCCAAAAATGGGATTTGATCCATTCTTGGCTAGCCTTCCATTGACCAAGTAAACACACCAAGTGTGTGGATAAGGATAATTCTAAAGGGACTATATAAGCCAAGAAATCAGATTTTTATTTCATAAAAACACACATGCCCTTTTCTAACATTTTCCACATTTTTCTCTCAATATACAAACCCTAAGCTCTTATCTCTTTTGGGACAAGATCACTCTTTGATAAGTATTTATTATCATGGTTCAGTAAATAATATTTTTAAGATGGTGTATAAATCTTGTTGGTTGTGTTGGCAAAGTGTTGGACAGTGTGGTATGTGTAAAACTGTCTATTTTTGCAATCGGAGAATGGTTTTGTCTTGTGAACTTGAACATGGACTTATGGTATTGAAGGAAGTGAACTTTATGGATTAAATATTGACATGTGATATTTTATTAAAGTCTTACTTTGTTTTATCCTTGTGTATAATGTTTGGAATTGTTATTGTGAAATTGGTTATGGTTTTGGTGACGTATTGACCGTGAAGTGTAGTTTTGGGTGTTGTTATGTGTGTTGTGAGACAATGGCTGATTGTTGGTATTCAATATGATAAAAAATATGTCAAAATAAGTTTGTTTATGATCATGGACCATTCATGGCATTAAAAGACCCAAAAGAGACCATTTCGAACCAAAATGGGCATCCACCCCGCAGACGAGGGCACCTGCGGGCGCAGATGCCAATGCAGATGCCTCTGGCATATAACAAAAGCCACCTGCGGGCGTACCTCATCCACCTGAGGGTGCATGTGGCTTCTCAGGTCAGCCCCAGGTTTGGTTTTGTATGTTTTCGTATCGTCTTGATCCCCTAAGGCCCCTATACCCTTTTTGGATGTACTTATCAACTTGTGATTTTGTTTTAATGACCTTAAAGTTTTGTAAGGAGGTATTTTGGACTATATTAAATATGGATGGTTGTTCATATGTTGTTATGAAGGAATAATTGTGATGGAATGATAAAGAGAAAAGCGAAAAGGGTAAGTGTGGTGTGAAATGCTATTGATGTATAATATCTTGGTCAATGTGTGGAATGTTATGGTGTTGTTGGTATGAAAATGTAGTGGATTGTATTGTAAGGGATGAGATGACATTATACGACAGGCATATAATTCATTGTCGTCTTGTACGCCCGTATAGTAACTAGTTGCTAATGTAAGCTCCGATATGTACTTGTATTGTAGAGTAAGACGTATGGAAGAAGCTGGGCTATTGTATTCATGTATAGGATTGAGTATACTCATACTTGGAAGTGAAGGTATGTAAGGTTAATCTGTCCATATCTTTCTGCAGCATATAGTATTCACATTGACGTTACACTTGTCCTATTTTGAAATGTGCTAAGGTATCTGTCACGCCCGATTCCCAAAGAGGCGTGATTGGCACCCGAAGCCGATAAGGCCCGAGAGAACCAATCTTTGCTCATGAAGATTCGCATGCATAACCTCATATGAATCTTATTACAACTTATGCAACTATACGGAAGTCATAGACATAGAAAAATATGTCATAGCTATATATGTAAAACTTGGTCGTTTGAGCCATCAAGTCAAAACGACATGTACCTTCACATTTATACACCCACATCCATCTACAAAAGCCTCTAAAAAAATGCATTGAACAAGATGAACTAAAAGTCGGGACAAGTCCCCGCTTTATACAACATGTACAAAATCAAAACACATGTACAACAGTGACTCGGAGAAGCCCCGAACTAACTGGAGCTCACCAAAGATCTGCAACACTGACAATCTACTGTGGAGGCCTACTAGGACCTGTGCCTGCAGCAAGTAAGGTAAATTCCCCAAGAGGGGTCAGTACGAAGAATGTACTGAGTATGTAAGGCCATATGAAACTTGTAATATATGAAAATATGTCAAGAACTCAAGTTCAAATGCATAACCAATATAGATAAGTCACAGTGTAGATGAGTCACTATTCTGTACTTTTGAAAACCATGTATATTACATTCATTCTTTCTCTTGCCTTTACTTTACTTTACTTATGTTGCCTGGCCCCTCATCATGCGGGTGTTCTTTTCACCCCATGGATAACATGTCATCGTCATGCAGGTATTCTTTTCACCCCATGGATAAGATCATATCGTCATGCGGGTGTCCTTTGCACCCCATGGATAAAGTAACATCAGCATGCAGGTGTTCTTGCACCCCATGGATAGAATATCATCCTCATGCAGGTGTTTGCACCCCATGGATAATTGAACATAATCAATATGCATTACTTTTTCTTACTTCACTTCTTTACTTTTGAGATTGATACCCTTACTTGTGAGAGATTGATACTTTTGCTTATGAGAGATCGATACAATGATAGTCACAACTTTATTTGAAGCTTTGGATCAATAAACAATGAGTGAGAGACATATGAATAACTTGACAATATAAAATTTTTGGAAACATAGCCTTCATTGAAACATAACACTATTGGAACCATTGAACAATAATCATTGAGCAAGATACATGAGCACAACCACTATTGGAACTTTGGAACACAACCTTATTGGCTTTTGGAACATTATCAATGAATATGAGACATGTGATTCACAATTGATCAATGAGTATGAAACATGTGATATTAACAATTGGTAACCGCATATAGGATACCTTAGCACATTTTGGGATAGGACAAGCATAATGTCAATGTGAATACTATTTGCCGCAGAAAGATACGGACAGAGTAACCTTACATACCTTGCACTCTCAATACTGATATACATTCCTAGATGTGCATACAATAGTCCCGCTCCTTCTTTATGTGTCACTCTACAACACAAATATATAACGGGATTCACATTAACCATCAACTACCTTACAAATGCATAGAACATCAATGAGTTACATGTTTGCCTTTAAACATGCCATTTCCCCTTGACAAAACCATTGATGAAATTATTATTCCAAAAATCCCCCAATATTCCATACATTGACCAATACATGAAAATCAATACATTTCACCACAACACTTCTCCTTTACACTTTCTTATCCATATCACATCACAAATAATCCATCAAACTACCTTAATACACCTCATAGCACATATCACCCAAAATCCCACAATTTACACTTTTAGAAAAATAACAAGTTTAATAACAAAATCACACCGTACATGTTCATATTTTATCCATACCATGCTCTTTCATTAAGACATCAAGTCTCTTTTCAAGTTCAAATCACCAAGATAGCACATCTTTCACCAAAAGCAAAAATACACTATTCACCACCTTGCTAACATAACTATCATGATATACATAATATACCATGCATATAATATGTGAATGCATGAAAATAAATGCTTACCAAGTCTTGGAATAGGATGATCTTCACCAAAGAAAAGGCTTAGGGTTCTTTAGGGTTTGAGAGAACCAAAAAGAAAATGTCTTGTAATTCTCAAAATGTGTTGTGTGTGTTGAAGAATAAAAATCTGATTTTTGGTGCCTTTTATAGGCCCTTGAATTCATCCTTAGCCATTTGGGAGCAATAATTGAGTAGTCATGGCAAGAATGGGTCATTTGACCCATTTGGGCCAAGTCTTTTATTCCATTTTTGGCCTAAATTTGGGCCCAATAATACATATCCATGTAAACCATCAAATTTCATGTATAATTAACCATATATCTCATGTTTAAATAATTCCATAATGTCACGACAATATTCTCTTACGAGATTCTCATTCGTCGTCTCGATCGCAAAAATAGGAATTCTAGTCGTCCATGGCTTCCTTGAACATTTTTTGATAATTACTTGTGTTTCATGGTTTGATCATTTAGAAGTATGTAGGAATGTATTGAGGTATTTGAAGCTTTAACAACACTCAAAAAACCCCAAAGAACCAAAAGAAACCATCTAAGAATCGTCGTAGAATTGCATTGCGAAACGAGCCCGGGAAGGCAAAACCTTTGTGCCTTGCGCCACTGCTGCAAAGCAAGGCAGTGGCGCAAGAAATGCACCCTGTCTGAATCAGTGGCTTGCGCCACACCCCCTGAAATAGGGTAGTGGCGCAAGTTTTCATACCTTGCTGAATTTTTCGGCTATTTCTTCAATACTTGCATATCGTCCAATACCTTATCAAAACACTACAAAATACTTACTTAGTGATCTTAATAATCAAGTAAACATGACTCCAAGTCACCAAATTAGGTTAGAATGTGTACGGGGTATTACACAAATGATCCACGAAATCATAAAACCCTTCCTATGAAAGTCTAATTGCATGTACGTGGCCAAATTTCAATTTTCTCGTCATTAGCATTACCAAATACATACTTATATCTCTCGACACCTAAGCAAACATTATTCATCATCATCAAGTAGGGTTGGGAAGGTACGGGATGTTACAGTATCCTATATCCGGTTACCAATTGTCAATATCACATGTTTCCTACTCATTGATCAATTATGAATCACATGTCTCATATTCATTGATAATATTCCAAAATCCCAATAAAATTGTGTTCCAAAGTTCCAATAGTGGTTATACTCATGTATCTTGTTCATTGAGTATTGTCCAATGGTTCCAATAGTGTTATGTTTCCAATAATGTTTATTCACATGTATCTCACTCATTGATTATTGATCCAAAGCTTCAAATAAAGTTATGACCATCATTGTATCAATCTCAAAAGTAAAGAATGAAGTAATGTACATATATGGTTAATGATTGAGTAGGGGTGGTAGCTTTGGGGGCAAAATGCCTAGCCCAAGCCGATCCCGAGATTGTTGGATCAGGGGGCAGTCCTAGAGGCATAATCCTAGCTCGGACCTATCCTGACAGGGGGTAGCTCTAGAGGCAATGACCTAGCTTGAACCGAACCTGATATATTGGTATGGGTGGTATCTCTAGAGGTGACAACCTAGCTCGAGCCGATCCCGATGTATTGATTCATGGGTGGTAGCTCTAGAGGCATAAGCCTAGCTCGAGCCGATCCCAACATAACGATCTGTTATGTAAAAACCCACTGATCAGTCGGGGACCGGGTACATAGTAACACAAGTGATGATGAACAAGGCATAGAAGTAAAGAAGCAAAGAAAGTAAGGAAATACACATGGTTCCAAAGTACAGAATGGTGATTTATCTATATTAAGTATTCATTTGTATTTGAGTTCATGGACGTATTTATGTATTATACAGTTTCTTATGAGCCTTACATACTCAGTACATTCTTTGTACTGACGTACCTTGTGGGACTTACCTTACTTACTGCAGGCGCAGGTACTAGTAGGCCTCCACAGTAGGTTGCCAATTGTTTGCGGATCATTGGTGAGATCCAGTTAGTTTGGGGCTTCTTTGAGTCACACCTGTATATGTATTTTGGTATTGTACATGATGTATAAGGCGGGGACTTGTCCCGACTGTCAGTTGGTTTGTAAATGCATCTGTTAGAGGCTTTTGTAGACGTATGTGGGTGTATGGACGTAAGAGATATATGGAAATTTTGACTTGATGGCCCTGACGGCCAAGTTTCACATATGTACATACATTACATGTCCCATGATCTTCATTATCAGTCTTTTATGTTGTTGCGCGACAGAGGTAATTCTTATGGCATGAGTATGAAATGGCATAGGTAAAGCTTGGTTCTCTCGGGCCTTATCGGCTATGGGTGCCAATCCGCCTCAATGGGATTTGGGGCGTGACACTTGTAACTCCGTCCTAGCAGTTTTCGGCATAAATTTTGTGAAACAACCATGGGTTTTACCCTATTAGAGCAAAATCTTTCCTCTCCATTGCTCAAAGACCATGTGGTAACCCTAAGAGGGTTTTTAGAGCAATCCTTGTCCTTTTTACAACTAATGAGGAGAAAGGGAAATATTAAAATTGCATTTGAGATTCTAGTCCCATCATCCCTCTATAGCGGCCTACTGGCCACTATGATGATGCCGCTATAGCGAGAATTTTCCCGCTATAGAGGGATGACATCAGCCCTACAAAAATTTCAAATTCCAAAATATTTAAGTTGCATCATCCCATGCTAATTTGAGATCATATTTAAAACAAATTCCCATAACCGTATCGTAATGAGGTGTCTTTTAATGGAACATATCATCACATCATATACCAATTTACCCATTGTTCATCCCCAAATGATCACGATAGCAAGAAAATGGTACGAGTTCTAAATTTGAACCTTAACACCCTCCCAATGATAATGTATTACAGACTTAAGTGAAACACCAAATTTTCGTTTACCTGGCATACTAAATTTTCAAATTGTACTTTATGACTACTCCGTTCCATTAAAAGATCTTCCTTACTTATGATTCACACGAGGTTAATTGGAGCAAAGCATTTTCCCGAGTGCCCAAGGTATCCGGGGCCTCGCCAATATATCAAAATAAAAATATTTTCCAAAACTTAACAGACAAATTTTTTTCGTACCTCAAGACTGGATCCCGCTATAAAGAGAATATTTTCGCAATAGCGACATCATTATAGAGGGAGTGGGACACTATATCGAGGGTCGATAGTTTAAACGTCACCCATTTCTCCCTCTTTCACTCAAAACCCCCCTTCCCCTCCCCTATCACTTCGATCCCTCATTGGAAACAAGGTAATTATCGACAAACTTTCTTTCTTTACTTCATTACATGCATTTTTATTTGTTTTACACTTGAATTAGTAGAAATATGATAGGTTTTGGTTTTTTTTTTTGGAAACATTGAATTTGGGATGGTTTTGGCCAAAACAGTAGGGAATATGAAGGGTTGTTCTTGGTTTGGTTTTGATAATATGGGAATGTTTTAGGAGTTATCATGACTGAATTTTTGCATAACCTAGTGTTAGGGTACTTTATAAACACTAATCTAGGGTTGGAATGCCAAAACTGAGACTTTTCTCCAAGGGGTGCCATTGACGCACCCCTTGGAGCTTGGGGATGATGAAGGCTGATATAGAGGCCTTGTACCACTATAGCAACTTTAATATAGCTGAGAAATTCCTTCTATATCAATATCTCCATAACAGAGTATAACCCGCTATAGCGGGAGACTATAGGCTGTAGCCTTCCAGTCAGGCCCAGTCTGGGCCTTTTTTGAATTTTGATTTGCTAACACTTTTATAAGCTCTAACATGCTTTATTACAATGATTTTGTAGATTAAATACCCAAATGGATGAAAATTAAGAGCCCATGAGAGATTTCCCAATAAAAATTGTAGGGAGAGTTTTTAGAGTACCGAAGAATGGGGATCTGCTACGAGAGGAGTTTTGTGATGAAGGGGGTGTCAACTAAGGAGCCTGAATTATATAATCGTATCCAGAAGTTTGGATGGATTCCACTGGTGGAGGCTCCTTTGTTTGGGGTCTCGGGCAGTGCTAAAAAGTTCTAAACCATACTCCCTAACATGCTTTGGTACGACCCCAGCCCTACCATCCACATTAGGGGAGTGGATGTACCTATGGATATTTCCACTATAAATGAGGTTCTTGGGGTACCGCACATCACCAATGTTGGGTATTGACCAAAGTCTAGGATATGGATATAAAATGGTTGTGGGATACCCTAATTGTGAAGGAGGAGAGGGACCAGATCTACTAGCCCACTACAAAGGGGATCAGGAGTACATATTTCATTGATGATGCTAGGAGGTGGCTTAACATGGTAACTTGGAGGATTTATCCTTCGGGCAACACTTTTGATGTGACCTACCCTTCGGCTCTGGTGGTAGCCTGCGCCATATAGGGCATACCGCTGAATGTGGGGGAATAAATAGTGATGGAGTTGAAGCAATTCTACTGGGGCAGTAAGAAGGGCCCCTTCCTTCTAGCGGCATGACATCAGCCTAACCAAAATTTCAAATTCCAAAATTTTTAGCTGCAGCATCCCATGCTAATTTGAGACCGTAATTTAAATTAAATCCCCGTAACCCATACCCATAACAAGGTTTCTTTTAATAACAATGGAATAGGTCATTACAGATTTTAAGATGAAATCAATAGAAAATGATAAAAATAGGAGTTTAGAGTTTACCCACACACGATTGATGAAAACCCCATTTGAAATTGCCAAGAATTGAGGTCTAAGATAAAAAAATAGTGAAAATAGGATTTTGAATGAGGAAAAGAATTAAATTCTGCCCAGGTATTATTGACCTTCATGAATGTGGTCACTTATGTTGTGTTCGTGACCTGACCTGAATCAAACCTTCATGATCACGGGTGGTCCATCAACATCGGGATGAGTAACCCACCCAGACTTGAACCACTAACCTTTCATGAACGCAGTCACCCTCCGAATGAGATGACATTTCCTAACTTATTTGTCCTATAATTGGTAAGAAATCAAGTCCTCTATGCTATTTTGATCCACTTTTAATATCAATTTATTTTTTTAGGGTTTAAGCCAAGCAGTGGTCAATAAATCCTAAGGAAGCAAAAAAATGGAGAAATAGAGCAAAAAAGTGAAGGTGGCATCACCCAAGTAGTTTGGTGTATCACTAAATCCCATGAAAGATAGCCAAAGTGAAGTTCCATTGCCAAATGTAACAGATCAACCAAGCTCTGAATGAAGCAGTTCGGTGGTGAGAAAAGGTTGTTCGGTGCATTATCACATAGTTCAGTGATGCTGAAGTCTATCGCCAAAGTTAGCAATTGAGAATAGTTGAAGCTTAATTTTTGAGTTAGTTTAGTGATAGGAGGGAAGTTAGGCGCATCGCCATGGACTTCGGCAATGTTGTGCCTTGTCGCCAAAGTGAGCTTGATAGAAATTTTGTAATTACTTTGGCCATATTTTACTTCAGCTTTAAAAAGCTTTTTGGCACTTCTAAACCCTAACTTTTGCTGAAATTGACATCTAGATAGTTGTAATTGAAACCCTTAGATTGTGATTAGCATGCATCTTGATTTTCTATCTTGGATTTGAAGATTTTACTGTGAATATTTTAATCTATGGAAGCTTTTGAGGAGAATAATGTTATAATATTTGTTTCTCTTAATATGCATAGCTAAACCCCAATTCTTAGGGGTGTGCGATGAATGATGGTTGATTAGTGTATGGGTTTTTATCATCTATTTTTAATTTGAGTTATAAATTGTGGGTCTAACTAAATCTATATGTTTTAACTCATGAATAGAGGTTCCAAACTCTATTAAAACTTAGATCCTTTGTTTTGCTTAAAAGAGAGAACAAAGGTGAAGAGATTTGGTTGTAAAATACTTGGGTTTTTCTCATTTAATAGATAGTACTAGAAATAGACTGCTAATTTGAGGTATTAGGCTGATTAGAGAGATAAACATATGGGTGTTTGAAAGAAACCCATACAAAATTTGGCGATAGATTCAAAGATTATCACATATCTAGAACCTAGCCTACCCATACTTTATACTAGTTGAATCAAAGGTCAAACACCTATACTTGTTATCAACTATCAAACAAGCACACCCCTAAGTCATTATAATATTGATTACAACTCCTTCATATCAATTATTGCGATCACTCTCTTTTGATAACAATATTCTAAAAGAATTCAAAACTAGTTACAACCCCCCCCCCCAATTTACTTTTATTGTCAAAATTGATATGAGCTATCATTTAGTGATTTACATTTGCTCTAAAGTGAACCTCTCTTGTTCATTGCTCGTGGGATCGACCCTGACTCTATAGTTGGGTATAATATTTCTAATGACCGCATACATCTTTTTACGGGTGTAATTAAGATTTATTAAAAATGGGACCGTTGCCGGTGAATGTAAGTATAATGTTCCTTTATTGAAGTGTTTTAAATCACTTTTTGTTAGTCGTAGTTTAAATTTACTTTGTTTGTTGTTTTGGTTTTGTTAGGTGAAAATATGAGCCAACACGATAGTGAGACCATAAGTTTCAAAGGGAAATTCGAGGATGATTATCATTTGGGCGATGTCAAAAGGGCTTGTACTATTCTTGTACCACCCACGGTAGGCGATGAGGCTTTCCATGTTACAAGCACCATGCTTCACTTTCTTTAAATGAAGGGGATGTTCGGTGTTAATCTCATGAATACGCAAACATGCACTTAAAGAATTTCATTGATGTTTGCATCCCTTTTGACATAGCAAGCATCTCCCAAGAATCCATCCGGTTGTGATTATACCCTTTCTCATTCATGGGAGAGGCGGTGAATTGCCCAAAGGGTCCATTATTTCCTGGGTTGAGCTAAGAGAAGCTTTTCTCGATAGGTTCTTTCCTCTGTCTCTTATGCTTTAACATTGAGATGAAATTGCAAACTTTCGCCAATTGAGTGGTGGACCTCTATATGAAGCTTGGCTAAGGTTTAAGAAGAAGTTACTTCATTGACCGACACATGAGCTACCAGATAAGTTATTACTCTAAATCTTCTCCAAGTTTTTGGATTTCTAGAACAAGACTGTAGTGGACAACATAGCTGGTGGGTCATTGATGAACTAAACATTTGGAGTTGCTATGGGCTTGCTCTACCAAATGACGAAGAAAAATTGAACTTGGCACAACAAGATGCCAAGGTGGCCATGGGGATCCCTCCTTGTCTTGTGAGCCAAGAGAAAAGGAAAAAGTATGAAGATCCAGTTGAAAACAGGGACAAGATTATGACACAAATTGATCTCTTGATGAAACATTTTATGGCACCAATCTCCAAAACTGTTAATGTCGTAGCTACAAAAGGAAATCGAGCCTATGAGGATGATGATGCTAAATAAATTGATGAGGAGATTCACTTCTTGTGAAATAAAATTGGGGGTTCCCGACCGACATATCACTGGTAAGGCAGGAATTAAGGTTGGAAGGATAGAGATCAAGATTGGTAAGACAAAGATTGAGATTAGAGAGACCACGATCGTGATTGGAGGGATAAGGATTGTGAGAGAGATCGTGAAAAGGATCATCATCATAATAGATATGTCCAACTTCATGATCAACAAAAGGACAAAGAGTCCACCTCTTTATAGTTGGAGAGCTACAAAATAGAAGATGTACTTGCAAGAATTCTCAATAAAGTTGAAGGTAGTGACAAGATACTCAAAGAAATAAAGAGAGACTCATCTTCATTGAACCAAATGCTAACACCCCATGCAACCTCTACCGAATCACTTGAGTCCCAATTAAGTCAAGTCTCTTCCCACATAAATCAAAGGCCGAAAAATGGACTCCCGAGTAACACAATAATCAATCCTTAGAACGATAATGCATATTCTATAGAGATTATTACTAGGAGTGGGAGAATACATAGTGATGACACGATTTATGTTGATGAAACTCCTATGGAGGAGGAGATTATTGAACAAACTAGTATGAAGAGAAAGAGGGTTGAGAAGCCTCTTGAGCCAAATTGTGAGAAGGCAAACTCTAAAGATTTACATGATAGGGAACCAATAGTGGTAGAGGATACAAATACTAATAATGAGAGGGAAAAAAGTAGTTAATGAAGATACTCTAAAACTTGAATAGATCCCGATTGTTTAAAAACCAATAATTAAAATACCACCTCCATTCGTACAAAGACTCAAGAAGAAAGAAGAGGCTATTAAATTTAAGAAGTTCCTCTCTATGTTCAACAGTTTGTCCGTCAGCATCCCATTGGTGGATGCTTTGCTCGATATGCCTGGTTATGCCAAGTTTATGAAGGACTTGGTGACATAAAAGAGAACAACACACATTGAAACGGTGAAAGTGTCGCACCATTATAGTGCAATCATGACTAGTAATGTGGTGGTGAAGAGACAAGAACCCAGGGCATTCACCATTCCTTGCACTGTTGGTGTATACAAATTTAGCAAATCCTTGTGTGATTTAGGAGCAAGTATAAATTTGAAGCCATTGGTGAAAAATTTAGTCTTGGGGACTCCCAAGGATACCATGATGAGGTTATTAATAGTGAATCTATCTATCAACAGACCGGTACGAATCCTTTATGATGTGCTTGTTTGAGTTGGTACATTTATATTCCCTGCTGAATTTATAATTCTTGATTGTGAGATAGATCATGAAGTCCTAATTATTCTTGGTAGGCCTTTATTGGCTACCAAAAGAGCTTTAGTTGATGTGAAGTGTGGAAAATTGAAATTTAGGGTCAATAGTGATGAAGTCACATTTAACGTGTGCTAATCCATGAAACAACAGAGAGATTTGCAAGTGATCTTGGTTATTAATGTAATTTATGATGAGGTAGCAATGCATTTGAGGTAGATTTGATAAGTGAGTCATTAGCAGTGGTCCTATGGAACTACGATAGCGAAGCTGTTCAAGAATATGATGAAGTTGTAGCTTCTTTGACCGAGTTTGGTCCATACATCAAGAATTTGCACAAGCTTGATCTTAACTTCAAGAATAAGGAGAGTCCTCCAATTAAGACATCCATATAAGAGCCCCTAAAGATAGAGATTAAGCTTCTTCCTCCTTATCTTCGATATGTCTTCTTAGGGAATGATAGTACTTTCTCCCTGATTATTGTGGTAAATGTGTTAGCATAGTAAGTTGAGGCATTGGTATCTGTATTGACAAGGTTTATAAGAGCTATCAGATGGACCATCGTTGATAAAATCAAAATTCCCCCTGAGATTTGCACTGGTAAAATACAATTGGAGCTTGAATGTGTACCGATGTTGAGAATAAAAGGAGGTTGAACCCTCCTATGCAAGAAGTTTTAAAGAAAGAGATTATTAAGTGGCTTGATGAAAGGGAGGGGGTTGTTTACCCAATCTCTAATAGTACTTGGGTTAGCCCAATACAATGTGTGCCAAAGAAAGGAGGAATCACCATCGTACAGAATGAGAAACATGAACTCATTCCTCTGAGTCCAATCATGGGGTGGCAGGTGTGTATGGATTACCAGACTGAAACTAAATTCACAGACTGAAAAATACCACTTCCCCATGCCATTTATGGATCAAATATTGGATAGACTAGCAGGGAGAGGTTGGTATTGTTTTCTCGATGGCTATTTCGGGTATAAAAAAATATCTATCGCACACAAGGACCAAGAAAAGTCGACCTTTACTTGTCCTTAGGGCAGATTTTGCTTTAAATGAATGCCCTTTGGGTTATGAAATGCTCCGGCCACATTTAAAAGGTGAATGATATCAATCTTCTCGGATATGATGGAGAACATGATGGAGGTATCCATGGATGATTTCTCGATAGTAGGAGGCTCCTTTGAAGCATGCCTTAAGTATTTGAGTAAAGTACACCAAAGGTGTGATGAAACAAATCTTGTTCTAAATTGGGAAAAATGCCACATTATGTTGAAGGAAGGAATTGTGCTTGGACATAAATTCTTGGGAAAGGCATCCAAGTTGACCAAGCCAAAATCGAAGTGATTTCCAAATTGCCTCCTCCAATCTCCCTAAAAGGTGTGCGAAGCTTTTTAGGGCATGCCAATTTTTTATCGGAGATTCATCAAAGACTTTTCAAAAATAGCCCATCCAACGTGCAAGCTTCTTGAAAAGGAATCCAAGTTAGACTTTGATGGAGATTGTTTGAAGGCATTTAATTTCCTTAAGGAGAAGCTTGTATTGGCACCGATTATTGTGGCTTCAAATTGGTCGCTTCCCTTTGAGCTCGAGGAGAAGCTTGTATTGGAATGGCACTAGGTACTGTTCTCGGTCAATGAAAGCACAAACTCTTCCACCCAGCGTACTATGCAAGTAAGTCCTTGAATGATGCACAAAAGAACTACATGGTTATGAAACAAGAGTTGTTAGCCGTGGTATATGCTTTTGAAAAGTTTTGTGCCTACTTTTTGGGAACCAAAGTGATTGTTCATGCCGATCATGCCTCTATTTAATACTTGATAGCTAAGAAAAAGGCTAAACCATGGCTAATTCGGTGGATATTATTGCTTCAAGAATTCAAATTTGAGGTCAAGGATAAGAAGGGATGTGAAAATCAATTGGCAGACCACTTGTCCCACCTTGAATTAAACCATGATAAGTTGGGTGAAATTCACATTACTGAAGCTTTTCCTGATGAGCTTGTTATGGATCTTTCGAGGGATGTGGAACCATGGTATCTAGACTATGCAATATATATTATGTGAAGTGTACTCCCCAAAGACCTCAATCATTATCAAAGAAAACACTTCCTCCACGATGTAAAGAGGTACTTTTGGGATGAGCCCTAAATTTTTATGGAATGCACTGACAATATGGAAGGTGTGTGGCTGAAAATAAGATGAAGCCTATCCTTGAAGCATGTCACTCCTCACTGATATGTGGCCATCATGGTGAGGTTTGAACAACTGTAAAAGTTTTCCAAAGTGGATTTTATTAGCCCTCCTTACATCATGATACTCATTAGTTGGTTTGTGCTTGTGAATAATGCCAAAGATAAGCAGGAATTTTTAGAAGGCATGAAAGATCATTGCAGCCAAGTTTAGATATGGAGTTTTTTGATGTGTAGGAGATCAATTTCATGGGACCCTTTATGATATTATTTAGGAATTTCTACATCTTAGTGGAGGTGGATTATGTTTCTAAGTGGGCCAAAGTTGTGGCGTTACATAAAAATGAAGCCTGGAGTGTCACTCACTTCTTGAAAAAACATGTCTTCACTTAGTTTTGGACACCCGATGCTATTATTAGTGATGTGGGTTCTCACATTTACAACCACTCATTTGCTTCTTTGCTAGCAAATTATGGAGTGAAACGTAAGGTGGACTCACCTTACCACCCTCAAGCAAATGGGTAAGCAGAGGTCTTTAATCAAGAAATTAAAGATATGCCAAGACCGTAAATGTTAATCGTACGTGGAAACTTGATGATGCCTTTTGGCCATATAGGAACACTTTTAAAACTCCAATTGGTATGTCTCCGTACCAATTAGGGTTTGTCAAGACTTGTCATTTACCCATTGAATTGGAATACAAAGTGTTGTGGGCCTTGTATAAATTGAACATAAAAGGGGAGGATATATCTAAGTCAAGAGTGGAACAACTTCAAGAGATTGATGAATCCCGGATGAGTGCTTATGAAAGCTCCACTCTTTATAAGGAGCGGATGAAAAGATGGCATGACTCTAAAATATTAAAAAAAGAGTTTAAAAGTGGTGATAATGTCCTATTGTTTAGATCACAACTTATGCTATTCCAGGGAAAGCTCAAGTTAAGGTGGTCAGAATGATTTAAGGTGGTGCAAAGCTTACCAAGTGGAGCTATTGAATTGGAAGGTGAAAAGGGGTCTCTATTACATTTAATAGTCAATGGGTGAAGCATTACTTTGTAATAATGCTGGAGGTATACTTTATCGAGGTGTTCTACCTTGATGGAGCTTGAAGAATCCTACTCACGTTGTACCACAACATTAAATAAGGTGCTTCTTGGGAAGCAACCCAAGTTATACTTTTTGTTCTTTTTAATAACCTTATATGGTGCAGGTGTATGATGGGTTTGGAATATGGAAAACATCTCACAAAATAAGTTGGAGAGAGAAATGGCTTGTACTTCACTTTGGCATATCGCCAAGCACTTTGGCATATAATCAAAGAGTTTGCTAAAAAATACAGAGTGAAGGCCTTACATCAAGCTCTAGTAAAGGTACTTTAGTGTATCGCCTAACACTTTGGCATATCACCGAAGTCCTTGATCAAAAAAGTACCTCCAAGCTTTGGAAACTACTATATTTGTCAATGCATTATAAGTTCGGTATAACGCCAAACATTTAGGCAAAATTCTTTCCTATCGCCGAACTAAAACATTTTAAATGAGATGATGGTTTGAATTTTCAACTCTTAACTCTCGCTCTTCTCCTAAAAAATTCCAATATCCTATTACCTACTTCTCTCACATTTTTACTACACCAGCAATGAGCACACTCACACTTTCTCATATCATATCACTCTATTCACTTCACTCATCACCACCACTATGCACCACCATCACCACCACTCTTTTATCTAGAACCCTAGCGCCATTTCATTATTTCTCTCTTTTAGTCAAGCATATTCTCATTCTTGAAGGTTAGAAATACTTGGTCTCTTCTTGGATTGCATGTTGGTTTTCAATATGAGTCCAGTACTTGTAGTCTGTTGTGTATAAGTTGTTGTATTTTTTTGTAGTTGTAGATATATATGAATATTCATGCTCAATTGTTTTACTTTGTAAATGGATTTTGCCTAAAGTTAATCAATTTGGGAAAAATTGTGTGGAATCATTACTGTGCTTAATTTGAACTCAAATGCTTGTATGGGGGTCAATTTTGGAGTTGGTTGTATGAAGTTGACTTTGATTTTGACTGATTCATCCCGATAATAGATTGGGTGACGTCATTCTTAAAGGAAAATTGTCAATTTGTTGTCTTTGGTAATGAAATATGCGGATGTTTGAGTACCCAGTGTATTTGTTGTGAAGAAATCGCCATGAAATTATTTGAAAGTTGAAGTGGGGAAGAGGACACTATTCGACGATGGGTTGAGAACTTCAGTGATACACTGAACTATATGGCTAATCATCGAGGTGCTCCCCATATCACCAAAAGTGACATTTTATCTTGAAAAGTTGAGGTGGAAGTTTGGCGATGCCTTACTAGTTTGTCGATGCTCAGGAAGAATTGCAAAACTATTCAACGTATCACCAAACACTCACTTTGACTTTCCAAACTTAGCCTGCAGATTGTTATGTTTGGCGATGGGAGTTAGTGCTCGCCGAACTCTGAGGCGATACGCCAAAGTAGTTTGGCGATGCTATTCTGAAATTTTTGTATTTTTGCTAACCTTTGTCTAGTACATAGTTATTTCTTATGCAGATATGGTGAAGTACAAGTATGTCTTGAAGAAAAAAAATCCCACTCCTCCTCCAAAAGCAAAGATAGCAAAAAGGGTCTTCTGGGTCATTCCAACCTAAAAAGGAATGTGCAAAAGAAGAAAATGTTGGCTGCTTAGAAAGAAAAAGGGAATGCCATCATCCAACCCCATGTTTTTGAAAATGAGAGGTCAAGTTTTGAACATAGCTCGAACTCTGCAAGATACCACTTGACTACTTTTGAAGAGGGTGATGAAGCAAGAAATAACACTCCAATCCATGAACCACTCCCTACTCAGATGGTTGAACTAACTAAGAAAAAGTGGGATGAATAATGCTCCAAGGCAGATTTGGACTCTCACCCCATAGTGGTTCCTCGATTTCTCAATTGACTCATAGTTATGAGAAAGCGCACAGTCAACAACGATCAAATATTGAGTAGAAATAGATTGGAGGGTAAATATCCTAGGGTCTTGGCTTCTCTAAGGTACCATGATTTTGAAAATTTTACTGAGCCTTTAAAATCATATGTGGAGAATTAGGTACGTGAATTTTATGAAGTTTATGGTAAATTATTACCCGGCAAGAGTAAGAAATAGATGCTCTAAGAAAGAAGAGATGTTGTGGTAGTTCCAGGGGTAAAGGTCAAGTGTAATGATACCTTGATAAATTGAATTTATGGATACAAGGTGGATACGCCACATTAATTTGTTGTACGATCTTCGATAGAGGTTGATGATCTTCAGGGTTGGTTAGCCCCTTTATTTAGTGATGGTACACCCCCGTAGATTACACCGAGGGTCCCAATTGGAGGAGTGCCATTCACCTTGAGGCCCGATATTGGTTGAGTTTTATATGTAGAAACCTCATGCCCTCCAAAAATGAGACGGTTCTCCGGCACCACAAGGAAGTGTTGTTGGGCACTATTATCATGAATGAATGGTTGAATCTTGCTCAAATAATTTCCCCAAAGATTGTTATGCGGGCCAACAAAAGGAGACTTCCCTTTCTTTCCCATGCCTTATTACTGAGTTATGTCATATGACAAAGGTTTTCTTTGACTCAAAGAGAGATGTTGAGTATACTCTCACTGACGCCTATATTTCTATGGTCATCAATTAATAGTGAAGTGTATGAAGATGTCGTCTGTAACAACTACGCTAGGTCTCAAAGTATATTTCTATCCTCAGTGATGAATCGATTTTTTTCCCTATAAGGTTCAAAAACTAGCCCTATTTCTTATTTTTACACTTGTCATCCCCTTTTCAAGTTCAACAAACAAGACCTAGATAGTATTCATAAGATGATCAATCAAACGAATAATTGAAAGCAAGAAGAAATAAATAAATCAATAGATGGAAATTGAAATAGATAATATGATTATCAACCAACAACTTTCATGTTCAACCACAACCCTAGAAATTAAATGGCTTAGCTACTCATGAATCTCTTTAGAAGATGAGATTTCATGAGTTTACAAGGCAAAAATCAAAAACAAAATATGAAAATAAAACTACACCTTGTTCTTGAGCTTTGCCCTAGCTTTTGACATCCCCCAAATCAGATGTATATGATAAAAAACAAGGGAGGGGTTATTTATAGAGTTTAGAAATCCTTAGAACTTTAAAAACCAAATTTAATTAGGTTAGTACAGACCCATACTCATGCCACTGCAAAAAAGAAGAGAAGTAGAACAAGGAACAAAAATTTTCTAGAGATGTTCCCAAAATCGTGCCACCCCTATCCTAGGGGCCGTGGCGCAAGCCTTATACCAATTCTTTCTAGAAAGCATCACAAATCTACGAAATTTCTACAAAATAAACCATTTTCTTCTTGTTTTGTGATGCATTACAATGTTGATCCTCTCTTGGTTTCTTTTTGTTCCTTGGTGCTCTTTTTCCTCTTATTTAAGCTCCAAATACCTCAAGACACTCCTACATAAATAAAAGATGAAACACAAGTGTAATTCATAACGTTAAAGCTCAAAACGATACTAAAAAAAAGGACAAATGTGAGGCGAATGATAGAAATAACATGAGTTTTATCCTGACATCACCTCACATCCTACTCCCAATACAACAAACAAGAACACAAACATTTTAATAAAAGAGTCAAAGAAAGTCTCAACTTACCTCAAGTAAGTCCGAAAATCAAACAAGAGCTTTATCATTCTAAAGAGCCTCCAACAAGTCCAATCTAGTCAAATACGTATTCTACATAAGAAAATGAAATCATAGGCACCCATATTATTATATTTAAAAACACCAAATACCAAATTGAAGAAAGTTCCAAAAGGGTTAGAAGTCTAAAATATAAGACTCCTCCGGCAATTTCATGCCTAAAATAGCTGCCACCATTTGAACTCTAACATCTCAGGAAAAATCGCCAATCAGGCCGCTGGTTAGTCAGTTCCTAAGGCTGGTCAGTCCCCTCTTGCAATCACTACTGAAAGTTTCTCCTCTCTCCTAGTTGCTACACCTCTCGAGCCTTTTTCTTTCCCTAGCGATTTGTCACCTACAAAATCTTCATCATTATCTCAACAAGGACTTTATGCAGATTTGCTAAAACCTTTGATAATTAATGCCCTTAGAGCCCAGCGAAAACCATCAGTAGAACCAATTCTGTTCAAAAAGCATACCTATAACAATGGGGTCCCACGAGTGGTGTGGCGTGAAGAAAAAGTCGATTGGATGAACAGAACTGAAAACCTGTAATATGCGGTAATTGGAAATTCTCTTATGGCTAGCTAGAGATGGAAGAGCTGAGAGTTCAAATATATAATGTCACAATCCAACCATCGGATCGTTAGGGCACCTACTCTAACTCACTTAGATAGGAGAACCCCTTGCCATTCCTTAGGAAAACTGTACAGAACCCGTATTACAACATTAACCCAATCTATAATACAAGGTTATAAAATTGAATGTGGAATAACTATACTAGGATTTAGTCTAACAGGTACAAGAGCTACTAAATGAAGAAAAGCCAAGACACAACTTTCACCATGAAGGAGAGAGTGAGAGCTGTTGGATGATCACTACCACAACAGTCAAGAAACAAAAAAGAATCCTACAAAATACTACCCCAAAAAAAGTATAGCAAGAGTAGTATAAGTACAAACCACACGTACTGTAAAGCCTCATTGGTTGACTCGAATCACATTACACAATCATAACATAAATAAATGAAAGAAATGCATACTCGTATAACTTATTATACCATCCTGAGGCCTACTCTATATCCCATAGACACCAAAACTAACCTTACATTGGAAGTTAACCCCACCTCTATAAAGACGGTTACCCCTCGGAACCACCCTAGACCTAAGCCTAGAGTCTAACCAGTCACTTAGTACACCAAAAAAGGGCCCCCTTGGGGCATAAAACCTACCCACTAATCTTCCGTACAACTAAGCCTGACCATCACGAACAACTCCCATCCATGGTACATATCCTGTTAGCGTCACTTTGATTAGTCAACCTGGTTCGCACCAACACCTACGTCACCTTGAGTAGTTACTGATAGCCATGACAAAAAATAGGACATATATTGTGAACCTTCCCATACTTAACTCTATGACATACATAGACTCGAAATACGTACATTCGGTTATTATGCAACAGATAAATAGCTTAAGACCCAAGAACGATAAATCAACAAGTATGCACTATGTTAGATGTATCTAAGTCAAGTCAGATGCCCAATAAAGGACAAGCATACCAAATAAAGACAATTGAACTAGGAAATACAGTAGACATTCAAGCCAACCATAATCAAGCAAGGTCCCGGACCTCTCTATCACCCAAGCCAACAACCCATGACTCAAGGAAGAATTCCCAAAATATATCACAATTACCTGGACCAAACAAGGACCTCAATAAACATAACTTCAATATTGGAAGAATAATTATTGGTTCACTCAAGGAACTATCACACTAATAAATACCTTGAAATTTGTACATACATGCTAAGGGTTATATACCCACTCTCTAGCTATGACCTGTAGAAGACAATTACTGTCCATGTACTAACAACCCCAGACATGAATGTCTGTATTTCTTAATATGATATAACCTGTGGAAACATCTCAAATACCAAAATATTCCATAATATACAATATATAATAGGCCAATCATAAAGAAAATAGACATTGTATTGTCCACAGTACACAACATACATAACCGAACACACCACAAAGTAGTTAACGTGCACATATGATACAAGTTGGATTAACTACACCATATCACCTACCTTTACTGATTAGTATCTTAACATTCTATGCCCATAATGATTGATTTCGGGGTCTATAACAAGGAATGCTACCTTAATAAGGGGTTTGGGACCTACCTCTTTCTTATCTAAGGTTATAACTTCTCTTGAGGGTCTTGTAGTTAACTGGTAGTCCAGCCTCACTTTAATCTAAGGAAAAATTTAAGGACGAGGAACATCAATGTATGATATGCAAACATCCAACATAATAATGGTCCATAATAGCCCCTAAACGTACACTACTTGGACCCTAGCTGATTTTACCCAATTTAACTCCACACACAAAGGCTTTAACATGCATTATCTGGTCCATCTACTTTATAATCATGCCTTCCAATTCAAGTCCAAGTTACTCAATAAAACTTAGCTTACCTAAATGTCAATCAACCAAAGGATGAATGAACCAATGAAATCCCAGCCTGAAGTTGATACCACAAATGTGTAATTCTCCGAAAATTCATTGGTTTTGCACCCATTCGCACCCTTTTCTACTTCCTTCTATGTTTTAAGGCTTGGGAGGCAATGATTAGGGCTTTTAGGAGGCCTCCCATGCTTCTATGTCACTTAATGGGGAGAAGGGAAATAAAACCCAACTTTACCCTATACTAGTCGCTTCACACCGCTATAGTGGTCGGTCTACAGCTATAGCGGTACCGCTATAACTGAATAATTACCACTATAGCGTAATGACGTCAGTCCGACCCCCAAAAGTTTTAAGTCCCCAATTTTAAATATCATGTGTCCCGCGTACGTTTTTAAGGATTATTCTGATAATTCTCGAACTCCACACTAACCCCGAGGTGATTTCCAATAACAACGGATTAGGTCGTTACAACAGATACCAATTTACCCATAGTTTGTCCCTAAAAAATCAAAGAAGTCTGAGTCGAGTCTAGATTATTGAAATTAAGACACACCCTTGTAGGGTCGTGTAATGCTACTACTACCTTTTGGATCGTAGTTCAAATTTTGAACTAGCCCGTGAACTTACCAAACCACAACCTCTTAGACCTTAGTTCTACTAATTGCATGAACCCCAAATGGATATAACACAACTATGAAATTTCCCTCTCTAAAGGCCAAGAGAGACACTTGGAACTAATTTGGATTACGCACGTCGAACGGAGTGTTAAAGGATTGGAACTTTAAATTTTGTATAATTCAACGAGCCCCCGCTATAGCGATCACCACACTACTATAGCGGTACTGCTATATTGGTCGTCACTCCACAATAGCAATCCCAAATAGTAAATAGAGGGGGAAATAGGTTTCATTTCCCATTTCCCCTTTACACACTAGAAAAATACTCCTCCCCTTCTCCATCACTTCATCACCGTCACTGGAAATAGGTAACACTCAACTTTCTCGCTACTTAATACTTTATTACACGCAAAAATACATGTTGTAAGCTAGAATTTATGCTTAAAATAGAAGGTTATAGAGTTTTTTGAATTGTTGAAAATTTTGGCTTGATAATGTTGAATTTCGGAAGCATGGATGCTTCCCTTACGTTCACAATGTTCCCATTGCATTCTGGGCATAAGAAACTCGAAGTTTATTACCTTAACGGGCCTAAAAAAATAGAGAATTTTAAGGGTCATTTTCATATTTGAATTGGTGATTTGGGCATGATTTATGAGTTATCATGCCCAAATTTTTGTAAAGATTAGTTTTTGAACATTGCTGGATTACTGATCTGAGTTAAAAAGTGAAAATTGGAGAAATTGGGCCAAGGGTACCATTGTTGCACCCCTTGACCACTGAAGGAAATGAAGACCGCTATAGAGGTCTTTACCGCTATAGCGAGAGGCCGCAGGCAGTGGCCTCCCAGCTCAGTTGGAAATTTTTTGTTTTGAAAGTTTTTGATCCCAAACAGACGTGTAATGACTTCTAACAATTTTCCTTGGTCAAATGCAAGTTTATACAAATCATGGCCAACAACCAAGCCAACACCCCCGCCTATGATAGGTTCCCCGTTGTGGCTTGTCGATAGAAATTTTTGGAATACCGGAGGATAGGGCTTTGCTTTGAGCAGGGCTTCAACATGAAGAACATGGAGTAGAAGGTGTCAGAGTTTAACAACTGACAACAGGAGTTTGGGCTGGGCCCATTAGTGGAGGATCCCCCCATGGGTGTTGCAACTTGGATGCAGGAGTTCTTTGCCATCCTCCTCACCATGCTTTAGGATTCCCCTAGCCCCACTATCTGCATTGGGGGAGTGGACATCCCCATACATTTCTGCACCGTCAATGAGGTTCTCGGCGTCCCCCATGTCTCAAATGCTGACTATAGGCCAAGGCTCCGCAGAAGGACATGGGATGGCGGAATGACACATTGATCCCAGAGGAATTTTAGGACAGGGTATACTGGCCTACTACTGAGGGTGTCACCGACACCTACTTTTTGGCCGACACTAGGAGAAACCTGAACCTTGTGACCCAGAGGATCCGACCATCCAACAACACCAAGGAAATGACCTATCCTCGGGCCTTGGTGGTGGCCTATGCTATCAAGAGGATCCAGCTGAATGTGGTGGAGCCGATATTGATAGAGTGGAAGGACTTCTACCAGGGTCCTAAGAAGGGTCCTTTTCTGTCGGATTTGGTGTTGGAGCTATGCAGACGGGCAGGGGTCTCGGAGGAGCCCAATGATATGGTGGCGGAGATGGACATCACTTTTCACCCTCTCTTGGTGAGAGCTCCCTCATCCATGAATAGAAAGAAGAGAAAGGCCAGCAAGGCGGAGAGTAGCAGGACCGCAGAGAAGGCCCTTTGAGCTGAGGAGGATGATAATGACGATGCCATTCCTTTCCAGTCCCAACCCATGATCCCTAGCAGCCAGTGGAGGCAAAACTGGCCACTGTTAGGACGTATATGGAGCACCACCCATCCAGTTCTGCAGCCCCTTCCACTATATAGGATGTTGCAGCACTCCACCGTGAGCTTGACAAGGAAAGGTAGAAGAGATGCTTCCTGAAGTGCCTACTCGTCTGAATGTGGAAGACCATCCTCGAGCTGGAGCTAGAGGATTTGTGGGAGTTTCCCTTCCTGAGTGATATAGAAAGAGACGATCCTGCTCCAGTAGCCCGCGACTGACAGAGCATCCATCTTGGTCCCCTTTCCCTCCACCCCTTTGATTATGATATTTGGGTTTCCCCCGTTTAGGATATGTACTAGACATTTTTACCTTTGTGCCTTTATTTTTCCGTATATGGGTGCTATTTTTATTTCTTCATTAATAATATAACTGCTTATCTGGTAAATTGAGGTAATTTTTATCTTAATGCAATGCCCCGCCCCCTAAAGGTCGCAATTAATCAAGCATGCACGAAAGTCAAAAACAGGGAAAAAATCCCAACCTTTTTTTCATATCATGAAACTCAGCCTTGTCAACAACAACAACCATGTAATTTCTATGCATTTTAACTAAACTTAGCACAGGTTTTCCGGTGTTTAACATCAACCACAAGTTGAATTTCAAATCCCTAAGCACCAGCTTAGAAGCTTATCCACTATAGCACAATAGTACAAACGTAGTGTAAAGTTTATCTATTGCCACACAACATAACAAACAATAATTTACAACAAGCACATAACATAAATTTAACCAATCAAGAAACCATACAACATAGATTCAAATCAATCAAACAACCATGATTACCACACATGAAGAAAGTGGAAGTCAAAATCAACATCACTTTTCCATGCCGTAATAACACCACACCTAACTATGCATGTCGTCAAGTGGGTTGTCTAAATGTATACATGGCTCGGAGGGCTAGATACCAATTGGAATTTTCCCAGTTCCAATTTGCGTCGCTTATATCCTTTCCAATAGAGTCAAGTGATATTTACTTGCCTAGTTGAGATACCAATTGGGATCGAGAGATACCAATTAGACTCAACCCATACAATAATTGAATAAGCATACGAGAGGAAAAAAGAAGTGAAATAGTTTCCTATAATGCTTCATAGCTTCCTGAATATTAGATGTGGACATTAATACACCAATTCGCAAGTCTCTATTCGACATTTTCTCTTGTACAAAGATACTAATAACCTATACTTTAATACCAAATTGTCACGATCCAACCACCGGATCTTGAGGGAAACTACTCTAACCCACCTAGATAGGAGAACCCCTTGACATTCCTAAGGAAAACTGTACAGAACCCATATTACAACATTAACCCAATCTAAAATACAAGGTTATAAAATCAAATGAGGAATAACTATACTAGGATTTAGTCTAACAACTATAAGAGCTACTAAATAAAGAAAAGCCAAGACACAGCTTTCACCATGAAGGAGAGAGTTAGAGTTACTAGATGATCACTACCGCAACAGTCAAGAAACCAAACTGAACCCGACAAAATACTATACCCCAAAAACGGTATAGCAAGAGTAGTTTCAATACAAACCATACGTACTGGTAAGCCTCATCGGTCGACCCGAATCGGATTACACAATCATAGCATAAATAAATGAAAGAAACATGCATGCTCATATAACTTATTATACCATCCCGAGGCCTACTCTATATCCCATAGACACCAAAACTAACCTTACATTGGAAGTTAACCCCACCCTTATAAAGACGGCTACCCCTCGAAACTACCCTAGACCTAAGCCAAGAGTCTAACCAATCACTTAGTACACTGGAAAAGGGATCTCTTGGGGTATTAAACCTGACCACTGACCTTTCGTACAACCAAGCCTGACCATCCCGGTCAACCCCCATCCATGGCACATATCCCATTCGCATCACCTTGAATAGTTAACCTGGTTCGTACCAACACCTACGTTACCCTGAGGAGTATCTGATAGCCTTGGCGGAGAATAGGACTTATATTATACTTCCTTCCCACACCTAAATCTATGACATTCCAGACATACGCAGACACAAAATACCCACATTCAGTTATTATGCAACAGATAAACAGTTGAAGACCCAAGAAGTATGCACTATGTAAGATGTAGTCAAGCCCAGTCAGATGCCCAATCAAGGACAAGCATACCAAATACAAATAAGTGAACTAGGATATACACTAGATATTCAAGCCAACCATAATTAATCAAGGACCCAGACCTTCCTAGCACCCAAGCCAAAAAACCATTACTCTAGCAATCATTCCCAAAATATATAACAATTACCTGGACAAAACAAGGACCTCAATAAACATAACTTCAACATTGCAGGAATAATTCCCGGTTCACTCAAGGAACCATCACACTAATACATACATTGAAATCCGTACATACATTCTAAAGGTTATATACCCACCCTTTAGCTATGACCTGCAGGGGACAATTACCGTCTATGTACTAATAAACCCAGACATGAATGTCTGTACTCTTTAATCCGATATAACATGTGGAAATATCTCAAATACCGAAATATTCCAGAATATACAATATATAATAGGCCAATCATAAAGCAAATAGACATTGTATTATCCATGGCACACAACATACATAATCAAACACACTGCAAGGTAGTTAACGTGCACATATGATACAATTTGGATTAACTACACCACATCACCTACCCTTACCGAGTAGTAGATTAACATTCTATTCCCACTATGATGGATTCTGGGGTATGTAACAAGGAATGCTACGTTAACAAGGGGCTAGGTACCCACCCCTTTCTCATCTAAGGTTATATCTTCTTTTAAGGGTGTTATAGTTAACCGGTAGTCCATCCTCACTTTAATCTAAGGAATAAGTTAAGGACGAGGAACATCAATGTATGACATGTAAACATCCAGCATAATAATGGTACACAACAGCCCCTAAATGTACACTACTTTGACCCTAGCTGATTTTACCCAACTTAACTCTATGCCCGAAGGCCTAAATATGCATTCTCTAGTCCATCTACTTTATAATCATGCTTTTAAATTCAAGTCTAAGTTACTCAACAAACCTTAGCTTAACTGGATGTCAACCAGCCGAAGGACTAATGAACCAATGAAAACCAAGCAATCCAAGACTGAAGTTGATATCACAAATGCATAATTCTCTGGAAATCCATGGGTTTGCACCCATACACACCCCTTTCTCTTTCTTTCTATGGTTTGAGGCTTGGGAGGCAATGATTAAGGTTTTTGGGAAGCCTCTTACGCTTCTATGTCAGTTAATGAAAAGAATGAAAATAAAACCCGACTTTACCCTATACTGGTCACATCACACCGCTATAACGGTCGGTCTACTTCTATAACAGTACCGCTATAGAGGAATAACGTCAGCCCTACCCCCAAAAGTTTTAAGTCCCCAATTTTAAAATTCGTGGTCCTGCGTATGTTTTCTAATATTATTTCGATAATTCCCAAACTCCGCACTAACCTCGAGGTGATTTCCAATAACGATGGATTAGGTCGTTACATATAAGTCACTCAATGTGAAGGGTTATTGTACCATTGGGTTTTTAAGGAAACGACACATCCTTATAAGATTTGATTTATTGGAGGATTTTGTAACCACATTGTCTAAAAGTGTTTACTATTTCACTGTGAAGGATGGGTATACATATAAAATCAGACCCTTAATTTCGATGGTAAATTCAAAATGGGTGAGGAAATGACTTAAGCAATGACCTGGATATCATTCCCCAATTTAAGACCAACGTTCTTTGTTAAAGAATTATTTTTTTCACTTTCCTCGGTTATGGGTAAACCAATTCACTTGGATATGGCTACGATGAACAAAATGAGACCTAGTTGTGCTAAGGTTAAGGTGTAAGTGGACCTGTTGGGAGATCTACCAATTTTTTTTGAAATGGAGATTGTCAATTCTACTTCAAAGGAATCAAGGGTTGAAAAGGTGAAGATTCAATATGATCTCTTGCCTATGTATTGTCAGAAGTATATGTTACAAGGCCACAATAAGCAAGATTGTAGAGTGCGACACCCAAAATTGAAGCAGGTTCAAGAAGAATAGCATGCTAGTTAGAGAAAAGAAGAAGAGAAAATTGCAACATCACATGGTCAAGGTCACAGAAGAGGCTATCAAAGGCAATAATGGAATCCCATGAGGAGGAGATTTATCAATAAGGGATACCTATGTAAAAAGTCATTAACTCCTAACAAGGGTGTATGCAATGAGAACTCCTTTGGAGCACTGGAAGATGAAGTAGAAGAGTGCACGAATGCAACAAATAATATTATTATATCAGTAATGAATGAGGAGAAAAACAACATAAAAAAGGGCGAAGGGATAGAAAAATAATCGAAAAAGGTATGGATCTCCTAGGCCTTTCCTACCTCAAGGGAAACAGATAGCCTTATTTTCTATAAGTGATGAATTTGGAAACCCTAAAACAAAATAAGAAATAGTTAATCAAACAATAGTGATATATGATACTGCAGATCTAACCATTAAAGGAGATGGGGAAAAAGGTTATACATCTAAAGAAATTAGTGATGTATATCTATCAAAAATAGATGAAACTCATAATAAAGGCTCCGCAAGGGAGTCAAAAATAGATGGTACTTGTAACGACCTAAGCCCGTCGTGAGTGGCACCCACAATACTCACCCAGTGGGAGAACCATCTAACCTCAAACACCAGTTCAAGATCAATACTGAGGAGAGTCAAGAGTTAATCCGTCAATAAATAAATATCAAAACCTAAAAAAAATCTATAAGTCAAAACTAAAAGCAAAACATTGTACGTAAAAAAATCACCCCTAGGACTCGAAAGTCGTTCGTACCAAAACTACTGAAGAATGTTAAGAAAGGGATGCAATCCCAAAGCTGAATAAAACATAAGTTCAGAAAACAAGGATCTATGCCAATAAGAAGAGATTCCATGGTAGCCAGAGATGCTACTCTCCCTGAAATATGGAATCGACTGCTGGAATCACAATTAAGGTCTTATAGGAGCCACTAAAATTTGCGATATACATATAAAAGTAAATATAAGTATAGTATCAACACACAAGAACAACAGTGTATTGGTAGGTCATTTAGCCAACCCAAGATGAGCATATGAACACATAGCTAAGTTATAGTACAACAAGTTAATCCATGCTTAATAACCATACATTGAGCAAAACAAGCAACAATAGGCAATTAGGGTATCAAACCAACAACCAACATATTATCACCAAGTCAAGTTTAGTCAAGCCAAGTCATACAAGTCATAACAATTTATTAAGTATAAAAATACATTTCCCCGATTTATTCATGGAACCGTCAAACTCACCAGACCCTCGTACATACACGCTAAGGGAAATACAACCACCTCTAGCCATGACCTGTAGGGGCCAATTACCGTCTATGTACTAAAACCCTAGACACAAGTACCTGCCAACCTTATTCCACTAGAAACCCGTGAAAATATTCTAAATATCGAACATTCCACATTTAGCAAGTAAGGTAGGTCAAATCATGTAACAATCATAAAATCATTTGCAATGACCACACCAAACTACATGCATCAATAATTCACACTACAAAGTAGTTAACATGCACATATAGCACAAGTTGGATTAAACTACAATACCATCACCTACCTCGAACCAAGCTTGCACAACCCTCTAAGCCGAAACTTTGCCCTTTCATGCAATTTTTCGCTTGCTCGTGGTCTAGAACATACATATAAATACGAAATTAAGGAAATGACCTATAATGTAGGGACTTATAACTCATACCCAACCCCTACTGTCATGTTCATGATCATTCCCTTCCCATTCTAGGGCTTCTCTACCGTAATTCACCTAAAACTACCAATTCCATGTATAAATTAATGAATTAACGAGATACAAGGGTAAATTAACTATTAATAATCAAAACCCATTAAATTATTATTGAATTTTCCCCCTTGCACCATAAAATAACCAAAATCAGCTCTAAAACTCTCCTCGAACTCTATAAATTAACAATTCTAAGGCTTAATCATCAATTACATGTTAACGGGGATAAGTTACTTACCTTTACAAGGACAAGTAAAGAAAAACTGGTGTATTTCGCCCTAAATCACGCTTCCTTTTCCCCAAAATGAGTTTTGAAATAATAAACTATTTCGGAGAAATATTTAATTAATCTACGATTTTCACCTGCCGCTATAGTGGGAGTTGAACACCTTTGACCACAACTATAGAGGTAATTATTCCTCTATAGCGGTATCAATGGGATAGAAAGTCTGTCTTCGCCCAAAAATCTTACTTTTTGCAATACACCTTAAACCCGGGAAATTTCAAAGAAGGCTATTCACGCTAAGATCAATTCTGGGAGTTCTACTTATCCAAATCCAATTTCCTAAATTACTATGGGTTCCTTATCGTCTTAGCTAACTTGAAATTAAATCAAACACCCCAAACCTATACAAATCCTTCCCGAATTTCCCTAGACCATACCTCACTCCGATTTCATTCGAAACTAGCCTAGCCTGAAATTTGTAACTTTCAAACCGGAAGGATTTTCGACATGAGGTTTTAAATGAAAACCTATGCATAAAGACAAAAAGGGTCATTACAATATATACTAATTTACCAATCATTCATCCCCAAATGATCAGATGCAAAAAATAGGCTAAAGTAAGGATGGAAAGAGTACCTGTAGCCTCAAACAGTTGAGGGTACTTATCCCACATGTCCTTCTCAATTTACCAAGTGGCTTACTCAACCAAACGATGCTTCCATTGTACCTTAACTGAATGAATTTCCTTCATCCTCACTTTTCGAACATCCCCATCTGGAATCGCTACTGGTTCCTCCTCGCAAGCCAAATCCATATCCAAAAGCACTTAATTATATTTAATGATGTAGTTTCCATCTCTTTGGTAGCGTTTAATCATAGAAACATGAAATATCCGATGACCTTCGAACAATCTTGGTGGTAGAGCAAACCTGTATGCAACTGAACACACATCTTTAAGAACCTCGAAGGGACCATTTGCCAAATCTCATAAGCCCTTTCATAGGAGACACCTTAAGAAAGACTTGCTTACCAACCTTGAAGTCCATGTATCTTACCTTATGGTCTGCATACTTTTTCTTCCTAGTTTGAGTAGGTAACAACTTGGTTTGAATGAACCTTATCTTTTCTTGAGCCTCCTTTACCAAGTTTGTTCCCAAAGGCTTGACATCTCCCATCTCAAACCACCCAATAGGTGACCTACACTTTCTTTCATAAAGTGCCTCGAATGATGCCATATCAATGATAGAATAATAATTGTTGTTGTATGAAAACTCACACAACAAAAGAAACTGGTCCTAGTGACCACCAAAATCAATCACACAGGCCATCAACATGTCCTCTAATACCTGAATTGTCCTCTTCGACTGCCCATTGATTTGAGGTTAAAATGTTATGATAAAAGTGAGCTTGGTGCCTAACTCCTCATGCAACCTATCCCAAAACTTGGAGGTGTACTTTGCATCCCTATCAGAAATGATAGTAAGTGGTACCCCATGAAGTCTGACATTTTCCTTGACCTAGATTTTAGCTAACTGTTAAGAGCTGTAATCTACCTGAATCGATAAAAGGTGAATTGATTTCATCATGCAATCTACTATCACCCAAATGGAGTCGTATTCACCGAAGTTCTTAGGTAAACCCACCACAAAATCCATGGCAACGTTCTCCCATTTCCAAATGGGTATAGGCATCCTCTAAAGTAAACCTGCAATCCTTTAGTGTTCATACTTCACCTGCTGACAATTGTGAAGGTTGAAAAAATAATCTACTACATCCCTCTTAATCTCGGGCAATCAATAAAGCTGCCTCAAGTCACGATACATCTTGATTGTACCCGGATGAATAGAATAACGCGAACAACGGGCCTCTGAAAGTACATCATAAATCAAATCACCAACCCAAAGAACACATAATCTTCCCATAAACCACAACACCCTACTCGCGTCAAGAGTGGCATCCGCCAACTCCTTAAGTACCACTTTATCTCGGAGTGCACTCAACTTCTTGTCCTTAAATTGCTTGGCTTTAATCTCAGAGTGCACTCAACTTCTTGTCCTCAAATTGCTTGGCTTTAATCTGATACCAAAAGGTTGACTTCACCTTAACACTAGCCAACACTCCACACATATCTAATACCCCAAACTATATGCTCTGAGATGCTAGAGTTTGAAACTCTTAAGCTAAAGGTTTCCTGGACACCCTTAAAAATGACAAACTACCCATACTTACAATTTTTTGGCTCAATGAGTCTGCCACCACATTAGCCTTACCCGGGTGATATTGAATACTCACATAATAGTCTTTCAAAAGTTCTATCCATCTTCACTGCTTTCAGTTCAAATCCCTTTTAGTAAACACGTTTTGCATGCTATGATGGTCTGTGAAGACTTCACACTTGACACCATAAGGACAATGTCTCCAAATCATTAATGCAAACACCACCGCTACCAACTTCAAGTCATCGATTGGGTAATTTGTCTCATGAGGCTTTAACTGCCTCGAATCATAAGTAATGACATTCCTATCCTGCATCAACACAGTATCCAAGTGTAAAAGTGAGGCATCACAAAACACTATAAAGTCCTTACCTTCAATCGATAATGAAAGAATAGGCGTTGTAGTCAAAAGTGTCTTGAGCTTTTGGAATCTCTTTTCACATTGGTCTGATCAAACAAATGGCACCTTATTCTGAGTCATCCTTGTAAAGTGTGTTGCACTGGATGTAAAGTTCTTGACAAATTTGTGGTAATAACTAGCAAGACCCACAAAGCTCCTCACCTCGATCACTGAACTAGGCCGAGTACAATTCTTTATAGCCTTAATCTTCTGGGGATCCACTATCACCCTTTTTTCAGAAACCACATACCCTAAGAAGGTAACCGAGGACAACCATAATTTGCACTTTGAAAACTTAGCAAATAACCGTTTCTCCCATAGAATCTCCAAAACTATGCGAAGATGACCTGCATGCTCCTCCTTACTCTTGGAGTATACTAAAATGCCATCAATAAACATAATAACAAAGGAATCCAAGAACGATTTAAAGATCATGTTCATCAAACTCATAAATATTGCAGGTGCAATAGTCAACTCGAAAGACATCACCAAAAACTCATAATGACCATACCGAGTTCTAAAAGTTATCTTTGGTATGTCCTCCGATCTAATTTTCAACTGATGATACCCTGACCATAAATCAATCTTTGAAAATACTGACTCACCCTATAACTGATCAAACAAATCATCTATACAAGGCAAAGTATATTTATTCCTTATAGTAATCTTATTCAACTGTCTATAATCAATGCACATCCTTAGGCTACCATCCTTCTTCTTAACAAACAGAATAAGAGCACCCTAACATGGAGCACTTGGGTGAATAAAACACTTATCAAGTAGCTCCTGTAACTGAGTTTTGAGCTCCCTCAACTCCGCTGGTGCCATTCGATAGGGGAAATAGATATAGGGCGAGTGTCCGGCTCTAAGTTAATGCAGAAATTGAAATCCCAATCTGGAGGCATACTCGGTAGGTCTGAAGGAAACACATCCTGGAATTTGGAAACTACCAAAACTGACTCTATAGAAGACGAACCAGCGTCTATATCCTGAAGATGAGATAGAAACGCTAAACACCCCTTCCTCACTAACCTTCTGGCCCAGACAAATGATATAATTTTTACTAGCTTGGCCTTATACACTCCCTCATACTCTAGTTTATTGAATCACGACATCGCTAGAGTCACTGTCTTAGCATTACAGTTTAAAATAGCATGATATGGAGATAACCAGGTCATACCCAGAGTTACATCAAAGTCTAACATATCCAGAATCATCAAGTCTACCTAAGTCTGAAAACCCACAAATAACACAGAACAAGAACAAAAAACATGAGTTACTACCATAGACTCACCAACAAAAGTAGACATATAAACAAAATGATTAAGTACATCACAAACCATATTTAGATTCATCGCAAACTGAACAGACACATAAGAATAAGTAGACCCCGGATCAAATAATATAGAAGCATTTCGATCACCAACAAAAATAGTACCTATGATCACGACGTCAGAAGCCTCGGTATAAATTTTTCTCGAAAATACATAATAGTAAGCTCGATCATCAATCTAAGATATCTTTCTTCCTAGATGGGCTCCTCCCCTGGCGCTGCTATTTCGTCGACCACCCTGACCACCTGCCTGATTTCCCCATCCACCCTATGGATGACCACATGCCATTACCTCTTCCCCCTCTACTAGATGGAACTATAGCCCAAGTTTGCTACTGTGTCTAGTTGTTTCCTACCTTAAGGGACACTCTCTCTTATAATGACCAATAACACCACAATAGTAACATCCACGCTCAAGAGATGGATGACTGACAGAAGAGTTTCGCCCCTAACAAAATGTGTCTGTGAAGAAACCTTAGATAGAGCCAAAGTAGAAGTTGGCAAGGCTAACTAAATAGGACAGGCTGAATAGGCCTGCTGACCATGGCCGTTAGAGTAAGATTCACTGAAATTTCTAACATTGTGGGACATCTTAGCTAACATCTTAGCCTGACCCGCTTGCATAACCCCTTCCAACTTCTTTACATAATCTGACACCTCATTGAAACCTTTCCCTACAGATGTCATATGAATAGTAAAAACCTAAAGATCATAGTTTAAACTCTTAACATAGCACCGAATCCTCTCTTCCTTAAAAGTCAACAGCGGAATGCCATAGCGAGAAAATGCTTGGAACTTAGCCTCATAGGTTGCAACTGATATGTTTCCGTGCTACAATGCCATAAAATAATCCTTTTTATGGTCACGGAGTACCCATGGCATATATTTCTCCAAGAATAAGCATAAAATTACTCCCAAGTCAATGGAGGTAAAATTGGTGATCGACATTCAACATATGCCCTCCACCATTACTTAGCATTCTTTTCCAACAGAAAGGTCACTAACTAAACTCCATACTAATGAATAATACCCATCTTATGATAAAATCAAAATCATCCTCAGACTCAGTACCCTATAGTGTTGGAGGTTTTATCTTTGAGAATTTTGTCAACAGTTCGTGTTTCGTACCAGTCATCACAGAACCCAACACCGAATGAGGGAAAACATCAGTCCCTGAAGCCTTATCCATCCTAGAAGCCATAGTAACAGTAGGATGAACAATCGGAGCCTAAAAAATGGGCACAGTAGGAATGGCTTCAGTCTCAGCCAACCCACTCAGAAAAGCTAATACATGCTGAATAACCTCAACAGACATGGAAGGTAAGCAGCTGGTGCTACCACCTTGGGCTCTACTTACTACTCCTCTACTGCTTCCTTCTCCTCAAAATGATCCTAAGGTGGATGAGGGGATGCTGACCTTTCATGAGCATGGACAACAACTACTCGAGCTCCACCCCTAGCAGGTGTGGCTCGTCCCCTTCCTCTCCTACCTTTCCCTCTCACTCGTCCTCTTTCCCTTATGGCTGGATCCTCAGCTGGAGCGACCAGTGTAGGGGTAGTTACTCGGGTTTCGTTGGACCTAGTATTCACTATATATGGACAAAATAGTGAACAGAATTAGATACCAATTTGGATCACCAAATACCAATTGTAATAAAGTTATAGAATGAAGGAAACAAGAGTGATAGATTTTTTCCTAAGGTCTCATAGCCTCCCAAAGAAAGGTACAGATTTCTCCGTACTATTTCGTGAGACTCTAGTGGACCCTTTTTGGTACAACGAGATCAACAAACCTAGGCTCTAATACTAACTTTTTCATGACCCTAACCCATCATGAGTGACACCCACACTACTCACCCGATGGGAGAACCATCTAACCCCAAGCACCATCTAAAGATCAATACTTAGAAGAGTCAAGAGTTAATCCATCAATAAATAAATATCAAAACCTATACAAAATCCATAAGTATAACTAAAAGCGGAATATTGTACATAAACAAATCACCCTTAGGACCCGAAAGTCATCCGTACCAAAACTACTAAAGAATGTCAAGAAGGGGATGCGACACCAAAACTGAATAAAACGTAAGTTTAGAAAACAAGGAACTATGCCAATAAGGAGAGATTCCATGGTAGCCGGAGATGTTTCTCACCCTAAGATCATGAGTCGACTGCTGGAATCATAATTGTTGTCTCGTAGGAGTTGCTGGAATATGTGTTGCACTCACTAAAGTAAATGCAAGTGTAGTATCAGCACACAAGAACAATAGTGTGCTGGTAAGGTCATTTGGCCAACCCAAGATGAGCATATGAACACATAACTAAGTTATAGTACAATAAGTTAATCCATGCTTAACAACCATACAGTTTGCATAACAAGCAACAATAGGAAATTAGGGAATCAAACCAACAACCAACATACTATCACCATGTCAAGCTTAGTCAAGCCAAGTCAAACAAGTTAGGACAATTTATTAAGTATAAAAATAAATTTCCCCGATTAACTCATGGAATCATAAAATTCATCACTCCCTCGTACATATATGCTAAGGAAAATATAGCCACCCTCTAGCCATGACCCGTCAGGGAAAATTATCGTCTATGTACTAAAACCCCATACACAAGTGCCTGCCAACCTTGTTCCACCAAAAACACGTGAAAATATTCTAAATACCGAACATTCCATATTTAGCAAGTAAGGTAGGTCAAATCACATAACAATCGTCAAATCATTTACAATGACCACACCAAACAACATGAACCAAAAAACCACATTACAAAGTAGTTAACATGCACATATAGAAAAAGTTGGATTAAATTACAATACCATCACCTACCTTGAACCAAGCTTGCACAACCCTCTAAGCCGGAGCTTTGCCTTTCCGTGCAATTTTCTATTTGCCCGTGGTCTAGAGCATGCATATAAATATGAAATTATTAAAATGACATATCATGTTGGGACTTATTACTCACACCCAACCCCTATGATCAAGTTCATGATCATTTCCTTCCCATTCTAGGGCTTCTCTACCGTTATTCACCTAAAACTACCAATTCCATGGATAAATTAGTGAATTAACGAGATGCAAGGGTAAACTAACTATTAATAATCAAAACTCATTAACTTATTACTTAATTTTCCCTTTGCACAAGAAAATAACCAAAATCTTCCTTAAAATCCTCACCAAACTCTGTAAATTAGCAATTCTAAGGCGTAATCATCAATTACAAGCTAATGGGGATGAATTACTTAGCTTTACATGATCAAGCAAAGAAAAACTGGTGTATTTCACCCTAAATCGCCCGTCCTTTGTCCCAAAATGAGTTTTGAAATAATAAACTTTTTTGGAGAAAATATTTAATTAATCTGCGGTTTTAACCACTATAGCGGCACCGCTATGTCGATACCTATTGCTATAGTTGACGTTGACCACCTTTGACCACAGTTATTGCAGAAATTATTAAGCTATAACACCCACCTCTATAGCAGTGTCAATGGGACAAAAAGTCCATTTTCACCTAAAAATCCTACTTTTTGCAGCACACCTTAAACTCGGGATATTCCAAACAAGACACTTCATGCTAAGATCAATTTCGAGAGTTCTACTTACTCAAATCCAATTTCATAAATTTGTATGGATTTCTTATCGTCTTAGATAACTAGAAATTAAATCAAACACCCTGAAACCTGCCTAAATACTTCCTGGATTTCCCTAGACCACGCCTCACTCTAAATTTATTCGAAACTAGCCTAGCCTAAAATTTGTAACTTTTAAACCGGAAGGATTTTGGACATGAGGTTTTAAATGAAGGACTTATACGTAATGATGAAGAGGGTCATTATAGTACCAATGTTTAGCAGCAAGCAACAGAAACCAGGAACAGCATTACAGATAAAGGTAAAATTCAAGCATGGAATAAGGATGATGCACTGCAGTCACCAGGGGTTGATGAATTGGCAATTGTAGATATTACCATAGCTATATATTTGGAGTAGTCATGTTGAATATCCAAATGAAGTGCTACACAACATTCTCACTCATAATATTTAGGATATGAAAAAGTATGAGAAAATAAAAGGTGAAGAAGAGCAGAGTTATTCTTATTATCAATAGGAGAAAATATATAAAACTATAGAACTATCTCCTAGAGTAATAAATTCAGTAAAATCTACTAGGAAGGGGAAGAAACAGGGTAATGGAGATGCTTCACAGCCTATCAGAGTTCAACCAAAGAGTGCAGATGCTAAATAATTTCCATAAGTTTTCTTTCATTGCATTACTAGAACCATTTCAACATAAAAGAACTATTCAGATACAGAAGCAAATTAAAGATGCCACTGGTCTTTCATAACTTGAATGGAAAAAATTGGTTTTTTTGTTAACCAAGGTTTTGATGCTACTGTTATCAATAATACAGACCAACAATTATTAATTCTATTGAAGAATTTGTCTATATACATTTGCTTCCCGGATATTGCTATTTGTGCAAAATATGTTAGGGAGCAAAGGGGGGCATTATGGGAAGAAATATATTCCTTATCTACAGGTGTTTCTAGACCATGGATTGTAGGGGGTGACTTCAATGTAGTTATTAATGGTGTAGAAAAGATTGGTGGTGTTCCTGTGAGTGCCACAAAGGTGGAAGATTTTCAAACATGTATTGAATCTTATGATTTGCTACCAGTACAATTCAAAGCAAACCCTTTTACTTGGTGGAATGGTAGAGCTAGACATGATTATATTTTTGAAAGACTGTATAGAATCCTGTCTAATGAATAATTCTAGGGGATTTTTTCTCATGCTGATGTGGATCATCTTCCTAGAGATGGTTCTGATCATGCTCCATTACTAATTAGCTGTGAGAATAGGGTTTCCAGATTCAAAAGGCCTTTTAGATTTGTCATGTTCTGTACAAAGCATGAAACATTCAAAGAAGTGGCAAGAATGAATTGAGATTCTGAATTCACAGAAAACCATTTCTTAGACTTCAAAAGAAAGATAAGGCACATTAAAAAGGCTTTATCTTTGTGGAGTAAGGAAACATATGGGGGTATTTTTCAGTAGTTGTTGATAAGAGATGAGATAGCTAGAATCAAAGAATAGTTGTTTGAAGATTTTCCTACTCCGTAGAATAGGATAGTTATGCAAAGGGCCAAGGCTAAATACACTAAATATCTTCACTTGGAAAAGAGTTATTGGCAGCAAAAGGTTGTTTATGACTAGTTTAAGAGTGGTGATAGAAATACTATATTCTTTCACAGTCTAGTAAAGGGGAGAAGAAATAAGCTAAAGGTGAGTAGAATTTTAAATGCTCAGGAGTGTTGGCTGGAGGATGAGAAATAAATTGCTGATGGAGCTTTAGCCTTCTACCAAAGGAAGTTTACTCAAGAAAGATATGGAACTAATTTTTCTTTACTCAATCACATCCTAGAGTTAGTTACAGGAGAGGATAATGTAGCTTTAGGGGATATTCCAGATGAAGAAGAAGTGAAGAAGGTTTTGTTCAACCTTAGTGGTGATAGTTCTTGAGGCCCGCCCTGATGGACTTTTTGGGTTGTTTTATCAAACATGTTGGGAGATTGTAAGTGTTGATAAGAATAGGATGAAGTTGGATTTTTATGCAGGAAATAATTTCCCAAAATCTATTGCTCATACTGTCACGACCCGAGACTACCCCCTGGATGTAACACGATGCTTAGAACCACAAGTTGTCCCAAGCTAACCCATAGCACTGGCATGATTCATCAGGAACTGAACAAAAACATGTAAAACTGGAAATACTAAGTGGAAGCAATATGATAACTAAACTTATTCAATAAACACTATTTGAAAATGTTTACAACATTGATTATATAAAAAGAAGGAACTAGAACTAAATACATCAACTTTAACTGATTATCTATGAAGCCTCTATTAGTACTAAAATAAGTTAGTCGGGACATGACCCCAACTACCTCCATTCAATACATATGAACAAAAGGGAAGTCTTAGGCTAATATCTGACTGGAGTCCTCGAAAAAAGATAACTCATCACCTGCTAGCTAGAAACTCGATCTGAATTAGCCACGAGCATGAGAATAAACACCTGAATCTACATCACATAAAAAAGGTAGGCAGAAGAGGTATGCGATCAGTACTTTGAATGTACTGAGTATGTGAGGTATGAAATAATCATGAACAATACTTAAAATAGGCTTAAAATTTGTGCTTGAATGCAATAATTAAATTCATAGAAAACTACATCTGAAATCAGAGAATGTAAATATTCAATGAATATGTTATAGAAAATCGCAAGACATAAATCATGAGCTAAAACAATTCAAACTGGGAAGCTGAGTAAAACATAAGTATTTCGTATGATTTAAACTTATGTTATGGAATGTATAAAATTGTAGTACAATGATCCAAAAGTAAATCACAAACTGTAAACATGAGGTATAACTGTGAGTCATGAAATAACTAAATTTAACTAACAATATGGGTCAAATACAAAGGTCTTGTTAAAACCATCTTTCTGGGAGATTATCTTATCTGACATGCCCCATTTGAGCAAACATAGAACCCAACTTATAACCCATGTTGGGAGGGTGTTCAATACCTTGCCAGGGTAGAGAACCATGATTTGTCATGATCACTCATGCACCCATTTGGGACAAAAACATAATATCATACCTACGGTGGCACGTAGTTTTTGGGGCTAGGATACTCTTAAATCTCTCCCAACCAGTGCTCGATACTACTCCCAAAACCATAAATGTTCAATACCATAAAAGCTATCATAAGACTAGTTTTAAGTAAACATTTTTTTTTTACCGTGGTCCTGAATAAGTTGAAAACTAGTCTTGCTTACTTATTCTGGTATTTTGGAAGTTATTGTCCATAATCATGGATGCCATACCTGAATGTCATATTACACATGAACTTTGTCTTTATAATAAATTGTTCACAATCATTGATGGCATATCCAGATATCATACTAATCTAGAAACTAACTTTGCTTTGAGAAAAGTGTTCATAAGCATTGATGGCATAGCTGGATGTCATTAAAATTATGAAACTTAGTGTTATGACCCTAAGCTCCTGATCATGTCATGAGTTACATACTATGAGGCATGCATTTTAAAACTATTTTTGGTAAAGCCAATCCATGTTAAAAACAATACATCGAGACCCTAAGGTCAAATCAGGATTAATAGTTTAAATCATGCTAAAATCATGTAGTGCTTGCTAAATCACAGGACTTCATGTTAAATATAACTATTATAAATCATGAGTGAATAGAATTTTAACTAACCCATAAAGTTGCTGGTATATATATATATATATATATATATATATACATATAAATTCATAAAGAGGCATAAAGTTTGAGATTATGAAAATTGGGTCAAATCTCTAATGGTTATGTTCATAAAACTTTCAAGAAATCAAAGTTTTTGAGCACAAGGATGAAAGGAATTACTTGTTGAAACCCACATACCTGAACTTGATGATTTCTTGGAGAAATATTTGAGTTTGGAGCCTTGGAGGTTGAATTTTGAGAGAAATCCTTTCTTTTATTGTTCTTAAGAGTTGGGAGGAGATAGATCGATGAAAACTTGCTAAGTGTTGAGGAAATAACATTTATTGGGTATTTAAGTCATGGGGAGATGTTTAGGGATAGGGAAAGGACCAAATTACCCGTTAGAAAACTATTCAAAAGTTCAAAAAATTCTCGTCTGATGACGTAGGTGATGTCTCGTCACCCCCCTGATGTCTTGTCACCCATCTTGTTACTTTTGGAAATTTTTTCAAGCTTACTGGTTAAGCTTGATGATTACACCTGACGGGTCATCACCCAAGTGACGAGTTGTCTCTTAGGTCGTCACTCTCTTGCAGACATACACCTTCTAGTAAAACGAGCATAACTTTCTATTCCGGTATAGGATTGATGAACGGTCTGTGGTATTGGAAAGAAGACTTGATGAAGTTAATTTGGTGGGTATTAAGCTGAAAAATTCTTCATATTCAAGGAGCTATGATCATTTGAACTAGACCTTAGTAAAATCCTATACGAAAACTCAATTGATAAGAAGCTTTCAATTTAACTTTGAGCTAGAAGTTCCTTATGACCTTAATTCATATCAAAAACTCTTCCTGCATTAAAGAATTGATCTTAAAATCTATGTACAATTGGAAATCATTGAAGTTCAGAGCCTAACTTAGAAATTTTAGGGTGTTACTATATCTCCCCCTTGGGATAATTTGTCCTAGAATGAAGGCTGAACTGGATTAGCCATATGAGATAATATCATGGGATCAATTTATGAAACTAACCTACATAAAGGATGAGACTAGACTATAATAACTAGACAGGAACCATGGCATAGCTGACAAGATCTAAGAGTATAGACTCTGTTGAACATGGAAGACATGAGTATACAGGAGATTACACATAACTAGAAAGGACACGATTATTAGAAGAGTAAATGTAAAAGGAAAACAACTACCCTTTTTCTCTGAGGGCTGAACATAGGCTAGAATTAATAAAGTTACCAACATAAAATCGATTAACTGGAACTGAATAACTGACATCGCCAAGACTTGTTTATACTGGAAGTAAAGGCTCATTTGACTTTACACATAGTATTATTGCTTATAAAAAATCACAGGGGCTAAGCATAGACATGAAGCTCAGGAGTGTAAGACTGGTAGGAAAGAAGAAAAATTTATGAATTTGCTTGTCTGACCTCTGAATTGACTTGTTGGGCTATAAGGAACTGATTGTCTTTGAAAGTTTAAAACTCAATTTAAGCATACTTGGCAGGAACGTACATGTAAAACTGTAAACTGATAGATAATGGAGTAAAATTTTTATGAGTCACTAACAAAGGAATATATATATGTTTCCTCTGATGTTCCTGGTCAAAAGTTCTAATAACATTCATAGGAAAGAATTTTGAGCACGATCCAAGTAAGGAATTCGAACAAGGAATACCAACATGATCTAATTCTCCCAGTCTGCTGATATCGATTCATATAATAGAGATGGTATAGCCTCAAATAAGAGACATTCTCTGGCTAAAACTATATAATATGGAATATGGGCATTAAGGACGGAAGCAAGACTATTAGTACTATGCCTAAAACGATGAAACTGTTAACTTTCAAGATTAACAACACTTTTCAAGCATCCTCTTTCTTACGAAACACTACACTTCACCAGCTTTAACTTCAAATTCTTTTAAGGGCACACTACTCAAGGATGGTAAAGGCTATGTCTAACTGCATGATCTTACTCTGTTCAAGCCTAACTCAGAGGTACAAAATGCTATCCATAAGGTAAACACGTTAATCTCAACTAGGGGGAACTGAAGTCTATACCCACTAGGATCTATCACTCTCAAAAATACATTTCTCTTTGCTACCTAGCCCAATCAACCTTATGTTCTAAACACGGAGTCACTAATCCTTGCTAGTCCTCTTCCACAAGTATTTCAACAAACACATTCACACCCATTATTTAGTTATCATCAACATCACTATCATAATATAAGGAAGGTTAGTGAAGGGCTAGAACATGAGGACCTAGAACAAGAAAGAATACTATAGATAACTTTGACACTTAACTAGGGCCTAAGGTATAGAGTATTTTTAGGTACAGATTCGTTAGAGAGATCTCACTGAAGGACATACATGACATATCTTGATTTTTACTCGTCATTAAGGTTGTATCATATGTTCATAGAGCTGAACATACTGAGAAATCATGGGTGCAAGAGTCATGAGTTTTATGAAGTGAGATTGAAATTCATGGATTCATGGAGTATGGCGAGGACTGTTGAGTAAGACTCTTACTTCTCATGCTCAGAATAATGGAATTGAGAATATGCATACATCTACATGAAGTACATGAGTGAGAAGTATGATCATGGCACTAACATGTAAGACATGAGTAGAGTGCTGTAATGACAGGAGCATGCTGAAGTTTGAAGATGGGAATAGGTCTATGTGTTCCCTTAACTCTGCTTTAGAACTCACTAACGTTAATACTTGAATCTCAAACCAGACTGGTCCTACCCTTTATCATCTCCCCCATAGATCAAAGTCACCTTTCTAAGTTTGCAGATATTCTTAATACACTCTAAACTGAGCCACCTCATCCTACTCTAATGGTCGGGGTGCCTCTATACACACGGATACTAAATCCCACTCTGAAGGACTGTATAAAAAGATACAAAACCTATATTGGGGCTCCCTTCTAAGAAACTACACCATAACTAACTATTCCATATAGTGATCACATAAATGTCAAACTTGCACCACCACAATTATTAGTAATATAATCAACTTAGATTTATGTATATGCTAGGTCAACCTACTATATCCATTCCATAAAATGAGCACTATCATCCCTACATAATCATCATCTTTATCTCATTTAGCAACCAAAATTAAAACTTAGAGTCTAAATTCATCATGGACAACTACCCAACTTCTCATACACTATACCAACCTTCAAATACTAGATAAGGATCAAGGAAACACTGATCCACCAAAATTCATAACAAAGTATAATCAACTTAAACCAAACCTTTTTCTAACTCCAGTCTACATGCACATTCTTCTTTCATGGACTTACTAATCTTCCTTACCACCACATAATACACTATACACCTATTCACTCATATGATACTGTATAAACATGCCTGTCTTTTAACCACTCTATAAATGCTACACTCCTAGACTCATACTTCTAACAGTGGGGTCATTCTTCCATAAGATTCTGAGAATGAGTCTAAGAACATATCTTACTTTGGATCAGATACACGATTTATATAGACAAGACTGAATTCTTTTGAATCATTGAACTTAAAAGCACTAGTGGGCTCCTCTTAAGCCCTTGTACAGTCTCATAACTATCTGTAGGCTCTAGCTGAGAAAACTTTACCAAAAGACAATTAAGCATGACCATTTCTATTACCTAAAAAATGAGAGGTAGTCAGCGAAAATGGAGCAATGCTTGAATCTGCATATATTTAGTAGAGAATAGCTCTAAAGTACGATCTGGAATATGAAAGAAGGGAAACATATCCTAAATGCCTTGTAGCCACTCAAAGAAAAGTACAAACGTCTCCATACCATTCCGCAAGACTCTATAGACACGGCTTCATAGACACCCTAGGACAGTTGAACTTTTTGCTCTGATACCAAGTTTGTCATGACCCGAGACTACCCCCTGACTTAACATGGTGCTTAGAACTATAAGTGGTCCAAGCTAACCCATAGTATTGGCATGATTCATGAACAACTAAACAAAAACATGTAAAATTTGAAATACTAAGTGGAAGAAATATCATAACTAAACTTGTTCAATACAACACTATTTGAAAATGTTTACAATACTAGATTATATATATAAAAAAAAGTAGTGGAACTAAATACATCAACTTTGACTGACTGTCAATGAAGCATCTACTAATACTGAAATAAGTTAGTCGGGACATGACCCCAGCTACCTCCATTCAATATATATGAACAAAAAGGAAAACTCAACCAACTATCTGACTGTTGTTCTTGAATAAAGAGAACTTATCACTTGCTAGCTGGAGGCTATGATCTGAACAAGATACGAGCATAAGAATGAACATCTCAATCTGCATCACATGAAAAATATAGGAAGGAGAGATATGTGATCAGTACTTTGAATGTACTGAGTATGTGAGGTATGCAATAATCATGAACAATACTTAAAATAGGTTTTAAATCTATGCTTGAATGCAATAAGTAAGATCATGGAAAAACTACATATGAAATTGGAGGATGCAAACATTCAATGAATATGTTATAGAAAACCTTAAGATATAAATCATGAGGTAAAACAATTCAAATTGGGAAGTAAACAATTCAAACTGGGAAGCCAAGTAAAACATAAGTATTTTGTATGATTTGAGATTGATTCTTTGGAATATATCAAATTGTAGTACAATGATCCAAAAGTAAACCACCAATTGTAAACATGAGGTATAACTATGAGGCTTGAATTAACTAAATTTAACTGAAAATAAGGGTCAAGTACAAAAGTCTTGTTAAAACCATTTTCTTGGGAAATTCTCTTAATCGACATGCCCTATTTGAGAAAACATGGAGCCCAATTTGTAACTCATGTTGAAAGGGTGTTCAATACCTTGCCAGGGTAGAGAACCATGATTTGGCGTGATCACTCATGATTCCATTTGGGATAAAAACATAATATCATACATACGGTGGTACGTAGTTTTTGGGACTAGTATACACTGAACCCTCTCCCACTCGATGCTCGATACTACTCCCAAGATCATAAATGTTCAATACCATAAAAGTTGTCATAAGACTAGTTTTAAGTAAACATTATGTTTTTTACCGTGGTCCTGAATAAGTTGAAAACTAGTCTTGTTTACTGATTTTGGTATTTCTAAAGTTATTGTACATAATCATGGATGCCATACATGAATGTCATACTACACATGAACTTTTTCCTTATAAGAAAATTGTTCATGATCATCGATTGTTTATTCGAATATCATACTAATCATGAAACTAACTTTGCTTTGGGAAAAGTTTTCATAAGTATTGATGGCATAGTTGGATGTCATTCAAATCATGAAACTTAGTGTTATGAGCCTAAGCTTCTGATCATGCCATGATTTACATACTAGGAGTCATGTATTTGAAAAATCTTTTTGGTAAAAACAATTCATGTTAAAAACAATACACTAAGACCCTAAGGTCAAATCAGGATAAATAGTTTAAATCATGCTAAAATCATGTATTGGTTGCTAAATCGTAGGATTTCTTGTCCAATATAACTATTGTAAATCATGTGAATGAAATTATAACTAACCCATAAAGTTCATTATATATATATATATATATATATATGAATTTATAAGGAGCCTTAAAGTTCTAAATAATGAAAAATGGGTATAAGCCCTAATAGTTAAGTTCATAAATCTTTTAAGAAATCAAAGTTTTCGGGAACAAGGATGAAATAAAATCCTTGTTGAAACTCACATACCTGAACTTGATGATTTCTTGTAGGAGAATTTGAGTTTGGAGCCTTAGTGGCTGAATTTAAAGAGAAACCCATGCTTTGGTTGTTCTTGAGAGTTGGGAGGAGAAAGAGCAATGAAAGCTTGCTAAGTGTTGAGGAAATAACATTTTTTGGGTGATTTATGTCTTGGGGAGAGGCTTAGGGATAAGGAAAGGACAAAACTACCCCTTAGAAAACTGTTCAAAAGTGTAGAAAATTCTTGTCTGGTGACTTAGGTGACGTCTCGTTACCCCCCTGACATTTTCTCACCCATCACAGCACTTTGGGGAAATGTTTCAAGCTTACTGGCTAATCTTGAAGACCACACCTGATGGGTCATCTCTAAAGTGACAAGTTGTCACTTAGGTCGTCACTCTCTGGCAAACAAATACTCTCTTGTAAAATGAGCATAACTTTCTACTTCAGTATTGGACTGACAAACGATTGATAGAATTGGAAGGAAGACTCGAAGACTTTAATTGGGTGGGTGTTGAGATGTAAAACTCTCCAAATTCAAGGAGTTATAATCGTTTGAAGTAGACCCTAGTAAAATCCTATACGGAAACTCAATCTGTAAAGAAGTTCTCAAATTAACTTTGAGCTAGAAGTTCTTTATGACCTTAATTCATATCCAAAACTCTTTCACACTAAGGAATTGATCTATGTATAATTAGAAATCATTTGACTTAGGCCCATACACATATAAAGAACGGTTCAGATCTTAACTTAGAAATTTTAGGGTGTTACACATACTAATCTAGTACTCATCCCTAAGAAATATAATATTCAATCTTTCTCAGACTTGAGGCCTATTAGTTTAAGTGATTTTGTGAATAAGATTTTATCAATAATTTTTCATGATAGATTGAACAAGATTCTTCCTAGACCGATTTCTCCTAACCAATCAGGCTTTGTTAGAGGGAGAAACATCATTGAAAATATGTTGCTAACTCAGGAGCTGATCACTGATATAGGTAAAACAGGGAAGCCTACTAATGTGGTTTTGAAATTAGATGTGGATTAAGCATATAATAGAGTTTCCAAGTTCATTTTTATAAAAGTACTGAGGAAAATGGGGCTCTCTAATATAGTGTTGGATGTGATTTAGAGGCTGATTTGTAACAACTACTACTCTATTTTGCTAAATGGTCAGTCAGTGGGTTTCCCATTCTACTAGGGGTGTGAAACAAGGGGATCACTTATCTCCAGCTCTCTTTGTTTGATCTATTGAGGTTATGACTAAGGCTCTTAATCAGTTATTTGAGATGCATTATATATAGGATATGGAATTCCTAAGTGGAGCCCTAATCTTAATCATTTAGCCTATGTTGATGATACTATAATATTTGCTTACTCTAATGAGTACTCTATGAACAAAATTATGCAGGTATTGAAAGAGTATGAGCAATACTCTGGACAAAAGATGAATAAGGACAAAGGTCTTTTCTATATGCATCAAAACACATCTAGTGGTGTGTGGCAGCAAGTAGAGTGGTAGACAGGGACGACTAAAGGTTCTTTCCCATTGAAGTATCTTGGATGCCCAATCTCTTATAGAAAGAATAAAAAAGAGAACTATGGTTAGTTGCTTGACAAAGTCAGAGGTAAATTACAAGCATGGAAGGGTAGAATGTTGTTGTATGGTGGGAAAGTAGTGTTATTAACAAGTATTCTATAGAGTACTCCTATATATGTACTTTATGCAATTGTTCCTCCAAAATGTGTTAACAAAGATCTGCATAGGATTTTTGCAAAATTATTTTGGAATAACAAAGAAAGTGAAAGAGGCAAGCACTGGTCAGCTTGGGATAAAGAGTGTTTACCTAAGAAAAAAGGAGGTTTAGGTTTTAGATCCCTAAAAGATGTATCTCAGACAATGTATGTAAGGTTGTTGTGGAGATTTAGAACACAAAGAAATTTATGGACTAATTTTCTATGGAATAAGTATCACAAGAAGTAAATTCCTACTTTGGTACAGTGGAAAGGAGGGTCTCAGCTATGGAAAGTAATGCTAGATAACAAGGATTCCATTGAACAATTTTTATGGTGGGAGCCAAAAGGTGGGACATCTACAATATGGTATGATAACTAGATAATAATTGACCTTTGTACAGGCAACCCTCAAAAGTTCAGACTTGCCATCCTCTGAGAGACATTGGGTATTTTTTAAATGAAAAAGGGTGGGACTTTAAAGCATTGCAAGATGCAGTTCTAGAGAATATGGTAGAATATTTCAGGTCAAAGATGAGATTTGTGCAATATGAAAATATAGAGGATAGACCTTGGTGGACCAAAAACAACAATGGGAAATTCACTATATAGAGTGCTTGGGAGATGTTAAGGCAAAGATAAAAAACTAATGAAGATATGTAGGCCATTTGGTGTAAAGGGTTTCCCTTTAAATTTTCTTTTCTTACTTGGAGGATTTGGCTTGGTGAGGTGCTAGTAGAAACCTTGATGCAACACAATTCAAACATTTCACAAGAGTGTAGTTGCTGCAATATCCCAGAAATGGAAATAATAAAACATTTGTTTCTAAAGGGGGAGATGGCAGATGAGGTATGGAAACATTACAGTGGAGCAGGAAGGACTAATTGATCAAGGAATTCACCTAAAGCAAAGTGTGAGCATGTGGAGAAATACAGGGTTAATTCAAGAAATAAAACTGAGTATCAGGTAGTACTTATACATATCAAGTGGTTTCTGTGGAAAAGAAGAAATACTATACTAAATGGTTGCTCTTATCACAAAATGAAGATCATCTAGGAGATGAATGATACTATTCTTAAGTTTATTAAACATAGATTTAAGATGCAGATGTAGGGAGGACTTTGCAGCCTAATATTATTAATACAATACAAGGTTATAGGGTCACTTATAAGACTATATGTAACACCCCGTACCTTCCCAACCCTACTTGACGACGTTGAATAATGTTTACTTAGGTGTCGAGAGCCACAAGTATGTATGTGGTAATGTTATTGATGAGATAATTGAATTTGGCCCTCGTACATGTGATTAAACCTTAGTAGGAGTTGCTTTGTGACTTCGTGGAACATTTGTGGGGTTAAAAACGAGGCTTGGAGGACCTCCAAACAAAGGATATTAAGGGTAAGAAGTAAGTTAAAGAATAGAACTTGAAGTATCTAACCAAACCCGCGAAGAAAAAAATGAAATTTTCAAAAAAAACTAAGGGTCAGGCGCTCTAGGGGGCATTCCGGGCCGCTTATTGCCCAAATTTTTTGGCCACAGGAAGCAAGTTGGCGCGCCCAAGGGCATGCCAGGCTGGTTGTGTCCACCTTTCAAAAGTTGGAAATTTTTCTAAGTCCCAAGGGTGCCCGCGGGCATACCGGGCCGATTTTTACCACATTTTTTCTACAACAACGAGCATATACATGGAATGATTGAAGTATTATATTGGTGTGGTAAAATTACTCGTGAACGAATTTGGCATCAAAATGACAGTTTAGCCCTTGTGGTCAAAATAGGCCATACGTGGCTAGAATTATTTGTTTTTGGGATTGAGGCTACGAATATGAATCGCGTGAGTGGGAATATTGTAGTAACACGTATGAAATGAGTTAAAAAAGAGAAATTATTTATTTCATTGGGTTAAGTGGATTGGGCTCAATAAAAGGCCCAAAAATAAAAAAGAAGACATGGCCAAAATGGGTCAAATGACCCATTCTTCCCTTGACCTTCTAGATATAGCATTAAATGCTATAAGAGTGGATAAGGATGGAATTGACGACTTATATAAAGGACCAAAAAATCTGATTTTTATTCACTTGAAACTCTCATGCTTTCTAGATATTTCTCAACTATTTTTCTCTCAAACCCTAAGAACTCAAAGCCAACTTTTGGAGCAAGATCATCATTTCTCAAGCTTGGGTAAGTGATTATTATTATGGATTGATATATTATATGCATGGGAGAGTATGTAAATCATGTTGGTTATGCTTGGAAGTGTTGAATATGGTACTTTGTGTTTTTGTAAAAGATTTGTTATCCATGAGATTTAAGCTTGAAATATGACTTGTGATTTTGATGAAAGAGCATGGTATGGATGAAATATGAACATTTATGGTGTGATTATGTTATTAAACTTATTATTTTTCTATAAGTGTAAATTATAGGATTTTGGCCGATATGTGCTATGAAGTGAATTAAGGTAACTTGATGGATTATTTGTGATATGGTGTGAATGAGAAAGTGTAAATGAGAAGCTTTGTGGTGAAATGTTATTGGTAGATGATGCTGTGGTCAATTTATGGTATGATTAAGTTATTGTTGGTATGACCATGCCAAAAATGGTATTGTAGAGAAGGAAATGACATTTTTGAGGCAAACATGTAACTCATTGACGTCATATGCATTTGTAAGGTAGTTGGTGGCTAATGTACATTCCGTTATGTATTTGTGTTGTAGAGTGAAACATAAGGAAGGAGTGGGACATTGTATGCGCATCTAAGATTATATATTCATATTGAGAATACAAGGTATGTAAGGTTACTCTATCCGTATTTTTCTGCAGCAAATAGTATCCACATTGACGTTACACTTGTCCCATCCCGAAATGTGCTAAGGTATCCTATATTCGGTTATCAATGGTCATTATCACATGTTTCCTACTCATTGATCGATTGTGAATCACATGTTTCATATTCATTGATACTGTTCCAAAAGCCCAATAAGGTTGTGTTCTAAAGTTCCAATAGTGGTTATACTCATGTATCTTGTTCATTGATTATTGTCCAATGGTTCCAATAGTGTTATGTTTCCAATAAGGCTATGTTTTCCAATAATGTTTATTCACATGTCTCTCACTCATTGATTATTGATCCAAATCTTCAAATAAAGTTATGACTATCATTGTATCAATCTCAAAGTAATGAATGAAGTAATGCATATGTGGTTAATGATCAAGTATGGGTGGTAGGTTTGGGGGAAAAATGCCTAGCCCAAGCCGATCCCGAGATTGTTGGATCAGGGGACAGTCCTAGAGGCATAAGCCTATCTCGGACCGATCCTAACAGGGGGTAGCTCTAGAGGTAATAACCTAGCTCGAGTCGAACCTGATATGTTGGTATGGGTGGAAGATCTAAAGGTAATAACCTAGCTTGAGCCGATCCCGATATATATATTGATTCATGGGTAGTAGAACTAGATGCATAAGCCTAGCTCCAGCCGATACCAACATAACGTTATGTTATGTTAAAACCCACTGTTCAGTCGAGGCCCGGGTATCACAGGTCACAGGCAAAGATGAACAATCATAGAAGCAAAGATACAAAGAAAGTAATGAAAGCAATATACATGCTTTCCAAAGTACAGAACAGTGACTTATCCATATTGGCTATGCATTTGTATTTGAGTTCATTGACATACTTACATATCATACAGTTTCCTTTGAGCCTTACATATTCAGTACATTCTTTGTACTGACGTCCCTTGTGGGACTTACCTTACTTGCTGCAGGCGCAGGTACTAGTAGGCCTCAACAGTATGTTGCCAGTTGTTGCAGATCATTGGTGATCTCCAGTTAGTTCGGGGCATCTTCGATTCATAGTTGTCCATATGTTTTGGTTTTGTATATGTTGTATAAAGAGGGGACTTGTCCTGACTTTTAGTTAGTTGTGGTAAATATATCCGTTAGAGGCTTTTGTAGATGGATGTGGGTGTATAAATGTAAAAGGTACATGTCATTTTTGACTTGATGGCCTCAACGGCCAAGTTTTGCATATGTATATATCACATGTTCCATGAATTCCGTTGTTGGTATTTAAAGCTCTTACGTGATCATGGGTTTCTTATGGCATGCATATGATTGAATAGAAGCAAAGCTTGGTTCTCTCGGGCCTTGTCGGCTACGAGTTCCAATCCTTCTCGATGGATTCGAGGCGTGACAAAAGTGGTATCAGAGCAGGTCGTTCTAAGTGTGTCTACAAAGCTATGTCTGAGTAGAGTCTTACTTATCGATGTGTTGTGCACCACATTTATAAGTAGGAGGCTATGGGACATTTAGGATGTTGTTTCTTTTCTTCACTTCTAGATCGTGCAATAGAGCCAGTGTTGTAAGTTGAATTGTGTCTGACCATGGTAATTATTTCTCTTTGATATAGTAACAATGTCGATCACAAGAAGAGGTAGAGGTGAAGGTAAGCAAGTAGATGTGCCTGCTGGAGAAGGAATGAGTAGATTACCACCTTACCAAGCTAGTCAAGGTGGAGAAAATGTTGAAATTTCATCGCGGTCTTCTTCTACTTTTCCAGCTCCAGAAGAGCCAATTGGTAGAGAAGTACCAGCAGAACCACCAATGAACACCACAGATCAGGATCTTAGAAATGCAGTACATATGTTGACACAGTTAGTGGCAGCACAAAGTCAAGGACGAGCTGGTCCAATGACACATGAAGATGATGCGGCTAGAGTGGCGAGTCGCAAAACACAGGATTTTCTGAAACTGGACCCTCCTATATTCACTAGGTCAGATTCGAAAGCAGATCCACAAGACTTCATGGACCAGATTCACAGGGCTTTGGATGTTATGCACGTGACGGGGGTAGAAACAGTTGAACTTTCTGCGTATAGATTGAAAGGAGAGGCGATATTGTGGTTTGAGGATTGGAAGAAATCTCGTGATATTGTTACAACTCCACCTAACTGGGAAGAATTTAAAGCGGCTTTCCTTGATCATTACCTCCCTATGAGATCCGTGAGGCTCGTGTGGATCAGTTTTTAAATCTCCTTCAAGGGAATCTGAGTGTCAGAGAATACAGTTTGCAATTTAATTCCTTGGCATGATATGCTCCAAATGTGGTAGCTACAATGACAGACAGAGTCCATCGATACGTGGACCAATTAGAACCATATTTGGTAAGGGATTGCACCATTGCTACCTTGAACAAGGACATGGACATAGCTAGAATACAAGCTTTCGCCTAGAAAATGGAAGATCAAAGACAGAGAAGAAGGGCACATGAATTTGATAGAGGACAGTCCAAAAGGGCTAGACCTATGGGACCATCTATGATGTCCCAAGGAGGATCTAGGCCTAGTATGTTTCCTACACCACCTAGACCATCGTTCTCATATTCTACAACAGGTGTTCATTCTCAGTTCCAAGGGTTTAGAGGTAGTCCATCTGGGTAGAGTAGTGGAGTTCACAGATCACAGGCAGCAGGTTTTCCTCGTCAGCAGTGTCAGCACTGTGGGCGTATTCATGCAGGTACATGTCGAGTGGGGACAAATGCTTGTTTCTGGTATAGTATGATGGGACACATGATGAAAGAGTGTCCCTAGAGTAGCATGGGTCGTATAGCACGATCGGCAGGATCGACCGTTGCATCATCAGCATCGGTTCCTTCTTTGGGCCGAGGTGTGCAGTCTGTTGGCCGGGGTAGGGGTGCCAGAGGAGCTGCCAGTACTTGTGGGGTTCAGAAACCCATATATGCTCTCGTGGACCGACAGAACTTAGAGGCTTCTCCTGATGTTGTCACAGGTACATTATCTATATTTTCATATAGTGTATATGCATTGATTGACCCAAGTTCTACATTTTCCTATGTTACTCCATTGGTTGCTGCGAAATTTGCAAAGGCACGAGAATTATTAATTAAATCAATTGAATTGCCTACACCAGTTGGTGAATATATTATTGCAAAGAGAGTGTATCGTAACTGTGTGGTAACTGTGTGTGGTCATGATACATTGGCCGACCTCATCGAACTAGACATGGTGGATTTTGATGTGATAATGTGAATGGATTGGTTGGCCACTTGTTATGCTACGGTAGATTGCCGGGCCAAGAAGGTGCATTTTTGTTTTCCGCAAGAAAATATTCTTGAATGGCAGGGTAATGTGGGAGCACCACGAGAAAGATTTATTTCATATCTGAAAGCTAGGAAAATGATTGCTAAAAGTTGCATATGTCACTTAGTACGAGTGAAAGATAATGATGTGGAAGCACTAACTCTGCAGTCGGTTCCAGTGGTCAATGAATTTCTTAATGTATTTACAGAGGATCTTCCAGGCTTACCCCCAGAACGGGAAGTAGAGTTTTCCATTGATGTGATTCCAGGCACTCAGCCTATCTCTATTCCTCCATAAAGAATGGCTCCAGCAGAATTGCGTGAATTGAAAGAGCAGTTGAAAGATTTGCTGGACAAGGGCTTTATTAGGCATAGTATGTCCACGTGGGGTGCACCGATATTATTTGTACGGAAGAAAGATGGCACATTGAGAATGTACATCGACTATCGACAATTGAATAAGGTAACGATCAAGAACAAATATCCCCTCCCTCGAATTGATGATTTGTTTGATCAGTTACAGGGTGCCAAGTGTTTTTCAAAGAATGACTTGAGGTAGGGTTACCATCAAGTCATAGTTAAAGGGGAAGATGTACCCAAGACAGTTTTTCGAACACGGTATGGCAATTATGAATTTTTAGTTATGTCATTTATACTAACAAATGCACCAGCTGTGTTCATGGATTTGATGAATAGGGTGTTTAAACCATTTCTAGACGTGTTCGTCACGGTATTTATAGATGACATCCTGGTTTATTCAAGATCACTAGAGGACCACACGAATCACTTATGGCAGGTGTTACAGATTCTCCGTGAGCATAAGTTGTATGCAAAGTTTTCCAAATGTGAGTTTTGGTTAAAATCGGTCGTATTCATGGGTCACATTGTGTCAGATGAAGGGATACAGGTTGATACACAGAAGATTGAAGCAGTGAAAAATTGGCCAAGACCTACGACACCCACAGAGATTCATAGTTTTCTTGGACTGGCAGGTTATTACAGAAGATTTGTGGAAGGTTTTTCCTCCATCGCTGCACCATTAACAAAGCTTACACATAAGGAAGTTAAATTTCAGTGGAATGATGCGTGTGAGAAAAGCTTACAAAAGTTGAAAGATAAATTAACCTCCACACCAGTTTTAGTACTTCCCGAAGGCACTGAAGGTTATGCAGTGTATTATGATGCTTTCGGGGTTGGCCTCGGATGTGTATTGATGAAGCATGGTAATGTCATAGCATATGCCTCACGATAGTTGCGGCCACATGAGAAAAATTATCCCACACATGATCTTGAATTAGCAGCGGTGGTTTTTGCTTTAAAGATATGGCATCATTATTTATATGGAGTTCATGTTGATATCTATACGGATCACAAAAGTTTGCAATATCTCTTTAAGCAGAAGGAACTTAATTTGAGGCAACGAAGGTGGTTAGAGCTCTTAAAAGACTATGATATTGATATTCTTTATCATCCAGGCAAAGCAAATGTGGTAGCTGATGCATTGAGCCACAAGGCAGTAGAAAGCACTAGTGTCCAGTTGACTGAAACTGAAAAGCAAGAGATAATCAAAGATATACATCAATTAGCCAGCTTGGGAGTTCGTCTTATAGAATCTCCAGGTGAAGGGGTTATTGTGCAAAATGCAGCGGAATCCTCCTTAATAACTGAAGTGAAAGAGAAGCAGTTTACAGATTCTATGTTATTACAGCTAAAAGAGAATGTACAACAGGGTCTAACTGCGTCCTTTGACCTTACACAAGAAGGGGTACTTCAATGCCAAGGAAGATTATGTGTACCGGATGTAGATGAGCTGAGGACACGAATTATGACAGAGGCGCATCATTCGCGCTATTCTATTCATCCAGGTTCTACTAAAATGTACCATGACTTAAAAGAAGTGTATAGGTGGGGAAATATGAAGAAGAACATTGCAGAGTTTGTTGCCCAATACCCAAATTGTCAACAAGTGAAAGTACAACATCAGAAACCAGGGGGTTATATGCAATGTATCAATCTTCCAGTCTGGAAATGGGATATGATTAATATGGATTTCATCACAGGTATGCCTCGTACATTACGGAGATTCGATTCTATATGGGTTATAGTGGACAGGCTTACCAAGTCCGTGCATTTTCTACCAGTCAAGACCACATATTCAGCTGAAGATTATGCAAGATTGTATGTTAAAGAAATAGTGCGGTTACATGGGATTCCGATCTCCATTATATCAAACAGGGGAGCTCATTTTACTGCACATTTTTGGAGATCTTTTCAGCAGAGTTTGGGTACACAGGTGAACTTAAGTACGACTTTCCATCCTCAGACTGATGGACAAGCCGAACGTACTATTCAGACAATTGAAGATATGCTACGAGCTTGCACGTTAGATTTTCAAGGCAGTTGGGATGACCATTTGCCTCTTATTGAATTTTCTTACAATAATAGCTATCATTCAAGTATTAAAATGGCACCTTATGAAGCTTTGTATGGAAGGAAATGTAGATCACCAATTGGATGGTTTGAAGCAGGTGAAACTGCTTTACTTAGGCCGGATCTTGTTCATCAGGCTATGGAGAATGTTAAAGTGATCCAACAATGGTTACAAACGTCCCAAAGTTGCGATAAGTCATATGCTGATGTTAGAAGAAGAGGGGTTGAATTCGCCATAGGTGATTGGGTATTTTTAAAGGTGTCACCGATGAAAGGGGTAATGCGATTCGAAAAGAAAGGAAAATTAAGTCCACGTTACATAGGCCCATATGAAATTATTAGAAGATTTGGGCAAGTTGCGTATGAGTTGGCACTACCCCAGGAACTTTCCTCAGTCCATCCGGTATTTCATGTTTCGATGCTTCGAAAATGCATAGGAGATCCATCTCGTATTATTCCCGTGGAGGATGTTCAAGTTACGGAGGATCTTACTTATGAAGAGGTACCCATTGGTATTCTAAATCGACAAGTAAAGAGATTGAGGAATAAAGACATAGCTTCCGTAAAGGTATTATGGCGAAATCAACAAGTAGAGGAGATCACATGGGAAGCTGAGGAAATGATGAAATCCAAGTATCCCCATCTATTTCAAATGGACGAAGAAGTTCAAAGTGCGGAAGTGGAGCAATAACAAGTAAGTAGCTATGAGCCTTAAGTGTTTATGTACATGTATGCTAATATAGAGATGCATTTGTTGTAATTGAAGCGATATCGTTAACATTCGTGGACGAATGTTTCTAAGGGGGGAAGAATGTAACACCCCGTACCTTCCCAACCCTACTTGATGACATTGAATAATGTTTACTTAGGTGTCGAGAGCCATAAGTATGTATGTGGTAATGTTATTGATGAGATAATTGAATTTGGCCCTCGTACATGTGATTAAACCTTCGTAGGAGGTGTTTTGTGACTTCGTGGAACATTTGTGGGGTTAAAAAAGAGTCTTAGAGGACCTAAAAAAAAGGATATTAAGGGTAATAAGTAAGTTAAAGAATAGAACTTGAAGTATCTAACCAAACCCGCGAAGAAAAGTCGAAAAACGAAATTTTCAAAAAAAACTAAGGGTCGGACGCGCTAGGGGGAGTGCCGGGCTGATTATTGCCCAAATATTTTGGGCACAGGCAGAAAGCTGGCATGCCCAAGGGCATGCCAGGCTGGTTGTGTCCACCTTTCAAAAGTTGGAAATTTTTCTAAGTCCCAAGGGTGCCTGGGGGCGTACCGGGCCGATTTTTACCACGTTTCTTCTACAACCATGAGCATATACATGGAATGATTGAAGTATTATTTTGGTGTGGTAAAATTACTCGTGAACGAATTTGGCATCAAAATGACAGTTTTGCCCTTGTGGTCAAAATAGGCCATACGTGGCTAGAATCATTTGTTTTTGGGATTGAGGCTACGAATATGAATCGCGTGAGTGAGAATATTTTTGTAACACGTATGAAATGAGTTAAACATGAGAAATTATTTATTTCAATGGGTTAAGTGGATTGGGCTCAATAAAAGGCCCAAAAATAAAGAAGAAGACATGGGCCAAAATGGGTCAAATGACCCATTCTTCCCTTGACCTTCTTGGTATAGCATTAAATGATATAAGAGTGGATAAGGATGGAATTGACGACTTATATAAAGGACCAAAAAATCTGATTTTTATTCACGTGAAACTCTCATGCTTTCTTGATATTTCTGAACTATTTTTCTCTCAAACCCTAAGAACTCAAAGCCAACTTTTGGAGCAAGATCATCATTTCTCAAGCTTGGGTAAGTAATTATTCTTATGTATTGATATATTATATACATGGGAGAGTATGTAAATCATGTTGTTTATGCTTGGAAGTATTGAATATGGTACTTTGTGTTTTTGTAAAAGATTTGTTATCCATGAGATTTAAACTTGAAATATGACTTGTGATTTTGATGAAAGAGCATGGTATGATGAAATATGAACATGTATGGAGTGATTATGTTATTAAACTTATTATTTTTCTATAAGTGTAAATTATGGGATTTTGGCCGATATGTGCTATGAAGTGAATTAAGGTAACTTGATGGATTATTTGTGATATGGTGTGAATGAGAAAGTGTAAAGGAGAAGCTTTGTGGTGAAATGTTATTGGTATATTATGTTGTGGTCAATGTATGGTATGATTAAGTTATTGTTGGTATGACCATGACGAAAATGGTATTGTAGAGAAGGAAATGACATTTTTGAGGCAAACATGTAACTCATTGATGTCATATGCATTTGTAAGGTAGTTGGTGGTTAATGTACATTCCGTTATGTATTTGTGTTGTAGAGTGAAACATAAGGAAGGAGCGGGACATTGTATGCGCTTCTAAGATTATATATTCATATTGAGAATACAAGGTATGTAAGGTTACTCTGTCCGTATTTTTCTGCAGCAAATAGTATCCACATTGACGTTACACTTGTCCCATCCCAAAATGTGCTAAGGTATCCTATATCCGGTTATCAATGGTCATTATCACATGTTTCCTACTCATTGATCGATTGTGAATCACATGTTTCATATTCATTGATAATGTTCCAAAAGCCCAATAATGTTGTGTTCTAAAGTTCCAATAGTGGTTATACTCATGTATCTTGTTCATTGATTATGGTCCAATGGTTCCAATAGTGTTATGTTTCCAATAAGGCTATGTTTTCCAATAATGTTTATTCACATGTCTCTCACTCATTGATTATTGATCCAAATCTTCAAATAAATTTATGACTATCATTGTATCAATCTCAAAGTAATGAATGAAGTAATGCATATGTGGTTATGATCAAGTATGGGTGGTAGGTTTGGGGGAAAAATGCCTAGCCCAAGCCGATCCCGAGATTGTTGGATTAGGGGACAGTCCTAGAGGCATAAGCCTAGCTCGGACCGGTCCTGATAGGGGGTAGCTCTAGAGGTAATGACCTAGCTCGAGCCGAACCTAATATGTTGGTATGGGTGGCAGCTCTAGAGGTAATAACCTAGCTCGAGCCGATCCCGATATATATATATTGATTCATGGGTGGTAGCTCTAGACGCATAAGCCTATCTCAAGCGGATCCCAACATAACATTATGTTATGTTAAAACCCACTGTTCATTCGGGGGTCGGGTTTCACAGGTCACAGGCAAAGATGAATAATCATAGAAGCAAAGATACAAAGAAAGTAATGAAAGCAATATACATGGTTTCCAAAGTACAGAACAGTGAATTATCCATATTGGCTATGCATTTGTATTTGAGTTCATTGACATACTTACATATCATACAGTTTCCTTTGAGCCTTACATACTCAGTACATTCTTCGTACTGACGTCCCTTGTGGGACTTACCTTACTTGCTGCAGGCGCAGGTACTAGTAGGCATCCACAGTAGGTTGCCAGTTGTTGCGGATCATTGGTAAGATCCAGTTAGTTTGGGGCTTCTCCGAGTCACAGTTGTACATATGTTTTGGTTTTGTATATGTTGTATAAAGCGGGGACTTGTCCCGACTTTCAGTTAGTTGTGGTAAATGTATCTGTTAGAGGCTTTTGTAGATGGATGTGGGTGTATAAATGTAAAAGGTACATGTCATTTTTGACTTGATGGCCTCAACGGCCAAGTTTCGCATATGTATATATATATATATATATATATATATATATATATATATATATATCACATGTTCCATGAATTCCTTTTGTTGGTATTTAAAGCTCTTACGTGATCATGGGTTTCTTATGGCATGCATATGATTGAATAGAAGCAAAGCTTGGTTCTCTCGGGCCTTGTCGGCTACGAGTGTCAATCCGTCTCGATGGATTCGGGGCATGACACTAGAATTGTGAGGTGGAGTCCTCTATCTAATACATGGATGAAAGGAAAGACAGATGGGTTTTCTAAGGGAAACCCAGGCCCTAGATCAATTTCCTTTTGCATAAGGGATTTATATGGGAATATAGTTGTTGGTAAGGATTCAAAGATTCTAGAAACTACTAGTTTGGTGGCTGAAGCTATAGGAATTAGAGAATGCTTGATGTATTGCAGATATAAGTCAATTCAACAAATATTGGTGGAAACTAATTCTTGGACCATGTTTCAAATCATTCAATGGGTATGGGAAACCCCATAGAGTATGACTATAGAGGTCAACTCCATCAAAGCATTGATGAGAAATATGTTAGCAAGAGTAATATATTCCCTTCGGGGAGGTAATACTCTTGCTTATTTTTTTACTAACCTAGGTTTTTATTTTACAGGTGATTTTCAATTTAATAATTTTGAAGACGTGCTAGCAAAAGGAAGAAGCATAATTAATTTGGATAAGAAAGGGACACCACACATCAAGAGAACTATGCAAGATGGATGATTACTAATTTCATATGACTACAGGTGATTGTCAACCTAAACATGACCTAAAAGAAACACAAAATAGGGAAAATGCCTTTGTCTGAAGAAATTTTGTTGGATAGGAGTGTCTACGCCTTGTGAGATCTTGGGGTGTTATCCATACAGGTGTCCAGATATTGGACTTTTCCAAGTGTTGGATCCTTTTGTCTTGTTGAAGAGCGAGTAACCTGCATCATGATACAAGTCATTAGACTTAAGCTTCACTGTATTCAAACTCTGATTCCTCGGATATGATGGTGGTATTAACTTTGAATAAAGCTCAACACATCGATATAAGAAAAAAGGGTAAGAAGATATGAAATTAAGGGTACAAGTTGACTTAGCTTAGATTGATATGGAAGCTAACGAATGGAAGTGACTACCTGAAGGTTGAAAGCTAAACACAAATTAAAGAACACAAATTGACATAGCTTAGAGTGAGATTGAAGATAGACAAGTGAGGGTGAGTGACTAAAGGTGGCTTCAGCTCCTAACGCCTTCACAACAATGGAAGATAAGCTCTCCCTAAAGGAATTAATCAATAAAATCACTCTAGAGATGGAGATTGGAAAATGGATCGAAGAAGTGAAGAGTCACTCGAAGCTTCTACTGACTTCTTTACCTTCCAAATTAAAAAGTGTTTTGTTGATCAGGTCTGATATTGATTTTTTTTATTTGGGTCAGGCCACTTTTGGAACTAGTTTGTTCTTACACTATTTTTTGTTTTAATAAATGGGCACTCAGCCCACTTTTAATTTTTTAAAAAAACATATTACTATATTTTTAATGGGTCCAAAAAGTCAATCCTGATCCTACAAGGGCAACACTGAAATTTTGTTCAAAAATCACATTACCTATAACTTAATTAAACTCAAATATGAAATTTCATTTAAAGTGAAGATAAAATCGATCTTTAAATTATTAAAATATTATTTCTTAACTTTAGGCTCAAGATCCCAAATTTCTATGTCCATAGGTAGTTTAAAACAATGAAATAACTAATAAATTAGTAAATTTATGCAAAAATTGATTTATCCATACTACAATGATCTTAATTTCCAAAAATCATTGAAAACCCATCACAAATTTATCCTCAAACCAAACATTTTCGATTTCTTAAGTTGGTGTTATAAATCTCAACTTTGAATTAAGATCAAGAGAAATATAATGGGTATTCTTGGAAATTTAGAAAATGAGGGTAGACACATGTACCCAATGATCATACAAGAAAAACGCATTAAAAATCAACTCAATCATAGTTTTCTAGCTCCCAAAAATTAATTTTTAGTGAATGAACAAAGTCATAAATTAAATACACTGTTCAGGTATTATTGTGATTGCCAAAGGTCCGTTTCCCATCAGTAAAAGAGACAAATACAATTGCTAAACACCACAACACCCTTTTGTACCAACAATCATTTTTTTTTTACTAAAAAGGCCATAAATCCCTAAAATCGAAACTCCATTTCATACTCGTTTCCCCAGTCAAATATCGTATTTACTCGTTAAAGAATTATTTTATATTTTGTGATAAAATTTTGATCTTGACCTATCAAAATTACACCAAACTTTCTATATTATTCCTATAATTCATGCTCAAAATTTTCAAAGTCTCAAAATAATTTTTCGATCTCTAAAATAAAAAAAGGACCTTTAGTCGACAGATTTTTCTTAAACAAGGCGAAAGCACACAAAATATTTAAAAATTCATCTGATACTCATCTGAAACCTCCCAAACACAAACTAAATATACTACTAGCTTTGAAATGACATTTCAAACTAAATGGAATCATCAAAACACCCATACGATATCATCTTGACTAGATGTTGACCAAAGTCAACTCTTAACTTAGAATTATCTAAATTCACAAAAAATGAATGAAAATTCATCCAAAAGCCTCATTAACTGAACAAAAGCTTGAACTAGACAAAAAATTTCCCTCAGAACCTAGTGAAATCATTGAAATAGAAAATGACCTTTCTAACCAAGATTGTTGACTTTGGTCAAATCTAGACCTAGAAAAGGCTTATTTGAAACTCCCTAGGGAGGTTATGTGGAGGTTCGTAGAGGATAAAATTGTATCTATGGGGTATACTAGGTCAACTAAGGACATGTACAATGGATCTACGACTCGAGTTAGAACTATGGGTGAAAGACTCAGAGCACTTTCTCATGTTGAGGGAGTTATACTAGGGATCGTCCCTTAGCCCATTTTTATTTGCTAGGGTGATATATATATTAATGCAAAAAATTCAAGGTGAGGCACCATGGTTTATGTTATTTATAGATGATGTATTTTTGATTAACGAGACTCGTGTAGAAGTTAATGCTAAGTTGAAGGTCTTAAGATAGACCTTGGAGTCTAAAGAATTTAGGTTGAGCAGGACCAAGACTGGATATTTTCGGTGTGCAAGTTTAGTGAGGTGATGTGTTAGACTAATGAGGAAGTGAATCTTGATACATAGGCCATTCAAAAGATATGTACTTTTAAGTATCTTAAATCTATTATCCAGGGAACGATGAGATTGACGATGATATTAATCCTAGTGGTGTGGGGTGGACGAAATGGAGACTTGCATCTAGAGTCTTATTTGATAAGAAGGTGTATCCTAAACATAAAAGCAAATTTCGTAGAGCGCCGGTTAGATTGGCTATATTGTATAAGGTAGGGTGTTATCTAGGCAAAAAATCTCATGTACAGAGGATGAAGGTGGCAAAGATGAGGAAGTTGTGATAGGTGTGTAGATTTACTAGAAGATATAGGATTAGGAATGAGGATATCCGAGGCACGGTGTGAGGGAATGTATGAGATAAGATGCAAGAAATAAGGTTGAGATGGTTCGGGCATGTGATGACAAATTAAAAAGATGCCCCAGTATGGAGGTGTGAGAGGTTGGACATGGATGGATTTAACAGAAGTACAGGTAGAACAAAGAAATATTGTAGAGAGGTGATTAGATAGGATATGTCATAGTTATAGCTTACTGAGGACATGACCCTAGATAAGAAGGTATGAAGGATGCAGATTAGGGTAGACAACTAGTAGAAAGGAGTGCATCCTGGCTAGTAGGTGGGAGTAATTTTTATTGTTTTATGTACTAGTAGTCGTCATGCTATGTTGGTAGTTTCTTGTTCTGTTTTGGTTATGCCTATTGTGGTTGGGTAGATTGATTGTCGTATTATTCTGTGGTAGTCTTGTTTGTCATACTATCTATTTTCTTGGTACTACTTCTATTGTTTCTTTTACTTCTATTATGTCCTCTTGTGCATTGTTGTTGTCTTGAGTTGGGGGTCTATCCGAAACAGCCTTTCTATCTCACCTCTGAGGTAGAGGTTTAGACTGGGTACACTCTATCCTCCCTAACCAAACTTTGGTGGAAAACCACTTGGAATGTTGATGTTGGTGTTGGTGTTCTTTTTGTATTTGTAATTGGAATATATATATTAGTATTTTTTTGTAAATCTCTTTTTGTTCCTTGTTAGATTACTTATTTCGTTGATTAAAAATTAATTATATATTACTTATCTATTTTGAAAAATCAAAAAATGTTTATTTTGAATGGAAGGGTAATATGGGAGCACCGAGAGGTAACTTTATTTCCTATCTCAAGGCAAGGGAAATGATACCCAAAGGAGTATATATGTCACATAGTAAGAGTGAAAGATATTGATGTGAAGCCACTAACTCTTCAATCGGTTCCAGTAGTAAATGAAACTCTTGAGGTATAGTAGAGTTTGGTATTAACGTGATTCCAGGAACTCAACCTATCTCTATTCCTCCGTATAGAATGTCCTAGCAGAGTTACAGTAATTAAAAGAGCACTTAAAAGACTTGCTGGAAAAAGGGATACATAAGACCTAGTACATCCCCTTGGGGTGCACCAGTATTATTTGTAAGAAGGAAAGATGGCACGTTAAGAATGTGTATTGACTATCGACAAATGAATAGGGTGACAATTAAGAATGAGTATCCCCTCCCTAGAATTAATGATTTAATTGACCAATTACAGGGTGCCAAATATTTTCACAGGACATCACCAGGTGAGGGTTAGAAAAATATATATACCGAAGACAGCTTTCCGAACACGGTATGGTCACTATGAATTTCTAGTTATGTCATTTGGGCTAACCAATGCACCAGCAGTTGTTAGGGATTTGATAAATAGGGTGTTCACACCATTTTAAGATGTATTCGTGACCATGTTTGTAGATGGCATTCTGGGTTATTTAAGATCATAAGAGGACCAAGCTAATCACTTGCGGCAGGTGTTACAAATTCGTCAGTTATATGCAATGCTCTTTAAGCGTGAATTTTGGTTAAACTCTGTATCATTCTTGGGTCACATGGTATCAGATAAAGGAATGAGGGTTGATACACAAAAGATAGAAGCCGTGAAGAATTAGCCAAAACCTACGACGCCTACAGAGATTAGTAGTTTTCTTGGGTTGGCAGGCTATTACAGAGGGTTTATTGAAGAGTTTTTCTTCCATATCAGCACCCTTAACAAGCTAACACACAAAGTAACAAATTTTCAGTGGAATAAAGCATGTGAGAAAAGTTTCCAAGAGCTGAAAGATAAATTGACCTCTACACCGGTATTGGTACTTCCGAAAGGCACAGAAGGGTATGCAGTATATTGTGATATTTCAAGAGTCGGCTTAGGATGTGCATTGATGAAACACGGTCATGTAATAGCCTATGCCTCAAGACAATTGCGTCCACATGGAAGAAATTATCCAATACATGATCTTGAGTTAGCGGTAGTGATATTTGCTTTACAAATATGGTACCACTACTTATATAGGGTTCACGTTGATATATATACGATCATGAAAGCTTGTAGTATTTTTTTAAGCAAAAATACCCACACTGAAGACAACAAAGATGGCGGGAATTCTTAAAAGAAGATGATAGTGATATTTTATACCATTCGGGAAAAGTAAACGTGGTAACCGATGCGTTAAGCCAATTAGACAGCTTGGGGTTCATCTTCTTGAAAATCCAGATGAAAGAATTATAGTGTAAAAGGCAGCAGAGTCTTCACTTGTAGCTAAGAGAAGGAAAAGCAATAGGCAAATCCTATTTTAGTTCAGTGACAAAGAATGTACAACAAAGTTCGACGAAGGTATTTGAACTTACGCAAGGGGGAGTACTTCAATGCCAAGGTAGATTTTGTGTACCGGATAAAGATGAGTTAAGGAAATGAATTATGACAGAAGCAAATCATTCACAGTATTCTATTCATTTGGGAGCAACCAAAATGTACCATGGTTTGGAAGAGATGTATTGGTGAGGCAATATAAAGAATAAAAACATTTCAGACTTTGTAGCTCATTGTCCGAATTGTCAACAGGTAAAAATTACATGAATCTTACAATTTGGAAGAGGGATATGATTAACATGGGTTTCATCACAAGGTTGCCTTGTACATTTTGGAAATTTGATTACATGTGCACGTTAGTTGACAGACTTACTAAGTAGCACACTTTTTACCTGTCAAGCCCACTTGTACAGCTGGAAATTATGCAAGGTTGCATGTTAAAGAGATAGTGCGATTAAATGGGATTCCAATTTCTCTTATATCAGACAGATGTGCAAACAGAACGTACTATTCAAACACTTGAAGATATGCTATGAGCTTATACAGGTGACGGGGTATTTGTGCAAGAAACATCAACAAGTGAAGAGGTTAAGGAATAAATATGTATCTTCCGTAAAGGTACTTTGGAGAAATCAGAGAGTAGAAGAGATCACATGGGAAGCTGAAGAAATGATGAAGTCAAAGTACCCGTATTTGTTTCACACGGAAGAAAAAGTTCAAAGTACGGAAGAAGAGAAATAACAAGTAAGTAGCTATAAGCATTATGTGTATATGTATATATGCTAACATAAAGGTACATTTGTTGTAAAGGGGAAGATGTTATTAACATTCGCGGATGAATTTTTCTAAGGGGGGAAGGATGTAACAACCCGTACTTTTCCGACCATACTTGCTTGGGTTATCTAGAGTTTATATGTCCTATTTGAACCATGTTTACCTTAGTTTTGAGAGCAATAAGTGAGTATGTTGTATTGGTTTTGATGGACTATTAATATTGTGCAAATGTCCGCAAAGAAAAGTCGAAGAAAGGAAAAAATTCACAATTTTGGTGCCAGGCCCACCCAGGGGCGTGCCAGACCGCTTTCTGCCAAAACTTTTATGGCACAGGAAGCATAGGGGCGCGCTAGTCAGCGTGCTAGACTTCTTTGCGCCAAATTTTTTCTTCGACCACTAGTCTCTAAATAAGGCTCTTCGGTTATGGTATCATTATTCCATCTTAGTGGGACTACTATTGGACTATTTTGGCATCCAAATGAGGGTTAATTCTTCGTCCTTTTTATTTTTTTATAATTTTTATCAATTTATGATAAATTAAGCCATGAGTGGCAAATATCGCTTATTCTTGGGATTGAGGCTACGAACATGCATCTCGTGAGTTGAATATTGTCGTAACATTTATGGAATTATTTAAACATAAGACAGTTGATGTATCATACATTGAAATTGGTGGGCTAAGTTAACATGTGTTAATGGACTCAATTTGAGGCCCAAAATGAAGCCCAAAAACATGGCCCAAAAGGGCAAATGACCCATTCTTCCATGTTGAGCAAGTAAACATGGCATTTAATGCCAAGAATTGGCTAAGGATGAATTGAGGGGCTATATGAGACAAGGAAAAAAAATCATATTTTTATTCACATAAACACACATGCCATTCTTGACATTTCCAAGATTTTCCTTTTAGCTCTCAAAACCCTAAGCCATCTCTTTGGACAAGATCATCATTTTTCAAGCTTGGGTAAGTGTTTATTCTTGTGCTTTAATATATTATATGCATGAAAGATTGTGTCGATCATGATGGTGGTGTCTAAAAGTGTTAAGTAGTGCACTTTTTCTTTTTGTTAAAAGATGTGTCATCTATGTGACTTGAACTTGAAACAAGATTTGAGGTTTTGATGGAAGTGAATGGTGTGGGTTAAATATCAATATGTATGGTGTGTTTATATACTTACCTTGCTTTTTCTATGTATGTGTATAACTTGGGAGATTGTTGTGATGCAACGTATTGAGATGACTTGGTGGAGTAATTGTGATGTTGTGTTGAAGGGGAAGTGTAAAGTATAAACTTGGTGTGAAATGTTATTGGTTTATGATGCCTTGGTCAATGTGTTGAATGTTGTGGTATTGTTGGTATGACAATGCCGTGAATGGTATTGTAAAGGGTGAAATGACGTTATAGGGCAATCATGTAACTTATTGTTGTCGTTATGCACTTGTAAGGTAGTTAGTTGTTAACGTGAGCTCCATTTTGTACTTGCGTTGAGAGTGAAACGTAAGGAAGGAGCTGGATTGTTGTATTCACATATAGAACTGTGTATTAATATTGGGAAGATAAGGTATGTAAGGTTACTCTCTCTGTATCCTTCTGCAGCACATATTGTTCACATTGTCATTGTACTTGTCCCATTCTGAATTGTTCAAAGGTATCTCATTTCAGGTTGACATCTATTGTTATTTACATGTTCTTTATTCATTGATCAATTGTTATTCATGTGTCACCTAATTGTGGACATGGTTCCAAAGTTCCAACAATGTTATGTTCCAAAGTTCCAACAATGTTATGTTCCAAAGTTCCAATAATGTTTCCACCACCAATGTATCAATCTCACAAAAGTCAAGGAAAGAAATATTGCAAAGAAGTAATGCAAAGATGTAATGCATATATGGTTACTTTATGGTTACTTATGGTTACTTTATGATTACTGGATCAAGGGGAGAGATCAGTGGGGTAAAAGTCAAACTTGATGCCTAACCTGCTTCATTGATTTATGGATAATATCTCAAATGGGAGAAAGCCTAACTAGAGACGATCCCGAGATTATTGAATCAAGGGGGAGGCTCAGTGGGGCAAACGCCTAGCTTGATGCCGAACCTGCTTCATCTATTAATTATTATTGACGCTATTATTGATGATATTATTGATAGTATTATTGACAGTATTATTGACGGTATTATTGACAATATTATTGACGGTATGATATTGACGGTTAGACAGTAATGTCCATACGAGCAAAGAAAGTAATGAAAGCAATATACATGATCCCACATATACAGAACGGTGGTTTATCTATAATGCTTATTTAATCTGAGGTCCTATGTTTCATACAGTTTCTTATAGCCTTACATACTCAGTACATTCTTCGTACTGACGTCCCTTGGGGGACTTACCTTACTTGTTATAGGCACAGGTGCTAGTAGACCTCCACAGTAGGTTGCGGGTCAGTTGCGGATCATTGGTGAGCTCCAGTTGGTTTGAGGCTTTCTGAGTCACTATGTACATTTGTTTTGGTATTGTAAATGTTGTATAAAGTGGGGACTTGTCCCGACTTCAGGTTGGTTATGTATATGCATTTGTTAGAGGATTTATAGATGTACGTGGTGAGATGAATGAAAGAATGTATGTCCATTTTGACTTGGTGGCCATAACGGCCAAGTTTCATATTTATCATATATTTTCCACGACTTCCGCCATTGACAACTTGTGTCTATAAGTGATGGTGATGGTTATTGAGTGGCATACGTATGAGTGTATATGAATGAAGATTGGTTCTCTAGGGACTTAACGGCTTTGGGTGCCAGTCTGCCCCATTGGAATTCGAGGTGTGACAACTTAGATTTCATCAAGACTAAGCTCCTCACAAGTGCTGATCTTTTCTCTGATTCCCATATAGTGCTTTACACATTGCCCATTAACTTTGTATACAACATTATCATCACCTTTCTGCTCAATTACTCCCTGTGGGAATACCCTAACAACGGTGAATGGTCCAGCCCATTTAGACCGTAGTTTTCCAAGAAAAAGGTGAAACCTGGAGTTATAGAGTAGCACCAAATCTCCCGGCTGAAACTCCTGTCGTTCGATTTTTTGGTCATGATACAGTTTCATCTTTTCTTCATAAAGTGCTGAACTTTCATAAGACTGAAGAAAAAATTCATCCATCTCATTCATCTGGTCTAGCCTCAATTTAGCCACTTCACTCCATTCCAGATTCAACCTCTTCAATGCCCATAATGCCTTGTATTCAAGTTCGACCGGCAAGTGGCACGATTTACCAAAAACCAGCTGATATAGAGATACACCTATTGGTGTCTTAAAAGAAATTCGATATGCCCATGATGCATCATCCAATCTTCGAGCCCAATTAGTCCTATTGGTAAGGTGTTGCCACCTTATGTTTGACACCATATTTTTCAAGCAGGGCTTTGAACATCCAATTATAGATGTGGGAACCTCCATCACTAATGATTAATCGTGGTGTCCTAAATCGTGAAAATATGTTCTTTTTCAAGAATACCGTGACACTTCTTCCTTCATTGTTGGGAAGCGAAATCTCCTCCACCCATTTAGAAACATAGTCAACAGCTACAAAAATGTAATTCATCCCATGTGAGATCACAAAGGGGCCCATAAAATCAATGCCCCATACATCTAATAATTAAAGCTCAAGGATAGTTGTCATAGGAAGTTCATGTCTGCATGAGATATTCCCTTGTCTTTGACACTAGTCACAGGCCCGAGCATAGTCATGAGCATCTTTATAGATGGTATGCCAATAATAACCGCATTGTAAGAGCTTGTGCTCAGTCCGCGTGCCACCATGATGACCCCCAACTGGGGATGAATGAAATGCTTTCAAGATAATGATGACCCCCAACTGGGGATGAATGACATGCTTCCAAGATACTCATCATTTAAGCCTCTGGGATACACCTTCAAATCATACCATCTGCACATACTTTAAATAAATACGGCTCATCCCAGAAGAATTTTCTCACCTCATGCATGAATCTCTTTCTTTCTTGATACGACATATCCTCGGGGACTACATCACTTGCCAGAGAGTTGGCAAAATCTACAAACCATGGGATTAAGTCTTGTGATCCTGCCAGCACTTACTCATCTGTAAAAGTATCATCAATATCAAGATTATACCTTAATTTAAGAATGGCTTCACACTCAAGACATGATAGATGGTCAGCGACCTGATTCTCGGTTCCCTTTCAGTCCTTGACTTCAAAATCAAATTCTTACAGTAGAAGCACCCACCAAATCAATCTTGGCTTAACATCCTTCTTTGACATAAGATACCGAAGTGTTGCATGGTCTATATGCACAATCACCTTCGTACCAATCAAGTAAGATTTGAATTTATCAAAAGCAAAGACCACTACCAACAATTCTTGTTCAGTCATAGTGTAATTCTTTTGAGGTGGATTAAGTACTTTGCTAGCATAGTAAATCGAATGTAAAATCTTCTCACGTCTTTGGCCAAGGACTGCACCCAAAGACACTCCGCTAGCATCACACATAACCATAAAAGGCATCATCCAATCTGGTGAAACAATGATAGGGGCTGAAATCAATTTCCCTTTCAGACACTCAAATGCTTTTAGACAGGCCTCATTAAACATGAACTTCACCTCCTTCTCTAAAAGCTTGCATAAAAAATTTGCAATTTTCGAGAAGTCTTTGATGAATCTTCTATAAAATATTTTGTGTCCCAAGAAACTTTAAATTCCTTTTACGGAGATAGGCAGAGGTAACTTTTCAATCACCTCAATCTTTACCTTATCAACTTCAATACCTTTCTTCGAGATCTGATGCCCTAATACGATACCCTCATTAACTATAAAGTGGCATTTTTCCCAATTTACCACTAAGTTGCACTCCTCGTATCTTTGCAACACATTAGAAAGGTATGCCAAGCAATCATCAAATGAGTCTCCCACAATAGAAAAATCATCCATAAAAACCTCAATAGTATCTTCCACCATGTCAGAGAAAATAGACATCATGCAATGTTGGAAAGTGGCCGGTGCATTACATAAACCGAAGGGCATCCTTTTGAACGTGAACGTCTCATATGGACAAGTGAAAGTGGTCTTATCTTGGTCTTTGGGAGCAATGAAAATCTGATTATACCCCGAATAGCCATCGAGAAAACAATACCATCCTCTACCAGCAAGACGGTCTAACATCTGATCCATGAAGGGCATAGGAAAATGATCTTTTTCTGTCCAAGAATTCAGCTTTCGATAATCCATACAAACTCTCTATCCAGTAACCGGCCTCATTGGGATTAACTCATTCTTGTTGTTTAGAACCATAATGATTCCTCCCTTCTTTGGTAAACACTAAACTGGGCTCACCCACTTGCTATCAGTAATGGGGTAAACCACACCTGCATCTAACCACTTGATGATCTCTTTCTTCATAACCTCATGCATCGGTGGGTTTAGACGACGTTGGTGCTCAATGCTTGGTATGCACTCAGGATCAAGTTGAATTTTGTGAGTGCAAATACCAGGTGGAATCCTTATAATATCAGCAATAGACCAACCAATGGCCCTCTTAAATCTTCTCAATATCGAAACCAGAGCCTCTTCTTGCCACTCCAACAACTTAGCAGAAATAATCAAATAATCACAGGCAAGGTGTTGTTGGCTCCCAAAAATATGTAGTGAAGGTGAGTCGAAAAAGCCTTAAGCTCCAAAACTGGAGGCTCATCAATAGAAGGATGAGCCGGTGGGGTCACCCTATTCTTCAAATCGAGATCAAGTTTCTTTGGATCATAAGTGTATGATCCCTTACCAGTAAGCGCAACAACCATCTCATCGTATTCCTCAATACCATCGCTATCAAAATTCATAATCACGACCGTAAGAGATTCTACCCCTAACCTTTCGTCAAGAGGCACAACAATATCACTCTCCTTAACTGCATCTATTACCAAAATCACCCGCATATCTTTCGGTTGCTTCAAGGAACGAAAAACATCAAAAGTGACATGTTAATTATTTAACCTGAATTTTATCTGCCTTGTTTCTATATCGACCAATGCACTACCCGTGGCAAGGAATGGTCTTCCCAATATGATGGCAACCTCAAAATCAACTTCATAATCTAGAATTACAAAGTCGATCGGAAATATGAAAGATGCAACTTTTACCAAAACATCATACAAAAATGCCCACTGGCTTTTTCACAGTTCTATCCACCATGAGAAGTCTCATAGAGGTTGGTTTTGGTGCTCCCAACCCCAACTGCTTGAAAATGGCTAGCGGCATTAAGTTAATGCCGGCACCCAAATCACAAAGTGTTTTAGCAAAGTTGTAAGACCCGATAGTACAAGGAATTATGAAAGCCCCTGGATCCTCCTTCTTTTCAACTAGGGAATGCGAAGAACCTGCACTATAATGATGTAAGTTATCTGCAGGCTGAAAACTGACCGTTCTCTTCTTCGTCACCAAGTCTTTCATGAACTTTGCATAACCCGGCATCTGTTCCAATGCTTCAACAAGACGGATGTTTACCGATAGCTTTTCAACATTGTAATAAACTTCTGATATTTGCCTTCCTCAGCCTTCTTTTTTAATCTTTGAGGAAAGGGAAGAGGAGGTCGTGGGATAGTTTTTAGCATTTATGGGACCTCTTTTCCCTGCCACTTTTTAGATTTTGCCTTTTCACCAGTATCATGAGGATTTGAAACTGTTTCGAACTTCAAATTATCCGTCTCTATCTCAGTTTCTACATCAACTCTCATCGACTCATTGGTCTTACTACTATCCACAGGTATAGATGGAGAAAATGACTATCATTCTTCAGATTCTGGACAGTGTTGCTTGGAAGGGTACCTGGCTGACGTTGGTTAAATGCCACCGATATCTGCCCGAACTGTTGCTCCAACTGTTTAATAACAGTCAAATGGGATTCTACTTTCTGACTTATTCTCGAGATATCTGACCTAATCTACTTCAAGCAATGTTCTTGACTCTCTGACCCTTTAACCAGTTTATTGAGAAGGGCTTTCATTTTTGAATTTCCATAGTCAGCATCACGGTTTCTTGGTGGAAAATATACGCCACTCTTCTCTTTATAATAATCCTTCCACCTCCAATCACCGTCATGATCTCATTCTCTATTTCTATATCCCGACTTGTTGTAATTGTCCCCATAATAGTTCCGAACTTGATTCCCTTGCCTTGAGTTCCAAGAGTCCGGAATAGACCCCTGGCCCTTGGCTCGAAAACCCGCCACCTCTCGATCCAGGTACTTAGCCTTCTCATCAGAATCACTATCATCATGCCTAGGTGTTTTGCCTTGTGCACCTATGGCATGCACCTTTGCAGTGTCTCTGGCCGCAATCTGTTTAGCTAATAAACCAATTTCTGTCCTCAGCTGTGCGACCTCTTGTGCTACAGATTCGTCCAAAGCCCGTTGTGCTGCTGAGGCTCCAATAGCGTACGTGCCAGCAGGCGTATCTGCCTCTCGAGTATGCCATCCTTGGTTGGTCTTAGTGATACGATCTAATATCTCTAAAGTTTGTTCCCACCTCAGACTCATAAATGCTCCGCCAGTGATAGTATCTGCTACAGCCTTAGTATTGACGTTTAAATCCCTGTAGAAGATTTCAAGTAAATTTCTACCACTCATCGTATGATTTAGCATATTCTGCGGATTCTTCTGGAACCTTAACCATGTCTCGTAAAGTGCCTCAGAATGTAGTTGTCTGAAGTTGTAAATCTCATCCTTCAACTATAGCATCTTGGAGGGTGGAAAAAATCTTTCCAGAAATTGATTTCTTAACTCTTGACAAGTAACGATGGAACCTCGTGGTAACTCTTCCAACCACAAAGTCACTTCTCCTATTAGAGAGAATGGAAATAATCTCAGCCAAATAGCCTCTTGGTTAACTCTAGGAAAATTATAAGAAGTGCAAACCCCCACAAAGTTCATCACATGTATGTTCGGATCATCTGTAGGAAAACCTGTGAATACACCTTTCAAGTTAAGCAAGAGAATCATGGCACTTGTAATGTCAAACTTAGTGCCCTGAGGTAATTCTGGTGGAATAATCGCACTAGTTTCTATCGGCTTGAAATAATCCACATCTTCTTCCTCAAGATCATCATAAACTGGTACATGCGGTCTTTGAGGTAGTTGGTGAGCTCTTAGTCTTCTTTGACTCTCTTCAGCTTCAGCCAGTCACTGGACTGCTTCTTGCATAGCTCAATTATCTCTCTCTGCTTGCCTAAGAGCAGCTTGTCTAGCTTGCTCTTCCCGTGTCAACCAAGCAGTAGTTTGGTCTGCTGTTTCATGACCAACCGACTGGATTGATTGGTTATGAATGTCTCCCATGGCGAAGGATCCTGAACTCCGTTGGTATTCACTATTTTTCGATTAGCTCTTAGAGTTCTTTCTATTTTAAGATCAAGTGGAATCAGGGGATTGCCTTGACTCCTAATATTGGGCATACACCGAAGCGTACCCTTAAAAATATAAGAAAATAAAACCAATCAACTCCAACAAGAAAAATACTAAACTCCGTAACCGTAGTTCCCCGGTAACGGCGTCAAAAATTGATGTCACCCAAAATATACCTTCAGAAAAGTATAATGCGATCGCTGTATCAAATATCGAACCCAACTAGGTTAGGGTTGATCCCACAGGGAACAGGATGAAATTATGTAGAACGCTAGTCTGAGTAATTGGCAAGTACGTAAAAATGTGGGGGGGGGGTTGTGAATAAGTGGTGATAGTAACAATTTCTAATTTTATGATTTGTAATCAATATGAGAAATACACTAGGACTGTGATCCCCAATGATTCCTTAACTCCACTAGTTACTTGTGCTGGCAAGACTGTCCCGCTGTGTTGCATGAAAAATCTAACAAGTTAAGTTCATCTAAACTTCTCTCGACCTTGGTTAGAAAAATTTCACTCTTCTCCTCTCGGTCTTCGAGTGTCGCACTACTAACCCTTGTTCTTGATCTCAGATTGACTATCCCTATTACGACTCAAGTTATTAGATGAAGGTTGATAGATTCAAATCTTTATTGTTATTCCCTTTTCCCAATCTCAACCTCTCTCTCGAGAAAGTCTAGAGTATAGGAAAGTTTATAACATTTGCAACCATTAGAAGATCAATCACAACGAAGGAAATAACAATACATGCATTCACAATAGTTCAGAATTGGTCTGCACTTAATCTCTTTCGTTAATTCCTCATGGTTCACACAACCCTAGTTGATGATTTTTGCTACTTATGTATGCAAGAACACAATAAGAATTCGAGGATGAAGACATAATTGTAAACTCATAATAAAGAAGAAACTCTGAAATCTCAATTATAAATAAAACCTTAAACCCTAAAATCGACGTTCCAAGATTACAAAACCAATAATATCTTTATGAACTCAAAATAATGGAAATATAACTCGAAATAATGTAATGGCTAACTCCTAAACATAGTACAACAAAGGGGTATTTATAGATACCAAACGAATCCTATCCTAATCAAAACAGGAAAGGAGAGTCGGCAACCATCCACAGTACCGTGACTTGGTGTCGTGGAACCAAGTCATGCCACATAGATCCTGTCGTGGAAATCAGGAATATGGGACATCCTTAGAAGTTTAATCACGGCAGCCACTCACGTCACGTGAGTTGACTTACAGCATGTGAGTCCTGTCGTGAGTCACCTCTCTGGTGCAGAACTTGACTCTTTCATTTTCAGATACTTCATTCTCGATCATGATTCTTCCTTTTTGTACATTTTGCCTCCAAAACCTATTCTCTTGCAATATAGAATAGAAAACACATCATACCACCCAAACACACTCAAGTTATTGCATATTTTCCTTGTTTTAAGCCTCGAAAGTGTCATGAAACCATGACACATCACTGCACTATTCTGCTAGCCTTCTTGCCTAATCAGTTGAAGTATGGGGTCTGAAACTCTCAACATTAGTTCTGCTTTGAAATTCAGCATCACTGGACCCAGACTCCTCACACTTGGCTAAACTAGATGACCTTTCTCTCTATTCATAGTGGGGAGGGGTCGCTTGTGCTTGTTCCTGAGCTTTTGCTATAGCCTGAGCCTCCTCTTTCTCTTTATCCCTTTGTCTCATGGATCGAGGCTCATATTGTAGTTGGTCTATGTCAATTGTATACACTTCCTCAGACCCACTAGATTTAGTTTGTGGTCTCTAGTAGGTGGTGTTGGCTTTCCTCCCTTCGTAGGTGTGGGCTTTAGAGTCATGGTACCTGCGGGTCAGAATATTAGACCAAAGAAATATAAAAGAAAAGCAAAAATAGAAGTGTGAAAATTTAAATACAGTTTCAACAACGCGACCTAGTCTACAAGGCATAGAAAACAAACCATGACTTGTGACTAGCCTCGTGAACAAAAACTAGGAAGGTGACATTTTACCACCACTCAATACAATATACTACAAATCATGGTTTAAAACCACGACTCATGGTATGATTAGTACTTAAGAGTCCAAAACCAAGAAAGTTGTCCTTAAATAGTATGAGTTACATTACGGTCCATGGTATAAAACCACGCCCCATAGTATATTTCATGAAGAAGGGGTCGAAAAGTGAAGCTTCAGGTCAGGTTACCACGACCTTCAATACGACTCGTGGTGTAAGAGTATGACCTGTACTAAAGTTCATGGTCCTTGATCTGAGATTTAACACCTTTTGGCTTCAACTGCTTAGGTTCAACATTGCATTATTTCCAAGAACATAGTTCAATTACCAAGCACTATCATTAGAATTGCACACTTATGCAAATTCCTCTTGTTTTCTCACTTATAACACTTCGGGTTACTCAGACTTCACCCGTATTATGATGAATCACGATTGTCGTGAGTTGGGCAGGCAAAACAATCCTTGTTCCATTTCCAAGATAATTTTTATGTACAGTAGTGCCCGCCAACTCAATGGGTAGGAATACCCCAATCCAACAACCATCAAACGAACAACACAATTTCTAAACTTTTAGTAGTTCATATTCAAATATATCCTAACACTCCATTCCACAAAATTTCTACAAGTAACATATCAGTATACACTAGGTATGACAATGGGGATGGGCGGGGCAGGTGCGGGGTAGGATTTATCATAATCCATAAAATTCTAAACCTCTCTCGCCCCGCCCTACTTAAGTTTTCCTTTTTATTTTTCATTTCATTAGTTTTATACATTGATTGTCTTTAAACAAGACTTAATATAACCACCAATATCAAACTTCAAAATGATGTTCATGCAATTTTTCACCCAGAAAAGTAGCAGAAAGTCACCAAAAAGGAAAATGAAAAAGAAAAAAATGGAAAATAGCATCCCAGTATTGACAATTAACAAATTAACTGAACTAAGTATATTGTATACTTTGTAACCAAAATGAACACATTATCTGTAAAAAAAAAGAACTATGCAATCTAATTTCACAGTAGTATATCTGTATCATTGTGTAAATTACATCTAACTATATTTTCTACCTCTAAAATAAAGTACGATAAATATCCTCTTTCTCAAACAAAATACAAAGCATAAATTATATTTTACTTCTCATTCTATTATTTTTTTTACAAAAGAAAAAAATGGTAACAATGCTCAGTTAAAATGTTAGGATAGTTTTAAACCCAAATCAAGTGATCTTCAGGTGTTAATCATAGTAACCCACACCTGCCCTGCAACTCATAAAATAATCATCAAACAAAAATAACCCCGTCCCGCCCCACCTTGCACCCGTAAAAGTCCAAACCCACCCCACCCTTCATAGGTTAAAAACCACCGCACCCTATACCCATTTCCATACCTAATATACACTTCACTTATCTGAACTTACTCAATCACAGTAATCCCAAAGGGTCCTAATGTTAACAAGCACAAATAATCAACCCTAGGTCAAGTTACTTCAATCCCAAATCCAAAAAAGGATGAAAGATTACATCATATCTTAGTTGACATGGTGAAGTTCTAGCAAGTGGAGATGAGTATAGTGCCAAACCAATAGAAAAACAGTGAGAGAGATGGGATTGCGAGAATTTTAGTGAATGGTGTTGTTGTTTTTGACTTTTGGTGGAGAATATGGATTTTGTGGAGGAGTTATAATTGGAATAGGGGATTTTTGAGCTCAATTTGTGGAAGAGTTACAGTAATTTTGGAGTTAATAGGAAGGATGGAGTGTTGAATAATTTAGGATTCAAAAGGAGACGGATTGGATATTAAATTAGGGCTCATGGGTCGATTTGGCTGAAACTGGGTCGGGTGTGGCTGAATATTTTTTAAAAAATTTCTTCCTTGACCACGACCCTTTAGAATGGCCTTTGATAAGTGACCACGAGCTGTGACAACTAGATACAAAGGAGTCGGAATGAGAAAACTTACCTGGTATCCACGAAGACATAGTACAACCCATAGTATGACACCACGCTACGTACTATGGCTCGTAGCAAAGAGATTTTTCAGCAATTTAGTCCCAGTTTCCACGAATGACAGTATGATCTATTGTTAAATAGTATGGTACATACTGACATTCATAGATCCGTGGTCCATAAGGTTTCTATGTTGAGTTAATCAGTGCCATCAATTCCATGGCCCGTTCTTTAATTGTACAGTTCGTGAAGATCGATCATAGTGTAACTCCTGACTTTGTGCAATTTTGTTCCAGTGACCACGGTTGGGACCATGAGTCATGGTATCAATCTACGACTCATACAAAGATCTTGTGGTCCCTGCTTTGTCAATTTCTTGTTTTTCCTTGTTCAAGTTATTCCTGTACACTTCAACAAATGATAAGCCTATTCTAAAAATAAAAAATAAAGGTAAATAAGACAAAAGCCTTGGGTTGCCTCCCAAAAAGCGCTTGATTTGATTTTGTGGTGCGACGTGGGTATATTGATTACTCAGACTTCACCAAGATACCCCATGGGTTTCCTCCCATGAAGCACCTGATTTAACTTCACAACACGACTTGGGTCTCTTGGTTACTCAGACTTCACCAAAAGGCACAAATATCAACTACCTTCACCTCATCAATTGTCCCTAAATACGACTTCACACACTGACCATTTACCTTGAACCACTTAACTTCATGATTCTCAAGTTCAATGGCGCTATATGGGAACACATGTACCATACAAAATGGTCCCAACCACTTAGACTTCAACTTGCCAGGAAATAAGCAAAGTCTTGACTTAAACAACTAGATCAAGTCACCCAGATTAGATTTCGCTTCTCAATCTTCTGGTCTTGATAAATCTTTATCCTATCTTTGTAAAGTGTTGTACTCTCATAAGCTATTATTTAAAACTTATCTGATTCATTTAATTGATCAAGTTAGAGGGATCACTCTAACTCAAATTCAGCTTTTTGAGCGCCTACATGACTTTGCGCTCAAGCTCAACCGGTAAATGATATATTTTTCCAAATATGAGCTGATAGAGAGACATGCCTATTGGGGTCTTGAAGGAAGTTCGGTATGACCATAAAGCATCTTCTGACTTCCTAGACCAATCCATTCTATTTTCATTCACAGTCTTCGCAAGGATTGTCTTTATCTCCCGGTTGGAGACCTCAACCCACCCACTGGATTGCGGATGACAAGGTGTTGTCACCCTATGATTTACACCATAATTCTCAAGTAAGGCTCGAAATAACCAATTATAAGAATGCGAGTCTCCATCACTGATGATTGCCTTTTCTGTACCAAACCTAGGAAAGACATTTCACTTGAAGAATGTTGTGACACTTTTGCCTTTATTATTGGCAAGCGCAACCACTCCTACCCATTTGAAAACATAATCAAAAGATGCAAGTATGTACGTCATCCCATTTGAGCTCACAAATGGACCCATAAGTCAATACCCCAAACATCAAATAACTCAATATCACAAGAATAGGGGTGAGAGGTAGCTCATGCTTTCTTGATATTCCCCCTTGCCTTTGGCATTAGTCACATGCCTTCGCATAATCATGAGAATCTTGATGAATGGTTGTCCAATAGTACCGTCATTGTAAAATATTATGGGTTGTCCGGATGCCACTATGATGACCCCAAATTACGGAGGAGTGACAAGCCTTTAATATACTCATTATCTCTACATCAGGAACACACCTTCAAATCATATTATCAGTACAAATCTTGAACAAATATGGTTTGTACCAAAAGAACTTTCGCACGTCACAAAGAAACATTCTTCAATGATGGAAGGACAAGTCTGAATGCATTATATCACTCACTAAATATATAATAAAATCCCTGAACCATGGAATAAAATCCTGTGATGCAGCCAATACTTGCTCATCTGGAAAAGTATCATCAATGTCAATCTCATCTTTTAATTTCAGCATTGCCTCTTCCTCAAGTCTGGACAAATGGTCTGCCACTTGATTTTTGATCCCTTTTTGATCCTTGACCATGAAGTTAAATTCTTGCAATAGAAGTACCCATAAAATCAATCTAGGCTTCACCGTTAGGTACCTAAGAGTTGTAGGGTCAGTGTGCACAATCACCTTAGTGCCAAGCAAATAGGCTCTGAATTTCTCAAAAGCAAAAACCATAGCAAGCAACTCATGTTCCTTCACAATATAATTTTTTTGAACTCCATTAAGTTCTTTGCTAACGTAATAGATAGGATGGAGAATCTTTTCATGCTTTTTGCCTAGGACTACTCCTAGCTCCACTCCACTAGCATCACCCCTAATTTCAAAAGGATTGGACCAGTTAGGCACAACAATGATAGGGACCGAGATCAACTTCTCTTTAAGGCACTCAAATGCCTTTAGAAACACATCATCAAACATGAAGTTAAACCCTTTCACTAACTACTTGCACAAAGGATGCGCAATTTTAGAGAAATCCTTGATGAACACATGATAAAATACATCATTCCCCAAAAAGCTTTGAACACCCTTTATGGAAACCGGTGGGGGAAATTTTTCAATCACCTCAATCTTTGCCCTATCAACCTCGATCCCTTTTTTAGAGATATTGAAGCCAATCACTATACCTTCTTTCACTATAAAATGACATTTCTCCCAATTCAGCACCAAGTAAGTCTCATAACATTATCACAACACATTACCTAAGTGAGCCATGCATGCCTTGAATGAATCACCTACCATTAAGAAATCATTCATAAATACCTCAATAGTGTCTTTCACCATATCAGAGAATATATACGTCATAAAATTCCGAAAGGTCATTGACACGTTACACAATCTGAAAGGGATCCTCTTGAATGCAAACATCCCATATGGACTGTAACACCCCGTACCTTCCCAACCCTATTTGATGACATTGAATAATAATTACTTAAGTGTCGAGAGTTATAAGTATGTATTGTTAAAGATGAGAAAAAAATTGAAATTTGGCCTTGTACATGTTACGAGCCTTTTAGAGAAAGTGTTTTGTGATTTCGTGGAGCATTTGGGTAAGAACTCGTACACATTATAACCTCATTTGGTGACTTTAAGTCATGTTTACTTGATGATTAAGATCACTAAGTAAGTATTTTGTAGTGTTTTGATAAGGGATTGGACAATACGTAAACATTGGATAAGTGGCCGGAAATTTCAGCAAAGTGCTGAAACTTGCGCCACTACCCTGTTTCAGGGGTGTGGCGCAAGCCACCAGCCTGGAAAAACTTCAGAGAAGGACATATTCTTGCGCCACTACCCTGTTTCAGGGGGTGTGGCGCAAGGAACAATAAGTATGCCTTTCCGGCGTCGTTTCGTAACGCAATTCTACGACGATTTCTCGATAGTTTATTTTGGTTCTTTGGAGTTATTTGAGCATTGTTAAAGCTTCAAACACTTCAATATACTCCTACATACTCCTACATGATCAAATCATGAAATGTGAATAGTGATCCAAAATGTTCAATGAGGCCAAGGGCGACTAGAATTCCAATTTTCGCGATCGAAAGGACGAATGAGAAATGTTTAAAAGAATATTGTCGTGACATTATGGAATTATGTAAACATGAGATATATGGTGAAAAATAAATGAAATGTGATGGATATGTGTTATTGGGCCCAATTTGAGGCCCAAAATGGAAGAAAATACATGGGCCCAAAGGCAAAAATGACCCATTCTTTCAATAATTGACCAAGTGAACATATCATGTAATGCCAAGTGTGGCTAAGGCTTACTTGAGGTCTATATAAAGTCCCCCAAAATCAGATTTTTATTCCCCAAAGTCTCTCATCACTTTTGGATAATATCACAAACATTTCTTCATTTCCAAACCCTAAAGCAAATAAACCCTAAGGCATATTTGGACAAGATCATCCTATTCCAAGCTTTGTTAAGTGTTTACTTTCATGGATTAACATATTATATGCATGGGAGATTATGTATATTATGTTAGTTATGTTGGCAAGGTGGTGAATAGTATATTTTTGCCTTTGGTGCAAGATGTGTCATCTTGGTGATTTGAATTTGAATTAGGCCTTGTGCCTTTGATGAAAAAGCATGGTATGGACAAAATATGAACATGTATGGTGTTATTTTTGGCATTAAATTTGTTCTTGGCTAAAAGTGGAAATTATGAGATTTTGGCCGATATGTGTTATGAATTGTATTAAGGTACTTTGATGGATTATTTGTGATGTGTTATGGATAAGAAAGTGTAAAGGAGAAGTAATGTGGTGAAATGTATTGATTTTCATGTATTGGTCAATGTTGGGAATATTATGGAATTTTTGGAATAATAGTATGATCAATGGTTTTGTCAAGGGGAAATGACATGTTTAAAGGCAAACATGTAACTCATTGACATGGTATGCATTTGTAAAGTAATTGGTGGTTAATGTGACTTCCGTTATGTATTTATGTTGTAGAGTGATACATAAAGAAGGAGCGGGATTATTGGATACGCATCTAAGGTTGTATATTCGTAGTGCGAATCCAAGGTATGTAAGGTTACTTTGTCCGTATCTTCCTACGGCAAATAGTGTTCACATTGATATGTTACTAGTCCTATCCCAAAATGTGCTAAGGTATCCGATATCCGTTTATCACTAGTCATTGTCATATATTTTCTACTCATGGATCATTTGTGCATCTCATGTCTCATATTCATGGTTAATGTTCCGAAAGCTCAAATAAAGATACGTACCAATGTTCCAATAGTGCATATACTTGTGTCTCTTGTTCATGGCTTATGGTCCAATGGTTCCAATAGTATCATGGTGCTAGTGATATTATATTTCTCATTGATATTTATTCACATGTTCTTCACTTATTGGTCAATGATTCAAATGTTTCCAACAATGTTATGTTCCAAAGTGATGTTATGATTATCAAAGTATCAATCTCAAAGTAATGAGCAAAGTAATGCAAATGTGGTCAATGATCAAGTATGGGTGGCAAGTCTAGGGGCGTAAGCCTAGCTCGACTCGATCCCGATGTATTGATGTATGGGTGGCAAGTCTAAGGGCGTAAGCCTAGCTCGACTCGATCCCGAGGGTGGCAAGTCTAGGGGCATAAGCCTAGCTCGACTCGATCCCGATGCAGTGATTTATGGGTGGCAGGTCTTAGGGGCATAAGCCTAGCTCGACCCGATCCCGAGACATTGATTTATGGGTGGCAAGTCTGAGGGGCATAAGCCTCGCTCGACTCGATCCCAACATGACGATAAGTCATGGAAAGACCCACTGATCAGTAGGGGCCAGGGTACATTGTTATCATTGAGCATTGAGATAAAGAAAGTAATGAAAGTAATGAAAGCAATCCACATGGTTCCCAAATTGCAACATGGTGACGTACTCACATTGTTTAGTCAGTTGTCATTGAGTTCATTGGACTAGTCATGTATTGTACAGTTTCATTTGAGCCTTGCATACTCAGTACTTATTCCGTACTGACCCCTCTCGGGGAATTTACCTTACTTGTTGCAGGCGCAGGTACTAGTAGGCCACCACAGTAGGTTGCCAGCTGTTTGCGGTTCATTGGTGAGCTCCAGTTAGTTTGGGCCTTCTCCGAGTTAGAGTATATATATATATGTTTTGATATTGTACATTGTGTATAAAGCGGGGACTTGTCCCGACTTTCAGTTAGTTTTGGTCAGTGCATCTGTTAGAGGCTTTTGTAGACGTATGTGGGTGTATGTGTATAAGATGATAGATGAAATCTTGACTTGATGGCCTCAACGGCCAAGTTTCTCATATGTATTTACATCGCATGTTCTATGTTTTCCGATTTTAGCCTCTCATGTTTCTATGTGATAGTAGTGTTTCCTATGACATGCATACGAAGGAATAGAAGCAAAGATTGGTTCTCTCGGGCCTTGTCGGCTTCGGGTGCCAATCACGCCTCGTTGGGATTCGGGGCGTGACAAAAGTGGTATCAGAGCAGTTCGTTCTAAGGGTGTCTACAAAGCCGTGTCCGAGTAGAGTCTTGTTCATGGATGTGTTGTGCACCACATTTATGAGCAGGAGGCTATGGGGCATTTAGGATGTTGTTTCTTTCCTTCATTCTAGATCGTGCAATAGAGCCAATGTTGTCAGTTGCATTGTATCTGATCTTGGTAATTGTTTTTCCTTGGTATAGTTCAAATGCCAATCACGAGAGGTAAAGGTAAAGGGAAGCAGGTAGATGTCCCTGCTGGAGCAGGAATGAGTAGACTACCACCTGACCAAGCTAGTCACGGTGGGGCGACTGCTGAAATGTCATCGCGGTCTTCATCTACTGAGCCAGCTCCGGGGGAGCCAAGAGGTAGAGAAGTACCTGCAGAACCACCGATGAATGCCACTGACCAAGATTTAAGAAATGCAGTACATATGTTGACACAGTTAGTGGCAGCCCAGACACAGAGACAAACTGGTCCATTGATCAATGAAGATGACGCGACTAGAGCAGCTAGTCGGCATACACAGGACTTCTTAAAACTAGACCCTCCTATCTTCACAGGGTCAGATCCAAAGGCAGATCCACAGGACTTCGTCGATCAAATTCAGAGGGCCTTGGAAGTTATGCATGTGACAGGGGTAGAGACAGTGGAGCTTGCTGCATACAGGTTGAAAGGAGAGGCGATACTGTGGTATGAGGATTGGAAGAAATCCCGTGACATTGGTGTAAATCCACCCAATTGGGAAGAGTTTAAAGTGGCTTTCCTTGATCATTACCTTCCCTATGAGATCCGTGAGGCACGTGCGGATCAGTTTTTAAATTTGCGACAAGGAAATCTGAGTGTGAGGGAGTACAGTTTGCAGTTTAACTCATTGGCTCGATATGCTCCAAATGTGGTGGCTACAATGACTGACAGGGTTCACCGATATGTGGACCGACTAGAGCCATATCTAGTGAGGGACTGTATTATTGCAGCATTGAACAGAGACATGGACATCGCTAGAATTCAGGCATTTGCACAGAAAATGGAGGACCAAAGGCACAGAAGAGGGACACAGGAATCTGAGGAAGGGCCAGCAAAAAGGGTGAGACTTATGGGCCAGTCTATGGTGTCCCCAGGAGAATCTAGATCTCAAATGGTACCACCTAGACCCTCATTCTCATATTCTACAGCAGGTGCTCACTCTCAGTTCCGAGGGGTTAGAGGTGGTCTACATGGGCAGAGTAGTGGAGTTCACGGATCACAGGCAACAGGTTTTCCTCGTCAGCAGTGTCAGCACTGTGGGCGTACTCATACAGGTACATGTCGAGTGGGGACAAATGCTTGTTTTTGGTGTGGTACAGAGGGGCATATGATGCGAGAATGCCCACAAAGGGGTGTGAGTGGTGTAGCACGACCTACGGTATCAACCGTTGCATCATCAGCATCGGTTCCTTCCCCTGGCAGATGCGTTCAGTCTATTGGTCGTGGTAGAGATATAAGAGGAGCAGCTAGTTCCAGTGGGACCCAAAATCGTACCTATGCTCTAGTGGACAGGCAGAATGAAGAGGCAACTCCTGATGATGGTACCGATAGTTAGGGCTATGACCATATGTTACATGATGTATATATAACTACTCTATCGTACGTTACTCCATCAGTAGTTACTATGAACCTAATGGGACACCGAAGTTATTAGTTATGTCAATGGTATATTTCTATCCGTCAGAACATGTAGTATATATTGAACTGGTATAGTAGATATTTGCACTCATAGATGATTCAGTACTCTGAAAAGTGTTACTCATGAAAGGTAGAAAGAAGGGAAAAGTGAACCCATACCACATGCCAAGTGAAATTGTTGAAAGTGTATAAGCGTATCCTTACACATTGGTCCCATTCGAAAGAGATAGAGTTTGGAGGAACTCACTAGGGAAGACAAGTGTGAAGGTTCATAAATCAATACGACGAAAGCCCCATGAGCCTTAAGTATTTATATGTGCGTATGCTAACATAGAGATGCATATGTATCTAAGCGACATCGTTAACATTCGAGGACGAATGTTCCTAAGGGGGGAAGAATGTAACACCCCGTACCTTCCCAATCCTATTTGATGACATTGAATAATAATTACTTAAGTGTCGAGAGTTATAAGTATGTATTGTTAAAGATGAGAAAAAAATTGAAATTTGGCCTTGTACATGTTACGAGCTTTTTAGAGAAAGTGTTTTGTGATTTCGTGGAGCATTTGGGTAAGAACTCGTACACATTATAACCTCATTTGGTGACTTTAAGTCATGTTTACTTGATGATTAAGATCACTAAGTAAGTATTTTGTAGTGTTTTGATAAGGGATTGGACAATACGTAAACATTGGATAAGTGGCCGGAAATTTCAGCAAAGTGCTTAAACTTGCGCCACTACCCTGTTTCAGGGGTGTGGCACAAGCCACCAGCCTGCAAAAACTTCAGAGAAGGCCAGATTCTTGCGCCACTACCCTTTTTCAGGGGGTGTGGCGCAAGGCACAATAAGTATGCCTTTCCGGCGTCGTTTCGTAACGCAATTCTACGACGATTTCTCGATAGTTTATTTTGGTTCTTTGGAGTTATTTGAGCATTGTTAAAGCTTCAAACACTTCAATATACTCCTACATACTCCTACATGATCAAATCATGAAATGTGAATAGTGATCCAAAATGTTCAATGAGGCCAAGGGCAACTAGAATTCCAATTTTTGCGATCGAAAGGACGAATGAGAAATGTTTAAAAGAATATTGTCGTGACATTATGGAATTATGTAAACATGAGATATATGGTGAACAATAAATGAAATGTGATGGATATGTGTTATTGGGCCCAATTTGAGGCCCAAAATGGAAGAAAATACATGGGCCCAAAGGCAAAAATGACCCATTCTTTCAATAATTGACCAAGTGAACATATCATGTAATGCCAAGTGTGGCTAAGGCTTACTTGAGGTCTATATAAAGTCCCCCAAAATCAGATTTTTATTCCCCAAAGTCTCTCATCACTTTTGGATAATATCACAAACATTTCTTCATTTCCAAACCCTAAAGCAAATAAACCCTAAGGCATATTTGGACAAGATCATTCTATTCCAAGCTTTGTTAAGTGTTTACTTTCATGGATTAACATATTATATGCATGGGAGATTATGTATATTATGTTAGTTATGTTGGCAAGGTGGTGAATAGTATATTTTTGCCTTTGGTGCAAGATGTGTCATCTTGGTGATTTGAATTTGAATTAGGCCTTGTGCCTTTGATGAAAAAGCATGGTATGGACAAAATATGAACATGTATGGTGTTATTTTTGGCATTAAATTTGTTCTTGGCTAAAAGTGGAAATTATGGGATTTTGGCCGATATGTGTTATGAATTGTATTAAGGTACTTTGATGGATTATTTGTGATGTGTTATGGATAAGAAAGTGTAAAGGAGAAGTATTGTGGTGAAATGTATTGATTTTCATGTATTGGTCAATGTTGGGAATATTATGGAATTTTTGGAATAATAGTATGATCAATGGTTTTGTCAAGGGGAAATGACATGTTTAAAGGCAAACATGTAACTCATTGACATGGTATGCATTTGTAAAGTAATTGGTGGTTAATGTGACTTCCGTTATGTATTTATGTTGTAGAGTGATACATAAAGAAGGAGCGGGATTATTGGATACGCATCTAAGGTTGTATATTCGTAGTGCGAATCCAAGGTATGTAAGGTTACTTTGTCCGTATCTTCCTACGGCAAATAGTGTTCACATTGATATGTTACTAGTCCTATCCCGAAATGTGCTAAGGTATCCGATATCCGTTTATCACTAGTCATTGTCATATATTTTCTACTCATGGATCATTTGTGCATCTCATGTCTCATATTCATGGTTAATGTTCCGAAATCTCAAATAAAGATACGTACCAATGTTCCAATAGTGCATATACTTGTGTCTCTTGTTCATGGCTTATGGTCCAATGGTTCCAATAGTATCATGGTGCTAGTGATATTATATTTCTCATTGATATTTATTCACATGTTCTTCACTTATTGGTCAATGATTCAAATGTTTCCAACAATGTTATGTTCCAAAGTGATGTTATGATTATCAAAGTATCAATCTCAAAGTAATGAGCAAAGTAATGCAAATGTGGTCAATGATCAAGTATGGGCGGCAAGTCTAGGGGCGTAAGCCTAGCTCGACTCGATCCCGATGTATTGATGTATGGGTGGCAAGTCTAGGGGCGTAAGCCTAGCTCGACTCGATCCCGAGGGTGGCAAGTCTAGGGGCATAAGCCTAGCTCGACTCGATCCCGATGCAGTGATTTATGGGTGGCAGGTCTTAGGGGCATAAGCCTAGCTCGACCCGATCCCGAGACATTGATTTATGGGTGGCAAGTCTGAGGGGCATAAGCCTCGCTCGACTCGATCCCAACATGACGATAAGTCATGGAAAGACCCACTGATCAGTAGGGGCCAGGGTACATTGTTATCATTGAGCATTGAGATAAAGAAAGTAATGAAAGTAATGAAAGCAATCCACATGGTTCCCAAATTGCAACATGGTGACGTACTCACATTGTTTAGTCAGTTGTGATTGAGTTCATTGGACTAGTCATGTATTGTACAGTTTCATTTGAGCCTTGCATACTCAGTACTTATTCCGTACTGACCCCTCTCGGGGAATTTACCTTACTTGTTGCAGGCGCAGGTACTAGTAGGCCGCCACAGTAGGTTGCCAGCTGTTTGCGGTTCATTGGTGAGCTCCAGTTAGTTCGGGGCTTCTCCGAGTTAGAGTATATATATATATGTTTTGATATTGTACATTGTGTATAAAGCGGGGACTTGTCCCGACTTTCAGTTGGTTTTGGTCAGTGCATCTGTTAGAGGCTTTTGTAGACGTATGTGGGTGTATGTGTATAAGATGATAGATGAAATCTTGACTTGATGGCCTCAACGGCCAAGTTTCTCATATGTATTTACATCGCATGTTCTATGTTTTCCGATTTTAGCCTCTCATGTTTCTATGTGATAGTAGTGTTTCCTATGACATGCATACGAAGGAATAGAAGCAAAGATTGATTCTCTCGGGCCTTGTTGGGTTCGGGTGCCAATCACGCCTCGTTGCGATTCGGGGCGTGACATGGACAAGTGAAAGTGGTCTTCTCTTGGTCTTTAGGAGCAACTAAAATCTGATTGTATCCTGAATAACCATTAAGAAATCAATACTGGCCTCTATAAGAAAGACGATCTAATATATAATCTATAAACGACATCAAAAAGTGATCTTTTTGAGTCCACTCATTCATATTCCATAGTCCATGCACACTCGCCAGCTTGTGACTGGCCTCATTGGAATAAGCTCATTCTTAGCATTAGGAACCACAGTGATTCCGCCTTTCTTTGGCACGCATTAGACTGGGCTTACCTATTTATTATCGGAGATGGGATAAACTACATGTACATCCATCCACTTAATAATTTCCTTCATTACTGCCTCTTGTATAGGTGGATTTAGCCTACACTATTCTCAATGATAAGAATACAATTAGGCTCAAGCTGGATTCTATGAGTGCAAATACCCGGTGGAATACCAATGATGTAAGTTATGGATTAACCAATGGCCCTTTTTGAAACTTCTTTAATACATACACTAGAGCTTCCACTTACCATTCAACCAAATCTATTGCTATAATAACCGAAAAGGTATTGTTAGCTCCAAAGATAATATATCGAATGTGGGATGGAAGAGCCTTGAGCTCTACGACTGGAGGCTCCTCAATAGAATGCTTGGCCGGTATAGTTGCATGAATATTCAAGTTGAGATCTAACTTTTTTGAAACATAACTATATGATCCTATACCAGAAAGTGCCTTAACTATCTCACCATACTCTTCTATATCATCTCCATCAAAATTCATGATGAGAGCCACTAGAGCCTCAACACCAAATCTCTCCTCAATATTATCTGGTGTCAACTCCTAATCAATAACATTTAATAATTGAGATAAAATGCATGTCATTTGGTGGCATCATTGACCGACAAATATTAAAAATCACTTCTTCATTATTCAACTAGAATTTCAATCGTCCAATTAATATGTCAACTAATGCTCATCTGGTGGTAATCTCCCTAAGGTGATGGGGACCTCAAAATCTATCTTACAGTCCATAATGACAAAATCATCTAAAAAGATGAATGTCTCAGCCTCACTAAAACATCATAAAGAATGCACACATGCTTCTTTATTGTTTGATATTCCATAAAAAGCTGCATTGTAGTCGGATTGGGCTCTCCTAAGCCTAACTGTCTAAACACTACTAGCGGCATAAGATTAATACTAGCACCCAAATAGCACAAAGTTTTTGCAAAATTAAAGGCTCCTATGGTGCATGGAATGTTGAATGCTCTAGAATCTTCCTTTTTCTGCACAAGAAATAAGGATGCTATTGCACTACAATGGTGCAAATTAATAGCAGACTCAAAACTTATGGTCCTCTTCTTCATAACAAAATCCTTTATAAACTTGACATAACCAAGCATTTGCTTAAGTGCCTCAACTAAAGGGATGTTCACAAATAACTACTTCAGTATCAAAATAAAACTGTGATATTTTCCTTCTTCTACCTTATTTTTCAATCATTATGGGAAATATTGAGGAGATCATAAAATAGGAGTCAAAATTTGTGGGACCTCCCTCTCTTTTCTTTTTCTATCCATGGTCTTCTTTTTACTAACTGGAGATAGCTTTTCTATCAAATCCTCATCAATAACTTGCTCTTCAGATTCAGTGACCTTTTTTACATCAATCATCTCAAGCTCATCTATATTATCAATAATTATTATCTTGGAAGGATCAACCATCATCTTACCACTCCTAGTAGTTACAACCATGCATTGACTGTCATTCTTCAGATTCAAAATTGTATTACTTGGGAGTGTACCTTTCTGCCTTTGATGCATAGATGCAAACATTTTTTCAAATTGCTGCTCAATATGATTAATCACGGTAGCATGAGACTCAACCCGCTGGTTCATCCTAGAAATATCTCCATAAATCTTCTTAAGGCTATCATCAGTAGATTCTACCTTTTTCAACACCTTGGCTATCATGTCATCCAATCTAGAATTGCTTGAATCTATTTCGCGGCTACCCAGAGGAACATAAAAACCGCGTCTATTATTTTTGTACCCATCTCGCTTTTTCCAATCTCCATCTTTGTCCTTGTCTCTACTCTTATCCCTTTACCCATACCGATTATAGTTGTTGTCTTTGTAATAGTTCTAACCTTGATTCTCTTGACCTTGGTGCCAAGAGTCTTGATTAGAACCTTGGGCATTGGCACAGAAACCTTCCACTTGATCATTCAAATTATTTTTCTTCTCCTTAGAATCAGAGTCATTACCCTCATATCTTAGCACTTTCCCTTACAAATTGATTTTATTAACCATTTCAGCCCCAGCCCTTATGACATGCTTTGAAATTAGATACAACTGAGCTTTCATATGGGCTATTTCATGATCTCGTTCTTCCTCTTTCCTATCATGTTTCACAGATATACCTATAACATAAATGCCAGCAGGAACTTCATATTCCCATGTGTGCCATGTCCTGTTAGTTTTGGTGACTCTGTCAAGTATCACTACTACATCTACATAATTGTGACTCATCAAAACTCCTCCGGTAATAGTGTCAGCTATCACCTTGGTGTTGGTATTTAAAGACCAATAAAAGATCTCCAACAAACTCTCATCAGGTATCCTGTTATTAGGACATTACTTTCGCTTCTTGTTGAACCTCAATCGTGACTCATGCAGAGCCTATGGACTTAACTATCTAAAGTTATAGATCTCATCTTTTAGTTGCAACAGTCTAGACAGTGGGAAAAACCTCTCCAAGAATGCCCTCTTCAACTCCCTTCAGGTAGTGATTAAGTTATTATGTAATTTTGATAACCAAAAGGTTGCTTCACATGTAAATGTGAATGGAGATATTCACAATATAATAGTATGTTGGCCATACCATAAAATTTATCAAATGCAAATTTGCATCAATAGTAGCATTTCCACTGAATACTCTCTTCATGTTCAATAAATGTATCATTGTACTGGTGATGTCAAACTTGGCCCCAGTGGGCAGTGGGGAGGGACTATGTCTTCTGTTACACCTACTTTATCTAAGTCGATATTATCTTTATCATTAAACGTTGGAGGAAATATCGTTAGATTTGATAATCATGGCCCCTATTCCTTCTTTGTCCGACAGTGTTGACTTTAGCTTCATTATCCCTAGCCTATTTATTTAGTGCATCCTAACGAGTTGCGTCATCCTATCTAGCTTACTTATTAAATGAATATGGGCGTTGCTCTTCATCTAGCAGAGCTTCTTCATATTATTGAGCTTCACGAACCCGATGTTCCTCAACAAACATCCTATCTATAGCTTGCTCCAGAGTTTCATGGTTGTCTTGCATATCTATTCTCCTCAAAGTACTTTTGAGTTCTTGATCGATTGGAAGCAGGGGATTGCCTTGATTCCAAGTATTGGGAATACACAAACCTGTACCCTAAGAATAAAACAAAAACAATAAAAAAAGTAAATCAGGAAATAAGGACTAATAGTCAAATAAATACAATTGATCTAATCTTAAACCGTATTCCCCGACAACGGTGCAAAAATTTGATGTCTACCAAATTACACCTTAAAATAAAGTATAACATGGTTGATCAAATATAGAACACAACCAAGGTTGGGATAGATGCCATAGGGAACATTAGTAGGAACAGTAAAATTATGGTTACATAATATAACAGAAGAAAGCAGAGCAACTCTAAGAAATAATAAAGACAAAAATGGCACAGTTACAACATCAAATATAGCAATCTTAGACAAATATGAATTTGGAATAAGGAATGAATTCGGGAGCATGACTACCGAAATAGCAGAACAGGAAAAGGATAAAAATCTAAATAGATAATTAATGAATAAATTGACAATATGTAATATATGTTACACGGACCAATATACATGTGCTTTTAAAGATTATTACTACAAAGGAATATATACTCATGAGGAAGCAATAGAAGTTAGAAAATTATATTTTACAAAATTACCTGAACCATTTAGTACGAAAATAATAGCTGATTGGGAAGCAGCAAGTTTAACAGATAGTTTAGGAGCAAGAATAAAATATTTACAAACCTGGTTTATAGGATTATGTGATAATTACAAAGATAAAAGAAAATTAGATAAAGTATTAGATAAAAATATGAAAGCATGTTGTACACAAAAAACAGCACCACAGTTTGGATGTAAACAATCCAAACATAAATATAAAAAACGATTTAAGAAATATAAGAGTTTTAAATCCAAATATAAATACAAACAACCAAGGAAAAGATATTATGTAAAAAACTATAAAAAGAAAAGACCATACAAACCAAAGAAAAAATTATCTGAATGTACATGCTATAATTGTGGAAAGCTAGGACATTTAGCTAAAGACTGTAAAATACCTAAAGATATTAAAAAGAACCAAATAACAGAAATACAAATCAAAGATGATAAGTACACTGAATTACCATATATAGATTATGATATAGAAAGTGAAGATAGTATATATGAAATAGATGAAATAAACGAATTAGATAACATGACAGACCATGATGAGGACATAATAGAACAAATAAATAACGAAGATACAGACATCGAAGAATATATAAATGACTGAAACAGGAGTAATTGAAAAAGATGACTACCAAAATGAAGAAACTTCAAATCAGAAAGTAATATTTGATACAACTATATTTAACCAAATTAAAAAACAAGAAATATCACTTAAAATAGATAATGTTTTAGAAGTACCCATAATAAAAAATTGGTTCAGAAAACCAAAAGAAGAATATTATGTTATAAGCCAAAAAGAACACACAATAGATTGTAAATATGCAAAAGGAAGAGCAATGGTACCAATTATTAATAAAAAAGACCTTAACAAAGAAATACAAGCTTTAAAAACTAAAAGTGAAATAACTCATGTACACCTAGGAGCAATAGAAATATTACTAAAAGCATGTTTTAGAGAAGGAATAGATACACCAATAGAACTATATTTAGCAGATGATAGAACCAAATTTCCTATAGAAAAAAGCATAATTAGTGCAGTAAAAGGAAACCTAATATATCAAAAATTTAAATTTACAGTAAACCCAAATTACTCAGTAGCAATAAAAGATAAGAATATTGACAAATCATTAGTATTATATTGGAAAATGTCAGGAATAGAACTAACACCAGGAAGTAAGATATTTACAGCACAATTTAAAAATCTATACATATTAACAACACAACATACGGTAAAAGCAGTTAGCAAAATAGATAAAATAAAAATCGAAACACCCTTTGACAATATAGTGACAGTAATTGATAATAATGAATATAGTTATGAAGAATTAGATATAAACCAAGAATTAGACATTGTAAATGAAAGAATAGGAAAATCAAAAAGAATGATAGATACCCCAACAACATCATCTAGAATGAGCACATCCAGAAGACTAGAATATGACACACCTATGGAAATACAACCATACCATTATTATATAACAGGAATGCTAGGCCAAAGAAAATATCTAATATTAATAGATACGGGAGAACAAGAAAACCACATTACTAGAGAATTAATAGTAGAAAATGATATTAAACTACACGAACAAGAATGTCTAGATTTACCTAAAGAACTTAGACAGACAAAAGAAACAACAACGCAAGAACTAATTATAGGAGGAATACCTATTAGTATACCCTTTACGATAACAAAAATAAATACAAATATTATCTTAGGATTAAATTGGTTAGAACAAGTTAAACCCTATAAAATAGAGGATAAACAATTAATAATTCATTATGACAAAAAGCCTATCATAATTTCACGAACCATAGTAGAAATATGACAAAAGTATATATATTAGCAAAATAATAGTAGAAGGATATAATAGCAGATATTATACACCAATGATAGACACAGGATCAGAAGCTAATCTTTGTAGATATAATTGTTTACCAGAAACAAAATGAGAAAAACCAAAAGATCCAACAATATTAACAGGATTTAATGATGAAGGAAGTATGATTACCTATATAGCCAAAAATGTAAAAATACAGATATGGGATAAAATACTAACTATACAAACAATGTACAATTATGAATTTACAACAAGAGATATGATAATAGGAATGCCTTTTATAGACAAATTATATCCTCATATATTAACTAAAAAACACTGGTGGTTTACAACACCCTGTAACTACAAAGTAGCAGCTAAAAGAGTACAAAATAAACCTAGAAAACCGACTCCATGGATTAAAGGAAGTGAAAATATAGTACAAAAATTAGAAAACAGCCCCAATACAGAAAAACATGTAGAAATAATAACCTTTTCTATAAATACATTACAACCAATACACCAAAAGCTAGAATTACTATATAGTGACAATCCCCTTAAAGGATGGGACAAACATAAAACTACAATTACAATAGAATTAATTAATGAAAATAGTATAATCACCCAGAAACCATTAAAATACAACTTTGATGATTTAAAAGAATTTACACTTCATATTGATGAATTACTTAAAAATAACTATATCCAAGAGAGTAACAGCAAACATACTAGTCCTGCGTTTATTGTTAATAAACACAGTGAACAAAAAAGAGAGGGTATATTTTGATATATTCTGGGCATGGGTTGTTGTTTTCTATCATGAGATCTTGGATTACTTTGCTAAGACTGTTATCTTTGTTATGCCTGGTATCGATCAAATAATATAGAAAAGTGTTGATATTTATGTACCGAATGGGATTATATCATTTGTACAGGTGAGGCGATTGGTAGAAAAGGGGTGTTTATCTTATTTAGCACATGTTCATGATACTAGCACTGACACTCCTTCACATGAGTCAGTTTCTATGGTTAGCAAGTTTGTAGATGTGTTTTCTATAGATTTACCTAGGTTTCTACATGTTCGTGATATTGATTTTGACATCGAACTTATTCTGGGTACTCAGTCCATTTCTATTCCACCATATCAGATGTCACTGACAAAGTTGAGGGAGTTAAAGGCACAACTTTAGGATGTTTTAAGTAAGGGGTTTATCAGTCCTAGTGTTTGTCCATGGGGTGCTCCTGTTCTATTTGTGAAGAAAAAAGATGGTTCCTTGCATTTGTGTATTGACTACCTACTGCTAGATAAGGTGACTATTAAGAATAAGTATCCAATTTCATATATTGATGAATTGTTTGACCAGCTCTAGGGTGTAACCATATTTTCTAATATAGACTTTAGATCAGGCTACCATCAGTGGTGGATCAGGGTAGCAGATGTTCCTAAGACCACCTTTAGGAGTAGTTATGGCCACTATGAGTTTCTAGTTATGTCCTTTGGTTTGACCAATGCCCCAGTGGCATTTATGGTGTTGATGAATGACATGCTTGGTCGCTATTTAGACTCATTGGTGATAGTGTTCATTGATGACATCTTAGTTTACTCTAGGGTTAAGGAGGAGTATAAGAAACATTTGAGGGTTGAGCTTCAAACTTTGAGGGGATCAGAGGTTGTATGTCAATTTCTCCAAGTGTGAGTTATAGATTGATTCTATGGAATTCTTGGGACATGTGGTGTCTAAGGATGGGATTATAGTGGATCCACTGAAGATTTAGGTAGTTCGTGATTGGACTAAGCCCATTTCTCCTGCTTAGGTTTGGAGCTTCATCGGGTTAGCAGGCTACTACAAACATTTTATGAAGGGGTTTTCCTTGATTGCAGCTCCGTTGACTAGATTGACTAAGAAAAATGTCCCTTTCCAGTGGTCTAATGAGTGCGATGCAATCTTTCTGAATCTCAAGGTCTTATTGACTTCAACTCTAATTCGAACACATCTTATAAGGGCCAGGGGTTTACAGTGTATTGTGATTTTTCTAGAGTTGGATTAGGTTGTGTGTTGATATAGCAGGGCAGAGTTATTTCATTTTCCTCTAGGAAACTTAAGGTGTATAAGAAAAACTACCCCACGCATGACTTGGATTTGGCGGCGGTACTCTTTACATTAAAGATTGGAAGGCATTATATGTATTGAGTTCATTGTAAGATCTTTACAGATCATCGAATCCTATAAAACATCTTCAGCCAGAGGGACCTTAATTTAAGACAACGCAGGTGTTTGGAGTTGCTTAAGGGCAATGCAAAATATGGTATAAGATGCCTTAAGCTGGAAGGCAGTGAGTATGGGGAGTTTGACATTTCTTTTAGCTGGAGAGCGATCATTCACTTTGGACATCCAGTCTTTAGCCAATCGATTCGTGCGACTTGACATTTTTGAGTCTGGGTAAGTTCTTTCTTTTGTGAATGATAGATCTATGTTATTGGAGCGGATTTTGGTATATCAGTTCAAGAATGAGAAGTTGAGTTTAATTCTAGACAAGGTGTTGAGGGGTAATTCTAGGAATACAATTTTAGATCCGAAGGGTGTGTTCAGGATTGAGGGCTATTTTATGTATCTTCCTAGAGTTGGTGACTTAGTTAGATTGATTTGAAGGAGTCATATTGTTCCAGATATTATATTCATCTAGGGACAATAAGAATGTACCATGACTTGAGAGAGTACTACTTGTAGTGTGGGATAAAGCGGGATATTGCAGAGTTTGTATCTAGGTGCTTGAACTGTCAGTATGTGAAGTACGAGCACATGAGTCCAGGTGGTTAGACTCAGAGGCTACCCATTATGGAGTGGAAGTGGGAGTGAATATCTATGGACTTCTTGTTAGTCTTTCCAGATACGTTTCTAAGCTTTGATGCTATTTAGTTCATCGTGGATAGATTCACAAAGTCCGCTTAATTTTTTCCGATTAAGATGTCCTATAGTTCAAAAATGTTGGATCCAATCTACATTTAGGAGATAGTCCATTTGTATGGTTGATGTCTCCCAAATTATACTTCTAAACAAAGCATAAAATAGTCATTGATCAAATATAGAACCCAACTAAGGTTGGGGTCGATCCCACGAGGAATTTGTTGAATATCAATCAATGTGTCTGTCGAAACAATCAATAACAATCTCCAATAAAAGAAGGGGATTTATAAATAAATAATTCAGTTGTAACAGTTGTTGATTTGTTGGATTTGTAATCAATATGAGAAAAGCACTAGATATGTGTTCCCCATAACTTCATAACTCCATAGGTTCTTTGTACTTTGCAATCTCTCCCGGTGTTCGGTATGCAAAATTGATAGGTTATGTACACTTTTAATAGCTTTACGCTCTTGTGTAAGCAATATCCTTAGGTAAGTTTCTCTTCTCTTGAGCTTGCATTACTAACCCCTATTTTAAATTCCAGATAGCTATCCCGTATTATCGGCTCAGGCTATTAAGTAGAGGTTGATAGCTCCAAGTCTTTGTTGCTTATTCCCTTCTTCCAATCCATATTCATCCTTTCATCTAGAATATAGATTAGGAGATTTCTAACATAGCGCAACATCAAAAAGCATTCAAAACCAAGGAAACAACCAATACATGTGAACACCAGTTGAAGATGACTTTGTACTATGAATCCTAATTTGTTAATCCATAATGGTTCTCACAACCCTAGTTTTGGTGTTTAGCTACTCATAATTAAAGAGAACATAAGAAGAAATCTGATATGAAATCATAATTACGAACATATAATAAGAATATACAAAACTACAAGATCTCACTTTGAATTTAAACCCTAGATATCGATGTTTGTACTTGCAAAACCAATAATATGTCTTGAAAGTAATAATAGAACGTAACCTCATACAATAAATCGAATAAGAGTATTTATAGACAAAATAAAATCAATCCTAAAAAAAATAGGAATTCTGAGTAGGTCATGTCGGATGAGAGGAACATACGATCGTGGTTAGATAACATGATCGTCCTTTGGTGCTCGTGGTTTGCTCATGGACTTTATCCTCTTCAGGTCTTCAATCCCATGACCTCATGGTATGATCATAACATCTAGGTATGGTCGTGGTATCTTATCATCTGGTCCTCTTCATACTTAGCTCCTGCAGGCATGCTTCCAGGACATCTTTCCCACGATCAAGTGGTACAATCGTATGATCAATGTACGATCGTAGGAGCTCTCGTATGAATATCAATCGTACGATCGTATGATCAATCTCTTTTTTTTCTTCTCTTTTTAGATTTTTTGCTTTTTCTCATCACATCACACCCTAGTCACTTTTTATTTTCACTATAATTTCCTCATACCCAATCTTTTATGCACCTCTATTATAGCTACCCTCAACTTAGGTGATTTGCCTTAGTTGAGGCGCACAGTGTCCAAGTAGGGACCAGGGCGCCATAGAAGGTTTATTGTGAAAACTGGGAATGTGAATAGGGTAGTTCAAAGAAAAGGTCTATTTAAGCTCAAATTTGGGTTCAAGGGACATCACCTTTATTTGGTAGGATTATTAGGCATTTAGTGGACTATTTCAAAAATGACCTATGATCCTTTCTTAACCTTCTATCCTATGACTTCAACGAGACTAACCAGGCAAGTTCTAGACCGCACACACATGTCGACTAGGTAAATCCTTACACACTCTTGGATCAGGGCTATTATCTCAGTCACTACCTATTCGGTTCATGCAAAGTCAAGTCAGGCTGTCACACTCATAATTCAAATTCAGAGGGGTATCATTTGAATGATTCAAAAATAGTTTGCATGCTTTTTTTCTTTCGACTGCACCAAGTTTTCTCATTTTTCTCCAAGTTACACACAAAACAAAAAATACCACAAAAACATTAATAAAATCAACTAAACATGCCGGTTCTAACTAAGGTAGCACAGCTGAGGGAAAAGAAACACTGCAACAAAAACCCTCTTTTGTGGTACACCCCCACCCCCAACTTGGAATTCATGCAATGTCCCTATTGCATAAAAACATAGAAAATGAAAATACTAAGGTAAGGGACATACCTATGGTGCACTAGAAGCCTGACATACTCTTCTGAGTCGGGGTTCGAGATGGGGCCCTTCCATCAATATCTCCTCTTGTGGTCTCAGCTGTGGCTGGGGAACTCTCTGATATGTGCACATTAGTGGCGACCAGTGCACTTAATGATGTAGCGGGGGTGGACTCCACACCCCAATAAGTCCATGCTACCACCTCCGTAGTCGGTAGAATCTCAACACCCTCTAGAATCAATGCCTCGAAAGTCTGTGCACTATCTTTTTCTGTCTTCTTCTTCTTTTTACTCTTCTTACCTCTCATCCTCTTCCTTTGAGGCTGTAAATCATCCCCCATCTCCTCTACATCAGAATCATTGTCCCCAACTACAGAGGCCTGTATGTAAAAATTAGGGACTAGGAAGTCCATATCCGCTGCTAGATCTGCCAAGAATTTCATGAGCGAAGGTGGAGGAGGTGCAACTGGGACTGTCCTCTCAGTCAACTCCTTGACCATTTTCTTCAATGCGGCCAAGTCAGTAGTAATCACACTAATATTTAGAGCCTGAACCTCCGCAGTCTTAGCTGTTATTCAATTTTTTAATCTATCAAAGTGGTTCTGAACCACCCGCACTACTACCTTAATCTCATCGGCTACGTAGAGCTTTACCCATATCTCTAACTTTCATAGCCGAGCATCATGCAAGAGCTGTTTCTTTATAATCGGCTCAAGCTGAGCAGTTGAAATCAATGTGTATCCGATTGGAGCATATAGATGGGCACCTAAAGGTGTTGTGGTCAGCTGTGAAGAAGATGATATAGTAGCAGCTGCAGATGCCAGGATCTAACTAGTGGGGGCACCCTACACAACCTCTGGTGGTAAATATGGAAGAGGCCTCTGGGGTGGAGCTTTCGGGTTTCTCTAATCCTTGATCATTGCCAAATCCGCCAATTTTGTTGGCTGCTTTAATTTATCAACTTCCAGGATAGAAGGTACATAGAAATCCTATAGCAGCTGTGTGATCAACCATGGGAATGACAAAGTGGTGCTGAGCTGTAGCACCCGATATCAAATCTCCTCCATAATAATGCAGGGGATATTCAACTCTAATTCTGCTACAAAAGCAGCTACCAGGCCTACATTGGTCGCACCCAATGTATTATCATTAGTCGTGGGTGTGATGCGGTGCCTCACAAGTGACCACCAAGCCTTGGAGGTGAACTTTAGTGTATGCTTGTATATGATTGGCCCATTGACCCATGGTGCATTTTTACCAGCTTTTGCAATGTGGTCCTCCAACCACATGTAATATATGACCTTTTTATCTGCGATTAACTTTTCCACCTTTTTGAATTCATTCATCCAAAAATCATATTCTGAAGTCTCCTCAACTGGTACAAACATATTTCTAAATAAGGCCTTAGAGGTCTCCTTGACGGAGATATCAACTTCTTTACCCCACACAGTCACCATATCTAATTGGAGATGCTTCTTTATATCCTTGTCCCTTTCTGAGGGATTCATGTTCTTCAACATAGCAGCATAGTTTACATATAACTCCCTCACAAGTTTTGGACCATATATACTAAGTGGCCTAGTCATCCACCCCAGGTTATATTTTTCAAAACCCAGACCACCTCCGGGACTTTCTATAATGACTCAAGCATTATACGGGGTTCCTTTTAGATGCTCCTCTTTTGGTTCCCATTGTCCTTTAAGGACACCCCATCAGTGTAGTAATCTCTGGAGTTTGGCACACTGCAGCATCTCGAATCAGTACCTCTTTAAAATAGGGCAGAAGTAGCACCCTCGAAGGTTTTAGGGCTGGATGCTCTCTCCTCCTCTGAGGAACTTATCTCCTCAGCAACATCATCATGCTCACCCCCATATTTTTGTGTGTCTTGCCCTATCATTTCATACTGGGGAAGGTCAACTAGGGTAGCTAAGAGCTCCAAGGCCATAGAAGTAGCAGTGTCTTTGGCCTTCTCAATTTTCATACTCTTTGCTCTAATGGTCCATGGCGAGGATTGATCAGTAGAAAAATTGGTGGAAAGGTTCACCTCAAACCCACTTGAGCTTTCAGACTCACTCTCCGAGGTTACAGGTGTGTCATTGGGTTCCCGCTTCTTAGAGATTTCCTTGTTCAGCTTGTTTTGTGACTTAGGTGCCATTGTACCTGTATAAGAATTAGACTCAAATTTGAAATAGTGTTTCAGGTGCAGGAATTTACTCAGACGACCCTTCCTATGATCGTGCAATGAAGGTATGATCATATCTTCTGATCATATGAAGGATCCCCCGAAAATACCAGTAACACATCATATTAGACAAACCTGTCCTACGATCGTGCAATAGAGGTATGATCGTACCTTTCAATCATAAGAACAACCCTAATTTACTAAGGCCATGTCATATCAGACGATCACATACCACGATCGTACCTTGATAGGATGATTGTGGGATATGGTCGTATGATAAGCTCTCACAGATTTAACACTGGAACCCACATGATTCAACCTACGACTATATGTTGAACTCAAGATCGTAGGTTATGTCGTGGGTACACTAACACTTAGCAGATTATTCAAGCACAAATTGACCTATTTTTTACCCTCATTCATCAATTATTTTTTTAACATAGGGTACTCAAGACTTCCCCTTTTGTTTTGTTCATACAAACCCAATACCCACAGGTAACCCTAATACACCCAATCACTCATACTAGTTTTAAACTTCAAAGTAACCACTTATGTTACCAAATAGAACATTAAAGGTGTGCATAATTCACTTACAAATAAGTGGTGAATCAAAAATTGAGATCGGGAATGGGACTGAGCACAGAGGATCACAAAATTATGCAAGCTCGAGGTGAATCCTATTAGAATTCTTGCCTTGAATCAATTATTGCTTAGTTTAGGATAATTTTGAGTGAAATGGGGGTAATCAAGTTTAAGGTTTTAGGGGGTTTTAAATCCGATTTGGGTTGGATCGGTTCAGGTCCTACATATTTAAGTGGATCCAACATATGATCATATCCTATGATCGTTGTTCTTAAACCACGATCGTGACTCCTTATCGTACCAAGAGGATTTAAGAAAACTTACCTTGGAACCTACGAGCCTTAAGGATGATTGTGATATGTAATCACAATTATTTCTTAAAATTATAGATTCAATGTCCTAAATGTCAATTTTTAGGAGTTTGATCAGACGATTGGAACCATGATTGTGGCATCCAGGTATGATCGTGATGACCAATTGTAGGATCACTCCTAAACTTTATCCCTCTAAACATTTATGTATCTTGTATAGACAACTGAACCCACGATCATGGGATCTTCCCATGGTCGTGTAATCCTTTTGTGGGTTCAGTACTGAGTCCAGTTCTACACTTTCTTTCCTACACAATCCCTGCACAAGTAACACACATTACCCTATTACTTTAAAAATTACAAAACCACGGGTTGCCTCTCAAAAAGTGCTTGATTTAATGTCGCGGCACAATATGGCTAAGTTGGTTACTCAGTCTTCGCCACTTAGCTCATGGGTTGCCTCCCATGATACACCTGATTTAATGTCGTGGGATGACTTCGTCTAAATCCATATCACATATTACTTTTACTTCATCCATGGACCTGAGATAGTGTTTCACCCATTGGCCATTCACCTTAAACTTCTGGCCTTCCTTATTTTCCTGATCAAGTGCACCATAGGGGAACACTCTAGTCACTCTATACAGCCCTCTACACTTTGACTTGAACTTTTTGGGAAAAAACTTCAACTTAGATTCAAAAAGCAATGCCAAATCGCCGACGGTGAATTCTCTCTTCTCAATTTTGTAATCATGGTATAGCTTTATCTTTTCTTTGTACAATGCTAAACATTCATATGCTCGTAGAAGGAATTCATCCATGTCATTTAGCTGATCTAGTCTAAACTTAGCCGCATTGTTCCACTCCAGATTGTGCTTCTTCAAAGCCCACAATGCCTTATGCTCAAGCTCGATAAGCTGGTGGCATGCTTTACCATAAATAAGCTGATATGGGGATGTACTAATAGGGGTTTTGAATGCTATCCGGTATGCCCCTAGTGTGTCATCTAACTTTCTCGCCCAATCCATCCTATTGGCATTCACAGTCTTCGCCAAGATGGACTTGATATCACGATTGGAGACCTCAACCTGCCCACTTATGTAAGGATTATAAGGTGTTGCTACCTTATATTTCACACCATATTTCCCAAGCAAGACTTTGAATAGGCGATTGCAAAAATGCGAGCCTCCATCACGAATGATCACCCTAGGAGCCCTAAATCTGGAAAATATTTTCCTCTTCAGGAATGTTGTGACACTCTTTCCTTCGTTGTTTGGAAGCGCGACTACCTCCACCCAATTCGAAACATAGTAACAGCCACCAAGATATACTTCATTCCATATGAACTCTCAAAAAGTTCCATGAAGTCAATGCCCCATACATCAAACAACTCAAGCTCTAGAGTAGTGGTCATGGGAAGCTCTTGCCTTCGCGAGATGTTTCCTTGCCTTTGGCATTCGTCACATGCCTTGGCATAGTCGTGTGCATCTTTGTAAATGGTAGGCCAATAGTATCCACATTTCAAGGTTTTGTGCGCAATCCGCACACCACTATAATGACCCCCAACTGGAGAGGAATGACATGCCTTTAAGATACTCATTATCTCAATTTTAGGAAAACATCTCCACACCAATCCATTGGCACAACTTTGGAACAAATATGGCTCATCTAAAAAGGACTTCCTTATATCATACATGAACTTATTACATTGGTGAAACGACAGGTCTTCAAGAACCACATCACTTACTAAATAATTTGTAAAATGTGTTAATCATGGAATAAAATCTTGTGATACAGCTAATACATGTTCATCTGAAAAAGTGTCATCAATCTCGAGCTCATCTTTTAGTTTCAGTATGGTCTCTTCTTTAAGGTGTGATAAATGGTCATCCACTTGATTCTCAGTCCCTATTCGGTCCTTAACCTCAAAGTCAAATTCTTACAATAAAAGTACCCAATGAATCAACCTCGGCTTCGTATCCTTCTTTTTCATGAGGTACCTAAGAGTCACGTGGTCAGTATGCACAATGACTTTTGTGCCAAGAAAATAAAACTAAAAAGTTTCAAAAGAAAACACGACAGTAAGAAACTCTTGTTCAGTCACTGTATGATTTTTTTGAGCAAGGTTTATTGCTTTGCTAGCAAAGTAGATGGGATGTAAGATCTTCTCTCGCCTTTGGCCTAGGACTGCACCTAGCGCCATGCCACTAGAATCATACATAACCTCAAACGAAAAAGACCAATCAGGAGAGATAATAATAGGGGCTAAAATTAACTTTTTTTAGGCACTCAAATGCTTTTAGACATGCATCATCAAACACAAACTTCACCTCCTTCTCAACTAACTTACACAAAGGATCTGCAGTTTTAGAAAAGTCCTTGATGAATCTTCAATAGAATCCTGTATGCCCTGAAAAGCTATGAATATCCTTCACAAAAATTAGTGGAGGAAAATTTTCAATCACCTCCATCTTTTCCTTGTCGACTTCAATCCCCTTCTTCAAAATCTTGTGACCAAGAACTATTTCTTCTTTAACCATAAAGTGGCACTTCTCCTAATTAGGGGCCAAGTTACACTCCTCACATCTCCTTTGAACATTGGTGAGATATGCCAAATGATCTTTGAATGAATCACCAACAACCGAGAAGTCATCCATGAACACCTCAATAGTGTCCTCAACCATGTCAGAAAATATATCCATCATGCAATGCTAAAAGTTGCGGGTGCACTACATAAACCAAAAGAAATCCTCTTGAATGCAAACATCCCATATGGACAAGTGAAAGTGGTCTTCTCTTGGTCCTCTGGAGCAATAAAAATTTGATTATAACTCGAGTATCAATCAAGAAAACAATAGCAACCTCTACCAATAAGTCGGTCTAACATCTGATCTATAAAGGGCATGGGGAAGTGATCCCTCTCAGTCCAAGAGTTCAGCTTCCTATAGTCCATGCACACATGCCAAACCGTGGCTGGCCTCATTGGAATAACCTCATCCTTCTCATTTGGAACCACAGTGATTCCATCCTTGCTCGGCACACATTGGACCGGGCTTACCCACTTGATGTCTGATCGAATAAACCACACCCACGTCCAACTACTTGATGATTTCTTTCTTCACCACCTTTTGTATAGGAAAATTAAATCTCTGTTGATGGTCAATACTAGGCACACAATACGGTTTAAGTTGGATTTTGTGTGTACAAATTCCAGGTGGAATCCCAATGATGTCAACAACGGACCATCCAATGGCTCTTTTAAAACTTTTTAACACAGAAACTAGAGCCTCAACTTGACAATCTACCAAATCAGCTGCTATAGTAACCGACAAGGTATTGTTCACTCCCAAAAATGCATAACAAAGATGGGATAAAAGATCTTTGAGCTCCAAAACTGGAGGCTCCTTAATAGAATGTCGAGCTAGTGGGGTCATTCTGTTCTTCAAATCAAGATCTAACTTTTTTAGTGTATAATGATATAAACCCCTACCTTCAAGCACGCTCACCATCTCATCATAACTTTCAATATCATCACCTTTGAAATTCATGATTGCTGCTGCAAGGGCATCTACTCCAAGCTTCTCCTCAATTGGAGCTACCAAATCATCCTTGTTGCTTTGTCAATCACAAAAATCACCCGTATATCCTTTGGCTACTTCATGGACTGGCATACATTAAAGGTTACCTATTCACTATTTAGTCAAAACTTCATCTGCCCAGTCTGCATATCAACTAATGCATGCCCAGTCGCAAGGAATGGTATCCCCAAAAAAATTTGGAACCTCAAAGTCAACCGAACAGTCAAGGATGACAAAATCCACTGGAAAGATGAAGGATGCAACCCCCACCAAAACATCACATAAGATTCCCATGGGGCTTCTTCACAATACGGTCCGCCATGAGAAAACTTATCAAAGTCAGTTTGGGTGACCTCAACCCCAACTATTTATGAAATGCTAGCGGCATCAGATTTATGCTAGAACCCAAGCCACACAAAGCTTTTGCGAAGTTGAAACACCCTATAGTGCATGGAATCGTGAATGATCTCGGGTATTCCTTCTTCTCCACCAAAGATCTAGAGGCTATTGTACTATAATGGTGTACATTATCAAAGTGCTCAAAACTCACCGTTCGCTTCTTAGTCACCAAATCCTTCATAACTATAGTGTAACCTAGAATATTTTCAAGTGCCTCAACTAGAGGGATATTCACTGTCAACTTCTTCAGAATAGAAATAAACTTTTGGTACTTTCCCTCTTTGACTTTCTTTTTCAGTCTTTGTGAAAAAGGAGGAGGAGGTCACAGAATTGGGCTCAGTACTTGTGGGATCTCCTTGTCTTTCCCCTTTCCTGCCTTAGCCTCATGAATGTCGACTTGAGGCTTTTCAGATGTATTCTCATTCACCATCACTTTGTTAGAGTTGTCTAGTTTCTCAACATCTGCTATCAATGATTCTACTACATCATCAACAATCACGGGCATGGGAGATCAATGATCATCTTACCACTCCGAGTAGTAATAACCAAGTAATGGCCCTTATTTTTTTGATTTTAGATGGTGTTGCTTGGGAGTGTACCTTATTGATGCTAATTCAATGCCACATAAATCTGACCAAACTGTTGCTCAAGATATTTGATGGCGGTAGCATGTGATTTAAATTTTTGATTCATACCCAAAATATCTGCCCTAATCTCCTTAAGGCATTCTTTCATTTTCTCTACCCCTTTCAAAATCTTTGCAAGCATGTCTTCCATCCTTGAGTTACTTGAACCAGTACCACAATTTCCAGGTGGAACGTGAAGGCCACTCTTATCCTTGTAGTCATGTTTTCTCCTCCAATCACTATCTCGATCCCTATCTCTATCTCTATACCTAGACTTATTATAATTATTGTCTCCATAGTAGTTCCGACTTTGATTCTCTTGCCGAGAGTTCTAATTGTCTTGGTTAGACCCTTAGACCTTGGCTCAAAAAACCACCATCTCTCTATCTAGATATTTTAACTCCTCTTTAAAATTCAAATCTTCATACTTGGGTGCCTTGCCGTGTGAACCTACTGCATATACTTTTTCGACTCCGACTGCTGCAAATTATTTAGTTAACAATCCAATTTCTATCCTCAGTTGTTCTACCTCTTGGTTCACCATCTCATCTAGTGTTTCTACTCTGTGGATTCTCCAATTATGTATGTACCTATGGGTCTATCTGCATCAAGAGTATGCCAGCCTCAGTTAGTTTTCGTGATCCTATCTAGAATCTCAGAAGCAATCAAGGATCTGTAGAAGATCTCAAGAAAAATTTTACCAGTCATTATGTGATTTGGAACACTTCACAGTTTCTTGTTGAACCTCAGCCAGGTCTCATACAACACCTCCGACTGCAACTATATGAAATTATAAATCTAATATTTTGATTGTAACATTCTAGAGGGTGGTGTAACACCCCATATTTTGTGTGTACTTGTTCTATTGATATGGGACTTGAGGTAACCTTGTGTATAGGTAACGAACCAAGTTTCTTAATTGATTAGCGGTGTTTTAAAGAGGATTTAAAGTATATTGTAATGGCCCAAGCATTTCAGCATGTATGAGCCAAGTTAACACAAATAGAAGTACTTAAATGCGAGATAGTAGGGTGGTATTCTACCTCAAGGATTAAAGTTTCCAAGTGTATATAAGTATTAAGTTAAAATAGGGGGTTAAGACTTAGAATATGGAATAAAATAAGTGAGCTGCTTTCTTGACTTAAATTAAGCTAGTAGTTGACAAGTAGGTGCAGCACCTACTTTGACTTATTGACCAATCTAAGAACCAAGTAGGTGCATCACCTACTAAGACTCCTTTGACCAGCTTATTGGGCCAAGTACACTACCACCTACTTGAATAAATTCTGGCCCAAGTTAAAAGAGAGGAAAAGAGAAGAATGGGCAGCCAAGGCCCAATAGTTTTAGATACACAAATGCCCAAGTATAATGGGCAAGTAGGTGAACCAAATACTTGGTATTTTATGGACAAAAATGGTCAAGAAAGTCGGCCAAGAGCTGGTACAACTTATTTTATTCATTTTAACTTAGGCAAAAAAATCAGCTTTCTAGGGTTTTCTCTCTTTCTCTCTAGTAGCTTCTACAGCAGCCCTATAATTCCATTAGGGTTCTTAGGATTTACCTTCCTTCCAAGCTAAAGGTAAGTGAACAAATAATGAGCTTCTCTCAAAATCACTATGGAAATTATGTTCTTCATGTTTCAATTATAAGACAACCCTCTATAAGTTTTCCAGTCCCATTTTTCTTGGTTATTAAGAGATTTTTCTCTTCTCCTTTGTTTTGTGTGTGAAGGAACCAAGATATTGAAGAAATACAAGTTATAAGAATAAACTATCACAAAATTAAGGTAAGGCTACTGCCCATTTTTGCCCCCTTCCTAGATACATGTTTTGGTAGAGAATTATGTATATATTGTTGTCAAGAAATCAATGGATGATGAGTTCAATATTTGGTTGCTATGATAAAGGATATTGGGGCTGTTTAAGTACTTGTGTTATGTGTATATGTTGGGGACAACATGGTTGATATTGGGAAAGGATGTGACTGACTTTTATTGAATTATAGACGGAGGATATGGTGATACACCACCGAACTAAATATTATGTAAGCCTATTGCCCACTCCACTTTGTATACTGTTTTGAGGGTGTAATGAGGAAAAAGTTATTTCGGGGGACATTAGAAGGATTTGTATGGTATGTGAATGTAATTGGAAGAGTAAGGGTTGAAAGAACACCCTTGAATAAATTAATTATGGTCTTACTGCCCGGCTACTATTTTGGTGAGGTTAAGTGGCTTAAATATGTTGATTAGCTACTAATACTAGCTTTACCACTTACTTTATTATAGATAAGTAGTCCGAGGGGCAGGAGGTTAATTTGGGGTAATATCGGAGTTGTACAGCAAGGTATGTAAGGCTATTCGATTCTATGTTTTTTAGCATGAAATCTAATACATTGATGTTACATTTGCTCCCTATGTCATTGTTACCACCTTAAATGATTATTCACATGTCTCTCACTACTGGTCCACAGTGTAAAACTCAATAATGTTATGAACACCAATAGAACTATCTCAAAGATTAAAGAAATAACGTAAAGAGAATCTGTATATTGTTGGGTGGTATCCTAAGGGTGGAAGGAACACTGATCTGAGGCATATTTATATGCCTTAGTAGCGACGCTAACCCATGATTACCCTAGTTTTGAGAACAATACTTGTGTATTATATAAGTTTTTGATGGAAAATGAGATAATGTGCTAACCAATATGATTAGACTCTTGTAGGTGGAATTTGTGACTTTTTGGAGCATGTTTGGCATGGAAAGTGAAGCTTGGATGAGCGCCAAGTGAAGAATATTGAAGATAGGAGACAAGCCAAAGAGTTTATATTGAAGAATCCATCCAAATCCGTGACAAGAAGTCAACGAAAGCTAGAATAGTACAATAAAAAGGGCCTGGCACGTTAGGCAGCGTGCCAGGCCGCTTTTGGCGAAAATGTGATCTTTCCAGGAAGTGCCCAGGCGCGCTGGCCAGCGTGCCACGCCGCCTGGGCAAACCTTTTTTGCTGAGGCAGAATCTGCCTAAGTGCTAGGCGCACCCAATGGCGTGCCAGGCCGCTTTTTAGCCGATTTTTGCCTCGACTTGAGTCTATAAATATGACTTTTGAGTTATTGCATCATATTCCATCCTCCCTAGAATATTTTGGGCATTTTTGGGCATCTTAATTAGGTTCCAATCCTCTTCTTTTCAGTTTTTAAGTACTTTTATGGTATTTATTTACTTTTGGTTGTTGATAAACATTATGAGTGGCTAAAACCCCTCATTCTTGGAGTTAAGGCCAAGAACATGAACCTTTTGGGCTAATTGTATTGGTTTTTGCTGGAGTTTATTATAAAGTGGTTATTCATATATTCTAAAATTCATTATTTTGATGCTTGATCACCATTGGAATATATTTCTTGTCTTGAAGTGAGTTCGAGAGAGAAACGGAGAGATAGAACTTGAATATATGAAGTGTGGTCTGTCTCGGAGACGTAATTCTAAGGGATTGACCTGTGGTTAGGACTGAGAGGTACCTAACCACCCACACTTGATAAATTACAAGAAGAAAGCTTGAATGCTCTAGACTTGGTTAAGCTTATCACCACTCACAGATGTAGGCAGGTTTCTAAGTTCTAGGAGACAATTATAATTTGGAGATGAATATAGTTGTAAAAATTAACCTTGGGATCGATAACCATGATAAACTACTCAAAATGCTTAAACCAACAACAATTATGCTCGAGAGATGATGTTCAAGGTGCCTTAGCCCTGGGAATTCACTTTTTATTGATTTTTAAAGCATATTTGCGAAAACCAAAGTTACGGTAGCGAAGATAGGAGTTCTTAGTTCGCAATCATTTAATTTTTAGCACCCAATCACTTGTTATTTTTGCAACACTAGTTTTTTAATTATAGTTTGACGTCCAGAGTGATTTCTGTTGATGAAAGTCCCTTGGGTTCGATATCCGGCTCTTTAAAAGGAGCCACTTTATTACTTGCACGATCACGTACACTTGCGTGTATAGCTGGGTCGCAATAAGTTTTTAGCACCGTTGCCGGGGACTTTCAAATAGATAAATTTCAATTATTGACGTTGTACTTTAATTTTCAGCTACGTGTTGACAACTTGATCTTAGCTGTTCTATTTTGCAGGCTTACTTCATCGGAACACTTGCAAGGAACAAGGATTTGGTAGCCCCGCAGTCTGAACCTGAAAGATATTTCAATAGATTGAGGAGACAGGCTGCAGACTACCCAATCCCACAAGTCGAACTGGCTTACGAAGGAATACGGGGTAATCCCGTGAGAATTGAAGAACCAGGTGCAGAGAGACGTGAACCGGAAGTGATGGCAGCTAGAACAGTCAGAGATGTGGCAATCCCACTCGCCACTAATGTGACCTCCAGTATTCTCAAACCGGCAGCTGGGGGTAGATTTGAGCTTAAACAGAACATGGTGCAACCCTTGCACTCAAGTGGACAGTTTACTGGTCTTGCTCATGAAGACCCGCAGAGGCATATTCGAAATTTTCTAGAGATAAGCGACACATACATTCCTGCAGGGGTGTCTTCAGATTATGTGAGACTTACTTTGTTTCCCTTCTCTCTGTTGGGGGAAGCAAGAAGGTGGTTAGATGCAGAGCCGGCTAATTCTATCACTACTTGGGATGATCTTGCTCGGAAATTCTTGATAAGGTTCTTTCCGTCTGGAAAGACAGCAAAGCTAAGGAGTGAGATACTAATTTTCAGACAGAAAGATGATGAGAATTTGTACCAAGCTTGGAACAGATTCAAATCCATGTTGAGGGATTGCCCTCACCACCACCAAGCTAATGAAGTGTTGGTGCATACGTTTATAGAGGCTCTCGACCCCAACACTAAAATTTTACTTGATTCAGCTGCTGGTGGACAGGCTTTAGAGAAGACGTATGATGAATTATATGCTCTGTTGAATCATATATCGCAGGGAAATCCAGACTGGCATAGTGATAATTCGAGGAATTCTACAAAGAAGGTTGCTGGGAAACTGGATGTGGATGCAGTCACAGCATTATCTGCCCAAATTTCAGCTATGCAAAACATGATGAACAATCACTTTAGTAGTTTGAATTTGGGTCAACAACCAGCTCTCGTGAATGCAGTCCAGCAACAGGTTTCTGTGATGTGTAGCGTATGTGGAAATGGTGATCATACCAGCGAATTGTGTAGTGCTAATCCGGATTCAGTAAATTTTATTGGTAATGCCCAAAGGGGAGGTAGAGCTCAGAACTACGGTAACACTTATAATGCCGGGTGGAAAAACCATCCGAACTTCTCATGGGGAGGAAATCAAAATCAATATAGGCCTCAAGGATATGCCCCTCAGTACAACCAACAGCAAGGTCAAGGAAATCAAGTGGGTTCTAAGACGGGAGATATGAGTGTGGAGGATATGTTAAAACAGATTATGGCTGAACAAGCGAAGCTAGCAGCAGATGTGAGAAACAATCAGTTGGCTACTCAGAATTTGGAAAAGCAGATTGGCCAGTTAGCTAATGCACAGAATACAAGGCCCCAAGGAGGTCTTCCAGGAGATACAGAGCCAAATCCCAAGCAGGTGAATGCTATAGTCACCCGTAGTGGTAAGCAGTTAGAGGATACCATTGCACCAGCAAAAGAATTGGAGCTGAAAGTAGTGGTGATAGAAGACGAACAAGTTGAATCTACCAAAAGCTCCAAAGATGATAAAGTGAGACTCAGTGTGAAATTGCCTCCTCCATTCCCTCAGAAGTTCAACAAGAAGAAGGAGGATGAATGCTTTGGTAAGTTCATTTAATTACTTAAACAGGTGCACATTAATTTGCCTCTTGTGGATATCTTGCAGGGTATTCCAAAGTATGCCAAGTTCGTGAAAGACATTGTAGCAAACAAGAGTAGATCGACAGAGTATGCCACAGTGGCTTTGACTGAGGAGGTTAGTTCTCGCATTCAGAACCGGTTACCTACTAAGCTGAAAGATCCTGGAAGTTTCACTGTGAAGATTACTCTGGGGGATCGTGTTTGCGCTCGTGGATTGTGTGATTTGGGGGCCAGTATAAATCTGATGCCCACTTCGGTTTTCAAGGAATTGGGTTTGGGTCGTCCGAAGCCTACTACTATTATTTTGCAGCTGGTAGACCGATCTGTGACTAGACCTGATGGTATTGTTGAGGATGTCCTGGTACAAGTGGGGTCATTGATCTTTCCCGTTGATTTTGTGGTGTTGAATTTTGAGCCTGACCCGAAAGTCCCATTTATTTTGGGGCGTCCGTTCCTGGCTACAGGAGGTGCAATCATTGATGTAGCAGCAGGGAAACTTACTATGCGAGCTCATGATAAGGTTGAAGTTTTTGATGTATATAGGGCTTTGAAGCTTCCAGAGATTTATGAGAACTTGGCGGCTATCACAGCTATAGATTCGACGGTTGAAAGCATTTACACTTTGACTACAGATCCGTTGGAAAAAGTTTTGATGGGGCAAGATGTGTTTGGTGATGCAGAAGCTAGTGAGATGGTGCAAGTTCTTGATCTTATGGGTATCTATGCTAAAGAGGGTAGATGGGAGCCATTGAATCGTCCACTCGGTCCTACAACTAAGCCCTCAATTGAGGAAGCACCGAAGTTTGAATTGAAGGAACTTCCATCTCATCTTAGATATGCTTTCCTAGGTGAAAACAAGACTCTTCCTATTATTCTGGAAGCAGATTTGTCACAAAAACAAGTTGATGCAGCTTTGTTGATTCTAAAATGAAGAAAGAAGGCTATTGGTTGGCAGATGTCTGACATCCATGGGATTAATTCGAGCTTATGCATGCATAAAATATACATGGAAGAAGGGCACAAGCCGAGTGTGCAACACCAACGACGCTTAAATCCGGTAATGAAAGAAGTAGTAAGGAAGGAGGTAATTAAGTGGCTGGATTCTGGCATTGTTTACCCTATCTCTGATAGTACGTGGGTGAGCCCAGTACAATGTGTTCCAAAAAAGGGTGGTATGACGGTGATCACAAATGACAATAATGAACTGATTCCTACAAGAACTGTGACAGGATGGCGTATTTGCATGGATTACCGAAAACTTAATGATGCTACGAGGAAGGATCATTATCCAATCCCTTTTATTGATCAGATGCTGGATCGTTTAGCCGGGCAGGAATATTATTGTTTTCTTGATGGGTATTCTGGTTACAATCAAATTTCTATAGATCCCCAAGATCAAGAGAAGACTACATTCACATGTCCTTACGACACATATGCTTTCAAGCGTATGCCATTTGGATTGTGTAATGCACCAGCTACCTTTCAGCGTTGCATGATGGCTATTTTCTATGACATGGTGGAGGAGTTTGTAGAGATTTTTATGGATGATTTCTCAGTCTTTGGTAACTCTTTTGAGGTATGTTTGTCCTTGCTCGGTGTGAAGAAACTAATCTTGTTCTAAATTGGGAGAAGTGCCATTTCCTTGTGACAGAAGGTATAGTTCTTGGGCATAAAGTGTCAAAGCAGGGGTTGGAAGTTGATAGGGCAAAGATTGAAGCTATTGAGAAATTTCCTCCACCTGTATCGGTTAAAGGGGTGCAAAGTTTTTTGGGTCATGCGGGATTTTATAGAAGGTTTATTCAAGATTTTTCCAAAATTGCACGTCCCATGTGTGCACTCCTGGAGAAAGATGTGAAGTTTGTATTCTGTGAATCATGTGTGAAGGCATTCGAGGTGTTGAAAAAGAAGTTGGTAGAGGCACCTATTCTCATTGCTCCTGACTGGGCTTTGGATGTGGTAATAGGGGCGGTTCTAGGTCAACGGAAGAATAAGGTATTTCACTCTATTTATTATGCAAGCAAGACTCTAGATGCAGCCCAAATTAATTACACGGTAACTGAAAAAGAGATGTTAGCTTTGGTGTATGCATTTGATAAGTTCAGATCGTATTTGGTCGGCACAAGCGTCATTGTATATACTGATCATGCAGCGATACGATATTTGTTCAATAAAAAGGATGCTAAACCGCGCTTGATTAGATGGATCCTATTGCTACAGGAGTTTGACTTAGAGGTTAAAGACAGAAAGGGGATAGAAAATCAAATTGCCGACCATCTGTCTAGGCTTGAGAATTCGACACATATAGAGGATGATGGGCATATTTGTGAGGAATTTCCAGACGAGCAGTTGTTGGTATTAGAGGTCGAGGAGTTGCCATGGTATGCAGACATTGTGAACCTATTGTTAAGTGGATTATTTCCTCCTGATTCGAGTCCTCAACAGAAGAAGAGACTGGCATATGAGGTACATTTTTATATATGGGATGAGCCGTATTTATTCAAGCAAGGGCCTGATCAATTAATACAAAGATGTATTTCGGATGCTGAAGTTAAGCAAGTGTTAGAGAAATGCCACTCCTCACCTTATGGTGGACATTTAGGAGTTGTTTCTTTTTCTTCATTTCTTAGATCGTGCGATAGAGTCAATGATGTAGGTTGATTTGTAGTTAACCTTGAATAATTTTTTTCTCTATGTAACGAAGATGCCAATTACAAGAAAGAGTAAGAGTAAAAGTAAGCAAGTGGATATGGCTTCTGGAGAGGGGACCAGCAAGTCACCAACTAGACAAATTAATCAAAGTGAGGCTCAGGATGAGTTTGCATCATGGACTTCTTCTACTCCCCTACCTCCAGAAGAACTAAGAAGGAGAGGAGTACCCCAGAATCACCTATTAATGATACTGAGCAAGATTTAAGAAATGCGGTGAAATTGTTGACTCGCATAGTTGCTGGACAAGGTCAAGGACAAGCTTGTCCAATAATGGGTACTAGTAGTGCGGATAGGGAAGCTAGTCTACGAACACAGGATTTCCTTAAGTTAGACCCTCCCACATTCACTGGGTCAAATCTTAATGAAGAACCACAAGACTTTATTGATCAAAACCAAAGGGCTTTAGATGTCATGCATATATCTGGTAAAGAGACGGTTGATCTTGCAGCGTATAGATTAAAGGGGAGGCTATATTATGGTATAAAGACTGGAAATGATCTAGGGGTATAGGTGCATCTTCAGCTAATTGGGAAGTGTTCAAAGCAGCATTTTTTTATCATTACCTTCCATTTGAGATTTGAAAGGCCTGGGCAGATCAGTTTTGAATCTTCGCCAAGAGAATATAAGCGTGGGGGAGTACAGTCTTCAGTTTAACTCTTTGGCCAGGTATGCTCCTAATATAGTAGATACTATGAAAGATAGAGTTCATCGATATGTGGATAGATTGGATCCGTATCTAGTTAAAGATTGTACTATTGCTGCCTTGAATAAAGACATAGATATAGCAAGGATACAAGCTTTTTCACAGAAAATGGAAGATCAACGACAAAGAAGAAGGACATAAGAGCCAGAAAGAGGGTACTCCAAGAGGGATAGGTCTGTGGGGTAGTTTATTCCATCCCAAAGTGAGTTCAGGCCTTGATTTTTAAATATAACGCCTAGGCCACCATCCTCCTACTTTACAGCAAGTGCTTTACCCCAGTTTCAAGGGGTTAGGGGCAATCAATTTAGGTAAATAAGTGAGAGCCAAGGTTCAGTTGCGGGAAACCAAGAGCATGGAAGCATGAACCAATCAAGACCTCCTAGACATCCTTGTAAACAATGTGGGAGACATCATCTAGGTGCATACTGGTTTGGGACAGATGTTTGTTATTGGTGTGGTACACCGGGCCATATAATGAAAAATTGACCTCGAAGGGGCATGGGTGGTATGGCACAAACTACTGGATCATTTATCACATAATCAACATAGATGACTCCTATATGTAGGGGTCAACAAATGCCTACTGGTCGTGGTAGAGGTGGTAGAGGAGCAACTAGTTCTAGCGGAGTCCAAAATAGAACATATGCTCTAGTGGGTCGATAAAATTTAGAGGCTTCTTCTGATGTGGTTACAGGTGCATTGTCCATATTTTCACATAATGTATATGCATTAATTGATCTAGACTCTACACTATCATATGTCACTCCATTGATTGCTGGAAAGTTCAAAAGAACACTAAATCACTGGTTAAGCCATTTGAAGTGTCTACACCAATTGGAGAGTCTATTATAGCTAGAAGAGTTTATCATAATTGCATAGTAACTGTTTGTGATCGTGACACATTGGCTGATCTTGTTGAGCTAGAAATGGTAGATTTTGATGTTATAATGGGTATGGATTGGTTGGCTTCTTGTTATGCCACAGTAGATTGCCGAGCTAAGAGGGTGCATTTCCATTTTCCAAAAGAGGCAGTCCTTGAATGGAGAGGTAATATTGGAGCACCAAGGGGTAAGTTTATTTCTTATGTTAAGGCAAATATGATGATGTCCAAAGGGTATATATGTCATTTAGTGAGGGTGAGAGATGTAGAAGCGGAGCCACCGACTCTTCAATCCATTCCAGTGGTAAATGAATTTTCTGATGTGTTTCTTGAAGAGCTTCCTGGTTTACCTCCAGAATGAGAAGTAGAGTTTGGTATTGATTGAATCCCAGGTACTCAATGTATTTCTATTCCTCTGTATAGAATGGCCCCGATAGAATTACGTGAATTGAAGGAACAATTAAAAGGGGTTTTTAGAAAAGGGATTCATAAGGCCTAGTATATCTCTTTAGGGTGCACCCGTGTTATTTTTTCATAAGAAGTATGGCACATTGAGAATGTGTATTGACTACCGACCACTGAATAAGGTGACAATTAAGAATAAATATCCCCTTCCTAGAATTGATGATTTGTTTGATCAGTTACAAGGTGCTAAGTGTTTCTCAAAAATCGACTTGAGGTCAGGTTATCACCAAGTGAAAGAGAAGGATAAAGATATACCCAAAACAGCTTTTCGAACACGGTATGGTCATTTTGAGTTTTTAGTTATGTCATTCGGCCTAACCAATGCACCAACAGCTTTCATGGATCTGATGAATAGAGTGTTCAAGCCATTCTTGGATGTGTTTGTGATAGTATTTATAGATGATATTCTGGTGTATTCAAGATCAAAAGAGGACCATGCTAATCATTTGCGACAGGTGTTACAGATTCTTCGTAATCGTAAATTATATGCAAAGTTCTCTAAGTGTGAGTTTTGGTTAAAATCAGTGGCATTCTTGGGGCATATTGTATGTGATGAGGGGATAAGGGTTGATTCTCAAAAAATAGAAGTCGTGAAGAACTGACCAAGACCCATAACACCTACAGAGGTTAGTAGTTTCCTAGGCTTGGCAGGTTATTATAGAAGGTTCGTCAAGGGATTTTCTTCCATTTCTGCACCAATAACCAAGCTAACACACAAAGCAGCCAAATTTCAATGGAATGATACCTGTGAAAGAAACTTTCAAGAGCTGAAGAATAAGTTAACTTCCACTCCTGTATTGGTACTTCTAGAAGGTACAGAGGGGTATGTAGTGTATTGTGATGCTTCAAGAGTGGGTCTAGGATGTGTATTGATGCATCATGGTAAGGTAATAGCCTACGCCTCAAGACAATTGCGTCCACATGAGAATAATTACCCAACACATGATCTTGAGCTAGCAGCGGTTATATTTTCTTTAAAGATATGGTGCCATTACTTATATGGGGTTCATGTTGATATATATACTGACCATAAGAGTTTACAATATATCTTAATGCAGAAGGACTTGAATCTAAGGCAGCGAAGATGGCTTGAGCTATTAAAAGACTATGACATCGATATCTTGTATCATTTGGGGGAAGGAAACGTGGTAGCCGATGCTTTAAGTTGTAAGACAATGGCAAGCACCTATGGGCAGTCCATGGAAAGACAAGGGATAACTAAAGATCTACACCAACTAGCTATCTTGGGGGTTAGCCTTCTTGAATCTCCAGATGAATGAGTTATTGTCCAAAATGCGGCTGAATCATCATTGATGACCGAAGTAAAAGAAAAGCAGTATGCGGATCCTATTCTATTACAGCTTAAGGAGAATGTAAAACAAGGTATGGTAAGGGCATTTGAGCTTACGCAAGAGGGAGTACTTCGGTGCCAAAATATATTGTGTGTACCTAATATTGATGGACTAAGGAAGAGGATTATGGCGAAAGCATACCATTCAAGATATTCTATCCATCCAGGGTAAATTAAAATGTATCATGACTTGAAAAAAGTGTATTTGTGGGGAGACATGAAGAAGAACATTGCTGAATTTGTAGCCCAATGTCCAAATTATCAACAAGTTAAAGTAGAGCATCAGAAGCCAGGAGGTTATATGCAGTGTATGCAGCTCCCTATTTGGAAGTGGGACATGATCAACATGGATTTCATCACTGGTTTGCCTCGCTCCCCTCGAAAGTTTGATTCCATATGGGTAATAGTTAATAGACTCACCAAATCAGCACACTTCCTATCGGTTAAGACCACTTACACAGTTGAAGAGTATGCAAGGTTGTATATTAAAGAGATAGTTCGGCTACATAGAGTCCCAATCTCTATTCTATCCGATAGTGGAGATCAATTTACTGCAAACTTTTGGAAGTCATTTCAAAAGAGTTTGGGAATGCAAGTGAGTCTAAGTACAAATTTTCACCCTCAAACGGATGGTCAGGAAGAACGTACAATCCAAACACTTGAGGATATACTGTGAGCTTGTGTATTGGACTTCAAAGGTAGTTGGGATGATCATTTTTCACTTATTGAGTTTGCATATAATAACAACTATCACTCAAGTATCAAAATGGCACCTTATGAAGCTTTATATGGGAAAAAGTGTAGATCACCAATTGGGTGGTTCGAAGCGGGTGAAACTGCCTTATTTGGGCCAAATCTTGTTCATCAAGATATGGAAAAAGTTAAGGTGATACAACAACAACTATAAATAGCTCAAAGTCGACATAAATCATATGCAGATATTAGAAGAAGAGAGCTAGAGTTTGCTATAGGAGATTGGGTATTCTTAAAGGTATCACTAATGAAAGGGGTAATGAGGTTTGGTAAAAAGGGAAAACTGAGTCCATGCTATATAGGGCCATATAAGATTGTTCAAAGATTTGGACAAGTTGCATATGAGTTAGAGCTTCCCCAAGAGCTTTCAATGGTACATCCATTGTTTTATGTCTCAATGCTCCGAAAATGCATAGGAGATCCATCTCAAATTGCTCCTACTGAAGATGTACAAGTTACAGAAGAGCTTACTTATGAAGAAGTACCTAATGCTATTTTAGATCGGCAAGTCAATAAGTTAAGAAATAAATAAGTAACTTTTGTAAAAGTACTTTGGAGGAACCAACAAATGGAAGAGATCACATGGGAAGTCGAGGAAGCACTGAAATCCAAGTACCCTCATTTATTCGAATCTGAAGTGAAAGTCCATGATGTTGAATTGGAGCATTAACAAGTAAGTATAAAAGTGCAAATGTTATGTGGTAAAATGAATATTAAACTTGGTTTTGAACTTGTTTAAGAAGGCTAATTATACTAGCATTCGAGTACGAATGTTCCTAGATGGGGAGGATGTAACACCCCGTATTTTGCGTGTACTTGTTCTATTGATATGGAACTTGAGGTAACCTTGTTGTATAGGTAACGAACCAAGTTTCTTAAGTGATTAGCGGTGGTTTAAAGAGGATTTAAAGGATATTATAATGACCCAAGTATTTCAGCATGTATGCGCCAAGTTAACCTAAACGAAAGTGCTTAAACGCGAGATAGTAAGGTTGTATTCTACCTAAAGGATTAAAGTGTCCAATTGTACATAAGTATTAAGTTAAAATAGGGGTTTAAGACTTTTAATATGGAATAAACTAAGTGAGCTGCTTGCTTGACTTAAATTAAGCTAGTAGGTGACAAGTAAGTACATCACCTATTTTGACTTATCGACCAATCTAAGAACCAAGTAGGTGCATCACCTACTAAGACTCCTTTGACCAGCTTATTGGGCCAAGTACACTACCACCTACTTGAATAAATTCTGGCCCAAGTTAAAAGAGAGGAAAAGAGAAGAATGGGCAGCCAAGGCCCAATAGTTTTAGATCCACAAAGGCCCAAGTATAATGGGCAAGTAGGTGCACCAAATACTTGGTATTTTAGGGAAAAAAATGGGCAAGAAAGTAGGCCAAGAGCTGGTCCCTTTAAAGGGATTGTAAACAACTCATTTTATTCATTTTAACTTAGGCAAAAAAATCAGCTTTCTAGGGTTTTCTCTCTTTCTCTCTAGTAGCTTCTACAGCAGTACTATAATTCCATTAGGGTTCTTGGGATTTACCTTCCTTCCAAGTTAAAGGTAAGTGAACAAATCATGAGCTTATCTTAAAATACTATGGAAAATGTGTTCTTCATGTTTAAATTATAAGACAGTCCTCTATAAGTTTTCCAGTCCCATTTTTCTTGGTTTTTAAGAGATTTTTCTCTTCTCCTTTGGTTTGTGTGTGAAGGAACCAATATATTGAAGAAATACAAGTTAAGAGAATAAACTATCACAAAATTAAGGTAAGGCTACTTCCCATTTTTTCCCCCTTCCTATATACATGTTTTGGTGGAGAATTGTGTATATATTATTGTCAAGAACTCAAAGAATGATGAGTTCAATATTTGGTTGCTATGATAAAGGATATTGGGGATGTTTAAGGACTTGTGTTATGTGCATATGTTGGGGACAGCTTGGTTGATGCTGGGAAATGATGTAACTGACTTGTATTGAATTATAGACGGAGGATATGGTGCTACACCACCAAACTAAATATTATGTAAGCCTACTGCCCACTCCACTTTGTATACTATTTTGAGGGTGTAATGAGGCTAAAGTTGTTTCAGGGGACGTTAGAAGGATTTGTATGGTATGTGAATGTAATTGGAGGAGTAAGGGTTGAAAAAACACCCTTGAATAAATTAATTACGGGCTTACTGCCCGACTACTGTTTTGGTGAGGTTAAGTGTCTTATATGTGTTGATTAGCTACTAATACTAGTTTTACCACTTACTTTATTGTAGATAAGTAGTTCGAGGGGCAGGAGGTTAATTTGGGGTAATATCGGAGTTGTACAGCAAGGTATGTAAGGCTATTCGATTCTATGTTCTTTGGAATGAAATCTAATACATTGATGTTACATTTTCTCCCTATGTCATTGTTACAGCCTTAAATGCGTATTCACATGTCTCTCACTACTGGTCCATAGTTTAAAACTCAATAATGTTATGACCACCAAAAGAACTATCTCAAAGATTAAAGAAATGATGTAAAGAGAATTTGTATATTGTTGGGTGGTATCCCAGGGGTGGAAGGAACACCTAGCATGGGTCAATACCAAATCATGGGTGGTATCCCAGGGTTAGAAGGAACACCTAGCATGGGTCGATCCTAATATCACGGGTGGTATCCCAGGGGTGAAATGAAAGCCTAGCATGGGTCGATCCCAATTTGTGTATTTATGAGGACCGTATCCTAGGGGTTAAAATACCTAGCATGGGTCATCCTCTTTTACCACTGATCATCTGGTGATTTGAATCATATGCTTTACAATTTCATAATGCAAAGAAGGATAAAGTAAAGTAAAAGATGTAATGTGCATGATCCCATAAATACAAGCAAAGGTGGTCTTTTATTCTTATATATACAATTATATATCAATATCTAATAATATTAAGATCTTGTCCTATGGTCACTTTATGTCATGCCCCGAATCCCAACGAGGCATGATTGGCACCCGAAGACGATAAGGCCTGAGAGAACCAAGCTATGCTTCTATACATTCATGTGCATGCCATAGGAAACACCATTCTCACATAAGAACATGAACCATTAGTATTGGATATCATGGATATTGGGAATCATGGCATATATATACACATTTGAGAAACTTGGCCGTTGAGGCCATCAAAACAAGACTTCATGAGTCACCTTATATACATATACCCATGTACGTCTACAAAAGCCTCTAACAGGTGCATTGACCAATACAAACCAAAAGTCGGGACAAGTCCCCGCTTTATACAATATGTACATCACTAAAACATATATACACTCTGACTCGGAGAAGCCCCGAATTAGCTGGAGCTCACCAACTAACCTCTAACACTGGCAATCTACTGGGGAGGCCTACTGGTACCTGTGCCTGCAGTAAGTAAGGTAAATACCCCGAGAGGTGTCAGCACGAAATAAGTACTGATTATGCAAGGCTCAGATGAAACTGCACAATACATGAATATTTAAACGAACTCAAAACATATGAATAATCAATGTGAATAAGTCACCATTTTGCATTTTGGGAAACCATGTGAATTGCTTTCATTACTTTCTTTGCTTTCTTTATCTCAATGCTTATCTGTCAATACATGTGTCACAATGTACCCGGGCCCCTACTGATCAATGGGTATTTACATAACATATCATCATGTTGGGATTGGGTCGAGCTAGGCTTATACCCCTAGACCTGCCACCCATAAATCAATGCATCGGGATCGAGTCGAGCTAGGCTTGTACCCCTAGACTTGACACCCATAAATCAATATATCAGGATCCATTCGAGCTAGGCTTATGCCCCTAGACTTGCAACCCATAAATCAATACATCGGGATTGAGTCGAGCTAGGTTTATGCCCCTAGACTTGCCACCCATACTTGATCATTGACCACATTTGCATTACTTTATTCATTACTTTGAGATTGATACGAGGATAGTCATAACATTACTTTGAACTTTGGAACATAACATTGTTGGAAACCTGAATCATTAACCAATGAGTGAGAGACATGTGAATAACTTGGCAACATAACATTATTAGAATCATAATACCATGGGAACTATTGGACAATAATCTATGAACAAGAGACATAAGTATAATCACTATTGGAACATTGGAACATAACCTTGTTTAAGCTTTTGGAAAATTCACCATGATTATGAGACATGAGACTCACAAATGATCCATGAGTAAGAAATATATGACAATGACTATTGATAAACGGATATAGGATACCTTAGTACATTTCGGGATAGGACTAGTGAAATAGCAATGTGGATACTATTTGCTGCAGAAAGATACGGACAGAGTAACCTTACATACCTTGTATCCTCAATACAATATACCACCTTAGATGCATATACAATAGTCCCTCTCTTCCTTTATGTGTCACTCTACAACACAAATACATAACGGAATTCATATCAACCGTCAACTACTTTACAAATGCATACAATGTCAATGAGTTACATGTTTGCCTTTAAACATGCCATTTCCCCTTGACAAAACCATTGATAAAATTATTATGCCAAAAATCCCCCAATATTCCCAACATTGACCAATACCTGATAATCAATACATTTTACCACAAAACTTCTCCTTTACACTTTCTTATCCACACCACATCACAAATAATCCATCAATTCACCTTAATACACTTCATAGCACAAATCGGCCAAAATCCCACAATTTGCACTTATAGAAAAATAACAAGTTTAATAACAAAACAATACCATACAAGTTCATATTTTATCCATACCATGATCTTTCATCAAAGGCACAAGCCATAATTCAAGTTCAAATCACCAAGATAGCACATCTTCCACCAAAAGTAAAAATACACTATTCACCACCTTGCCAACATAAATAGCATAATATACATAATCTCCCATGCATATAATATGTTAATCCATGAGAATAAATACTTACCAAGGCTTGGAATAGGATGATCTTGCTCCAAAATAAACTTTGAGTTCTTTAGGGTTTGAGAGAAATGATGGGGAAAATATCTAGAAAAACATGAGAGGTCCAAGTGAATAAAATATGATTTTTGGGTCTATATATAGTACTTGGGTTATACTTATCCCATTCTTGGCATTTAATGCCATATTTGACTAAGTCAATAGAAGATTGGGTCATGTGACCCATGTCTTTTGTCCCATTTTGGGCTTTTATTTAGCCCAAATGACTTAACCCAATAAAATCAATAATTTCTCATCTTATACATATTACAATTAATATTCCCACTCATGTTATTCATATCCATAGCCTCAATCCCAAAAACAAGTGATTCTAGCCACGTTTGGTTATTTTGACCTTAAGGGCAAAACTGTCATTTTGACCCCAAATTCATTCTCGAGTAATTTTATCATACCAATATAATATTTCATTCATTTCATGTATATACTCATGGTTTTAGAAGAAACGTGGATAAAATTGGCTCGGTACGTCCCCGGATACCCTTGGGGCTTAGAAATTTCCAACTTTCGAAAAAGTGGAAAAACCAAGGTGGCACGCCCTTGGGCGCACCAACTTGATGCCTCTGGACTAAAAATTTTAGTCCAGAGCAGCGTGGCATGGTCCCCAATGCACCCAACACTTAGATTTTTCAAAAATTTCATTTTTCGACTTCTCTTCGCGGGTTTGGTTAGATACTTCAAGTCCTATTCTTTAACTTACTTCTTAACCTTAATATAATTTTTTTAGAGGTCCCCTTATACTCGTTTTGAACCCCACAAATGTGCCATGAAAATGGTAAAACACCTTCTATGCAAGTTTAATCACATAATAAGAGCCCAATTTAATTATCTCACCAATAGCATTTCCAAATGCATACTTATAGATCTCGATACCTAAGTACATATTATTTAGTGTCGTCAAGTAGGGTTGGGAATGTACCGGGTGTTACATTCTTCCCCCCTTAGGAACATTCTTCCTCAAATGTTAACAATATCTCTTCAATTACAACAATTGCATCTTATATTAGTGTACATGTACATAAACACTTAAGGCTCATGAATACTTACTTGTCATTGTTACATTTACGCACTTTGAACTTCCTCATTCATTTGAAATAGATAGGGATACATGGATCTCATCATTTCTTCCGCTTCCCATGTGATCTCCTCTACTTGTTGATTTCGCCAAAGGACTTTCATGGAAGCTATGTCTTTATTCCTCAATCTTTTCACTTGTCGGTCTAGGATAGCAATGGGTACACATCCTTATTAATAAGTTCCTCTGTAACTTGAACATCTTCAATGGGAAAAATACGAGATGGATCTCCTATGCATTTTCGAAGCATCGAAACATGAAATACGGGGTGTACTGAAGAAAGTTCTTGAGGTAGTGCTAATTCATAAGCCACTTGCCCAAATCTTCTAATAACTTCATATGGGCCTATGTAACGTGGACTCAATTTCCCTTTCCTTTCGAACCGCATTACCCCTTTCATTGGTGACACCTTTAAAAACACCCAATCACCTATGGAGAATTCAATACCTCTTCTTCTAACATCCGCATATGACTTATGACAACTTTGATCCGTTTGTAACCGCTGTTGGATCACCTTAACCTTTTCTATAGCCTGATGAACGATATCTGTCCCAAGTAAAGCAGTTTCACCTGCTTCAAACCATCCTATTGGTGATCTACATTTCCTTTCGTACAAAGCTTCATAAGGTGCCATTTTAATACTTGAATGATAGCTATTGTTATACGCAAATTCAATAAGAGGCAAATGGTCATCCCAACTGCCTTGAAAATCTAACGTACAAGCTCGTAGCATATCTTCAAGTGTCTGAATAGTACGTTCATCTTGCCCATCAGTATGAGGATGGAAAGCCGTACTCAAATTCACCCGTGTACCCAAACTCTGCTGGAAAAACCTCCAAAAGTGCGCTGTGAACTGTGCTCCTCTATCTGATATAATGGAAAGTGGAATACCATACAATCGTACTATCTCTTTTACATACAACTTCGCATAATCCTCAGCTGTATAGGTCCTCTTGATCGGTAGAAAATGCGCTGACTTGGTAAGCCTGTCCACTATAACCCATATAGAATCAAACTTCCACAATGTACGAGGCAAACCCGTAATGAAATCCATATTAATCATATCCCATTTCCAAACTAGAAGATTGATACATTGCATGTAACCTCCTGGTTTCTGATGCTCTACTTTCACTCGTTGACAATTCGGGCATTGAGCAACAAACTCTGCAATGTTCTTCTTCATATTTCCCCACCAATACACTTCTTTTAATTTATGGTACATTTTAGTAGCCCCCGGATGAGTAGAATAGCGCGAATGATGTGCCTCTGTCATAATTAGTGTCCTCAGCTCATCTACATCCGATACACATAATCTCCCTTGACATTAAAGTTCCCCTTCCTGTTTAAGATCAAATGCCTTTGTTAAATCCTGCTGTACATTTTCCTTTAGCTGCAATAACATAGAATCCGCAAACTGCTTCTCTTTCACTTCAGTTATTAAGGAGGATTCTGCTGCATTCTGCACAATAACTCTATCATCTGAGGATTCAATAAGGCAAACTCCCAAGCTGGCCAATTGATTCAAATCTTTGATTATCTCACGTTTTTCATTCAACTGACCACTAGTGCTTTCTACTGCCTTACGGCTCAATGCATCAGCTACTACATTTGCTTTGCCTGGGTGATAAAGAATAGCAATGTCATAATCTTTTTAAAGCTCCAACCACCTTCGTTGCCTCAAATTGAGTTCCTTCTGCTTAAAAAGATATTGCAAGCTTTTGTGATCCGTATAAATGTTAACATGAACCCCATATAAATAATGACGCCATATCTTAAAAGCAAAAACTACTGCTGCCAATTCAAGATCATGTGTGGGATAGTTTTTCTCGTGTGGCCGCAACTGTCGTGAGGCATAGGCTATGACATTACCGTTTTGCATTAAGACACATCCGAGGCCAACCCCGAAAGCATCACAATACACTACATAACCTTCGGTACCTTCGGGAAGCACTAAAACTGGTGTGGAGGTTAATTTATTTTTTAGCTTTTGAAAGCTTTTCTCACATGCGTCATTCCACTAAAATTTTACTGCATTATTTGTAAGCTTTGTTAACGGTGCTGCAATAGAGGAAAAACCTTCCACAAACCTTCTGTAATACCCTGCCAGTCCAAGAAAACTACGAATTTCTGTGGGTGTCGTAGGTCTTGGCCAATTTTTCACTGCCTCAATCTTTTGTGTATCAACATGTATGCCTTTATCTTATACCATGTGAACCAAGAATGCGACTGATTTCAACCAAAACTCACATTTGGAGAACTTTGCATACAACTTATGTTCACGGAGAATCCGTAACACTTATCGTAAGTGATTAGCATGGTCCTCTGGTGATCTTGAATAAACTAGGATGTCATCTATAAATACCGTGACGAACACGTCCAGAAATGGCTTAAACACCCTATTCATCAAATCCATGAACACAGCTGGAGCATTTGTTAGTCCAAATGACATAACTAAAAATTCATAATGGCCATACCGTGTTCAAAAAGCTGTCTTGGGTACATATTCTTCTCTAACTCTGACTTGATGGTAACCCGACCTCAAGTCGATCTTTGAAAAACACCTGGCACCCTGTAACTGATCAAACAAATCATCAATGCGAGGGAGGGGATATTTGTTCTTGATCGTTACCTTATTCAATTGCCGATAGTCAATGCACATTCTTAAGGTGCCATCTTTCTTTCGCACAAATAACACAATGGTGCACTCCACGGGGACATACTAGGCCTAATGAAGCCCTTATCCAGTAAATCTTTCAACTGCTCCTTCAATTCACGCAGTTCTGCTGGAGCCATCCTGTACGAAGGAATAGAAATAGGGTGAGTGCCTGGAATCACATCAATGCCTAATTCCACTTCCCGTACTGGGGGTAAGCCTGGAAGATCCTCTAGAAATACAACAAGAAATTCATTGACTACTGGAACTGACTGTGGAGTTAGTGGTTCCACATCATTATCTTTCACCCGTACTAGGTGACATATATATCCCTTGGCAATCATTTTTCTGGCTTTCAAATAGGAAATAAATCTTCCTCGTGGTGCCCCTACATTACCCTGCCATTCTAGAACATGTTCCTACGGAAAACAAAATTGTACCTTCTTTGCCCGGCAATCTACCGTAGCATAATAAGAGGCCAACCAATCCATGCCCATGATCACATCAAAATCCACCATATCTAATTCAATGAGGTCAGCCAATGTATCATGACCACACACAATTACAATACACTCTCTTTGCAACAATATATTCGCCAACCGGTGTAGACACTTCCATTGATTTAATTAATAATTATGGTGCCTTTGCAAATTTTGCAGCAATCAATGGGGTAATATAGGAAAATGTAGAACCTGGGTCAATTAATGTATATACATTGTGTGAGAATATGGATAATGTACCTGTGACAACATCAGGGGAATCCTCTGAATTCTGTCGGTCCACTAAAGCATAAGTACGATTCTGGACCCCGCTAGTACTGGCTGCTCCTCTGGCACCTCTACCACGGCCAATAGGCCGCACCCCTCGGCCCTGTGAAGGAACCGATGCTGATGATGCAACAGCCGACCCAGCTGGTCGTGCTATACCACCCATGCTCCGCTGTGGACAATCTCTCACTATATGCCCCAGCATACCACACCAAAAGCAGGCATTCGTCCCTGACCGACATGTACCTGTGTGCATACGCCCGTAGTGCTGACACTGCTGACGGGGAAAACCTGCTGCCTGTGACCCATGAACTTTACTACTCTACCCCGATGGACCACCCCTAGACCCTCAAAACTGAGAATAAGCTCCTGTGGAATAGGAGAACGATGGTCTAGGTGGTCTAGGAAACATACGGGGCCTAGATCCTCCCTGGGACATCATAGGTGGTCCCATAGGTCTAGCCCTTTTGGACTGTCCCCTATCAAATTCATGTACCCTTCTTCTCTGTCTTTGATCTTCCCTTTTCTGAGCGAAGGCTTGAATTCTCGCTATATCCATGTCTTTGTTCAAGGTAGCAATAGTGTAATTCCGTACCAAATACGGCTCTAGTCTGTCCACATATCTGTGGGCCCTGTCTGTCATCATAGCCACCACATTTGGCGCATATCTAGCCAAGGAATTAAATTGTAAACTGTATTCCCTGACGCTCAGATTTCCCTATCGTACATTTAGAAACTGATCTTCACGTGCCTCCCGAATCTCATAAGGAAGATAATGATCGAGGAAAGCCACTTTAAACTCTTTCCATATAGGTGGATTTGCACCAATATCACGGGATTTCTTCCAATCCTCGTACCATAATATCACCTCTCCTTTCAGCCTATACGCAGCAAGTTCAACTGTTTCGACCCTTGTCATATGCATAACTTCCAAGGCCCTCTGAATTTGATCCACGAAGTCCTGTGGATCTTCTTTTGGATCTGACCCAGTGAATATAGGAGGGTCAAGTTTTAAGAAATCATGTGTCCTGCGACTTGCCATTCTAGCCGCATCATCATCATGTGTCATTGCACCAGCTCGTCCCTGGCTTTGTGCCGCCACTAACTGTGTCAACATATGTACATCATTTCTAAGATCTTGATCTGTGGCATTCATCGGTGGTTCTGCGGGTACTTCTCTACCAATTGGCTCTTTCGGAACTGGGAAGGTAGATGAAGACCGCAATGATATTTCAACATTCGCTCCACTTTGACTAGCTTGGTCAGGTGGTAATCTGCTCATTCCTTCTCCAGCAGGCACATCAACCTGCTTCCCTTTACCCCTTCCTCTTCTAGTGTTCGACATTGTTACTATATCAAAGAGAAACAATTACTATGGTCAGACACGATCCAACTTACAACATTGTCTCTATTGCACGATCTAGAATGAAGAAAAGAAACAACATCCTAAATGTCCGGTAGCCTCCTACTTATAAATGTGGTGCACAACACATGGATAAGTAAGACTCTACTCAGACACAGCTTTATAGACACCCTTAGAACGACCTGCTCTGATACCACTTTTGTCACACCCCCGAATTCCAACGAGGCATGATTGGCACCCGAAGCCGATAAAGCCCGAGATAACCAAGCTATGCTTTTATACATTCATGTTCATGCAATAGGAAACACCATTCTCACATAAGAACATGAACCATTAGTATTGGAAATCATGGATATTGGGAATCATGGCATATATATACACATTTGAGAAACTTGGACGTTGAGGCCATATCAAAACAAGACTTCATGAGTCACCTTATATACATATACCCACGTACGTCTACAAAAGCCTCTAACAGGTGCATTGACCAATACAAACCAAAAGTCGGGACAAGTCCCCGCTTTATACAATATGTACATCACTAAAACATATATACACTATGACTCGGAGAAGCCCCGAATTAGCTGGAGCTCACCAACTAACCTCTAACACTGGCAATCTACTGGGGAGGCCTACTGGTACCTACGCCTGCAGCAAGTAAGGTAAATTCCCTGAGAGGGGTCAGCACGAAATAAGTACTGATTATGCAAGGCTCAGATGAAACTGCACAATACATGAATATTTAAACGAACTCAAAACATATGAATAATCAATGTGAATAAGTCACCATTTTGCATTTTGGGAAACCATGTGAATTGCTTTCATTACTTTCTTTGCTTTCTTTATCTCAATGCTTATCTGTCAATACATGTGTCACAATGTACCCGGGCCCCTACTGATCAGTGGGTATTTACATAACATATCGTCATGTTGGGATTGGGTCGAGCTAGGCTTATACCCCTAAACCTGCCACCCATAAATCAATGCATCGGGATCGAGTCGAGCTAGGCTTGTGCCCCTAGACTTGCCACCCATAAATCAATATATCGGGATGGAGTCCGTCTAGGCTTATGCCCCTAGACTTGCCACCCATAAATCAATACATCAGGATCGAGTCGAGCAAGGCTTATACCCCTAGACTTGCCACCCATACTTGATCATTGACCACATTTGCATTAATTTATTCATTACTTTGAGATTGATACGAGGATAGTCATAACATCACTTTGAACTTTGGAACATAACATTGTTGGAAACTGTGAATCATTAACCAATGAGTGAGAGACATGTGAATAACTTGGCAACATAACATTATTAGAATCATAATACCATGGGAACTATTGGACAATAATCTATGAACAAGAGACATAAGTATAATCACTATTGGAACATTGGAACATAACCTTGTTTGAGCTTTTGGAACATTCACCATGATTATGAGACATGAGACTCACAAATGATCCATGAGTAAGAAATATATGACAATGACTATTGATAAACGGATATAGGATACCTTAGTACATTTCGGGATAGGACTAGTGAAATAGCAATGTGGATACTATTTGCTGCAGAAAGATACGGACAGAGTAACCTTACATACCTTGTATCCTCAATACAATATACCACCTTAGATGCGTATAAAATATTCTCTCTCTTACTTTATGTGTCACTCTACAACACAAATACATAACAGAATTCATATCAACCATCAACTACTTTACAAATGCATACAATGTCAATGAGTTACATGTTTGCCTTTAAACATGCCATTTCCCTTTGACAAAACCATTGATAAAATTATTATGCCAAAAATCCCCCAATATTCCCAACATTGACCAATACCTGATAATCAATACATTTCACCACAAAACTTCTCCTTTACACTTTCTTATCCACACCACATCACAAATAATCCATCAATTCACCTTAATACACTTCATAGCACAAATCGGCCAAAATCCCACAATTTGCACTTATAGAAAAATAACAAGTTTAATAACAAAACAATACCATACACGTTCATATTTTATACACATCATGATCTTTCATCAAAGGCACAAGCCATAATTCAAGTTCAAATCACCAAGATAGCACATCTTCCACCAAAAGTAAAAATATACTATTCACCACCTTGCCAACATAACTAGCATAATATACATAATCTCCCATGCATATAATATATTAATCCATGAGAATAAATACTTACCAAGGCTTGGAATAGGATGATCTTGCTCCAAAATGAACTTTGAGTTCTTTAGGGTTTGAGAGAAATGATGGGGAAAATATCTAGAAAAACATGAGAGGTCCAAGTGAATAAAATCTGATTTTTTGGTCTATATATAGTACTTGGGTCACCCTTAGCCCATTCTTGGCATTTAATGCCATATTTGACTAAGTCAATAGAAGATTGGGTCATGTGACCCATGTCTTTTGTCCCATTTTGGGCTTTTATTTAGCCCAAATGACTTAACCCAATAAAATCAATAATTTTGCGTCTTATATGTATTACAATTAATATTCCCACTCATGTTATTCATATCCGTAGCCTCAATCCCAAAAACAAGTGATTCTAGCCACGTTTGGCTTATTTTGACCTTAAGGGCAAAACTGTCATTTTGACCCCAAATTCATTCTCGAGTAATTTTATCATACCAATATAATATTTCATGCATTTCATGTATATACTCATGGTTTTAGAAGAAACGTGGAAAAAATCGGCTCGGTACATCCCCGGATACCCTTGGGGCTTGGAAATTTCCAACTTTTGAAAAAGTGGAAAAACCAAGGTGGCACGCCATTGGGCGCACCAACTTGATGCCTATGGACTAAAAATTTTAGTCCAGAGCGGAGTGGAATGGTCCCCAACGCGCCCAACACTTAGATTTTTCAAAAATTCCATTTTTCGACTTCTCTTCGCGGGTTTAGTTGGATACTTCAATTCCTATTCTTTAACTTACTTCTTAACCTTAATATACTTTGTATAGAGGTCCCCTTAGCCTCGTTTTGAACCCCACAAATGTGCCATGAAAATGGCAAAACACCTTCTATGCAAGTTTAATGACATAATAAGAGCCCAATTTAATTATCTCACCAATAGCATTACCAAATGCATACTTATAGCTCTCGATACCTAAGTACATATTATTTAGTGTCATCAAGTAGGGTTGGGAATGTACGGGGTGTTACATTTTATGCCTTATATACGCAGTACATTCTTTCGTACTGACGTCCCTTATGGGGACACTGTGTTTCATGCCACAGGTACAGGTACTCCAGCTAGTAGACCTCCTCAATAGGAGCATAGGACACTCAGCTGTGATTGGTGAGCTCCAAGTTGATTCGGGGCTTTATCGGGTCTTTGATATGTGTATTTTGGTATTGTATAGTAGTATTGTAAGGTGGGGTCTGTCCCGACCTAGACTTTGTTTTCTATCCTATAGAGGCTTTGTATACTAATGTATGAAGTTTAAATATGTTTAGTCTCGTAATAGTTGTGGCCCCAATATTCAAGTCATGTATATATAGTTTGGGTCTATATATGTTGGTCTTTAATTACTATAGCTTATATATATGTGTCAAAGTTTTGTGATTCTCATAGTTATATGCATGGTAAGCACAGGTTAAAGTTGGTTCTCTCGAGTCTTTAGGGCATCAGGTGCCTGTCCATCTCAATGGGATTTGAGGTATGACAGGGGGGAAGAATCTTCCAAGAACTGAGTCTGCAATTCATTTCAAGTAGTGATCGATCTCTGTGGTAGCTCTTCTAGCCATAGTGTGGCCTCTCCTATTAAAGAGAACGAAAAGAGATAAAGTTTGATTGCCTCTTGGGTCACTCCAGCTAGATTTTAAGATGTTCAAATCCCAACAAAATTCATTACACGCATATTTGTGTCATCAGTGAAAAGTCCTGTGAACACCCCTTTCAAATTCAGTAAGTGAATTATGGCACTCGTGATATCAAACTTAGTCTGAGGAGGTAATTCTGGTGCAATGATAGCACCAGTTTCCACCTGCTCCAAATAGTCCAAATCCTTATTTGGATCCTCTTATTAAGGAAGATACTATTGTAGAGGTTGTTATAGATGTTGTTGTCCCCTATGACTTCTCTGTCTCTCTTGATCATCAAGTGTTGCTAGATGGTTCATCTCATCTTATCTAGCCTTTTCTTTCCTGGCTACCCGTCTGACAACTTCTTATCTAGCATTCCCCTCAGCCATCAATCGAGCTGTGATCTGTTTTGTAGTCTCTTGACCCCCGTACTAGAGTAGTGGCTGATTTAGGATTGTTGGATCATTATGAACACCCTCAAGTAGGGTTACTGGATCATGCACTCCTTCATTAACCATCTTTCAATTATTTCTCAGAGTTTATTCAAGTTCTGTATCAAGTGGAATCAGGGGATTGCCTTGACTCCAAGTACTGGGCATAAACCAATGTGTGCCCTAAAAATAACAGAAAAGTAAAATTAGGAAACAACAACCAATAACCCCAACAAACACCATTAAATAAACTCCGTAACCATAAGTCCCCGGCAATGGCGCCAAAATTTGATGTTGCCCAAACTAAGGTTGAGGTCAATCACACAGGGAATAGGTCAAATACTAATCAATGTGTCTATCGAAGCAATCAATAACAATACCCAGTAAAAGAGGGGGATTTATAAATAAATAATTAAGTGGTAACAGTTGTTGATTTGTTGGATTTGTAATCAATATGAGAAAAGCAGGATTGTGTTTCCCATTAATTCATAACTCCATAGGCTCTTCATACTTTGCAATCCCTCCTGGTGTTTAGTATGCAGAATCAATAGGTTATGTATACTTAGAACAACTTTATGCTCTTATCTAAAAAATATCCTCAGGTAAGTTTTCTCTTCTCCTGAGCCTGTGTTACTAACCCCTATCTTAAATCCCAGATAGTTATCCCGCATTATCAGCTCAATCTATTAAGTGGAGGTTAATACCTCCAAGTCTCTATTGCTTTTTTCCTTTTTCCCATCTGTATTCATCCTTTTATCCAGAATACAGATTAGGCGAGTTCTAACATTGCACACTATCAAAAAGCATTCAAAACCAAGGAAACAACCAATACATGGGAACACCAATTCAAGATTACTCTGTCCTATGAATCTTACTTTGTTAATCTGTTATGGTTCCCAAAACCCTAGTTATGGTGTTTAGCTACTTATAATTGAGAGAACACAAGAAGAAATCTGATATAAAATCATAATTACGAACTTACAATAAGAATATGCAAAACTCCAAGATCTTACTTTGTATTAAAACCATAGAAATGGATATTTGTACTTTCAAAACCAATAATATGACTTTAAAGTAATAATAGAATGTAACCTCATACAATAAAGTGAATAAGAGTATTTATAGACAAAATAAAACCTATCCTAAACAAAATAGGAAATTTGAGTATGTCATGTTGGACGAGAGGAAGGTATGATCGTGGTTAGATACCATGATAAACCATTGGTGCTCATTGTTTGCTCATGGACGATCCATTGGTTCTCTTTGTTTGCTCATGAACGTAACCTCATATAATAATCCTCTTCAGTTATTCAAACCCACAACCTCATGTACGATCGTCACATCTAGGTACGGTCGTGGGATCTTATCATCTGATTTTCTTCATACTAGCTCCTGCAGGCATGCTTCCAGGACATCCTTCTCATAATCAAGTAGTACAATTATATGATCAATGTACAATCATGGGAGCTCTCGTCTGAGTAACACCTGAGATTCACTTCTCTGCTTCTTCATACGATGCCCAAGTACGATCGTGGTCAGATCCCACAGTCGTGGCAATAGTCGTCTAATGCCCTTTTCTTGTCCAAAATCTAACACTCCACTCTTTTGAACCTGTTTTACATTCAAGCACCTAAAAACCCATTATATACATATTAAAAGACCCTTGTACTTGCAACTATTCATCATTTTAAGCAACTCAAGTGTCATGCCTTCACGGCACCTCAATGGGATGCCTATTTCTATCATTCTTTATTATGGTACTCAGTTCACATCTTTTTTTTGGAGGTAAATTTAGAGGCATTTAGGTACCCAAGTTGAGCTCAGCACATCTTTTCACCCACAAACTAATGGTCAATCTGAACAGACCATTCATGTTCTAGAGGATATTCTTCGAGAATGTGTTATTGATTTTAGGGGTCAATGGGAATAGCTCTTGGACTTGATAGAGTTCGCATATAAAAACTACCATATGAGTATTCAAGTGGGTCTATTTAAGGTGTTGTATGTTAGGAGGTGTGGTTCTCTGATGGGCTGGTTTGATTCCATCAAGGTTAGGCCTTGGGGTACTAACTTATTGCATAAATCTTTGGATAGGGTAAGGGTGGTTCAGGAAAGGCTCTGTATAGCTTAGAGTAGGTAGAAGAGTTATACAAGTTAAAAGGTGCGAGACTTAGAGTTTATGGTTGGGGATAAAGTGTTTCTTTAACTCAAAATATTATCCTAGAATAGATTAATGAGGTTCAGGAAGAAGGGCAGTCCAAACCCTAGGTTCATCGGTCCTTTTAAGATCCTACAACATATTAGTGATATGGTTTATGAGTAGCTTTACCTTCAGCTTTTTTGGGTGTTCACCCTGTGTTCCATGTGTCTATGTTGAGGCAGTATGCTCTAGATAAGCCTCACATGCATTAGTGGGATTTGGTGCGAAAAGATGAGACTTTAATTTTCGACGAGGAGCCTCTGGCTATCTTGGATAGAAAGTTTTGGATGCTAAGATCTAAGGAGATTCCATCAGTGAAAGTTTAGTGGAGACATCGTCCAGTCAAAGAGGCTACGATAGAGACCAAGATAGACATGCAGACCAGATATCCTCAGTTTTTTTAGCAGTCTGGTACCTTTTACCCTTTGACATTCAAAGATAGAAGTTCTTTTTAGTAGTGGATGATGTAATGACCTTTTTGGTCATTTTGGTAATTTTCATGCATTTTCCCATTTTGACCTTTCCCATAGTTTTCTTAGAATATTTGCAGTCTGCGAGAATGGTTAATTTAGTTCTCAGGGGGGTCGATTGAGCTTTTTAATAGTTTTTTAGCTATGGAGCTTTTAAGTTGGAAGGGGTTGACTTGAGTCAACATTTTTGGAAAAAGGGATAGGGTAGGAATTTAGTCGGTTCTTTTAGCCCTGGAAAGTGGTTTTTGGGCTGGTAGGACCTTTGGTTTGAGTCTGGGGATTTCAAACTCATTCTGGTGCTTGGTTGGATCTTTTTAGTATTTTAGTTAAAGTGTTGACTTTGATCAATAATTCAACAAGACAATCTCTGTTGGACATTATGATGGTTCCATTGAGTCCATAACACTATTTTTAGTTGGGTAGAAAGTTCATTTTGAGTTTAGGGACTACAAACAAATCTAGCCGATCCGTTCAGGACTTGGTTGTTTAGACAAAAAGTTATTTGTACAATTGTATATGGTGCTGATGCACCTGTGGAGCTTAGCTCACTCTTACGGATCCACTTATTTGGTGGGCTGGCCATGCCAGTTAATGAAGGTGACATCAGGGGCGATCACTTTTATGGAGTATCCTTCACTCTTAAAGAAAGTGCACTATGCACCCAGCTTTACTCCGATAGAGTTTTACCACTATTGTTGGCCAGCTACTGTATGGTTTTTCTCACTTCTACAGGACTTGGGGCCATAAGTAGCCTCCGTATATGTTGAGGGTCAACCGCTTCTATGGCATTGCGCTTGCTGCAATCCTTGTTAGGAGTGACGATTGTTGGGTTCTTACAAGACCCCTCTTCCTTATTCATTTCAAAATCATTTAGGAGCTCGACCTTAGGGGAAATTCTTCGATTCTTGGAGATTATTTGTGCAAGTAAGTCAAATCTCTTCTCCTATACAACCTCTAGCATAATTTTAGTCTTTAATTTCCATTTTCATTATTAAATTCTTGCTTTCTTTTCAAAGAAAATTAGAATTTTCTAGACCAATTGAGGTCCAAATAGAGTCCCGACTTCCCCCAACTTTCGAGCATAAATTTCTTAACCCAAGAATAACCTAATTGTAAGAGAAAATTTCAAATTCATCGATGGGCTCAGAAGGTCGATTAATGAGCCAATTTTTGACCAAATTATAAATTATGGATAAGGTTATCTTTATCATTGTGTTTATGTATAGGTTACATATATGATAAATTGGAAGAAATCGGAGGCTTTACTGAAGGAGAAGGCTTTAGTGTGATGCTTTGAGTTTGTTATTTGTCCCTGAGGTAGGTTACAGTCTTACTTTCTTTTTACTTAGCTCAGATAAATAGTATATGGTATAAATTACATGTTGGTTAGGGGAATTGTTAGTTAGGAATGATTTTATCCCAAACTTCTAGTTTATTGGTCTATTTTGGGGGACTTTAGAGAAGTATTCTCGCTTAAGACTTGCTTTAGGATGTTTGCTTAGTGTTATTCTTAGATTGGGCTTCTTAGGTTAGATATCGAGGTAGAATCTTGTACGGGAATGGACTTTTGATTGGCAAAACTCTTCGTGAAGTGATTTATTTTATTTTATCCCTTCCGTTGAAACTTATGGGGCATATGGCCTGAGATTTGTGTTATACCGAGTTTTCTGGTGGATTATGGTTGGGGTGTGGACTTATCCTTCCCTATTTGTGTGGATAATTTATATATATATATATATATATATTTATATTGTGCATGCATTCACATACTCATACATCATTCTCATTGAAATTGGTTTGGACATAAAGAAAAATACTTATTTTCTATTTTAAAAGAGAAATTGTACCACTCTTTACTAAATCTGAGGTAAAGCTTTTGATCGTACCACCCTTTTATATGTTAGGGGTAGGACTTTGGATTGTGCCACTATTACTTTGTACATGTTGTACCGTCCGAGGAGGGATTCTTTACAACCCAAGTTAAAACTTTGGGTCTCATTGATTTCATCCAAGGTGAGACACTGAGTGACCTATGTGATAATTCTTGGACTCATGAATATGTCTAGGGTGAGATGTCGGGTGGCCTGAGGTATAATTCTTGGTTTTACTATATTGGCCACATATTGTATTGCATCATCTTATACTGCATAACATCATTCACACACACACATGTATATAGATACACACACATAGATATATATATATATAAACTGTGTGTATATTGTTATTATTATCATTTTGTGCTATAGACTGATGAGACTATTCTATGCACAACATTACTTTTTTGTAATTTATATTATATATTTATCTCCTGAGCTCAGTCAGCCTATGATGTCTACTGAGTACCTGTGTTTTGTACGCACATTACACTTCTGCATCTAGTTCTGATGCAGAGCTGTATACTAGTTATCCTCGTTGATTTCCACCCATTCGAAGAGGTGTGCTGATTTGATATGTGGTGAGCTCCTGGCCTCTGTAGACTTTCCCCATTTCCTTCTTGTATCTATTGTCTGTATTTTATACTTTTTGGACATATATGTATTGTTGTAGTTCTACTCTTGTATGTTAGTGGCTCTTGTATTGATGAAACTGAGTCTGGAGTGGTTCTTTTGTATATTTTGTCACCTTTCGCTTCTCGTGGGCCCTTTTTGTATGTATTTTTGTATATAGTTGGCCCGTTTATCTTGTTTTTCCTTCTCTAATTGTTCATTAGATTGATACTTACTATATACAACTATGGGACTCAGTTTGCCTTCTGGGGGTTATAGTACCATCATGGACCGATTTTGGGGTGTGACAATTTGATAAAAAACTTTGAGTTGTCGCTGGTTACATTCTGCCATCAAATTAGTATGTGCTTATGATGGCATCACTTTGTCATTTAATTTCATAACTTTGAGCGTCAAATTTCTTTTAATTATAAATAGTATAGATCAGTGGGTGATTCTTCTCAATGGGTTAAGAATTATTAGTAAACTCTTCAATACATATAAATTGGTGTGATTTTCTTACTATTTGTTTAGAAAATTTTTATGCAAATAGAGAATTATAATTAGAAGTTTTTATTTTTTCTCCTCCCACATACCAAAGAGAAAATAAGGATCTTGGTGATGCCTACTGTGTGGTTCTAAATATGTATGAATTAAATATGAATATATTTTTGTACGGGAAATTGGAAAATGTGAAATCGGTACATATTTTTCTATAACTACATAATGGTCATTTTTCTTCAAAACATACATTCTTGGTATGTGATAATAAGAATTGACTAATATACTACTCAATATTTCTTGAAGTGAAAGAACTTCATCAGTCTTGATTTTAAGTTTTTCACTAAGTTTTGGTTAAATTTTTAGCCCATGTGTCTGTTAAACATATTTTTTTCTTGTACAAGTAATTGTGGCATAAGTTATCTCATTGAATGGTATAGCCTTTTTGATGGTTTTCGTATTCCTATTTTATATATAGCTGAAAAAGGACAAATTCGAAGTACTCCAAATGGGAGTTGTCAAGATCGATCAAATGAACAATGTAGAAGAGCACGTCGTTATAGAACATATTCCCCAGAGCGTTAATTTAGAAGTAATGGTGGCGCAAGGGTGACAAAAAAATCTGTTATGAAATCAAAGATCTATACGAAAGGAAAGAGAGAAGAAACTTAGAGAGTTTAAGTCTTTTAAGAAGTCCCCTAATGTTTCATTACCTAAATTTGTTCATCTTTTTGAATTAAAACATGTTGAACTTGCTAATTACATTAAAATCTCAGATTGGAAAGTTTTAACTATTTTAACAGAATCTCTCTGATAGCCTTGGGGTCATAAATTAGTTGATATTTATCATGAGGTTTGTCCAAGTCAACCTTTTGGGATTTATATTCGTCTATTTGAAGATGAGTGGGAGGATTTTATCTTTATTGACTTGTAATTTATTGTTGTTAAATTTTTTAATATTTGAAATATGTTGTTTGTCTCTCTTTATATATATTCTATTTATTTTATTTAAATGAATTGAGACTTAATAAAAAATCATTAATAAAATACTCACTAAGAAATATTTTTCACTTTTGATCAAATATTTAAACTATGGATGATGATTGGAATCTTAGTGACCTTTTCTGAATCTACACTAAATATGAAGTAATTATGAAATTGATTTTCTTGAGTGAGTATATGAATATCTTGTGCATAAATTGATTAAATTAAATATTGATGAGTAAAACATTCTCAATTATCTCTTATTAACATACATGGCATCAAAAATTATAAATGTTGATTTAAATAAAGGTAAGAAACTGATTAGTGACAATTAAGACATATAAAGTCATAGAATATGGTATGTATAGAGAGAGTAGAATTCTCTTGAAGGTATTAACCATGTTTTATGTCACCCTGAATAGGGCGATACTACACAATATGAAAGAGATCACAAAAATTACAAAGCATAGAAAAAGATAGATTTTGATGTCCATGGAATAGCTGTATGTTCTGTTGTTGATGACCTCATTCATAAATTTGAGGAATTCCCTGCTGCTCATGTTATGCGTACACACCTATGAGAGACATATGGAGGTAAATTTGTGACCCTCTTTAGAAAGCTGACTATCATGTTTGATACTTACAAAAAGTGTTACAGTCAAAATATCAATAAACACCTCATGGTGATGTTGAATATTATTGCTCAACTCAAAAGTGTTGGTCATGCTCTTTCTGATGAGAAATAGGTTCATGTAGTGATTCGATCTCTTCTCAATAGTTGGTAACATTTGAAGGTTAACTTAAATTGATAATGATAGCATCAAAACTTTTTCTGATATTGCTGGTCATATTGCGCTTGAAGACGAGCGGCTTAGTCTACTAAGACTGTATCTAGTGCCTATGTTTTAGAATCAAGTAGTACAAAGTTTTCAGACATCAATCTTAAGAAAAATTGAAAAAATAACTAAAAGAGTAAGAAGAATGGAGAAGCACCCTCCAAGAAAAACAACAAGCCAAATTTTAAGAAGGGAAAACATTTTTTCAAGAAGAAAGATAAAAGTAAGATGAAGTGCTACAACTATCAAGTTCTACGCCGCATTTTACTCGTGAGTGTACTGAACTAAACAAGGTAGTATTTCAAAACGCATGTCTTAGTGCTATATATATTTCTGGCACTGCTTTACTAACTGAATCTTATCCTATATGGATTGTAGACTCAGGACCACTAATCATATAATTCATGATTAATAAGTCCTATCAAGACTACAAATTAGTATAGGACTATGCCATAATTTACATCCATGAGTTGGTTATGTTGCATGGAGTTTTCTTGTCTATCATCTCTGATAGGGGTACTCAGTTCACATCTCATTTTTGGAAGTCCTTTTAGGAGGGTCTTGGTAATTGAGTAGATCTCAGTACAACCTTTAACCTGCAGACAGATGGCCAGGCAGAGTGGACCATTCAGATTTTTGAGGATATTTTGAGATCTTGCTTGCTTGACTTCAAAGGTAATTAAGATGATGGCATACCTCTTATAGACTTTGCTTATAATAACAGTTTCTATTCTAGCATCTAGATTGCTCCTTTTGAGGTACTTTATGGGTGGAGATGTGGATCTCCTATTGGTTTGTTTAAGGTAGGTTAGGCTACTTGTATTGGCACAGTTTCATTACATGAGGCTATGGAGAAGGTCCATTTTATTTGTACGAGATTGAAAACTACTCATAGTTATCAAAAATCTTATGCTAGGAAGGATAAAGCTTGAATTTGCAGTTGGTGATTGGGTGTTCTTGAAAGTTTCATCCATGAAAGCGATAATGATATTTGGTAAGAAGGGGAAGCTTAGTCCTTGGTATATTGGTCCTTATAGGATTTTGTTATGTATTGGTAATGTGGTGTATGAGTTAGAGTTGCCTTCATAATTAACATCAGTGCATTCGATTTTCATGTTTTGTTTTTAAAGAAGTGTATTGGTGATCTGTCATTGGTTGTTCCTTTGAATAGTGTTGGTGTGAAAGATAGTCTCTTTTATGAAGAGTTTCCAGTTGATATATTGATAAGCAGGTTTGTAAGTTGAGAAACAAGAAGGTCGCATTAGTGAAGGTCCTACGGAGAAATCAGTTGGTTAAAGGAGATACTTGGGAAGTGGAAGCATACATAATGCCCAAGTGCCCTCAACTTTTTCCGCCTAGTGCCGAGACAGCTTGAGGTAATATTTTTCCTCCTATTGATGCTTTTATAGTTTCATTCCCCTATTAGTCATTCATGAATTCTCAGGAAAGCATGTTCTATGAGTTACAGTTGAGTTTTTATTCTCCATCAAATCAATTATCATGTTAGTGTTTCAGATTTAGAAATTAGTTTCATGATTAGTAATTCCTTCCCTATGAGTCCCACTTAGTTTCAGTCTTTATTCGAAGATAAATGATCCCAAGAGGGAGATATTGTAATAACCTAGAATTTTATCATTCTTAAACTCAGACTTAGACCAAAAAACCAGTTGGAAATCAAATCTTCCAAACTAAAACAACTCATTGTATAAGTCGTACAATGAGCTACGACTCGTGGTAAGCTGTCTACAAATTTCCCAAACTCCACTGACCACAACTCAAGACCATGAGTCGTGGAATGAAAGTATGATTCATACAATAACTTGTACTGAAAAGGACCAGAGGGATGAAAATTGCTCTCAGGAATCATGGGTCCAAGCCATGACTCATGGATTGATGTCACAAATCATGGAATGTAATCGTGGCCCAAGTAGAATTTGACTCTAGTAACCACGAGTTAAGGGACAACACATGGTATCTAAGTATGGGTTGTACTGTAGACTCATGATGCCATAAATAGAACCCATTCAATTTATTCCAAGAAGTCATGAGGAACAACATGACTCATGGACCCATAGTACGAGTAATAGGTTGACTCATGGGATGCAATTCCAAAAATTGCAGTTATGTTTTTTAAGGGAAAATTAGTCTTTTACCATTATTTTATGTCCTACACTACGTCATTTCTTGTATTTTAGGGTAGGTTAAGGGGATATTTATTAGTTTAACTCCCATTAACATCGATTAAACCACTCTAAATTAGAAAGAGAAAATAAAAGATGCTCTCTAGCTTCAGGATTAGGGTTCATCTTCTCAGGTCCCAAGTTCAACTCTTAGTCCAAATTTCTTTAGTAACCAAGCATGTGGGATTTCAATAAGGATTTCTTTCACTCTCATGCCCAAAGTTTGAATTATCAGTTATGGTTTCATGAATTGTGATTTAGAGTTTATACCCCAATGTCTTGAATATTGATGATTTTAGTTCCAACATGTTTCTCATGATCTTATACTATTATAAATACTTTTATGCATGATTTTTCAGCCATGTTTATGGGTCACAAGCTTGACAGATGATTTAGAATGATTTTCACACAGTTGAGTATGATTTTGTATAAATTGGCTTGTTACAAACACATGATCCAAGAATTCAGTAACTATAGCATGACTAGTCCCAGTAATATAGAAATATCAGTAATTATTAGTCAAAATAGTTCATGCTTATTTTCAGACATCAGTTATATCAATGAGAAACTAGTATATGTTTTGGGAGTACCATTTAGCACCGAGCAGATACAAGTTCCAGATAACCCAAGTCATAGAACTACATTACCACTATAAGATAAGGGTCCTCACCAGTTGAGAGTGACACCTTTACCTCAAAGAAGCTCAGTAAGTGGATCCACACCAGACAGGTTTTATACTTTTGACGGAGTGTAGGGAATCCTCCCAATTGGGTTGTACGTTAGACTCCATGTTTCTTACATGGTTTATGTTGGTTATAAGAAACTCCCATAGAAAAAGATTTAAACATGATTTTTGTACATGACCTAGAATTCAGTTCAGCTTAGTTATTTCATGACTTACAACTATATTAATATTTATAGTTTATGATTATTTTTGGTTCATTATAGTTTTGATAACCTATCCAGTTTTGATCATTGCAACTAAAACTAGTTTAAATCATGTTTTTCAATATGTCTATATTATTGCATATCTCATATGCTCAGTACATTCGATAGTACTGACCGCATATTTTTCTTTACGATTTATCCTATTATGATATGAGTTGCAGTGCCCATTCTTATCCACATGATTAGTTCACTTCCAGCAGCATATCTTTAGCAAACTTGGTAAGTCCTCATGATTTGAGAGCATTTATAGTTTATTTTCAATCTTTTTTTTTAGTGTTTGAGTTAGTTGGGTACTTGTCCTAACAACTCTTCTTCAGTTAGTAGTGGATTTTAGACACAATTAGCTTATTTTAGTTGGGTCAGACTATATATCAGTTTTAAACTTTTTCTACTTTTACATAGTTTATGCTTTCACACAGTATTTACACTTACGATCATAGTAATATGCAAGTATCAAGGGTTAGCTTAGGATCACTTGTAATTTTAAGTACTATATCATGTCCAGGGTATAGACTCGGGTCGTAACAAACTTTGTATCAGAGCCTTATGTTCAAGAGTCCTTGGATATCTGAAAAGCCATGTTTAGTAAACTTTTTTCATGGATGTGAAGCGCGTCACACTTATGAGGGAGATGCTATGAGATGTTTTTCGAAAACCATCCATTCTTTCATGTTCATTATCGTGTGATAGAGTTTAACTCTACTTACTCCTTTCTAATTTGTGCTTTATATGTTTCAGATAATACCTCCACACAAAAATAACGGATGGGAAAACAAAAAGAATGTTAACCCACCTGCACCAAAAAATAATGAGGTTACTAATGTTGAGTTCCAAAATGCCTTCCAGATATTGGCACATTCCATGACTACTAAGGTGAACCAGCAGGTAGCAAATCTAGTTAACCCAAAAGTGGGTCAGTTGCTTCTCATGTCATAGGTTTTGTTCTTATAAACCGACTCAATTTTTTTGGGTCAAAGGTAGAGGAGGACCCATAAAATTTTATTGATGAGATGATAAAGATTCTCTAGGTGATACAAGTGTCTGAGGTTGAGAGGGTTAAACTAGCTACCTATTAGCTAAAGAATGTGGCTCACTTATGGTTTATCCAGTTGAACCACATCCATGGCAAGAATGTGGCTCCCATAGTTTGGGAAGACTTCGTTGAAGCCTTTCTTGATTGGTTCTTCTCAAGAGAGTTGAGGGAGGCAAAGGTTGAGGAGTTCATGAACTTAAGACATGGATCTATATCAGTTAAGTAGTATAGCCTGAAGTTCACCCAGCTTTCTCGTAGGCTCCGGAGCAGGTGGATGAGCCTAAGGCTAGGATGAGTAATTTCATCTTTGGATATCCGACTTAATGAAGTAGGAGTGCAGAATAGTTATATTGATTAGAGATATGGATATCTCTAGGCTGATGACCCATGCCCAACATATTGAGGAAGAGAAATTGAAAGAGTGAGAAAGGGAGAATAAGAGGGCTACCAGTTAGTTAGTAGTTATAGTAGTCTATTTCAGTATATATATATGTTTATTAGAGATAGTTGGGGGTCATGTTCTGGCTAACTATAGTAAGTGTTAGTAGAGGCTTCATAGACAAACAGTCTTTCATAATTGTTGTATTCAATTTTCCAGATTCTTTCATGATATAGTTGTTATATTAAACTTATAAGCATTCAGTTAAATTTCAGTTTTCCCAATTATCATGGTTAAGCTTCCACACAGTTTTTTCATTATATATTTTTAGTAGTATGCTAGTATCAAGCATTAGCATGGGTCCACTTGTGGTTCTAAGCAATGTGCTACATCCAGAGGGTAGTATCAAAATGTTACAAACTTGGTATCAGTTCACAGAGTTCAAGTGTCCCAGGGTGTTTGTGAAGTCATGTCTAGTAGAGTCTTGTTTATGGTGTGACATGCACCACACTTATAATTAGAAGACTACAGATCATTTAAGAAATGTTTTCCCCTCTTTCATACTATAAATCATGTAGTAGAGCAGCCCCCTATGTAGTATATGAAAATCCAAGCATTTGCTCCATTTTTGCTGATTACGCTTTTTTTTAGGTATTAGATGCAGTCAAGCTTAAATTTTCCACTAGTAAAGTTTTATCGGACAGAGCCTACAGGAAGTAATGACACTGCACAAGGTATTAAAAGGAGCCCATTAGTATTTCTTAGTTTAGTGATTTGAAAGAATTAACCCTGTTTATGCAAACCAAGCATTTAAGCCAAAGAAAGTTATATTCTCACACCCATTCTCAAAACCCTATACCAGAATGACCTCAGAATTTGAAGTGTGATTCCATAAGTATAGCAGATAGAGAGTGGTAAGCAGGTTGGCAGGTTCAAACAATAACTTATAAGGTTAAGAGATTCAATAGGATAGTGGTAAGTAGATTAGTAAGATCATAAAAGAAGAATGTGATTATAGACTATAGTGGTTATGGGGTGTGCTTAAGGTTGATTTTGGTTGTGGTATATTTCCTTGATCCCTATATATTATTAGAAATTTTGTATAGTGTATGAGAAGGTTTAATGGTGGTGGACTAGTGTTCCCTTGATACCTATCTAGTATGGTAAGGTCTATATAGTGTATGAGAAGTTGTGTGGTTGTCCATGATGAGTGTTAGACTCTAAGCTTGAATTGAAGTTTCTTAATGAGATAAAGATAATGATTATGTCAGGATGCTGGTACTAGTTTTATGAAATTGATCTAGTAGGTTGACCTAGCATATGTATAAATCTAAGTTGATTATCTTGCTAGTGAGTGTGGTGGTGCAAGTTTGAAGTTTATATGATCCCTATATGAAGTAGTTAGTTATGGTGTAGTATCTCAAAAAGGAGTACTAACACAGGTTTCATATCTTCTGATGCAGCCTTTTAGAGGGAGCTTAGTATCCATGTGTATAAAGGTACCCCGACCATTAAAGTATAATGAATGTGGCTCAGTTTAGAGTTTATTTAGAAGATCCTCAGACTTAAAAAAACGGCTATTATCCAATGGGGAGATGCTAGAGTGTAGAACCAGACTAGGTTTGGAGATTCAGGTAGTAATGTTAGTAAGTTCTAGAACAGAGTTAGGGGAATGCAAAGATCTATTCCCATCTTAACATTTTCAGCATGCTCCTATCATTATGAGACTCTACTCACATTTTTTGTGTTAGGGCCATGATCATACCTGTTGCTCATGAATTTTATGCAGATTTATGTATATTCTCAGTTCATTTTTCCTTGCATGAAGAGTAGAAGTCTCACTTGGCAATCTTAACCATTCTCCTAGAACCCATGAATTCCAGTCTCATGTCATACAGACCGTGAGTGTAACACCCCATACCTTCCCGACCCTACTTGAAAACCATGAACCATGTTTACCCTAGGTTCGAGAGCAATAAGTACGTATTTTGCATTGTTATTGATGGAATATTTGATATTGTGCTAGTAAATGGTATTAGACCTTTGTAGTAGGTGGTGTTTGTGACTTTGTGGAGCATTTGTAGGGTGAAAAGTGAGGTTTAAAGGACATCCAAGCAAAGTATCTTAAATATAAGAGTCAAGCAAAAGTTTGGGACTTGAAAGATCCAACCAAATCCACAAAGAAAAGTCGAAATCAAAAATTTAGCATGGGGCGCTGCAGGTGGCGTGCCAGGCCGCTTCTGGCCAAATTTTTTTTGGAACAGGAAGCAAGGGGGCGCGCCCAGGAGCATTCCAAGCCACTCCTGGCCACCTTCTCTAGGGCGCCCGGGAGCATGCCGGGTTGCTTTTTGCCCAATTTCTTCTAGGATTATTAGTCTATAAAGAGGACTCTTGGGTTATAGTATCATTATTTCATCGTAGTAGGACTATTCTTGAGCGAGTTTTGCATCCGAGTTGGGGTTAATTCTTCGTCACAAGTATTTTATCAAATTATGTTTAATTAAGCCATGCGTGGCTAGAATGTCTTATTTTTTATATATTGAGGCTACGAACATGAATTTCGTGAGTGAATATTGTCGTGATATTTATGGAATAATTTAAACATGAGATAATTGGAGTATTACACATTGAAATTGGTGGGCTAAGTTAATATGTGTAAATGGGCTCAATTTAAGGCCCAAAATGGATTAAAAGACATGGCCCAAAAGGGCAAATGACCCATTCTTCCACTTTAACCAAGGGAACAAGGCATTTAATGCCAAGAAGTGGCTAAGTATTACTTGAGGGGCTATATAAGGTGGCAAAAATCAGATTTTATTTCCTCAAAGGATACATGCCATTCTAGACATTTCCACAACATTTCCACAAGATATTTCTTCAAGCTTTCAAACCCTAAGCCATCTTTTTGGACAAGATCACTCATTTGCAAGTTTGGGTAAGTGATTATTCTTATAGATTAATCTATTATATGCATGGGAGAGTATGTAGATCATCATGGTTATGTCTAAAAGTGTAAATAATGCATTTTTTCTTTTTGCTAAAAGATGTGTCATCTATGAGATTTAAACTTGAAAGGAGACTTGAGGTTTTGATGAAAGTGAATGGTGTGAATGAAATATCAAAATGTATGGTGTGGTTATGTTCCTTGAATTGTTATTTTTCTATAAGTGTAAATTGTGGGATTGTTGTCGATATGTTGTTATGGAGTGTATTGAGGTGACTTGATGGAGTAATTGTGATGTTGTGTTGATGGAGAAGTGTAAAGTATGAACTTGGTGTGACATGCTATTGGTTTATGATGTATTGGTCAATGTATGGAATTTTATGGTATTGTTGGTATTATAATTTCATAAATGGTATTGTCAAGGGGGAAATGACATTTTAAGGCAATCATGTAACTCATTGTCGTCGTATGCACTTGTAAGGTAGTTGGTTGTTAACGTAAGCTCCGTTATGTACTTGTGTTGTAGAGTGAAACGTAAGGAAGGATCTGGACTATTGTATTCACGTATACGATTATGTATTCATATTAGTAAGATAAGGTATGTAAGGTTACTCTTTCAGTATCCTTCTGCAGCACATAGTGTTCACATTGATATTGTACTTATTTCATTCCAAAATGTTCTAAGGTATACCATTTCCAGTTATAAATTATTATTCATCACATGTTCCTTATTCATGGATCAATTGTGATTCACACGTCTCATGTTCATTGACTAATATTTCCAAATTTCAAATATTGTTGTTTTCCAAGATTCCAATAATGTATATTCACCAATGTATCAAAAGTAAAGAAATGAAGTAATGTATAATTGTTTGAGTGTTCTTGGGTGGTATACCAGGGGTTAAATACCTAGCATGGGTTGATCCCAATATCTCGGGTGGTATCTCAAGGGTGAAAAGAACACCTAGCATGAATCGATCCCGCCACTACGGGTGGTATCCCAGGGGCAAAAGAAAAGCCTAGCATGGGTCGATCCCGATTAATTGTTGATTATTACCCACTGATCAGCTTGGGGCCCGAGAATTATATGAATGAAGAAATAAGTGATGGACGAATGAATGAGCATTAAAGCAAAGAAAGTAATCAATGTAATGTACATGGTTCCACACATACAGAATGGTTACTTATCCATATTGATTATTCACTTGTTTTTTAGTCCATTGAAGTATTTATGTCTTATACAGTTTCTTATGGACTTACATACTCAGTACATTCTTCGTACTGACGTACCTTGGGGGACTTACCTTACTTGTTGCAGGCACAGGTGCTAGTAGACCTCCACAGTAGGTGGCGGATCATTTGCCGATCTTTGGTGAGCTCCAGTTAGTCCGGGGCTTTTCGAGTCTCATATGTACATTTATTTTGGTATTGTGATGTTGTATAAAGTGGGGACTTGTCCCGACTGTAGGTTTGTTATGTATATGCATTTGTTAGAGGCTTTTTAGACGTATGTGGGAATATGAATATAAGGGATGTGTGTCCATTTTGACTTGGTGGCCCTAACGGCCAAGTTTCATTTATGTATATATCACATGTTTTCATGACTTCCGCTATTGACATCTTATATCTCTATATGTGATGGTGATGTTTCTTGAATGACATGCATATGAATGGATATGAGCAAAGATTGGTTCTCTCGGGCCTTATCGGCTTTGGGTGCCAGTCTGCTCTATTGGAATTCAGGGCGAGACAAAAGTGGTATCAGAGCAGGTCATCCTAAGGGTGTCTACAAAGTCGTGTCTAAGTAGAGTCTTGCTTATGGATGTGTTGTGCACCACATTTATAAGTAGGAGGATATGGGACATTTAGGAGTTGTTTCTTTTATTCATTTCTAGATCATGCAATAGAGTCAATGTTGTGTGGAATCGTATTTGACCATTGGAATTGGTTTTCTTGTTTATAGTAAAATACTGATGACAAGAAGAGGTAGAGGTAAAGGTAAGCAGGTAGATATACTTGCCGGAGAAGGAACGAGTAGATCACCACCTGACCAAGCTAGTCAAGGTGGGGCTAATACTGAAATTGCATCGCGGTCTTCTTCTATTTTTCCAGCTCCAGAAGAGCCGAGAAGGAGAGAAGAACCTGCAGAACCACCTGTTAATGCTACTGAGCAAGATCTCAAAAATGTGGTGCAAATGTTGACTCAAATAGTTGCTGCACAAAGTCAAGGACGAGCTGGTCCAACAACAAGTGATGATGGTGCGGCTAGGGCAGCTAGTCGGAGGACACAGGACTTTCTGAAATTAGACCCTCCCACATTCACTGGGTCAGATCTGAATGAAGATCCCCAAGACTTTATAGATCAAATTCAAAGGTCTTTAGATGTTATGCATGTGACTGGTATAGAAACAGTTGAACTTGCAGCATATAGATTGAAAGGAGAGGCGATATTGTGGTATGAAGATTGGAAGAAATCTCGTGGTATCGGTGCAAATCCACCTAATTAGGAAGAATTTAAAGCGACATTCCTTGATCACTACCTTCCTTATGAGATTCGAGAGGTTCGTGCGGATCAATTCTTAAATCTCCGTCAAAAAAATCTAAGCGTCAGAGAATACAATCTGTAATTTAATTCCTTGGCTCGATATGCTCTGAATGTAGTAGCCACAATGACAGACAGGGTCCATCAATATGTGGACAGATTGGAGCCATATTTTGTAAGGGATTGCACTATTGCCGCTTTGAACAGAGATATGGATATAGCTAGAATTCAGGCTTTCACACAGAAGATGGAAGACCAAAGGCAAATATGGGTACACGAATCTGAACGAGGGTCGTCAAAGAGGGATAGACCTATGGGACAGTCTATGGCTTCCCAAGGAGAATCTAGACCTCAGATGTTTCCTTGACCACCTAGACCATCATTCTCTTATTCCACAGCAGGCACTCAATCTCAATTTCGAGGGTTTAGAGGCAGCCATGTTGGGCAGAGTAGTGGGATTCGAAGTTCGCAGACTGCTGGATTTTCTCGTCAGCCATGTCAGCACTGTGGACGATTTCATTTAGGTGAATGCCGGCTTGGGTCAAATATTTTCTTTTGGTGTGGTATGACGGGGCATATGATGAGAGACTACCCACGAAGGGGCTTGGGCAGTGTGGCGCGACCTATGGGATCAACCATTGCATCATCATCGGTTCCTTCCCTAGGCATAGGTGTACAGCCTGCGGGTCGTGGTAGAGGTGCCAAAGGAGCAGCCAGTTCCAGTGGAACCCAGAATCGCACCTATACTCTAGTGGACTGGGAGAATTCGGAAGTTTCTCCTGATGTCGTCATAGGTACATTATCCATATTTTCGTATAGTGTATATGCATTGATTGATATGGGTTCTACATTTTCATACGTTACTCCATTGATTACTATGAAATTTGAAAGAACACCAAAATTATTAACTAAGTCAATTGAAGTATCTACACCAGTCGGTGAATATATTATTGCAAAAAGAGTATATCGTAATTGTGTGATAACTGTGTGTGGTCATGATACACTGGCTGATCTTATTAAACTGGACATAGTGGATTTTGATGTCATAAGGTTATGGATTGGTTGGCTTTTTGTTATGCCATGATAGATTGTCGAGCTAAGAAAGTACATTTTCATTTTCCACAAACGAATGTTCTTGAATGGAAGGGTGATGTAGGGGAACCAAAAGGAAAATTTATTTCCTATCTAAAAGAAAGGAAAATGGTTGCCAAGGGGTACATATGTCACTTAGTACGAGTGAAAGATACTGATGTACAACCACTAACTCCTCAGTCAATTCCAGTGGTCAACGAATTTCTTGATGTATTTCAGAGGATCTTCCAGGTTTATGTAATACCCCGTACATTTTTGACCCTACTTGACAACTTTGAACCATGTTTACCCTAGGTTCGAGAGCAACAAGTACGTATTTTGTATTGTTATTGATGGAACATTTGATATTGTGCTGGTAAATATGAATAGACCTTCGTTGGAGGTGTTTGTGACTTTGTGGAGCATTTGTGGGGTGAAACGTGAGGTTTAAGGGACATCCAAGCAAAGTATCTTAAATATAATAGGCAAGCAAAAGGTTGGGACTTGAAAGATCCAACCAAATCCGCAAAGAAAAGTCGAAATCAAAAATTTAGTATGGGGCGCTGCAGGTGGCGTGCTAGACATTTCCAAGAAATTCCTTTTAGCTCTCAAAACCCTAAGTCATCTCTTTGGATAAGATCATCATTTTTCAAGCTTGTGTAAGTGATTATTCTTGTGATTTAATATATTATATGCATGAGATATGGTGTAGATAATGATGGTTATGTCTAAAAGTGTGTGTAGTGCACTTTTGCTTTTTTTTTTTTTGCTAAAAGATGTGTCATCTATGAGATTTAAACTTGAAAGGAGACTTGAGGTTTTGATGAAAGTGAAGGGTGTGAATGAAATATCAACATGTATGGTGTGGTTATGTTCCTTGACTTGTTATTTTTCCATAACTGTAAATTATGGGATTGTTGTCGATATGTTTTTATGAGGTGTATTAAGGTGACTTGATGGAGTAATTGTGACGTCATGTTAATGAGAAAGAGTAAAGGATGAACTTGGTGTTACATGCTATTGGTTTATGATGTATTGGTCAATGTATGGAATTTTATGGTATTGTTGGGATGATAATTTCATCTAGGGTATTGTAGAGGGTGAAATGACGTTATAGGGTAATCTTGTAACTCATTGTCGTCGTATGCACTTGTAAGGTAGTTGGTTATTAACGTAAGATTCGTTATGTACTTGTGTTGTAGAGTGAAACGTAAGGAAGGAGCTGGACTATTGTATTCATATATAGGATTGTGTATTCATATTAAGGAGATAAGGTATGTATGGTTACTCTTTCCGTATCCTTCTGCAGCACATAGTGTTCACATTGACATTGTATTTGTTCCATTCCGAAATGTTCTAAGGTATCTCATTTTAGGGTGTTATCTATTGTTATTCACGTATTTCCTTATTCATTAGTCAATGGTTATTCGTGTGTCTCATAGTCATGGACTACTGTTCTGAGCTCCAATAATGTTATGACTATCAACGTATCAATCTCTCAAAAGTAAAGGAAAGAAGTAATACTAGGAAGTAATTCATATATGGTTACTTTATGGTCCTTTGAGTACGGGTGGTAGCTATGGAGGCATAAGCCTAGCTTGGGCCGAACCTACTTTATTGATTTACGGTTATATTGATGGTTACATTTATTGACAGTTACATTTATTGACAGATACATTTATTGTCGGTTACATTTATTGACGGTTACATTTATTGACGGTTGCATACATTGACGGTTACTTATATTGACGGTTACATATATTGGTGGTTATGTATTTAATGGTAATGGTTGATGGTAACGTAGATAAGATAAGAAATTAATGAATATAAAGTACATGGCTCCAGCATTCAAATCGATGGTTTGTACATATTGGCTATTTTCTCATATTTGATTCCATTGAGGGCCTTATGTATCATACAGCTAATATCCTTACATACTCAGTACATTCTTCGTACTGTCGTCCCTTGTGGGACTTACCTTACTTGCTGAAGGCACGGGTGCTTACAGACCTCCACAATAGGTTGTGGGTCATTTGCAGATCATTGGTGAGCTCCAGTTGGTTCGGGGCTTTCCGAGTCACATGTGTGCATTGATTTTGGTTTTATGTAAACGTTGTATAAAGTGGGGACTTGTCCCGACTTTAGGATGGTTATGTACATGTATCTATTAAAGGCTTTGTAGACGTACGTGGCAAGATGATTGTAAAGAGATGTATGTCCATTTTGACTTGATGGCCCTAACGACCAAGTTTCGTATATAGCATATGTTTTCCATGACTTCCGTCATTAGTATCATATAGTTATATGAGATAGAACGATATTCATACTGAGACATGCATATGAGCGTACACGAGTAAAGATTGGTTCTCTTGGGCCTCAACGACTTCGGGTGCCAGTTCGCCTCGTTGGAATTCGGGGCATGACAGTTTGCCCCCAGAATGGGAAATAGAGTTTGGCATTGATGTGATTCCAGGCACTCAGGCTATCTCTATTCCTCCGTATAGAATGGCTCCAGCAGAATTGCGTGAATTGAAGGAGCAATTGAAAGACTTGCTAGACAAGGGGTTTATACGGCCTAGTATGTCCCAGTTGGGTGCACTGGTATTATTTGTACGAAAGGAAGACGGCACATTGAGAATGTGCATTGACTATCGACAATTGAATAAAGTAATGATCAAGAACAAATATCCCCTCCCCAGAATTGAAGAATTGTTTGATCAGTTACAGGGTGCCTAATGTATTTCAAAGATTTACTTGAGGTCGGGTTACCATCAAGTCAGAGTTAGAGAACTAGATATACCCAAGACAGCTTTCCGAACACGGTATGGCCATTATGAATTTTTAGTTATGTCGTTTGGACTAACAAATGCACTAGCTATTTTCATGGATTTTATGAATAGGGTGTTTAAACCATTTCTAGACGTGTTCGTGATGGTGTTTATAGATGACATCCTAGTTTATTCAAGATCACAAGAGGATCATGCTAATCACTTATGACAGGTGTTGCAGATTCTCCATGAGCGTAAGTTGTATGCAAAGTTCTCTAAATGTTAATTTTGGTTAAAATTCGTCGCATTCTTGGGTCATATTATGTCAGATGAAGGGATACGTGTTGATATGCAAAAGTTTTATGCGGTGAAAAATTGGCCAAGGCCTATGACGCCTATGGAAATTCGTAGTTTTCTAGGGTTGGCAGGGTATTATCAAAGGTTTGTTGAAGGTTTTTCTTCCATTGCTGCACCTTTAACAAAGCTTACACACAAGGCAGTCAAATTTCAGTGGAATGATGCATGTGAGAAAAGTTTCCAAAAGCTGAAAGATAAATTGACCTCTACACCGGTATTAGTACTTTTGAAAGGCACAGAGGGATATACAGTATATTGTGATGCATCCGGAGTTAACCTAGGGTGTGTATTGATGTAGCATGGTAATGTCATAGCGTATGCTTCATGACAGTTGCGGCCATACGAGAGAAACTATCCCCCACACAAGAGAAACTATCCCACCCATGATCTTGAGTTAGCAGCGGTGGTATTTGCGTTAAAGATATGGCGTCATTATTTGTATGGAGTTCATTATACGTCTATAATGAAACTTTCTTCTCTGCCTGGTGGTGCTAGTAGACCTCCACAGTAGGTTGCGGATCATTTGTCGACCTTTGGTGAGCTCCAGTTAGTCCGAGGCTTTTCGAGTCTCATATGTACATTTGTTTTGGTATTGTGATGTTATATAAAGTGGGGACTTGTCCCGACTATAGGTTGGTTATGTATATGCATCTGTTAGAGGCTTTATAGACGTATGTGGGAATATGAATATAAGGGATGTGTGTCCATTTTGACTTGGTGGCCCTAACGGCCAAGTTTCATATATGTATATATCACATGTTTCCATGACTTCCGCTATTGACATATTATATCTTTATATGTGATGGTGATGTTTCTTGAATGACATGTATATGAATGGCCATGAGCAAAGATTGGTTCTCTCGGGCCTTATCGGCTTCGGGTGCCAGTCCGCCCCGTTGGAATTCAGGGCGTGACAGTGACTCATGCATCCATGATTTTTTAGTATGCTCATCCCTAGGTACTCATGATACGCCCTTTAATAACTAAATGAAATCATACTATGTCATGTTTGTTCTCGAATCAGATCTCTTGAACAAGTTTGTGCCTACTACAATTTACTCTTCAGGCCCTAAATGAGTGTCAAAGTTATGACAACCTTTAATTCATGATTTCATAATACACGAATTATTTTACAACTTTATGTTTTAGTCCTTTAGTGACCCTTCTTATGTTAAAACAGTGGTGATGAAAGCAACTGAACAATGATTTATATGAGAGAGAGTAGGTGTTCCCTATTAGGGAAAAAAGTTGATATGTTAAAACTTTGGTGTGTTTGTTCCACTAAGGTTATAAGTGGGGGGGGGGGGGGAGATTGAGGCAAATATTTGCCTTATGTAATAGCTGGCTGAGGAATTTTTATGTGTTTTTCGGTAGTTCTTGAAATTACAGTTGTTCGAGATGTTAAGAAGATAGGAAAATTCTTAGATGAGTTGGTTACCTAGAATCACATGAATTGTTTATTCAAATAGGCTTGAATATTGTATTGACAAAATATGTGTCACGACCCGAAATCCCATTCAGGTCGGACTGGCACCCAAAGTCGATATGGCCCGAGAGAACCAATCATTGCTCATGAATGTTCGTATGCATATACTCGTATGAACCTTATTAAACCTTATGCAACTATGCGGAAAACATGAACATGGAAACATATGTTATATACATATTTAGGAAACTTGGCCGTTGGAGCCATCAAGTCAGAACGGACATTTATCTTTCACATTCGTAACCCACACATGTCTACAAAAGCCTCTAACAGATACATTTACAAGATCAACTAACAGTCGGGACAAGTCCCCGCTTTATACAACGTTTACAACATCAACACAACTGTACACCTATGACTCGGAAAGTCACGAAGCAACTGGGGCTCACCAAAGATCCGCAATGTCAACTTAGAATGGAGGTCTACTAGTGCCTGCACCTGCAACATGTAAGGTAATTCCCCCGAGGGGGTCAGTACGAAGAATGTACTGAGTATGTAAGGCTCAAAGGAAATTCATCATACATAATAACAACAATAATGGAATCAATGTAAGGAAATACAAATGTGAATAAAATCTCTTTCTGTATGTGGGGAACCATGTATATTACGTTCTTTACTCCTCTTGTCTTCATCTTTTATTCATATTTATTGTTCTACCCATGCTAGGCTATTCTGTCGCCCCTGGGATGAGATTAACCCATGCTAGGTACTTTGACCCCTGGGATGTTATGTGAATCCATGATAGGCTTTCGTGTCTCCCCTGGGATGTTACTAACCCATGCTAGGTACTTTGACCCCTGGGATGTTATATTAACCCATGCTAGGCTTTCATGTCGCCCCTGGGATGTTACTAACCCATGCTAGGTACTTTGACCCCTGGGATGTTATATTAACCCATGCTAGGCTTTCGTGTCGCCCCTGGGATGTTACTAACCCATGCTAGGTACTTTGACCCCTGGGATGTTATATTAACCCATGCTAGGCTTTTCTGTAGCCCCAGGGATGTACTTATGATTACTCATTAATTACACATCTCTTATTTCTCTTATTATTCTTACTTCCATTCTTAAGAGTGATTGAGGCATTGAGGATCATGACATAATTGGAATCATATATATATATATATTAATTCACTCTTCTACTTCATGAGATTGACATCTTCACTTATGAGGAAATAGATATGTTAACTTGCACATCACCTCTCTTATTACTCTTATGGGATCTTATGAGATTGGTACTTTTACTTATGAAAGATTGGTACAAGGATAATCATCATATTATAGGACTTTGGAACAATACATGGTTCGACAATGCAATCCAAGATTAAATAGATTCTCTTATGTTATTACTCTCTTGAAATAGTTCTTTTAGAAATTACCACGTTATGACATCTTAGGAACTTCAATCAATGAATAAGGGATAAGTGAATCATAATTCATCTAAGAATAGGACACATATGAATAATAATATACGTCAAACTGATTTGCTATACTTCAAGCCTCTCGGAATTGAAACAAGTCCAATGTCAATAGGGACAATATGTTGTAGAAGGATACGAAAAGAGTAACCTTACATACCTTGTATTCTCAATACGATTCTACACTCTTAAGTGTCCATACAATAGTCCCGCTCTATCCTTGTGTTTCTCTCTACAACACAAGTTCATAACGAAACCAACATTAACCACCAATTACCTTACAATGGCATACAATAACAATAAGTCACATGTTTAGCTTTAACATGTCATTTCCCCCTTGACAATACCATTTATGAAATCATCATACCAATAATCCCACAATATTCCATACATTGACCAACACATGATAACCAATAGCATGTCACACCAAGTTCATATTTTACACTTCTCCATCACCACCACATCACAATTATTCCATCAATTTAATTCAATACACCTCACAACAACAAATCGGCCAAACTCCCATAATTTACACTTATAGAAAAATCACAAGTTTAGAACCATAATAACACCATACATGTTGTTATTTTATCCATACCATGCTTTTTCATCAAGACCACAAGTCATAATTCAAGCTACAATCCCATGGATAACACATCTTTTTCACAAAACCAAAAGTGCCATGTCCAACACTTCCAACCATAACCAACATGATATACATAATATCTCATGCTTATAATATGTTAAATTACAAGAATAATCACTTACCCAAGCTTGGAAGATGATGATCTTTCTCCAAAGATGACTTAGGGTTTGAGAGCCCCAAAAGAAACTTTCTTGAGAATTCTAGAAAAACTTAGAAAAGCATGTGTATGTATAATGAATAAAATATGATCTTTGGCCCTTTATATAAGACCTCAACTCATACTTATCCACTCTTTATATCATTAAATATTATGTCTAGAAGGTCAACGGAAGAATGGGTCATTTGACCCATTCTTGGCCCATGTTTTCTTTCACATTTTGGGCCCGTTTTGAGCCCAATTTACTTAACCCAATAAAATACATAATTACTCATGTTTAATTCATTTCATACGCATTAAGACAATATTACCACTCATGAAATTCATACTCGTGGCCTCAATTCCAAAAACAAGCAATTCTAGCCACGTATGGCCTATTTTGACCAAAAGGGTAAAATCGTCATTTTGATGCCAAATTCATTCTCGAGTAATTTTATCATCCCAATATAATACTGCAATCATTTCATGTATATTCTCATGGTTGTATAAGAAACGTGGTAAAAATCGGCTCAATACGTCCCCGGGCACCCTTGGGACTTAAGAAAATTCCAACTTTGAAAAAGTGGAAAAACCAGCGTGGAACGCCCTTGGGTGCGCCTGCTTGCTGCCTCTGGACTAAAAATTTTATCCCAGAGTGGCGTGGGATTCCCCCTAGCATGCCCCAGACTTAGTTTTTTTTGAAAATTTTTTTTTTCGACTTTTGTTCGCGGGTTTGGTTAGATACTTCAAGTCCTATTCTTTAACTTAACTCTTGCCCTTAACAACCTTTGTTTAGGGGTCCTCTTAGCCTCATTTTGAACCCCACAAATTCTCCATGAAAATTTCAAAACACCTTCTACACAAGCTTAATCACATGTACAAGGCCCAATTTTAATTTCCTCATCATTAACATTACCAAATGCATACTCATGGCACCTCGACACCTAAATAACCATTGTTCAACGTCATCACATAGGTTTAGGAAGGTACGAGGTGTTACAATATGGATGAGTGCATTATGCACCAGGGGCCTCTTGATTGGAACTTAAGGTTAATTATTTTAGGAGGCAAGAAAAAAAGGTATTTCTGAGGGTGATAGATCCCAGTGGCTATAATATTCAGATCCCCATAGTTAAGAGTGGCATGTTTACCTTATGGATAACACTTTTTATCTCCGAGTTAGGCTTGAACAAAGTAAGATCATGCATTTAGACTTAGCCTTTAGCAGCCTTTAGTAGTGTGCCGTTAAGAGAATTTGAAGTTGATGCTGGTGAAGTGTAGTGTTTCATAAGAAGGAGCATGTTTGTGAAGTGTTATTAATCTTGAAAGTTAAAAGTTGCATTGCTTAAAGTATAGTAGCCTTATTCTTGCTTTCTTACCTAGATGTGTATATTCTATATGATCTAGTTTCATCAAGAGGATGTATCATGTTTAAGTTTATACCATACCTATTCCATAAAGCTATATCTGCAGACTGGGATTATCATACCATGTTAGGATTCCTTATTCAAATGCATTAAACAGATCATGCCCAAAATTCTTTCCCCAATTATTATTAGATATTTTAATAAGGAGTGTATGAGGAAATATATATTCCTTTCTCTATGACTCTTCAAAATTTCATCTTGTTATCCGTCACTCGTAGTTGCATGTGTATGTTCATGTCATGAATGCTTCAGTTGAGTTCTAAACTCTTAGTATGAATCAGTTCTTTATAGTCCAGCAAGTAAGCTCAGAAATTAGACCAATAGATTTAGAAATTTCCCCTCTTTTCTCCAAGTCTTACTCTCCCAAATTTCATGTTTATGCCCATATCATGAAATTCCTTATATGTAATTGTGCTATGTATAATTTATTTGAATCATTACTCATAGTATAAACCGATCCCAGCCATGATAGATACTCGGTTTCAGAAATCAGTTTCATATTAGTGGTTGTTATCTTTTCAACCCAGCTATATCCTTCATTTGCAGACAAGATGGCCAAGTACCCTTATTTGGTCACTTCTAAAATTGATACAGTATGAGGTATAAATTTATATCCAAGCATTGCTCTCTTCTAGTTTCATGTCTACATTGTTCCATATGATTCCTCTGTATGTGTTCATGTTCTACGTGTCTCAGCTGAGTTTGTACTCTACTAAAAAGTGATTCCAGTTATGATACACCATCAGTTTTAGAATTCAATTTCATATTAGTAACTCCATTCTTTTTAGCCCAATCATAGTCTTCATTCGAGGAGGAATGATCCCAAGGGGGAGATATTTTAACACCTCAGAAACTCTTAACTAAGATTCAAATCATTCGTTATCTATATATAGGCCCAAAAGAAATGATTTTTAACCATAGATAAGTGTCATGGTCATTTCCCTAGTGTGGTAAGTGCCTTCATGTGAATCATGGTCATAAGAAACCTCTAGCTAAAAGTTAAGTTGAGTGCATTCCTATTCATTGAGCTTTAGATATGTTCTTACTTGGGTTAATATTTAATGATCATTACTTATAGATTATGAATAATTTTTTGTCCCAATACCCATCAAATAAAAGCTATTCGAATCTTCTTTCCAACGCCACCAATCATTTCTCAATCCAATACCAGAGTAAAAAATTATGACCAATTTACTAGAGAAAGTCTATCCCATGGAGCAGTGGAATAAACTGAGGATCCCAAACAATACGGGTCTGTGATGGATCCGTGCCATGGAGCTTAGGCTCCATGATGGCTCTGTACCACGAAGCTTAGGCTCTGTGTTGGTCCCGTGCCACGCCAGGGCCCCCAGGCATCCCAACTTTGTTTTTCTTTCAATTGTGCAAGAATAAATGAGTATTTTGACCCAAAAACACTCCAATAATTGATTATAACTCTATTTCCCTCAACACTTTAAGAAAAACCATTGTTCTTTCTCCTCTCAACCATCAAGAAACTCAAGAAAAGGTTTCTTCCCCAAATTCAAATTCCAAGGCTCTAGATCAAGATTTCACTTCAAGAAATCATCAAGTTCAGGTATGTGGGGTTTCAATGAGGGTCTATTTTCACCTTCATGCCCAAAGTTGGTTTTAAATCATAACTTTCTTATGAATTCCATGAGTTAGGGCAAGAACCCAAATATCCAAATTATGATCTTTTCAGTATCTATTATTTAGAATATTTAGATGACTATGAATTTTCCTTTTTATGCATGATTTCAATTACTCCATTATTCTCCATATTATACAAGTGATGACATATGTTTGGCTACATTTTAATATAGTCTTCCGAAATGCTTGGCGTGTTATGAACACACTATCCTAGATTTTTATGAAATAAGCATGAATCATCTAAATAGGGCATGTTTTCAGCTAAATACTCATTACACCATGATTTCATGACTTTCAGAAACAATATAATGCACTTGACTAGATCCATGATTCCACTTATATTTAGTAAAAAGTAATTGAACTAGTTCATGTGTTTCCTCAAATCTCAGAATAATTATGAGCATATGTATATAGTTTTGGGAGTAGTACTTAGCGTCGAGTAGATACAGGTTCAGATAACCCAAGTCCCAAACTACGTGCCACCATAGGATAAGGGGTACTCGCTAGTTGAGAGTGTTTTTATTTGCCCGAATGGGCTTATGAGTGAATTCAAATCATTCATGGTTCTTACCCTTGGCATGGTATAGGACGCCCTCCCAACTAGGGTTATAGGTTGGACTCCATATTACTCACATGGCTTATGTCGGTTATAAGAATCTCCCATAGAAATAGATTCAGTAATATTTGTACTTGACCCAAATTTTCAGCTATCTTAATTTCCTTCATGATTTACTGATTTTCTCCAGCTTCACATGCATGGTTTTGCTTATGGGTATCTGTACCTCAACTTATACACTTTCTATATACATTACATATACAACTTGATTTCTATTTTAGTATGACTACATGTTTTATCTCATGATACATCAAATGATTAATGTCTTACAAATTTCCCATAACTCACTCTATAAATATTTGCATCCTCAGTATTCAGATGTGGTTTTTCCATGATTTTACTCATTGCATCCAAAACCAATTTTAAAGCATGTTTTGAATATTGTTCATGAATATTGCATATCTCATATGCTCAGTACATTCACAGTACTAACCACATACTTTTCTCACGCTGCTTTGTTTCTTAAAATAGGTATCAGTGCTAACTCACAGATTATGGTCAAGCAGATCGCAGAAGCTTCCATTCAGCAGATGATGAGTTCTTCTTTTTTCAAGAACTCTAGTTAGTTAGTAGTTATAATAGTCGATTTTAGGTCTTATAAATTGATTAGAGATAGTCGAGGGTCATGTCCCGGCTAACTGTAGTCAGTATTAGTAGAGGCCTCATAGACAAACAGTCCATCATAATTGTTGAATTCAGTTTTCCAATTTATTTCATGATATAGTTGTTGTATTAAACTTACAGGCATTTAGTTAAATTTTAGGGTGGCCCATTTATCATGTATAAGCTTCTATGCAGTGTTTTCAGTATCTATTTTCAGTAGTATGCCAGTATCAAGGGTTATCTTGTGACCACTTATGGTTCTAAGCACTGTGTTATGTCCAAGGAGTAGTCTCGAGGCAGTACATGTAGTATGAGTACCAAAACACAAGGTACCAAGTAGGTATCATAGGCCAACTGGGCACGAAAAGATATAAATAAAATAAAGTCCAGATATGTAATGTACACTAAGAAGGATAAAGCTAAATAGAGAAATCGATAAAGCATAAGTACGCTAGCGAGGCATAGATGTAAATAATAACCAAAAGTGCAGAATAGAATCAATAATATAACCTAACTGGAACTCCATAAGACCATATGGAACAAACAGCAAACAATATAACCCAACTAAACCCCCATAAGCCCAGAGGGCACCAAATAATAACTAACTAAATAATAGCTGAGCGTATGACAAGTAAGGACTATGAAAAGTTGAGTACAAGTATAACCAATACTCATACTTAACCGAGATTTCTCTAATACCATCTGTCTCAAGTGTAGCAGGTGCCTGGACATGACTGGAACTTCTATCTAGGAGCCCATTTTATGTAACAATGCCAAGACTTGATTGGGGCATCCAAATAATGGGTGTTCGGATGTAACACCCCTAAAATTTCTAAGACTTTATTTTAGACTTAGCACAGAAAAATAGTTGAAATCAGCAGAAAAAGTCACAGAACACCCTGACAATGTGTTGTTGTCAGGTCTGACAATGACTTGATTGGGGCATCCAAATAATGGGTGTTCGGATGTAACACCCCTAAAATTTCTAAGACTTTATTTTAGACTTAGCACAGAAAAATAGTTGAAATCAGCAGAAAAAGTCACAGAACACCCTGACAATGTGTTGTTGTCAGGTCTGATGGGTCATCTCTTCACTTATCTTGAGTGTTCATCCTATATAAGAAGGATACAAAATCAACACGTTGGCCACGACTGCTGACGATGAGTCATCGTCACCTAGGATGACTCATCTTAACAACCGTCCAAAGCATCAAACCAAAAATCCCACAAAGTTACTTTTCCTCCTAGTGACGATACTGTGATGATGAGTCACCATCAAGTACAATGAGTCGTCATGCACATCCATCCTAAGAAATCCTGAGAAAGGCCTGACAGTTGAAAAATGTTACCTAGTGATGATGAGCTCTGACAATGGGTCATTCTGTGTCATGATGAGTTGTTGTGACCACCCATCATCAGGTTGCCCATAACCAGTCCCTTCATAATGACTCAAACAATGAGACATTGTAAGTAATGACGAGTTATCCTAAGACTCATCCATCGCAATTCAACAGTTTTTAAATACGTTTTCCCAGGGGTATTTTTTTACTTTCCCTATTTCCTAGACCTATACTACGTCATTTTAAGTGCGATTTAAGAGGGATTAGTCCACCCTAGCCCTTATTATCTCTGAAAATACTTAGAAAATATTAGAATAAATGATTTTTCTCCTCTTAAAGCAGAATTAGTGTTCTTCCTCTCAAGACAAGATTCAAGCTTCTAGAAGGGAACACCTTCACTCCAGGGATGTGGGATTTTAACAAGGGTATCCTTCCATCCTTGTGTCCCAAAATAACTCAGTTAAACTTTATATTTATTACAAATTACGATATAGGGTTTATACCCAACTTTATAGACTTCTCATAATTTTAGACCTCATATAATTCTTATGGTTTCTACTTTAAATATTACATGTTTTTCCTAAATTTACACTTCTCTTGATACAACATTACATGAGTTATGACTTACCATGATTTCAAGATGATTTTGCATGATTTAGTATTGGTTGAATAGATTTATCATGATTTAACCTTACGGTCTCACTGTATGGCTTTAACATGAATTGATTTTACGAAAAGGGTTTTCAAATACATGACTCCTAGTATAGAACTTCTGACATGATCAGGAGCTTAGGCTTGTAATTGTAATTTTTCATGATTTGTATGACATCTAGATGTACCATCAATGCTTATGGACACTTTTCCCAAAACAAAGTAAGTTTCATGATTAATATGATACTCGGATATGCCATCAATGATTGTGAACATTTTTTCTTATAAATGCAAAGTTCATGAGTAGTATGGCATTCAGGTATGGCATCCACGATTATGGGTAGTAACTTCATAAATATCAGAATAAGTAAACAAGACTAGTTTTCAGCTTATTCAGGACTATGGTAAAAAAAACATGATGTTTACTTAAAACTAGTCTTATGACAGCTTTTATGGTATTGAGCATTAGTATGATTTTAGGAGTAGTATTGACTGTCAAGCGGACACAGGTTCAACATACCCAAGTCTAGTGGTGGAAACTGATTCTTGGAGTATGTTTCAAATCATACGAGGGGCTTGGGTAAAACCATGGAGTGTGACTATGGAGGTCAACTCCATCAATAAGTTGATGAGACATGTCACAGCAAGAGTGGTACATTCCCTTCAGGAAGGCAACACTCTTGTTGATTTTTTTTACTAACTTGGCTTTTGATTTTGTAGGTGATTTCTATTTTACCAATTTTGAAGACATTCCAGCAAAAGAGAGAAGAATTATTAACTTAGATAAGCAAGATACACAACACATCAGGACAACTATGCAAGAGGGATGACAGTATAAGATAGGTGACTGCGGGTAAATCTGAATAGGTTCTAAAGGGATTACAACAATAGAAATTACCTTTGTCGGTAGATATTTTGTAGGATAGGAGTATCTACGCTTGGTGAGAGCTTGGGGTGTTGTCGATACAAATATCTCAGGGAATGGATTTCCCCAAGGTGTGTGTTGAAAGTGAAGCTCCAAAAAGCATATGATACATTGGAGTGGAGCTTTCTTAGAAAAATATTAATTGACTTGGGGTTCCCTATGAAATTTATGAAGTGGATTATGGCTTGTGTTACCACTATGTCCTACTCACTTGTGATAAATGGTGGCTTAAAAAAGCCTTTTGGGAGTAAGAGGGTATTAGGAAAGGTGATCCAATATCACCTTACCTATTTGTCATGCCATTGAGTATTTGGGTAGAGAACTTGGTCAATTGAGAAAGGATGGTGACTTTAATTTTCATCCAAGATGTTGGAAGCTAGATAGCACTCACATCTGCTTTGCAGATGATTTACTCATGTTTTGTAGGGCTGATTTGGTATCTGTTAAGCTCTTTTAGAATGCTTTTCTCAGGTTCTCTCATGCCTCTAGTTTACAACAAAATATGGATAAGAGTGCCATTTATATGGCTGGGGTTTCCAATGTAACTAGGCTGGATATTTCTTATTCTTTTGGCTTTACTAAAGGAAAGCTTCCATTTAGATACTTGGAAATCCCCCTCGACTCAAAGAAGCTAAGTATCCATCAGTATCTACCACTAGTGGAGAAGATTACATCAAGAATTACCTGTTGATTTTTCAAAATGCTTTCAGATGCTGGAAGAGTTTAACTCATCAAATCTGTTATATTTAGTATTCAAACTTACTGGGCCCAAATCTTTCTATTTCCAAAGAAGGTAATGAAGCTCATTGAGAGTGTTTGTAGGACATTCTTGTTGGCTAGAGATGTAACTGTTTCAAATAGAGAATTAGTATCTTAGAAGAAGGTTTGTATGCCTAAAGAAGCTGGTGGATTGAATATTTTAAGTTTGGAACTATGGAATAAATCAACAATCATGAAGCAGCTATGGGAAATTGTCAGAAATAAAGAATGTCTGTGGATAAAGTGGGTTCATGGATACTCTATAAAGAGACGAAGTCTAGACATTAGTCCTACCCCCAAGAATGCTTCTTGGGTGGTGAGAAAGATATTGGATATCAGGAACATACTTTTGACCCACCAACTCCTTCAAGGGGACTTACAGAGTAGGCTGGCTCAATTGACAACTAGTCAGGCTTTCTTCATAAAAAATCTTATACCCTATTGATGCCACATTATCCTAAGGTTGATTGGAAGAGCTTAGTTATTCAAGATAGCATCCATCCCAGATTCCAATTTATATTATGGCTTGCTGCTCAGAAAAAGATTGGCTACAGTGGAAAGGCTGCTGAAATTTGGTATTCAAGTGCCTGTTGACTGTGCATTTTCTACACAGGCACCTGAAACCTTTACCACCTATTTTTTGAGTGCAGAATCACATAACATCTTTGGTCCAGGTTATGTTCTTGGCCAGGCTATTCAAGAGTCATTGGATACTGGAAGAATGAACTAACTTGGGCAATTCAGAAAGCAAGGAGTAGATCATGACATGGCATGATTACAAGATCAGCTTTTGCCATGATTGTTGTATTGATGTAGAAAGAAAGAAACCAGCTGAGGTTTTAGCACAACACATATGAAGAGACTCATCTATACAGGGAAATAGTGTTGCATTTTCATGTTTGAGGTAGAGATAAAGTTAAATGGAGGCAAACATTACTGTAGCTGAATTGTTATCCGTAGCAGTTATGCTCTACACTGATGTAATGCACCATTTTTAGCCACCTTGTCTTAGTAGTTTTAGCTGATTGTATGAGTTAGAAGCAAGGCTAGGTTCTGTTTTCTTTTACTTGTGGTTTGATGTGTAGTGGAATATATAGTCAAAGTTTACTCTTAGGCGACATTGTAAATATTTTTTGGTAGTAATAGAAATTACTATTTAACTAAAAAAAAGACCTCTTTGACCTATTGAGATACAGTAACCTACACCATGACACAAGAGATTAGCCTTAAATTTATGATTTTCAAACTCTAATTTCTTAGATCTGGTGGGGGTATTAACTTTTTATGAAGTCCAGTCCATCGATTTGAGGAATAAAGGGAAAGAAGACACGGATTTACGGACTAAAGATAACTTAGCTTCAATTCAATTTGAAGATGACGAAAGGATATCACTTCAATTGAGCTGGTGAGTTAGATTAGCATATTAGAGAGAGGTCAATGATTGTCTATAGAATCTTGAAGCTTAAAGTTGATTCCTTAATCGTGCAACACAACAACTATGGAAGATAAACCCCTCAACTTTCCTAATTAGTAGAGTATTTGTTGTTTATGTCTGATCCAGATATATTGTTTGGACCAGGCCTCGTTTGGGCCTGGTTGTATATAAATTGATTTTATTAATAAAAGGGCATTTAGCCCACTTTTATCCAAAAAAAAAAAAAACATTTGCCCAAACAGGGCTCATGAGTGAATTCATGCCAGTTATGGTTTTTACCCTTGGCAAGGTATATAACACCCTCCCAACTTGGGTTACAGGTTGGATTCCATGTTCCTCACATGGTCTATGTCGGCTAAGAGAATCTCCCAGGTAAAACAGATTCAGAAAACAAGTGCATCTGGCTCACTAAAAGATTAATTTATGATTTATTTTGACATTAGCATTTATCTTATGTTAATCAGTTTTACTTATGATTTATAGTGAGTCATTTACATTGATCAGCATATTTTAGTTTTATTCCTACAATTTCAGACTCAGTATCTATACATGACCCTTAGTTCAATTTGCATTTTTTTAAACTTATGACCTTTCGGAATCTCATTTCATATTAGTGTTTATATATATATTCATGCATCTCAAATAAGGTCATCATGCTTTAGTTTAGTTTTATATTCTGGTATAGTATTTTCAGTATTTACTAGTATATTCAGTATATTTTATATTTGCATCTCTCACATGCTCAATACATTCAAAATACTGATCATATACTTTTTTGTGTTGTACTTTCATATGATATAGGTTTTAGTGGTCAGCATCAGCCCCACAATTAGTCTATTCTGGGACACTCTCAGCAGCAGTTAGTAGTGAGTCCTCATCATCTGAGGATGAGAGTCATTATTTTATTTCAGTGCCATTCTAGTTTCAGAGGTTTAGAGTTAGCTGGGGCCTTGTCCTATCAACTCATCAGTTACTTGAGGCTTTTAGACATAGAGTCAGATATTCAATTTATTTATCTTTAGTATTTTCTTGTTGACCAAGATTATGATTAGTATTATTAGATTATCCTATTTCAGATCCATGCTTGTTATGCCAGCTTAGCTTTCGTTCAGTTTATATTCATAGAATGCTTATTGCTATGCCAGGCCATGGGTTAGCTTTGGGTCACTTGTGGATCTAAGCACCATGTTATGTACAGGGTGTAGTCTCAGATCGTGACAAATATGGTATCAGAGCATCAAGTTTAAAGTGTCCTAGGGTATCTAAAACCCACGTTAAGAAGAGTCTCATTCATGGGTGTAAAGCACACCAAACTTATGAGAGAGAGGCTATAAAATGCTTTAGGAAAGTCTCACTTCTTTCATGTTCATATCGTGTAATAGATTTTAACTCTATTTATCTATCTAACTCATGTCTTACATGTTTTAGAACATGTCTCCATAAGAGAGCTTGGTTAGAACAATGATTAAAATGGTAACCTTGCCCCACCAATCGATCAGCCTGCAAGTGTAGTTAATGCAAAGTTTCATGATACCATTTGAATGTTGGCTCAAGTTATGACTACTCAGTTTAACCAACAAGTAGTAGTCCCTGCTAATCCTTATAGCAAGGGAAGATAACTGAATAAAAGAAAAATAAAGAATCAGAGAGCCATATCAAGGAATGGTGACTCCAATCAATAGAATATAGTTAGTGTGAATTGGTGTTCTTTCACTCATAGCTAATCAGGACCAACTATGTCATTAGCTAGTACACCAGCTTCGACATCCAGGTCTCGTGATGACCAGAAAGGAAGAGAATCATGCTTTAAGTCTCAGTGTAGTGTTACAAGTAGTCACACTTTTTTGGTATGTCCTAAGTGTGGTAAGAATCATTCGGGTGAGTGCTATGCTAGCAAGAAGGGTTGTTTCAGATATGGCCAAATAGGTCACAAGTTGAGATATTACCCCTCAGCCATGCAGGGTTGTAGTGGTAGTCAGGGCTAGTATCAACTCCTTGTATCATCCAACCAACCGGATCAGAATATTCCTCCTAAAGCAGAGTTGGGTATGTTTCTAGGTTTCTCCAGCATGCATCCATAGTCCTCAGACTCCTATCCTTGTAAGGTGGTGAGTGGTCTTAGCTTAGAACAAAGTACTGCTAAAAAAGAATAGTATGACAGTGGACAGTAGAGAGAGAGAATTGTGAGCATTATACCCATGTATGTTTGATATGTCACTGCAATGGATAGGTTTAAGGTCATGAGTGTAGTGCATACAATATTTTGTTTCGATAGCAAGGTTGAGGTCAATGCTTTTAGGAGAGAGAGATCCGCAGATTATTAAAAGAAGTGTATATCCAGAATAGATGTTGGAGCGGTGTGTTACTTTACTTTTAGAGTAAAATGATTATAGTTAGTTTAGAGAGTAGTGAAAAAGTCCTGCAGACTTAGTATGGTGGCTTTGATCTAAGAGGGAGATGGTAGAGCAAAGAACCAAGTCTGATTTTGGAGATTCAGGCAGTAAAGTTAGCAGGTTCTAGAATAGATTTAGGTGAAGGTAGAGACTTATTCTTATTCTAGACTATTTATTAAACTTATGTCATCACAAAACTCTACTTTTACCTTGCGTGAAAGCGCTACAATCATAATTCAGATACACGTACTTCATAAATATAATAAATTCATTGCCAATCCCTAGTATGAGGAGTAATAGTCTTGCTCAAAAATCCAAATCATGCTCTGTGAATCCATGAATGTTTAGTCTCATGCCATACAACCTATAACTCATGCACCCATAATTTTTCACCATGCTCAGTCCCGTGTACTCATTATACTTGCTTGGTGATTAGTGAAATCATTATACATCAGGTATATTCTCAGAGCAAACTTCTTGAACAAGTTTGTTCATACTATTATACTTCTTAAACCCTAGTAGAGTGTCAAAGTTTATGGCAGTCCTTAGGTTATGAATTTGCAGTAGCCTTTACTCTAGATCTTTCTAGTATAGTCCTTTTGTGACTTTCAGTATTCTATGGTAGTGGAGTTGGTGACAGCTGAGTGGTAGGCTTAGATTCTTCATGGAGGTACTTTATAGATGTTGATATTGGGTGGCTAGTAACTCCTTGAGTGAACTGAAATAAATCATTTGGAGGATTGGGTATCGTATCGATATAGATACTTATATAATTAATATTACAGAGGGTTGGGTACCATATCGGTATGGTACATGGCCGTAGTTGGTCTATTGCAGGTCATGAATAGATGGACATAAATAAGTGACACATCATGTGTGTACAGATTAGAGTTTGCTTTTGTGAGTTAGAGACTATATTGTGATAATAAGGTGATTAATAAGATTAATCTTGTGAGATTAAGGTGGATATGGATCCCCATTTTGTTGTGTTATTGAATTTGTGATTATTCTAGTATGGTTGATATTCTTGATGGTCAGTTGACTTAATTGTGGACATTATTTAATCTATTGAAAATATACTGGTTGAGATAACTTGTTATGTGTTGATTGTTCTATCTACTTGCTATTTGATTTAAGTGTATTAAATGATTCTAAGTTGAGTCAGCCTATGAAACCTACCAATCTCGTGTTTCTCTTTTGTTAAGTAGAGGCTTTGTTCCAGAGACTCTGACGTGACCTCACCTCTAGCTTTTGACAGTTGACTTTGATCCAAAGGTGAGCACTTCATCTTCAGGCTTCCATGGATCATCATATTAGTTCTTGTCCTTCTTCCAGACAATGAGGTGATTCATATTTATTTTGTTAGTTTTGGATATTTCCTTAGACATGGTTTGTTTTAGTGCTCTTGTACAATGAATTTTGGGTCTTGGTAATTGTAATAGATAGAATTATTTTTGCACTATTATTTTTCTAGTTTTCAAGATCTTATACGATTAAGTTGAGTTTGATTATAATTTTTTCTTTAAAATGGCTAAGTGTTTGGTTGAGTCTTGAATTAGATGGTTCTCCCATTGGAGGGTTAGTGTGGCCGCCACTCATGACCATTTGGGTCGTGACAAGTCAACACTAATTCTACCTATCTAAATCCCTAACAATCTCTTGATTACCTAACTAATAAACTTAAAACTACATAGTTTAATCAATTAACTTCTTGTAGGACTACAACTCAACACTCCCCCTCAAGCTGAGGACTGAAATACATTTTTTATTCCTAGCTTGCCAATCAAACTTCATTATGTGGTTTACGTAGGCCTTTTGTTAATGGGTATACTTGCTTCTCCTTAGTACCTATATGTTGTCTCTGAATCAGAACATCAATGATTTTCTCCCTCACAAAGTGACAGTCTATGTCAATATTCCTGGTTCTCTCTTGAAAGATTAGACGAGCTGCTATCTGAATACCTGCCTTAATGTCAAAAAATAGTTGAACTGGTAGTTGTAGATCAATTCCTAGTTCCTTGAATAAACTCTTTATCCATACTATCTCAGCCACAGTTTCAGCTATGTTTCTGAATTCATCCATTGCACAACTTTTCAAAATTGTTCCCTATTTTTTTTGTTTCTAGGAGATCACAGCTTTACCAAACATTACTACATAGGTGATTATAGACCTTCTAGTCTCTACACAAGCACCATAATCAAAGACATAATAGGAAACCAGATTTGAGCACCTACCACTAGGTAGAAATAGACCAAGAGCAACTGATCTTTTCACATACTTAACTACACTTAGTGATGCTTTCATGTCTGACTGTTTTGGTGAGTAATGAATTGACTGAGTACTTGAACCACAAAGTCAATATTAGCCCTACTCATGGTAAGTATAATAATCTACCAACCAATCTTAGGTACTTTTCACAATCATCAGGAGCTGCATCTTAGACAAGTCCATGTAACGACCTTTTTTTTTATTTTTGACATTTGGTGCATTTTGATATTTTTACTCCTTCACATAGTTGTATTATGGTACTTGTGGTCTGCAGGAGTGGGTGGCACATGAGGTGGTTGTTTGTGTATTATGTAAGATTTTTGCTTTGGAAGGTTTTAGAGTTTGTTTAGTTGACTTCGATCAAAATTTGGAGATTTAGAGGTCGTATGAGAATTCTGTCAGTTCCATTAGCTCTAGAATGTCATTTGTGGGTTAGTAACACCTTATGTTTGGGTGTTGAGGCGTTTGGATGGATTTTGAGTAGTTGGTTGGATAGTTTGAAGTTTCTAGCCTAGAGTTGACTTTGATCAACTTCAATTGATTAAGACTTGTATTTGTAAATCTAACAGTTCCATTGAGTTCGGATCATCGATTTTCGTCAAGTAGCATAGTTATATTGTGTTCATGAGACCCCAAAGGAATTTTGAGGGTTTGTTTGGGATTTTTCTTAGCTTTTCCCTTACAGTTGTTTACTGCCAACTGGTGCAGGTCTCCATTCATGACGTTCGTGATGCCCTTGTCGCGATCGAGAAAAAGTATTTCCTTCAGCATCACAATCGTGGAGGGTAGGTCACGATTATTAAGAGAAGCTGGGTTGGGTCTAATCCAGGTAGGAGTTAGGACATTGCATCCACGATTTAACATTTGCGTTTTCAAAGAATCCAGATCGTGTCACATCACGACTGCGATGGGTGAGATTCTTACACTACTTTTACACATTTCCCAATGGTTATTTCATGAATTCAACTTCAAATCTTCGTTTTCAACTTGGAAATTTGGGTTTTTGGGGGGTAAAGTTAAAGAATGGTAAATTGATGATTTTGAGGTCAATTTTAACTCCATTTTTGATTAAATTTTAAATTTGAACTCATTAAGTTATGGCCAACTATTTAAAATAAAATTCTAGTTTTTCCTTTGGGGGCTCGGGGTTGTCTTTTTTATTGACCTTTTAGACCCAAAATAGAAGTATGGTAATATAGGTTTCAATGGAATCATAATTATGCGTATAACTTGTTCTTGATAGATTGGGAGCATTCTAAAACCATTTGGAAGGGAAAAGGTAGTTTTTAATCATTGGTGGCTTGCAATTCAGATTCAAGGTTGGTTATCGCTTTACTTTCTTTTGACTTTGGTTGGGTGGAGATTTATCACATAAAGCATGCTAAAGGAAGGGTTAATTAGTGATAAATATGGATAAATATCACAACCAAAATGGCCGTGAGTGGAACCCACACTAACTCTCCGGTGGGAAAACCATTGAACTCAAGTTTTTACCTCTTAAATCAACTCCTTAAGACAGAATAGTAATATATTTCAATAAAATAAAGAATATATCCAAAACAAATCATAAACGTGGAAGAAAACATTATCTATTACATTTCCCCAAGATCCAAAATTCACCATACAAGGAATTTAAAACCAAATAATGTCTAGGAATATCTCAATCACTAATAAAATAGAATACCAAAACATTGTTTGAATTAAAGACAAGGTAGACTAAGAAGAACTGGTATCGCTAAAAATAAGGTCACATTTGAACCTCTGGAACACTATCTACACTCAAAAAAAGAAGAGCACAGGATAGTATCAGTACAAACCAATATGTACTGGTAGGTATCATCAACCAACTCAATTTAGAAACAAGCATACAACAAAAACCAAATATCGAGTAGACATGACTTCAGCTCATAACAAGTAATTCAATCGATCAACTACTATATTCATAATAGCCCAAACATTGTCCACAACTAAGTCACATAACCATCAACAATATCAAACATATCATGAATAACCACAAATTCAATAATCACAACACAACAGGGATCAATGTCCACCTTAATATCACAATCATAATTTTGTTAGTCCTCATATCATCACAGTATATCATACTATCCCACGTATCAAATACTAGTCTACATATATATGCTAGGGGACTTATTTCTTCTCAACTAGTCATGACCTATTGGGGACAATCTAAGTCTATGTACCATATCAGTGTTGTATCCAATTATAACACCCCAAAATTTCAAACTAAGATCAAAATAGTTCTTCATATGCATATAGAAAAAAACCTAATAATTTGGTAGTATGATGAGTGATTTATATATGAATTAGGGACATAAGTAACTTCTAGCGCAAAGTTAAGTTGAAAGCTTCTCTATCGATCGAATTCTCGTATAAGATTTTACTAGATTCAACTTCAGATGAGCATAAAACCTAGAATATAATCTTCTTTCAAACTCATCCAATCGCTCATTAATACAATTCTGGAGCAAGAAGTTATGGCCATTTTAGTGAAGCACTATCAAGCTATTAGATACAACGACCCTTCCAACGAACCGTTGGTTCTTAGGACAACCCGTTCCATGTCCTCTTGTCAATGAGAGGTACCAATGACCTATTAGAAGAACCAACAAGTTATTGGTTGTGACTGTGGTCACTAGTTAGTCCAGCTTGAGAATCCAACGACCAGCCAAGGTGATGATTGATTGGAGGAACCAACGATCCATCCCTTGGCTTGTCTACAGAAGTCTTGAAATCTAGCATGACCCCCAAACCCAATGAGCACATCCAATGAACCGTTGGTTGGTTCATCTGTCATGATGGTCAGAATTTTAATTATAATTTTAAAGGGGCACTTCAGTCTTTTTCCATTATTTAACCTCTTATACTATGTCGTTTTGGCAATTCCAAAGGTGAATAGTAAGCTTAAACTACTCCAAATCCCTAATTCCATTAGAAAACAATCAACACTTAGCAAAATCAGAGAAACAAAGCGACTCTTTCTCTTCAAAGCAAGAAGCTAGGGTTCATCATCTTCAAGCTTCAAGTTCAAGGTTTATAGCAAGGTTCTCACCTCAAGTATGTGGGATTTCATCAATGGGTATCCTTTCACCCATTGAGTCCCTAAGTGAACTCATTCCTCCAGCAAATTCATTCTTCAGAGCTTAGGATTTTTCATGAAAAGTATGAACTTTCTTATATTTCAATTCCTCATCATGAATAGTCCATGAATACATTCTTACCCTTAAAAATTCAGCACCTTTACATATATATATTTAATGAACCCTCAATATATAGATAATTCATGTTTTGGATTTGTGTTGTATAAATTCATATTCTATTTAGAACATAGAAACTGTCATAAATAGTTGCATTCATCAAAAATAGCAGGTTATGAACACCCGATGACTTAGTACTTCATGAGTTGATAGTTCAACATTCAGTCCTTTAATTCCACATGTTTTAAGATGCTTTTAGATAAAGTGTCTATCAGTTAGTCTCAGCTATCAATATCATTGAGCTACTCAGTTTGTCAATTTAATTCAGTTAGGAGTAGTAATTAGAACCAAGCAAACGCAAGGATGAAGGCTCACCCGTCAGTTAGGCTAAGACCTTTTGTAGATGTCCCTAAGTTCTAAAACTACTTGCTACCGTAGGTTCTAAAGGGTCACCCACTAGATCAGGCTGACACCTTAGTCCTTTTTGGACATCTTTTTAGTGGATCTATGTCAGTCAGTGTTCGTAACCTTGGCAAGTAATAGAGCACCCTCCCAGCTAAGATACAGGTTAGACTCTATTTAGCCTAGACAGAGAATGTCAATCAATAGTAGCTCCCATAGTTCAGACTCATATATTGCATGACCCCATATTTAGTTCATTTAGTATAATATTGATCAGTTACATACTTATTTACATGGTCATTCCATCATCTTGTATTCCCCAGTTCCATGTTCAGTTTAAACTCTTATGTTCAGTTTTATATAATGTAGTGCATAACTCAAAGGCTTAGTACATTCAAAGTACTGACCACATACTTTCTTTTGCACTATATTACATTATAATATAAGTTCAGATGCTCAGCATCCAGCTTGTGGTTAGCATGATCCTGTACTCATCTCAGAGTTTGGTGAATCCTCATCTACCAAAAATGCGACTTATAATTAGTTTCTTATTTTAGCCATTTGAGTTTTTAGACAGTTAGACTTAGCTGGGGGTTTGTCCAAGTAACTTATTTTACTTAGAGGCTTTCAGACAGACAGTAGACTTCCAGCATTATGGTTATGTTATATGATTTCCATTTTGACTTTAGTATTTAGTTTGTTTTGGATATCATTATATCATTCAGATGTTTAGCTTCCACTCAGGATTTGGCAGTTATATATAGTATTTTTAGTGTCATACCATACCATAGGTTAGCTTGGGGTCACTTATGACTCTAAGCACCGTGCTACAACTAGGGGTAGTCTCGGGGTTATGACTAACTTGGTATTAGAGCATCAGGTTTAAAGTGTTCTAGGGTATCTAAAAGTTGCGTTAAGTAGAGCCTTGTTCATGGGTGTAAAGCGAGACACACTTATGAATGAGAGGCTATGAAATTTTTAAGGAAAGTTTACTTCTTTCATGTACATATCATTCAATAGAGTGTGGACTCTATTTAATCTCCTTCTAGCTCATGCTCTACGCGTTTATATAAAAATGTCTTCTAGAAGAGCTAATGGTAAGAGAAATAAAAATGGAAATGGAAACTAGCAAGCATCACTAGCTCCAGCAGACCCTTTGAATGAATAAGTCTCTCATGCTATGTTCAGGGCTACTTTTCAGGTGCTTTCTTAAATAATGACTACTTAGGTTAACTACTAAGTTATTACCCAGGTGAACCCGAATAGGAAAACAATAGCAGCAAGATTCTGAGATTTCACTCAAATGAATCCTCGAGAGTTTCATAGTATAAGGTGGAGGAGGATTCGAAAGAGTTTATTGATGATATTCAGAAGGTCACTCAGATTATGGGAGTCACTACAGTCGAGAGTGTTGACTTAGCTACTTACTAGTTAAAAGGGATGGCTCAGACTTGGTGCAAGCAGTGCAAGGAAGATAGAGGTATACATACAAGTCCAGTGGACTGGGATGAGTTCATAGCTGCTTTTTTGGAAAGGCTCTTCCCACTTAAGTTAAGAGAAGCAAAGGTTTAGGAGTTTATAAATCTAAAACCGGGTAACATGACTGAGAAGGAGTATTTTGTTAAGTTTACTCAGCTATCTAAGTATGCTCCAGTGATGGTGGTAGATTCTCAGGCCCATATGACTAAGTTCATGTCATGTGCTTCCGAGACCGTAGTGAAAGAGTGTAGGACCGCCATATTGGTCAAGGAAATGGACATCTCCAGGTTGATGACTCATTCTCAATATATTAAGAAAGAAAAGATCAATAAAAATGAAAGAAAAAATAAGAGGGCCAGAAAAGGCAGTTTTGACTTTTCTCAGCAGAATTAGGTTGTGGCAATCGCTCTCAGTTTTGTCATAGGTCCTCCTCTCTAGACCTACCCTATTCTAGTGACCCAATACCTAAGTCAGATATAATCATCGGTATAGAGAATAAGTCTCTAAGTACCAGGGAAGTATCACTATCGAATGTACTTATCTGGTTTGCAAGAAGTATGGTAAACCACCAAAAGGAGTGTATGGCCAGTATTGGTGGTTATTTTGGATGTGTAAAGCTAGGTCATAGATTAAGAAAATGCCCAGTGGCCTCACAGAGGGGAAATAATATTCGCTAGTAGACTCAGTCCAGCCCTTCAGTAGCTCCAGCAGATCGCCCGACTCAGCATTGTGCCTCATCTAGTGCAGGTGGTAGACAATGTCAGAATAGGTTTTATGCACTGCAGACTCAACAAGATCAAAAGGGTTCACCTGATGTAGTCACTGATACATTGTGAGTCTTTTCTATTGATGTCTATGTCTTGATAGATCCTGGAGCCACACTTTCTTTCGTGGATCCTTATACAGCAGTAGACTTCAGTGTCAGTCGCAAAATCCTCTCAGAACCTTTATCAGTCTCTACTTCTAGTAGTGATTGAGTCATATCTAAATGAGTATACAGAAATTATCCAGTCACAGTTTCTCAAAAAGTCACCTCAGTAGAGTAAGATATGATTGATTTTGATGTTATTTTTGGCATGGATTGGTGACATTCCTGTTATGCCTCAATTGATTTTAGAAACAGAGTGGTCTAATTTTAGTTTCCAAATAAGCCATTCTTAGAATGGAAGGGTAGTACTTCATCGCCTATAGGTTGGTTTATCTCTTACCTTAAGGTCAGAAAAATAATTTCCAAGGGGTATATCTATCATCTTATTTGGGTTAAGGATTCAAAGTACGAGACCCTAACTCTTCAATCAGTTTCAGTGGTTAATGAGTTTCTAGGAGTGTTTCCAGAAGATCTTCTCAGAGTTCCACTTGAGTGGGAAATTAACTTTGGAATAGATCTCCTACCCGATATGCAGCCTATCTCAATTTTGCCTTACTGAATGGCTCTAGTTGAGCTTAAGGAGTTGAAGGAATAGTTAAAAGATCTTTTAGATAAGGTTTTTATCAGGCTCAGTACCTCTCTATAGGGTGCTTCAGTTCTTTTTATGCGTAAGAAAGATAGGTCCCTCAGATTATGCATCAATTACCATCAGTTGAACAAATTCACACTTAAGAATAAGTATCCTATTCCTAGAACTAATGACTTGTTCGACCAGCTTCAGGGTGATAGTTGTTTTTCAAAGTTAGACCTCATATTCGGCTATCATAAGCTTAGAGTCATAGAACGTGACATTTTGGAGATAGACATCAAAACTCGATATGGTCACTTTGAATTTATTGTTATGTCTTTTGGACTAATGAATGCTCCAGCAGTTTTTATGGACTTGATGAACAGAATGTTCAACCAGAACTTGGGCATGTTCGTCATTGTATTTATAGATGACATCCTCGTTTATTCTCAAAGTGAGGATGAACCAGACCATTTGAGGATTGTCTTGCAAACTCTTAAAGATCACCAGTTGTTCACTAAGTTCAGAAAATATGAATTATCGTTAAAAGCAGTGGCATTCCTTGGTCACATTATTTCTAGTGAGGGCATTCAAGTTGATTCTCAAAAGACCAAAGCAGTTAGAAATTTGCATAAACCCATCTCCCTATCAGATATCAGGAGTTTCTTGGGTTTAACCAGTTACTATAGATGGTTTGTTGAAGGATTTTCTCTTTTTCTTCCTCTATGTACAAATTGACTCAGAAGAAAGTCAAATTTTAGTGGTCTGATGCTTGTAAGAAGAGTTTTTAGGAGTTTAAGACTCGACTAACCTCCGCTCTAGTTTTGACTCTACCTAAGGGTCTAAATGGATTTGTAGTTTATTGTGATACTTTAAGAGTAGGCCTTTGTTGTGTGTGATGCAGCCTAGTAAGGTTATAGTGTATGTCTCTAGACAGCTCAATCCCCATGATAAGAACTACCCAACTCATGATATTGAGTTGGCAGCAGTCGTTTTTGCCTTAAAGATATGGCGGCATTATTTTTATGGGGTTCATTTAGACATGTTAACAGATCACAAGAGCCTTAAGTATGTGTTAGTCAAAAATGTCACGACCCGAAATCCCATTCAGGCCGGACTGGCATCCGAAGTCGATATGGCCCTAAAGAACCAATCTTTGCTCATGACCATTCGTATGCATAACCTCGTATGAATCTTATTATATCTTATGCAACTATGCAGATGTCATGGACATGGAAACATATGCCATAAATATATATATAAAACTTGGCCGTTGGGGCCATCACGCCAAACTGAACGTACATATCTTACATTTATATACCCACATATGTATACAAAAGCCTCTAACAGATGCATTTACAAGACCAACTAAAGTCTGGACAAGTCCCCTCTTTATCTTTACAACATCAAAAACAATATACAACTGTGACTCGGAAAGTCCTGAACCAACTGGGGCTCACCAAACATCTGCAACTACTGTCAACCTACTGTGGAGGTCTACTAGTGCCTGCACCTACAACATGTAAGGTAAGTCCCCCGAGGGGGTCAGTACAAAGAATGTACTGAGTATGTAAGGCTATAGAAACTACATCATACATGAGAATATCAATGAAATAGAATGTGAGAGAATATTCAAGGTGGATAAACCATCGTCTTATGTAAGGAAACATATATATTGCTTCTGTTATTGTCATTTTAGATCACTCATTTATATCCTTATTATTCATATAACATCTTTCATACACATCTTCATTCAAGAGAATTTTCCTTCACTCAAGAGAGTCTTTCTATTCAAGAAATTCTTCTACTCAAGAGATTCCTCTATTCAAGAGATTTGGGTTAACAATATAACATACATCCACTCGATAGGTGGGTTAATGATATAACGTACATCCACTCTATTGGTGGGTTAATAACATACATCCACTCTATTGGTGGGTTAATAACATACATCCACTCTATTGGTGGGTAAACACACATCCACTCTATGGTGGGTTAACATACATCCACTCTATGGTGGGTTATTATCATACATCCACTCTATGATGGGTTAACATACATCCACTCTATGGTGGGTTATTAATATACATCCACTTTATGGTGGGCTAACATACATGGGAGAGATTGATTTATTCAAACTTGGAACATAACATTCTCGGAACTTGGAGTGATGATATATACACACTTTTTTTCATTTCTTACCTGGGAGGGATTGATACTTTTATGATACATTGAGGATCGTGATACTATTGGAAACACATATATATGCTTTACCTCATTTCTTTACTTTCAAGAGATTGACACCTTTACTAGTGAGGGATAGATACATTAACTCGCACATTACCTCTTCATCATTCTTATGAGATCTTATGAGATTGGTACCTTTACATTTGTGAGAGATTGATATAAGGATAGTCATAACATTATTAAAACTTAGAGCATAACATTCTAGAAACTTTGGAGTTATAATATTGTTGGAACCTCGGAATCGTGACCACCCTACATCTATGATTTTCCTGCACTTTTGCCCCCAACAAATATACATAACTTTATTTCTTTTTTTTGAGAGATTGGTATACTAGCTTGCACATTACATAATAATATTAGACTTTGGAACATGACATTATTGGGAAATGCTTGTCAAGAATAAATAAATTCTCTTTACATCCTTACGCTCTTTGGGATAGTTCTTATTAGTAGTTACAACATTATGGGAGCATTTGGAACTTCAGTCAATGAATAAGAGATAAGTAAATCATAATTCATCTAAGAATAAGACACATGTGAATGACAATATACGTCAACCTGAATTGATGTACTTCAAAACCTCTCGGAATAGAACAAGCCCAATGTCAATGCGAACAACATGTTGCAGAAAGATACGAAAAGAGTAACCTTACATACCTTATCGTCTCAATATGAACACTCAATCCTATACGTGAATACAATAGTCCCACTCCTTCCTTATGTTTCACTCTACAACACAAATACACAATGGAGTTTACCTTAACCATCAACTACCTTACAAATGCATATAACGATAATGAGTTGCACAATGGCCTCAAAATGTCATTTCCCCCTTGACAACACCATTTATGAGATCATCATACCAACAATCCCACAATATTCCCCACATTGACCAAAATATCATAAACCACTAGCATGTAACACCAAGTTCATATTTTCCACTCTTCATCACCACAACATCACAATTATTCCATCAAATCACCTCAATACACCTCATATCAACATATCGGCCAAAATCCCAATAATTTACACTAATAGAAAAATAATAATTTTAATAACATAATCACACCATACATGTTGGTATTTCATCCATACCATGCTCTTTCATCAAAATCACAAGTCATCTTTCAAGTTTAAATTCCACAGATGACACATCTTTCATAAAAACACAAAGTGCCATGTTCAACACTTCCAAGCACAACCAACATGATCTACATACTCTCCCATGAATATAATATATTAATCCATAAGAATAATCACTTACCTAAGCTTGAAATATGAGATCTTGCTCCAAAGATGACTTAGGGTTTGAAGAGCCCAAAGGGGTTTTCTTGAGAATTCTAGAAAAAACATAGAAAAGCATGTGTGTTTTTGTGGATTAAAATCTGATTTTTGCCTACTTTTATAGACCCTTGAAGTCATATTTATCCACTTTTCTCAATTATTGATTAGTCAAAGGAAGAATGGGTCATTTGACCCATTTTTGGCCCATGTCTTTTGCCTCATTTTGGGCCTCTTTTGAGCCCAATTCACTTGATCCAACAAAATAAATAATTTCTCATGTTTAAATCATTTCATACATGTTACTAAAATATTCCCACTCACGCGATTTATATTTGTAGTCTCAATCCCAAAAACAAGTGATTCTAGCCACGTATGGCTTATTTTGACCAAAAGGGTAAAACCGTCATTTGGATCGTCCACGAATAATCTTATCAAAATGGAATGCTAATATAATACTTAAATTATTCCATGTATATTCTCGTGGTTGTAGAAGAAATGTGGCAAAAAGAGGTCCGGTACGTCCCCGGGCACCTTTGGGACTTAGAAAAAATTTCAACTTTTGAAAGGTGCGCACAAGCAGCCTGGCACGCCCTTGGGCGCTCCACCTTGCTTCATGTGGGATAAATGTTTTAGCCCAAATAGGCCTGGCACGCCCCTGGGCGTGCCCCACTCCTTTTCTTTTTTTTTTAATTTTTGTGTCTTCGACTTTTCTTCGCGGATTTGGTTAGATACTTCAAGTTCTATTCTTTAACTTACTTCTTACCTTTAATATCCTTTGTTTGGAGGTCCTTCAAGCCTCGTTTTTAACCCCACAAATGTTCCACGAAGTCACAAAACACCTCCTACGAAAGTCTAATCACATGTACGAGGGCCAATATCAATTACCTCATCAAAATCATTACAAATTACATACTTATGTCTCTCGACACCTAAGTGAACATTGTTCAATGTCGTCAAGTAGGGTTGGGAAGGTACGAGGTGTTACATTCTCCCCCCCTCAGAAACATTCGTCCTCGAATGTTAACGATGTCGCTTCAATTACAACAAATGCATCTTTATAGTAGCTTACATATACATAAACACTTAAAGCTCATGGACACTTGCTTATTCTTGGTTTCTCCAAAGAACTTTTATGGAAGTTACGTCTTTAATAGCAATAGATATCTCTTCCTATTGAAATAGCAATAGATATCTCTTCTTAGTGATCCTTCGTAGTTTGTATACTTCCAATGGGAGCAATATAAAATGGAACTCTTATGCACATGTTCACATCTTTGCTTTCCAAATCCCCTTACCCCTTTTATTGGTGACACTTTTAGGAGTACTTAATCATCTATGATCACAAACATCTACTATACTATTACGATGTGTCTTTAACTCTAATAGATTCACCAACAAATAGAGATATTTCAAGTGACTTAACTAATGACCCCGGTGTCCCATTAACTTTTATGGTAATCAATGAAGTGACATACAATAGGGTATATGTATCATTCGACAATATGGATAATATACCTGTATCTTCATCAAGAAATGCCTCCTCATTCTGCTGGTCCACTAAAGCATAGGTACGATTTTGGTCTCCACTGACACTAGCTGCTCCTCTGTCACCTCTACCACGACCCGCAGACTGTACACCAGCCGCCGATGCCATAATGGCTGATCCTGTAGGTCGTGTCGTACTATCCGTGGGCCTCTGTGGACACTCTCTCATCATGTGTCCTGGCCTACTACACAAAAAGCAAACATTCGCATCAAACCGGCATTCTCCTGAATGAAATCTCCCACAGCGCTGGCACAACTGATGAGAAAATCTTGTTGCCTGTGATCCATGAATTCCACTACTCTGTCCAGATTGGCTACCTCTAAACCCTCGGAATTGAGAGTGTATGCCTGCTGTGGAATAGTAGAGGGATGGTCTAGGTGGGCTAGAAAACATCAGAGGCCTCGATTCTCCTTGGGACGCCATAGACTACCCCATAGGTCTAGCCCTTTTTGATGGCCCTTCCTCAGATTTCTGCGACCTTCTTCTTTGCCTTTGGTCCTCCATTTTTTGTGTGAAGTCCTGAATTCTGGCGATGTCCATATCTCTGTTCAATGCTGCAATAGTACAGTCTCGTTCCAAGTATGGCTCCAGTCTATCCACATATCGATGGACTCTATCATCCATTGTGGCCACTACATTTGGAGCATATCTAGAAAAGGAATTAAACTGCAAACTGTATTCTCTAACACTCATACTTCCTTGACTCAAATTTAGAAATTGGTCTGCACGTGCCTCCCGAATCTCATATAGGAGGTAATGATCAAGGAATGTCATTTTAAATTCTTCCCAACCAGCTGGGAGTGCATCAATACCCCTTGATATTTTCCAGTCCTCATACCACGAGATAGCCTCGCCCTTCAGTCTATAAGCTGCTAGCTCAACCGTTTCTACACATGTTACGTCCATCACCTCTAGTGCTCTTTGAACTTGGTCCACGAAATCCTGTGGATCTACTTTCGGATCGGACCCTGTGAATATGGGAGGGTCTAATTTTAGAAAGTCCTGTGTACGCCGACTAGCTGCTCTAGCCGCGTCATCTTCATTTACCATTGGACTAGTTCGTCCTTGTGCTTGTGCAGCTACTAACTGAGTCAACATATGTACTGCATTTCTTAAATCTTGGTCAGTGGTATTCATAGGCGGTTCTGCAGGTACTCCTCTACTGACTGGCTCTTTCGGAGCTCGAAAAGTAGAAGAAGACCGCGATGCAATTTAGGTGTTAGCTCCACCGTGACTATCTTGGTCAGGTGGTAATCTACTCATTCCTTCTCCAGCAGGCATATCTACCTTCTTCCCTTTACCTCTACCTCTTCTTGTGATCGGCATTGTTACTATATCAAAGAAAGTCAATTCCAATAGTCAGATACAATTCAACTTACAACACTGGCTCTAGTGCACTATCTACAAGTGAAGAAAAGAAACAACATCCTAAATGTCCCGTAGCCTCCTACTTATAAATGTGGTGCACAACACATCAATAAGTAAGAATCTACTCAGACACGGCTTTGTAGACACCCTTAGAACGACCTTCTCTGATACCACTTTTGTCACGACCCAAAATCCCATTCGGGCCTGACTGGCACCAGAAGCCAATATGACCCGAGAGAACCAATCTTTGCTAATGAACATTCGTATGCATAACCTCGTATGAATCTTATTATATCTTATTCAACTATGCGGAAGTCATGGACATGGAAACATATGCCATAAATATATATATATAAAACTTGGCCGTTGGGGCCATCACGCCAAACTGAACATACATATCTTAAATTCATATACCCATATATGTCTACAAAAGCCTCTAACATATGCATTTACAAGGCCAACTAAAGTTGGGACAAGTCCCCGCTTTATCTTTACAACATCAAAAATAATATACAACTGTGACTCGGAAAGTCCCGAACCAACTGGGGCTCACCAAACATCTGCAACTACTGTCAACCTACTGTAGAGTTCTACTAGTTCCTGTACCTACAACATGTAAGGTAAGTCCCCCGAGGGGGTCAGTACGAGGAATGTACTGAGTATGTAAGGTTATAGAAACTACATCATACATGAGAATGTCAATGAAATAGAATGTGAAAGAATATTCAAGGTGGATAAACCATCGTCTTATGTAAGGAAACATATATATTGCTTCTGTTATTGTCATTTTAGATCACTCATCTATATCCTTATTATTCATATAATATCTTTCATACACATCTTCATTCAAGAGAATTTTCCTTCACTCAAGAGAGTCTTTCTATTCAAGAAATTCTTCTACTCAAGAGATTCCTCTATTCAAGAGATTTGGGTTAACAATATAACATACATCCACTCGATAGGTGGGTTAATGATATAACGTACATCCACTCTATTGGTGGGTTAATAACATACATCCACTCTATTGGTGGGTTACTAACATACATCCACTCTATTGGTGGGTTAATAACATACATCCACTCTATTGGTGGGTAAACATACATCCACTCTATGGTGGGTTAACATACATCCACTTTATGGTGGGTTAACATACATCCACTCTATGGTGGGTTATTAACATACATCCACTCTATGGTGGGTTAACATACATGGGAGAGATTGATTTATTCAAACTTGGAACATAACATTCTCGGAACTTGGAGTGATGATATATACACACTTTTCTTCATTTCTTACCCGGGAAGGATTGATACTTTTATGATACATTGAGGATCGTGATACTATTGGAAACACACATATATGCTTTACCTCGTTTCTTTATTTGAAGAGATTGACACCTTTACTAGTGAGGGATAGATACATTAACTCGCACATTACCTCTTCATCATTCTTATGAGATTGGTACCTTTACACTTGTAAGAGATTGATATAAGGACAGTCATAACATTATTAAAACTTAGAGCATAACATTCTATAAACTTTGGAGTTATAATATTGTTGGAACCTCGGAATCGTGTCCACCCTACATCTATGATTTTCCTACACTTTTGCCCCCAACAAACATACATAACTTAATTTCTTTCTTCTGAGAGATTGGTATACTAGCTTGCACATTACATAATAATATTAGACTTTGGAACATGACATTATTGGGAAATGCTTGTCAAGAATAAATAAATTCTCTTTACATCCTTACGCTCTTTGGGATAGTTCTTATTAGTAGTTACAACATTATGGGAGCATTTGGAACTTCAGTCAATGAATAAGAGATAAGTAAGTCATAATTCATCTAAGAATAGGACACATGTGAATGACAATATACGTCAACCTGAATTGATGTACTTCAAAACCTCTCGGAATAGAACAAGCCCAATGTCAATGCGAACAACATGTTGCAGAAAGATACGGAAAGAGTAACCTTACATACCTTATCGTCTCAATATGAACACTCAATCCCATACGTGAATACAATAGTCCCACTCCTTCCTTATGTTTCACTCTACAACACAAATACACAACGGAGTTTGCATTAACCATCAACTATCTTACAAATGCATATAACGATAATGAGTTGCACAATGGCCTCAAAATGTCATTTCCCCCTTGACAACACCATTTATGAGATCATCATACCAACAATCCCACAATATTCCCCACATTGACCAAAATATCATAAACCACTAGCATGTAACACCAAGTTCATATTTTCCACTCTTCATCACCACAACATCAAAATTATTCCATCAAATCACCTCAATACACCTCATATCAACATATCGGCCAAAATCCCAATAATTTATGCTAATAGCAAAATAAAAAGTTTAATAACATAATCACACCATACATGTTGGTATTTCATCCATACCATGCTCTTTCATCAAAACCACAAGTCATCTTTCAAGTTTAAATTCCATAGATGACACATCTTTCACAAAAACACAAAGTGCCATGTTCAACACTTCCAAGCACAACCAACATGATCTAAATACTCTCCCATGCATATAATATATTAATCCATAAGAATAATCACTTACCTAAGCTTAAAAGATAATGATCTTGCTCCAAAGATGACTTAGGGTTTGAAGAGCCCAAAGGGGTTTTCTTGAGAATTCTAGAAAAAGCATAGAAAAGCATGTGTGTTTTTGTGGATTAAAATCTGATTTTTGCCTCCTTTTATATACCCTTGAATTCATATTTATCCACTTTGCTCAATTATTTATTAGTCAAAGGAAGAATGGGTTATTTAACCCATTTTTGGCCCATGTCTTTTGCCTCATTTGGGGCCTCTTTTGAGCCCAATTCACTTGATCCAACAAAATAAATAATTTCTCATGTTTAAATCATTTCATACGTGTTACAAAAATATTCCCACTCACGCGATTTATATTTGTAGTCTCAATCCCAAAAACAAGTGATTCTAGCCACGTATGGCTTATTTTGACCAAAAGGGTAAAATCGTCATTTGGATCGTCCACGAATAATCTTATCAAAATGGAATGCTAATATAATACTTAAATTATTCCATGTATATTCTCGTGGTTGTAGAAGAAATGTGGCAAAAAGAGGTCCGGTACGTCCCCGGGCACCTTTGGGACTTAGAAAAAATTTCAACTTTTGAAAGGTGCGCACAAGCAGCCTGGCATGCCCGTGGGCGCGCCACCTTGCTGAATGTAAAATTTAGCCCAGATTGTCCTAGCACGCCCCTGGGCGCGCCCCACTCCTTTTCATTTTTTTTAATTTTCGTGTCTTCGACTTTTCTTCGCGGATTTGGTTAGATACTTCAAGTTCTATTCTTTAACTGTAACACCCCGTACCTTCTCAACCCTAATTGACGACATTGAACAATGTATACTTAGGTGTTGAGATGCCATGCGTATGTGTTTCATAGTGTCTTTGGTGAAACATTTGATATCGGACCTCATATGTGCAATTAGACCTTCGTAGGAGGTGTTTTGTGATTTCGTGGAGCATTTGGGTGATGCCCCGTACATATTCTAACCTCATTTGGTGACTTTAAGTCATGTTTACTTGATGGTTAAGATCACTAAGTAAGTATTTTGTAGTGTTTTGATAAGGGATTGGACGATATGCAAACATTGGATAAGTGGCCGAAAAATTCAGCAAAGTGCTGAAACTTGCGCCACTCCCCTGTTTCAGGGGTGTGGAGCAAGCCACCTGCATTCAGGAAATTCAGAGAAGGATGATATCTTGCGCCACAGCCTGCTTTGCAGCTAGTGGCGCAAGGCACAAATTTGGTGCCTTTCCGGACCCGTTTTATAACGCAATTCTACGTCGATTCTTATATGGTTTCCTTTGGTTATTTGGAGTTCTTTGAGCATTGGTAAAGCTTCAAACACGTCAATACACTCCTACATACTCCTACATGATCAAATCATGAAATGTGAATAGTGATCCAAAATGTCCAATGAAGCCAAGGGCGACTAGAATTCCTATTTTTGCGATCGAAATGACGAATGAGAATCTCGTAAGAGAATATTGTCATGACATTATGGAATTATGTAAACATGAGATATATGGTGAATAATACATGAAATTTTATGGGTTACATGGATATGTGTTATTGGGCCCAAAGTTAGGCCCAAATTGGAATTAAAAGAATTGGCCCAAAGGGCAAAAAGACCCATTCTTCCACTTTGACCACATTAAATGCCAAAGAAAAGGCTAAGCTTGACTTGGGGTTTATATAAAGGCCCCAAGATCAGATTTTTAATATCCAAAAGCTCTCATGCCTTTGTGATATTTTCTCACATATTTCTTTAAGCTCCAAACCCTAAAGCAAAATATTCCTTTGGACTCCTTGGACAAGATCAACATATTCCAAGCCTTGGTAAGTATTTCTCCTCATGGATTAACATATTATATGCATAGGAGATTATGTATATTATGCTAGTTGTGTTGGCAAGGTGGTGAATAGTGTAGTTTTGCTTTTGATGAAAGATGTGCCATCTTGGTAATTTGAACTTGAATTAGGACTTGTGCCTTTGATGAAAAAGCATAGTATGGACAAAATATGAACATGTATGGTGTTATTTTTGGTATTAAACTTTTTCTTGTCTATAAGTGGAAATTGTGGGATTCTGGCCGATATGTGTTATGAGTTGTATTAAGGTCATTTGATGGGTTATTTGTGATGTGTTATGGATAAGAAAGTGTAAAGGAGAAGTGTTGTGGTGAAATGTATCAATTATCATGTATTGTTCAATGTTGGGACTATTGTGGAATTTTTGGAATAATAGTATGATCAATGGTTTTGTCAAGGGGAAATGGCATGTGTAAAGGCAAACATGTGACTCATTGACATTGTATGCATTTGTAATGGAATTGGTGGTTAATGTGAATTTTTGTTATGCATTTGTGTTGTAGAGTGACACATAAGAAGGAGCGGGACTATTGTATGCACCTCTAGGATTATATATTCGTATTGCGAATCCAAGGTATGTAAGGTTACTCTGTCTGTATCTTTCTACGGCAACTAGTATTCACATTGACATTCCACTAGTCTTATCCCGAAATGTGCTAAGGTATTCCATATCCGGTTAGCAATGGTCATTGTTATAAATTTCCTACTCTTTGATCAATTGTGAATCTCATGTCTCATATTCATGGTTAATGTTCCAAAAGCTCAAATAAGGTCATGTTCCAATGTTCCAATAGTGATTATACTTATGTTTCTTGTTCATGGATTATTGTCCAATAGTTCCCATGGTGTTATGATTCTCGTAATGTTATGTTGCCAAGGTATTCACATGGTTCTCACTCATTGGTTAATGATCCAAAGCTTCCAACAATGTTATGTTCCAAAGTTCAAAGTGATGTTATGACTATCCAAGTATCAATCTCAAAGTAAAGAAAAAAGTAATGCAAATGTGGTCAATGATCATGTATGGGTGGCAAGTCTAGGGGCATAAGCCTAGCTCGACTCGATCCCGATGTATTGATTTATGGGTGGCAGGTCTGAGGGGCATAAGCCTAGCTCGACTCGATCCCAACATGACGATAAGTCATGGAAAGACCCACTGATCAGTAGGGGCCCGGGTAAATTGTGACACATGCATTGAGATAAAGAAAGTAATGAAAGTAATCCACATGGTTTCCAAACTGCAACATGGTGACTTACTCACATTGATTAGTCATTTGTATTTGAGTTCATTGAAATATTCATGTATTGTACAGTTTCATCTGAGCCTTGCATACTCAGTACATATTTCGTACTGACCCCTCTCGGGGAATTTACCTTACTTGTTGCAGGCGCAGGTACTAGTAGGCCGCCACAGTAGGTTGCCAGCTGTTTGCAGTTCATTGGTGAGCTTAAGTTAGTTCGGGGCTTCTCCGAGTCAGAGTGTACATATGTTTTGGTGTTGTACATGTTGTATAAAGCGGGGACTTGTCCCGACTTTTAGTTCATTTTGGTCAATGCTTTGTTATAGGCTTTTGTAGACAGGTGTGGGTGTATAAATGTCAAAAGGATATGTCGTACTTGAATCGGTGGCCTCAACGGCCCAGTTTCGCATATGTATATATATATATATCAAGCTCCATGAATTTCATTGTTGGTCTCTATAGCTGTTATGTGCTTATGGGTTTCTTATGGCAGGCGTATGATTGAACATAGGCAAAGGTTGGTTCTCTCGAGCCTTATCGGCTACGGATGCCAATCATGTCTCGATTGGATTCGGGGCGTGACATTAACTTACTTCTTACCTTTAATATCCTTTGTTTGGAGTTCCTTCAAGCCTCATTTTTAACCCCACAAATTTTCCACGAAGTCACAAAACACCTCCTACAAAAGTTTAATCACATGTATGAGGGCCAATATCAATTACCTCATCAAAATCATTACAAATTACATACTTATAGCTCTCGACACCTAAGTGAACATTGTTCAACATCGTCAAGTAGGGTTGGGAAGGTACGGGGTATTACCAAAAAGATCTAAATCTTCATCTGAAAAGATAGCTAGAGTTGTTAAAATATTATGATATGAGTGTAGTGTACCATCCGAATAAAGCCATTGTAGTGGCTGACACTCTTAGCAGGTTGTCCATAGGGAGTGTTGCTCATGTAGAGGATGAGAAGAAAAAGTTAGTTCACGAGGTTCACAGTCTTGTTAATTGGGAGATCAGTTGGTTGATTCAGCCAAAGGTAGTATTATGGTTCAGAATCCTCTTTAGTAGCCAAGGTAAAGGCAAAGCAAGATAGTGACTTTATTTTGCTTAAGTTGAAGGAAGTTGTCCAAAGTCAGAAAGTTGAGGTTTTCTCCCAAGAGAGAGATGGTGTTCTTCGTTGCCAGGGCAGACTTTGTGGTCCAAATATGGATGACTTGAGCCAGCGGATACTGGCAGAAGCTCACAATTCTCAATACTGTGTCCTATAGGAAGTCTAGTGGTTGAATGGAATGAAGAAGGATATCACGAAATTTGTGGCTAAGTGTCCTAATTGCCAACAGGTTAAGGTTGAACACTAGAGACCTAGTGGTATGACTCAAGATATTAGTATTCCTACTTAGAAGTGGGAAGTGGTGAACATGGATTTCATTACAGGGTTCCCTCAGACTCACCAATATAATGATTCTATTTGGGCTATAGTATACCAAATGACTAAGTCAACACATTTTCTGCTAGTTAACACTTTAGATTAAGCCAAGGATTATGCTAGACTCTACCTTAAGAAGTTGGAGAAATTACATGGAGTCCTTTTGACTATCATCTCTGATACGGGTACTCAATTTACTTCTCAGTTCTGGAAAACATTTCAAAAGATCTTGGTACCCAAGTTTATCTCAGCACATACTTTTATCTGTAGACAGATGGTCAGGTAGAGCGGACCATTCAGACCTTGGAAGACATACTGAGAGCTTGCATTATCAATTTCAAAGGTAGTTGGGATGATCACTTGCCTTTGATTGAGTTTTCCTATAATAATAGCTATCCCACTAGTATTCAAATAGCCCCATTTGAAGTGTTTTATAATAGGAGGTGTAGATCTCCTATTGGTTGGTTTATGGCTAGTGAAGCTACTTTGAAAGGGCCTGACTCAGTCCATGAGGCTGTGGAAAAAGTTTAGCTAAATAGAGAGAGGCTAAAAATATCTCAAAGTCATCAAAAGTCCTATGCAGATGTGAGGAGAAAAGAACTTGTGTTCACGATTGGAGATTTGGTTTACATGAAAGTTTCACCCATGAAAGGAGTGGAGAGATTTGGCAAGAAAGTGAACACATTCCCTGCTATATTGGTACTTATAGGATTTTGAGGTTCATTGGCAATATGACTGATGAATTAGACTTGCCTGCATACATAGCATCAGTGCACCAAATTTTCTGTAACACCCCGTACATCCCCAACCCTAATCTGATGGATTGGTGACCTAAGATGTAGTTATGAACCTTAGCTTCAATAGCACTAAGTACGTGTGTTGCATTGGTTTTGGATAGAACATTTGATATTGTACTAGTTAATGTGACTAGACTCTTGTAGGAGGAGTTTGAAACTTTTTGGAACAAGTTAGGAGCAATAAATGACGCTTGAATGACCCCTAAATAAAGGTTTTTAAAGACAAGAGGCAAGCTAAAGATTGAAACTCGAAGTATCTAACCGAATCCGCAAAGAAAAGTCGAAAAAACAAAAAATTTAAAAAAAATAACAGTGGGGAGCACCCAGGGGCGTGCCAGGCCGCTCTGGGCTGAAATTTTCAGACCAAAGAGGCAAGCTATAGATTGAAACTCGAAGTATCTAACCGAATCCGCAAAGAAAAGTCGAAGAAACAAAAAATTTAAAAAAAATAACAGTGGGGAGCACCCAGGGGCGTGCCAGGCCGCTCTGGGCTGAAATTTTCAGACCAAAGGCAGCACTGGGGCACGCCAAGCAGCGTGCCGGGGTGGTTTTCGCCAAAATTTTTCTTCGACTATTATGGGGCGTATAAGACCTATAAGTCATGGTATCATTACTCCATCATAGTAGGACTATTATTAATCGCGTTTAGCATCCGAGTTGGGGTTAGTACTTCGTCACAAGTATTTTAACAAATTTTTTTCACATAAGCTATGAGGGGCTAAAATTTCTATTTTTGCGATTGAGGCTACGAATGGGAATCTCATAAGTGAATGTTATCGATAAAATTATATAATCATTTTAACATGAGATATATGGAGGTTTATACATTAGATTTGGTGGGTTAAGATGATATGGGTTATTGGGCCTAATTTGAGACCCAAAATGTGCAAAACATGAAAGGTCCAATGGGTCAAATGACCCATTCTTGCTTTGACTTGTCAATTGGTGAACCAAATGGCTAAGGATGAATTTAAGAGGTTATATAAGGTGGCCAAAAATCAGATTTTTAATCTCAAAGGGGCACATGCCATTCTAAACATTTCTACAATATTTCCACAAGATATTTCTCAAGCTCTTCGAACCCTAAGGCACTCTTTGGACAAGTTATCATCTTTCAAGCTTGGGTAAGTGATTATTCTTGTACTTTAACATATTATAAGCATGACATATTATGTATATCATGTTGGTTATGCTTGGAAGTGTTGGACATGGTACTTTTGGTTTTTGTTAAAAGATATGTCATCTTTATGAATTAAACTTGAAAGGTGACTTGTGGTTTTGATGAAAGTGCATGGTATGGATGAAATATCAACATGTATGGTGTGATTATGTTTCTAAACTTGTTATTTTTCCATACATGAAATTTATGGGATTTTGGCCGATATGTGATATGAGGTGTATTAAGGTGACTTGATGGATTAATTGTGATATGGTGCTCATGAGAAAGTGTAAAGGAGAAACTTTGTTGTGAAATGCTATTGGTACATGATGTTGTGGTCAATGTATGGCATGATTGGAGTATTGTTAGTGTGGAAATGCCGTAAATGGTATTGTATAGAAGGAAATGACATTTTAAAGGCAAACATGTAACTCATTGTTGTCATATGCATTTGTAAGGTAGTTGGTGGTTAATGTTGGTTCCGTTATGTACTTGTGATGTAGAGTGAAACGTAGGGAAGGAGCGGAATTGTTGTGCTCACATATTGGATTGTGTATTTATATTGGGAAGATAAGGTATGTAAGGTTACTCTTTCTGTATCTTTCTGCAGCACATAGTAGTCACATTGTCATTATACTTGTTCCATTCTGAAATGCTCAAAGGTATCCCATTTCTGATTATTAATCATTGTTACTCTCATGTTCCTTATTCATTGATCAATGGTGATTTACATGACTCATGTTCTTTGGTTAATGTTCCAAGTTCCAATAATGTTGCAATTATCAAAAGTATTAATCTCTCATAAGTGAATATATTAATCTCTCACAAGTAAAGGTTTCAATCTCATAAAAGTAAGGGAAATGAAGTAATGTATATATATGATACCAATGATGTTCCAATCACCAATGTATCACTCTCATGACAAAAGTAAAGAGAAGAATCAATGCAAAGAAGTAATGCTTACATGGTTACTTTATGTATTATTGAGAATGGATCACAAATCTAAAGGGCCCAAGCTCGGATGGATCAATCCCAATATTATGTTATATTATGAATACTATATATTTTTTATAGCCCACCAAGTGTGGATGACGGTTATAGCCCACCAATAGGTGGATGACTCTTATTATTTATAGCCCACCAAGCGTGGATGACAGTTATTATATTATAGCCCACCAAGTGTGGATGACGGTTATAGCCCACCAATAGGTGGATGACTGTTATTATATTATGGCCCACTAATAAGTGGATGATTCATAATAAAGATGAATGATTGATCAAGCAATGAAAATAATGAAATTAAGGAAAGTAATGAACATGGTTCCACACATGCAAGACGGTGATTAATCCATAATGTTTATTCACATGTATTGTTTCCGTTTGAGATCCTATGTTACATACAGTTTCTTATAGCCTTACATACTCAGTACATTATTCGTACTGACCCCTCTTGGGGGACTTACCTTACTTGTTGCAGGCACAGGTACAAATAGACCTCCACAGTAGGTTGAGGATCATTTGCAGATTGTTGGTGAGCTCCAGTTGATTCGGGGCTTTTCGAGTTCATATGTACATTTGTCTTGGCATTATAAATGATTGTGTATAGAGTTGGGTGTTGTCCCGACTCTAGGTTGGTTATGGTTATGTATCTATAGAGGCTTTGTAGATGTATGTGGGAAGATGAATGTAAGATCTGTATGTCCATGTTGACTCGATGGCCCTAACGGCCAAGTTTCTTATTTGTACATAGCACATGTTTCCATGACTTCCGCTATTGACATCTTATATCTCTATGTGGTGGTACTACCTACTGAGTGACATTCATATAAATAGACATGAGCAAAGATTGGTTCTCTCGGGCCTCATCGGCTTCGGGTGCCAGTCCGCCTCGTTGGGATATGGGGCGTGACATTTTCCACGTGTCTTTGTTTAAGAAATCCATTGGTGATCCAGCTTTAGTTGTACCTTTAGACAGTGTGGTCATGAAAGATAGTCTCTCTTATAAAGACGTACCAGTTGAGATTCTTGACTATCAGGTCTGTAAATTGAGAAACATGGATGATGCTTCAGTGGAGGTTCTTTGAAGGAATTAGCTAGTTGAAAGAGCTATTTGGGAAGCAGAAGCGGATATGATGACCAAGAATTTTCTCCTTTTCTCTTTGAATTCAGTTCCATCTTGAGGTAATAGTTTCCTCCTATTTACATCTCTCAACCTTATGTCACTCAGTTACTCATATGTCTTAGTATGCATTCATGAATTTAGTCTAGTCCATGTTCCAGATAGAGATTCAGTTATCATGTAAGTATTCAACTTTCATAACTCAGTTTTGGGATTTCAGCTCTTTTCCTATCCCATCAGCCTAGTTAGTCTTTATTCGAGGATGAATGATCCCAAAGGGGAGATATTGTAACACCTTGAAATTTCAAACTAAGATCAAAACCATTATTCATATACATATATAACCAAACCTAATGATTTGGTAGTATGATAAGTTCCTTAGATATGAATTAAGGCCATAAGTAATTTCTAGCTCAAAATTAAGTTGAAAGCTTCGTTACCGATCGAATTCTCATACAAGATTTTACTAGGGTCAAAATCAAACAATCATAACTCATAGACTATAAAAGGTTTTGAATATCAATACCCACCAAAATAAGGGTCTTTGAGTTTTCTTTCCAATGCATCTGATCTCTCATTAATATGATTCTAGAGCAAGATATTATGGTCATTTTAGTGAAGCACTGTCAAGCTGTTAGATACAACGACCCTTCCAACAAACCATTGGTTCTTAGGATGACCCATTCCATGTGCTCGTTTGTAGAATAGTCCCAAAAGTCCCAAAGGTTGACAAACTACTTCCTTGGCAATGATATGTACCAACGACCCATTGGAAGAACGAACGAGTCGTTGGTTGTAACCGTGGTCACTAGTTAGTCCGACTTGAGGATCCAATGACCAACCAAGGGACGATTGGTTGGAGGACCCAACAAACCATCCCTTGGATCATCTGAAGAAGTCTTGAGATACATCATGACCCCCAGAACCAATGAGCACAACCAACGAGCCATTGGTAGGTTTGTCTATCACGACGGTCAGAATTTCAATTATGATTTTAAAGGGGCACTTCAGTCTATTCCCATTATTTAACCTCCTATACTATGTCATTTTGGGTATTCCAAAGGTGAATATTAAGACTAAACTACTCCAAATACCTTATTCTCACATAAAACAATCGACACTTGGAAAAATCAAAGAAACAAAATAACTCTTCCTCTTTAAAGCAAGAAACTAGGGTTCATCATCTTTAAGCTTCAAGTTCAAGGTTTATAGAAAGGTTTTCAGTTCTAGGTATATGGGATTTCATAAATGGGTATCCTTTCACCTATTGAGTCGCTAAGTGAACTCAGACCTCCAGTTAATTTATTCTTCAGAGCTTAGGATTTTCATAAAAGTATGAACTTCCTTATATTTCAGTTTCTCATCATGAATAATCCATGGATACATGCTTTCCCATAAAATTTCAGCACCTTTACATATATATATATATTTCATGAACCCTCAGTATACATATAATTCATGTTTAGTACTTGTGTTTTATAAATTCATATTCTATTCAAAACATAGAAACTATCCTGAATAGTTGCATTCTTCAGAGATGGCGGGTTATGAACACCCAATGAATTTCTACTTCATGAATTGATAGTTCAACATTCAGTCCTTCAGTTCCATATGTTTTTGGATGCTTTCAGATAAAGTGTCTGTCATTCAGTCTCAGACATTAGTATCATTGAGCTACTCAGTTTATCAGTTTAATTTAGTTGGGAATAGTAATTAGCACAGAGCAGACGCAGGGATGAAGGCTCCTGTCAGTTAGGATGAGACTTTTAGTAGAAGTCCCTAAGTCCCAGAACTACGTTTCCACAATTGGTTCTAAAGGGTCACCCTCTAGATCAACCTGACACCTTAGTCCTTTTTGGACATCAGTTTAGTGGATCCGCATCAGTCAATGTTCGTACCATTGGCAAGGTACAGAGCGCCCTCCCAGCTAGGGTACATGTTGGACTCTATTTAGCCCAGACAAAAAATGTCGATTAATAGTAGCTGTCATATTTTAGACTCATATATTACATGACCACGTATTCAATTAATTCAGTATAGTATTAATCAGTTACATGCTTATTTACTTGGTCATTGCAGCAGCTTGCCTTCCTCGGTTCCATGCACAGTTTAGGCTCTTATGTTCAGTTTTATATAGTGTAGTGCATATCTCACATGCTTAGTACATTCAAAGTACTGACTACATACTTTATTTTGCTCTATATTGTATTATAATGTAGGTTTAGATGCTCAACATCTAGTTCTTAGTTAGCACTATCCCGTACTCATCTCAGCAGCAGAGTTTGGTAACTCCTGATCTTCCGAGGATGAGACTTATAATTAGTTTCTTATTTCAGTCATTTGAGTTTTCAGATAGTTAGAGTTAGTTGCGTGGTTGTCCTAGTAACTCATTTTACTTAGAAGCTTTCAGACATATTGTAGACTTCCAACTTTATGGTTATGTTATATGATTTTCGTTTTGACTTTAGTCTTGAGTTTTGTTTCGAATATTATTATATCATTCATATGTTTAGCTTCCACTTAGGACTAAGCAGTTATATATAGTATTCTTAGTGTCATGCCATTCCATGGGTTTGCTTGGGGTCACTTGTGACTCTAAGCATCGTGTTACGACTAGGGATAGTCTCGGATCGTGACACCAATCCACCATAATAGTATCAATAATCAATATATGTATCATTGCGGTACCTGATCCACCATAATAATATTAGTCTATGTTTCTAATTTCACAATATCATAGGATTAATCGCAGTGCATCCAATTTACAAGCAGATTTTACAATAATGATGTATTTCAATCAAGTTCCATATTCAATAGCTTATTCATTCTAGCATTAATAACCATAATCATCAATCACAAGTATGTTTGAAGACCAATCAACAAGCATCCAATTTAGGAGAACACATGCTACCAAATCAAGTGTCTAAAATCCAATTTAACCATAACTTACCCCAGTCAGGGAACCCGAATCCAAGCTAGTTTACTAGAGCCTTGAGCTTCCTCAATGCTTGGGATCGTTCACGGTCAAAAATAAACAAACATAAGAGTAATTTATCACTTACTCTTCAATTCTAAGTATTGCGGCTTCAACCTCACAAATTTTACTTTTATCATAGCTTAAAACCTTAGCCAAGGGTTTTTCAACCATCAATCTGCCCTATATCCCCATAATTTACATTCAAGGGGAAAAATTATATGCTAGGAAGTGTTAATTAATAACCTACAATCAATCTTAGACAATTTACATCTACCCATATGCTTTTCCCACCAATTCTAGAACTTAGGGCCTTGACATAAGAATTACACCATTAATCCCCATTCTATTAATTCCATAATTCGAATGGATTAATCGTTGATAAGAGGGAGGAAAGAACATACCTCAATGAAGAAAATTTCCCTAATTCAATGGAAAATTGTCTCTCACAAGTCTAAGCACAAACCATTTGAGTTTTAGGAAATAAAACTCTAAAAATTAGACTTAAGGGCATTTAACTGCTCGATAATTACTATAATAGTTTGTGCCATCCCCATGATTGCCGCTATAGCGGCTGGCCGACTGCTCTAGCAATCTTGCTACAATGGAGATCTAACCACTGTAGCAGCCCTTAAGCAAAAACCCAGGGGAATTTCTGGACTACCCCCATTTCATAACACATACCTTGATTTTAGACATCACCAATTTATTCCAATATGACAACTTCTATAACCAGAATCTAAACATCTGTTTAGCATTCCAAAACTTTCTATGGCAACCATGCCACTCAACCATCCTATAATGAATACACCACTACCAAACACTGTATCACGAGTCACAAATCATCTCTAAAGCATACAAAACCATATTTTCGTCAGAAACCACCCTGAATTTGAGATTTTATCAACTCTCATCCTAGGGAAAACTCTAATTGGGTACTTCTGCCCTAAACAATGCTATAAAAATAAAATGGGTCATTACATCAGATACCAATTAAATAATTATTCATCTCCAAATGGGCAACAAGAAATAAAAGAGAAAACAAAAAGTTACCTGACTCGGTGAATAGGTGAGGATACTTGTTATGTATGTCCACTTCGGTCTCCCAAGTGGACTCCTCGACAGGACTATTCTTCCACTGGACCTTCACAGATGCAATCGCTTTAGTCCTCAACTTATGAATATCTCTATCTAGAATAGTCGCAGGTTCCTCTTTGTAAGGGAGGTTTTCATCGAATAGGACAGAATCCCAGTGAATGAGGTAATCCCCATGAAACTTCTTCAGTATAAAAATATGAAACACAGGGTTAACTCCCAACAAACTCAGAGGAAAAGCCAATTTATAGGCCACCAACCCCACATGCTTAAGAACCTCAAACGGTCTAATATATATTGGACTAAGAATACCTTGCTTACCAAAATGCATGATAGCTTTCATGGGTGAAACTTTGAGCAACACTTGCTCACCCACCATAAAATGCATATCTCTCACTTTTTGATTTGCATACTCTTTTTTTCTACTTTGAGCCGCTAAAAGCTTTTCTTGGATAAACTTCACTTTCTCCAATGAGTCCTTCAAAAGGTTAGTACACCATGGTCTCACCTTGAAAGCATCAAACTACCCAATGGGAGATCTACACCTTCTCCTATACAAAGCCTTGAATAGCATCATATGAATAATTGAATGGTAGTTATTATTATATGTAAATACGGTCAACAGCAGAAACTGGTTGCAATAGCCTCCAAAATCCATAACACACTTATAGAGAATATCCTCCAACACCTAAATCATCCGCTTAGACTTCCTGTTGATCTACGGGTAAGAAGTTGTACTAAGGTCCAACCTAGTACCCAAATCCTCATGCAATTTCTCCCAAAATTTAGAGGTAAACTGAGTGCCTCTATCCAAAAAAAAAAAAAAAATTGGGACCCCATGCAACTAAACAATCTCCTTGAGTTATATCTTAGCAAACTTCTCTGCATTCTATGTAATCTGAACTAGAATAGAGTGTGGGGACTTAATTAGCTTATCGATGATAACCCATATGGAATCAATCTTTCCCATAGTCTTGGGAGGACCAACAACAAAATCCATGGCTATCCTCTTCCACTACCATTCAAGAATAGGCTTCCTCTAAAGAGTACCACTAGGCTTATGATGCTCATACTTTACTTATAGGTAATTCTAGCATTAGGCAATAAAATCAACTATGTCTCACTTTATCTGACCCCACCAGTAATGCTACCTCAAATCACGATACATCTTGGTCGCATCAGGATGTATAGAGTATTTTGAACTATGAGTCGCATCAAGAATAGTAGGAATCACGTCCTCAATACGGGGCACACAAACTTGCCATTTGATACTCAAATCACCTTCACCATCAAGCATGGCCTCTTTGTCCTCAGCCAGCAAAGCCTTATCATAAATTTCACTCAACTTTGCATCCTCGAACTGTATAGACTTGATCTGATCAAGAAAAAAAAACCTTGATTCACAAGATAACAATCAACCTCTCTTAGACACTTCAAGTCGGAAAGCTATTAGCTAGGGTCTGAATCTCTCTAGCCAACAATGCCTAGTAGACTTCAAATAAGACAAGCTACCCATACTTTTGAACTTTCTGCTCAGTGCGTTAGCCACTATATTTGCCTTTCTCCAATGGTATAGAATGGTGATATCATAGTCTTTAAGCAACTCCATCCACCTACGTTGTCTCAAATTTAGATCTCTCTGCATGAATACATATTGTAAGCTGCAGTAGTCAGTGAACATTTCACAACAAACCTCATACAGGTAATGCCTCTATATCTTAAGAGCAAAAACCATAGCAGCTAACTCTAAATCATGAATAGGATAATTTTTCTCATTCACCATCAATTTCCTCAAAGCATAGGCAATAACATTCTTTTCCTCTATTAAAACAGTACCTAAACCAAAATGAGAGGCATCACAACAGATAATAAAATTCTTACCCTCTATTGGCATCAAGAATAGAAGCGGTAGTCAGTAAGATCTTGAGCTTTTGAAAGGTCTTTTTACATTCATCCCACTAATTAAATAGTACCTCCTTTTGAGTTAAATGAATCAGAAGAGTATCATTAGAAGTGAACCCTTTTATGAACCTACAATAATAAATAGTCAACCCTATAAAACTTTAAACATCGATCACCGAAGTAGGCCTAGCCTATTTCTTCACCACCTCAATCTTTAGTAGGTCTACCATCACCCCTTCCTTCAAAACCACATTTTCTAAAAAGGACACCGAAGCTAACCAAAATTCTCACTTAGAAAATTTTCCATAAAGCTACTTCTCTTTTAGCAATCCCAACACAATCCTTAGGTGATTCTCATGTTCCTCCTTACTCTTGCAATAAACAAAGATGTCATAAGTGAAGACACTCACAAAGTTCCAAATAGGGCTTAAATATCTCATTCATCAACCCTATAAAACTGGTTGGGGCATTGGTAAGCCCGGAGGATATCACTAGGAACTGATAGTGCCCATACCTAGTCAAAAATATGGTCTTAGGAACATCATCAACTTAAATCTCTAGCTGATGATAGTCAGACATCAAATCAATCTTAGAAAACACTGATACACCCTGTAGCTAGTTAAACAAAACATCAATATAGGGAAAAAAATACTTGTTATGGATCATAACCTTGTTCAACTGTCGATAGTCTATACACATACATAGACTACCATCCTTATTCTTCACAAACAAGACTGAAGCACCCCACGAGAAGGCACTCAGATGGATAAATCCCTTACTCAGAAATTCTTGCAATTGAGCCTTTAACTCCCTCAACTCAGCTACCCAATGCTATAAGGGGGAATAGAAATGGGACGGGTATTCATCTTTAGATCAATATAGAAATCAATGTCTGGCTTGCCAAGTAATTCCACAAGAAACACTTTCTGAAAATCACACAATATGAGAACTGACTCAATAGGTGGGACCTCTGCACTAGTGTCCCAAAGGTGTACTAAAAATGTCAAACACCCCCCTCCTATCAACCTCAAATAAAAGATAAATTTCATAGAGGCAGGACTATAATTACCCTTCCACTCAAGCTTATCCATCCCCACTATAGCCAAGGTCATTGTCTTAGCATGATAGTATAAAATAGTAAGATAAGGAGACAACCAACTTTTTCCTAGAATTATGTAAAAATCTACCATGTCCAATATCACTAAATTTTCCCAGATTTTATACCCCATAAACATAACAAAACAAGAGGGATAAACCCTATCAACAACTACAAAATCACCAACTAGGGTAGACATATGAATAGGATCATAAAGTAAATCACACCCATGTCCAAATCCACAGCAAAATCAACAGATACATAAGATAAAGTAGAAATACGATCAAATAATATAGTAGTCATTCGGTCACAAACAAAAATAGTACATGTGATCACCAAATCGATGTCTCTGCCTCAGGCCTACCTAGAAAAGTATAGAAATAGGCCATATCACTTGCCTGTGTGCCTCCCCTACTGTGCTGAGTACTATTCCAATACGCACTACCTGCCTAGTGACCACTACGTCCATCCTAGTCCACCAACTCATCACACTAGTTGCCATCTCTACCTGCCTAGTGACCACCACGTCCATCCTAAGGATGGCCTCTACTATTACTAGCCACTAATAAAATCGTACCTCCTTCTGAGTTAAATGATTCAGATGAGTAGCAACAGAAGTGAACCCTTTCATGAACCTACGGTAATAACTAGCCAACCCCATAATACTACAAACCTTGGTCATTGAAGTAGGCCTAGCCTAATTCTTAACCACCTCAATCTTTAGTGGGTCTACTATCACCCCTTCTTTCAAAACCACATGTTCCAAAAAGGACACTGAAGCTAACCAGAATTCTCACTTAGAAAATTTTGAATAAAACTACTTCCCTTTTAGCAATCCCAATATAATCCTTAGGTGATTCTCATGTTCCTCCTTACTCTTGCAATAAACTAAGATGTCATTAATGAAGACACTCGCAAATGTTCCAAATATGGCTTTAATATCTCATCCATCAATCCCATGAAAGTGGTTGGGGTATTGGTAAGCCCGAAGGATATCACTAGAAACTCATAGTGCCCATACCTGGTCCAAAATATGGTCTTAGGAACATCATCAGCCTAAATCTTTAGCTGATGATAGTCGAACATCAAATCAATCTTAGTAAAGACTGATACACCCTGTAGCATGTCAAATCAAACATCAATATGGTGAAAAGGATACTTTTTATGGATTGTAACCTTGTTCAACTATCGGGAGTCTATACACATACATAGGCTACTATCTTTATTCTTCATAAATAAGACTGGATCACCCCATGAGGACGCACTAAGATGGATAAATCCCTTACTAAGAAATTCTTACAACTGAGCCCTTAACTCCCTCAGCTCAGCTGCCCAATCCTATATAGGGAAAAAGAAATAGGATGGGTATCCGGATTTAGATCAATACAGAAATCAATGTCAAGATCTAGTGGCATGCCATGCAATTCCACAGGAAATACCTCCTAAAAATCACACACCACGAGAACTGACTCAATAGGTGTGACCTCTGTACTAGTGTCCCAAAGGTGTACTAAAAATGTCAAACACCCCCTCCTATCAACCTCTTGGAACAAATAAAAGATATAAGTTTCATAGAAGTAGGACTATAATTACCCTTACACTCAAGTCTATCCATCCCTAGTGTAGCCATGGTCATTGTCTTATCATGACAGTCTAAAATAGTAAGATAAGGAGACAACCACCTTATCCCTAAAATTATGTCAAAATCTACCATGCCCAATATCACTAAATTTGCCCAGGTTTATAGCCCATAAACATAATAGGACAAAAGGATAAACCCTATCAACAACCACAAAATCACTAATAAGGGTAGACACATGAACAGGAGCATAAAGTATATCACTCCCATGTCCAACCCCACAGTAAAACCAATAGATACATAAGATAAAGTAGAAATAGGATCAAATAATACAGTAGTCATTTGGTCACAAACAAAAATAGTACATGTGATCACCAAATTTGATGCCTCTACCTCAGGCCTACCTAAAAGTATAAAAATAGGCCATATCACTTGTGCCTCCCCTACTGTGTTGAGTACTATTCCAATCAGAATGTCCATATCCCATTACACTAGTTTCCACCTCTACCTACATAGTGGCCACCACGTCCACCCTAAAAATGGCCTCTACCATTACCACCACCTCCCCTACCTATTAGAGTCATAGCTTGAGGAGCCTGTTGCTGGCCTGACTGACCAGAGTGCCTATGTCTAGGAAAATGTCTTCAAACATAACCAAAATTAGCACACTCATAGCAAGTACCATTCAAGGTAAGTCACGTGGGTCGCTGATCTGAAGCAGAAAAAGGTAACCACTAAAATCTAAAGAAGGTTGACTGGCACCTAATAGACCCCCAATCAACACCTGCATCACTAACTAAATAGGGAATGCCGACTATCTTTGTAAACTCTGACCCCTAGAAAATAAACCACTAATATTTCCTCTTTTCTGGATCATATTCCCTATAATCTTAGAATATTCTTCCTAACACTCTTTACAAACTCAATTATTTCATAAAAATACCTACACGATGATACCATCTGAAGAACTATAATCTGGGGCCTATGCTTAGCCCCTTAAATGGTGAATCCTCTCCTTCTCAGTATGTAGCATCTATAAGAAATAATGGGAGAGTAAATGAAATCGAGTCTTAGGGGTTGCAACTGATGAAATCCCTTACTTGATGATGGCGAACTCATCTCACCTCTTACCCCTTAAAGTATATGGGACATACTTCTGTTAGAAAACTGAATAAAATTGGTTCCATATTAATGGAGGAGACCCAACATTCTTACACTCATCATAGGCTTTCCACAACATCTTGGCATCTCCCTAGAGCTGAAAGGTAACAAACTCAACTCCATAGCTCTCTACTACTCCCATTTTATGGAGTCCCTCGTTGCAGTTAATGATGAACTCATATGCATCCTCAGTTTCAAGACAATGGAAGACCAAAGGCTTTATCTTATAATCTTATAGAATAGATCATGTTCATCTCTAGTCATCACCAGACCTGCTACCTATCTCTGGAATATACCTATATATGAAGCCTCATCCATTCGAGGAGCCACTGTAGCAGCATACTACACTCCTGGATGTTATACTACAGGAACTACAGGTGTAGCCCCAGTCCTTGCCAACCCACTCAGAAAGCTCAATACCTACTGGATCATATCTGATGACATCTAATCTGGCACAACACCTCCCTAAACTGGTGTTGCCTCCCTTTGAACAAGTACTACCTCTCCCTAGACTACCTTGGGAATATCCTCAAGTGCGGGAGGAGATTCTAACCTTTTCTGAGCCAGTTCCATGGCTTCCCGAGCTTTTCCCTTAGCGGGTATTGCTCTTATTCTTCCACCTTTTCCTCCTCTCATCTACCCTCCACCAAGAATTGTAGCCCTAATGGCTGGTTTGGGTGCCTCTACTCTTGATCCAAAAGCACGTGTTATCACCATCTATGAGAATAAGAAAGAAAAAAGTCAGAAACTAATTTGGATCACCAGATACCAATTGGAATAAAATAATAGCATGAAAAAAAAGAAGAAATTAAGTTTTCCTAGTTTCTATAGCCTCCCAAAGAAAAGTACAAATGTCTCTATATCGTTCCATAAGACTCTACTAGACATATCCTTATAAAATAAGATCTATGAACCTAGAGACCTGATTTAAACTTTGTCACGACCCAAATGGTCATGAGTGGCACCTATATTAACCCTCCAGTGGGAGAACCATCTAACCCAAGCTTGTACCTCCTAAATCAACTCCTTAAGATAGAATAATAATATAATACCACAAAATAAAGAAAATCTCCAAAACAAATCATAAACTATGGAAGAAAACACTATCTATTATATTTCCCTAAGACCCAAAAGTTAACGTACAAGGGATTTAAAACCAAATCATGTCTAGGAATATCTCAATCACGAATAAAATTGAATATCAAAACACTGTCTTAAATAAAGACAAGGTACACTAAAAAGATCCACAGTATCCTAGATTTTGAGTGCTCACTCTCGAATTAGATCACTAGTATTGCTAGAGATGAGGTTGTGTCTGAACCTCTGGAACACTGTCTGTACACAACAAAATAAAAGCATAGGGTAGTATCAGTACAAACCTCTATGTACTGGTAGGTAACATTGGCCAACTCAATTTTGAAATAAGCATACAACATAAACCAAATAATAAGTAGATAATACTTTCAGCTCACAACAAGTGTTTTAATCAATCAATAACTATATTCACAACCGGCCAAACAATGTCAAAGATATCATGAATAACCATAAATTCTATAATTAAAACACAACAGGGATCTATGTCCATCTCAATCTCACAATCATAATTTTGTTAGTCCTTATATCATCGCAATACGCCATACTAACTCATGTATCAAACACTAGTTTGTATATATATTCTAAGGGACTTATTTCTGCCCAACTATTCATGACCTGTAGGGGACAATCTAAGTCTATGTACCATACTGGCATGGTACCCGATTCACCATAATAGTATCAATAATCAATATCCATATCGACGCGGTACCTGATCTACCATAATAATATCAATGTATGTTTCTAATTTCACTATCTCTCAGGATATAGCATAGTGCACCTAATTTATAAGTACAATTTACAATCATAATGTATTTTAATCAAGTCCCATATTTAATAGCTTATTCATTCAATCATTAACAATTGTAATCATCAATCACAAGTATATTCAAAGACCAATCAAGAAGTATTCAATTTAGGAGAACATGCAACCAAATCAAGTCTAAACTCCAATTTAACCATAGCCCTTAACCAAATAACTCGAATTCAAGCTAGTTTGCAAGAGCTTTGACCTTTCTTAACGCTTTGGATTATTCACAGTCTAAAACAAATAAATGTTAGAGTAATTAATCTATAACTTTTCAATTCTAAGACTTAGGGGTTCAACCCAACAAATTTTACCCTTATCATAGCTTAAAACCTTAGCTAAGGGGTTTTTTAACCATCAATTTGCCTTAAATCCCCATAATTTGTGTTTAATGGGGAACAATTCTATGCTAGGAAGTATAAATGGCTATATTTATACATATCAGGGTCTGTATTTATCATGGCCATACATGCTCATTGTACAAAGTTATAAACTAGGATATTTACTTGAAAATAACATTTTTAAGTATTTACATCTTATTTTACTACTTTGTATCACCATGGGAAAATATCCAGCTATGCAAGTTTATGTGTAATGATCTGGCTTACTTTATTATTTATATCACTATGGGTAAAGATCCATCTATAAAAGTCCATGTACAATGATCCAGACATTTATATAGACCTCACGAGTCCCTTATGGGTCCTACCTCATAGCATACCACAGTAAAAAGGTGTCTATGACATATATTGGCCATTGTATTTTATCTTATACCATTATATATCATTTCATATCATACATTGAACCATTCTTTGATTATTGTCATGTTTTGAGTTGTTATTTTGTAATTGTTGATATTAAATGATTGGTGCTTTTCTACGTGTAGGGTTATTAAGTATTCTTTGCTTGTTATAATTTGGGCTTAAGCTCAGTCGGCCCATGATGCCTACTGAGTACTAGTGGTTGTACTTACCCCTACTTTTCTTCATCCTTCTGATATAAATCATAGTGTGAGTGGTCAGTGCAAATCTTGATCACGCCATGTTCCAGTTCCCGAGTTGTGGTAAGATACTATGTTTGGAATTATCCCTTCTTACTCTATCCCTTATTCTATCTTCTTTACTTCATAGACACTTTGTATTTTTAGTTGTGACATTATGTATTAGAGTTGCATCATGTACTAGTGACAACTGAGTCTTGGGATTTTGTGATGTATTGTTTCATTTTTGTTTAAGTATGGTTTAAAGTTATTATTGATAGTTCATATTGATATTCTAATGTATGCCTTTATATTAACTTAGTTGTGTATGTATAAGTTTAGCTTACCTACCATGGTTGGGTTGGGGTAGGTTCCATCACAACCTTAGTAATTTTGGGTCATGACAAGTTGGTATCAGAGCTCTAGCTTCACAAATTCACGAGTAGAAGAGCAAGTTTCTAGTAGAGTCTCTTACATTGGTATGATAACATCTGTATCTATCTTTGAGAGTCTATAAGACATTTTTTAGAACATTCTATTCTTTGAATCCATTTCATATGAATTTTTTCAATTCTTAAATTCTAAAATTTGTATTTTATTCTCTCGATAGATGGTGAGGACGAGATAAACTGCTAGTGAGAATGGAGTTACTGCACCCTCTTATAGGGCTCCAACTAGAAATTGAGATAAGGGTCGCTACCATGGTAGAGGTAGTGCATGAGGTGCAGCACTAGTTAGGGGTCATGCCAGGGTGGAATTTTTTAAGCTAGAGGTCGAGTTTGAGAATGTGGCATATCATCCTGAGGGAGTGAGGTTAGCCCAGATCCTATAGGTTTATGTATCCACCTTAGTGTTATATGATATTATGGTTTAAATTTGGAGTTTCCTGGAGGCTATAGCTTAGACAAGAGCTCTACCTATCACTCTTGATGGATCATTGATTAAAGATTAGGTTTAGTCTACATAGAGAGTACTAGTCTATAGTTTTTAGACTCTTAAGGCATAGCCAGCTACTGATATGTCATTTGAGAAGTAGAATATTTTGGATTGATTTGTTAGGTTGGGTCCTCCTAGATTTATTGGTACACCTGAGAAGGTTGTGTACTGGTTTTTGGTTAGTTATCAAAAGATGTTGTATAATCTTGGTCTGGTTGAGTATTACAATATGGAATATATAACTTTCTAAATGGTAAGGGCACTAATGGTGTAGATGTTATATTAATTTAAGACCAGTGCCTTTACCTCCTATAACATAGACGTAGTTCTCTAAGGACTTTCTTTTGAAGTATGTACCTCATAGCTTGAGGGATTAGTTTGATGACCTAAAGCAAGGTATCATGACAATCACCAAGTATAAGACTAAGATTTATACTCTGTTTAGGTATTCCTTAATGAGTATACCTCTGGAGGAGGAGTGGATTAGAAAGTTCATGAAGGGATTAACTACCCCTCTTCATTTGGCTACAAAGTAGTTAGTGACTAATGGGGAACTTTTCGGCAGATAGTGGACCAGGCTAAGAGTATTAAGGACATCTGTCGATGTACCTATAGAGGCAGTTGTATTAGGGTTTGTAGGCATGGTGGTTTCAGTGGTTCATCATCTCAAACTATAGACTTATAATGTAGGGGTCAGCATTATCAGCCTAGTAGACCAGTTCATGCAGCATTAAAGATTTGTGATAGTGGTTATTCTGGTACAGTTGTCAGGGAAGTTAGAGTTCAGGAAAAATATCTAGAGGTTCTCATTTTGGGTTTTTCTAATTGAGACGGATGGTCTAAATTATTTAGACCATCTCACTAGCCTATAACCAATGTGAGATACTTTGATTATTACGAGTTGGGATGTATTGTAGTGGTGCCCAAGGTGCAGGTTAGGTGGGTGCATCAAGGCTCTCAGATGCAAACTAATCAAGCCTCAACACCACCGGCTAGAGAAGGTGCATAGAGTGGTAACAGTGGTTCTCAAGCTACTAGGGATAGAGCCTAGGAAATTTGTAAGAGTAGTTGTGTAGGTACTCATTTTAGAGGTGAGTGTGAATAGGGTTAGGTATTCTCAGGTAGGCCCGAGGAAGAAATCTAAGATGTAGTTATTATAGGTATTGTCCTAGTTTTCCATTATCCTACTTCAATAGTATTTTATCCCTGTTCTATTTTCTCCTATGTTTTTGTATATTTTGCATCGGGCCTTGATATGATGTGTGAGTTACTTGATGAGCCTATTTGTATTGCTACCTCTATAGGTGATTCTTTAGTGGAGATCAGGTGTACCAATATTATATTGTGACTCTTTTGGGTATGATACTTAGGTGGACTTAGTAAGTCTAGATATGGTAGATTTCGATCTAATTATTCGTAAGGAATGGATCTCTTAGTATCATATTGCCTTGAATTTTCATGCCAAGACAATTACCTTAGTTATAATAGGTGTGCCAAGGATAGAGAGGAAGGGTACCCAGGGCTTGTATACTAAGAGGGTGATTTCTTTTCTTTAGGCTCAGCAGATGGTTAAGAATGAGGTGTCTTTCTTATTTGGCTTATGTGTGTGATACTAATGCTAACACGCCTCCGTTGAAGTCAGTAAGGGTGGTTAGAGAGTTTTAAGATGTGTTTCCTACGAACCTTCCAGGTGTTCCTCCATATAAAGACATTGATTTTGGCGTTGACTCTGCGCCAGTCACCAAGTTCATTTCAACTCCTCCTTATAGGATGGCTCTAACAGAGTTGAAGGACCAGTTGCATGATATGCTGAGTAAGGCATTAATAGACCTTGGGGTGCTCCGGTGTTGTTTGATAAGAAGAAGGATGGTCTATTAATAATGTCCAAATTAACCTCTCAACATAGAAAGTGTACATAGTCGTTGCAATTTAATTAACCCAACAAAGAGTCGGGGTCAAACCCACAAGGAACAATGTAAAGGAGACCAAGCAAGCTAGGAATTATCACAAACTACGCTAGGCAAATGCAAAAGGATATTTTGGGATTTTTTGGAATAAAATGTAACAAAGATAGAATCAATTATAAAAAGGATAGATAGATTAGTGGCCTTCACAAGCAAGGGAAAACAAGGGATTTGGAAATAGGGAATCATTTTTTATCAAATGATCCATTGTAAGTAATTAGCTACTACTAATTAATTATGGGTTAAGCAATTAACCTTGGAATCTCAATTATCCGCTAACGTCTCTCGACATTAAGTGAATATTTCTTAACTAGTTCTGTCAAGCCTACCTAAGTGTCAACCAAAACATTCTAGTTTTAGGCTACACTAGGTTTCTCCTATTACTAGCTCAAATCCATTAGATGAGGTTTTAAATCCTCAAATCATGCTCATTAACCTTTTCCAACTTCAATTTCCTCTCTCAAGATCAATTACAGTAAATGGGCAAGTCTTAGGGTTGAGTAATCCCTTTGGAAAGCAATTAAAGCACAAGATTAATTAGATAGGCAAAGACCCATTTCATAAACTAGAAAGTATTCAATTAATTACAAAATCAAAATATAAAAATCAAAACCCAAATACTGTTTATCTCTAACACACTATCCAAATCCAAATTAAACAACTACACCCAAATATAATCACTACAAAATGAGGAAATAAAGAAAGGATTAAAGAATTTCTCATTAAAGATTTTCCAATCTTTACTTCTAAGGGTGTTGGTTAAAGAACCCTAGACTCCAAGCTTGAAAAATAGTCAAAGATAAGTTTCTGAGAGGTTGGACAATGTTTTATCAGTTTTGGGATAAAATTTGTGAAATTCCGAAACTGTCCAGAAATTCAGACGAATCCTTTTTTTGCATTTGCGGTCGGTCCGCCGGGTTCACAAAGAGTCATTTACTATTGACCTTTGCATTTTCCATTGGTCCAATGCATATGCAAAGAGTCATTGACCATTGTCCTTCGTGTTCGTGGTCAGTTTGTCGTGTTCGCGAAGAGTACTTTATCTACCAGTTTTCTGCTCCTCGTTTTAGCTCCATTTTGACTTGTTTTCATCTAATTTCTTCTCCAATCACTGCTAATTCACATACACCTGTAATATAGAAGTAGATCATATCCAATGAACTATTTTCTAGGATAAAGACAAAAAAATCTAAGCTTAAGTAAGAATTAGGTTGGGAAAATACCAACTTATCAAACCCCAAACAAAAATTATTGTTTGTCCTCAAGCAATACAAAACATTAACTTCTCTTCAAGGGACAAAATTCAAAAGTGCATCAAGATCATACCAAGTAAAGGAAAAATTCATTTTAACCACACACACATTATTTTGATTGGTACGAAAATTAATCCAATAAATATGAATCACCAACACTTCTCAAAAATTTCATTTTCTTCTCAAGTGCACAAATACCAACTAAATCAAAGTAACACTCAAGTCATGATACTAAAGCTTCAAAATTTGCCTCTTTGTCATAAAGCAATTTTCTTTTGTTCATTCTCTCAATTGGAAAATGGATTATAATCACACTCAAATTATCATGTGGTCTCATGATCAAGAGAGTATCACACACTTCTAAAATGCATTACGAAACCCAACTGGGATATAGAATGGAATGAGTTAACTTTCACTCTTACGAAGAAGTTCAAACGCATACAAGTAGTAGCATAAGCTTGCCCTTCATGTATTTCTCCACTAATGTAGGCACACTTGACTCAAAATCCATTAGGACTTAAGGGATGTAATATAGTCTTTCGGTTAAGAAGGGACATAATTTGGAAATAGTGATTCAAAACCTCCTTAAGCACGAAAATTTGCAACAACAAGCACACTTTCTTCACAAATTTCCATCCTTAATCGCCTTTTTAACTTTACCACCTAGTCTTCCCTTTATTTACAACCTTTTATTTTCCTTCTTTATTTTTTTTTTCATTTTAGAAAATGAAGGAAGATCACTTATTTCAAAGCTTTTCCATCCTTATTCTTCTCTTTTTTTTCTTTTTCAACACCTTTAAAATAGCTACCACATCACCACTTTTTCAATCATCAGCCCCCAAACTTAGGTTTTTTTCGTATGTTTGCATTTACAAAGCATTAGGGAGCTAGGGTGTCAAAGGATAGGTCAATTAAAGAACAAAATGGTAAAGTTTATAACATGGTTTCCAAAGAAAAAGATAAAAGCTCTAAGGGGCTACCTAGGGAAAATGATGTAAATCTAAATGCAAGAATAATAAGTTGAACCACAATTAAACAAATAAGATAAGATACAAAGAAATAGAAAGAAAGGGAGAAGAGATTTAGAAGAAAGAATAGAAATCTAGAAATTAAAAGACAATTATTACTAGAATAAATCCAAGGGATAATATATATCGAACTCATACAAGGAATTACTTACCCAAGTAATCAAGAAGGTTCAATTGGAAAGATGATACATTCATGTTTATCCCAAAAACTAGCTAACCCTAAAGTGAAAGACATAAGGACTATTTATAGTAGTCTTGCAAAAATAACTTCATTATAAAAATAACCAAATTAATAAAATAGACACTTAAGCATATTGATGGCCTTGATGTCTTCCTCTCATGCTTTCTTTAAGTCCTCCAAGCTTATAATGGTTGGAAGAATGCTCGAAAGTTCTTGATGACATTTATGATCGTAATCACTTCCGTCATAAATTCATTTGAGCATATTATGAACTTTAAATATCTTTTAATAAATCTTCCATGACACTTTGAGCTCTTCGTGGAACACTGAAAGCTTTTATATTCAAGATAGTCCACGTCCTCACTCTTGATATCAATTAGAAATTCCTTCACGTCATTGGAGCTTTCTGGGCTTATATCAGAAAATATGCAAGGGTAGGAATTTTAAGGCACAAAAAAGTCCAAGGAAGGCCTAATATCATTTTTCAAGCCAAGAGTGGTCTAGGATTTTTCCTTGAAACTCATTTCGGGCAAGTTTAAGACCATGAGATATGCAAAAGAACTAGCAAATAAAGCTCACAACTTATGGCACATAAACACTTTTTCTAAAACAGTAAAATTGGTTTCCATACTTGATAAATCAAGAAATAATAGTTCAGATGCATAACCACTATATTCACATAACAAACAAAATTAAAAACTCAAATTTGGATAACAGTGCCGGCAATAAATAGAAACCCTATTACTCAAGACTAGTCTACTCTTCTGCTATAGATTCCTCATTCTTCTTATTGCGCTTCCTAGCATACCTCTGGTTCCTCAAGAACTTGGGATCCATCCCTTTGTTGGAGCTATGGTGGTGCTTCTTAGGTTTCTTGATTCCACTCATGTGAGCTTTGTATGACTAATTGTGTGTGGTATGGTTCTTCGACTTAGGCATATTTTTGTCTTTGATTTCACAAGCAAACTGGTGGTGGTGGTGTGAAGATTAGTATTATGGCATATAAAAACATTAGTAGAAAATATCTCCAAGATCCAATTGAAACAAATGAACTCAAAATGTTATTTCTAGCCTAAAGAGACTATTAGTGAACAAAAGAGCAAAAAATGTGTCTAAAAGTCACAACAAGAATATACACTTCAATCATTTTAATTCTTTCAAAGATCAAGAATTCATACGCCAAATTTTAATGGTACCAAGCAAGCCACAAGTTTACCACAAGGCATAAAATATCACAATGGTTACTCAGACTTCATCATAACTCACATTTGACTCACACACTCAATCTCAAACCACATAGGGTGCTCAAACATCTCCCAAGGACACCAACACCCAATAAGGTAACTATTTCCCTTAAGAAAGTCATCACATAATCCATTAACGGGAAAAGTCACTCCAAAACTACTACCAAAAGAATAAAAGCACAACTAGAAATGAAAAACAACAAAAATGAATAATCTACAACTATCTTTTCATGACCTAGAACCTGAGGTCATAATGGCACCTACCCTAACCCAACCTTGGTAGGTAAGCCCAACTCCCAAAGAGATTAAATGTGAAAAAAAAAAGATATATAATAAGAAAAATACAAAATTTTAGAATAAACTAAAGCAAATACGATAACAAGGCAAAAATTTGAATGATATTCAAATCCCCAAACATCTAGTGTCATGACTAAGAGCAATATAATTCCAAAATTGACATAAGTACGAATACATACATATGTCTCTGAAAGAAAGTAAAGATATTTGAGGACTAGATGAAGTCGGAAAATAGGCTCATGATGGGGAGCTCACCCTGAGTTTAAAATCTCAAAGTTGCACAAAATCATGATCCATCGGTAGCACTCGGACTATGATCTGCACCAAAAGGGTATAGAAAAGTAGGAGTGAGTACGATCAACTTGTACTCTAGGCATCATAAGCTAATAAAGCAAAATAGACAACTAAACAACTAAAGTAAACTACGAGTAACATATTTGCCCTGCAAATAGAAAAGGTCCCAATGGCTAAAGTTGTGCAGTTCCTAAGAGTATAATAGTACAATCTCAATAATAGTATAAGGATATCAACACCACATATAAAGAAGTTCAATTCGCAGAACCGATTACAAAAAAGAATTAAAGGTAGTGCAACACAATAATATGGTATGTATGCAATTGTCAAATGTTCACCTAGTATAGACCCTCCAAGCCTAAGCTTCCAGGAGAGGACCCATAGGGGGTTCACAACCCATATACTAATCATAATCTTATTAATCAACTTTTTTGGCACTTTCTTCGGCTAAGGAGTTTTATAAAATGGTACGATTTCTTTTGCATAGAAATTCAAGTTCTATAGTAACATCAGTTTCATAAAATTGAGTGATGAATGAGTATGCAAGGTTATAGAAAAATCGACAATATACAATAATCAGCTCAGCATTGCCATGAATGAACTTAATTCACACAAATCTTAATAAATTATGATATAAGCCCCTCATTGAATCACAATAGTAAAGAATTCATACATAACATTAATAAAGTCAACACAAGCCCCCACTCGGGCATCTCAATGATAATAAATAATTAATGATCAAACAAGACCAACACCAGTCCCCGCATGGGCATTTTAATGATAATAATCTCTCAAATAAATAATAAGGTCCACACAAGCCCCACACACAGGCAATACAAAAGTAATAATGATTTCAAAAGAGGAAGACAATGATAAATTTCCCAAGACATAGCATACATTAAATGAATGGTTATCTACGTAGCCCGATCTGAAGAAAGTTAAGTTGTAACCTACCTTGAAGCCAATAACATAAGCCTAGACCCCTCAATAAGAAATCTTTCCCTTATGAGTGTCTTTGGAATGCTCTTAATCTATCAAAAAGGGTTTCTACATGTAATTAGTAGTCTATTGATACCTATATTGGCATACTTTGGATTTGGGTCCAAAATTACTTCAAAAATCAACACCAAAAATAAAAAGGTAAAACTGAAATTTTAATAAAGAATCACATTACCCTAACTTCAAGGGTTCTAATCTAAAATCTCATAAAAAATGAGTTGAAATCAAGTTAGAAATTATAACACTTTTCATTTTTCCCTTTACTGGATAAAACCCAAAATTTTAAGTTTAAAATCCAAGCTTCGAAGATGTTTTTGCAATATAATCAATGGGTAATGAATAAAAATAAGTTTAGAAGCTTACCCAAATAAAAGTTGATGAAAAACCCTCGTAAATTCTCCCAAAATCGTGTTCCCCAAGCTTCAAAATGGTGAAAATGGAGTCAAATCGCGAAATGGGGATTTAAATATTGTTTGGGTAAATAGTACCTTTTTTGAGAATGCGGTCAGCCCCTCGCATTCGGGAAGGATGCCAACCTGTACCCACCATAAATGTGGTGGATAGGTCATGAATACACAAAAGGAAAAACCCGACCCGATTTCAATTTACTCTTCACAAATGCAGTCTCAATATTTTGCTCATGGGGGAGAGTAAAATCCTTCTCCGCAAATGCAACAGCATGGCCGGGAATATGAAGAAGGACTAAGGCCTTCACCGGTGTGGCCTTGCACTAGCAATGGCTTAAGGCCACAAATCTCTCTAAACAGACCCTTAGGATTCATTTAAGGACCCACAAAATAAATTAATAATGCTACTAGGCTAATTTCGATGCTTCGGACTCAATGGAACCATCAGATTTACCATAAAAGATCGTTATCAACAAGTTTTACCCTGGGAACCCATTTAGGCTAAATAAACTAGTCTCTTACTCAAATGTTCAAAAATTATATTAGTGCCTCAGAATCCGAACCAACCATACTACTAACTCAAAATTGATATTCTGAATCTAATGGAACTGACAAAATCATCATCCGACGTTGGGATCACAAAATATTGAACAAATTCAACTATATCACTTTAATGGCTACTCAAACTCATGTAAATCACTCCTGAATACTTTGGAGACCATTCCAACCATCCCAGAAACTTATAAATGATATAAAGCAACAACAGGGAAGGATAAAATAGTCAAAATACAAAAAAAGCTAAACATCACCACGAGGATTGTTACAATATCCACCACTAAAACATGTGTTCATCCTCGAAGAAAAAAGCAAAGAAAGTACCTGAACCTATAAAAAGCTGGGGATATCTACTCTGCATATTGAAATTAACCCCACGTAGTCAGATCACATGAGAATCATCAGGATGGTACCACTTCAACATCAAAACATGGAATACCGGATGAACAGCTGACAGATTCAAAGGTAAAGCAATTCTATAAGCCACATCCCCAACCTTTTTGAGAATCTCAAAAGGTCCAATAAACCTCAAACTAAGCTTCCCTTTCTTTCCAAATCTCATCACACCCTTCATAGGTGATATCTTCAATAAAACCTACTCACCAAGAATGAACACCACATCATGAACCCGTCAATTAGCGTAATTCTTCTGCCTACTCTGGGCAGCCACAAGCCTCTACTGAATCAATCTCACTAGATCCATCAAGTCTCTCAATAATTCAGTACCCCAAGTCCTAACCTCAAAGGACTCAAACCATCCTACTGGGGATCTAAACCTCCTCTCATACAAAGCCTCAGAAGATGCCATCTGAATATTAAATAAAAATTATTGTTGTGGGCGATCTTCGTTAAAGGCAAAAACTGGTTCCAATGACCACCAAAATCCATCACACATGCTAGAAGCATGTCCTCTAACATTTAAATGGTCCACTCTGACTGGCCATCCATCTGAGGGTGAAATAACATGCTCATCTCAAGCTAGGTCCCTAACTTACTCTGCATAGAACTCTAAAATTTTGAGGTAAACTGAGTACCTCTATTAGAAATAATCTAGATAGGAACACCATATGACTAAACAATATCTCAAATGTAGATCTTAGCCAACTTCTCTGCATTGTAATTCACCTTTATAGGTATAAAATGCATTGATTTGGTCAACTTATCCACAATCACCTAAATAAAATTGAACTTCTCCAAGGTCCTGGGTACGCCAACCACAAAGTCCATAGTAATCCGCTCCTATTTCCAAACTCTGGGACATGTATCCACTATATCGTACCACCCAGTCGTTGATGCTCATACTTTATCAGTTGATAATTAAGACACTTAGCCACAAATAACACAATATCCTTCTTCATAGCACACCATCAATAGTGTTGCTTCAAGTCATGGTACATCTTAATTGCTCATGGATAGATAGAATACCTCAAACAATGGGCCTTTTCTATGATTATTCCAATCAAGTTGCCAACCTTTAGCACACAAACACGACCACTAATCCTCAAAACACCCTCGGGATCGAGAAATTCCACCTTTTCCTCGCACTCAACACTTTATCATGAGTCACTCTTAACTTCTCACCATCAAGTTGTCAAGCTTGAATCTGCTCCATCAATGAGGATCTAGCCTAGACATATGCCAAAACATACCCAGGTACTGAAATATCAAGTCAAATCAACTGTTTGGCCAAAGACTGAATGTCTACGGCAAAAGGTTGCTTCTCCATCTGAAGATAAGCCAAACTCCCCATGCTCGCCATCTTTCGACTCAAGGCATCTGTTGCCATATTAGCCTTGCTTGGATGATAAGGAATAGCATGATCATAATACTTACACAACTCCAACCATCTACGCTGCCTCATATTAAGATCTCGGTGACTAAAGAAGTACTGAGAGCTATGATGATTGGTGAAAATCTCACAAACAACCCTATGTAAATAGTGATGCCACAACTTCAAAATAAACCTAATCACTGCTAACTCTAAGTCATGAGTAGGGTAGTTCTTCGCCTGGAACTTCAACTGCCTAGAAGCATAGGTTATCACCATACCCTTTTGCATCAACACACCACCTAAGCCAACTCCAGAAGCATCACAAATGTTGTGAAACCCACACCCTCCTCGGGTAAAGTCAAGATAGAGCTAAAGTTAACAAGGTCTTGAGCTTTTGAAATCTCCTCTCACACTCATTGGATCAGTGGAAAATAATTTTTTTTCTGATTCAATTTTGTGAAAGGGCCAGCAATGGAAGAGAAACCTTCTACAACCCACCGATAGTAGCCTGCTAACCCAACAAAACTCTAAATCTCAATAAGGGAAGTAGGACTAGCCCAATCATGAACAACCACTACCTTGGCCAGATCGACCATAATACCATCTATGGTCACCACATGGCCCAAGAAAGAAAAAGAATCCAACCAAAACTCACACTTAGAGAACTTGGTATACAACTGCTCATCTCTCAACCTCTAAAGTATGGACCCTCAAATGCCTCACATGCTCAGCCTCACTCTTAGAATAAACCAAGATATCATCGATGAACACAATCACAAAAGTCAAGATAAGGTCAAAACACCTTGTTCATCAATGTCGAGGTGTTGGTCATCCTAAAAGACATAAACGAGAACTCATAGTGGCTATATCTGATCCTGAAAGCCATCTTCAAAACATCCAAAGCTCTAATCTTCAACTGATAGTAACCAACCTTCAAGTCAATCTTAGAATATTGTAGCACCTTGAAGCTGGTCAAATAAATCATTAATACGCAGAAGAGGATATTTGTTCTTGATAGTCACTTTGTTCAACTATTGCTAATCAATACACATACACATTGTCCTATCTTTCTACTTCACAAATAAGACAGGAGCACCCTAAGGTAAAACACTCAGCCTAATGAAACCCTTAATCAATAAATCTTACAATTGCTCCTTCAACTCTGTTGGGACCATCCTATAAAGGGAAACAAAAATGGTCTTAGCATCTGGCTCCATATTAATAGCAAAATTAATATCTCTATCCGGAGGAACACCAAGCAAGTTCATAGGAAAAAAAACAATGAACTCCCTAACAACTCTCATAGAATATAAAGAAGGTGGTTAATCAACACTGGTATCTCACATATAAGCCAAGTAAGATAGATATCTTTTCTCTACCATTCGAGGAGCATGATGAGTCATTATACATGATCGTTATACTAGATCTACCACTAAAGAATTGCCTTCAAAAGTGGAAACACAAATGGGTCCGGCAAGGGACTCACACATAGAATCAATACCAAAAGCAAAATATGTAGATACATAAGAGAATATGGATCCAGGGTCAAACAACATGGAAGAAAGATGATGAAAAACTAGGACGATACCTGTAATCACAGCATCATAGGCCTTTGCCTCAGGTCTCTCAAGAAAAGCATAGCACTGCCCGCATCTGCTACTAGACTGAGAAACTCTTTATCCACTACCATGAGCTCTTTGAGCTCTACCTCTGGTACCCTGAGATCGACCTCTACTACTTGTGCACCCCCTCTAACTGAAGGCACTGATTTCGTACAAAGCATAAGTTATAAACCCTACAAAAAGGGCTTGACATCCGTTTGGGGCAATCTCTAGCTAGATGGACAAAATCATCGCACACATAGCATCCTCTACTAGATAAATCATGTTGTTAGGGCCCAGAAGAACTAGAATGTCCTCTATAACCTAAAGAACAGAACCAAAATAAGACTCTCGGCTTGCATGCTCTGACCTTTGACTACTTGAAGCCTCAAGAACTCTAAAACCACTATCTGAACCCAGTAATGCTACTTGAATTGGTATACTATGGTAACCATGAGAACCTCTGCCAAAAGAATCACTACCTCAGGATAAATGACTACTAAAACTTTCTTATCATTGTGACCTCTTACGACCTCTACCTAAGCACCCTAGTAAATACTCTCGACTCTCTTGGAATGATCCATAATATGCTAAAAGAAGCCACCTATAGTCACTAACTGAGCCTTTGCCAACTGAAAAGTAGTAGTCAATCCCTTCATAAACTTTTTGATCCACTCAGACTCTGTAGAGATGCTAGCCATAGCATGCCTAGACAAGGCCTAAAAATGGGCCTCGTACTCAGCAACAGTCATGGAGCCCTTCTCCAAGTCATCAAACCCATCCCACAACTTGTCCCTCAAGCTAAATGGCATATACATCTCAAGGAAAATCTCTAAAAATTGGGTCCAAGTAAAAAGAGGGGAACCCACTGGCCTACAACTAACAAAAGATCTCCACCACTGTGTAGCCACATCAGTCAACTGGAAGGTAGTGTAATCAACACCATGAGACTCAAGCAAACTGAGGTTATGTAACCCCTCCTGATAACTGGCCAAGAACTCATATACATCTTCACCAATAGCACCACAATAATTGGGAGGGGTTAATCTCATAAATCTATCAATCCTCTTCTACTCATCAACAGACATCATTAGACCAGGAACTATAGGTGGAGCAATAAGTCTAGTAGATAACACCTTAGCATATGTGACTTGGGAGTCTAAAAACCCTAAATAGAAACCTACCTTGGTGGCAAACACCCTCTCTTATTTGTAAACCATCTGGTGTACCCGATAGACTACCTGCTTGAGAAGTGCCATTGAAGTGGCTCAAAAGCTAAATCAGAACATCCTGCAACACTGGAGTAGAAATAAAACCCTAAGAAGCCTAGCTGGTCCCGCACCCTCTGGCTAATAAGTCATATAAATATGATCAATCACTGGCTCAGGAGGGAGTGTTCTAACTTACCCTCTAGCCAGAGCCACTCTTCATACTTTACCTCTACCACAGTCTTGGGTACAACACCTGGCTGGGCCCCGCATTGGGTACTAGCTCAGCACCACCAACAACTTTTAATAAAGTCCTCACCATCTATGCAGAAAGAGAGAGATAGAAGTTCAAAATACTGAGTATGAATAACGCGCAAGATAAGGAATCAAATTAGAGAAGCTTCCTAAAAACATCCAATAGCCTCTCAAAGATATATACAAACGTCAACGTATCGATCTACAGGACACTATTAGACATTTTGCTTTTTTTACTCATGAGATAAATGAACCTAGTGCTCTGATACCAATTTGTCACAACCTAAAATACGAAGTCATGATGGCACCTACCCTAACCCAACCTTGATAGGTAAGCCCAACTTCAAAAGAGATTAAATACGAAAAGAAGATCTATAAGAAGCAAAACATAAGACCTTTGACTAAAGTCAAGCAAATACGATAACAAGGCAAATATCTGAATAATAAAACTAAAATCCCCAAAGATCCAGTGATATAAGTAAGAATGACCCCAAAACTGACATAAGTGTGAATAGATAACATCTGTCTCTGAAAGAAAGTAAAGACATAAGAGAACTAGATGAAGCCGGGAAATAGGCTCCGGATGAGGAGCTCATCCTAACTTCAAAATCTCAAAGCTGCATGAAATCACGATCCACAGGTAGCAATCAAACTAGGTTCTGCACCAAAAGGGTACAAAAAAGTAGGACTGAGTACGGTCTACCTATACTTAGTAGGCATCATAGGCCAACCAAGTAAAATAGACAATTAAACAAGTAAAGTAAACTATAAGTAATGCATCTGCCCTATAGATAGAAAAGTCCTAATTGATCAAGCCATATAGCCCCTAACAGTAAAATAGTACAATATCAACAATAGTATAAGGATATCAACACCACATAAAAAGAAGTTCAATTCACAGTCCCAATCATAAAAAGGAATAAAAGGTAGTGCAACACAATAATATGGTATCTATGCAATGCTCAAATGTTTACCTCGTATACATCCTTTAGGGCTAAGCTTTTAGGAGAGGACCCATGGGGGTTTCGCAATCCATATACTAATCACAATCTCATCAATCAACCTTTCACAAAGAAATCTAAGTTTTATAGTAACATTAGTTTCATGAAAATGAGTGATAAATAAGTATGCATGGTCATAGAAAAACCAACAACATACAATAATCAGCTCAACATTGGCATGAATGAACTTAATTCACCTAAATCTCAATAAATAATGATATAAGCCCCTCATGTAAACACAATAGTAAAGAATTCATATATGACATCAATGAAGTAAACACAAGCCCCCACTCAGGCTTTACAATAATAATAAATAACAATTAATGCTCAAATAAGACCATCACCTACTCCCACACGAGAATTTCAATGATAAAAATCTCCCAAATCAATAATAAGGCTCACCCAAGCTCCCATACGGGCACAACGATAGTAATAATAATTTTAAAAGATGAAGAAAAGGATAAATTCCCCAACCCATAGCATACTTTACATGAATGGTTATCTACCCAGTCTGGTCTAAAGAAAGTTAATTCATAACCTACCTCAAAAGGCAAAAACATAAGCTTGGACCTATAAAAAATAAGTCTTTCCCTTTTGAGCTGCTTCAGAATGCCTCCAATCTATCAAAAGTGGTTCCGACGTGTAATTAGGAGTCTATTGATACCCATATTAGCATACTTTGATTCTGGGTCCAAAATTACTTTGAAAATCGACCCCAAAAATAAAAGGATAACACCGGAATTTCAATAAAGAATCATATTATCGATTCTTTAAGGGTTTTAAATCTGAAATCCCATTAAAATTAAGTTAAAATTTGGTTAGAATCATTGAAATACTCATTTTTCCCTTTACCGGGTAAAACCCAAAATATCAAGTTTAGAATCCAAGTTTTGAAGATGTTTTTGCAATATAATCAATGGATAATGGATAAAAATAAGTTTGGAGGCTTACCCAAATCAAAGTTGATAAAAAACCCTCTTAAATTCTCCAAAAACCGTATTCCCCAAGCTTGAAAATGGTGAAAATATAGTCAAATGGCAAAATAGGGGTTTAAATACTATTCAGGTGAATAGTACCTTCTTCGCAAATGCGATCTGCCCCATGCATTCACGAAAGCTACCAATTCGTACCAACCGCAAATGTGGTGGACCATTCATAAACACGCAAAAGGAAAAACTTGACCTTGCCCCAATTTACACTTTACGAATGTGTTCCCATCATTATTTTTATGGAGGAGAGTAAATTATTTCTCCACGAAAGCGACAGCATGGCTATGAACGTGAAGAAGTCCTGAGGCCTGCACCAGTGGCCTTACACCAGCAATGGTTGAAGGCCATAAATCTCTCCAAATGGACCCCCGAGATTCAATCAGGTCCCCATAGAAATAAATCAGTAATACTACTAGGCTAATTTTGACATTTCGGACTTAATAGAACCATCGAATTTATAAAAAGAGGTCGTTATCAACAAGTTTCACCCCGAAAACCCCTTTAGGCCAAATAAACTAGTTTCTCGCTCAAATGCAAAAAAAATATAGTAAAGCCTCAAAACTTGAACCAACCATGTTACTAACTCAAAATCGACATTCTAGATTTAATAAAACTAACAAAATCACCATCCGATGCTTGAATCACAAAATGTTGACCATAGTCAACCATATCACTTTAAAGGCTACTCAAACTCATATAAATTACTCTTGAATGCTTCGGGGATCGTGCCAACAATCCCCACAACTCATAAATGATATAAAGTAATAATGAAGAAGGGCAAATGGTCTATAGAACATCTAAAAATTACCATGAGGGTTGTTACATATCTCAATCATAAAACAAGCCCGACAAGAGCAACAATAGCCATATATCCACACCTAACTAACAAGCTAGGAAAGAGCACATAATTTCCATCAAATAAATAACAAGCTCGGCAAAGGCACAAGTAAAGAACAAAAACAAGATGAAGCATCACCAAAAAATGCCACCCTCAACTAAAAACATTACAGTGCCCTCAGTACATAAAATCAAAGCATAAAGAAAGTTTGAGAGGGCTCCCTAGAGTGTGTTAATTTAAATAGAGGTGGAGGGAACTGCAGTTGTGCATCCTTGTCATCATCATCTGAATTACTCGATCTGCAGAATGACCTCAGGTTATTCATCATCTTGTTTAGGAATTTTCTCTTTTTCTTTTCTCGTTCTTTGAACTTTCTTTGACTCTTTTAAATTTTACCCTACCTATGGTTCATATGCTCCAACCTGTTGTTCATGGCCTCTACTTTTCCAGACATCAACTTTTGATCAACGACTACCTTTGAAAGTTATGGTAGAGAATTAGTGCATGTGGATGTGTTAACCCCAACTCTGTCTGCCTAGATAGGCCAAGTGGAAGGCCAGCTATCAGCTGCTAAATATGTGAACTCACTTTGTGTATCTGAATAAAAAGGTGGTGCATGGTATAAGGTCCAGACTAGAGTGGTCCCATGGAGTTATGTATGGAAAGTCATGTGGTCTCAGTGGTAGACTCCATGAATTGCCTAAATAAAGATAATGAGACATTAAACTTTCTCTTTTTATGCTTGTCCTTGGTCCCCCTTTTAGCAATGGGTCGATTGGAGTAGTTAGAATCTTCTCAACATCATTTGGTAACTTTACACCCCTACTATCATATAACCACTGAGTCATTAATGATGGGAATAATAGGTTGTTGGACCTCCCATTGTCTATTTCTTTAATTTCTATAATAATGAGCTATCCCACATTCATGAGTGTCCCATCGTTGATTGTTGCAACCACCAAGGTTGTCTCTCATATTACATCAGTGTCATGGGTAGAAGGTATGACTCTAGCACGTATAATAGAAAGCCACGTCTTTTCTTCAGCTGTGAAGTCATGAGAGTCAACCCCTTTTTTCAATATTAACCAATATGGAGTCATCCTATTATGCAACTTGTCAACCAACCATTGAGTTCTTCCCGATCTTGCTTTATCCTTATAAACTCGATTATCTACATATGGAATGCCATTTATTGTATTGATTATCTCCTGGTTGAAGTTGACTTGCACACCCCTGATAGTGCTCACCAAGGCTCCTTTAAAGTTTGTTCTTGGAGAATTAGCATAGAATTTCATTACCACTATGTGGTTGGCCTTAATTGGTTGATGAGCAAAGCAAATCCACCCACTTTCTACTAATCTCTTATAAAATTCCATCATCTTAACTTCAACTTTATCCATGTTGATACCTCTTTCCCTGAAAATTATTCTAGATAAGCGTTCATCATATTTTTGCTTACAAGCCATGGACAAGAACCTCTCACGATCAAAGTAATCGTCTTCTCCAACCTCCAGGGCATTTTCTTGCTCAATTTATATGTCATTAGAAGCCATTTTATGCCCAAAATAACTACAAAATTAGCCAACATGTTAAAAGATCATATAGACACTTAAAACAATGTGTTAGGAAGTATTTAACCCAAAGAAATGGGTGAAGAAGGTCCCGTGCTAAGCTGGGTGAAGCTACTATTTTGGGACTGTTTTGGTTCTGCTAGTTTTTATTTTTTGTGTTCGCAAATAAAGGACCACATTCAGCAAAGGAAAAAAAAAATTAGAAAGATTCTTCTTTGCATTCAGAGAAGAGTACTGCATTCATGAAGAACTTCTTATTTGCCCCCAGTTCAGACATCATTTAGGTCTTTTGTCGAATAGCTGCTTGGAACCTTTTCTTGCATGATTTTTTAGTCCATTTAGACTCTAATTTTCCCAACATTTTTACACCTCAAACACTCATATCACTCAAACCCAGTCTTACTCAGCAATCAAGATAATTTTAAGCACAGACAAGAATTATGTGGTTTTAAAAATCTCATCCCTAAACTATAAAGAACATGTGTTCTCTTCACTGGTAGAGTACAAAGGAGAAGAGGATACAATTCCAAGAAAGAATAGAGTAAAATTTAACATACCTTGGAGATTTCAAATTTGATAAAGCTATGGAATTGAAGGATTGGAATGTTGAAACAAATTTTGGGGGTTAAGGATATGGGCAGCCATGCTAGAGTGAAAATGGGTCCTTTTTTGATTTGAACATTTATTTTACCTAGAAACCTTTCCAAACCCTTACATTCATAGCTGGTTGGGCATGTTCGCGTAGGGTTATTGAATGTTAGCCTTCACATTCACAGCCTATTGACCGCATTCATGTAGAAGGCTTTTTGATTTAGTGTCTAAGATTTCCAACCACCACTGGATTAAGGCTGTCCTAATTTCCTAAACTACTCAAATCAACTCCAAAAATTCTAAAACTTCGTAGATTAGTCAAGAATAATAAACTAAGCTATTTCAAAAAATAAAATTTCAAAATTACTTCCAAAAATTGAAAATGATGGGTTGTCTCCCATCAGACGCTTGATTTAATATCCTAGCACGATGCAAGAAACTTTATCACTTGTCTCTCTGCTTGAAGGATATGAATCTTCACCCAACTTTAAATCAAGGTCCTAGTGAGTCTCATTGGGTAATGGTATGAAAACTAATAGGCCACTTTCTTGATGTCGCATTTTACACTTCTTGGCCCTTAAGTGAGGGATATTGTTTTGCCGCCTTGGTATGGCAAGCTTCAAAATATAGACATCTTGTTCCTCTTATCCAAAATCATCCATATAGTCGATTATTTCAATTTCCATCTTATTAACCAAGTACAATATAGGAAACTGGTTTGAATGAAGTTTACGACTCTCCATTTTCAAAGTTGCTCCATTCTTGACATCCTCACCCCCAAATAAACTAGTCTTTAAAAATGATTTGTTGAGATTTTCTTTCCAACTCTAGTATTATTGCTTTAACTTTGGAATATTGAATTATATTTGGATTGGCTGGTTTGCAAATACCTACTAATTCTTTAAAATCAATCTTGGCCCCTTCCTTCCATGATTGGTCTTGAGGCATAGACATTTCCATGGTATTTGAGGTATCGGTAAGTACACCTTACATGAATACCTTTTACCTTTACATTCTTGGAAAAGTACCACCATGGTTTGTTTAAGGAGTTTTAACTCCTACTCCAAACTTGATTCATGCTCAAAGTTGAGCATTGCTAGAATGCCTTAAATCTTGCAATTTGTTCTTCCTTTGCCATGTCAGTGTTCCTATTAAACTAAAGGTACAACTAGAAAATTTATTAAAAAAACTTAGGGAGGGTGCATGGGTTCATAATCATTATCATAATCATCCCATTGTCCACCTTGACCACCACATTCATAAAAATTATACCCAACATAGGATTGAGGTGGTGCACACACCTCTCTCCTATGGGCATTTTCACAATCTTGCCAAAAATAGATTTCTTCATAGTAAGTACATGGGTCATTAAGAAATGAATTGCAACCATCAAACTCATTTTCATCCCAAGATGCCATAGTGACGAAAATAACCAAAAAAAGAAACAAAAAACACTAAAACAAAGGAACATGATAAAAGAAACAAAAATACATATTCACAAATATGAACAAGTTTGGACCAAGAAAGTAAGCTCAAATCTCAAACTAACTCAATACACCAAATTACTCCTCGGCAATAGCACCAAAATTATTGACCTCCAAATCCGCCTTTTAAAAGAGAAAGTGTACATAGTCATCACAATACAACTAAAACAACAAAGAGTCGGAGTTGAACCCACAAAGAATAATGTAAAGAAGATCAAGCAAGCTAGGAATTATCACAAACTACACTAGGCAAAATACAAAAGGATATTTTGGGGGGTTTTGATAGTAACAAATATTAAATCAATTATAAAAAGGATAGATTATCAATGGCCTTCAGAAGCATGGAAAAATAAGGGATTTGGAAATAGCAAATCAATTGTTGTCAAATGATCTATTGTAAGTAATTAACTACAATTAATTAATCATGGGTTAAGTAATTAGGCTTGGAATCTCAATTATCCACTAATATGTCTCAATCAAAAGCAAATATTTCTTAACTAGTTCTCTCGAACCAGTCTAAGTATCAATAAAAGCATTTACATTTTAAGATACACTAGGATTCTCCTATTTCTAGCTCAAATTCATTAGATATGAAAGCCTCAAATCGAGCTAATTAATCTTTCTGATCTTTAATTTCTTCTCTCGAGCTCAATTAAAATAAATGGGCAAGTTTGAGGGTTGATCAATCCCTTTGAAAAGTAATTAAACTACAATATTAATTAAATAAGCAAAGACCCACTTCATAAACTAGAAAGTATTCCATTAATTATAAAAACACAAGATAAAAATCAAAACCTAACTATTGTTTATCTCTAACACAATATCAAAATCCAAATTAAATAGTTACACTCAAATATAATCACTATAAAATGAGGAAATAAAGAAAGGATTAAAGAATTTCTCATTAACAATCTTCTAATCTTCACTTCTAAGTGTGTTGGTTAAAGAACCCTAGCCTCCAAGCTTGAGAAAGTAGACAAAGATACGTTTCAAAGAATCTGAGAGATGTTTTATACATTTTAGGATGAAATCCATGAAATTCTAAAATAGCCCAGGAATTTAGATGAATCCTTCTTTGCATTCGCGGTCGGTCCACTGCGTTTACAAAGAATCATTAATTATTAACCTTTATGTTTGTAGATTCTCCACCACATTCGAGAAGAGTCATTGACCATTTACCTTTGTGTTCATGGTCGGTTTGTCACATTCGCAAAGAGTACTTTATCTGCCAATTTTTAACCCCTTATTTTAGCTCCATTTTGATTTTTTTTTTCCATCTAATTTCTTCTCCAATCACTTCTAATTCACATAAACCTATAATATAGAAGTAGATCATATTAATTGCACTTTTTTCTAAGGTAAAGTAGCAATAACCTAAGTTTGTGAAAGAAATAAGTTGGTAAAATACCAACTTATCATCTATGCGCATGTTTATTGACTATCGACAGTTGAACAAGGTGACTATCAAGAACAAGTATCCTTTTAAGTACATTGATGGTTTGTTTGAACAACTTCAAGATGCTTCAATATTTTCAAAGATTGACTTAAGGTCGGGGTAGCATCAGTTGAGAATTAGGGATATGAATATCCTTAAGATAACTTTTAGGAATAGGTATAACCATTATAAGTTCACAATGACTTGACCAATGCCCCTGCAGTACTTATAAAGCTGATGAATATAATATTTTAGTATTATCTTGATTCCTTTGTGATTGTTTTCATTATTGATATCTTGGTGTATTCCAAGATTAATACAGAGCATGTAAAATATTTGAGGATTGTGCTTCAGAAGTTGAGAGATGAGAAGTTATATGCTAAGTTACCAAAGTAAGAGTTTTGGCTTAGTTCTGTGGCATTCTTGGGGTATGTTGTATCCAAGGATGGTATTATGGTTGATCAAGCAAAGGTTGAGGCAGTTTGAGATTGTTCTAGGATAAATTCACCTATAGAGATTTAGAGATTTATAGGGTAGGTGAGCTACTATAGACAGTCATTTGGGGATTCTCTTCTATTGCAGCTACTTTAACTAAACTGACTCAGAAGAATATTGACTTCTGGTGGTCTAATAAGTGTGAAAAGAGCTCTAAAAATTTTAGTCTTTGTTGACTTCAGCACCTCTCTTGACCTTACCTGTAGTAGGTGATGGTCTTACCATTTATTATACTCCCTCCGTTTCAAAAAGAATGACCTAGTTTGACTTGACACGGAGTTTAAGAAAATAAAGAAGACTTTTGAATCATGTGGTCATAAATTAAAATTATGTCAAATGTACCAAAATGCCCTTTAATCTTGTGGTCTTAAACGTGCCACGTGGAAAGTTGGAATTAAAGTATTGCCAAAAAAGGAAAGGGTCATTCTTTTTTAAACAGACTAAAAAGGAAAGTAGGTCATTCTTTTTGAAATGGAGGGAGTAATACTTTAGGAGTTAGCCTTGTTGGTGTATTGATGTAGAATAGGAAGGTGATTAATGCTTCGAGGTAGTTAAATACCCATAAGAAGAACTACCCCACTCATGATTTGGAGTTGACAGTGGTAGTGTTTGTTTTGAAGTTATGGCGGCATTAGTTATATGGGGTTCACTGTGAAGTGTTCATCAATTATCACAATATTTAATATATATATTCAACCAGAAGGATTTAAACTTAAGATAGCACAAGTGGTTGGAGTTGATGAAGTACTATGACATGACTATTCTCTATCACTCAAGCAAGGTCAATATAGTGGTAGATGCTTTGAGTAAAAAGGCGTTAAGTATGGGTAGTCTTGCTTTGTTGGTGGGGGAGGAGCAACCTTTGTCAATGGATGTTTAAAGTATGGCCAATAGAATTGTAAGACTTGATATTTTTTAGCCTAGTAGACTTCTTGATTGTGTTGAGTCGCAGTGCTTATTGATTGAGATGATTAAGGATAAATAGTTTAAGGATGGGCAGTTGTATATCATTCAGGATAAAGTGTTGAGTATGAAGCTAAGGAAGCAATCTTGATTTGAAGGTTGTTTTGAGGATCAAGGGTTAGATTTGTGTTATTCAACTTAGTGAATTGACTAGATTGATCATAGAGGAGGCTCATAGTTCAAGGTATTGTATTTATTCAGGAGTGCCTAAGATGTATTATGACCTAAAGCAGCATTATTATGGTGTAGGATAAAAAAAGACATCATGGAGTTTGTGGCTAACTGTTTGAATTGTCAACAAGTGAAGTATGAGTACTAAAAACCGAGTGGTATGACTCAAAAGATGTCTATACATGAGTGAAAGTGGGAGCATATCATTGTAGACTTCGTAGTTGGATTGCCTCAAACTTTGTGGAAGTTTGACTCTATTTGGATAATTGTGGATAGATTACCAAATCAACTTATTCCATTTCAATAAAGGCTGGCTACAATGCAGAGAAGTTGGATAAGATCTACATTCGAGAGATAGTTTGATTGCATAGCATGCCATTTACATCATTTTAGATAAAGGTACTCAGTTCACATAGCACTTTTGGAGTTATATACAATTAAAGTTGGGCACCTAGCTAGAGATAAGTATAACTTTTAACCCACAAATAGTTGTTCAGTTAGAGTAGAATATTTAGGTTTTGGAGGATATGCTTCGAGCTTGTGTGATTGATTTGGTGGTTAGTGGCACTAATTTTTACCTTTAGTGGGGTTTGCCTACAACAGCAACTATCATTCTAGCATTTATATAGAACCATATGAGGCTTTTTATGGAAGGAAGAATAAATATCCAATTAGTTGATTTGATTCCTTTAAGGTTAGACCATGGGATACTAATTTGTTGAGAGATTCAATAGATAGGGTGAAGTTAATACATGATCATCTCTTGCCAGCCTAGAGTAGGCAGAAGAGTTATGCAGACCAGATGGTTTGTGACTTAGAGTTCATGGTTAGTGAGCGGGTTTTATTAAAGGTATCAACCATGAAGGATGTGACGAGTTTTGGGAAAAAGGCAATCTTAGACCAAAGTTTATTGGCCCTTTTGAGATTCTTTGGCGTGTTGGGAAGGTGTCCTGTGAATTGGATTTACCTATGAGTCTTTCAGTTATACATCCAAATTTCCATGTCGTGATATTAAAGACGTATCTTTCAGATGGTTCTCATGTGATTCGGTAGGATTCAATGGATTTCCATTAGAATCTGACATTTGAGGAGGAGCCCATTAATATTTTGGATAAGCAGATTAGGAAGCTGAGATCCAAGTAAATAGCTTTAGTGAAGGATCAGTGGAAGCATTAGCCTCTTGAGGAGGTAACATGGGAGACAAATTCAAGCATGCGGAGTAGATAACCACAACTTTTTGATAAATCAAGTACATTTCTTACTTTTGCGTTCGAGGATGAACGTTTGTTTTAGTGGTAGATGATGTAACAATCCTTATTTTTTATTTCAGTCTTTTTGGTGTATTTTGATTATTTTACCCCTACCTATAATTATATTATGGTATTTGTGGTCTGCGAGAGTGGGTAGCACGATTCCCAAAGTGGTTAATTGTGTATTATGTGAGATTTTCACTTTGGAAAGTTTTAGAGTTCGTGTGGTTGACATTTTTCAACATTTAGAGATTTAGAGGTCGTACGAGAGCTCTGTCAATTTTGTTAGCTCTGGAATATTATTATTCGGTTATTAGTACCTTTGGTTTGGGTATCAAGGTGTTCACATGGATTTTGAGTAGTTGGTTGGAAAGTTGGAGGTTTATGGCTTAAAGTTGACTTCGGTCAACATTTATTGATAACAACCTCTGTTCGTGAATCTCATGTTTCCATTGAGTCTGGAATATCAATTTTGTCCTAGTAGCATAATTACATTATGTTCATGGGGCTCTGAATGAATTCTAAGAGTCTGTTTGGGCGTTTTCTTAGCTTTTCCCTTACAGCTATTTGTACTCAACTAGTGAAGGTTCTCTCTTCAGCGCGTTCGCGAGGCCCTTATCGCAATCGTAGAGAAAGATTTCCCTCAGCATCGCAATTGGAGAGAGCAGATCACGATCAATAAGAGGGGTTGAGTCAGGTATAGTTTGGGTAAGAGTTAGGCCATCGTATTTATGAAAGGTCCAAGATAGGTCACATTGAAATTGCGGTGGGTGCCCCAGGGTCATGTAGAACAAATCATTGTGTAGATTTAAATATTCCATTTTTGACTCAAAACCCCATAACTCTATTTTTTGAGCTTGGAAACTCATTTTAGGAGATTCAAAAGGTGTTTTCAACAATTCTTTGTTGGGTAAGATTCTTACACTACTTTTATATATTTTTCAATGGTTATTTCACGATTTCATTTTCAAATTTTGGTTTTTAAACTTGGAAATTTGGGGTATTGGGTAAAGATAAAGAATGATAAATTAATGATTTTGAGGTCAATTTTAACTCCATTTTTGATGAACTTTCATATTTGAACTTCTTAAGTTATGGATAACTTGATTTTTAAATAAAATTCTAGTTTTGTCCTTAGAGGCTCAGGGTTGATGTTCTGGACCCAAAATAAAAGTATGAAGATATGGGTATTGATAGACTCGTATTTATGTGTAGAACTTGTTCTTGATAGATTGGGAGCATTCTGAAGACATTCAAATGGGGAAAGCTAGTTTGTGACTGTTGGTGGCTTGCAGTCCGGCATAGAGGTAGGTTATGGCTTAACTTTCTTCAAACTTACCTTGGATGGGGACTTATCGTGCAAATCATGATATGGGTCAAGTGAATTAGTCATTTATAGTAGTGAATGAGATGGATAAGTATTGTGATACCTATGTGGGGGTTTGTGGTGATGACTAACTCGTGACTTAGAAATATTGATTTGTATTTTACACTATTGGGTTGTTTTGACAATATTGATAAAGGATCGCATTTATCATGGTCATGCATACTCATTCTACAAAGTTATGAACTTGGATATTTTTTTGAAAATGACATTTTGAAAGATTTGCTTCTTATTTTACTACTTTATATCATTGTGGTCAAAGATCTAGGTTGTTTTACTATTTATATCATTATGGGCAAAGATCCAGCTATGAAATTCTATAGGCAAAGATCTGCATGGGTATAAGGACTTTGCGAGTCCCCCGTGGGTCCTACCTCACAGCAATTATAGAAGGGATGTATATAGGTACATATTGTCCATTGCATATCATCTCATGCCTTTTCATATCATCTTATATCATTTTATTGAACCATTCTATTATTGTCGTGTTTTGAGGTGATATTTTATGACTATTTATATTGAACTACTAGGACTTTTCTGTGAGTAGGGTTATTTGATATTCTTTGCTTGTTATAACTTATGTTATAGCTCAATCGGCCTATGATGCCTGCTGAATACTAGTCATTGTACTCACCCCTACTCTTATGCATCCTTCTGATACAGATCTAGCGAAAGTGGTTAGTGTTGTTCTTGATCATGCGGTGTTGCAGTTTTGAAGTTGTGGTGAACTTCTATATTTGAATATTGCCCCAGCTTCATCTATCCTTTATTTTTGTCTTCTTTACTTCATAGATAGTTTGTATTTTCAGTTGTGACATTCTGTATTAGAGTTGAATCTTGTACTAGTGATAGTTGATTCTTGGGATTTCGGGATGCATTAGTTTGTTTTTGTTTGAGTACGACTTGAAGGTATTATTGATTGCTTATATTAATAATCTATTATATGCCTTTTTCTTTAATTAACTATGTATGTATGAGTTTGTCTTACCTACCATAGATGGGTTGGGGTAGGTACCATCACAAGCCTACTGATTTTGGGTCATGATAGTCTATTTTATTCCTAGCAGGCATGAATGACTAGGTGTAACAAAAGCTTCTGAACTGTATGTATTTCTTATAAGGGACTTTTCCCATTAGATATTTCAGACTCCCTTTTCTTCAAAGAAGTGTAGTGACTTGAATGTCACCATCTAGTAGATAAGATAACAAACAAGATCAAAAATATTTATGTCAAACATCTTTCTTATGTTGGAAGGCTGCAAGTGGTGTTAGTTGTCTTGTTCTCAGTTTATAGCTTATGGATTCAGTGTTTATCCTCCCTAAAAGTGTAGTCAAGGAGGTTGATAAGAAATGTAGAGAATACTTGTGGGTGGAACTGAGGAGAAAAGGAAAGCCTCACTTATAGCTTGGGACAAAGTATGTTTTCTAAAGAAGCAGGGTGGGTTGAATATCAAAGGATGTGAAAACTTGAAATTAGCCTTTATAGGCAAGCTGTTGTGGCAATTAGCTCTAAATAAAATGTCCTTATGGATGAAATAGGTGCATAAGATCTTCATCAAAGATGACGCTATATGGACATATAGAGCACAAACTAACAATGGTTGATATTGGAGGAAAATAAATTCTTTAAAGGGAAAGATGCAAGATACAACACTCGTATGCACAAGGATACTTCATCCTTACAACTAATCGAAAATACTCAATTACAAGAGGTTGTCTTTTTTTGATTAGAAACCAAGCTAAGCTAGAAGTAGTTGAGATAGTTTGGAACATTTTGTTACTACTAAAGCACAAATTTATCAAGTGAATTGCAGTACATGATAGGCTGTTGTAATGACCTATTTTATTGTTATTATAAAAAAATTTGGATAAAACAACTTGATCAAAAATGTGTTTTAGGCCTGATTACAATTAATTCTTAAGGTGAAAAATCTATAGTCCAAAAGTTAAATGGGCTGAAATTTTCAGTTGGACCAGATATGCCAACTGTCGCTGCAGCAATACTGTTGCAGCGACATTCCGCTCGTCGTAGCGATAGTTAGAAAGTCTGCCCTCCCAAGTTTTTTAAAACTCTTTCCCTCAGTTGTGGTCATATATGTTGTTTGCCTCCTCCAAAAACACCCCAGTGAACCCTAGGCTTAGAACGACAAAGATGAAGAGACCAAGCTCTAGAAGGATGATTTTCAAGTATTTACTGACGAAAACTTTGATGGATTTGATAGCAAAAGCATTGAAGGAGAGAATTCTCACTCTCCGTAGCAGTGAACTCATCAATAAGGTAGGTTATGGTTTAATGTGTAGTAGAATTGGGTTAGTTATGTGTAATAACTATAGTTTTGACAAAGAACATCATGTCTAGGCCTACGGGCATAGAGTTTGGATGGAATAAATAATGAACTGAACCTAGGGTAATGGGGCTTGATGTATTACGTGTTGCATATTGATTTATGGTATGTGTTAACCTTTATTATGTTGAGAAATATCTACACTTACGTGAACTAGAGGCAAGTCGAGTAAATAGTAGGTTAGATGAGTTTATGTTTGAGAGGAGTATGAAAATGGGATGGAGGTATTGTGCAGATATTGTAGCACCCTGTATATTCTAAGCTGGTGGTAGATCAGAATAGGTTGAGTGGTGGTGGTTGTGGAAAATAGAACCGGTGGGTTCTAGGGTGATTGATAGTAAGGTTAAAAAAGGAAGATGAGAGAAGTTGCATGTGAAACTAAGTGTGGATTGGAGTTTCTAGTGCGAGAGTTAATGTTAGCATAGTAATGTTGAGAAGATTAGTGTTATAGGGTTTTCTTTAAGAGGGATATGGGAATCAGATTAATGGTAGATGGTAGTGAGAGAGAGGTAATTAGAAAGGTTGAGTTAGTGTCTTGGCAAAGAAATCCTTGTTATGTTATCTTAAGATAAGTGTGGTTGAGTCAATTGGGAGTAATTGTTGGAGGTTGGTTACGAAGTGGTTGTTTCAAAGTAGTTGTAAACTTGATTTGACTCTATGCTTATGTTTGAGTTAAATGATTGTGATTAGCCTTTGGGCATGTTTGTGATCATTCATTAATTAGATGTAAAAGTTATGTTGAAAAGATAAACTTGAGGTTATAAGTGTTGACGAATGGAATATGAATTTGATAATTGATATTATTGTGCTTGAGCATTATTGTTGAGGTTCTTACCTATTTTGATGATATTGGGATAGGGTACCACATCGGTTCAAATTGTTTATTGGGATCGGGTGACAGGCCGGTACGGTACATAGACTGAGCTCGTCCCCTGCAGGTCATGACTAAGGGTCCCTGCTGACCCTAGTATACATGTATACAATTTTAGACATGCATTGATTGGTTGCATTGCATTTGTTGTTGTCTACTTAATTGTTGTTTACTGGATTTCTTAAGTGTAAGTGAAATTAATATGAATAACTTGAGAAAGATTGATATGAAAAGGATAGTCAGTGGTTTGCAAATTGATGTGTTTGTGGATAGGTATACGAGGAGTGTTTCATTGTGTCTTTTCTTGCCAACTAGTTGCTTACTCTATTACTTGCCTTAGTGTTGCAATTCCATTATGTAATGACAATAGAATAGTGAGCAAGGGTTGTCATGAAAGAGGACAAATAAGAGAGGAGTGTAGAGTTATTTAGAGTGAGATAAGTGTGTAAGAGATATGGGTTTGGTGGTTCCGTGGAATTGTATCATTTAGTCACACCCTAAGGATAAGCTAATAATGTTAAAATTAAGAGAAAGCAGTAAGATTGGGAGTTGAAGTATGATAAGTTCGTCAAGTGGAAATTGTCATTGTCTCTTCTGGATTGCTATATATTTCTATATGTTTCTAACCCTGGTCGGCTGATGATACCTACCAGTACGTGTGTTTTGTACTTATACTACACTTACTATATCTCCTTTGCGGGTATAGATATGATTGCATGTCAGTTAAAGTTTTTGTGGTGCAGCGGTGATCATTCTTCAACAACTCCTGTTATTCTTCTCTTACGTGGAGGCTGTGTCATGATTTGTACTTCTTGTACTTAGAGCTCTTGTACGTGTTTAGACTAGGTTTTGGGAAGTTGTTTAGTTAAATTCAGTTTTTGTTATTGTAAAAAAATGTTTTGGTTTAAACAAAAAGGTTTATTATTTACTAATGCTTAAGGTTTTAGAGATGTATTTCACAGTTGTTAAAGGTTGAGTGGTAAGGGTTCTTCTATCTAAGATACAGTTGGGTTTGTTCCCACACGATCCCGTGATTTGGGTCTTAACAAGTTGGTATCTGAGCCCAGGTTACTGATCTCCCAGTACAAGAGCAAATGTCGAGTAGAGTCTTGTAAATTGGTGTGTTGATGTCCACATCAAATCCTTAGGAAGCTACAAGGCATCTAGGAAATAAATCTCACTTTTTTCTCTCATATCATGTTATTTTAGTGTTGTCTCCTTGAGTCGAGTCCAATTGGTATCTGGCATATTTCAATTGATATCTCAACAATCACAATTGGGATTAGTAGGTCCCAATTGGTATCTCAATAATGTTTGGAAGATTGGAGGATTGGAAATTGGTTATTCTAACTGGTAGAGGTCGATAGGAGGCATAGGACTTGTGTTCTAATATTGTTGTGTTTCATTGAGTGATATGTGTATCTTCTATGTTGTTATGGTTGTTTGATTAAGTGGAATATTGTGATTTTAGTGAAGTCAGTAAGTGTAATTCTCTCGTTGATTGCTTGGCTATGCTTACCAGAAAAGACCGTAAAATGATGTCAAGTTTAAAACTTGCCCGAGTGTAAGGTCTTTTGAGTTAATAATTAAGTATAAAAAAGGCATGAAATTTGAAAACATGTGGTGAGTGGGTGTGAAACTAAAGTATTGGGGTTCCGGCTTTGGATAAAATTGCTAGAACGCGATTAGTGAAAGAATCAAAGTGTTCTTAGAATAGTATCGTGCTGGGAAAAGTTGTGGAAAATAGAGCTCGGAGTCACTACTTAGCAACCGCTGCAGTGACAAATTTCTCACTGTAGCAAGCTCGCTATAGAGACATCTTGCCGCTAAGCAAAGAAAAGGTCTTTGTAGCAACACTTAGTCAGAAAGTTGCCTGTAATTCCCCTATTTTTTGTGATTCCTTTCGTGCCTCATAAAAATGACCCTGTATATGTAGCATATGTGAAAAGAGATAGTTCACCATGCATATTCAGTAAGATAATAGAATATTAAGCCAAGTTTTCAATAGAAATAAAATATTCAAAGTGCATAAAATAGGAAAAGACTGTCTAATACATACCCAAAATGGGGGCAACCAATCATAAATCTATAAAACGAAGGCGGACTATGCAAGCCTAGGGAACTAGTTAGAGGCCTTATCCTCATGTAGGCTTGTAACACCCCGTATCTACTAAACCCTACATGACGACGTTGAAAAATGGTTACGCAAGTGTCGAGAGTCAAAAGTATGTATTTTGTAATATTATTGATGAGATAATTGATATTGGGCCTAGTACATGGGATTAGACCTTTGTAGGAGGTGAAACACCCGTATGTTGTCGAACCTATACGACTACGTGTACACTTATGGAATTAGTTAAACATGAGAGATTTGATGAATTAGACATTAATTTGTTGGGTATTAATGAGTCATGAGGCCCAAAACAAGAACAAAAGACTAGGCCCAATGGGGCAAAATGATCCAATCTTCCATTTGACCAATTCAACAATGCATTTAATGGTAAGAATTGGATAAGAGAGACTCCAAGGGACTATAAAAGGGGCACCAAATCATATTTTAATTCATTTGGACACCCATGCCTTTTCTAGAATTCTCTACAACATTTCCATTATCACACAAACCCTAGACCTTCATCCTTTGGACCAAGATCATTATCTTGCAAGACTTGGTAAGTGTATATTATTATGTTTTAATATATTTTATGCATGTAAGATGGTTTATATCATGTTGGTTATGTTGGTGAAGTGTGATAAGTTCACTATGTGTAAAACAATTTGTGTTTGCTAAATCGGAGGATGGTTTTGTCTTGCAAACTTGAACATGGACTTGTTATCTTGAAGGAAATGAACTTGATGGATTCAATATTGACATGTGAGATGTGATTATAGTCTTGCCTTGTTTTATCCTTGTGTATAATGTTTGGAATTGTTGTCGTAAATTTGGTTATGGATTTGGTGACGGATTGAAAAGAAGTGAGGTTTTGGTGATGTTTATGTGTGTTGTGAGACCATGGCTGCTTGTTGGCATGTAATATGATCAAAAATATGTTAAAAGAATTTTATTTATGATCATGTACCATTCATTGCATTAAAAGACCCAAAAGAGACCATTTCGGACCAAAATGGGCATCCGCCCTCGCAGGGGAGGCACTACATGGATCCCCTGAGTGGGCCCTTCTCTCCTTTATCCTCATAGGCCCCACTACTAATCTCTCTTAGACCCCACCTTCATTTTTTTTTTCCCTCTGTGAACCATTCACCTTTAGTGGGTTGAAGGGTATATCACACTCCTCTAAGGGGTCACCTCCCTCCTTCGGCACATCAGCCCACTTGCACAGCTTAGTAATCAAAAAGGGCAACAAGAAGTGTTTTGTAGGCCTCAAGTAGAATAACTTCCACTCATCTATTATCTGCAGCCCAACATTTATCTCAACCCCCACTATAGTACAAGCCACCACCAATGCCCGGTGAAAGGTCACATCGGCGACATTACCCAAAGGATGAATCCTCTAGGGCACCAAGTTCAGCCACCTTCGAGCCTCTTCCAAGAAAAGGTTGATCTTGATTCCCTAATACTCATCCATCAAACCTTATTCTCCTCACCTTCTATCACCAAAGTATGTGCCAACCATTTTAGATCAGTTTCATCCTTCTTCGTATCGAAATTTGTATTTGAGTGATTTGGAAGAGTTTCATTGGTAGTGGTCTTATCCACCAAAACGTTTACCCATTTGATACAAATTTTGGGGTTGGGTGGGGACCAATCCACAGCCGGGAGTATAGCATAAAACTCCTAAACTACTTCCAGGATATAGGCAGGAGTGGGCTCCACTAGCATCTCCCACTCGAAGGTGCACAGCTAGTTGAAAAACTCGAGCCCCTCATCTACTACATTCTTCATCAAAAAAACCCTCACGTGAATGAAACCCCTTGTGCTTCTCACCTCTTTATATCTAGTATGGCAAGTATTGTTGGGGAAATATCGGTAAGAGCATTGGTCGGTGTTTGGGTTGGCCATAGTTGTTAGTCCTGCAAGTGTCACATAATCATAATTAGAAATCAAAAAAGGATTCTACTAAAAGAAAAGAGTTCAAAAAATCTCTTTGAAAAATTCTGGCAGAGACACTGCCAGACCTCCACTGCAGCGGCACTTTTATCACTGCAGCAAGGTTGCTACAGCGAAGGACTCTACTAAAACTGTATCGTTGTAGTGTCAAAAGTGTTTCTACTGCGACAGCATTGTCCCCAACAGTTCTCCGACCCCAACAATAGCGAGTTTCTAATTTTTCTTCAAATTTTTTAGTTTTAGCCATAGATCGGGCTTGGTAGAGTAGTATTGAACTCTTATACACCAATTTAGGTCTGATTAACACCCAATGCAAGCCTTAATGGCTTGAAAATTCTTAGGAAAGAGGAACCTTCATCTTCTCCCCCATTCAAGCTCAAAAATTCGTATGAACATCGTAAATCTTATGCCTAGAATGCTATAAGAGTGCTGAGAACATAAAATAGACTAGCATGCTTTGTTAATCCATCCAAAAGGGTCAAAAATCAAGTTGCCTAAAAATGCACCAATAACCAACCAAAATATTGAACTCTAGTGCTAGAATATATGATTCAATCATGTTAAAAGCATAAAGGAGCATAGTAAAAATGAAATTTTACCTTAGTTTCACCAGAAAGAGAATTACTAGAGAGAATTCAAGAGGGTTTGAGAGTTTGGGAGTTGGAGAAGTTGTAAAAATGAATCCCACTTCCTATTTTTGGAAAACTGCTGGAACACCACTACAGCAACCCGTTTGTCACGGCAGTGCTGGCAAGGGTGAAATTTAATTTTTCATCCCGAATTTTCATGCATTGTAATATTTTATGGTTCCCTGGATATTTAGGTGACCCGTTATGTAAATTTTATTATGAGTCGTGTTCCCTAGGATATAGTGGACATAAATTATGCCTAGAGCTTAGTAGCCTGTGGTACATACGTTGGTTGGGTAACTGTTATGTGTGGTTTATGGGGTGGAAGTTCGGTCAGTGTTATCAAACTATTTTAGAAGTATATGGGAGTTTGAATTTAATTTCTACCATCCTTAGAAATGCTGACCTCCAAGAATTGTGCTAAACTCTTCCTCTTAGTTATCGTACCTGTTTAGGAATGAACAATGAGTAAATTAGTATTGATTGTAATGACCCATTTTGTCATTATGATAAAACTTGTTTGATAAAATAACATGATCAAAGATGTGCTTTAGGCTGCTTACAATTAATTATTAAGGTGGAGAATTTGTTGCCCAAAAGTTAAATAGGCTAAATTTTTTGGTTGGGCCAGATCTGCCAATTGTTGCTGTAGCAACATAGTTACCATTGCAGTGATGCTGCTATAGTGATATTCTGCTCGCTGCAGCGACAGTTAGGCAGTCAGCCCTCCTGAGTTTTTAAAAACTTTTTCCCTCACCTGTGGTCTTATATTTTATTTTCCTCTTCCAAAAACACCCCATATGAACCCTAAGCTTAGAATGACAAATATGAAAAGACCAAGCTTTGGGAGGATAATTTCCAAGCATTTTTTGAAGAAAATCTTGATAGATTGGATAGCAAAAGCACGAGAGAATTCTCACTCTCTATAGCATCAAACTTATCAACAAGGTAGGTTATGGTTTAATGTGTAGTAGATTTGGCTTAGTTATGTGTAATAACTATAGTTTTGATAGGAGACTTCATGTCTAGGCCTATGGAGACGGAGTTTGGATGGAATAAATAATGAACTAAACCTAGGGTAATGGGATTTGATGTATTATGTGTTGCATGTTGATTTAAAGTATGTGTTAAACTTTATTATATTGAGAAATTTCTATGCTTACATGAACTAGAGGCAAGTCGGGTAAATGGTTGGTTTGTATAAGTTTATGTTTTAGAGGGGTATGAAAAAGAGGTGGAGGTATTATGCAGATGTTGTAATGCCCTGTATATTCCAGGATGGTGGTAGTTCAGAATAGGCTGAGTGGTGGTGGTTGTGAAAAGAGGAACCAGTAGGTTCTAGGGTGATTGATGTTGAGGTTAAAGGAGGTAGATGAGAGAAGTTGTAGGTCGAACTAAGCATGGATTGGACTCTCTAGTGCGAGAGTTGATTTTAGCTAAATAATGTTGAGAAGATTAGTGTTATGGGGTTTTCCTTAAGAGAGATATAGGAATCGAAATAATGGTAGACAGTAGTGAGTGAGGGATAATTATAAAGGTTGAGTTAGTATGTTGGAGAAGCAATCCTTGGTATGTTATCATAAGATAAGTGTGGTTGAGTCAATTGGGAGTAATTCCAGAAGGTTGGGTACGAAGTGGTTGATTGAAAGTACTTGTAGACTTGATTTTATTCTATGCTTATGTTTGAGTTAGATGATTGGGATTAGCCTTCGGACATGTTTGTGATTGTTGATTGATTAGATGTTAAACTTAATTTGGAGGTTATAAGTGTTGACGAATAGAATATAAACTTGATAATTGATATTAATGTGCTTGAGCATTATTGTTGAGGTGCTTACCTGTTTTGATGATATTGGGATTAGTGTCACGCCCCGAATCCCATCGGGACAGATTGGCACCCGTACCCGACAAGGCCCGAGAGAACCAAGCTTTGCCTCTAATCAATCATATACATGCTATAAGAAATCCATAATCACATAATAACTTTGGATATCAACAATGTAATCATGGAACATGACACATATATTCACATATGCGAAACTTGGTCGTTGAGGCCACCAAGTCAAAAACGACATATACCTTTTACATTTATGCACCCACAACCGTCTACAAAAGCCTCTAACAATGCATTGACCAAAATGAACTAAAAGTCGGGACAAGTCCCCGCTTTATACAACATTTACAACACCAAAACATATGTACAATAGTGACTCGGAGAAGCCCCGAACTAACTGGAGCTCACCAAAGATCTGCAACAAATGCAATCCTACTGTGGAGGCCGACTAGTACCTGCGCCTGCAGCAAGTAAGGTAAATCCCCCAAGAGGGGTCAGTACGAAGAATGTACTGAGTATGGAAGGCCATATGAAACTTGTGAGATATGTAAGTATGTCAAAGAACTCAAGTTCAAATGCATAACCAATATAGATAAGTCACAATGTAGATGAGTCACTATTCTGTACTTTGGAAACCATGTATGTTGCTTTCGGTACTTTCTTTGTATTTTAAGATTCAATGATTATTCATATTTGCCTTTGGCCTATGAAACCCGAACCCGACTGAACAGTGGGTTTTTAAACATAACATCATGTTATGTTGGGATCGGCTTGAGCTAGGCTTATGCCTCTAGAGCTGCCACCCTATGAATCGATGTATATATCGGGATTGGCTCGAGCTAGGTTAGTACCTCTAGAGCTGCCACCCATACAATATTTCAGGTTCGGCTCGAGCTAGGTTATTACACCTAGAGCTGCCTCCTGTTAGGATCGGTCCGAGCTAGGCTTATGCCTCTAGGACTGCCCCCTTATTTTGGGATCGACTTGGGCTGGGCATTTTGCCCCCAAAGTTACCACCCTTACTTGATCATTGACCACATATGCATTACTTTGTTTATTACTTTGAGATTGATACCATGATATTCACAACTTGATATGAAGCTTTGGATCATTAACCAATGAGTAAGAGACATGTGATTAACTTGGCAACATAACATTATTAGAACTATAACACCAAGGAAACCATTGGACAATATTCCATGAACAAGAGACATAAGTATAATCACTATTGGAACATTGGAACATAACCTTATTTGAGCTTTTGGAACATTAACCATGAATATGAGACATGAGATTCACCAATGTTCAATGAGTAGAAAATATATGACAATGACTATGGATAACCGGATATAGAATACCTTAACTCATTTCGGAATAGGACTAGTGAGATGTTAACATGAATACTATTTGCCGCAGAAAGATATGGACAGAGTAACCTTACATACCTTGTACTCTCAATACGAATAAACAACCTTAGACGTGCACACAATAGTCCCGCTCCTCCTTTATGTGTCACTCTACATCACAAATACATAACGGAATTGACATTAACCACCAACTACTCTACAAATGCATATAACATCAATGAGTTACATGTTTGCCCTTAAACATGCCATTTCCCCTTGACAAAACCATTGATAAGATTATTATTCCAAAAATCCCCCAATATTTCCAACATTGACCAATACATGATAATCAATACATTTCACCACAACACTTCTCCTTTACACTTTCTTATCCACACCACATCACAAATAATCCATCAATTCACCTTAATACACTTCATAGCACATATCGGCCAAAATCCCACAATTTGCACTTATAGAAAAATAAAAAATTTAATAACAAAATAACACCATACACGTTAATATTTCATCCATACCATGATCTTTCATCAAAGGCACAAGCCATAATTCAAGTTCAAATCACCAAGATAGCACATCATCCACCAAAAGCAAAAATACACTATTCACCACCTTGCCAACATAACTATCATAATATACATAATATCCCATGCATGTAATATGTTAATCCATGAGAATAAATACTTACCAAGGCTTGTAATAGGATGATCTTCACCAAAGAGTCCAAAGGAAATATTTGTTTTAGGGTTTTGGAACTAGAGAAATGTTTGGGGAAAATATCTTAAAAGGCATGAGGCTTTGAAGGCAATAAAATCATATTTATTGCCTCTTATATAGGCCCCTTAATTCCATCCTTATCCACTCTTAACATGTAATGTGGCCTTCTAGAAGGTCAAGGCAAGAATGGGTCTTTTGACCTATTTTTGGGTCATGCTTTCTTTTCATTTATGGGTCCTCTTTGGGCCCAATTCACTTAACCCGATAAAATCAATAATTTCTCGTGTTTAAGTAGTCTTATACGTATTACAATAATATTTCCACTCATGCTACTCATATTTGTAGCCTCAATCCCAAGAACAAGTGATTCTAGCCACGTTTGGCTTATTTTGACCTAAAGGGCAAAACTGTCATTTTGATTCCAAATTCGTTCTCGAATAATTTTATCATACCAATATAATATGTCATTCATTTCTTGTATATACTTGTGGTTGTAGAAGAAACGTAGCAAAAATATGCTCAATACGACCCCGGATACCCTTGGGACTTAGAAATTTCCAACTTTCGAAAAAGTGGAAAAACCAGCATGGAACGCCCTTGGGCGCGCCAACTTGCTGCATATGGACTGAAAATTTTAGCCCAGAGCGGCGTGTCACATTCCCAAACGCACCCCACTCTTAGTTTTTTCAAAAAAATCATTTTTTGACTTTTCTTCGCGGGTTTGGTTAGATACTTCAAGTCCTATTCTTTAACTTACTTCTTAGCCTTAATATACTTTGTTTAGGGGTCCTCTTAGACTCGTTTTGAAACCCACAAATGTTCCATGAAAATCATAAAACACTTCCTATGAAGGTTTAATCACATTTACGAGGCCAAAAGTCAAGTATCTCATCCATAGCATTACAAAAGACGTATGTATTGCTCTCGACACCTAAGTAACCATTGTTCAACGTCATTACATAGGGTTGGGAAGGTATGGGGTGTTACATTCTTCCCCCCTTAGGAACATTCGTCCTCGAATGTTATCATATCGTTTCAATTACAACAATTGCATCTCTACATTAGTATGCATATACATAAACACTTAAAGCTCATGGAGACTTACTTATTATTGCCTCACTTCTGCACTTTGAACCTCTTGGTCCATTTGAAATAGATGGGGATGCTTGGATTTCATCATCTCTTCCGCTTCCCATGTGATCTCCTCTACTTGTTGATTTCTCCAAAGGACTGTTACGGAAGCTATGTCTTTATTCCTCAATCTTTTTACTTGTCGATATAGGATAGCAACGGGTACCTCTTCATAAGTAAGATCCTCCGTAACTTGGACATCTTCACTTGGAACAATACGAGATGGATCTCCTATGCATTCTTTGAAGCATCGAAACATGAAATACTAGGTGGACTGAGGAAAGTTCTTGAGGTAGCGCTAATTAATAAGCAACTTGCCCAAATCTTCTAATGATTTCATATGGGCCTATGTAACGTGGACTTAATTTCCCTTTCTTTCCGAACCGCATTACCCCTTTCATCGGTGACACCTTTAAAAACACCCAATCACCTATGGCAAATTCAAGACCTCTTCTTCTAACATCGGCATATGACTTGTGATGACTTTGAGCCGTTTGCAACCGTTGTTGGATCACTTTAACTTTCTCCATAGCCTGATGAACAATATCTGTCCCAAGTAAAGCAGTTTCACCCGCTTCAAACCATCCAATTGGTGATCTACATTTTCTCCCGTACAAGGCTTCATAAGGTGCCATTTTAATACTTGAATGATAGCTATTGTTGTAAGAAAATTCAATAAGAGGCAAATGGTCATCCGAACTGCCTTGAAAATCTAACGTACAAGCTCGTAGCATATCTTCAAGTGTCTGAATAGTACGTTCTGCTTGTCCATCAGTCTGAGGATGGAAAGTAGTACTCAAATTCACTCGTGTATCCAAATTCTGCTGGAAAGATCTCCAAAAGTGCACTGTGAACTCTGCTCCTCTATCTGATATAATGGAAAGTGGAATACCATGCAATCGTACTATCTCCTTCACATACAACTTCGCATAATCCTCAGGTGTATAGGTCGTCTTAACCGGTAGAAAATGTGCTGACTTGGTAAACCTGTCCACTATAACCCATATAGAATCAAACTTCCGCACTGTACGAGGCAAATCTGTAATGAAATCCATGTTAATCATATCCCATTTACAGACTGAAAGATTGATACATTGCATGTAACCTCTCGATTTCTGATGCTCTACTTTCACTTGTTGACAATTCAGGCATTGAGCGACAAACTCTGCAATGTTCTTTTTCATATTTCCCCACCAATACACTTATTTCAAGTCATGGTACATTTTAGTAGCACCCGGATAAATAGAATAGCGCGAATGATGCGCCTCTGTCATAATTCGTGTCCTCAACTCATCCACATCCGGTACACATAATCTCCCTTGACATTGAAGTACCCCTTCCTGTGTAAGATCAAATGCCTTTGTCAACTCCTGCTGTACATTTTCCTTTAGCTGCAATAACATACAATCCGCAAACTGCTTCTCTTTCACTTCAGTTATTAAGGAGGATTCTGCTACATTCTGCACAATAACTCTATCATCTGAGGATTCAATAAGGCGAACTCCCAAGCTGGCTAATTGATTCAAATCTTTGATTATCTCATGTTTTTCATTCAACTGGCCACTAGTGCTTTCTATAGCCTTACGGCTCAATGCATAAGCTACTACATTTGCTTTGCCTGGGTGATAAAGAATATCAATGTCATAGTCTTTTAAGAGCTCTAACCACCTTCATTGCCTCAAATTGAGTTCCTTTTGCTTAAAGAGATATTGCAAACTTTTGTGATCAGTAAAAATATCAACATGAACTCCATACAAATAATGACGCCATATCTTTAAAGCAAAGACCACCGCTGCTAATTCAAGATCATGTGTGGGATAGTTTTTCTCATGTGGTCGCAACTGTCATGAGGCATATGTTATGACATTACCGTGTTGCATCAACACACATCCGAGGCCAACCCCAAAAGCATCACAATACACTACATAACCTTCGGGAAGCACTAAAATCGGTGTAGAGGTTAATTTATCTTTCAACTTTTGGAAGCTTTTCTCACATGCATCATTCCACTGAAATTTTACTGCCTTATGTGTAAGCTTTGTTAATGGTGCTGCAATAGAGGAAAAACCTTTCACAAATCTTCTGTAATAACCTGTCAGTCCAAGAAAACTATGAATTTTTGTGGGTGTCGTAGGTCTTGGCCAATTTTTCACCGCCTCAATCTTTTGTGTATCAACCTGTATGCCTTCATCTGACACAATGTGACCCAAGAATGCAACTGATTTCAACCAAAACTCGCACTTAGAGAATTTGGCATACAACTTCCGCTCACGGAGAATCTGTAGTACTTTTCGCAAGTGATTAGCGTGGTCCTCCGGTGATCTTGAATAAACTAGGATGTCATCTATAAATACCGTGACAAACACGTCCAGAAATGGCTTAAATACCCTATTCATCAAATCCATAAACACAGCTGGTGCATTTGTTAGCCCAAATGACATAACTAAGAATTCATAATGGCCATACCATGTTCGGAAAGCTGTCTTGGGTACATCTTCTTTTCTAACTCTGACTTGATGGTAACCCGACCTCAAGTCAATCTTTGAAAAACACTTGGCACCCTGTAACTGATCAAACAAATCATCAATTTGAGGGAGGGGATATTTGTTCTTGATCGTTACCTTATTCAATTGCCGATAGTCGATGCACATTCTCAATGTGCCATCTTTCTTCCAGACAAATAACATAGGTGCACCCCACGGGGACATACTAGGCCTAATGAAGCCCTTGTCTAGTAAATCTTTCAATTGCTCCTTCAATTCACGCAATTCTGCGGGAGCCATTCTATATGGGGGAATAGAAATAGGCTGAGTGACTGGAATCACATCAATGCCAAATTCTACTTCCCGTTCTGGGGGTAAGCCTGGAAGATCTTATGGAAATACATCCAGAAATTCATTGACCACTGGAACCGACTGCGGAGTTAGTGGTTCTACATCATTATCTTTCACCCGTACTAAATGACATATGTAACCTTTAGCAATCATTTTTTTGGCTTTCAAATAGGAAATAAATCTCCCTCGTGGTGCCCCTACATTACCCTGCCATTCAAGAACACTTTCTTGCGGAAAACAAAATTGCACCTTCTTGGCCCGGCAATCTACCGTGGCATAACAAGAGGCCAACCAATCCATTCCCATGATCACATCAAAATCCACCATGTCCAATTCAATGAGATCGACCAACGTATCATGACCACACACAGTTACCACACAGTCACGATATACTCTCTTTGCAATAATATATTCACCAACCGGTGTAGACACTTTAATTGATTTAACTAATAATTCTGGTGCCTTTGCAAATTTCGTAGCAACCAATGGAGTAACATAGGAAAATATAGAACCAGGGTCAATCAATGCATATACATTATGTGAGGATACGAGTAATATACCTGTGACAACATCAGGGGAAGCCTCTGAATTCTGTCAGTCCACTAAAGCATAAGTGCGATACTGGACCCCACTAGTACTGGCTGCTCCTCTAGAACCTCTACCCCTGCCTACAAACTGAACATCTCGGCCTAAAGAGGGAACCGATGCTGATGACGCAACAGCCGATCCTGCCGGTCGTGCTACACCTCTCATACTCCTCTGGGGACACTCTCTCATCATGTGTCCTGTCATGCCACACCAGAAACAAGCATTTGTCCCCACTCTGCATGTACCTGCATGAATACGCCCACAGTGGTGACACTGCTGACGAGGAAGACCTGCTGCCTGTGATCCGTGAACTCCGCTACTTTGCCCAGATGGACCACCCCTAGACCCTCGAAACTGTGAATGAGCACCCCCTGTGGAATAACAGAACGATGGTCTAGGTGGTCTCGAAAACATACGGGGCCTAGATCCTCCTTGGGACATCATAGGTGGTCACATAGGTCTAGCCTATTTGGACTGTCCCCTGTCAAATTCATGTACCCTTCGTCTCTGTCGTTGATCTTCCATTTTTTGGGAGAAGGCCTGAATTCTCGCAATATCCATGTCTTTGTTCAAGGCAGCAATGGTACAATCCCTTACCAAATATGGCTCTAGTCTGTCCACGTATCTATGGACCCTATCTGTTATCGTAGCCACAACATTTGGCGCATATCGAGCCAAGGAATTAAATTGCAAGTTATATTCCCTGACGCTTAGATTTCCTTGACGGAGATTTAGGAATTGATCCGCACGTGCCTCGCGGATCTCATACGGAAGATAATGATCTAGGAAAACCACTTTAAACTCTTCCCAAGTAGGTGGAGTTGCACCAATATCACAGGATTTCTTCCAATCCTCGTACCACAATATTGCCTCTCCTTTCAATCGGTACGCAGCAAGTTCAACTGTCTCTACCCCCCATCACGTGCATAACTTCCAAGGCCCCCTAAATCTGATCCACGAAGTCCTGTGGATCTGCTTTTGGATCTGACCCTGTGAAAATAGGAGGGTCCAGTTTTAGAAAATCCTGTGTTCTGCGACTCGCCACTCTAGCCGCATCATCATCATGTGTCATCGGACCAACTCGTCCTTGACTCTGGGCTACCACTAACTGTGTCAACATCTGAACTGCATTTCTAAGATCCTGATCTGTGGCATTGAATGGTGGTTCTACAGGTACGCTTCTCCTACTCGACTCTTCTGGTACAGAGGGAGTGGAGGAAGCTTGTGACACAAATTCATGCTCAGTATCGCCTTGATTAACTTGATCAGGTGGTGGTATACTGGTTCCCTCACCAGCAATTCTATCGATCCTCTTACTTTTACCTCGACCTCTTCTTGTCATTGGCATTGTTACTATAACAAGAAAAATAAATTTCAATGATCAGATATCATTTCACTTACAACTTTGGCTCTATTGCACGATCTAGAAGTGAAGAAAAGAAACAATATCCTAAATGTCCCGTAGCCTCCTACTTATAAATGTGGTGCACAACACATTGATAAGTAAGACTCTACTCAGACACGGCTTTGTAGACACCCTTAGATCGACCTGCTCTGATACCACTTTTGTCACGCCCCGAATCCCATCGGGACGGATTGGCACCCGTAGCCGACAAGGCCCGAGAGAAATAAGCTTTGCCTCTAATCAATCATATACATGCTATAAGAAATCCATAATCACATAATAACTTTGGATATCAACAATGTAATCATGGAACATGACACATATATTCACATATGCGAAACTTGGTCGTTGAGGCCACCAAGTCAAAAACGACATATACCTTTTACATTTATGCACCCACAACCGTCTACAAAAGCCTCTAACAATGCATTGACCAAAATGAACTAAAAGTCGGGACAAGTCCCCGCTTTATACAACATTTACAACACCAAAACATATGTACAATAGTGACTCGGAGAAGCCCCGAACTAACTGGAGCTCACCAAAGATCTGCAACAACTGGCAATCCTACTGTGGAGGCCGACTAGTACCTGCGCCTGCAGCAAGTAAGGTAAATCCCCCAAGAGGGGTCAGTACGAATAATGTACTAAGTATGTAAGGCCATATGAAACTTGTGAGATATATAAGTATGTCAAAGAACTCAAGTTCAAATGCATAACCAATATAGATAAGTCACAATGTAGATGAGTCACTATTTTGTACTTTGGAAATCATGTATGTTGCTTCCGGTACTTTCTTTGTATTTTAAGATTCAATGCTTATTCATATTTGCCTTTGGCCTGTGATACCCGGGCCCCGACTGAACAGTGGATTTTTAAACATAACATCATGTTATGTTGGAATCGGTTCGAGCTAGGCTTATGCCTCTAGAGCTGCCACCCTATGAATCGATGTATATATAGTGATTGGCTCGAGCTAGGTTATTACACCTAGAGCTGCCTCCTGTTAGGATCGGTCCGAGCTAGGCTTATGCCTCTAGGACTGCCCCCTTATTTTGGGATCGACTTGGGCTAGGCATTTTGCCCCCAAAGTTACCACCCTTACTTGATTATTGACCACATATGCATTACTTTGTTTATTACTTTGAGATTGATACCATGATATTCACAACTTGATATGAAGCTTTGGATCATTAACCAATGAGTAAGAGACATGTGATTAACTTGGCAACATAACATTATTAGAACTATAACACCAAGGAAACCATTGGACAATATTCCATGAACAAGAGACATAAGTATAATCACTATTGGAACATTGGAACATAACCTTATTTGAGCTTTTGGAACATTAACCATGAATATGAGACATGAGATTCACCAATGTTCAATGAGTAGAAAATATATGACAATGACTATGGATAACCGGATATAGAATACCTTAACTCATTTCGGAATAGGACTAGTGAGATGTTAACATGAATACTATTTGCCGCAGAAAGATACGGACAGAGTAACCTTACATACCTTGTACTCTCAATACGAATAAACAACCTTAGACGTGCACACAATAGTCCCGCTCCTCCTTTATGTGTCACTCTACATCACAAATATATAACGGAATTGACATTAACCACCAACTACTCTACAAATGCATATAACATCAATGAGTTACATGTTTGCCCTTAAACATGCCATTTCCCCTTGACAAAACCATTGATAAGATTATTATTCCAAAAATCCCCCAATATTTCCAACATTGACCAATACATGATAATCAATACATTTCACCACAACACTTCTCCTTTACACTTTCTTATCCACACCACATCACAAATAATCCATCAATTCACCTTAATACACTTTATAGCACATATCGGCCAAAATCCCACAATTTACACTTATAGAAAAATAACAAGTTTAATAACAAAATAACACCATACACGTTCATATTTCATCCATACCATGATTTTTCATCAAAGTCACAATCCATAATTCAACTTCAAATCACCAAGATAGCACATCTTCCACTAAAAGCAAAAATACACTATTCACCACCTTGCCAACATAACTATCATAATATACATAATATCTCATGCATGTAATATGTTAATCCATGAGAATAAATACTTACCAAGTCTTGGAATAGGATGATCTTCACCAAAGAGTCCAAAGGAAATATTTGTTTTAGGGTTTTGGAACTAGAGAAATGATTGGGGAAAATATCTTAAAAGGCATGAGACTTTGAAGGCAATAAAATCAGATTTATTGCCCCTTATATAGTCCCCTTAAGTCCATCCTTATCCACTCTTAACATGTAATGTGGCCTTCTAGAAGGTCAAGGCAAGAATGGGTCTTTTAACCCATTTTTGGGCCATGCTTTCTTTTCATTTTTGGGTCCTCTTTGGGCCCAATTCACTTAACCCGATAAAATCAATAATTTCTCGTGTTTAAGTTTTCTTATACGTATTACAATAATATTTCCACTCATGCTACTCATATCCGTAGCCTCAATCCCAAGAACAAGTGATTCTAGCCACGTTTGGCTTATTTTGACATAAAGGGCAAAACTGTCATTTTAACTCCAAATTCGTTCTCGAATAATTTTATCATACCAATATAATATGTCATTCATTTCTTGTATATACTTGTGGTTGTAGAAGAATCGTGGCAAAAATAGGCTCAATACGACCCCGGATACCCTTGGAACTTAGAAATTTCCAACTTTCGAAAAGTGGAAAAACCAGCGTGGCACGCCCTTGGGCGCGCCAACTTGCTTCCTCTGGACTAAAAATTTTAGCCCGGAGCGGCGTGGCACGGTCCCAAACGCGCCCCACACTTAGTTTTTTCGAAAAATTCATTTTTCGACTTTTCTTTGCGGGTTTGGTTAGATACTTCAAGTCCTATTCTTTAACTTACTTCTTAGACTTAATATACTTTGTTTAGGGTTCCTCTTAGCCTCGTTTTGAACCCCACAAATTTTCCACGAAAATCATAAAACACTTCCTATGAAGGTTTAATCGCATTTACGAGGCCAAAAGTCAAGTATCTCATCCATAGCATTACAAAAGACGTATGTATGGCTCTCGACACCTAAGTAACCATTGTTCAACGTCGTTACATAGGGTTGGGAAGGTACGGGGTGTTACAGGTACCATGCCGGTACAAATTATTTATTGGGTGCCACACTGTTACAGTACATGGACTGAGCTCGTCCCCTGCAGGTCATGACTAAGGTTCTCTGTTGACCCTAGTACATATGTACACTATTTTAGGCATGCATTGATTAGTTGCATTGCATTTGTTATTGTCTACTTGATTGTTGTTGATTGGATTGCTTAAATGTAAGTGAAATTCATATGAATAACTTGAGAAGTATTAATACGAAAAGGATAGTTAGTGGTTTGTAAGTTGATATGTATGTATGTATGTATATGAGGTGTGTATCATTGTGTCTTGTCTTGCGAATTAGTTACTAGATTTATTGCTTGTCTTGGTGTTGGAATTTCAATGTGTAATGACAATAGAATAGTGAGTGAGGGTTTTCATAAAAGTGGATAAATGAGAAAGAAGTGTAGAGTTGTTTAGGGTGAGATGAGTGTGTAAGAGATATGGATTTGGTGGTTCCATGGAATTGTATCATTTAGTCAAGCCCTGAAGATAAGTTAATATTGTTAAAATTGAGATAAAGCAGTAAGGTTGGGAGTTGAAGTATGTTGAAGTTTGTGGAGTAGAAATTGCCATGATCTCTTCTGGATTGCTATATGTTGTTATATGTTTCTAACCCTGGTCAGTCAATGATACCTACCAATACGTGTATTTTGTACTAATATTACACTTACTATTTCTCCTTTTTGGGGGTATAGATATGATTGCAGGTCAGTTGAAGTTTCTGTGATGCAGTGGTGATCATTCTTCAACATCTCCTGTTATTCTACTCTTACATGGAAGTTGTGTCATGATTTGTCCTTCTTGTACTTAGAGCTCTTGTACATATTTAGATTAGGTTTTGGGAAGTTGTTTAGTTGGATTCAGTTTTTGTTATTGTAAAAAAAACCGTTTTGGTTTTAATAAAAAGGTTTATTATTTACTAATATTTAAGGTTTTAGATATGTATTCCTCAATTGTTAAAGATTGGGTGGTAAGGATTCTCTTATCTATGGTAAAGTTGTGTAGGTACTCACACGATCCCGTGATTTGGGTCATGACAACTGCTTACCAAAGATAAAATTCTACACATTAATATTCATGCATAAGATGTCAACTAATGCTTATGTCAAACATCAGTGGTGGAGATTAGTGCACATCTATTTGTTTATTGTGATTATACTGCATTAGTGAGATGTAAACTCATGCAATGGTCTAACATCTCACTGCTTGTAGAAGACTTGAAGTACACATTGGGGTTGATCAGAAGAAAGCACTAGAGAAGGTTCAAGAAGGAGGTGGTGGCTTCTCTATAAGGAGATATGGTCTATCATGTCTGGAAAAAAAAAGAAATTGAAAATTAGTTTAAAGGTTTACAGATACAACATACAGACACAATGGGGCAAATTACACCTGAAATTGTAGAGAGGATAAAATATTTTGTTAAAGTAAATAGTGTGATTAATTAGTTGCTACTTAGCTACTGCAATTAATTAGTTGATTATATTAGCTGTTTTCAGCTGATTTATATATTTGTTATACAGTTGTCAATGATTTGTTAGTTTGTTAGATTGTTAGTTAAGTAAATTGTACTAGAGTTAGTCAGCTAGTTAGTCTTAGCTGCACATTATAAATACTTCGCCTTGCATTGTATTACGTTAGAAGTTTTGTTCATCTAAATGAAAAAATATCTCATTCTCTCAAATTCTCCTCTGTTTTCTTTGATTGTGGTTTACATTCTGCATTTGTAGAAGATGAATTGACTTGGTATCATAGCAAATTTGAGCGGATCTAGGTATTTTCCCAAGAAATTAATGGAAAATTGAGAGATTGTCTTTCATTTTGTGGTTTTCTGACTTGAAGTTCCCATTTCATCTTCAATTTTAAGCAATTATGGTGGAAAGTATAATTAATCGTACTCATCATGATCATCCCTTGTACCTAGCATCACTAAATTTTCCAGGTGTTGTTCAAGTTGGATTTCAACTGACTAGAATGGATAATCACTCGTTATGGAGTCGAGCAATGAAGTTGATTCTCTTGATGAAGAACAAACTGGGATTTGTTGATGGAACGGTCAAATGGGAGGCTTTTGAGACTGATGTAGATATGAAATAGTGGACTTGATGCAATGCGATAGTAATCTCCTGGACTATGAGCAATGTGAGTAATGAACTGATTAATGGAATTCTTTTCCGATCTAAGGCATATCTAGTATGGAGTGAACTTAAGAAGATATTTGACAAGGTTAACATGTCTCAAACTTATCACCGACTTAAGGAAATAGCAACTTCAAATCAAGAAGTTTTACTAGGAGTTGTCTATTACTATAGTTGAAGGGTTATAGGATGAATTTGACTCGATAATTCCTCCACCTTCTTGAGACTATGAGAAATCTAAGGATTATGCTGAGAGTATACATTGCTAGAGGCTTTTACAATTCTTAATGGGTCTAACTGATGACAGACGGGCTCGTAGTCAGATACTCATGATAAGTCCTACATGTAATGTCAATCAATGTTATGCCATGATTATTCAGGATAGGAGTCAAAAGGCACTAAGTGGTGATGGATACTATGGTGGAAAGGATGGTGTTGATCATACAACCTTGTTCACTAGGTCCAAAGGTGGATTTCATAACCACATGAGTATTAGTCGTAGTCGATCAGGAAGTGGGAATTACAATTATGCTGGTGCTAGTATCAGTGGAACAAGAGGGGGTGGTCGCTCTCATGCAGGTACCAGTGGTAATGGGGTATATTCAAGGCAGATAAAGCCTAGGTACAATAGTCTATTCTGTGATTTCTACAATATGAGAGGCCATAGCGAGGATGCATGTTTCAAGTTGTTGCTATGTAGTTATTGTAACCAGGGGGGAGGGACACCTGCTATAAGCTGATAGGTTACCTTGCTAACTTTAAAGGGAAAAAAAAAAGTTAATGCAATTGTTGGTCAACCTTAGTTCCAGTTTTACTCTTCAACACAATGTCAGCAATCTGTGGCTCATGGACATGGTCATATTTCACAGAGGATCAGTATAATCAGATCCTCCATTTGTTGAACAAGCCCACAATGAGGGACACAAGCAATGCAAATAGTGGCAGTGCTAATGCAACATGTATTTTTGCAGGAAGTACTTTTCTTAATATGGTTAAGAATAGTTCTTCTGGATGGATAGTTGATTGTGGTACGACTAATTACATGGTTAGTGATGGAAAGTTATTACATGATGGTTTGACAGTAACTCAAGACCAGTGTAGTTGCCAACTGGTGATTCAGCAATTACTACTTAGATAAGAAGTTATTATTTGAATGGAGGTGTAGCAGTTAAGAATGTCTTGTGTGTGTCAGCATTCAAGTTTAATATCTTATCTATGCCAAAACTAACAAGAGAATTGAATTGTTATGCATTGTTTTTTCATGATTTCTTCATTTTTCAGGATCTCATCACTGGAAGGGTGAAGGAGATTGGTGAAGAACATGAGGGACAACATATTGTAAGGTTAGTAAATAAACGATTTAAAGTTGATAATTTTTTATTTTTTTTTTTGCAGTAGGATGCAAGATGGATAATAACGATAGCTCTGATGAAATAGAGACTAGAATAAAGACTCTCACCATAATAGGATGCAGTGTAGATAGAGAACTATGTCATAAGGGACTGGGCACATACCTATGTCCAGAAGGGAGTCAATGTTCAATCTTATGCTGAGAATAGGACTGTGGATAGAAGGAGGTTAGGGAGAACTAGAAGACCACCAATTTGGATTAAATATTTTGATAGACCAAGCCCCAAAATTAAACTATGCCAACTCTTGTATATATCCCATTGTTGATTCAGTAATGTATGATGGTCTATCTGAAAATTACCAGAGGTTCTTGACTAAATTTTATTTTGACACTGAACAATAATATTATCATGAGGCAGTGAAAGACAAAAGGTGGATACAAGCTATGGAATCTAAAATTACAACACATGGGAGGTTGTTTCTTTGCCAATTGAAAAGAAAGAAATTAGTTGTAAGCAGGTGTTTAAGATCAAAACAAGGCATATGGAGAGGTTGAGAGATTCAAGGCAAGACTGGTGGCCAAGGGGTACAATCAAAGGGAAGGTATGGACTACAAGAGACATTCTCTCCATTTGTGAAAATGGTCACTGTGAGAGTAGTGATCTCTTTAGCTGCTAACAAAAGGTGGTGTATTCAACAGATGGATATTTATAATGCATTCCTCCAATGTAATTTGAATGAGGAGGTATACATGTAATTTCCACAAGATTTTACACACAAGTCACAAGAATTCACATATAAATCACAACGTCAGCAAGTGTGCAGACTTTTGAAAGCCACTTTATGGCTTAAAAAAGCTTCTAGGCAGTGGAACATAAACTCAACACTGCCTTACTTGCTGCAGGTTTTCAGCAGAGCCACTTGTACTATTTTTGTCTATCTTCATCACTTGTGGTTATTTACTATTTAATGAATGACTGATAAAGGATCCATTGATATTAATATAATCAAATTAGAATGATCAATACTTTGTAGTTGTACATAAGCAAAATATTAAAATTATATTTTCTTTTTTTATTTCTAATTACCATCAGGAAGGTTCATTTTGTATTATTCCTAGATTATTCCAGCAAATAACATAATCGTTGCTAGGGAACTATACTTGCAACCTACCCAACTTCTTATCAAGAAGTCGGATGTTGGGATGGTGATAGTGTTGATAGATATAGATGAACTTTAAATCCCCGGAAGAGATATAAAACTGATTGAAGATACCAAGAAGATAATGCCCTAAACTGTCTCACATGAAAGCTGCATTAAGAGTGGTGAAGTATGTTAAATAAGAACCTAGTCTTGGTGTTCTATTTGCTACTGAGCATGCTAGAACATTGAAGGCATTTTATGACGTTGACGGGGGCTCATGTTTCAGTACTAGGAAATCTGTCACTGGGAATTTAGTCAAGTTTAGAAGTTTCCTCATCTGATGGAAGTCAAAAAAGCAGTCCACTATTTCTAGAAGCTCTACAGAAGCGAGACATAGGAGTTTGGCCTTCACTGTGGTTGAAGTAGTGTGGGTCATTGGTTTGTTCAAAGAGTTGAGTGTGCAATTGTCTCTTCCAGTTTCTATTCATTGTGATAGTTATGCTACAATACAGATTGCAGCTAATCCAGTAGTCCATGAGTATAAAAATACATTGACATTGATTGTCACTTCATTAGGCAGAAGATACAGCATGGTCTGGTGAAGAATTTCTATCTGCCTATCAATGAACAAATCAAGCAGATGTACTGACAAAGGGGCTTAGTCACAGACAATATTATCACCTTGTATCCAAGCTGGGATGAAAAACATCTTCATACCACTTAACTTGAGGGGGGATATTAAAGTGAACATTGCGATCAGTTAGTTGCTGCTTAGCTGCTACAGTTAGTTAATTAGATTAGTTTTTCCAGTTGATTTAGATATTTGTTATACATTTGTCAATGAGTTGTCAGTTTGTTAGGCTGTTAGTTAAGTTAATTGTACTAGAGTTAGTCAACTAGTTAGTCTTAGCTGCACAGTATAAATACTTAGCCTTGTATTATAGTCGGTTAGAAGTTTTGACCATCTCCATGAGAAAATATCTCATTCTCTCAACTCCTCTTCTCTGTTTTCTTTCTTTGTGGTTTACATTCCGTATTCATAGCAGATAAATTGACATATTTTAGAGATACAAAGAGAGCATCTAGATATAGAGTTTTTTGGCAGAAATTTTTGTAGTAGAGTTTTGGTTCTTTAATTGGAGGCCTATTCCTCATGGCAACCTTCCTAGAAGGGGATGGTGAGATTGGGTGGTCTTAGCTTGTATGTCCTTGTTTTGCTAATGGCAATATTTACATTGTTGTCAAAATTTAAAAAAAATAATATACACACTATAGTTGGGGCGATTCCATTTTCTTTTTCTTTTCTTTTCTTTCCATTGGACACGCGTGTGCTTACCACACGAGAGAATAATCCATACACTAATTCTCGACTTTAGATAAAAGGTTCAGATGCTTACTAGCAGACCTTTCACAAGGTGATTTAAATGTCTTTCCACAAGAAAAGAATTGGGTTGGATTCTCATGAGATTTCATGGAATCTATTACAAATTCGTATATGTTATTCCAATAGTTCAAAGTTAATTCATTGTTAACAGCTGATGTTTTTACAGGAACTTCAGATTATTTATTGCTTACAATATTTGCTGAAAAGTCTCATTTTGTTACGTACCTGTACCACTCCTAAAATTAAATTAATCATTAAGTTTGGTATACCTTTTTCTTCAAGAATTCTAGAACCCCACATACCCTCAGGTTTTAGAAATGTTCAAGAAAATTTAGTGTAATTTGAATACTCTGTGAAATCATTATCAGTCCTTATAACGAACTATTGTAAGTTGAAATTGTCGTTAGGAATAAATGTCCTTCATATGCTATCCAATTTGGCATTTAGTTTCATAAATTAATTAATAATATAAATGCAGATTTCTCATCATATATATTCTATCCGTTTCATTTTACTCGTCATTTTTTCTTTTGCATAGCTTAAAAATATTAATTAAAAGGATAATTCAATCATTTGTTTTTAATTTTTATTTAATATTAATTCTTCTAGCATATTAAAATCTATCAATTCTTTCTTAGTTTTTCTAAAACGACAAATATTTTGAATAAATATTTTTTATAAACGTGACAAGTGAAATAGAACTGAGGAAATGTTAATCGTTCTTCTGACTCCTATTTTTAATTAATTAACTTTATGTCATGTTATGACCTTCTCCAATATAACCAGTCTCAAATTAAATTCAAATAATTGTTAATTGACAATCAATATGAAAACAGTTGAATTACTATAAAGTCTTCGAATACTGATTTATGTAATCAACCTACCTCATCAAATCTGAATTAAACTGGTGCGCAAATATATTTGTGTTGCTAAAGTGTTTGTGCTGGCAAAATAATCTACATAAAAGTTAATAGTTGTGTTCTTGGCTGTTCACTTTGACTTTGGAGAGATGGCATGAAACCCAGGGAAGGACAGCTCAGCAGTGACTCACCAAGACTTTCAAATATGGCTGGCTAACTACCTGCCACCTAATCAGATCTCCTTCAACATGTGACAAATCGGCCGTCCAAGAAATACCCACCTTTTTTGCCTCCATATCTGTGATTCGTTTTAAGCATCCCACCAATCATATCTAGAACAAGAACTTTATTCAACTTTTGAAGGAATCTGTATTTTTTCTTCTATAATTTTGAAAAAAACATATATATGCCATTTCTACGTACTGATTTTCTTTAATTAGAAACACCATTTCATGGAAGGTTGAACCCTTATGATATGCAGATTTATAAGTTTTTTAAAAAAAAAAAAAAAAAAATTAAATACATATTGAAGAGGAATTAATAGAGTAATTTACCTTCTCGTAACTTTTACCGAACTAGGGAATTTCCTCTCTTAGTAATATAGTAGCAATATATAATGTCTTACCTCCTGGTAAATCTTTTGGAATGAAGCATTCCTCTTTTACTATTGTTGTATACGATAACATACCCTGACTAATAAGGTTAAGAGTTTAATCTATATACACAATATTGTATAGAAAGAATTTTTTGTTGTATCAAATCAACCAAAAGATATCTACAGGTAACTCTTTGTTAAAAATAGGATTGTAAATTTAAAAAGTAACACAAGTTAATTATATGCTACAATAAGTACATGTGACTTGAAATTATAAAGAATTTTTTCAAACTATCGGTGTATATAATTTTAACTCTATGACCATATAAATATAGTTAGTGTGGCTAAACTAAAACGAATGGTATGAGGGTAGCAACTTGCTAATAATAAAGGTTAATGATGAAAATATTTACAAGAGAAAAAAAAAACTGAAGAATATTTTTTTTATTTCATGAGTTCTTATTTTCTTCATCGACATTATATTCTTGTTTGTCATAGAAGAAGAAGAATAGGGACAATTTCGCAGGTAGCACGTGCACTGCTTGGCTTATCTTGTTGAAGAAAGATGGTATAACTTTATAAAGAGCTGTTGAGCAATGAGGCAATTTTTATCTAAATGTAAACCTTGTCATGATTCATGAAGATAAAGAGGTGAGTGGTCCCAGTTAAATTATGAAATTAAAAGAAAACATAAATGTATGGTTTTTGTTATGCATTATGTGAATTAAATTCAATGACTTGGTTAGGTTCTTGCCTTCTTGGCCGGTTCAAACGTGATAACCATTCACTTTTATATGTGCATTATGTATTTATGTGTATCCTTCGTAAATTTAAAGTCATAAACCTATTCTTTTAAAAAAACAAAGGAAAAGGCTTAAATATGTCATCGAACTATTAAAAATGGTTCATTTATGTCATTCGTTATAAGTTTGGTTCATTTATGTCATCGTCTTTAAAAGTTTGGCTCATCTATGTCACTGACGTTACAGAAAAGTTCATTTGTGTCATTATTTTGCAACGGTGATTTTGCAGAACTATTTTTGTCACATGACCTCTTATTAGAAGTCCACATCACCAAATTCAAAATCAACCAATATTACTTAAATCAAAATAAAAAATAATATCCATTAAAATAAAATCCGACACAATTAATGGGTTTGATTTTTATTTTTATTTTTAATTAGTCCGATTTTTATTTTTAATAAGTCCTTTTTTTATTCTAACTGTGTGGATCAAATTTTATTTTAATGAGATCAATTTTTAATTTTCTTATTTTAAGTAATATTGATTGATTTGGATTTGGTAATGTGGACCTCTAATAAGAGGCCACGTGACAAAAATGGTTTTGCAAAAATCACCGTTACAAAATAATGGCAAGAATGAACCTTTCTGTAGTGGCAGTGACATAAATGAGCCAAACTTTCAATGACAGTTGCATAGATGAGCCATGAGCCAAACTTATAACGGATGGCATAGATGAGCCAAACTTATAACGGATGGCATAGATGAGCCAAACTTATAACGGATGGCATAAATGAGTCATTTCGAATAGTTCGATGACATATTTGAGCTTTTTCCCAAAAAACAATTCAAAACTTTTTCATGGGGGCCCGACCCACAGGGGAGAGGGGTCCTGCTAGAGTAGGGACAACAATGAAACAGCTGATTGTCACTCAATTATCTCATACTCTAAAATCTCTATTATAAATAGCCATGAATTAGCCTCACTTCCTGTGTCAAATTCCCAACCATATTCAGTACAACTTTAGTTTAACTAATTAACTAGTACATCACCACCAAATTAAATGGCTATTGAGCAAAAGCAATATCATCATTTGCCATTTCTCTTCATTCTTTTTCTTGCATGTGTACAACAGTACTCTTATGGATTCTCTCATGGTGGAGTTTATAGTGGTTGGAACAATGCCCATGCAACGTTCTATGGTGGTGCTGATGCTTCCGGTACAATGGGTATGTATTTTTATTCAAATAGAACCGTTCAGTGTTACTCGTACTTCATGTATAACTCAAGATTTTCTTTTACGGAACATAATTTTTGCAGGAGGAGTATGTGGATACGGCAACTTATACAGCCAAGGTTATGGTACAAACACGGCAGCTTTGAGCACTGCACTCTTTAATAGTGGGTTGAGCTGTGGATCTTGCTATGAACTCAAGTGCAATATGCCAATGCTGACCCTGGATGGTGTCTACCTGGCAATATCACTGTCACAGCCACCAACTTCTGCCTGTTAGGTTCTAAAGTGTATTGTGAATGAAAAAATGGAGGGAAGAAAAATGGAGGGAAAGTGAAATGTGAAGTTCACTTTTAAGAAGTCAAGTTCTCCCACATTGGTGGGAGAAAGGAGTTTTCTTGTGTATTTATTAGAATGCATTCCTTCATGTGGATAGTGAGGCAAGAACAAGACAAGTCTCGCGCCGTCATCGTCGCTCGCTCGGCTCGGCTTCGGCTTCGGCTTCCAACTCAAGCAATCACTCCTTCTTCAAGGGGTGAGGGACAGAAGGCAGCAAACATTCTGGAAGCGACCTGCGGCCGCAGATGGACCACCTGCGCGCGCAGGTGGGTCCGCAGGTCGGCACCGGTTCCAGAAAAGTTGTCTCTTTTCATGAACCATTGTTTCTTTTCGGAAGCAACTCTTTATGGCTATAAATACCTTATTTTTCCTCAGGTATTGGAACGAAATTATTGAAAGAAAAACATCTTCTTCTTCTTCAAAAACTCAAGTGTGATCAATCAAACCATTGAGTGTGTTCGAAGTTCGGTAGAATTTGAGATACCACTATTCTACTGAAGTGAATCATTTTATCCTGGGAGGAAAGATTCCATAACCTCGGGTACTTGAGGGGAATAAATTCCTTAAGGACACACCGTGAAGTCGGTGGACTTGATTCTAACTTTTCTGTTTCATCTTCTTTCTTACGGTTTTGCTATTTTTCAGAAAATAGTAGAAACTTCATTTTGATAGTTCATTAATGTTGAACTTGTGTTTGAAGTTGTTGAACTTCTTTATTGTTCTTGAACTTGTTCTTGAACTTAAAGTTGAAGTTCTTAGTGATTAAAAAATACAGATATTTGTACCCGGAATCAACAATCTTAAGGAATTTATCAATCTGTATTTTTTGGTTTCTGGAGATTAAAACCATTTGGTTTTCTACTCTGTCTGAACTTGATAGTGATTTGAAGATATAAAACTTCATCACTAGTCAAAGATCATTCGGTTAACGATTTGAAGAATATAAAAACTTCGTCGTTCAACTAGAAACAAGTTGTTTAAAGTTTAAAAACTTGGTTGTTAGTATTTAAAATATTAAATTGGTTGTCTCTTTGTGACAGCAAAATGGCTAGTGAAATTCCGATCAATGATGTAACGACGAATGTTGCAGCAACAAACATTGCTACTTCAAGTCGTACGAATGCTGCTCATGCCATGGCACCGGCGAAAAAACCAGGAAAATTTTCTGATATTGATTTCAAACGTTGGCAGCAGAAGATGTTCTTTTATCTGACTACATTGAGTCTACAAAAGTTCATCACAGAAAGTGTTCTTGTATTGCCGAAGGATACTCCGGAAAAGGATCGCTTTGTAGTAATTGAAGCTTGGAAGCACTCGGATTTTTTATGTAAGAATTACATATTGAGTGGCCTACAAGATGATCTATACAATGTGTATAGCATGATGAAGACCTCAAAGGAACTCTGGGATGCTTTAGAAAAGAAGTACAAAACAGAGGATGCCGGAATGAAGAAATTCATTGTTGCCAAATTCTTGGACTTTAAGATGGTAGACAGTAAAGTTGTAGTTACCCAAGTCCAAGAGTTGCAAGTCATTATTCACGACCTCCTTGCAGAAGGTATAATTTTAAATAATGCCTTTGTTAAACATTTTAAGAATGTTATTAATGTTCACTTAACCTTCTTTGTAGGTTTGATTGTGAACGATGTTTTTCAAGTAGCTGCTATAATAGAAAAGTTACCACCTTTGTGTAAAGACTTTAAAAACTACTTAAAGCATAAGTGAAAGGAGATGTCAGTTGAAGACCTCATTGTGAGGTTGAGGATTGAAGAAGACAATAAGGCAGCTGAGAAGAGGTCTCGTGAGAATTCTACAATAAATAGAGCAAATATTGTGGAAGAAGATCCCAGCAACTCAAAGAAGAGAAAGAAAGCACAAGCACAACAATGCCATCCTCCTAAGAAGAAATTCAAAGGAAATTGTTTTAACTGTGGCAAAGCTGGCCACAAATCGATTGATTGTCGGTCTCCGAAGAAGGGCAAGAAAAAGGATCAAGCAAACATGGCTGAATCCAAAGAGGAAATAGACAATCTGTGTGCTATGCTCTCGGAATGCAATCTTGTTGGAAATCCTAGAGAGTGGTGGATTGATTCAGGTGCCACCCGCCACATGTGTGCCAACAAAGAACTATTTGCATCATATGCTCCGGCTCAAGATAATGAGAAGATATTTATGGCCAACTTCGCTACGGCAAAGATTGAAGGAACAGGCAAGGTTTGCTTGAAGATGACATCAGGCAAGGTGGTGACACTAAATAATGTCCTTCATGTTCCGGAGTTGCGAAAGAACTTGGTTTCTACTTCACTTCTGACTAAGAATGGTTTCAAATGTGTATTTATTTCCGACAAAGTTGTAATTAGTAAGAATGAAGTGTATGTAGGCAAAGGTTACCTCACCGAGGGCCTTTTTAAGATCAATGTAATGACTATTGATATGAATAAAAGTTCTGGTTCTTCTTACTTACTTGAGTCAAATGATTTATGGCATGAACGTTTAGGACATGTCAATTATAAAACCTTGCGAAAACTGATTAACTTGGAAGTTTTGCCTAACTTTGAGTGCAGTAAATCAAAGTGTCAAAAATGTGTTGAATTTAAGTATGCTAAGCATCCGTATAAGTCTGTTCAAAGGAATTCCAATCCCTTAGACTTAATTCACACAGACATTTGTGATATGAAGTCGACACCATCTCGTGGTGGGAAAAAGTATTTCATAACTTTTATCGACGATTGCACTAGATTTTGTTATGTCTATTTGCTGAATAGTAAGGATGAGGCAATAGATGCATTTAGGCAATATAAAACTGAAGTTGAAAATCAGTTGGATAAAAAGATCAAAATGATAAGAAGTGATAGGGGTGGAGAATATGAATCTCCTTTTGCGGAGATATGTTTGGAAAATGGAATTGACCATCAAACTACGGCCCCGTATTCACCTCAATCAAATGGAATTGCGGAAAGGAAAAATCGAACATTGAAGGAAATGAAGAATGCCTTACTAATAAGTTCAGGTTTACTGCAAAACTTGTGGGGGGAAGCTATCCTTACAGCAAACCGAATACTCAATCGAGTACCCCATAGAAAGACACAATTTATTCCATATGAGAAATGGAAAGTAAGGAAACCTAACTTGAAATATTTCAAAGTGTGGGGGTGTCTAGCCAAAGTCCAAGTTCTTATACCTAAAAGGTTGAAAATAGGACCAAAGACAGTGGACTGTGTTTTCATCGGATATGCTACAAACAGTAAAGCATGTCAATTTTTGGTTCATAAATTCGAACATCCGGATATCCATGATAATACGGTAATTGAATCAGATAATGCTGAGTTCTTTGAACACATTTATCCGTATAAGACAAGAGTTGTCTAGTGAAGGGTCTAAACGACCTAGGGATGAACCAAGGGAGAATGAACATAATGAAGAGAATCCAAGGCGTAGTACACGTCAAAGAACGTCGACTTCCTTTGGATCAGATTTTGTAACATTTCTTCTTGAAAATGATCCTCTAACGTTTAAAGAAGCGATGTCGTCTGCGGACTCATCCTTTTGGAAAGAGGCTGTCAATAGTGAGATTGATTCAATCTTGAGCAACCATACTTAGGAGTTGGTTGATCTTCCTCCAGGAAATAAACCTTTAGGTTCTAAATGGATCTTTAAAAGGAAAATGAAAGCTGATGGTACTATTGACAAATACAAGGCAAGACTTGTAGTAAAAGGCTTTTGACAAAAAGAAGGTCTTGATTATTTTGACACATACTCGCCAGTAACAAGGATAACGTCCATTCGGATGTTGGTTGCATTAGCTGCGGTATATGGTCTTGAAATCCATCAAATGGATGTGAAAACTGCATTCTTAAATGGAGAATTGGAGGAAGAAATTTACATGGAACAACCTGAGGGTTTTGTGGTTCCTGGTAAAGAAAGGAAAGTGTGCAAACTTGTTAAGTCACTTTATGGACTAAAACAAGCACCCAAACAGTGGCATGCAAAGTTTGACCAAACCATGTTGGCAAATGAATTCAAAATAAATGAATGTGATAAATGTGTTTACATTAAAGACACTCCAAATCACCAAGTCATTGTTTGTTTGTATATGGATGACATGTTGATCATCAGTAGAGACATTTCTGACATAAATGCTACGAAACGAATGCTTGAGAGCAAGTTTGATATGAAAGACCTTGGAGTTGCGGATATGATCTTAGGAGTAAGAATTCATAGAACTCCACAAGGGTTGGCATTGTCACAGTCTCATTATATTGAAAAGATACTTGACAAGTTCAAGTATTTGGATTTCAATATTGCCAAGACTCCATTAGACGTGAGCTTTGCACTTCAAAAGAATGAAGGTGAAAGTGATTCACAATTGGAGTATGCTAGAGTGTTGGGAAGTTTGATGTATATCATGAATTGTACACGACCGAATATAGCATGCGCTATTAGTAAATTAAGTCGGTACACAAGTAATCCCAATCAAACTCGTTGGATGGCAATGAAAAGAGTTTTGGGGTATCTAAAACATACTCAAGACTTTGCTTTGCATTACAACAAATATCCAGCGGTAATTGAAGGATATAGTGATGTAAATTGGATCACCGGATCAAATGAAGTAAAATCCACGAGTGGATATGTGTTTACTTTAGGTGGAGGAGCAGTCTCTTGGAAATCATCCAAACAGACTCATATTGCCCGCTCTACTATGGAATCTGAATTTATCGCATTAGATAAAGCCGGTGAAGAAGTTGAATGGCTCCGAAATTTCTTGAAAGATATTCCTTATTGGCCCAAACCCTTGGCACCAGTATGCATACACTATGATAGTCAAGCGGCAATAGGTAGGGCAGGGAGCATGATGTATAACGGTAAATCTCGTCATATAAGACGGAGACATAATACCGTTAGAGAACTTCTCTCTAGTGGAATTATCACAATTGACTATGTAAAGTCAAAGGATAATGTGTCGGATCCACTTACAAAAGGCCTATCTAGAGAGGGAGTTGAGAAATCATCGAAGGGAATGGGTTTACGGCCTAGGACAAGTAGTCACAGCGGTAACTCTACCTAGCGTACTGGAGATCCCAAGAGCTAGGTTCAAAGAGATCAAACAAAGTTGTGATTGACGGTTCAACATTGTCAATAAACTCAACCCGTTCTCATGATGAAGACAATATTCAGGAAACAAGGATAAGACTTATGGTTGGTAGTCTTTTAATGGTTTCTAAGTTTGGCAGATATGACCAAATAGTTTGATCTATAAGATTGAAACGTTTAGGAATCACCTATGTGAGGGTGAAGTGGAAGCCGCTTTAAGGAGAATGATAGTAAAGGCCTATTCTTTAAGCTCTCATGAAACCAGGTCGTGTTCATGGCTGAAATGAACAAAATCGTGAGAACCATAAATGGTAAAAGGCTGGTTGTGTGACTTGTGTTGTCTAGGTCTACATTAAAGTTCGACGGTTCAAAGATATCACATCTACCGATTGACATCCGATGCAAGTTCACTATGAAAAGTTCAAAGGAAAACCTAATTATCCAGATGCAATTAGTCTTTGCTTGTTGATCACACACTTGTCCGTATATTCTTTGTTGAAATAGCCATTCCCCATTCATATGGGGGATTGTTGGGTTCTAAAGTGTATTGTGAATGGAAAAATAGAGGGAAGAAAAATGGAGGAAAAGTGAAATGTGAAGTTCACTTTTAAGAAGTCAAGTTCTCCCACAGAGCTTTCTTGTGTATTTATTAGAATGCATTCCTTCATGTGGATAGTGACGCAAGAACAAGACAAGCCTCGCGCCGTCGTCGTTGTCGCTCGCTCGGCTCGGCTTCGGCTTCGGATTTGGATTTGGATTTAGCAAATGATCGATCGAGAGACTATCTTTTTGGAGAAAGTTTATTTGAAACTTGAGAATTGTTGATAGTTTAATCCAAAAATCCGATAAGAAATGATTTTTCTCCATTTACGGACGCACATGGAATGTGCGGACGCATGTCACAATGCACCTCGAAGGGACGCAACCCTTCGAGGCAAAAGACACACTATTTCACTCGAAAAGACGACCTGCGCGCTCAGGTCGTCACCTGCGGACACAGGTGACATTTCGCAGAAGGCAGCAAACATTCTGGAAGCGACTTGCGGCCGCAGATGGACCACCTGCGCGCGCAGGTGGGTTCGCAGGTCGGCACCGGTTCTAGAAAAGTTGTCTCTTTTCATGAACCATTATTTCTTTTCGGAAGCAACTCTTCTTCTTCTTCAAAAACTCAAGTGTGATCAATCAAACCATTGAGTGTGTTCGAAGTTCGGTAGAATTTGAAGTACCACTATTCTACTGAAGTGAATCATTTTATCCTGGGAGGAAAGATTCCATAACCTCGGGTACTTGAGGGGAATAAATTCCTTAAGGACACACCGTGAAGTCGGTGGACTTGATTCTAACTTTTCTGTTTCATCTTCTTTCTTACGGTTTTGCTATTTTTCAGAAAATAGTAGAAACTTCACTTTAATAGTTCATTATTGTTGAACTTGTGTTTGAATTTGTTGAACTTCTTTATTGTTCTTGAACTTAAAGTTGAAGTTCTTAGTGATTAAAAAATACAGATATTTATACCCGGAATCAACACTGCCCACCAAACTACGCCCTCGCTAATAACAATGGTGGCTGGTGCAATCCCCTTCTTCGACACTTTGATTTGGCTCAACCTGCTTTCTTGAAAATCGCTCTATATAAAGCTGACATTATCCCTGTCATGTATAGAAGGTATTATAAGATTGTCTTTTGTTTAAAGTATGGGTAGTTAAAAAATTTACACCATGAACTTCTTGTTCTATATTTAGGGAAACTTCACAAGAAATATGATATTCTGCCATTTGTATTTATCGAGTAATTCATATATAGTCCGGTCACTTTAATGTGACAAAAATTAATTTTGGATTACTAATTTTTGAATTACTGTTATAGTGTGTCAAGTTTAGTCATCATACACTTAAATTACCCCTAAAACATAACCTTCATATATAATCTAAAAAGAGCAGCCCGGTGCACTAAAGCTACCGCTATGCGCGGTGTCCGGAGAGGGGCCCCACCACAAGAGTGTATTGTACGCAGCCTTACCTTGCATTTTTGTCGAAGGCTGTTTTCAAGACTTGAACCAGTGACCTCCTGGTCACATGACAACAACTTTACCAGTTACTCCAAGGTTTTCCTTCAACCTTCATACTCTCTCCGTTTAAAAAAGAATGACCTACTTTTCTTTTTAATTCGTTTAAAAAAGAATGACCCCTTTCCTTTTTTGGCAATACTTTAATTTTAACTTTTCACGTGGCATATTTAAGACCACAAGATTCAAGGGTATTTTGGTACATTTGTCATAACTTTAATTTAGGACCACAAGATTCAAAAGTCTTCTTTAATTTCTTAAATTTCGTGTCAAGTCAAACTAGGTCATTCTTTTTAAAACGAAGGAAGTATATAATTTGATTATTTTTATTGCGTCTATCCCACTTACATCCTCCTTAATTTATCTAAGTTTGAGACCGGTTATACTTTGTGGAATCGACATAGAAAACACAAATCATGTCTAAAGGTGATTTTCTTATGGTATGGCAGGGTACCTTGCATGAAGAAAGGAGGAATGAGGTTCACCATTAATGGTCATTCCTACTTTAATCTCGTATTGATAACAAACGTTGGGGGTGCCGGAGACATCCGATCAGTGGCCATCAAAGGATCAAAAACAGGATGGCAAAAGATGTGAAGAACTTGGGGTCAAAACTGGCAGAGTCGCTCATACCTTAATGGCCAAAGCCTTTCTTTCAAGGTAATAGCCAGTGATGGACGGATAGTCACCAGCTACAACGTTGCTCCAGCCCATTGGCAATTCGGACAAACTTTTGAAGGAGGTCAATTCTAAGACAAGTTATATGTTTTTAAAATATGAATTGAGCCAGTTATTTGGAAGGTCTATTTTTTTCAAACAATATGTACGAAGTTATTTGTCACCCAAAAAAAAATGGAAATCGGAAGTGTCTACACCCTGTTGATTTACTGTCGCAAATTTATAGTGCTGCAGGTCTAAACCCAGCACCTGGCCAGAATTAGAACAAATGAAACTACTTGTAATCCATGTAGAAGCATGCATGTTTATGTTATCTATATAACAATTGATGTGAATTTATTACTATTTTTTTTAGCTTTAGTATTCGAAAACTAGAGAAAATACGTTTCTGCAAGTTTTGGGATTATCCGATAACATTTACTCTTCGTTTTTTTCGTTTTACCATTCCATGTCCAATACCTCATTAGAGCCCAACTAAATCTAAATTCACCCATTACAAAGCCTATTTCTGAGAACAGCACTCCAAGATTTTTTTCGCTAGTTAAGGTCCCAACCTCCCATATTGGCCCGACAACATTTAATATCACTTATAAGTTTTTCCTTTTGGTCAGTTTCCAAGTCGTAATTTTCACTTACTTTAAGAGAGATCAATATAGTTGAGTGAACTATAAGCTCGATGATAAATGTGACTTTCACAATCTGGTCCTAATCAGCATTTTTTTACTTTCTTGGGGCCAAGGTTGTTTCTTACCCTCCATTTATAAGAGTACTACGGCTAATAATATATGCAGAAATATCAAACCAATCTCCTGTTTAGCAAGAGGTGACTGATCAAGTCATTAAACTTGGTCATTTTTGGACCAAGTAGGAGATGAGTGACATTTTTTGAAGTGAACTACTTCCAGACAGAAAAGATAATTGTGCAGCAAAATTTGAGAATTTTACACATCCAAAACCACCGAGTATACATTCTTCTCCAAAGGGATCAAACAGACGGAGTACACAAGAACAACCAAAGATATACACCAAAGACACCACCCTCTCTCCCTTTCTAGAACCAAGTGCTGCATGTTCAAACTCTATTAACTAATAATTTAGCAAAGAATACTTTAATCTCAAAACAATTTTCCCTTTCTCAACACCAAGCTTTCCACCTGTGACAACCCAATGACCTGGAGGATCTTGAGGTCCCTTGCTCATCTCTGTCATGTCAACAAACTTTGCCAACTTATTGCCTATAAAATTCTGTCCTGGAATTGAGCTTTCATCACCATTGGTATTCGCACTATCAACCTGTTTTCTTAACTTGTCATTCGGGGTGTGGTCCCACAATGATCTTCTAATAGTGCAGCCTGGTAACCTTGAATACAAGAGCCTCATATACAAGACATTTCTCGACCCAAAATCCCAGACCCCAAGCTGGGCTCCTGTAACTATGTATACACCAGAAAGATCTCCTATGAAAGTTTCAGGGCTCTCAATTGGTGCAGTACTCACATGTGAGAAGTTCTTCCATTTCACCGGTTCAAACCATCTACTATCTTGTTCTTCCGGGCCCTGCCACTTTGGTGCGCCAATTGCTATATGACTTTCCCAGTATGGTTGGAGGATCCTAGGAAGAGAAACCAGATGCTGAAGATGGATGCATAATCGATTCCCCTTGGACCCTTCAAGATATAGCTGCATGCCAGTCACGGGCTTACGTCCCACTGACACCTGTAGTGGATTAAAACCAAGAGCAGAGGTCAGGCCATTGATGATTTACTATTACCTATATTGGAAAAAATGTCTGGGATATCTGAAAATGAGACCGCCAGATGATGAGAAACTTTATGGTCTAAATGTTTTATTTCATCTATCCTTCAGATTGTACATCAGTATCAACCAGTAACCTTAAATTTAGAAACAAAGACATTAGCATACTTGTTCATGGCTGACATAAAGCTTTTGCCCCATCATGCTAAACTGAAGAGACAGGCAAACAGGCTCCTTTCTATGTTGATTAGGAAGTTTGTCATGTACAGGGGCCCATACTCTTGGTACCTGAAACTCCAGGAAATATCTAAGCTCCTCAATTTGAGGTTTGTCTGCAAGAATTCATGCAACTTGGATTACTTATCACCACCAAAAAGGAAGCTCACTGCTTTTATATGTCTTTGAAGGATAGAGTGTCTTACATTCAAGATAAAGACTTATAGCCCGTGCCAAATGATCTCTCCCTTTGACCCCTTCAAGGAGGAGAATGATAGGAACGAACGACATCTCAATAACATCTGGAGAAGATCTAATAGTTTTCGCCCATTGAGTATGATTTTGTTCCAGATCATCCCCTCCCCTTCTTCTGAAAATGACTGTAACATCCTGCATGAGATACAAAGAAAGTTAAACCTCAAACCCCATCGATATTCAGAAACGTTAGAAAATCTAACACTGCAGCTGATTCATAGCACTGTCAGAGTAAACTTTCTCTCTAATCATTCAATAAAACCATCAACAAAATTAATAAAAAAATACGTGCCAGTAGTAGCTAGATCTCTACAAGCAAATTGACACTCAAAGACTTTATCCTCCAACATTTTATGTTGTACTGTCTCTCTCGCTCTCACTCTAACACACACACAAAAAAAAAAAAAAAAAAAAATCTCCCCCATTCCCCCTTCTTCCTCTGTTGCTTCATTCGTCTAGCTGGAGCAGAGTATGAGATCATGTGTGACTATTACCTAGTTTGAAGGACAACTGTTGTTGCTCCAACAAATACATATCGTGTACGTAGGATACAGATGCACACAGGCTAGAGGCAACACAATAGCTTTTACTCCGGATCTGGAGGAAAAATATTTCATGACCACATAGAGCTACGACAATATATCATATTTTTGACATGTCTAGGAAGCATGCAATTTTTTTTTACGAATTTTCATGCTTCTTATAAAAAACAATGATTAAATTCATGCGAATAACATAGCATTCCATCATACTACCTCTATCCCATTTGACATGAATTTGTAGATTAAAAGTAGGGCAATTCTTCAAAAGGCTTCGACGTTTTAAAACTTGTGGAGATTGTATAAATATTATTATTTGTTGAACTAAGTCAAAAAATTCAAGAGGCCTCTAACTTTGAAATGTGTGACACAATGGGATTGGTGAGAGTACCAAATAGTTTTTGCAGCACAATGAAACATTAAAAGAACCATTAGAAGGCAAATAAAATATAAATAGGATAAAGGTTATTTTAGACCTAACATTTGAATAAGTATTAATTATATATATAGAGGCTAGCATATTTCACCCTCTATAGTACAACAGATTTCATACACTGAATTTTTTCCTCTGTTCTTCATCCTAAAGTAATCCCAGCGAAGCTTACGCGGTTTAAAAAGTTACAGAAGAAACCAACAAAGAAAAATCGAAAAGGAGGGAGGTGACAAACCTCTTTTCCATTTCCGGGAATATATGGCGCACTAGTGGGTTGGGGATATATCCCCTGATTATGGAAAAGTGAAGGATCACCAGCCTGCTAAATTAAACAAAAGGAAGAGCCAGAACAGAAAAATTAGAGTATATCTCAAAGGGTGAAACAAACTATATAAAACAGTAATTAATAAAGGTTTTTAGCTATTATAAACAAAGAATTTATATGGAACTAGCCTTGTCCTTGTATTTCAATAAACCTGAACTTGTCAGGCTTTCTGTGCTGGAGAACCTCTGATTTCCAATGTCTTGAACGTAATTTTTTATTTCCACTGTGGACAGAGGTGATGAAATGTGCTGTTTAACATAAATTACATCTTTTCCACCAATAGTTACAGATGTAATTACATGCGTCCCAAAATTTTCGATGAATCTGTAAGACACAGGAGTAACCCTTGCTTTAGATGATAATAGAAGCTCTTGAAAAGGTATGTTACACCTTCACTATAGACACTTCTAACAAAAAACAATGAAGATGAATTCCAACCTTGCCAGTGCTGGTGGATCCCATGATGCTGGGACAGCTCTTTTAACATTCTCCCGTAAGACAAGAGGGGAAGTCATGAGTTGAATCTTAGAAAGTGGTATGAAAAATCCATCCATACAGAGCGTCTTTGTATTGGCAGTATCTATATGCTTTGAACCTATGTAACTAAATGCAACATTGAAGCTACCAAGAGAAGCATGGCCTGATAGGTTAGCCTTTTTATTAAAATATTCCACCATCTGCAATCATCCACATTAGGTGGGAAAATTCAGCGAAACTGGATTATCAGAAACCACATATCAACAAAAAGTGATTATCACCCTCAACTAATTTTCAATTAGAATATTTGAAGGTATCAAGTAAAGGAAAATGGAATATAGAAATGACGCTGTGAAAATTATAGTTCAGAAATGATTTCCAAGAAATATGAACATGATACAGAGAAGACAGGAAAAGCATTTCTCGATATAGAATTCACATGACGAGAGCCAATGATATTGATGGAAACGACAAGCAAAAATATGAATGTGCATGTGTTCTGTTTCCCGAAGTCAATGACTTCTTTGCGAATATATATTCTTCGTAAAAAATCACGTTTTGTTCCATCATCTCGAGAATACAACGTACAAATATACCATCATAGCATGTTCTCCTTCACCGAAAAAAGAGCAGTCTAAGGTAGACTTTATATCCATAACGATCACGTGGTAGTATGATGAGGTGTAATCATCCAGTCCCTTACAAACTGTTCTTTTGGAACTTGACCACTATATTAGCCTTTTCAGTATCCCGTCTAACTAAACAATTAGTCTGATACAGAAAACTTCAAATATCGCATTTGAACATCCACCCTTCCTCCTGTCTGTTATGTGATTTTGTATATTGTGACTATATTGATTTCTTTAAAGACATGCTAATTTTATTTTTTCTACTTTTGCAACTTTTCCACCCAAATCCAAACCTGGGATAATGTTATTTTGCAGTTAACTTCACGGGATTCAGATATGTCACCTTTTATCAACTGATCAATATCTAATTTGAGTTTATATGTATACAAAACATCAACTGCAGGTTATGAATGTTTGACGTCTATGAGGATACAATGAAGATCCTTCCTCGATGAGGAATAAATATAAAATACAATCTTCATACCACTTCTTCAAACTGCAAGATGATCTTAATTTCAAGAGTTTATTACTCAAGATGTCATGTTATTGTAATGACATTATACCAGTGAATTGCTGGTTTAACTACATGTAGGATAAGAACACCCGCACATCCGCATAAAGCAGTTTACCACAATTACAGATGCGTGTGAAACACAAACTTTGATCTCTAATATTAAGGCACCACAAACAAATCTGATTAAACATATCTTTCTTCAGTTCATCTCTACCACAGGCCTAAACAAGTGGCTACTTTCTCCGAAAATGTTTATTACTTACAACAAAGACAGCCACATGCAGGACATGAATGCTGAAAATGCTCATAAATAACGTTAACTGGCAGTTGGCCTAAACAACCAGCGTCGTTCACCTGAAATGTTTATTACATACAACAAAGATAGTTGCACATGCAAAACATTCATACAAAATATGCACATAAGTACCCTTAACTGACAACAGGGTTGCAAGATGAGATTAACTTTTCTTCCTTCGGAAAGCAAAAAAAGAGGATAAAAGTAATATCCTGGATAAAATAGAAATCAACATCAACCAAAGAATCATTCAACGTGGCAACTTGAGCATAGCATGAAACATCGAGACTACTTTTCAAAACAATTGAGTGGATGCACCTCATCATAATGTTCAATGTTTTCAATTTCAAACATGAGACTGCAATCTTGGAACATTTATTTTTAACCGGGCTGATTTTTCAGACGGTCACTCAACTAACAATTTTTATCTCACAAAGTCACTCAACTTTGTTTTGTAACATAAAAATCAGTCAACTAATTTTAATTATTTTGTTCATTTCAAATTTCTGTTCATCATTCGAAGATGCCAGAGTGCTTCAGTGGATTGACCAAAAAAGAGCAACAAATAATTGTGTTAATTAAAACTCAAAATAGAGCAGTTAAATGCAGGCCCTTATATAGAAATTGAGGAAACTTAAAGAAACATAGTATAGTACATACCTCATTATAAGAGCAAACACTAGTTCCATCCCGACCAGCAGGCTCTTGAAAGTTGTTAATATCTTTAGAGACATTTGGCAGAACAACATCATCATATAACCATAGATCCCTGCTATGTTCTTCATTAATCTCTACAACCCTAGACCCACCCACTCCCTTACAATAGAGCAACCTCGTATCATAATTCACATCAAAACCCCTACCAAGTGCCTGCACTGCATTTATAACTGTATGAAAAGCTGCTGCCTTTTCCTCCATAACATCCCCTCTTCCCTCTTACTCCAAGCCTATATATCTCCAACCAAATAAAACAAAAAATTGTTTAAACCCAAAAGCAAAGTTCAATCCAAGACAAAATTCTAAGAACCCAATTCAACAAATTCTTCAAACAAGGCAAAATGAATCTCAGTTGTAATCTTTATAATCCATATCTCAAACAACTCTCAGGATGAGTCAAGTATATAGAGCTTCTTCTGAGGTTGACTAAAGAAATTATCAAGAAAAGATTTACACAGAAATAGTGAAAAAGTCCAGCTTTATCATCTTGAATCTTCCATGGAGATTTCAGACTTCTGATGTCTATAAATAAACATAAATATTTTTGTATTTGTATATATATATTCTAACAACTTCTTATGTTTCTTTACTGTAGTACTTTGTCCCCTTTCCTGCATCTAATTCTAACATTTATGTCCAAAATAGGCATCGACTGTTCAGACTTTTTTTGTTACTATGTTGTTTATCTTGTTTCTTTAGGGAAATGCCCCATTTGGTTGTACCTTTACTTTATATCTCAGCCGTTGATTAGTTTCTTGTATAAATGTTGATGTGATCCAACGACTAAGAAATAGAAAGAGGGAGTGCACGTGAGTGGACTTTGACTAATGATGTTCACATGGAGTGTGTCATGATGGTATTTGAGGAAATTAAGAAAAAAAAAAAAAAACATGGTCTTTTCGTTTGTCTTACTCTACTCATAAAGAGATTTACACATCTTTTTATCCCTAAATTCAATTTTTACTTTTCTCTTTTTCAAAATTCATACTTGTTTGAATTAACTTATTTTAGGTATTTTTGAGTCAAAATAATTTTTAAATATTTCTAAATTCAATTTTTACTTTTCTCTTTTTCAAAATTCATACTTGTATGAATTGACTTATTTTAGGCATTTTTGAGTCAAAATAATTTTTAAATATTTATAGTGTTTAGATAAATTTAAAAAATATTGGTCAAAGTAATAAAAACAAATCAAAAATCATAAATTAAAAATTTTAACTAATAATTTTTTGACTTATAAATTATAAATAATAAGTCATCTAAGCAGACTCTTAGATAAAGAAGGAAAATTGCAATCAATTGACCGTCGCATAAAACAAATTTAACAATAAATGTATTTTATAAAAGGTCATTACTGTCCTATTTGGATAGTAAAACAGGATTTCAAATTTAACATCGTCATTCTGCTTTCTCTTAGATTTCTTTTGCATGATTTTGTAATTGGATTTAATCTCCATAGAGTAAAAGAAATCGTACACCATTAGTATAGTGTAACTCATTTTAGCAAGTTAATTATTATTTTTTTATATTATTAATTTATTATTAAAATTTATGTATAATTTTCTTATAAATAACATAATTGTGTAATAGTTCACAACATTAGTGTATAAAACTTAAACTTATATAATTAAATTTCTCAAAAACCGAAAAGGGAAAAAAGAAAATGGGATACTCAAATTTTCCGGAAGTAGTAAAGCACTTGTTAGAGTTGACCATCAGATTCCTATTTTAAAAGGAATTTTGTGTTATTGACACTAATTAGAGTTTGACCAAACAATGTCAAAAGTAATACTCCCTTCCTTTCGTTTTAGTTGTTCTTCTTGCTAAAAATACTTGTTTCAATTTAGTTGTTCCTTTTATGAAATCAAGAAAATCTTATAATATTCTTCCAATACTAGCCCTATCACTAAATGACTACATAAAGTATATATACTCAAATTTATATTTTCAAAATATAATTAATAAGGCTAATTTGGTAAAATAAGCTGCTAGTAAATATTTTCTTAAGGGGAGTGTCAAGTCAACGAGGGATAACTATTTTGAAATGGATTGAGTAAGTTGGAGATGGAGTTATAGGATTTTGTATACACTTACTCCATCCGTTTCAAATTACTTGGCCTATTTACACTCGGCACACCCCTTAAGATGCCAATGATTGAAGGTGTATTTTTACTTTTTTACTCTTATACCCTAATAACTAAGCAATAATTATGGAGTAAAAATCAAAAATCAATTTATTTGGAAAATTTCATTAAACAGAAATGACTTTGGAGTAGTACTAAAAGGAAAAAGAGGGATCTTTTATATTTAATGACTTTGGAATTTAACACTTCTATTTTCAAAATTTTTAAAAAGTGTGATACTTAATAGGGGTAAAATTGAAAAAAAAGTCTAAAATAGTTTTGCTCTTATAAGTGGGACAAGTACTCCCTTCATTTCAAATTACTTGGCCCCTTTGCACTTGGCACACCCCTTAAGATGAAGGTGTATTTTTACTTTTTTACCCTTATATCCTAATAACTAAGTAATAATTATGGAGTAAAAACCAAAAACCAATTTGTTTAAAAAATTAGATTCATTAAACAGAAATGGCTTTGGAATAGAACTAAAAGGGAAAAGAGGGACATTTACATTTAATGAATTTGGAATTCAACGCTCCTATTTTCAAAAAAATTTAAAAATGTGATACTTAATAGGGGTAAAATTTATATAAAAAAAAAGAGTCTAAAATAGTCTTGATTTTATAAGTAGGACAAGTAATTTGGAACAAACAAATATAAAAAGTAGGCCAAGTAATTTGAAACGGAGGGAGTACCAAGAGTTGATCCTTGGACCTTTGCTCCCACTTGACATTTATAAGAAGTAACTGAAATTGAATAACAACATCCATGCTCTACCACTGGATCAATACCCACCAATAGCGACGATGTCCGAACTCATTCAAAGCTATCAAAACCTTGTAACAGCCCACTATCTCCAAAACCAACATATCATAGATATGTTGTTTCCGGGTACAACTATCTGTATTTAAATAACAAGAACTTTAACTTTAAGTTCAAGAACTAGTTCAAAAACAACCAATTAAGTCCAACAACTTCAAACACAAGTTCAATAATAATGAACTATCAAAATGAAGTTTCTACTATTTTTTGGAAAATAGCAAAACCGTAAGAAATGAGATGAAACAGAAATGTAGAATCAAGTCCACCGAATTCACGGTGTGTCCTTAAGGAATTTATTCCCCTCAAGTATCCGAGGTTATGGAATCTTTCCTCCAAGGATAAAATGATTCACTTCAGTAGAATAGTGGTACCTCAAACTCTACCGAACTTCGAACGCACTCAATGATTTGAAGATCACACTTGAGTTTTTTCAAGAAGAAGAAGATGTTTTTCTTTCACAAATTTCGTACTAACACCTGAGGAAAAATCAGGTATTTATAGCCATAAAGAGTTGCTTCGGAAAAGAAACAATGGTTCATAAAAAGAGATAATTTTCTGAAACGTCACTTGACCTGCGGACCCCACCTGCGCCCACAGGTGGCGACATGCGGCCGCAGGTCGTCGTTTGACGAATTCCAGAAACATTGCTGCCTACCACGAAGGTCACCTGCGTCCGCAGGTGACGACCTGCGCGCGCAGGTAGTCCTTTTCGCGTGAAACAGTGTGTCGCTTCTTCGAAGGGTCATGTCCCTTCGAGGTGCATTTTGACATGCGTCTGCACATACCATGTGAGTCCGCAAATGGAGAAGAATCATTTCTTATCGGATTTTTGGATTAACATATCACTATATTTCAAGTTTCAAATGAATTTTGTCCAAAAAGATAATCTCTCGATCGATCATTTACCAAATCCAAATCCAAATCCAAATTTGAAGCCGAAGCAGAGCCGAGCGAGCGACGACGAGGACGACGCTACGCTTGTCTTGTTCTTACCTCACTATCCACATGAAGGGGAGTGTTCCAATATAAACACTAATAAGTTTATTTCTCCCACCAATGTGGGAGAACTTAACTTTCTTAAAGTGAAATTTCACTCTTTCACTTTCCCTCCATTTTTCTTCCCTCCATTTCCCATTCACAATACACTTAGAATCCAACAATCCCCCGCATGAATGGGGAATGGCTATTTCATCAAAGAATTTATGGATAAGTGTGTGATCAACAAACAAAGGCTAATTGCATCTGGATAAGTAGGTTTTTCTTTGAACTTTCCATAGTGAACTTGCATCGGATGTATTCGGTCAATCGGTAGATGTGATATCTTTGAACCGTCGAACTTTAATTTACACCTAGACAACACAAGTCACACAACCATCCTTTTACCATTTATGGTTCTCACGGTTTTGTTCGTTTCAGTCATGAACACGACCTGGTTTCATGAGAGCGTAGAGAATAGGCCTTTACTATCATCCTCCTTGAAGCGGCTTCCGCTTCACCCTCACATAGGTGATTCCTAAACGTTTAATCCTATAGATCAAACTATTTGGTCAAATCTGCCAAACTTAGAAACCATCAAAAAACTTCCAACCATAAGTCTTATCCTTGTTTCCTGAACATTGTCTTCATCATGAGAACAGGTTGAGTTAATTGACAATGTTGAACCGTCAATCACAACTTTGTTTGATCTCCTTGAACCTAGCTCTTGGGATCTCCAGTACGCTAGGTAGAATTATTGCTGTGATGACTTGTCCTAGGCCTTAAACCTATTCCCTTCGATGATTTCTCAACTCCCTCTCTAGATAGGCCTTTTGTAAGTGGATCCGACACATTATCCTTTGACTTTACATAGTCAATCGTGATAATTTCACTAAAGAGAAGTTCTCTAACGGTATTATGTCTCTATCTTATATGACGAGATTTATCGTTGTACATCATGCTCCCTGCCCTACCTATTGTCGCTTGACTATCACAATGTATGCATACTGGTGCCAATGGTTTAGGCCAATAAGGAATATCTTTCAAGAAATTTCAGAGCCATTCAGCTATTTCACCGGCTTTATCTAACGCAATAAATTCAAATTCCATTGTAGAGCGCGCACTACATGTCTGTTTGGATGATTTCCAAGAGACTGCTCCTCCACCTAAAGTAAACACATATCCACTCGTGGATTTTACTTCATTTGATCTGGTGATCCAATTTACATCACTATATCCTTCAATTACAGCAGGATATTTGTTATAATGCAAAGCATAGTCTTGAGTATGTTTTAGATACCCCAAAACTCTTTTCATTGCCATCCAATAAGTTTGATTAGGATTACTAGTGTACCAACTCAATTTACTAATAGCGCATGCTATATCTGGTCACGTACAATTCATGATATACATTAAACTTCCCAACACTCTTGCATACTCCAATTGTGAGTCACTTTCACCTTCATTCTTTCGAAGTGCATAGCTCACATCCAATGGAGTCTTGGCAATATTGAAATTCTAATACTTGAACTTGTCAAGTACCTTTTCAATGTAATGAGACTGTGACAATGCCAGCCCTTGTGGAATTCTATGAATTCTTATCCCTAAGATCACATCCACAACTCCAAGGTCTTTCATATCAAACTTGCTCTCACACATTCGTTTCGTAGAATTTATGTCGGAAATGTCTCTACTGATGATCAACATGTCATCCACATACAAACAAACAATGACCTTGTGATTTGGAGTGTCTTTAATGTAAACACATTGATCACATTCATTTATCATAAATCCGTTTGCCAACATGGTTTGGTCAAACTTTGTATGCCACTGTTTTGGTACTTGTTTTAGTCCATAAAGTGACTTAACAAGTTTGCACACTTTCTTTTCTTTACCAGGAACCACAAAACCCTCTGGTGTTCCATGTAAATTTCTTCCTCCAATTCTCCATTTAAGAATGCAGTTTTCATAACCATTTGATGGATTTCAAGACCATATACCGCAACTAATGCAACCAACATCCGAATGGACGCTATCCTTGTTACTGGCGAGTATGTGTCAAAAATAGTCAAGGCCTTCTTTTTGTCTAAAGCTTTTCACTACAAGTCTTGCCTTGTATCTGTCAATAGTACCATCAGCTTTCATTTTTCTTTTGAAGATCCATTTAGAACCTAAAGGTTTATTTCCTGGAGGAAGATCAACCAACTCCTAAGTATGGTTGTTCAAGATTGAATCAATCTCACTATTGACAGCCTCTTTCCAAAAGGATAAGTTCGCAGACGACATCGCTTCTTTAAACGTTAGAGGTTCATTTTCAAGAAGAAATGTTACAAAATTTGATCCGAAGGAAGTCGACGTTCTTTGTTGCTTACTATGCCTTGGATTCTCTTCATTATGTACATTCTCCCTTGGTTCATCCCTAGGTCATTCGACAATTCACTTCGTGACTTATACGGATAAATGTGTTCAAAGAACTCAACATTATTTGATTCAATTACCGTATTATTATGGATATCCGGATGTTCGGATTTATGAACCATAAATCGACATGCTTTACTATTTGTAGCATATCCGATGAAAACACAGTCCACAGTCTTTGGTCCTATTTTCAACCTTTTATGTATAGGAACTTGGACTTTGGCTAGACACCCCCACACTTTGAAATATTTCAAGTTGGGTTTTCTTTCTTTCCATTTCTCATATGGAATAGATTGTGTTTTTTCATGGGGCACTCTGTTGAGTATGTGATTAGCTGTAAGGATAGCTTCCCCCCACAAGTTTTGTGGTAAACCTGAACTTATTAGTAAGGCATTCATCATTTCCTTCAATGTTTGGTTTTTCCTTCCGCAATCCCATTTGATTGAGGTGAATATGGGGCCATAGTTTGATGGACAATTTCATTTTCCAAACATATCTCCACAAAAGGAGATTCATAGTCTCCACCCCTATCACTTCTTATCATTTTGATCTTTTTATCCAACTGATTTTCAACTTCAGTTTTATATTGCCTAAATGCATCTATTGCCTCATCCTTACTATTCAGCAAATAGACATAACAAAATCTAGTGCAACCGTCGATAAAAGTTATGAAATACTTTTTCCCACCACGAGATGGTGTCGACTTCATATCACAAATGTCTGTGTGAATTAAGTCTAAGGGATTGAAATTCCTTTCAACAGACTTATACGAATGCTTAGCATACTTAGATTCAACACAAGTTTGACACTTTGATTTACTGCACTCAAAGTTAGGCAAAACTTCCAAGTTAATCAGTTTTTGCAAGGTTTTATAATTGACATGTCCTAAACGCTCATGCCATAAATCGTTTGACTCAAGTAAGTAAGAAGAACCAGAACTTTTATTCATATCAATAGTCATTACATTGATCTTAAAAAGGCCCTCAGTGAGGTAACCTTTGCCTACATACACTTCATTCTTACTAATTACAACTTTGTCGGAAAGAAATACACATTTGAAACCATTCTTAGTCAGAAGAGAAGTAGAAACCAAGTTCTTTCGCAACTCCGGAACATGAAGGACATTATTTAGTGTCACCACCTTGCCTGATGTCATCTTCAAGCAAACCTTGCCCGTTCCTTCAACCTTTGCCGTAGCGGAGTTAGCCATAAATATCTTCTCATCATCTTGAGCCGGAGTAAATGATGCAAATAATTCTTTATTGGCACACACGTGGCGGGTGGCACCTGAATCAATCCACCACTCTCTAGGATTTCCAACAAGATTACAACCATGTTTGCTTGGTCCTTGTTCTTGCCCTTCTTCAGAGCCCGACAATCAGCAGACTTGTGGCCAGCTTTGCCACAATCAAAGCAATTTCCTTTGAATTTCTTCTTAGGAGGATTGCCTTGTTGTGCGTGTGCTTTCTTTCTCTTCTTTGATTTATTGGGATCATCTTCCACAGTATTTGCTCCATTTATTGCAAAGTTCCCACGAGACCTCTTCTCAGCTGACTTATTGCCTTCTTCCATCCTCAACCTCACAATGAGGTCTTCAACTGACATCTCCTTACGCTTATGCTTTAGGTAGTTTTTAAAGTCCTTCCACAAAGGTGGTAACTTCTCGATTATCGTAGCTACTTGAAAAGCATCGTTCACAATCAAACCTACAAAGAAGGTTAAGTGAACATTAATAACATTCTTAAAATATTTAACAAAGGCATTATCTAAAATTATACCTTCTGCAAGGAGGTCGTGAATAATGACTTGCAACTCTTGGACTTGGGTAACTACAGCTTTGCTGTCTACCATCTTAAGGTCCAAAAATTTAGCAACAATGAATTTCTTCATTCCAGCGTCCTCTGTTTTGTACTTCTTTTCCAAAGCATCCCAGAGGTCCTTTGAGGTCTTTATCATGCTATAAACATTTTATAGGTCATCTTGTAGGCCACTCAATATGTAATTCTTACATAACAAATCCGAGTACTTCCAAGCTTCAGTTACTACAAAGCGATCCTTTTTCGGAGTATCTTCTGACAATTTTGGAACGCTTTCTGCGATGAACTTTTGCAGACTCAAAGTAGTTAGATAAAAGAACATCTTCTGCTGCCAATGTTTGAAATCAACACCAGAAAATTTTCTTGGTTTTTCCGCCGTTGCCATTGCATGAGCAACATTCGTACGACTTGAAGTAGCAATGTTTGTTGCTGCAACATTTGTCGTTCCATCATTGACTTGAATTTCATTAGTCATTTTGCTGTCACAAAGAGACAACCAATTTAGTATTTTAAATACTAACAATAAAGTTTTTAAACTTTAAACAACTTGTTTCTTGTTTAATGACGAAGTTTTTATATTCTTCAAATCGTCAACCGAATGATCTTTGACTGGTGATGAAGTTTTTATATCTTCAAATCACTATCAAGTTCAGACAGAGTAGAAACCAAATGGTTTTAATCTCCAGAAACCAAAAATACAGATTATAATAAATTCCTTAAGATTGTTGTTTCCGGGTACAACTATATGTATTTAAATAACAAGAACTTCAACTTTAAGTTCAAGAACTAGTTCAAGAACAACCAATTAAGTTCAACAACTTCAAACACAAGTTCAACAATAATGAACTATAAAAATGAAGTTTCTACTATTTTCTGAAAAATAGCAAAACCGTAAGAAATAAGATGAAACAGAAATGTAGAATCAAGTCCACCGAATTCACGGTGTGTCCTTAAGGAATTTATTCCCCTCAAGTACCCGAGGTTATGGAATCTTTCCTCTTAGGATAAAATGATTCACTTTAGTAGAATAGTGGTACCTAAAACTCTACCGAACTTCGAACGCACTCAATGATTTGAAGATCACACTTGAGTTTTTTCAAGAAGAAGAAGATGTTTTTCTTTCATAAATTTTGTACTAACACTTGAGGAAAAATCAGGTATTTATAGCCATAAAGTGTTGCTTCCGAAAAGAAACAATAGTTCATAAAAATAGATAATTTTCTGAAACGTCACTTGACCTGCGCCCGCAGGTGGCGACATGCCACCGCAGGTGGCGACATGCCGCCGCAGGTGGCGACATGCAGCTGCAGGTCATCGTTTGACGAATTCCAGAAACATTGCTGCCTACCGCGAAGGTCACCTACGTCCGCAGGTGATGACCTGCGCGCACAGGTCGTCCTTTTCACGTGAAATAGTGTGTTGCTTCCTCGAAGGGTCATGTCTCTTCGAGGTGCGTTGTGACATGCGTCCGCACATGCCATGTGCGTCCGCAAATGGAGAAGAATCATTTCTTATCGGAATTTTGGATTAACATATCACTATATTTCAAGTTTCAAATGGATTTTGTCCAAAAAGATAATCTCTCGATCGATCATTTGCCAAATCCAAATCCAAAATCGAAGCCGAGGCCAAGCCAAGCGAGCGACGATGATGACGACGCGAGGCTTGTATTGTCCTTGCCTAACTATCCACATGAAGGGGAGTGTTCCAATATAAACACTAAGAAGTTTCTTTCTCCCACCAATGTGGGAGAACTTAACTTTCTTAAAGTGAAATTTCACTCTTTCACTTTCCCTCCATTTTTCTTCCCTCCATTTTCCATTCATAATATACTTAGAACCCAACAAGCTATGGGGTCAACATGCTTCAAATGCAAATCAACTCTATGAGTCTTCCCATGGAAAATATGAACTTGACCTCATCCCCACCGATGAACTATGTCGACTGGTTAGTTCCTCAAATTCCATCTTTGATGCCAGTGGAGGAACTAAACTCTCAAGACCAAGTTATCCCACAAATACAGGACATGCCACATCCATCATCCCCTATCAACAATATCAACCCTCCACCACCTCAGAAATCGGAGGAGCCACTTTCAAACGGAGACGTTCAGGTAATGATACCATTCATTCTAGAGGATTCTCTAACCCTTACATTCCTAGCAAATATAGAAGAACGAATCTTGGTGACAGTTCCGCCTCCAATTCCAAAAGTTTTGATCAGCATCAGATCATACCCACTGGACCATATCCATCAATATGTTGTACTGATAGCAACTATAGAGAGGGAGAAACGCGACTTCTCGCTATTTCAAAACCAAGTGTCACTCAACTAGGAGATGACCCAAGCTCCGGGAGGGATAGCTACTCCAAAAAATCTACCATCCATGAAGATCATTGTTTGGAACTGTAGGGGTGCTAACAACCCGGCATTTAGGAGGAATGTGATAAACATAATAGCATCCAACAACCCTACGATTTTAGCTCTAATAGAAACTAGGATGGCTGACCATGAAACTTTACTGCATATGCTCCCCTTTACTGACCTCATGTAGGTTCCTGCTTCGGGTTACTCAGGCGAAATTGTTATCTTTTGGAATAACAACGATTTGATGATGAATCCAATGGTACTTACTGAGCAGGAAATACATGCAAGTCTTCAGGTTAGCCCTAATAATTCTCCATGGACATTTTCAGTTATATATGCTTGGAAGAACTATTTCTTTAAAAAAGTGATATGGAAAAATTTAAATGAGATATCTACTAAAATAAATGGACCTTGGCTAATGTGTGGAGACTTTAATGAGGTTACAAATGCTTCGGGAAAATTTGGTGGGAATTCTATTGATAATAGAGGAGTTTCTAGCTTCATTGATTGCATAAATAACCTAAATATGATAGACTTAGGATTTACGGGACCTATATTCACATGGACTAATATGAGCAAAAATAATAGAAACATTATAATGGAACGTTTAGATAGATTTTTATGTAGTCCGCTATGGTTGGAACTATTCCCCGATTCAAATGTTATTCATCTTCCTAAGACTCACTCCGACCATTGTCCTCTGTTGTTGAATCTTATTAAATGTAGTGGGAAGCCTAATACAAAGTTTAACTTTAAAACAATATGGTTGCACCATCCTGAGTTTAAACACATTGTTAAAAACTCTTGGCACTCAAATTATAATTACTTGAATGCCTCCCATGCCTTCTCACTAAATGCTTCTAACTGGAACAAAGAGCATTTTGGTAACATTTTTAAAAATAAGAAAAGAACGCTAGCCAGATTAGGAGGAATACAAAAAATGAGCCCTAATAGGAAAAATAACTTTCACTATAATCTAGAAACCTCACTAACGAATGAGTATAATAATATTCTCATGCAAGAAGAGGATTTTTGGAAGCTCAAATCTAGAGTCCAATGGGTTCTAGAAGGTGACGCAAACAAAAAATTCGTTCATACATCGACTATTAAAAAAAGACGTCATAATAGAATTTTAGGACTCATGGACTTGGTGGGTAACTAGACCTTTGATATTGATAACATAAAATCCACCATCCTCAAACATTTTCAATGTGTTTATTCAACCAATTTCTCTACTTGCCCATTTTCTCACATTCCTAAGGCAACGAATAGCCTTACAGAGGGAGACCATCAAATCCTTAGTTTACCTCTAACTATAGCAGAGATTTATAAAGCTATTAACTCCTTTAAACCGCTAAAGGCACCGTGACCTGATGGTCTTCACCCTATTTTTTTCTAAAATTTTTGGGATGATACGAATTTCTCCATTATTCGCACTTGCATGGAGGCTTTCGACTCCAATATTATCCATCCCGAAATAAACAAAATCCATATTGTTCTTATTCCAAAGATTAATAATCCTGAGCAAGTCTCTCATTTTAGACCTATTAGCCTGTGTAATACAGTTTATAAGACTATAACAAAAATATTAGTAAATCGAATTTGCCCATTCCTTGATAAAATCATTAACTCTACTCAATGTAGTTTTATTCCAGATAGAAGAGCCTTTGATAATGTGATTATAGTTCAAGAGGTGATACACTCTTTTAACAATCTAAAGGAAAATACGGGAAAATGATGATTAAAATAGACCAAGAAAAAACTTTTGATAGAATCGAATGGTCTTTCATTCATTATTCTGTAACTAGTCTCAATTTTCCCCAAGACATTATTAATCTTATAATGGAATGTGTTACTTCCCCTACTATATCCATTCTCATTAATGGCGACCCAACAATTTCTTTAATCCAACGAGAGGCATTAGGCAAGGTGACCCCCTATCCCCGTACTTGTTCATTATTTGTATGGAATCCCTATCAAGACTTATTATCCAAGCCATAGACCAACGGATTTGGAGCCCTATAAGAATTATTCCTTCATCCCCCCCCTCTTTCTCATTTACTCTTTGCGGATGACTTAGTCCTCTTCACAAAAGCAAATATTGTGAACACTAACACTGTTAACTCTATATTTAAAACTTTTGGTGATTTGTCGGGCCAAAAAATTAAATACAACAAGTCAAGAGTTTTCTTCTAAAAAAATGTGAATCCTAACATCTCTACTTCCATAGCTTCTATGCTACAAATAAATACCTCCTCGGAATTTGAGAAATATTTAGGGTTGCCTATGACTAACTTAAGCCCTAATAGAAAAGACTACCAATTTATTCTTGATAAAATGAATAATAAATTGAATGGTTGGAAAGCAAAGTCTCTTTCTTGCTAGAAGAACCACCTTGATTAAATCAATTCTTGCTTCAATCCCGACTTACGCTATGCAAATCAATCTATTACCAAAGAATAGTATCAACCACATATATCGCATTCAAAGAAATTTTCTTTGGGGGTCTTCAGATGAAAAACGTAAAATTCATCTAGTTAATTAGGACACAGTCACACTTCCAAAGATTCAGGGAGGTTTAGGCATACAAAAATCCTATGAAAAAAACTCCACTTTGATCTCTAGCCTCAACTGGTGTCTCATGAAAAATAAGACCCATCTTTGGGTCAAAATTATGCAAAGTAAATATAAAAAAAGTTACTTAAACAACTCCCTTACCCACAAATCGAGTGACTCTTACATTTGGAAAAGCTTAAGTAAAAATCAACACATCTTTCAACAAGGCCTTTCATGGAATGTGGGAGATGGAACAAATATTAATCTTTGGATAGATAGATGGCTCTACACTAATAATAACTTAAGAAAACTCATTCAAGCGCCTCTAACAATAAACGACTGTAACCAAACAGTTGATCAAATCCTGATAAATGGATCATGGAATTTCTCAAATATATCCATTCAAGTTCCTCATACTATATCGGAAATCATCAATAATACATATGTTCAACAATCGAACCCAAAATTCGATTCTTTCTTCTGGAATATCTCCTCTCGAGTTTGCTTTTCCTCTAAAGATACCTATATGCTCTCCCTAAAATCTCTAGATAGTATGTACTATGATAGTACCTTCTCTGATCATTGGGTTTGGAATATAAAAGCAAACAATAAAATAAAACACTTTATGTGGCTCTTGGTATCAAAAAAACTTCCTATGTCAGACTATCTCTACGGAAGGCACATTAAAACCTCAAATAGTTGCCACTCATGCTCCAACATTTCGGAAACTATCAACCATATATTCGTAAGTTGCCCCAAAGCTAAAAGAATCTGGGATCACTTTCATTACATTCCCTCAAATGACCATATGTTTAGAGATTTAAAAAGTTTCTGCTCTTCATCAAATCAACTAAAACTGGGTGGAAACATTTACGTTCCCTTGTCCATTATCACTCCTCTTATCTTTTGGACCATTTGGAAGAATTGAAACACCTCCATATTTAATAACTCTACAACCCCCATCACCCCTAAAATAATTGAAATGCAAGCTATAGAATACTACCATTTAGGTTCATACAAGTTTCTAAATAATATTACCCGAACCTCTATCCTGGTCAAATGGGAACCTCCAATGAATTTTTTTAAGCTGAATATTGATGGTGCTTTTGACGATAGCAATAAACACGGTGGAAGTGGAGGAGTTATTCGAAATTATAACGGTGATTGGATTTCAGATTTTGTCCTCTCTCAAAAGGCAATATCAACACTCCATATGGAAACATTAGCTCTCCTACATGGGCTAAAATTGGTTGTGGAAAAGAACTTGACTCCTATAATAGTGGAGGCTGATTCACAGGTACTTATACAGATGCTAAAAGATAATAGTCAGAATTTCTCACATCTAATTATGGATTGCAGGTCACTCATCAAGGATCTTGATGAACCACGAATCAGCCATGTCTACCGGGAGGTAAATGTTGTGGCGGCTAAACTTGCTGCTTTTGGAAAGCTCCAACTTCAAAGGATGGTAAACAATGTTGTAACATTTGATTCCCCTCCCCCTTTTATTTTGCAAGAACTCTTTGGAGACTTTCATGATTCAAGAACTTCCCGGATAGTTCCTTGTCTGTAATAAACACACTTTATGTTTGTTTCAAATAAATCATCGTTTTTAAGAAAAAAATCAAAAAGAATAAGTAGCATAAACCAATTAAGAGGGGTTTATCATGCACCCTCATATTTTACTCTTTTATACATCACGAAAAAACAATAAATACCAAGCAACTCATCAATCAAAACTACGACTCAATTGTGAATTAACTAAAGTCAGCTGTGTAATCATTTTATACCCGTCTTTGTTTTTTTCAGTAATCATAGAATATATCATACAGTGCTACTTTTACGTTCATTGTCAATTTATTGAAACTTTTTCCTATCTATTTGAACGTGAGCTCGCTATGTTGTGTCTTGTGTGAATCACTTAAATAAATTCATAAAGATAATGGTCTTAAAAAAACACCTATATCAACTTTTTTTAATTAAAAGTCACATATCTATCTATCTATCTATCTATCTATCTATCTATCTATCTATCTATCTATCTATCTATCTATATATATATATATATAAAACTTAATAGTATTGTAATAAACTTTGTGAATTAAAGGATATTAAAAATTTGAATTTGAAAATATTAGGCTTTTTTTTAAAAAGATTATCACTAGCTTGATACTAGGAATCTAACATTAAAAGAGTTCTAAATGAACTCTTACTATTCATAAACTCCCTTTCAATATTTTAAAATATATTTAAATATTAAATAAAAGATAATAATAATAATAATAATAATAATAATAGTAGTAGTAGTAGTAGTAGTAATACTACTACTACTAATAATAATAAAATAATGTCTATTTGTGTGGTGCATATCCAAGCCTCACCCTTACTTTTAATTAAAATTTAAATATAAATTGAAAGTTATTTAAATTCAATCTATATACCTACTGGCAATTCATTTATATATCTAAATTGTCGTTATATAAATAGATTTTTTTTAACAAACAAATAAAAGAAACAAAGAATGAAAAGAAGATAGCGAAAAAAAAAGAAAAGAAAAAAACGTCGAAAAAAGGTAAATAGCAAAGATAATTAAGAGTAATAAATTGTCACTTTAAATTAAAAATAACATAAATATATATATAATTATATATTAGAAGTAGTAAGTTATCACATAAACAGTTTTAATAGGACTTTTATTGTTATCTAACCAATCCTATAAGATATTGGTTATTCTATCAGCTTTTTTGAATTTGAATTGGAGATACAATATCTTTTCAAAGATGAAATAATAATTTTCAATTTTTTTTTTAGATTATTAGATGTGTTTAATTAGTAGTCATGCTATGAGATTGATTTCAATATTTATCTCAAATAATAGTAATAGTAGTAATAGTATAATAATAATTATTAATATTATTATTATAATAATAATAATTTAAAAAATATTGTTATTATTATTATTATTATTATTATTATTATTATTATCTCATTGATTTCCATATTTATCTCAACTTAAATACATATATATTATAAGATAAATATTTATTATATTTGAAAAAAGTAAGGATAAGGAAGAATAATAAACTAATCTTCTTCTAACAAATCTATATGATATTTGAATTTGAATTGGAATGAAGTTCTATCACTTAGCCTCTCTTATATATACTCCTATATCATTAGCTTTATTCATGCCTATTATTTACTGCATTTTTTTGTTCTTCATTCTTCATTTTTTAAAACTGTTTTTGATTTAACATTTTTCTTTTTATATGCAGGAAGGATATAACATTTTCATCTTCGTCTTTCTTTGTTAATGTTCAAGGTTCACCAACTTAAATTGATATCAGTATCTCTTCTTTTCGATGATTTGATTTTATTAAGGAGTAATATTATGTTCACTATACCATTCATGTATCTCCACCATCATATCTTTCTATTACTTTCATATTCGTTAAAGTTTATGACAATTCTTTATCTAAATACACATATCAATTCTGTCACAAAAGTTTTTTTTGAAAATATATTACTGAATGTTTACTCTGAATCTTTGTATATACATTTATCATCATCTTTAATGGAGTATGCATACTTATATGTTTTGTTTTTTTTTCATTTTGATGATGAACTTCTTTTTTTTTTTCATTTTGATGATGAACTAATTCATTGTATCTCAAATCATTTTCAATAAACAAACAAACAAAAATTATTTAGAGGGCTATAAAATGCCTGAACTTAATCAGGTAATTTTTTTTTAAAATTTAGGGTAATAAAGATACTAATTAGTACCTATTAGTTGATTTTGAGCTTTAAAAATAAATAACTTTATTTGATGTGATTATACGACATTATTAATAACATATATACTAAAATAAATTGATACTTGCTATTAATAAAAGATATATATTTTTCAAAAAGTATTTGTGTATATCTAATACAAAATAATAAAAATGAGTAGGAATAAAGTGGTGAATATTGTGATGGAGGAGGAGGAGGGGGTTAGGGGATTGTGGTGGTAGGTGGGCTAGATGGGTAGGGTAGGTGGGGGTGTGGATGTAGGTGGTTTTTGGGGTTTGGAGGGGGGAGGGGGGGAGGTGGCAAAAAAGATTATTAAAAAAAATAAAAATAAAAATTTCAATATTTTTTTGGGGTTAGGGCAAGGGGGATGGTAATAAAAATAATTTAAAAAAGGTTTTCAAACGAAAAATAAAAAAAAAATTCTTTTGAGTTAGGCAGGGGGTCGGGGTGGGTGGGATAAAGAAAAAAAATTTGTTTAAAAAATAAAATAAAATATAATTTTTTTTTGTGGGGGAAGACAGGTTGTGGGGTAGGAGGTGGGTGAGGTGAAAAAAAAAATTTAAAGAAAAAATATTAAAAAGTTATAAATAAAAAAAATTAGGACGAGGGTGTGTGTGTGGGGGGGGGGTTGATGGGGTGGGTGATTTTAAGAGTGATTTAAGAGATTTTAATTGAATTAATTTAGAAAATATAATAATAAGTATGAATAGAATACTTAAAGATATTAATAATAAAATCAAACAATGAACAAAAAATAATGAACAATAAATAAAGTCTCAAAATTTAAATTAAAATAAAAAATTTTATGTTCTTAGTTTTTGAATTGAGAGTGGTGAAATTTAAAATTTAAAATTAGAAGTTTTGTAATTGACACAATTAAGTACTTTTAATTTTTGAAATGTAATTGAAAGATAAAACTATTTAAAAAGAGTGTAGTGAGTTGTTGAAGTTGAATTGATAGAATAAGAAGTTGAAATTCGAAATGGAAGGTAAGGAATGTAATTACATTTCTTAATTAATTAAAAATGTAAAGGTAAAAGTTCAACAACAAAATTAATAATTATTTAATAAATCATATTTTATTATTTTTAAAAATCAGTCAACGGAATATGATTAAGAAAATACTAATATTGTTTTTATATTAAAACATCTAAACTAATTACAATTATAATTAGTTATTGAGTATTAGTTGTAATTTTACTATTAACAATTATTTTTAATATTTCATAATCAATTTAAAATTTTAATATGATATGATAAAAATTGATTAATTTTATTATTTCAGAGTGAATAAGCTAATATTTTTAATCAATATTTAAAAAAAAAACATTCCGCACATCACGCGGATACCTATACTAGTATCAACTAATAATAGAATCATATGCATTCACTGTTTATGTTATCTACTTCCTACTTTTTTCTTTTTAATTAAAGATGGCCAAATAACAGAAATAGTAAATATAAGGGGGCTATCTATCAAACCCCCCTTAACTTAAAATTAATTATAAAACATCTCAAGGTACTAAAAACTTGTGTGTATCTTAGGCCTATGTATAGGGGCGGCTCAAGCATGTACGTGGCCTAAGGCAAAAATTAAACGGAGGCCTTAAGTTTTTAAGAAAAAATTATTTTTTGTAATATATAATTGCTTTCTTTCAATATTTCTCCTTTAATTAGTAATATAATCAATGCATTTAATCTTTCTTGAAACATATTACTCTAGATATATCAAACTTCTTCTAATAATTATTTTATTTTTTATAAAAAAATTATTTTTCTATAAATAGTATCTATTATTGAAAAAAAAAATAAGGCCCCTCAAATTTGGAGGCATAAGGCGGTTGCCTTTTTTCTCAAAGGATAGAGCCGCCCCTGTCTGTGTATCAAATACACAGACTAAGTCGCGTGTAACTGAGACTGTGTACCTAGGACTGTGTATCTGAAATAATTTTAAGTTTTATATGTCTGAAATAATTTTAGCTCTCCGTATTTTAGATATTTAAGTCCTATGTATCTTCAATAGTTTAAGGTTGTGTGTATCTTAAGGTTTTTAAGACATGTGTATCTTAATATTTTTAATGTATGTGTATCTTAAATATTTTAATGCATGTGAGATACATGTGGATGTATCCAGTCTCAAATTTCATGTATCCAATCAAATTCGGTGACCATAAAGTCGTTATCGTTGGAAACCTTTGTCATCTCCGATATGTACACTTATCTACTGACGGCGGTTCGCCGGAGCAACCGTTAGATTCTGACAGTCATATTACTTCAACACCGCTATCACGACGACCTGTGCTCAAGGTACTCAACGTTACCTTCTAACCTTGTCCATACTTCTCCAACATCTTCTCTGGCCACCAACAACTGTAAAAAAGGAGCACACTGGTTGGTGGTTATTTAGGTGTTATTTTGGGTCTGGAAGTGGGGTTTGACTTTATGGTGGGTTTGTTACAATTGTGCTTGGACGAGGGAAAGGTCGAGAACGGAGGTGGAAAGTGGTGGAGCGGTGGTTTAGATTCATCAAAAAAAGAAGAAGAGGAATTGGGAGTTGACGGTCGTGTATCTGACTGTGTATCTTAGATGCACCCGAATTTTGGCTTGTGTATCTGAGCAATTTCTCCGGTATCTCTTGTAATTATTGAAACTTAGCATGTGCCTTGTAATTACGGATCAAACATTCGATATTTCTGTTATTTGCTGATTAAAAATTGGATGTCATGGGCCATTTTATTGATAACCCGGAAACTATCTAAAACCAAAGTAACAGGAGAAAATTTAACAAAAGGAGTCCCAAAAGTCTTGTTTTAACTTTTGGGACCCTTGACCAAGTGTAAGGGTCAAAGTAACTTAAAAATCAAATTAAATTAATTGGGGACCCAATTAACATTTTTAAAACTTCTTAATCTTTTAAAAAATACAAAACAATCCACAACCATTTTAAATAAAAAGCAAAAATACAAAATCAGATTTTAATATCTCACAGCTCCCTTCTCTCTCCTCTCAAACATCTCACCTCTCTCTCTCTCTCTCTCTCAAACCCAACAACTGTTGGAACTCATCGACAACAGATCGACGTGACAGCAACTTCCGGCGACTTTCAACCTCCGGCGATGACAGATTCGAGTTCTTCATCATTTTTTTTTTGACTTTCAACCATCAATTTCTCTCTATTCACAGGTAAAGCCTTTTTTTTTTTTTCAAAAAAATTAGGGCTTTTTAGTTATGAAGAAAAAGAAGAACTTGAGTTAACTTCTCTTCTAGTATGGGTTAATAGTTTTAGTAGTTGATGCTTAAAAACGAAATGGGAACACAAGAAATGGTATTTCTTCTCTTACTGTGGTGGTTGATGTAAATGGTATTTTTTCTAAGTGAAATATGATTCTTTTTTGTTGTTGTAGTTCTTGTTCTCGAACATTGTTGTAAAAATAGTGAAACTTGAATTTTGAATTTTTTTGGTGGACATCTGTTGTGACCAAATCCAACAATTGTTGATTTTGTTGGTTTAAGTGAACACTTACTTAACAACAGATGACTAACCTATTGGAACTACTTTAACAGTAGTGGAAATAATCCAACAACTGTTGTAAATGAATACAACAGCTGTTGGATACGCTACAGAATATTATTGAAAAAACAGCAGATATACCCAGCTGAGAAGTTGAACTAAAAATCATTATTTCTACTTACCAAAATCACCAATGAATTAATGTCCAGTGATGTACGAACAAAATTTGGTCCAAAATTTCAAGCAAGAAGAAGAGGTAGTAGCAGCCACAACAACAACAACAATGGCAAAGAAGAAGAAGAAGAAGAAATAGTAGCAGCAACAACAACCACAACAATGGCGAGAAGAAAAGGAAGAACAACAACAAGAACAAGAAGAAGTAAAGAAGAGAAGTAGTAGTAGAAGAAGAAGCAACAACAACAAAAACAATGGAGAAAAAAATGCACAGGAGGAGAGAGAAAATAGAGAAGAGGCAATTATTTTCCCCCCATTTTTAGTTTAGGATTTTATAAGTTGGGCCAAAGTATAAAATAAAAAACTTGAGTGCAACACCCACACATGAGTCAAACTTTCTTAATCCTTAATCTAATATTTGTCACCTATACTCAATAATTAAAACTTGAGTCACCATAATTTTATTTTAAAACTTTTGTGTCACCCTTAATTCATTGTCCCCAGTAACAGGAAGAGAAAAAAAAAACTATATCTAGAAAGAAAGAAAAAATAATACATTTTTTTTTTTTTAAAATATTGACGTTGGGTCTTCAAATTCCTGTTCATCCATAAATTGTTCTTGTTAATTTTTTATCCTAAAAAGATACAATTGAATTTATAAGTGGGTTTAAAGGATATGTGAACTAATTTTATAGGACATAGTGAAAATAAGTAAATAAGTAATATGATCAGAAAGAAATGAAATAAAACAATTGAAAAACAGAGAAGATGTAGTATGTATTGGCTTGAGCCTGATGATACGTGCAATCGTGATATATCTGGCAGAACTAGTTGAACACTGATAGACTTAGAGATACAATGTTGAAAAGTAAATATTAATATTGAACAAGTAGAATTCGATGTCTTATAAAGTGGTGATCATACATCTTTTACAGGGATAACATCTCAGGTTCTGATCGCCAAACATTAACCCCTCAATAATTTGTGATAAATAATTAATTAAATGACATTAATAAGAAAAGAAATAATGCTCGGCGTCATTCATGGTTCGATTACATAACGACTAAAATGACTAGTATTGGTTCGCTGACTTCTCCTCCAGGTGTCCTGACCTTTCATCTGGTATACTCCAAACTGTGTGAATTTATTATTGGCATCCGGTGGAACATTATCGCCTTGGTTATCTTCTAAGTGCCAGTACATGATCCAACCATGTGTCTTGTCCAACTTTATGTTGAGATTGAGTTGTGCTTATTACTCTCCACAATGTCATGATTTAATAAGGTTACACATCTTGGCTTTTTTTACCCTATACAAATAGTCCCTGTGTTTTCAGGGCCCAAACCTTCTTTTTGTCTGAAAACGTAATTGATTTTCTCTCTATTCTTATGCGATACTAGATCCCAACTTTTCCTCCAATCCATATCTTCTAGTATAAGAAAACAAAGCATCTTTCGCATTTAATGCCTCTAACACAAGTCATTCATTCAAGTCTTCTCCATGACACCTGTCTATGTGTGATTGATTCTTTAGGACTGTTCAGGTTTCTGAAGTGTTTGCAATGATGATCTATAATCCCCATAAAATTGATTTTTCCCTCTTTTTCTTCTTTCACTTTATTTTTTAAAATCAAAGAAGTTTTTCTCTATGATCCTTTCCTTCATCTAGTTTTTCAGATCTTTTTGAGCTTTCCAAGCTTTTCTTATTCTATTGTCTGGGTAAAAAGAAATGGCTAAAGCATCTGTTCGATCTCCTACTTCCTCTTCATCGGTTGCTCATGCTTCTTCTTCTTCTAGGGTGTGGCCATTGACGGATGCTGGTGATATTTTAATTCTTAAGAATATAACCACCTTCAAGTCCAGTTATTCAAGTGTGAACACTTATTTATTTACCATGGGTTTTGACCCAGTAGTTGTTTTGCGGAGAAAATGACTTTTGACTTGTTTGAATTCAAAAACTTAAAAGAAATTTTCAAATTCAATTTAAAACAGAGTCGTCACTTAATTTATTTAGGAAAAATTAAGAAAACCTTTAAGAATATTCAAAAGGACTAAAACAGATAAAATCTTTTGAATTTAAGAAATTCGGGTAAGGGTTCAAATTAATACCCCAAGAAGGTTTTTAAAGCACTCAGGGCATCCACTAAGTTGCGGTTGTCTGGTCTATTTGAAAATAACTTTATTTGACTAACTTGATAAAGTGAGTTTTGGTTATTTGAAAAGAAATCATTTGATTGCTGAAGGGTTCTTCTTTTATTATAAACAAGTATCAAAATTAAACATGTACATTTGAACAAAGCATATGTTTGAGAAGTCTTAATTTTAAACAATTTTTTTATAAGAATGTGTTTTCGCAAAAAGACCATAGCGAGCTTATTTAAGAAATATTCAACTAGATTGAACAAGTTTAAAGTTAATATTAATACAAAACAGACACCAAATAATTATTTACAAATAATAAATAAAGAGATGAGATAGAATTTTAGGCCACTGCTGTGATCTGTCCAAATTTAGACTCAAACTTGGCAGCCATTTAGCCCGTTTTGTCCTGTATACCTTTGGTATACTAGCAATCCTTTTCTCTGTATTTTTCTGTATACATGATGTATATCTATTGTAAATTGCTGCAAATCAGTCCCGTTTAGACTTGGTCTTGAGGCTTGACTCGATACGATGTTGGGCTTTGTCATCCCATCGAAGATATGCAAGGGTGGAATCCATTTAGACTCATATTTGTTTCACATGCAAAAAAAGAAGAGATAAGAATTAGTTATCAACTCATGCATTCAACTAATACAAATCGAAACACCAATTTAATCCAATTGACTCTTTCATGAATTAAAGAAACTTTAGAGTACCACAAATATAGGGAAAAGAATGAACATGTCCTGATGCACATGATTGAAACAAAAAAAAAAGGGGAGGAGTATTTTGATACTTGAATCAAAGTGCATATATTCCAGGAATGCTTGTTTGCCAAAGTGAATTGAAAAGAAAATATGCACAGGGGATCCTAGAAGATGCATGATTGGTATACATGAACCAATTTACTAGAACATTGGGCAAAGTCCCCAAATTTAATTCTTCTTAGTGCGTCAATACCACTAGGAAACTTGTATGACTCCACTGCGTAACTAAAACAAAAGAAGAAAGGTCATGCTAGCAGCTTACAAAGATTGACGTTTGAAACAAAGAAAAAATAAAAAATCAAAGGAAACAAATCATTTAACAGGTAGTTCTTAGAATATCACACCAACAATTAAACCATGTTTTAGATAAACTAGCCTAGAAAAGGAAAGGACGCAGATCATAACTATTCATAGCTAACAACATAAACCAACACTTAGGCTTAGAGTCAAACATAAAATAAAAAGGAATCCCTTCAAGGTGTCACTGGACAATTCAAATAACCATGACTTGAGAGAAGAAGGGCTTTAAAGAGATAACGATTAATCATGGAAAAGCAGATGAAGACATAGCTTAAAACAAGCAAGAAATCATATTCTCGAACTGAAAATAGTCTTAATAGATAACTGAACATTCCATGATCGAAACAACTCCATCATTTCACAGATGACTAACCTTGCGAAACTTTTAGAGTTCCAGGCCTTAAAACAACACATGAACATAAAAAATAATATAAACCAAACTTAAGAGGGAATCTACAGACTATCTCATCTAAATCGACATCAAATACAACATGTGACACCAAATCAACTCTCATACTGGTTGTGAGATTCAAAGAGAAATAGGAAAAGAGTAAAACCTAAGTGCTACAGCAACAAAACTACTCCCACAATCAAACGTGGGATTCAACTACCAAAACTATGAAAATACTCGAAATACCACAACAATTACAAATAGAATCCAAAAAAGGGACTAAGTTTTTACCTTTTTGGGGCAAAAAATCGAAACTACGAGCTCGTCGGAATCTATATTCCACCGCCGGGAACAACTTAAACTCAAGTCTCTAAAGCCAAAAATCCGCTCTTCTGAGTCTTACGAGAATTTTAGCTTAGGAAACTTTGATTCCTCTAGACAAAATCCCTTTCTCACTCAGGGTTCTTGCCTTGGAAAAATCTTTTGACCTCCTGAAACAGTGGAATTTAGAGAGTATTTATAGGGGTTTCTCAGAATCAATTCTTCTGATGAAATCGATGTGGGACTTTGAGGTTTTCAAGGGTATTTTGGAAATTTTTGAAGGAAAATTTGGATTTTGAAATTCAGATAAGGTATGAGGTGGATTTGGTACATAATCGTACCACCCCTCCCTTGAATCGCAGAATTTGAATTACCTAGGCGCTTCTAGAAGGTTCTAGTACTTTTGGGTATAACTTCTCACATGCAAATCACATAACGAAGGTACAAAACTGAGGTGAGTGAGGTCATTTTGGTGGACTTATGGTCATTTGGACGTTGTTGCTCGCTGATATTATTGGTGTTGTCGTCGTTGGTATGCTATTGTTGCTTTGTTGATGTTGAATGGGTTGTACGGGGTTGAGGTGTTTGGGCAGGGTCAGCTAGGCTGCGGGTATGGGTTGGAGCGGTAGAATTAAATATTGGGCTGGTAGGAATGGGTAGATTAGGGTAATTAAAATTGAAAGGGGAGAGGGTAGAAATTAGGTTATTTAAGAGATAACCTAATTAGATTAGGACTTAGTCAATCTCATTTAAATTTCGACCAAATTGAAAATCAATTGGCCAATTGCATTGCAATTGAGGCCAATTTGATTTCAGTTAAGGCTAGATTTAATGAGTTGGCTAAATTGAATCGCAACCCGACACGAATTAAGTACCGATTTAATCTCGACCTTCTTGGTTTAATAAAATCAAACAAATATTATTCAAATAAATTATTTTTTAAGAACAAATTATATTTAAATCAAGATTTACCCGTTTGAATTAATTTTTAAGATAGTTCTTGATCAAAATTCAATTTTCAATAAAAAAATCATTTAAGTAACAAAAAATTATACGATCTCATATACACAAATACGAAAATGTATAATTCATCACTTAAATGACAAAATTAACCCAAATAAGTATTTTAGAAAGCATTTATCCGGATAAACCAAATATTTTAATTTTATTTAAAATCAAAGAAACTCAGAATCAAACCTAGTCGTGGAGGGTAAAAATTAGGTGTCAACAACTGCCCCCTCCCTTTGGATAGGGTGAATGTAATCAACCCTGGATAAAGGGAGTTTGACGTTCCTAATTTTGTTTGACCACAAATTCATTTCTCAAAGAGGTTGGTTTTTGCACGAATTTCAAGGACTTATGGTCGGACCACAATATCGGGTTTCCTACATATCTCAGGTTACATGAGAATTCAGGCCACTTGTAGTTCATAACATTTGATTTTAAGCACGATTTCTAAAGAATTCACAAGCTATCCCGATTTTAAATTTTAAAAAAACCGGGAAGCTAAGGAATAAGAGGTTTGGGGGTTTGGCATGCATTAAAGTTTTCAACAAAGAGCCCACCCTACATATTCCTAAAATTCAAGGAATCAGACTCATTGTAGTTCGACTCAATCGGTAGAAAAGATAGTCTTTTATTTTAGACGATCTTTGGCTCGGGATGAGTGACAAGTCAATAGCGTTATGGAAAAGAGATTTGTAACTTCTTAAACATGAATGTGGAGCTCTTCACATCCACAGGTAAGGATTTACACTGACATAATTTCTAAAGCTCTAGGTTTGATGTCACTCGGATTTAAAGGAAAAAGAAGGTTACCTTCGGTATGAGCTTAGAAATATCACAAAAGTGAAACTGAAACCAAAATATCCCAAAATACCCACATGCCTTCTGATAGCGGTGTGGTTTGATGGTGGTGGCAATCATCTTTTAGCTTGCGTTCAAAGAGTTTGACGTTCCTCTCTGGACTACGTCCCGATTTGCTGCTAAAAAATAGTTCCACGTTGTGCTGCATCCCTTTTAGATTCATCCGTACCTGTGGTTTTGGTTTGATATTTTCATCCTCTGGAATGCTCTCAACAATATCTCAAACAAAAATTGTTAGTCATAAACAAAATTCACGAAGGAGTATATAGTCTTTTACCATATCTCCACGTGAGTTGTTATTCGAAAAGCGATGTCGACCTCTCACATATCTATTTTGGAGGACAACAATTCTTTGCAATAATAGATACAACGACCCTCTTAATTATTGGATAAGACGGCTTTTGGCAATTGAAAATTTCTTCAAAGTGGGGTGGCCCACTTGGACACTAATGACACTCTACGTAGGATGGCCCCTGCAACTGTGTAATCTTATTATGATATGGCAACCCTCTTGGTCACCTATAATGCCTTTTGAATTTGATACAATAACCCTTTTGGCTATCGATAATGATCTTGTGCATACAATTTCGGGTAAGTCCTGTGCATCTTTCGTATCGATACGACTTATAGGTATCCCTCAAATTTTCAATCTTTAGGTCATCATGCATATTATCCGATGTTGGATATGAGATAAATTATAGACTTCTTTTGAGTAAACGGTCTCCTGGGTGATCCCACACATTATCTAACCTTGGATAAGAAATGGCTTACAGATATCCCATCAAGCTCTCAATTTTTGGGTAATCTCGCATACTATCTGGTTAGGATGTTGTTACGACTTACGGATGACCTTCAGATTGTCAATTTCTAGGAAGTCTAGCTTGTCGTTTTGGATAACGACTTTAAGACATCCCTTTGGATCATGTACTTCTTCAACTTTGATATGTTGATGCATTCAAATGCTGGTACATAAGTGCTGAAATATCCTTGACACAGGGCTACATCACCTTTTACATGGTCAACAGATATATAAAATGATGAGATATCCTCAATACTAGATTGTGTTATCTTCGCGTGGTCAACGGATATAGGTGCTCCAAAGCATCTTCCAATGCCAGAACTTATCACTTAGGCATGGTAAGCAGTTGCGGAGACTCATTTGAATGGTATGATGGACCTCTTGGCATGGCCTCTCAGCAATGATGTGAAATGAAATAGCCCTCTGGGCATGGAATGAAATGTCCCTCTCTATATGGCCCTCTCGGAATGGAATAAAATATCCCTCTCAGTATGGAATGAAATGTCCCTCTCGGCATAGAATGAAATGTCCCTCTTGGTACGACCCTCTCAGCATGGAATGAAATTTCCCTCTCAGCATGGCCCTCTCGGCATGGAATGAAATATCCCTCTCAGCATGGCCTTCTAGGCATGGCTCTCTCGGCATGGCCCTTTTGACAGTAACGTATAATGGAATGCAATGCAATGTAATGGGATGGAATGGCATATGATGCAACGTAATGAGATGAAATGGCATGCAATGTAATATAATGGGATGAAATGGTATTCAATGCAATATAATGGGATGAAGTGGTATGCAATCCAATATAATGGGTTAAAATGGTATGCACTGCAATGTAATGGGATGAAGTGGCATGCAATGTAATGTAATGAGATGAAATGGCATGCAATGCAATATAATGGGATGAAATGGTATGTTATGCAATGTAATAAGATGAAATGGCAGGTAATACAATGCAATAGGATGAAATGGCAGGCAATGCAATGTAATAGGATGAAATGGTATGCAATGGTAGTTTGAAGAGAAGATTCACCTAAGCCTGTTTGTCAATGTGTTTGGTTTTCTACATGTACCTGTACTCAAGGTAAATGGTTAGTAGCCACAGCGTCGCTCTTGCCAGCGACTACAGTCAAACTTTAAGAAAGTTTTAAAAATAGATACTTAGAATCATAATCCTAACGACTTAATCTGTCATTAACCTTCTCCCTTTGATGGGGTACTACAACAACAAGTTCTTTAGATGTGAACAAGTGGTTGCGATCCCTTTCTGGGGGCAACTTGAATACCGTTTGCAAACATTATACATTTGTTTTTCCTCATGAAGGATCTTGAGGAGGACATCTTTTCTCTTCTCCCTATTGGATGATCCTTTTGACCATTCTATTATTGTGCTAACTCCTTTGAGTATACCTGCGCTCAAGGCAAACATTTAGTAGACACAGAGTTGCTTTTGCTAGCGGCTATTTTTAGAAAAAGTTATGAATTAAATATTCATAACTAGGATAAGATGCCTTTGTTTTTCATTCATATTCTCTTGAAATGAGATAGAAAAGTCGAGGGGGGGTCTTTGATCTTAAATTGGCGGTTGAACCCGTCTTTGGGGCCACCCAAAAATACCATTCTTGAGCATTATATGCTTTGGTACGGTTCTCGATTCACTTAGGGGATTTTTGAAGAAGACCCCCATTTTTGTGCATTGATCCCTGCATCTATAGAAAAATTGTTAGTTTTGGGTGAAACTACTCCGTGTTGACCTCCCTCGATCTTTGGTTTGCTACTTGCCATCTTTCGGGTGCTCTGTCATATTTGGACTTCTGTCCTGACTCCTCGTTTCAATAGATGTAAGAAAAAACTAGTCAAGAAGAAAATATGTATAGATTTTCAAAATAGTTTGGTTTTTTGAAGACTTAGTTTCGAAACTGTGTGTAAAAGCCTTTAGAAAATCTCCTCCAGTCATGGCACGTGCTAGCTCAACGAACGTCTCTCACTTGAAGCCTGGACATATTTTACATCCAATGAAGGATCTCCAGAAACCCATTGTTGTTACTGGGGAGCTCAATGACATGATTTTACAGAAGCTTGTCATAGCTGGGGATTTAGTCTATCTGGACTCTGTCGCAGCTGGTGGTTTTTGTAGTTGACTATGAGTTCTCGATGCTGGGGAATTTAGAATTCATTTCAAAGTATCAGTGGAAATTTTGAGGATCTCCTAAAAATTTCTGCCCCTTTTAGATACTATTTGAGATGATATCGACTTGTGGGGATCTCGAGACTTTCTCCCAAAATCTTTGTTGGTCTCCATTCTCTATGCTGAAAGATGATCTTCTTCTTCGAAAATTTTGAGATTTCTTTTCAAAAATTCTGCCCCAGTTTCCATTTCCTGGGGTGATATAATCGAGCCATTGGGGTGCCTACATACCCTGTTGAAGCGGGAATTAGGTAAAACATAGTTTAAGACTACGCTAGAGAAATATAAAAAAATCTAAAGGTTTAATCGAAGCCGACATAGGCCACCTACGTATCTCATTCTTGAGAATTCAGGTCATCACGTAGTTCATACATAAAAAGGAAGGATAGATTTTCCTAAGGAGTTGACCGAAGTCGACATAGGCCGCCTACGCATCTCATTCTTGAGAATTGAGGTCAAACGTAGTTCGTACTTAAAAGGGAAGGATAATAAGCTATGTTAAAGCATAAGGCGGATGCATTAATAAAAAGTGCTATAACAAGAAAAGTGATATAAGGAAAAGACCATCCTCAGTTTCTTCAAGGTTAGGCTTTCCTTGATTCTCGAACTCTTTGGTTCTTCTGTTGACTATTCTAGGACCATTGTCTCCCATTCGTCATTATCTTTCATGATTTGTTCATTTCTCTCTTGACATGACATGACATTTGTAGGTTTTAGATTTTTATTACTTTTCCACAAACAAGGCAAGTTAAATAATATCAAGTAGATAACAAAATAAACAGTAAAGATTTTTGCAATAGGGGAGGCTTTTATTGAAATTGAGAAAATATTTACAAACTCTGACCATGGCCCATACGAGTGTGGGTCTATGCCTTTTGGAAAACATAACAAGCAAAATAGAAGTAAATAAAATTAAAGGGTGGGTATCAGGCCTCATCCGTACTACCACTAATTTTGTAGGAAATTAACTTTCATCTTTCCATCTACCCTATTGACTGGGGAGTAATAATGGGATGGAAGTCCAGTTCAGCAACTTTTCCTCAAGTTCATCTTCCTTGATTCCGGCTATTATGGTGAACTCTTCCATGGCGGCATCACACTCTTCAAACCAATTCCCTATTCCATCCTTGAGACCATCACTTATAGATTTGGGAAATGATTGATAGAGTTCAGGCGGTTTTTGAGACAACTCTTGACCTTTTTTCTTCGCTTTCCTTTCATTCTCTTCACTTGGAACATACTCTAGCCCATACTTGAATAGTCTTTTTGAGATCACAATTGGCTGAATAATTCCTTCTGAATTCTTTCTAAGGCCACGTCTAGGTGTTTTAAAGCCTCTTTTTAGCATAACGGTGGTCAACATCTTGTAGACCGAAGGCATTGGCTTATGAGAAGTTGGTTCTCTCTCAGTGGCATCTGCAATCTCCACTATGTAGGAGTCACTTCCTCTTGGGGCATCTTCAATCTCAAAAATGTACCTGTTTGGCTGGCTCAAGTAGTTCCCTTCATTATAGATGACTATTTCTTGGTTTATCCATACAAACTTCAGCAATTAGTACAATGTTGAAGGAACGACTCCTGTTGCATGGATCCATGGTATTCCTAGGAGCATATTATAACTTGCAACATTATCCATCACTTGAAATGTTACTTGGAATTTTGAAGACCCTATCTGGGGGTACAACTTGACTTCCCTGATGGCATCTTTCTGACCATCAAAAGTCCCTATATTGACTTTTTTTGATGCATTTTGCCCATATCATAATTGAATTGAGTCCAAGTAGTTAATGAGCAGACATTAAGACCTTCCATCATTAATCAATGCCTTGTTAATGATCTGATCCTGGCATCTGATATTGATATGTAATGCCCCGTTGTACATAATTCTCCCGAAGGGCAACTCGTCATTACTGGAGCTCATGAGATAATTCTCTGCGGACATATTTAGAATTTTCGTTAGAGCCTGTTTGTGATATTGGAGGCTTATAAATGATGCCCAAACAGGGCTCTGAGTTGGGATCTTTTCCAAGTGCTTCTCAGCGGAATACTCCATATAATGCATCCTTCTCCTGAATTCTTCACCTTCGTCTTCAGTAATTGGTTATTTTTGCATACTCTTTTGGTAGGTATAATTGGCTAGCTCTTTAAGAGTGTAACCCTTTTGTGATCTAGTCATTCCGTGTGCGGCAACGATTTCTACCACAAACTTCATTTCCATAGGCGTCAGTGCCAAGGCCCAATGTGGTGCCATTAGTATATTGAACTGAGTATTTTTGCCGACAACTGAGGTAGCCACCACTTTTCTATCTCAGTTGTTTCCTTGGTACTTATCGGTACCATAGGCTTATTTACCGGGAACTCTTTGTTTGTTTCAGTTACCTCGATAGCTACTTCCCCATGATTCGGGAGTGGGTTTTTAGTAACGTTTGGTTGTGCTATGTGAAGTAAGATGAACTTCTGGTCGATCAAGTCTTGTATCCTATGCTTCAGATTAACATATTCTTCAGTATTATGTCTGGCACCCCTGGAGTGATAAGCACAGTATCGGTCGGTTCTGAAGGACTGAGAGTTGGTGTTACCTAGCTTGGGTGGAATAGGATGGATAAGTCTCGCCACCTTCAATCTTTTGAACAATTAAGTCCTAGTTCCAGTCAAGATGGTGAAATTCCTGGGAATATTCTTTTCAAATTTCAAACATGGATGATTATGGATTTTCTGGTTGACACGAGGAGGGACTGGATGAAACCTTCGATTAACTGGAGCCCTTCAACAGACTTTGGAATTTCAGGGATGATCTTGATAAATGGGTCGATAATTTTGTAATGAAGCTTGGTAATTTGGTTGATTGACTGGGTAATTTGGCTGTGGAGCTGGGGGACTGGATCGGATACAGAAAACAGATTAAAGGTTTTGAAGAGATGGAGAGTAGGTTGATGATGATGGTGCTTTTTTAAGCAAGATGATGTTTTGGTGTATTAAGTCTTGAATCTTGTGCTTCAAATTGATGCAGTCTTTCGTAGTATGTCCAATACCTCCCGAATGATAAGCACAATGTCGGTCAAATCTATAACATTTTGTATGGGCGTTGATAACTTTTGGGTCGATCGTTTGGATCAGTCCAATTGCTCGCAACCTTTCAAAAAGTTGTGCTTGAATTTCAACCTGAGGGGTAAACACTTAAAGAAGTTTCCTCTTATGGTTTAGATGAGATATTTTATGTTGGTATATTGGCGGATTCATCTGGGGATATGTCTGGAGGTTTGGATAGAAAGGGTTCAAAATATGAGGATTTGTTTGGAGGTTTTGGTATTGTGGAGATGTTTGATACTTTGGAGGTGGGGTTTGATATTTTGGGAGAGGAATTGGATATTTAATTTGGATATAAAAGATGGGGTAGGAGTTTTATGGAGCTGGAAACCCAGGATAGTCTAAGATCGGAGCGTTAGCCGAAATTGCTAAGCTGGCCATATTGTTTGCTTGTTCCGCTTCTTCTTGGAGTTTTTCCAATTTCCTAGTCAATTCGGCAATCCTTTCACCTTGTGTCTTTTTTATAAGATCCTTGATACTAATATCAGAGCGTTTCCATCATCACTACCAGTCATTTTTTCTTTTCCCGTAATGAAGCAATGGCCAAGAGAGGAATCTTTATTCACTTTTGATTTTTTGAAAAAGGGATGTTCTGCCATTTTATATCAAGACAGAGCAGTTTCAATTACCTATAAAGTAAAAACAACTCAAAGGCCAACGTGTTAGATCCTGTTAGTAATAAATAGAGCAAGATAATCAAACAATATCCCTCGGGATAAATAGAGCAAGATAATCAACGTGTTAGAATGGTTGCGGACTTTTCTGAGAGACTTGGGTGACTTGGAGTATTTTGGACTTTTGTATAGTGAGTGTATATTTCTTCTTAAAAGGGCTCTAAAGTAAGAGTGGATCAATTCGCCTTTGATTCAAACAATATAACACATATAAGCACATAGCATAGTTTATATCACACAAGCATAATAACGTGCGCGTCCTATTTAAGGGACCTTTTTTGAGCCAAAGGTGGGCCTAACGATCGTTCGAAAAGACGTATGTGTTGTTTTTAAACCATTTCATTGCCCCCCAAAATAGGTATCAAATTTTTTTCTGAAAGGGATACAAAGCTCATCAATAAGGGGGTACATTTTAAAGAAAACAGGGATAAACATAAAGAAAGCCCGCATAGGGGAAAACAAGCTAACCCACGCAGGGGTATTTTAGGAACAAGAAGAATATATAAGAAGTGAACCCAAGCAGGGGAGAGAACCAATGTGATCTTAAAGAAGATCCTTCCCTCATTGTTCTTCTCTTGTATTTCTTTGGGATCTCCCCAAGTTTATTGGCTCCTTTAATACCATGCTCAAACTCGAGAACCATGATGTCCTACAAAACAAGTAAGTTGTTAGGCCCCACCCCAGGACAATGGTTCGGTTACAACACATACGTCTTTTTGCATAGCACATAATTGAATGCGGCGTCGGCGGGTCGTGAACCCTTTTGACATATTTAGTAGTTTTCTAATGGACTAAATATCCCTCGGGATATTAAGACGTCCTTGGCTAATGCTTAATCATCGGAATTCAGCTTCACTCTATCCTAGTTTTACTAGAGTGGGATTTTGAAGCGAGACTGGGAACCCGGGCGGACTACCACAGGCTGAGATGATAACAAGTGCCGAACGACCAGGCTAATCATTTCATCATCTTGAGAATTTTGGTTTTTTAAGTAAAGGAAACGACCGCAAAAGATGCGTAATCGTTGGTCCCAATGCATTCTATATTTTGCCAATTGGCGGAATCGGTATGCCATGACATGCAACAATAATATTAAAAAGAATTTAAACAAGTAAACAAATAAATATTACAAATTTGAATAGTTAGTCAAATAAAGTTAGTTTTAAATATTTGGTTAGACCTCGTTGAAATCCCTAGCAGAGTCGTCATTTCTGTTTTGCGAAGAAAATGACTTTTGACTTGTTTGAATTCAAAAACTTAAAGAAATTTTCAAATTCAATTTAAAACAGAGTCGCCACTTAATTTATTTAGGAAAAATTAAGAAAATCTTTATAAATATTCAAAAGGACTAAAACAGATAAAATCTTTTGAATTTAAGAAATTTGGGTAAGGGTTCAAATTAATACCCCGAGAAGATTTTTAAGGCACTCGGGGCATCCGCTAACTTGCAGTTGTTCGGTTTATTTGAAAATAACTTTATTTGACTAACTTGAAAAAGTGAGTTTTGGTTATTTGAAATGAAATCATTTGATTGCCAAAGTGTTCTTCTTTTATTATAAACAAGTATCCAAATTAAACATGTACATTTGAACAAAGCATATGTTTGAGAAGTCTTAATTTTAAAGAAGGTTTTATAGGAATATGTTTTCGCAGAAAGACCATAGCGAGCTTACTTAAGAAATATTCAACTAGATTGAACAAGTTTAAAGTTAATATTAATACAAAAAACACACCAAATAATAAATAAAGAGATAAGATAGAATTTTGGGCCACTGCTGTGATATGTCCAAATTTGGATTCATACTTGGCAGCCATTTAGCCAATACTGCACTGTATACCTTTGGTATACTAGCAACCCTTTTCTCTATTTTTTACTGTATACATGCTGTATATCTGTTGTATATTGCAGCAAATCAGTCCCGTTTGGACTTGGTCTTGAGGCTTGACTCGATACGATGTTGGGCTTTGTCAACCCATCAAAGATATGCAAGGGTGGAGTCTATTTAGACTCAAATTTGTTTCACATGCGAACAAAGAAGAGATAAGAATTAGTTATCAACTCATGCATTCAACTAATACAAATCGAAACACCAATTTAATCCAATTGACTCTTTCATGAATTAAAGGAACTTTAGAGTACCACAAATATAGGGAAAAGAATGAACATGTCCTGATGCACATGATTGAAACAAAAAGAAAAGGGGAGGAGTATTTTGATACTTTAGTCAAAGTGCATATATTCCAGGAATGCTTGCATGCCAAAGTGAACTGAAAAGAAATATGCACAGAGGATCATAGAAGATGCATGATTGGTATACATGAACCAATTTACTGGAAAAATGGGTAAAGTCCCCAAATTTAATTATTCTTAGTGCATCAATACCACTAGGAAACTTGTATGACTCCTCTACGTAACTAAAACAAAAGAAGAAAGGTCATGCTACTATCTTACAAAGGTTGACGTTTGCAAAAAATAAACAAAAACTCGAAGGAAACAAATCATTTAACAGTTTGTTGTTACAATATCACACCAACAATTAAACCATGTTTTAGATAAACTACCCTAGAAAAGGAAAGGACGCAGATCATAACTATTCATAGCTAACAATATATACCAACACTTAGGCTTAGAGTCAAACATAAAATAAAAAGGAATCCCTTCAAGGTGTCACTGGACAATTCAAATAACCATGACTTGAGAGAAGAAGGGCTTTAAAGAGATAACGATTAATCATGGAAAAGCAGATGAAGACATAGCTTAAAACAAGCAAGAAATCATATTCTCGAACTAAAAACAGTCTTAATAGATAACTGAACATTCCATGATCGAAACAACTCCATCATTTCACAGATGACTAACCTTGCAAAACTCTTAGAGTTCCAGGCCTTAAAACAACACATGAACATAAAAAATAATATAAACCAAACATAAGAGGGAATCTATAGACTACATCTCATCTAAATCGACATCAAATACAACATGTGACACCAAATCAACTCTCATACTGGTTGTGAGATTCAAAGAGAAATAGCAAAAGAGTAAAACCTAAGTGCTACAACAATAAAACTACTCCCACAATCAAATGTGGGATTCAACTATAAAAACTATGAAAATACTCAAAATACCACAACAATTACAAACAAAATCCAAAATAAGGACTAAGTTTTTACCTTTTTGGGGCAGAAAAAAGGAACTACGAGCTTGTCGGAATCTATATTCCACCGCCGAGAACAACTCAAACTTAAGTCTCTAAAGCCAAAACTCCGCTCTCCTGCGTCTTACGAGAATTTTAGCTTAGGAAACCTCGAATCCTCTAGAAAAAATCCCTTTCTCACTCGGGGTTCTCACCTTGGAAGAATCTTTCGCCCTCCTGAAATTATGGAATTGAGGGAGTATTTATAGGGGTTTCTCAGAATCAATTTCTTGGATGAAATCGATGTGGTACTTTGATGTTTTCAAGGGTATTTTTGGAAATTTTTGAAGGGAAATTTGGATTTTGAAATTGAGATAAGGTATGAGGTGGTTTTGGTACAAAATCATACCACCCCTCCCATGAATCATGGAATTCGAACCACCTGGGCGCTTCTACTAGGTTCTGCACTTTAGGCTACAACTTATCGCGTGAAAATAACATGACGAGGGTATGAAACGGAGGTGAGTGAGGTCATTTTGGTGGACTTAGGGTCGTTTGGATGTTGTTGCTCTTTGATATTATTGGTGTTGTCGTCGTTGGTTTGTTGTTGTTGCGTTGTTAATGTTGAATGGGTTTTATGTTATTGTAGCTTTAAATAGGAAGAGGAGTATAAGGGGTTGAGGTGTTTGGGATGGGTCAGGTAGGCTGCTGGTGTGGGTTGGGGCGGTGGAATTAAATATTGGGCTGGTAGGAATGGGCAGATTAGGGTAATTAAAATTAAAAGGGGAGAGGGTAGAAATTAGGTTATTTAAGAGATAGCCTAATTAGATTAGGACTTGGTCAATCTCATTTAAATTTTGGCTAAATTGAAAATCAATTGGCCAATTACATTGCAATTGCGGCCAATTTGATTTCAATTAAGGCTAGATTTAATGAGTTGGCTAAGCTGAATCACAACCCGACATAAATTAAGTACCGATTTAATCCTGACCTTCTTAGTTTGATAAAATCAAACAAATATTATTCAAATAAATTATTTTTTAAGAACAAATTATATTTAAATCAAGATTTACCTGTTTGAATTAATTTTTAAGATAGTTCTTGATCAAAATTTGTTTTTCAATAAAATAATCATTTAAGTAACAAAAAATTATACGATCTCATATACACGAATACGAAAATTTATATTTTGTACGAAAATTAACCCAAATAAGTATTTTAGAAAGCATTTATCCGGATAAAATAAATATTTTGATTTTATTTAAAATCAAAGAAACTCAGAATCAAACCTAGTCGTGGAGGGTAAAAATTAGGTATAAAAAACTTCCCCGCCCTTTGGATAGGGTGAATGCAAGCAACCCTGGGCAAAGGGAGTTTGGCGTTCCTAATTTTGTCTGACCACAAATTTATTTCTTGAAGAGGTTGGTTTTCGCATAAATTTCAAGGAGTTATGGTGGGGACCCGATATCAGGTTTCCTATATATCTTAGGTTATAGGAGAATTCAGGACACTTGTAGTTTATAACATTTGATTTTAAGCACGATTTCTAAAGAATTCACAAGCTATCCTGATTTCAAATTTTAAATAGACCGGGATGCTGGGGATAAGAGGTTTGGGTGGTTGGAATGTAGTCGAGTTTTCAACAAAGTGTCCATCCTACATATCCCTAAAATTTAGGAAATCAGACTGCTTGTAGTTCTACTCGATCGGTAGAAAAGATAGTCTTTTATTTTAGACGATCACTGGCTCGGGATGAGTGACAGGTCAATTGAGTTATGGAAAAGAGGTTTGTAACCTCTTAACCATGAATATGGAGCTCTTCACATCCATAGGTATGAATTTACCCGGACATAATTTCCAAAGCTCTAGGTGTGATGTCACTCGAATTTGAAGGAAAGTAAAGGTTACCTTTGGTATGAGCTTAGAAATATCCCAAAAGTGAAACTGAAATCAAAATATCCCAAAATACCCACATGCCTTCTAATAAGGGTGTGGTTTGATGGTGGTGGCAATTGTCCTTTAGCTAGCATCCAAATAGTTTGACGTCCCTCTCTGGACTACTTCCCGATTTGCTGATAAGAAAAAGTTCCATGTTATACTACATCCTTTTTGGATTTATCTGCACCTGTGGTTTTGTTTTGAGATTTTCATCCCCTCGAATGCTCTCGACAATATCTCAAACAAAAATTGTTTGTCATAAACAAAATTCACGAAGGGTTATATAGTCTCTTACCATATCTCCACGTAAGTTGCTATTCGAAAAATAATGTTGTCCTCTCATGTATCTATTTTGGAGGACAACGATTCTTTGCAATAATAGATATAACGAACCTCTTGATTATTGGATAAGACGGCTTTTGGCAATTGAAAATTTCTTCAAAATGGGGTGGCCCTCTTGGACACCAACGACGCTCTGCGCAGGATGGTCCCTGCAACCGTGTAATCTTATGTTGATATGGCAACCCTCTTGGTCACCTATAATGCCTTTTGCATTTAATATAATAACCCTTTTGGCTATCAATGATGATCTTGTGCATACAATCTCTGGTAAGTCCTGTGCATCTTCCGTACTGGTATGACTTATAGATATCCCTAAAAGTTTTAATCTTTAGGTCATCATGCATATTATCTGATGTTGGATACGAGATAACTTAAAGACGTCTTTTGAGTTAATGGTCTCCTGGGTGATCCCGCACATTATCCGACCTTGGATAAGAGATAGCTTACAGATGTCCCATCAAGCTGTCAATTTTTGGGTAATCTCGCATACTATCTGATTAGGATGTTGTTGCGACTTACAGATGACCTTCAGATTTTCAATTTCTAGGAAGTCTAGCTTGTCGTTCATTTTTGGATAACGACTTTAAGACATCCCTTTGGATCATGTACTTCTTCAACTTTGATATGTTGATGCATTCAAATGCTGGTACATAAGTGCTAAAATATCCTCGACATGGGGCTACATCCTCTTTTGCATGTTTAATAGATATATTAAATGCTGAGATATCCTCAATGCTAGATTGTGTTATCTTCACATGGTCAAAGGATATAGGTTCTCCAAAGCATCTTTCAATGCTAGAACTTATCACCTGGGTATGGTAAGCAGTTGCAGAGACTTATCTGAATTGTATGATGGCCCTCTCGGCATGGCCTCTTGGCAGTGAAGTGCAATGAAATGGCCCTCTCAGCATGGTCCTCTTGGCATAGAATTAAATTCTTTCTCAGCATGACCCTCTTGACATGGAATGAAATGTCCCTCTCAACATGGCCCTCTCGATATAGAATGAAACATATCCCTCTCGGTGTGGCCCTCTTGGCATGGAATGAAATATCCCTTTCGGCATGGCCCTCTCAGTATGGAATGAAATGTCCCTCTCAGCATGGCCTTCTAGGCACGAATCTCTCGATATGGCCCTTTTGACAGCGACATACAATGGCATACAATGCAATGTAATAGGATGGAATAGCATACGATGTAATATAATGAGATGAAATTACATGCAATGCAATATAATGGAATTAAATGGTATGCAATGCAATGTAATGGGATGAAATAGTATGCAATGCAATGTAATGGGAATAAATGGTATGTAATGCAATGTAATGGGATGAAGTGGCATGCAATGCAATATAATAAGATGAAATGGCATGCAATGCCACGTAATGGGATGAAATGGTATATTATACAATGTAATCGGATGAAATGATATGCAATGCAATGTAATGGGATGAAATGGTATGCAATGGTAGTTTGAAGAGAAGATTCACCTGAGTTTGTTTGTCAATGTGTTTGGCTTTTCTACATGTACCTGTACTCAAGGTAAATGGTTAGTAGCCACAGTGTAGCTCTTGCCAGCGACTACAGTCAAACTTTAAGGAATTTTTACAAATAGATACTTAGAATCATAATCCTAACGACTTAATCTGCCATTAACCTTCTCCCTTTGAGGGGGTACTACAACAAGAAGTTCTTTAGATATGAACAAGTGGCTGCGATCCCTTTCTGGGGGCATCTTGAATACCGTTTTCAAATGTTATACTTTTGTTTTTCCCCATGGCGTATCTTGAGGAGGATATCTTTGCTCTTTTCTCTATTGGATGATCCTTTTGACTATTCTATTACTGTCCCAACTCCTTTGAGTATACCCGTGCTCAAGGCAAACATTAGTAGACACAAAGTCGCTTTTGCTAGCGACTATTTTTAGAAAAAGTTATGAATAAAATATTCATAACGAGGATAAGACGCCTTTGTTTGTCATTTATGTTCTCTTGAAATGATATAGTCAAGTCGAGGGGTCTTTGATCTTAAATCGGAGGTTGAATCCTTCTTTGGGGCCACCCAAAAATACCATTCTTGAGCATTATATGCTTTGGTGCAGTTCCCGAGATTTGCTTAGGGGATTTTTGAAGAAGACCACCATTTTTGTGCATTGATTCCTACATCCATAGAAAAATTGTTAGTTTTGGGTGAAACTACTCCGTGTTGACCTCCCTCGATCTTCGGTTTGCTACTTGCCATCTTTCGGGTGCTCTGTCATAGTTGGACTTTTGCCCTGACTCCTCGTTTCAATAGATGTAAGGCAAAACTAGTCAAGTAAAAAATATGTATAGATTTTCAAAATAGTTTGGTTTTTGAATACTTAGTTTCGAAAACTTTGTGTAAAAGCCTTTAAAAAATCTCCGCCAGTCATGTCATGAGCTAGCTCAATGAACGTCTCTCGTTTGAAGCCTGGCCATATTTGACATCCAATGGAGGATCTCCAAAAACCCATTGGCACGATTTTGCAAAAGCTTGTCAAAGTTGGGGATTTAGTCTATCTGGCCTCTGTTGCAGCCGGTGATTTTTGAAGTTGACTCTAAGTTCTCGATGCTGGGGAATTAGGAATTCATTCCAAAGTATTAGTGGAAATTTTGAGGATCCCCTTAAAATTTCTACCCCTGTTAGATACTATTTGAGATGATCTCGACTTGTGGGGATCTTGAGACTTTCTCCCAAGACCACGCTAGGGAAACATAAAAAAATCTAAAGGGTTAACCGAAGCCGACATAGGCCACCTACGTATCTCATTCTTGAGAATTTAGGTTATCACGTAGTTCATAATTAAAAAGGAAGGATAGATTTTCCAAAAGGGTTGATCGAAGCCGACATAGGCCACCTACGCATCTCAATCTTGAGAATTCAGGTCAAACGTAGTTCGTACATAAAAAGGAAGGATAATAAGCTATGTTAAAGCATACAACGGTTGCATTAATAAAAAATGCTATTACAAGAAAAGAGATACAAGGAAAAGAGCATCCTCAGTTTCTTCAAGGTTAGGCTTTCCTTGATTCTCAAACTCTTTGGTTCTTCTGTTGATTGTTCTAGGACCATTGTCTCCCATTCATCATTATCTTTCATGCTTAAACAGTAAAGGTTTTTGCAATAGGGGAGGCTTTTGTTGAAATTGAGAAAATATTTACAAACTTTGGTCATGGCCAACACGAGTGTGGGTTTATGCCTTTTGGAAAGCGTAAAAAGTAAAAGAGAAGTAAATAAACTTAAAGGGTGGGTATCGGGCCTCATCCGTACTACCACCGATTTTGTAGAAAATTAACTTCCATCTTTCCATCTACCCTATTGACCGGGGAGTAATAAGTGGGATGGAAGTCCAGTTCAGCAACTTTTCCTCTAGTTCATCTTTCTTGATTTCGGCTATCTTGGGGAACTCTTCCATGGTGGCATCACACTCTTCAAACCGATTCCCTATTCCATCCTCGAGACCATCGCTTATTGATTTGGGAAAACGACTGGTAAAGTTCAGGCAGTTTTTGAGACAACTCTTGACCTTTTTTCTTTGATTTCCTTTCGTCCTCTTCACTTGAAACATACTTTTGCCCATACTTGAATAGTCTTTTCGAGATAAAAATTGGCTGAATATTCTTTCTAAGGCCACGTCTAGGTGTTTTAAAGCACCTTTTTAGCATAACGGTGGTCAGCATCTTGTAGACCGAAGGCATTGGCTTGTGAGAAGTTGGATCTCTCTCTGTGGCATCTGCAATCTCCACTATGTAGGAGTCACTTCCTCTTGGGGCATCTTCAATCTCAAAAATATACCTGTTTGGATGGCTCAAGTAGTTTCCTTCATCGTGGATAACTATTTCTTGGTTTATCCATACAAACTTAAGCAATTAGTGGTATGTTGAAGGAACGACTCCTGTTTCATGTTTTCATGGTCTTCCTAAGAGCATATATTATAGCTTGCAACATTATCCATCACTTGAAATTTAACATGGAATTTTGAAGACCCTATCTGGGGGTACAACTTGACTTCCCTGATAATGTCTTTCTGACCATCAATAGTCCCCATATTGACTTTCTTTGATGCATTTTGCCCACATTATAATTAAATTGAGTCCAAGTAGTTAATGAGCAGACATTAAGACCTTCCATCATTAATCAATGCCCTGTTAATTATTTGATCTTAGCATCTGATATTGATATATAATGCCCCGTTGTACATAATTCTCCCCAAGGGCAACTCATCATTACTGGAGCTCATGCGACAATTCTCTGTGGGCATATTTAGAACTTTTATTAGAGCCTGTTTATGATACTAGAGGCTCATAAATGATGCCCAAACTGGGCTCTGAGTTGGGATCTTTTCCAAGTGCTTCTCAGCAGAATACTCCCTATAATGGATCCTTCTCTAGAATTCTTCACCTTTATCTTCAGTAATTGGTTATTTTTGCACACTCTTCTGGTAAGTATCATTGGCTAGCTCTTTAGGAGTGTAACCCTTTTGTGATCTAGTCATTCCGTGTGCGGCAACGATTTCTACCACAAACTTTTTCACCATAGGCGTCAGTGCCATGTACCAATGTGGTGCCATTAGTATAGTGAACTGAGTCTTTTTACCAACATCTGAGCTAGCCACCACTTTTTCTATCTCATTTGTTTCCTTGGTACTCACCGGTACCATATCCTTGTTTATTGGGCACTCTTTGTCTGTTTCAGTTTCTCTGATAGCGACTTCCCCATGATTTGGGAGTGGGTTATTAGTAACATTTGGTGGTGCGAGAAACTCATTGTATGAGCTATCCTGGGTGTTAGCCAAAAAGTCCTTAAGATTGAAATCCCTCCTAGTGGTAACATGTGGAGGCTTATGGCAACTACCTACGAGTCATCATGTGACTCGTATGGTGCCTATTAGTCCAGCAGTCATTTAAAAATAGTTTTATTCACAATTCCATGACATGTCAAGTACCAACAACCATTATATAAGCATGATATGAGTATTAGAAGTGATTTAAGGTCATGAGAAGTCCCTAACCCAAAGTTGAGTTGAAAACTCCTTTTCCTGCTAAGTCTTAGTGTAAGATTTTTATTAGTTCAACTTCAATCGACCATTAGTCCTAGTATATGAATAGTTAGGTGTCACAATACCCATCAAATTAAAGGTATTTGAATCTTGTTTCCAATGCTATTGACCATTTATAAATCCTATATCGGAGTAAAAAGTTATGGGTGTTTTAGTGAGGCACTATCAAAGCTACCAATGGCGGCAACTCAGGCAACGACTCATCGCCAGACCCTACGAATCATCTTGAGACTCATTGCCACTATTCAAAGAAGTTCTAGAAAGGATCTGGTATGATGGTTCAAGCCATGAATCATCCCCATATACTATGAGTCGTCACGAGAGTCATCGGGAGCGACACTAACAACATTCTATTCTATTTTTAAAGGGCTTTTTGGTCTTTTTCCACTTTTTTAAAACCTATACTATGTCGTTTAAGGCTGTTCTAAGTGGGATTAAAGGGTATTATTTGATTAACTCTCCCCATTCTCTCTTAACACTTATAAAAATAGAAATCAAAAGGTGACTCCTTATCTCTCAAGAGCAAACTAGGGTTCTTCTCAAGCTTCAGAATTTCTCTCAAGTTTTTAGCAAGAATTCTCCTTCTAAGTTTGTGGGTATTCAATGAGGTTCTCCTTTTGCCCTCATGCCCAAATATGTTTTCACATTCAATTTTTATGAAACTCAAGAATTAGGGCAAGTTTCCCAAGTATCCCCATTTCATGATTTCTTTCAGTAATTATGTTCCTAAACATCTCATGACCTTGAATATCAGTTTATGCATGAATTTAAATATAGTTTTATATATGTTGGCGTGTTATGAGTACAAGATACACTAAATTGATTAATTTAGCATAAATAACATATTTAGCTTCAGTTTACAGATTTTCATTATGATCTCAGTTATTTACTCTATCATGATACTTTTAGATAAAGTATTTTTGAATCAATTTCAATATGCTAGATTTATGAGCTATCAATTATTCAGTTTTGAGAGTAGTGCTTAGAACCAAGCGGATGCAAGGATGAAGGGTCACCCATTAGTTGAGGTTGACATCTTCGGTAAAGTTTTCTAAGTCCTAGAACTATGTAGCCAGTGTAGGTTATTGAAGACTACCCGCTAGTTGAGGCTGATACATTAGTCCAAATAGACATCAATTTGTGGATCCATGTCAGTTAGGTTCAATACCCTTGGCAAGGTATAGAACACGCTCCCAACCAGAATTATAGGTTGGACCGTATATAGCTCAGATGAGGTGTGTCGGTTAACAGGCTCTCCGACAATTACAGATACAATATAGTACAGGACCCTTGGTTCAGTTGTATCTGTTTACACTCATGACTTTTCATATTATTATTACATATCAGTATTTATATGTATATTGATGCATTTCAGACAGGGTCATTGTACTTCAGTTCACCTATATTCCAACTCAGTATTTCAGTATTTACCAGCATATTTTAGTATATTTTATATTTGGATATCTCACATACTCAGTACATTTAAAGTACTGATCGCCTACCTTTTCTTGCATTTATCGTATCATGATATAGGTTTGGATGCTCAGCATAAGTCCTACAGTCGATACATTTCAGTGCCTTTCCAGCAACCGACAGTGGTGAGTCCTCATCATTCGAGAATAAGAGTGTATATTTTATTTCAATATTTCTTTCTAGTTCTCAGATAGTTTAGAGTTAGCTAGGGGGTTTTCCCAGCAACTCATCATTAGTAGAGGCTTTCAGACAAACAGTTAGATTTTCAATTTTATGATTATGTCAGATATTTCTAGCCTTGAGATTCAGCATTTGACTTGTTTATTGGCTTTAACTATTATTTTATCATTTCATTTTTAGCTTTCGTTCAGTATCCTTCAGTTATATTCAGTATTCTTAGTATCATGTTATACCATAGGTTAGCTTGGGGTCACTTATGGCTCTTAGCATCGTGTTACGACTAGGGGGTACTCTCGGGTAGTGACATTGTGTTTCCCTTTTGATTTTATGAACTATATCTCCTTTGGATTCTTAAACTACATGATTTACCTTGAGCTTTATACACAATTTGATCCATGATCCATGATTTATCAGACTTATTATGAATTGGGAAATTTGACATAATTTTTACATATTGTTCTAAAATATTTATATCTCAAACTTGAATTCTAGAATCTTTATAATACTATAAACAAGATTTTCACATGGACTTATAATTTATATCTAAACTATGATTTATGCAGCAATATTCATACTTTAAGGTTTTTTATGAACTATGAACTCTATACTAAAGAGACATACTTTTAAATACATGATTCTTAACATATGGTTTATGACATGATATGGAGTTTAGGCTCACAACAGAAAGATTTATGAATATTATGACATCTAGATATGTCCACTATGATTATGTCACATGATATGATATTAGCACTAACATGTTTTGGGAGAAATATTTAGCATTGAGAGAATAAGGGTTCAGATAACCCAAGTTCGATAACTACGTTGCTACCATAGATTTTATCCCTTTTTAAGTGCACTTTCAGGATCCTTATGTTATGGTTCTAACTTTGACTGATTAAAACAACCTTTTTAAGTGTGGGTGTATGACACTAGACTCCATGGTGCTTACATAGTTTATGTCGGTTGTAAGAAACTCTCATCTAAAAACTTTACTCTATTTTGATAGTTCACTTGATGAGATCATTATATGATTTTAGATAGCATGATTCTAGATAGCATGCTTTCAAATATGAATTATTCTCATAAATCCTTACTTATGAGTTTTAACTGCATTTACTCTCATTTTGATATTTATATCTATGAAAGTCCTATTTTAGTCTCTTTCTCAATTTATGAAATAGATGTGATTTCAACTAATAGTTTTGTCCCTACATACTCAGTAAATTTAGACGTATTGATCGTATACCTCTTCTGCCTACATTTTTCATGTGATGTAGAATCAGGTGTTCATTATCATGCTCGTGGCTGGTTCAGATTGCAACTTTCAGTCAGCAGGTGATGAATTCTCCTTATTCAGGAATTCCAGTCAGTTAGTAGTTATAGCAGTTCAGTTCTCAAATATTGATTTGACATAGTTGGGGATCATGTCCCTGCTAACTGTGGTCAGTGTTAGTAGAGGCTTCATAGACAGTCAGTCAGAGTTGATGTATTTAGTTCCAATTTCTTTTTCATAATACAATTGTACAAATTTTTAACTAGTGATGTATTAAACAAGCTAGCCTAAAATCTTGCTTCTGCATAGTGTTTTCTAGTTTATATGTTTATATTCAGTTGCTCATGAATTATGCCAGTATCAAGGGTTAGCTTGGGACCACTTGTTATTTTAAGCACCGTGTCACTTCCAAGGTGTAGACTCGAATCGTGACATTCCTATCTGTTAAGACCAGTGAAATCATTTCGAGCCGACAGTTTTCATGTCTGAAGGTTTGGAATCTGACTCATAAGTAAAAGTATTTTGCTTATTTTTCAGTATCCATTCTGATTATCTTATCTTGGTTTGTCTGCTACCAAATGGATTCCAGGCATCTTCTCATCAAATTGTTGAAGCCAAACAAAAAAGAAAAATTTGAATTTTTCCCCTTCAAAAAGAACTTTTTCCTCAGTGCATCTCCCTCTAAGTAAATATGGGGACTTCTTAAAATGAGTTTTGTTGAGGCTACTGGTAATACTAGAATTAGTGTGAATTCTCCCCGGGATGTACTTCCTTTAACTCCTTCTAGATCTGATTTTTTTGTATCCATATCGTGATTGACATTAGAGAGAATAAGATAAATGAAACTGAGGCTATTACCCTTGACAGGCAATGTCAGTCTGACAAATTTAGGGAACCCCTTTTTAGTCAACCGGAGTCATCATTGGCTATTTGTTTTGATGAAGCTTTTTTTGAAGTTGAGGCTGCTGAAGAGCTGAAACATCCTAGCAGGATAACATTTTGGAAGAGATTAGGCATACATATGCCTTAATTAGAATGTCTACTTCCTCTTGTCACCTGATATTAGAAGTTCAACCTAATGAGTCCTCAGAGGATCATTCTGTCGGGTCTCTATAGGAGAAATTAATTAGTAAGGGCATAAATACCTTCGTTCAGGTGTGACTTTTTACTATAAAAAATGATGGTTTGCTTACTTCTCATGTTTCATTTTGATTCATCTTTCCTTATTTTTTCAGGCCAATGCACTTCTTGGTGATAGATTTTAACTTAGGCTGGGAAGAAGAAAAGAACTCCAAATTCAATTGAATGTTCAAAGGCAAGAGTGGATGGTCTTAATGGCTGAGCTTGCCAAGAAGTCACAGGAAGTAACCATTTCTGAACTTATTTTGGGTCTAAAAGCCAAACTTTAGGAGGATAAAAGGGATATAAATACGCCACCCATGATCATGAGAAATCCATCCAAGATTTGAAATGTGCTAATTGGGATTTAGATTATGCCAATCAAGAAAAAGAGACATATTACTAATAAGCTTATCAGTTCCTCTTTGATATTTTCTTTTTACGGGTGGATATGGATATTCAGAAAGATGATATTTACACGTGTTTTGAAAGGAGAACCTTTCTTGAGTTTGAGCTTTATTGGTTAAAAGACTAATTGTCAACTAGGGATGCTTTGTAATAGAAAATTTTGCGTAAGATCCTAGTGCACCTTGCAATGGTCAAGGGTAATGTCCAATCTCATAAGGAGGCTATTAAATTAATGAATAATCATTGTTTTATTTTGAAGGTTTACAACTGGGTGCTTGACGCTCAGAGGGATAAAGATCTTTTTCTGATATTAAAGTGGAAGAGAGTTGCCTCACTTTTTTTAGTTGAATTCATAAGGTAGAACATTCAGAGGTAAACTTTGAAAGAAGTTGGGGCACATATTGAAGACATCAATGCTTAAATCCTCATTGCTTGGGGATTAGAGGAAGAAGCTCAAGATAACTTGTCTTCCACTTCTTCGTTAAGCCTTATCGATGTTCTATTTGAATGAGAAATGATCAAGGTGGGAATGAGTTCCCTCCTGATGTCTTGGCCCTGACCCTTCTGATGCTTCTTAGAGCCCAGTTTATTAGTTTCTATTTGATTCCATTTTTGTGTTATATCAATGATTTTTTTAATCTTGAATACTAATATGAAGATTTTTTATCAAATTATTCTTTTGTTTTGATTTATCTTGTGATATTTTTTCTTTCTAGTAATTGTTGGAATATTCTATTTTAAGAACTTTTGTAATGACCTGATATGTGAGATTTTACTTTTTATATAATTTGACCATTTTGTCCTTCTCCCGTAGTTGCTACATATTGATTTTGAGGTGTGGGGATAGTTGTCATGGTCCTCGATATGATCGAGAATGATTTGGGGAAGTTAGTAGTTTTTAGAGGCCTTAAAAGCCATATAGTTTACTTCGGTCAACATTGGTTGTTCTGAGTACCAGATGGCAATTTAGATAGTTTTATTAGATCTGGAATGTCGAATTTGGGTTTGTAGCAAGGTTGGTTCAAGTTCGGGACCTTTATATTGCATTTCAACTCTTGTTGTGAAAACAAGTTAAAATAAGCTTTAGGGGTTCCCGAGGGTTAATTTGTTGAAAACAATCCTATTTCAATAATCCAACATTGCCATTGAGTTCGGAACATCGAAAATAGCCTAGTAGCATATATGGTTTATTTTTGTGGGGTCCCAAACGAATCCCGAGGGTCCGTTTGAAGACTTAGGGGTATAATTTCAGCTGGTGCAAGAGTTGATATCTGGTGTATCAGGCCCTCCATTGCAATCGCGTGTACATGTGTCGCGATTGTGGGCCTTGATGATGGTCTTCATTGCAATTGCTTGGTAGTGGTACTGCGATCGCGCTGGGTTAAGCGGTGGACCGAGTCAGGTTGACTCATCGCGATTGCGATGCCCAGCTACGTAACTGTGATGACCAACTTAATGGCTGGTCAACATTGACCCTGGTGATCGTGAGGTGGGGTTCGAGACCATGGGGTACTGTTCACAGAATAGTATAAATGCCTTATTTTTGTAATTTTTACCATTTTTGGACCTTTGACCTTTGAGTTTGGGCGATTTTTAGGGTTTCCATCACCATTTGAGCTTGGGTAAGCTCCAAAACCTTATTTTCATTATTTTACGTTGGTTATATTATTAAAACACTCTTTAATCTTGATTTCAAAATGAATTTTGAGGATTTTTATGGTAAAGTTTAAAAATGGCTTTTCTTTGATTTGGACCTCGTTTTCGCATGAGTTTTCAACTGTAGACTCCTATAATCTTGGAAAATGTGTTTCTAAAGAAAAATTCTGGTTTTACCCCCTTTTCATTTTTAAACTCATTTTTTGAGTCTATTTTGGATCCGTCTTATATATGGCCAATATGAGTATTGTTAGCTTCCTTTTAACGTGTAGATGTTATATTTGTATATTTTAGTTGATTTCGAGGCCGTTTGAAAGGGGAAGGCTCCGTGTTGAAGGACTTTAGGCTTGGATTTCGATGCCTCGAGGTAGGTTATGGCTTAACTTTCTTCAGACTGGGCTGGGTAGTTAATGAATAAGTAAAGCATGCTATGGGTTGGGGAAAATAACTATGGGTTTTGTTTTAGAGCTATTATATATTGTGTGATGCCTGAGTGGGGGCTTATATTCTTGTTGATGTTGATTGGTGATATGGTATATTGCGTGTAGCTCGAGTGGGGGCTTTATTTGACATTATTGACCTTATTTGTGTATTTATATGCCTTATTCTTAATGTAATGTTGTGCGGGGGCTTGAATAGACATTATAGGCCTTATTGAGTATTATTGCCTTTATCATGATGGAAATGCCCAAGTTAGGGGTTTGATATGATATTAATGATGTCCTACTTGGCTAATTTTTTGATGGTGCCCAATGAGATATTGAGATTTTGATTATAGATATGAATTACGTGGATTCTGAGCTCATTTTTACATGTATTGAATGGGTTATCATCTTCATACTATTTGGTTGTGAGCATTTCACCCTCATTTCATACATACCCATTCATGAAGCATTGGTACCACTGAAAAACACTGATTTTGAAAGAAAATGAGACACTTTTAAAAATGCCTAGATCGAGGGGTGTGCCGGTCAGGTTGATTGAGATATGAGAAACACTTTATAGACTTTGATCCGTGAACACTAGCCAGAGAGGTGGACTGAGACTATGAGATAGGTATACGGGTTGCGAAGCCACTCATGGGTCCTATCTTGGGAGCGCCGAGGCTTGGTAGGTGTATACAGAGAGTCATGCAATGGCTTTCAAATCATTCATCATTATACCATCTTCATTGCATTGCATTACATACACATTCCTATGTTGTTTTCATATTTTTTGGCGTGTATTTAGTTTCAGTACTATTTGATCATATCTATTCTACTCATTCTTTCTTTATATATATATATATTAGAACTGTTAGCAGAGATGGTGTGAGCTACCGTTTGAGAACTTTTCTGTTTGCAAGTGACATGCTCATAGTATTTCTTTACTTGTATTATTTTCTACTTTGCTCAGTTGGCCTATGATTCCTACTGAGTATAAGTGGATCGTACTCACTCCTACTATGTCCTTTGGATACAGATCCTAGCACGAGTACGACATGCAGAGGCTGAGTTCGTGTTGTGGAGTTAGTGATTTGAGGTATTGGCTCGCTCTAGGATTTTCAAAGTCTATCCAGACCTCCTCTTATCATTTAGTTGTCTTTATTTCTATTTTGAAGACAGACTATGTATTATTCAGGATTTTGAGTGGTAGTAGATGCTCTTACACTTGTGACACATTTTCTGCGGGTTTTATAATATTTCGTTCAGACTTTCATTAATTTTGCACATGTGTGATCTGACTTCGTTCTAGAAGTCTCGTCTTGACTTATTTATTACTGTTTTTTATTTTTTCTTTTCTTTTTAGGCGATTGGCTTACTTACAAGGTTGGACCGTGATGAGTGCCATCATGACCTCGATTTTTGGGTCGTGACAAATTTGCACCTAATTCTGTGTTGTTGACTTTAAGTTAACTTCAAAATGATTTTTGATCGATTACCTTTTAAGTCATTTGCTTTGATCTAAATAGATATTTGATTGCAATACTATTTGTGGACTGAGTACCTATATGTCTTCATATATTGAATAATTTACAATCGAATAGGGTTCATCCAATCTTTAGTCAAAAGGCTAAAAAATGAAATTCAGGAATCAATGTATCTGATTTTTCATTTATATTAGGGAAAGATCAATCGTTTTTTTAAATGATAATTTAGGATTAGAAATTGATATGTCTGATCTATTGATACTGACCAAAAAATTCATTCGAATTTATTAATTTTGAAGAAGTTGAGCCCTTTATTTTTGTGCTTGTGATGAGGATATCTCTTGTTCACTTTTAGGCTCGAGTATTAAGAACTTTATGATCTTCATTATGAGTTTCTTCAAACTCTTAGATTAAGTCTTTGGAACTTCTCTGTCATGTATAATTTTCTTGTTCTCAATCTTTACGTTGGAACTTTTTGTTATTGTATGATCCTTGAGTTCTCAATTTTGAGCATTTTGAATTTTCAAGTTGTATATAACAAGAATAAGAATACAAAATATGTAAAGTTTTTAAGGAAATAATTTATTTTCTTGAATGAAGATCAAGTTTGTACAATAACCTATTTTGTGGTCAATCAGACTTATTTCAAGTGAAGGTCTCAGACTCTTTCCCTGAGCAATCTCTGATTTTGATTCTTAAGCAAAGGTCTTAATCTTTTCATTTGATCAGTCTCAAATTTTTGCTTTTTGAATTTCTTTGGTTTTTTACTTCTGAGCAAAGGTGTTAGCCTCTTCGCCCGAGTAGTTCTCCATTACTGTCTGGAGGGTCTTTGATCTTTCTATCCTGAGGAGTCCATGACCAATTATTAATTTAAAGAAGATTTAAGCACTGGATAAGCTTACTTAGATCTTCAGTCCCTTGGTAATTCTGATGTGTAATGTTTTTGTATTTTAACATGTTTTATTTTGCTTCTTCATCAAAATCTTCGAGAAAAAAAATCCTTTTTGAGATAAAACTTGATCTAAGGAAAAAAAAGTGCAAGACATTTTTCACATTTAATCCTCATAGACTTCCTTCTGTAATTAAAGTTAACATTATAATAAACAAATTAAATGTGTACCTTAATAATAGTAGCATTTAAGATATTGATGTTCCAATTGTTGGGTAGATTTGTTCCTTCTTGATATGTTAATTTGTATGAACCTTTGGTTACTTCGATAACTTGATAAGGTCCTTCCCAATTTGGATCAAGCTTTCCAAAATTTAGATCTTTAGTGTTCCCAGTCATTTTTTGGAGGACTAACTCCCCTTCCTACAAATATCGAAAGTTAGTTCTTCAGTTATAGTACTTTTTTAATCTCTACTTTTGAGCTTTATCGGACTAAAGCCGAATCTCAACTTTCTTTCGTTAGATCCGAATTTATAGACATATCTTTCTAATTGTTTTCCTCATTTCCTTATTTGAACCATAGACTTGATTCTCCTATTTTTATTGGTATAAAAGCTTCAACTTCGTAAACCAGCAAGAAGTGTGTTTTCTTGATGCTGAACTTTGGCATTATCCAATATGCTCATAATACTTCAAGCAACAATTTTCTTTAGCCGCTTCCATCTTCTTTTTCAAGTTCTATATCATTGTTCTATTTCATTGTTTTGTTTATTGATTTTGCTTGACTATTTTTATTGGAATGACATGAAGCATATTTAATCTTTTGATCTTCATTCCTTTTAGGCATTCAGTAATCTTCTTCCCAATAAACTAAGAGTCGTTATCATAAGTGATTTCTTTTGATATACCTAAACGACATATGATGTGATCCCAAGAGAAATCTATGACTTTTTTTTCTCTTATTTACTTGTAGCAATCTATTGCCACCCATTTTTGAGAAATGATCAGTTAAAATTAACACAAATTTTATCTGATCAGCCGTCACTAGGAGCGATTCAACTATCCTTATTCTCTATTTTATGAATGATCATGAAAAAACTACAGAGTGTAATAATTATGTTGATTGATGAATCATGAATGCATGACCCTAACATTTGTCACATTTTTGAATAAATGATTTAGCATCTTGTTTCATTTTTATCTAGTAATGCCCGACTCTAATTAATTTTAGACTAACAATTTAGCTCCAAAATAATTACTGTAAGCTTTTTAATGGGCTTCTATCATCACATACTTGATTTAATCGGGTCCCAAACATTTTGTCATTTATGTTATCAACATATGTCAAACGGTTTTTTTTCCTCCCATATGTCAAGTGGTTGACATATGAACATTTATGGATTTCATAGTCTTTGAATTTTTCATCCTTAAATATTGAATTAAGGGCCCTAAATAAGCACTCTACAATCAGAATAAACAAAGTGGGGGACAAAGTAATTCTATAAATCATATTAATCAACACTTCTCCAAACCCAATTTTCCATAGAACTTTGATCAAGAAAAGTCGGGAAACTCTAGCATAGGATTTTGCCATATCTAGTTTGATGACCAGGTTAGCAAGCTTTTCTCTTATTGTGATATCAAGTACTATCCCATGTATCAGTAATATGTTCTCAATAATACTTTTACCTTACTCAAATCTTGATTATTGAGGTGAAATAATATTACTCGAACACCAGATTTGTGTTCGTCATAAATTTAGGTAAATTCATCCACCAAAAAATGATTTTACCACTATTATTATGTCTTTTTTGATTATATCTCAGCATATTTGATAAAAGAAACCTGTAAATTCATCTGAATCCCCTTGTTCTTCTTGCTCAACTAAAAAATAGTCAACTTAATTTTTGCCTCATCAAAAAATTTAGTCAATATTTTATTTTATTTTTCAGAGATTTTAGAATGGGCATACTGAAGTATTTTAAAATTTTCTAAAGAATTGTCTTATGTAATTTCCTTCTGAAAATAATTAATAACCTCTGATGTCATTTTAGCATGGGTATCCACATATTTTCCTTCTCTATTTTGTATCATATTAAATTATAATCTCTTTCTTCTATCATTAACAAATGCATGAAAGAAATTGTTGTTGTTTTCATCCTTAAATTATTTTATGTTTATTCTCTACTTTCAATATTCTTCCTTAAGATATAGATATCTGGTCAATTCTAATTGTACTTCGTGTATGATTTTTCTATTTTGCTCATGAACTTGAATAAGTTCTTCAATAGAATCTATCTTCTGAAAGATGTTGTCATATATTTTCTTACTCCATTTAGTTAGAACCTTCTTCACTTTCTTCAATTTGTGATAAAAACTCAATAATATATTCCTCACAAACTATCCACTGCTCCTCTACCAATGTAAAAAAGTTTTTGTCCTTAATCTAAAATTAAAGAATTTAAAAGGTATAATTATTACTGCATATAATTGTGAACACTATGCTTCTAGAAGAGAATGATTAGAATCTTTCTTAACTAAGTGTTTGATCGTGATATTAGGGTATGAATCCAACAAGTTTTGATTGCTTAGAACTCCATTCAGCCTCTTAAAATTACAGGCCTATTTTGTTCTGTCATTCCACCAAGTGTCAGTACGTTCACTTGAGCTCATATCATATAATCTACGATCATTAATGCAATTGGAGAAGTTTTTTGTAACGACCCAAATTAGCGTTACATATGAAAAAGCTCTGAAAATAATTTTCAATAAATAATATGGTCAAATTATACCCGGGAAAAATCAAATCGAGAAGGTAAAATGAGACCCAAAGAAATTGGGCCAAAATGCCCAAAGAAAGCCGGGCTGGACAGAGGCCTACTGCTACGGTGGTTCTTTTACCACCGCAACGGTACTTGGCTGTAGCCAGCCCAAGGAAATTTAAAAAACCCTCTCTTTTATTATTTCTCCAAGTCTCCCCCTTCCCCCAAAAACACTCTGAAAAATCCCACTTCCTCAACCATGAGATTTCAGAGACCAAGATTTATGAGAACGGTTTTGAGGCACACCCAGCGGAAACCCGACATGGGAAGGTGCTTAGCACTAGTAGGACAACTCTCTCCTCTCAACAACATTATGATTTGACTACAAGGTAGGTTATTATTTATTCATTATAGTAAATAGACTCGGGCTAGATCCATTTAATATTGATAGTAATGTCGGGACTTATCATGCATTAGGCCTTCAGGCACTATGTTTGAAAGGTCGAAAATGATAAAAATCCTGTTAGGAGGTAATATTATGATTAACTATGGTATCACTCCATTCATGCAATATTCATGGTGTGGAATAAGTCTAATTTTGTGATAATCTGGACTAGCTGAACGAATGTTGTAACCTTAGGCATGGGGTAAGTTAGATACGGTAGAAAGAAGAAGGATTATTAAGTTGGGGTGTGATATCGGTGCTCTCGGTGAACTGATAGTTATGTTTGACATTGAAGAAGGTTAACAAAATGTAAATGAGGAATAGGGTTGAGAGTAACCTAAGAGAGTTTTAGCCGAACTAGTGATAGGGTGTGAAATCAGAATGGGTAAGTGGATAAGAGTAGATGAATGATTGGGACAGGGAGGTAAGGACAAGTGTGAGGGTTTGTAAAAGAAGTAATTAGGAAGTAGTTTGAGTGTTAGGTTGGGTACATGAACGAGAGTTGTGAATAAACAGGGTGAGTAACTGCATCTAGGTGTAAACCCTCAGTTGGGTAGGTGGTGTAGAGTGAAAGATCAAATAATGTATGTACCTAAGTATACGTTGATTACAAGTGATATTTTATGGTGAATATATGTGGAATGGTAATTGTGATTATTTTTCAAGCCATGTTTGTGATTGTTGAATGCATTGCATATTCATACATTTTGGTATTGTGTAGGTGAGATGGTGGGTATGTTGATATTAACGTTAAAATCAACTCCGAACAAGGCAGCAGGTATAAAAGACTTGGACACGGAGATCTATTGATCAATATGAATCTCGAGACTGGATGGTTGATCGCCGCCTCCGTGAGGATTTTTGGCAAGCAATAAGCACTTAAATAATACAATTCAAGTGTACCATCTTCGCCGCGTCGTGCTATAAGATGAGATACAGTTCTTGTACTACTTGATTTTAAGATAAGATACAGTTCTTGTACTACTTGATTGACTGGTAAGAAAGAGCTCGAACGTGAGAGCAAGGGATCACCCAATGAATGGACGAGCTCAAAGGAGGGAGGGAGGCAAGAACCATGTGGTATTCTCTTCTAACTCAGTATCCTAACTCAGGGCAAACTATCTCTAGATGGAAAAGTGAAAAGTCGAATTGATTTGCACATCCCTCTATTCCAATAGATTCAAGAGGCAAGAAAGGGATTGGATAAAGACTGGTTCCAGTAGGGGATGTTTATGTCATTACTACATGAGGGCTTCGACACTACTACAGCGCTTCGATATTTCAAAGCGCCTCGCTAACTCAAAATACCTTGCTATGAGAATCTAGCTTCGCTAATGCTTGGCTAAGTCTTGAACCTTTGCGCTGACCGATTTTGTTTCAACCGTAGGTATTAGTGAATGAATAAAGAAAGTAGGTATATGTGAATAAATTCATTAAGTCTTAATGCCATGCATATTCATACATTGTGGTGTTATGGAGGTGAGATGGTGGGTATATTGATGTTAACGTTGAAATCATGATATTCATGATGTTATTGGTTGTGATAGAGGGTCGGGTACCATACTAGTATAATACGATGATGTTGATATATAACCCATGATATTCATGGGCTTGTTGATGTTTATGATACTGGTGAGGTTAAGAAGGGTAATAAATGATACGCACATCTTGCATACATGCATTCATTTATATGCCTTGACTTTCCATTATATCATTGTATTGTTGTTGATTTCTTGAGCAGATCAGTCATTTGACAGAACTGGTGGAATGTAGCAGTATCCCATGTATACAAGGTGCATCCTGATTTAGGTCTAATGTTAACTGTGCAAGTATATAATTTTGGGAGTATGTTGTACGGTATCATTCCCCCCACAGTAGTTGTCAGGTAATAATTACCTTAGTGGTTGTAAAACCCTGTAGTGTGTTGTATTAGTAGAGTACCGAGGCGATTCAATCCAATTAAGATTGTCTTAAGTCTTGTAATTTTATGAGGACTATAGATCCGACTCAGAGGGAGTTAAGAGTAGTGGAGATTCGGTCAGTAGATTAGCTAAGTACTAAAAAGGGATCTAGATAGCGTGAGTGATGAAAGGACAAAGATATATGAAAATGTTAAATGGCAGGAAGCCACAGAGCTATTGTAAGTTTGGTGTTAATGAATTTAAAATATGGGATCTAAAAACCGAAACCTTACTCGATGTTTATGATTTCTCCCTATTTGTTATTAATGTTATTTTTTTAATCTTGGTCGGCTGATGATGTCTACAAGTATGTGTGGTTGTACTGATGCTATACTTATTATATCTCCGATCGAGGATATAGCAGTAGTGCAGGTCACTTGGGGTTTCTATAATAGCAACGGTGATCACTCAGCAGCGGCTCCTGCCCTCTCTATTCTGTATAGATGCTGAGTCATGGACTCTCCTATTCCTTGTTTAGTACTCTTGTACCGATTTAGGCGAGTTTCTGGAGATTCATTATTGATTATTTTTTGCATTACTTTTACATATTTAATGTATTAAACTAGATATATATTTTGATGATTAACTGTACTAATAGATTTAATGAAGGACTATTTAAATTAGTTAACTGATTATCCAGTTTAAAATAAATGGTTTACACATCCGCATTAAACGAATGGTAGATTTGTAAGGGTTCTCCTATCTAGGGTGGGTGTTAGGTAGGTGCCCACATGATCTGTCTAGTTGGGTCGTGACAAAATGGTATCAGAGCCTAGGTTACCGGTCTCCCAGTAAGAGAGCAAATATCAAGTAGAGTCCTACGGGTTGGTGTGGTGACGTCCACATCAAATCAGTAAGAGGCTACAATGCATCTAGGAAATTGTTTCACTTTTTTTAATTCCAATTGGTATCTCAACCATCATAATTTGGACTAGTTGGTTGATGTGTCATGATCACATGACATTTTTGACGCTTAAAATAAGGAAAATATGCAATAACTTGGGTATATCTTGTAGGTATGATGTGTTTTTTGTCCTACTTTGTAGGGAAATAGGTTATGGATGTGAAATGGAGATAAAGTGAATAAGAATGCATAAGAATGGAGAAATTGAAGATGAAAGAGTTAAGGTGTAACCCCAGGGGTGAATCACGACAGAGACTTACATCCCATAGGTACACTCACGTGACGTGAGATGGTACCGTCGATCAACTTCAGATAGGTGGAATTACAACCTGCTTCCCACGACAGGCATCCACGTGGAGTGACTCAACTCACTTGACGTGAGTAGGTGTAGTGAATAGACTTCAGAGATTGTATGGTGCTGCCTGATTCTCACGACAGGGACCCACGTAACGTGGCTTGGTTCCACGATACCAAGCCACGATACCGTGGAAAATTGCCGACTTTAGTCTCCTACTTTGTTTAGGATAGGATTCACCTTGTATCTATAAATACTCTTGTATTGTCCTATGTTCAGGGTGATAGCCATTACATTGTTTTGAGATAGTTTTTCATTATTTTGAGTTCAGAAATACATTATTGATTTTGTAATCTTGGAACACCGATTCTAGGGTTTTATTCATAATTGAGATTTTTGAGTTTCTTCATTATTTTGAATTTACAATTATGTTTTCATCCTTGAATTATTATTGTGCTCTTGCGAAGATGAGTAGCTAAACTCATCAACTAGGGTTGTGTGAACCATGAGGAATTAACGAAACGGGTTAAGTGCAAAGCAATTCTGAACCGATGTGAATGCATGTGTTGTTATTTTCTTTGTTGTGATTGATCTTCTAACGGTTGCAAATATTAGAAACTCACCTGTATTCTAGACTTGCTCGAGAGAGAGGTAGAGATTGGGAAAAGGAAATAACAACAGACATTTGAAGCTATCAACCTTCATCTAATAACTTGAGCCTCAGCAGGAATAGTTATCTGAGATCCAGGACAAGGGTTAGTAGTGCGACGCTCGGAGACTGAGAGGAGAAGAGTGAAATTCGTCTAACCAAGGTCGAGAAACGTTTAGATGAACATATCTTGTCAGATTTTGCATGCAACGCAGCGGGACAGTTTTGCCAGCACCAATAACCGATAGAGTTAAGGAATCATTGGGGATCATAGTCCTAGTGTATTTCTCATATTGAAAACAACTTCAAAGAATCAACATTTGTTACTATCACTACTTGTTTACAAATATCTCCCCCTTTTTACTTATTTTCCAACTACTCGAACAAGAACTCAACCTACTTTTGTCCTATTCCCGGTGGGATCGACCCCAACCTAGTTGGGTTCTATATTTGATACACCGACCGTTTTATACTTCTTAGGAGTCATATTTTAGGCGATATCAAATTTTGTACCGTTGCCGGGGAGTACGGTTTCGGAGTTGATTAGCTTACTTGTTGGAGTTGATTGGTTTTGCTTTTCTATACTTTTAAGGGCACACGTCGGTGTATGCCCAATACTAGGAGTCAAAGCAATCCCCTAATTCCACTTGATCTTGAAATAAAAAGGACTCTAAGAGCTAATCGAAGAATAATGAATACCGACGAAGTTCAGGATCCTGCCTCCATGGGAGATATTCATAATCAACCAATTCAGCCAGTTGGTCATGAAACAGCAGACCAAACTACGACTCGGTTAACACAAGAAGGGCAAGCTAGACAAGATGCTCTGAGGCAAGTAGAGAGAGACAATCAAGCAATGCAAAAAGCAGCCCAACGACTAGCTGAGGCTGAAGAGAGACAAAGAAGATTGAGAGCTCACCAACCACTTCAAAGACCGTATGTGCTAGTTTATGATGATCCTGAGGAAGAAGATGTGGCCTACTTCGAGCCAATAGAGACTGGTGCTATTATTCCACCAGAGTTACCTCAGGGCACTAAGTTTGACATTACCAGTGCCATGATTCACCTGCTAAACTTAAAGGGTGTGTTCGTCGGTCTTCCTACTGATGATCCAAACATACACGTGATGAATTTTTTGGGGGTCTGCACTTCATATAATTTTCCTGGAGTTGACCAAGAGGCTATTCGATTGAGATTATTCCCATTCTCTCTAACAGGAGAAGCAATTTTATGGTTGGCAGAATTACCACGAGGTTCCATCACTACTTGGCAAGAGTTAAGAAATTAATTTCTGGAAAGATTTTTTCCACCTTCCAAGATACTACAGTTGAAGGATAAAATTTACAACTTCAAACAACTATATTCTGAAGCACTTTATGAGACATGACTAAGGTTCAAGAAGAAGCTACATAATGTGCCAAATCATAGGATGAGTGGTAGGAATTTACTTGAAATCTTCTATAGGGCTTTAAATGCCAACACGAAGGCGGTAGCAGATACTATGACTGGTGGAGCATTCATGAGTCTGAGATGGGAACGAGCTTCAGAGATATTAGATCGTATCACTAAGACCAACCAAGGCTGGCATACTCGGGAGGCAGAAATGCCGACTGGCACATATGCTATTGGAGCCTCAGTAGCACAACAGGCTTTGGACGAATCTGTAGCTCAAGAGGTCGCTCAGTTAAGGATAGAAATTGGTCTTCTGACCAAACAAATTGCGGCTAGAGATGCTAAAAAGGTGCATGCTATAGGTGCAAAAAGTAAAATGCCTATACATGATGATTATGAATCTGATGAAGAGTCTAAGTATTTGGTTCGAGAAGTGGTGGGTTTTCGAGCCAAGGGCCAAAGGTCTAACCAAGACTCCTGGAACTCGAGGAAAGGGAATCAAGGTCGGAACTACTATGGTGACAGTTACAACAAGTCGGGATATAGAGATAGAGAATGAGATCGTGATGGTGATTGGAGGAGAAAGGATGATTGTAAAGAGAAAAGTGGAGTATATGTTCCACCAGGAAACCGCGATGCTGACTCTGGAAATGCAAGAATGGAATCCCTTCTCAATAAACTGGTGAAAGGATCAGAGAGTCAAGAACAGTGCCTGAAGGAGATTAGGTCAGACATCTCGGGAATAAGTCAGAAAGTAGAATCCCATTCGACTGCTATTAAGAAGTTGGAGCAACAATTCGGGCAGATATCGATGGCATTAAACCAACGTCAGCCAGGTACCCTTCCAGGCAACACCATCCAGAATCCGCAGAATGATAGTCATTGTCTGGCCATTATTATTAGAAGTGGGAAATGCATAACAGATCCATCTATACCTGTGGATAGTAGTAAGAGCAATGAAAAGATGATAGTTGATGTAGAAACTGAGATAGATCCAGATAATTCAAAGGACAAAACAGTTCCAAATCCTCATGATACTAGCGAAAAGGCAAAATCTAAAAAGAGGTGGGAAAAGGAGGTCCCACAAATGCTAAAAACCATCCCACGACCTCCTCCCCCCTTTTCTCAAAGGATGAAAAAGAAGGCTGAGGAAGGCAAATATCAAAAGTTTATTAAAATATTAAAAGAGCTATCGGTAAAATTCTCTCTTGTTGAGGCATTGGAGCAGATGCCAGGTTATACGAAGTTCATGAAAGACTTGGTGACAAAGAAGAGAACTGTCAGTTTTGAGCCGGCAGATAAATTACATCATTATAGTGCAGTTGCTTCGCTTTCCCTAGTTGAAAAGAAGGAGGATCCAGGAGCTTTCACAATTCCTTGTACTATTGGGTCCTACAACTTTGCTAAAGCACTTTGTGATTTGGGTGCTAGCATTAACTTAATGTCGTTAGCCATTTTCAAGCAGTTGGGGTTGGTAGCACCAAAACCAATCTCTATGATAATTCTCATGGCGGATAGGACTGTGAAAAAATCGATGGGCATTTTGTATGATGTTTTGGTAAAAGCTGCATCTTTCATATTTTCGGCTGACTTTGTGATCCTAGATTGTGAAGTTGATTTTGAGGTTCCCATCATATTGGGAAGACCATTCCTTACCACTGGTCGTGCATTGGTCGACATGGAAATAGGGCAGATGAAATTCAGGTTAAATGATGAACAATTCACTTTCAATGTTTTTCGTTCCATAAAGCAACCGAAAGATGTACGGGTGATTTCAGTAATAGATGCAGTTAAGGATACTGATATTGTCGTGTCTCTTGAAGAAAGGTTGGGGGTAGAAGATCTTGTGGCCGTGATTATGAATTTTGATAGCAACGGTATTGAGGAATACGATGAGATGGTTGGTGCACTCACTGGTAAGGGAGCATACACTTATGCACCAAAGAAATATGATCTCGATTTGAAGAATAGGGTGACCCCACCAGCTCATCCTTCTATTGAGAAGCCTCCAGTTTTAGAGCTTAAGGCTCTTCCGGCTTACCTTCGCTACACATTTTTGGGAGCCAACAACACCTTGCCTGTGATTATTTCTGCTAAATTGGTGGAGTGGAAAGTAGAGGCACTAGTTTCAGTATTGAGAAGATTTAAGAGGGCCATTGGTTGGTCCATTGCTGATATTATAGGAATTCCACCCGGCATTTGCACTCAAAAAATTCAACTTACTCCTGAGTGCATACCGAGCATTGAGAAAAAACGTCGTCTAAACCCACTAATGCAAGAGGTTATGAAGAAAGAGATCATCAAGTGGTTAGATGCAAGAGTGGTTTACCCTATTGCTGATAGAAAGTGGGTGAGCCCAGTTCAATGTGTAACAAAGAAGGGAGGAATCACTGTGGTTCCAAATGACAAAAATAAGTTAATCCTAATGAAGCCAGTTACTGGATGGAGAGTTTGCATGGATTATCGAAAGATAAATTCTTGGACAGAAAAAGATCATTTTCCTATGCCCTTCATGGATCAGATGTAGACCGTCTTGCTGGTAGAGTATGGTATTGTTTTCTCGATGGCTATTCGGGGTATAATCATATTTTCATTGCTCCCGAAGACCAAGAGAAGACCACTTTCACTTGTCCATACGGGACATTCACATTTAAAAGGATGCCCTTTGGTCTATGTAATGCATAGGCCACTTTCCAACGTTGTATAGTGTCTATTTTCTCCGACATGATGGAAGACACTATTGACGTTTTTATGGATGATTTTTCTGTTATGGGAGACTCATTTGATGATTACTTGGCACACCTTGCTAATGTGCTACAAATATGCGAGGAGTGTAACTTAGTGCTAAATTGGGAAAAATATCACTTTATGGTCAACGAGGGTATCGTATTGGGGCATCATATTTCAAAGAAAGGTATTGAAGTGGATAAGGCAAAGCTTGAGGTAATTGAAAAGTTACCTCCACCTATTGTAACACCCCGTACCTTCCCAACCCTACTTGATGATGTTGAATAATGTTTGCTTAGGTGTCGAGAGATATAAGTATGTATTTGGTAATGCTAATGACGAGAAAAATTGAAATTTGGCCACGTACATGCGATTAGACCTTCGTAGGAGGCGTTTTGTGAGTTTGTGGGGAATTTGTGTAATACCCCGTACATATTCCAACCTTATTTGGTGACTTGGAATCATGTTTACTTGATGATTAAGATCACTAAGTAAGTATTTTGTCGTGTTTTGATAGGGTATTGGATGATATGCAAGTGTTGGAAAAAGTGGCCGAAAAATTCAGTAAAGTACCAAGACTTGCACCACTCCATATTTCAAGGGGTGTGGCGCAAGCCTCTGATTCATAGGGGTGTCATTTCCTGCTCCACAAGCTTGCTTTGCAGCTAGTGGCGCAAGGTACAAAGATTGTGCCCTTCCGTGCCCGTTTTGCAACGCAATGCTATGTCGATTCTTTTATGGTTTCTTTTGGTTCCTTGGAGTTATTTAAGCATTGTTAAAGCTTCAAATACCTCAATACACTCCTACATACTTCTACATGATCAAACCATGAAACACAAGTAGTTATCAAAAATGTTCAGGAAGCCATGGGCGACTAGAATTTCTATTTTTACGATTGAGACGACGAATGAGAATCTCGTAAGAGAATATTGTCGTGACATTATGGATTTATTTAAACATGAGATATGTGGTGAATTATACATGGAATTTGGTGGGCTAAGTTGAGATATGTTATTGGGCCCAATTTAAAGCCCAAAATGAGCTAAAATAAGAGGCCCAAAAGGGTCAAATGACCCATTCTTGTGTTGACAAGAAAACACAACATTTATGACTAATTGGATGGATAGAGATGAGCATGAGGGCCTATATAAAGCCACCACAAATAAGATTTTTATTTCTTAAAACACACATGCCTTTTTGGAGATATTTCCAACATATTTCTATCAAACTCTCAAACCCTAAGTCCTCTTCTTGGGCAAGATCATCATCCTACAAGTATTGGTAAGTGTTTATTCTTGTGATTTAATATATTATGTACATGAGAGGTTATGTATATCATGGTGGTTATGTTGGCAAGGTGTTGAATAGTGAACTTTTGCTTTTGCTCAAGATGTGCCATTTTTGTGAATTGAACTTGAAAAGTGACTTGTGGTTTTGGTGAAAATGCATGGTATGGGTAAAATATCAACACGTATGGTGTGATTATGTTCCTAAACTTGTTATTTTTCTAAAAGTGTAAATTGTGGGATTTTGGCCGATATGTGCTATGAGGTGTATTAAGGTAATTTGATGGATTATTTGTGATGTGGTGTGGATAAGAAAGTGTAAAGGAGAAGTGTTGTGGTGAAATTTATTGATTATCATGTATTGGTCAATGTATGGAATATTGGGATATTTTTGGAATAATAATTGCATCAATGGTTTTGTCAAGGGGAAATGGCATGTTTAAAGGCAAACATGTAACTCATTGATGTTATATGTATTTGTAAAGTAGTTGATGGTTAATGTGAATCCCGTTATATATTTGTGTTGTAGAGTGACACATAAAGAAGGAGCGGTACTATTGTATACACCTCTAGGATTGTATATTCGTATTGAGAATACAAGGTATGTACGTTTACTCTGTCCGTATCTTTTTGCGGCAAATAGTATTCACATTGACGTTACGTTTGCCCCAACTCGAAATGTGCTAAGGTATCCTATATCTGGTTATCAATGGTCCTTATAATATATTTCCTACTCATTGATCAATTGTGAATCTCATGTCTCATACTCATGAATAATGTTCCAAAAGCTCAACAATGTTATGTTCCAAAGTTTAAATAGTGGTTATACTCATGTATCTTGTTCATTGATTATTGTCTAATGGTTCCAATGGTGTTATGTTTCCACTAAGGCTATGTTTCCAACAATGTTTATTCACATGTCCCTCACTCATTGGTTAATGATCCAAAGCTTCAAGTAAAGTTGTGACTATCATGGTAACAATCTCAAAGTAATAAACAAAGTAATGCATATGTGGTCAATGATCAAGTATGGGTGGCAGCTTTGGGGGCAAAATGCCTAGCTCAAGCCGATCCCGAGGTTGTTGGATCAGGGGGCAGTCCTAGGGGCATAAGCCTAGCTCGGACCGATCCTGACAGGGGGCAGCTCTAGGGGTAATAACCTAGCTCGAGTCAAACCTGAAATATTGTATGGGTGGCAGCTCTAGAGGTACTAACCTAGCTCGAGCCGATCCCGATATATATATTGATTCATAGGGTGGCAGCTCTAGGGGCATAAGCCTAGCTCGAGCCGATACCAACATAACGCTATGTTATGTTTAAAACCCACTGTTCAGTCGGGGCTCGGGTATCACAGGTCAAAGGCAGAGATGAATAATCATAGAAGCAAAGATACAAAGAAAGTAATGAAAGCAAAATACATGGTTTCCACAGTACAGAATAGTGACTCATCTACATTGTGACTTATCTATATTGGTTATGCATTTGAACTTGAGTTCTTGACATATTTTCATATCTTACAAGTTTCATATGGCCTTACATACTCAGTACATTCTTCGTACTGACCCCTCTTGGGGAATTTACCTTACTTGCTGCAGGCGCATGTACTAGTAGGCCTCCACAGTAGGTTTCCAGTGTTGCAGATCTTTGGTGAGCTCCAGTTAGTTCAGGGCTTCTCCGAGTCGCAGTTGTACATATGTTTTGGTGTTGTACATGTTGTATAAAGCGGGGAATTTTCCCGACTTTTAGTTCATTTGGTCAATGCATTTGTTAGAGGCTTTTGTAGACGGATGTGGGTGTATAAATGTAAAAGGGATATGTCGTCCTTGACTTGGTGGCCTTAATGGCCAAGTTTCGCATATGTATATATATATCATGTTCCATGAATTCCATTGTTGGTATCTATAGCTATTATGTGATTATGGGTTTCTTATGGCATGCATATGATTGAATAGAGACAAAGCTTGGTTCTCTCGGGCCTTGTCGGCTACGAGTGCCAATCCATACCGATGGGATTTGGGGAGTGACAAAAGTGGTATCAGAGCTGGTCGTTCTAAGGGTGTCTACAAAGCCGTGTCTGATTAGAGTCTTACTTATCGATGTGTTGCGCGCCACATTGATAAGCAGGAGGCTACAGGACATTTAGGATTTGTTTCTTTTCTTCACTTCTAGATCGTGCAATAGAGCCAAAGTTGTAGGTGGACACATATGTACATATTGACATTGGTTTTTTTTTGTATAGTCAAATGCTGAGTATCAGACAAGATAAAGACAAAGGTGAGCAGGTTGATATGCCTGCCGAAGTAGAAATGAGTAAGTCACCACTTGACCAAGGTAGTCAAGGTGGAGCTGACATGGAATTTGTTATACGGGTCTCTCTTAGCCAAAAGGTAGAGAAGTATCCGCAGAACCACCTATAAATACCACTGAGCAGGATTTAAGAAATGTAGTGCATGTGTTGACTCAGATAATTATTGTGTAATGTCATTGGCAAGCGGGCCCGATGACGAGTGATGATGGTATGGCTAGGGCAGCTAGTCGTCGAATACAGGATTTTCTAAAATTAAACCCTCCCACGTCCACTGAGTCGTATATGAATAAAGATCCACAGGACCTTATTGACCAAATCAAAAGGGATCTAGATAATATGCGTGTGGTTGTGTATTAATATACTTTCAGTTAGTTGGGAGGAATTTAAAACGGCATTCCTTGACCAGTACCTCTCATATGAGGTCCTAAAAGCTTATGCGGAAAGAACTATGAGTGTTAGAAAGTACAATCTTCGATTTAATTCTGTGGCTAGGTATACTCCAAAAGTGGTAACCATTATGACCGATATAATGCATCGGTATATGGACAGATGGATTGTACCATTGTGACCTTGAAAATAGATATTGATATAGTCAATGCATCGCTATATGGACAGATGGATTGTACCATTGCGATCTTGAAAAAAGATATTGATATAGTCAGAATACAGGTTTTTTTTGCACAGATAATGAAAGCTCAGAGGCAACAGAAAAGGATATGTCTATTTGGGCTGAATGTTTGTTATTGGTGTGGTATGTCGGGCCACAAAATGAGGCTTCTCTTGAGGTAGCTACAGGTACCATACACGTATTGATTGGCCCATATTCGACACTAGCATATGTTATGTTATTAATTGCTGAAAATTCAAATGAACAACAGAATTACTAGTTATGTCCCTTGAAGTCTATACATCAGTCGGTGAATCTATGTTAGTTAAAAGAGTATATCTTAAGTGCATAGTAATTGTTTGTGGTCATGAGACACCGGTTGATCTTATTGAGCTGGAAATAGTGGATTTCAATGTTATAAAGGGATTGTGCCATAGTAGATCGCCGAACTAAGAAGTTATATTGTCGTTTTTCCCAAAAGAAGAAATGTGGGGGCACTAAGAGGAAAAAGTTGTTCCCCATAGTAAAGCAAGTAAAAGGGTACTCTAAGGGATACACATGTCACTTGGTAAAAGTGAAAGATACTGATGTGAAGCCACCAACTCTTCAATCAGTTCTAGTGGTAAACGAATTCCTCGATGTATGAGCTGGTATTACTGCGATGTCAGGTACTTAGCCTATTTTTTATTTCTTCATATAGTATGGCCCCGACAAAGTTATGGGAATTGGAAACAAAAAAAAAATAGAAAACGTTGAAAGACGTGATGAACAAGGGATTCATAAGACCTAGTATGTTCCCTTGGGGTGCACCAGTGTTAAGTGTACAAAAGAAAGACAGTACATTGAGAATGTGTGTCGATTATCGGCAACTGAATAAGATGACAATTACGAATAAATATTCCCTCCCCAGAGTTGATGATTTATTTGATTAGTTATGGGGTTAGAAAAAAATAGTGAAATGAATGATGAAATGATGAAACGAATGATGATGAAATGAAAAAAAAAAAAAGAATGATGATGATATACCCAAGACAACATTACAAACATGGTACGGTTATTATGAATTCCTAGTATGTCAATTGGGCTAGTAAATGCACCTATAGTTGTTATGGGTGAAATGAGTAGGGTGTTCAAAAAACCCTTTCAGGGTGTGTGTGACCATGTTTGGTGATGGTATTCAAAATCAGAAGAGAACCATGCATTGTATAGGATGAAGAGATAAAAGTTGTTACACAAAAGATAGAAATGGTGAACAATTGGCTAAGGCCTACGATGCTTACAGAGATCCATCATTTTGTTGGGTTGGTTGATTATTATAGGAGAATTGTTGAAGGATTTTATTCTATCCCTACACCCTTAGCAAAGCTTATATACAAGGCAATCAAGTTCCAGTAGAATGATGCAGGTGAGAAGAGCTTCCAGGAGTTGAAAGATAAAGTAACTTCCACACCAGTTTTAAGTGCCTCCCGAAGGCATAAGAATGTTATGCAATGTATGGTAATACTTCCGGGGTTGGATTCGGATGTGTATTGATGTAGCATGATAAGGTAATAGCATATGCCTTATGACAGTTGCGGCTACATGAGAAAAACAAATTATTACCAAACACATGATCCTGAACTAGCAGCCGCGATATTGCTTTACAGTTATGGTGTCACTATTTGTAAGGGATTCATACTGACATATATACTGTTCATAAGAAAATGTACTATATTTTAAGCCGAAGGACTTAAGTCTGAGATAGCGAAGGTGGCTTGAACTATTAAAAGGGTAGAACAATGGTATCTTCTGTCATTCGGAAAAAAAAAGAAGCAAAAAGAACCAATGGGATAGTTGATACATTAAGCTGCAAGGCAGTAGAAAGTATGAATGAACAGCTCACAGAAAAGAAAGATATAGTCAAGAAATCTATATCAATGAAACAATAGGGGTTTTTGTTTTCGTGGAACTCCTGATGAAAGAATTATAGTGTCAAATGTGGCGGAATTTCCATTGACATCTGAAATAAAGGAAAAAGCAATATGTAAATTATAGTTTTAGTTCAATTGAAAAAGAATGTACAGCAAAGTTTGACAAAGGTATTTGAGTAAACACAAGGGGGGAGTACTTTAACGCCAATGTAGATTGTGTGTACTGGGTATAGACGAGTTAAGGAAATGAATTTTGACAAAAGAACATCATTCACGGTATTTTATTCATTCGAAAGCAACCAAAATATACCATGGTTTAGCAGAGATGTCTTAGTAAGGTTACATGAAAAGCACATTGTAGAACTTGTAGCTCAATGTCCAAGCGGTCACTGATTAACAGTATGGCATTGGAAATCTGTATGTTTTATGCAATGTATTACCCTTCCAGTTTGGAAGTGGAACATGAATAACATGGATTTAATCACAGGGTTACCTCGTACACTGCGAAGGTTGATTCCATATGGGTAATAGTTGACAGGCTCACTGAGCCAGTGTATTCCCTACTAGTTAGGACCACCGATACAGCTGAACAATTATGCAAAGTTGTATGTTACAGAGATAGTCTGATTACATGGGGCTCCACTCACTATTATATCAAACAAGAGAGCTCACTTTGTTGCACAGTATTGGAAGTCCTTTCAGTAAAGCATGGGTACACAGGTAGATGCAAGTACGGCTTGTCATCCTCAGATGGATGGACAAACAGAACACATTATACAAACATTTGAAGATATGTCACGAGTTTGTACATTGAACTTTAAAGGTAGTTGGGATGAACATCTATTGTTTATTGAAATTGCTTACAATAAAAGTATCAAAAGGCACCTTACGAAGATTTATGTGAAAGAAAATATAGATCATCAATTGGATGGGTTATAGCTGACGGAATTTGGTTCGCTCGGGTCAGATTTTGTTCATCAAGCTATAGAGAAAGTGAAGGTGATATAACAGTAGCTACAAATGGCCCAGAGTCAATACAAATCATATGCCGATATTAGAAGAAGGGAATTAAAGTGTGCCATAGGTGATTAGGTATTTTTGACAGTGTGACCAATGAAAAGCAAAGAAATAATGAGAATCGGAAGAAAGGGAAATTGTCCAAAGATTTGGGCAAATTACGTATCTGTTAGCACTAGTCCAAGAACTCTTCACAGCTCATTGAGTATTTCATATTCGCTGCTTTGACTCCCAGTGGAAATATACAAGTTACAAAATACCTCACATGTGAAGAGGTACTGCTTACTATTCTAGATCGATAAGTGAAAGCAATAAGAAATAAAGGAGTAGCTTTCGTAAAGGCAATATTGGAGAAATTAGCACGTAGAAGAAATTACAAGGATGCTAAGCCAAGATTGATTCGGTGGGTGCTCCTACTGCAAGAATTTGACTTTGAAGTCAAGGATCGTAAGGGAATCGAGAATCAGGTCGCTGAACATCTATCATGCCTTGACGAGGAGGCCATACTTAAATTAAGGGATGATCTTGAGATTGATGATACTTTTCCAGATGAGCAAGTACTGGCAGCATCACAAGACTTAATCCCTTGGTTTGCTGATTTTGCCAACTTTTTGGCAAGTGATTTAGTTTCGAAAGATATGTCGTATCAGCAGCGAAAGAAATTCATGCATGAGGTGAGAAAATTCTTTTGGGATGAGCCATACTTATTTAGGGTATGTTCAGATGGCATGATTCGAAGATGTATTCCAGAGGTCGAGATGATGAGTATTTTGGAAGTATGTCAGTCATCTCCAGTTGGGGTCATTATGGAGGTGTCCGGACTGCCCATAAAATCTTGCAATGTGGGTACTACTGGCCCTGTATTTACAAAGATGCGCATGATTATGCTCGCGCTTGTGACCAATGTCAAAGGCAAGGGAATATCTCACGCAGACACGAACTTTCAATGACAACTATACTTGAGCTTGAATTGCTTGACGTATGGGGAATTGACTTTATGGGCACTTTTGTGAGCTCACATAGGATGAAATAGATTTTGGTAGCTGTCGATTATGTTTCTAAGTGGGTGGAGGCAATTGTGCTTCCTAATAACGAAGGAAGAAGTGTCACGACATTCTTGAAAAAGAACATATTTTCACAATTCGGTACACCCCGAGTTATCATTAGTGATGGAGGATCCCACTTCTGTAATCGTCTTTTTAAGGCCCTTCTTGAAAAATATGGTGTTAAACATAAGGTGGCAACACCTTACCATCTTCAGAAAAGCGGGCAAGTTGAGGTGTCAAATCGTGAGATCAAGTCTATTTTGGCAAAAATGGTGAATGCCAATAGAACTGATTTGTCACACCCTGAATCCCAACGAGGCATGATTGGCACCCGTAGCCGATAAGGCCCAAGAGAACCAAGCTGTTCTTCTATACATTCATATGCATGTCGTAGGAAACACCACTATCACATAAGAACATGAACGACTAATATCGAAAATCATGGAACATGTGACATATATATACATATTTGAGAAGCTTGGCCGTTGAGGACATCAAACAAGACTTCATGAGTCATCTTATATACATATACCTACATGCGTCTACAAAAGCCTCTAACAGATGCATTGACCAAAACAACTAAGAGTCGGGACAAGTCCTCGCTTTATACAACATGTACATCACCAAAACATATATACAACTCTGACTCGGAGAATCCCCGAATTAGCTGGAGCTCACCAATGAACCGCTAACAACTGGAAATCTACTGAGGAGGCCTACTGGTACCTGCGCCTGCAGCAAGTAAGGTAAATTCCCCAAGAGGGGTTAGTACGGAATAAATACTGAGTATGTAAGGCTCAAATAAAACTGTACAATCTATGAATATTTCAATGAACTCAAAACAAATGAATAATCAATGTGAATAAGTCACCATTTTGCATTTTGGAAGCCATGTGTATTGCTTTCATTACTTTTTTTGCTTTCTTTACCTCAATGCTTACTTGTCAATACATGTGTCATAATGTACCTGGGCCCCGACTGATCAGTGGGTCTTTACATAACATATCGTTATGTTGGGATCGGCTCGAGCTAGGCTTATGCCCCTAGAGCTGCCACCCATAAATCAATGCATCGGGATCGGCTCGAGCTAGGCTTATGCCCCTAGAGCTGCCACCTATAAATCAACATGTCAGGTTCGGCTAGAGCTAGGTTTTCACTCCTAGAGCTGCCCCCTGTCAGGTTTGGCTTGAGCTATGCTTTTGCCCCCAAAGCTGCCCCCTGATCCAATAGTCTCGGGATCGGCTTGAGCTAGGTATTTTTTCCCCAAAGCTGCCACCCGTACTCAATCATTAACCACATTTGCATTACTTTGATCTTTACTTTGAGATTGATACTTTGAGGTTGGTATAATGATGATCATAACTTTGTTTGAATCTTTGAATAATTAACCAATGAGTGAGAGACATAAGATTAAACATTATTGGAAACATTACCTCATTGGAAACATAACACTGTTGGACCCATTGGACAATAATCAATGAACGAGATACATGAGTATAAGCACTATTCAAACTTTGGAACATAACCTTATTGGGATTTTGGAACACTATTCATGAACATGAGACATGGGATTCACAATTGATCAATGAATAAGGAACTTATGAGTAATACTAGTCAACTACCGGATACGGAGTACCTTAGAGCATTTTCGGAATCGAATGAGTACTATGACAGTGTGAACACCATATACTGCAGAAGGATATGAAAAGAGTAACCTTACATACCTTTGCATCTCACTATGAATACACAAGCTTATATGGAAATGCAATAGTCCAGCTTCTTCTTTATGTTTCACTCTACAATACAAGTACATAACGAAACTTATATTAGCAACCCACTACCTTACAAGTGTACAAGATGACCATGAATCACAGAGTTACTTTAGAACGTCATTTGGCCTTATTACAATGTCATTTATCGCATCAACATGCCAACACTACCATAACATTCCACTCATTAACCAAGATTTCATACAATAATAGCATTTCGCATCACACTTACCCTTTATGCTTCCTCATTATCATTCCGTCACAATTACCCTATCAACTTGCCTCATAACAACTTATGAACAATCATACATACTTAACATAGTCCAACATGCCTCCATACGACACTTTAAAGTCATTAAAACGACATCGCAAGTTGATGATTACATCCATGAAGGGTATAGGGGTTTTGGGGGGCCAAAGGGATGCAAAAACAAGCAATTCGGAGTTCTGGGACGATACGATAAGCCACATGTGCCCACAGGTGGATGACCTGCATCCGCAGGTGACCTTTGGCAGTAGCCAGAGGCACCTGCGTTGGCACCTGCGCCTGCAGGTGCTTCGTATGTGAGGGCGGGTGCCCGTTTTGGTCCGAAATGGTCTTTTTGGGGTCTTTTTATGCAATGAATGGTACATGATCATAAACAAACTTATTTTAACATATTTTTGATCATCTTGAACCCCAAACATCAGCCATGATCTCACAACACACACACAACACTCAAAACTACACTTTACGGCCATAACGCCACCAAAACCATAACCAATGTCACAATAGAAATTCCAAACATTATACACCATGAAAAAAACAAGGCAGGACTATAATAAAATCTCACATGTAAATATTAAATCCATAAATTCCACTTCCTTCAAAATCACAAGTCCATGTTCAAGTTTACAAGACAAAACCACCCTCCGATTTAGCAAACACAAATTGTTTTACACATAGTGACCTTTTCATTCTTCACCAACATAACCATCATAACATACACCATATATTATGCATAAAATATATTAATCCATCATAATAAACACTTACCAAGTCTTACCAATTGATGATCTTGGCCAAAAGAGTGACTTAGGGTTCTTGAGAGCAAAGGAGATATTGTTTTGGAAAAGTCTAGAAAAACATGGGAGCTTAATGAAATAAAATTCTGATTTTACCCTTTATATAGTCCCTCATGTCTCCCTTATCTTTTCCTTAGCATTTAATGCAATGGTGATTGGTCAAATGGACCAAATTTGGAAGAATGGGTCAAAAAACCCCATGTTGGGCCATGTCTTCTTGCTATTTTGGGCTTCATTTTTGGGCCCAATTACACAAGACTTATTAAATGCCCACAATTCAATACAAAATTCATCAATTCTCTCATGTTTTCATTTTTCCCTAAATGTTACGGTTATCAACTAAACTCAGAAACGTACGGGGTGTTACATTCTTCCCCCCTTAGGAAAATTCGTCCTCGAATGTTAACGGCATCGTCTCATGTACAACACATGCATCCTTATATTACCATCACTATACATATACACTCATAGATACTTGCTTATTCTTTCCTCACTCCCAAACTGTGAACTCTTTCTTCCTTTTTGGAACAATTATGGGTACCTTGGTCTTATCACTTTGTTTTCAGCTTCTCATCATTTATTTACTAACCCTTGAACTTGTCGGTATAGAATAGCCATAAGCATCTCTCCCTAATGGAATCCTCCATAACTTGTATAGTCTTGATGGGAGCGATATGAAATGAAACTCTTTTGCACCCCTGGTAAATTGCACATGGCATGTTATATAAGGCGAAATCTCTCTCGTTTTTCCAAATCCTATTACCTCGTTCATTAGTAATGCTTTTAAGAATACTTAATCATATATGATCACAAAATCTACTATACCATTATGACAGATTCTTTTAACTACACCTTATTCACCGACAGGTGGAGATATTTCCATTGGTTTAACTAATAACTCCAGTACCCCATTAGATTCGAGTCATAATAGCCAATGGAATAACATACGATAAAGTAGAACTCGGACCAGTCAATACATATGCATCACATGAAAATATGGTAATATACCTGTACCCTCATCAGGAGCTGCCTCCTCATTCTGCCGGTCCACCAGAGCATAGGTGCGATTTTGGACTCCACTGGAACTAGCTGCCCCTCTAAACTCTCTACCACGACTAATAGACTGAACGCCTCTGCCAGGGGAAGGAACCGATGCTGATGATGCAACGGTTGATCCCGTAGGTCGTGCTATACCACTCGCATCCCTTTGTGGGCATTCCCTCATCATATGCCCCACTGTGCCACACCAGAAATAAGCCTTTGTCCCCACTCGGCATGTACCTGCATGACTACGCCCGCAGTGCTGACACTGCTGATGGGGAAATCCTACTATATGCGAGCCTTGCTCTCCACTGCTCTGTCCAGATGGACTACCTCTAGGCCCTCGGAATTGAGAGTGAGCACCTGCTATTGAATGAGAGAATGAGGGTCTAGACGGTAACATCCGAGATCTAGATTCTTCCGGGGACACCATAGACTACCCCGTAGATCTAGCTCTTTTTGATGGCCCTTGCTCAGGTTCCTGTGTCCCTCTTCTCTATCTTTGATCTTCCATTTTTTGGGCGAAGGCCTGAATTCTTGCTATATCCATGTCTTTGTTCAAGGCCACAATGGTGCAATCCCTTACAAAATATGGTTCTAATCTGTCCACGTATCGATAAACCCTATCCTTGATTGTAGCCACCACATTTGGCGTATATCTAACCAAGGAATTGAACTGAAGACTGTATTCCCGAACACTCATGTTCCCTTGGCGTAAATTCAGAAACTGATCGGCACATGCCTCCCGAATTTCATAAGGGAGGTAATGATCAAGGAACGCTGTTATAAATTCTCCCCAACTAGCTGGGAGTGCATCAATACCCCTTGATATTTTCCAGTCCTCATACCACAATATTGCCTCTCCTTTCAACCTGTACGCAACAAGTTCAACTGTTTCAACCCCCGTAACGTGCATAACTTCCAAAGCCCTCTGAATTTGATCCACGAAGTCCTGTGGATCTGCTTCCAAGTCTGACCCAGTGAATATAGGAGGGTCCAGTTTTAGAAAATCCTGTGTTCTGCGACTTGCCATTCTAGACGCATCATCATCATGTGTCATTGTACCAGCTCGTCCCTGGCTTTGTTCCGCCACTAACTGTGTCAACATATGTACAGTATTTCTAAGATCTTGATTTGTGGCATTCATAGATGGTTCTACGGGTACTTCTCTACCAATAGGCTCTTCCGGAACTGGGAAGGTAGATGAATACCGCGATGATATTTCAGCATTCGCTCCACCTTGACTAGCTTGGTCAGGTGGTAATATGCTCATTCCTTGTCCAGCAGGCACATCAACCTGCTTCCCTTTACCCCTTCCTCTTCTAGTGTTTGGCATTGTTACTATATCAAAGAGAAATAATTACTATTGTCAGACACGATTCAACTTACAACATTGGCTCTATTGCACGATCTAGAATGAAGAAAAGAAACAACATCCTAAATGTCCCGTAGCCTCCTACTTATAAATTTGGTGCACAACACATTGATAAGTAAGACTCTACTCAGACACGGCTTTGTAGACACCCTTAGAACGACCTGCTTTTATACCACTTTGTCACACCCCGAATCCCAACGAGGCATGATTGGCACCCGTAGCCGATAAGGCCCGAGAGAACCAAGCTGTGCTCCTATACATTCATATGCATGTCGTAGGAAACACCACCATCACATAAGAACATGAACGACTAATATCGGAAATCATGGAACATGTGACATATATATACATATTTGAGAAGCTTGGCCGTTGAGGCCATCAAACAAGACTTCATGAGTCATCTTATATACATATACCCACATGCGTCTACAAAAGCCTCTAACAGATGCATTGACCAAAACAACTAAGAGTCGGGACAAGTCCCCGCTTTATACAACATGTACATCACCAAAACATATATACAACTCTGACTCGGAGAATCCCCGAATTAGCTGGAGCTCACCAATGAACCGCTAACAACTGGAAATCTACTGAGGAGGCCTACTGGTACCTGCGCCTGCAGCAAGTAAGGTAAATTCCCCAAGAGGGGTCAGTACGGAATAAGTACTGAGTATGTAAGGCTCAAATAAAACTGTACAATCTATGAATATTTCAATGAACTCAAAACAAATGAATAATCAATGTGAATAAGTCACCATTTTGCATTTTGGAAGCCATGTGTATTGCTTTCATTACTTTTTTTGCTTTCTTTACCTCAATGCTTACTTGTCAATACATGTGTCACAATGTACCCGGGCCCCGACTGATCAGTGGGTCTTTACATAACATATCGTTATGTTGGGATCGGCTCGAGCTAGGCTTATTCCCCTAGAGCTGCCACCCATAAATCAATGCATCGGGATCGGCTCGAGCTAGGCTTATGCCCCTAGAGCTGCCACCCATAAATCAACATGTCAGGTTCGGCTCGAGCTAGGTTTTCACCCCTAGAGATGCCCCCTGTCAGGTTCGGCTTGAGCTAGGCTTTCGCCCCCAAAGTTGCCCCCTGATCCAATAGTCTCGGGATCGGCTTGAGCTAGGCATTTCTCCCCCAAAGCTGCCACCCGTACTCAATCATTAACCACATTTGCATTACTTTGATCTTTACTTTAAGATTGATACTTTGAGGTTGGTACAATGATGGTCATAACTTTGTTTGAAGCTTTGAATCATTAACTAATGAGTGAGATACATAAGATTAAACATTATTGGAAACATTACCTCATTGGAAACATAACACTGTTGGACCCATTGGACAATAATCAATGAACGAGATACATGAGTATAAGCACTATTCAAACTTTGGAACATAACCTTATTGGGATTTTGGAACACTATTCATGAACATGAGACATGGAATTCACAATTGATCAATGAATAAGGAACTTATGAGTAATACTAGTCAACTATCGGTTACGGAATACTTTAGAGCATTTTCGGAATCGAATGAGTACTATGACAGTGTGAACACCATATACTGCAGAAGGATACAAAAAGAGTAACCTTACATACCTTTGCATCTCACTATGAATACACAAGCTTATATGGAAATACAATAGTCTAGCTTCTTTTTTACGTTTCACTCTACAATACAAGTACATAACAAAGTTTATATTAGCAACCCACTACCTTACAAGTGTACAAGATGACCATGAATCACAGAGTTACTTTAGAACGTCATTTTGTCTTCTTACAATGTCATTTATCGCATCAACATGCCAACACTACCATAACATTCCACTCATTGACCAAGATTTCATACAACAATAGCATTTCGCATCACACTTACCCTTTATGCTTCCTCATTATCATTCCGTCACAATTACCCTATCAACTTGCCTCATAACAACTTATGAACAATCATACATACTTAACATAGTCCAACATGCCTCCATACGACACTTTAAAGTCATTAAAACGACATCGCAAGTTGATAATTACATCTATGAAGGGTATAGGGGTTTTGGGGGGCCAAAGTGATGCAAAAACAAGAAATTCGGAGTTCTGGGCCGATCCTCTAAGCCACCTGCGCCCACAGGTGGATGACCTGCGTCTGCAGGTGCTTCGTCTGCGAGGGCGGGTGCCCATTTTGGTCCGAAATGGTCTTTTGGGGGTCTTTTTATGCAATGAATGGTCCATGATCATAAACAAACTTATTTTAACATATTTTTGATCATCTTGAACCCCAAACATCATCCATGGTCTCACAACACACATACAACACTCAAAACTACACTTTACGGCCGTAACGCCACCAAAACCATAACCAATGTCACAATAGAAATTCCAAACATTATACACCATGAAAAAATAAAGTTAGGACTATAATAAAATCTCACATGTAAATATTGAATCCATCAAGTCCACTTCCTTCAAAATCACAAGTCCATGTTCAAGTTTACAAGACAAAACCACCCTCCGATTTAGCAAACACAAATTGTTTTACACATAGTGACCTTTTCATACTTCACCAACATAACCATCATAACATACACCATATATTATGCATAAAATATATTAATCCATCATAATAAACACTTACCAAGTCTTACCAATTGATGATCTTGGCCAAAAGAGTGACTTAGGGTTCTTGAGAGCAAAGAAGATATTTTTTTGGAAAAGTCTAGAAAAACATGGGAGCTTAATGAAATAAAAATCTGATTTTACCCTTTATATAGTCCCTCATGTCTCTCTTATCTTTTCCTTAGCATTTAATGCAATGTTGATTGGTCAAATGGACCAAATTTGGAAGAATGGGTCAAAAAACCCCATGTTGGGCCATGTCTTCTTGCTATTTTGGGCTTCATTTTTGGGCCCAATTATACAAGACTTATTAAATGCCCACAATTCAATATAAAATTCATCAATTCTCTCATGTTTTCATTTTTTCCTAAATGTTACAGTTATCAACTAAACTCAGAAACGTACGGGGTGTTACATGATTGGGCTCGAAGATTGGATGATGCATTATGGGCATATCGAACTGCTTTCAAGACGCCAATCGGTACTTCACCATATCAGATAGTTTTTGGAAAATCTTGTCATTTTTCGGTCGAATTTGAACATAAGGCTTTATGGGATTTGAAAAGGTTGAATTTAGACTTGAGTGAAGTGGCTAAATTGAGGCTTGAGCAGATGAATGAGATGGATGAATTTCATCTCCTCGCTTATGAAAGTTTAGCAATATATAAATAGAATATCAAATTATATCATGATCGACGCATTGAGAAATGAGAGTTTCACTCGAGAGATTTGGTGCTACTTTATAACTCCAAGATTCGCTTGTTTACTGGAAAGTTAAAGTGCAAATGGTCCGGACCATTCACGGTGGTTAGGGTATTCCCACATGGAGCAATTGAGCTAAAAGGAGATTATAATGTTTTATTCAAAGTCAATGGGCAACGTGTAAAGCATTATGTGGGAATCACAGAAGAAATAAGGACATATGAGGAGTTTGAGCTTGATGAAGTCTACGTAGTCAAGCTAGCCTTATCGTGCCGCGACATTAAATTAGGCACTTCATGGGAGGCAACCCATGGGTTGGTTGGTGAAGTCTGAGTATCCAAGTTAGCCGTGTCATGCCGCGACATTAAATCAGGCGCTACTTGGGAGGTAACCCAAGATCTGATGATATTGTGATCTGAGCATTGGAAGACACGTTATCTAAAATTCACAATATTTACCTGTAAACGTTCAGTACTATCCACGATAGGGTACCCACGTGATGTAGGTAGACCCACGTTATGTGGGTTGTACCGTGGAAATCAGAGAAACTATTTACCTTTCTGAATCTTACCTACGACAAGGTACCCACATGACGTAGGTAGACCCACTTCACATGGGTGGTATCAAGAAAATCAGAGAAAATTGATAACTGCAGAAGTGATCTATGTCAGAGACCCGCGTGACGTGGGTGGTATCGTGAAAATTAGAAATCCACGGTTACCCAAAACCTGACCTGATCCGATCTAACTCTTCATATAATTCCATCTCCCCCTCATACCCGATCCAAACTCCATTTCAAATCAAACTTCTCAACTTTAAACCCTAAACATCAACCCTAATTTCCACAAATCACCAAATTAGCATACCTTAAATCCAAATTTCTCGACATTCCCAAAGACCAAATTCAAAATCCAACAAACCCTCATCACCTAAATCCCTACAAAACCCATAAATCTGACCCAGACCCAAACCCATATGACCCAAACCCGACCCATACGACCCAACCCTATATCATACCCCCCAAACCAAACCCCAAACGTGACCACCTTGATTCTTCATCAAGAATTCGAACAAAAAATCCAGAATTTTTAACCCAATTGCGTGATGAACCGTCAGAGTCAGGAAAAAGGGGGTCCAAGGAGGATTTTTATATTGGCACTGATGATACTGTGCTAGTACCTCATACCATGAGGTTACAAACTCGGGCACAAGCTGCTGCCTGGGCCGCACTTCAGCCCATTCCACAGCCTGTCGAGTCGGCTGTTCCTGATCAATCTTCTGAGTCCGTCCCCCAGTCTGAAGATAGGGAGGATGATTTAGTATCGAACTCTGTAGATAATACTACAGTACAGGGTACCTCTGCAGCAGAGGCTACAACCTCTATTTTGGGCACTGGTGAACAGAGTGCCCTGACTCCCTCACAGAGAAGGGATATCCAACGATGGTGTGTTCAGGGTATGCGGGTATTTTATGATAGGGATGCCGAGCTTACTGAGCAAGGCGTGTATAAAAGAAGTACTATAGAGGAGACCTGATATTGGCTAGAGAATTTAAAGGCATTGCCTGACATTTGGACTACGTTTGAGCAGTATGGGTTTGGATGAATGGCGGAGCCTCTTAGTCGCTATAGCTCAGAATTGGTCCGAGAATTTTATGCATCCTATGCTGCATCTGTTGATTTGATCACACCTATTGGGCAGCGGTACCGAGACCAACCACTATTGACTTACACTTTGGTTTGAGGACCAGAGTCAATATATCTGAGCAGACCATCCACCGATTCTTTTTTGGTGCAGACCTTCCATTGCCAGCTACGACTACTGAGTTTGATCACCGTATGGAGACTGTCAGAAATTGGATTAAAATGAGGGATACTAATCAGAAGTTAGAGTTACTGAGGTGGAATGCTGGTTATATAGTGGATGACGGTGTTGATGCTAGTTGGGTGACTGGGAAGCTGGATATAAAGAAGTACACACTCCATTTTTATGGCAGGTTTTGGTGGTCGGTTGTTAGGCATCGATTAGGACCCACTAATGCTGATAATTCACTCACCTTGGATCAGGCTGTAGTGGTAGCTAGCATTATTGTCGGTTATGATATTCATATCGCCAGGTACATTCTTAGGGAGATTCATTAGCGTGTTTTTTGAGACCATACCAGTATCCATTTCCCCTATTTAATTCAGAGCCTGTGTGATAGGGTGGGTGTGGTTAGACTACCTACCATTGATCACTATATCGAGGTGACCCGCATAGCCGATATTGGATTGATGCAGCAGCGGGGATCTAACCCCATTGTTCCATGAAGGTCTCAACCTTTTAGGTCATCAAAAGTAGCCTTTTTTGAAGGTCTGAGAGATAGCGAGGAGTCGGTGAGTACCCCAGCACCAGTGAGTATACTTGAGACAGTGTATGTACCTGCTGAGGGCACAGGCCCGGTAATTAATGATGAGGCTCCAGTCACTACCGTACCACCGCTCCCTTCTGGTGTGGTTTTGGTTTCGAGGGACTTTCTGTAGCAGCTGGTGGATAAGCAAATGCAGATGTTTAAGCGGAAGGCCCACACAAAGGCACATAAGGCGAAGTTGGCATCCCAACTTAAGCCATAGGTTAGGACCACAGTTGAGGCTGCAGAGGCTAGAGTGGAGGCCCGTATGTCTGTGTCAATGGATAAATTCATGCGAGAGCTGCATGGATGGATTGATAGCTTTGAGGCGCGGATGGCTACCCGGTTGGGTACGGTAGAGAATCCTGGTATGGAAGCATTGACACAGAAGGTAGTTGCATTGCGAGAGGAGGTTCGAGCTTTGGCACTGAGCAGCGGACCTGTTATTTCCCTATGCCTGTTCAAGCTCCGATGCGACCAGTTTTTGAGGTGGATTTATTTGTCGATGAGGAGCCTCCTATTGATAGAGGCAAACGACCATACAGTTCGGAGGAGTAGTTGGATAGTGGTAACGAGTTTGAGGGTGATCTTCGGAGAGTGGTTAAGGCTTCCAGGTTGGACTACCATACTAGTCAGATCGCCCAGGAGCAGAGGGCACAAGGTGCTTCCTCTAGTCAGGCACCCCCTCCACTGGATGCGACTAGCAGAGAGTCCACAGAGCATACTAATGATCCTGCTATGGGAGGGCCCACTTCCGACGCCTAGGGCACCGCAGGTATGTCTTCACTCCCTTACATGTATTATCTTGCTAGTTGTGCACTAGGGGCAGTGCACCATTACTTAGTTGGGGGTGGGGGTATACCACCACTTGGGGGGTTTTTGTTGTCGTGTTTCTTTTCCCCCAAGTGTGATATCATAGTAGAACCGGCATGTTTAGGTTGTTATTTATAGTATTTATGTGTTTTCTTATTGAATTAGGAGAAAAATAAGGGAATCGTAGTGCAGTCCAGTTTTGAACAAGTTATGTTGTTTGATTATTTAAAAGACACCCCTACAGAAGATTTTATTTTAAAATATGTGTGTAGCATGTTAGTTTGTGACAGCTTCTTGTTATGGCATTAGGATTATAGACAAAATAACTGTAGCTAGCATTGAATGAAACCAAATAGGTAGTAGTTGATAATGTAACCCTGTGCTATGTGTGTGTGAGGTCATTACTTAGTTGACTTTGTGTGTGCGATCCAGAACTTGCCCGGTTAGTCTTGCCTAGGTTAGAGGATAGTGGTTAGGAAAGGATCATAGGCCATTTTTGATTTAGTCCACGCTTAGCCTAAATGCCTGACCAAATGAATTAAGTATCCCTTGATCCCGATTTTGAGCCTTAATTGACCTGTTTCTTTCATTAGCCTATTCACCTTCCCATTTTGACTTATAATGAACCTGTCTTGGCCCTGGTCCCTCCTTGGACATTGTGTACCTCAACTCAGGCAAATTGCCTAAGTTGAGGGTGGCTATTATAGGGGTGCATAAATTGATTTGGGCATGAAGAAGGGGTTAGTAAAAAAAAAAGAGAGAGAAAACAGATTTGGGTGTGAAGAAAAATAAAAAAATAAAGTGAAATGAATAGAAATTGAAAGAGAAAAAAAAAAGGAGAAAATTGTGCTTTGAAAGTGAAGAAAATCACACCCGAAAATCTAAAAATAAATGAAGGAGAATAAATAAGCATGGTTGAAAAGTGGAGCCAAAAATAGTGTAGTGTCAAGGAGGGTTAAGTCACCATATCCATATGTACCATACCCGACCCCAAGCCTACATTACAAGCCGATTAAAGTCCTATAGTGATCCTAGTCCAACTGTCCGAAAAACTAAGGCATAGAAAATAAGGGCAAGCCTATGGTATTTCATGCACACTGTTTGAACTTCTTTGTGAGAGAGAGTGTTTTGACCGAGTCCCTGATTTGAGATTCATTAGTATACTGTGAATGTCTGGGACTTCTTTGCTGTGAGAGTACATGGGTTGTATTGTTAGCTGCTATTTGTTTGGATGATGTCATTTGCATATAAGCTTACTTGTTTGTTCATAATCTCATGATATCACTTGATCCCTTCTATGTTATGCTAATATGTTGCATGTATCCACAGAGTGGTTTTGATTTGTAAGAAGGAGGGGTCAGAAAAGTTTTGAGGTCAAAAGCAATGAGTCGACTGTCGTAGGTCCCTTAGGTTTCTCTTAGTTAAGCATCGTATATGTTTGTTTTATTTTGTTTGCCTGAGGACATGCAAACGTTCTAAGTTGAGGGTGTTAATGTGTCATGCTCACATGACATTTTCGACGCTTAAAATAAGAAAAATATGCAATAAATTGGGTACATCTTGTGGGTATGATGTGTTTTCTGTCCTACTTTGCAGGGAAATAGGTTATGGATGCGAAATGGAGATAAAGTGAAGAAGAATGCATAAGAATAGAGAAATTGAAGATGAAAGAGTCAAGGTGTAACCCCAGGGGTAAATCACGGTAGAGACTTACGTCCCGTAGGTGCACTCACGTGACGTGACATGGTACCGTGGATCAACTTCAGATAGGTAGAATTACAACCTGCTTCCCACGACAGACATCCACGTGGCATGACTCAACTCATGTGACGTGAGTGGGTGCCGTGAATAGACTTCAGAGATTATGTGGTGGTGCCTGATTCTCACGATAGGGACCCACGTAACGTGGCTTGGTTCCACAATACCAAGCCACGATACCATGGAAAATTGCCGAATTTAGTCTCCTACTTTGTTTAGGATAGGATTCGCCTTGTATCTATAAATACCCTTGTATTGTCCTATGTTCAGGGTGATAGCCATTACATTGTTTTGAGATAGTTTTTCATTATTTTGAGTTCAGAAACACATTATTGATTTTGTAATCTTGGAACATCGATTCTAGGGTTTTATTCATAATTGAAATTTCAGAGTTTCTTCATTATTGTGAGTTTACAATTATATTTTCATCCTTGAATTCTTATTGTGCTCTTGCGAACATGAGTATCTAAACTCATCAACTAGGGTTATGTGAACCATGAGGAATTATCAAAACGGGTTAAGTGCAAAGCAATTCTGAACCGGTGTGAATGCATGTGTTATTATTTTCTTCGTTGTGAATGATCTTCTAACGGTTGAAAATATTAGAAACTCTCTTGTATTCTATACTTGCTCGAGAGAGAGAGAGAGATTGGGAAAAGCAAATAACAACAGAGATTTGAAGCTATCAACCTTCATCTAATAACTTGAGCCTCAGCAGGAATAGTTATCTGAGATCCAGGACAAGGGGTAGTAGTGCGACGCTCGGAGACCGAGAGGAGAAGAGTGAAATTCGTCTAACTAAGGTCGAGAGACGTTTAGATGAACATATCTTGTCAGATTTTGCATACAACGCAGCGGGACAGTTTTGCCAGCACCAATAACTGGTAGAGTTAAGGAATCATTGGGGATCACAGTCCTAGTGTATTTCTCATATTGAAAATAACTTCAAAGAATCAACACTTGTTACTATCACTACTTGTTTACAAATATCTCCTCTTTTTTACTTATTTGCCAACTACTCGAACAAGAACTCAACCTACTTTCGTCCTATTCCCTGTGGGATTGACCCCAACCTAGTTGGGTTCTATATTTGATACAGCGGCCGCTTTATACTTCTTAGGAGTCATATTTTGGGCAACATCAAATACTAGTAGAGGCCAATAAGGAATGTAGGTGTTAATTGTTATGTTGTGAAAATTTGCTTGATATTGTATTAAAACACCGGTGCTTAAAATATTTTGTGGTGGTATGTTAGAATATGCCGTGTATTACTTATGTGGATGTTATAGTTTGATCATATGGTTATTGGGTTATTGGGATTGTGTAACTCCTTAAGTGTAAAAGTCTATGTGTATGTTGATTATGTATTTTGATTGTGTATGTTGATTTGTATGTTGTGTGGCCAAGGGACCCGAGGATTGTGGGGATCGGTGCGATCTTGAGATGTATATTCATTTCTGCAACTTGAGGCGTGCCTCATCGCTCCGTGATTTGGAGTACTCCTTAGTTTCTATCTTGATCCTGAGAAACTACCCAGTGCCTTGCTGTTGTGTGAGAAATATCGTATGGGGTGTGTTGCTTAAGAGAAAAGGTAAGGAAAAGTGTGTTAAAAACTTATTAAGTGGAGGAATTAATTACATTTATGTTGGCTTGAGTCGCGATATAATCACTTTATACCTTAGAAACTCTGGTACGTAAGAGTTAGAAACTATAATAGTATTCAGGGGATGACGTAGTGTGGGAAAAGACCTAAAAATAGTTAGCAAAAAGAGAAAAGCGGAACCATTGGAGGTTACCGCTGCAGCGGCTCCAAGTAGTGAGTTGCCAGGGGATTCCCCTATTTTTGTGAATTTGTAATCATTGCAAAGCAACCCTATTTATGAAATGATAAAATGACATAAATCAACCCGACATGCATTATAAGCTAAAATGTTTATTATTGAAGGAAGGGGAGGAAAAACGTCCTAAAAATCAAGAAAAATAAAAGGAGTAATTGTTTGTTATATTCCCTAAGCGGGGCAACCCAAATGAAAAAACCATTAAATGTAATTGGGGGAGGGGGGAAGGACATCTAGATGGAGGAACTATCTCTGAGACTCGAGGAGTCCAAACCCTCCTCCTCGATCACACTAAGAAAGGAGAACTCCTCGACATCCTTCTTGGTCAGCTTCAAAGGTTTCTTAGTAGGGGAGATGCATGAAAACATGACCTGCACAGCCTTCCACATCCTCACGAGCATGAAATCCAAGGAGAGGTGCTTCTTCTTCTCCTTATTTAGCTCCCTTCGGAGCTCAGCGTAAGCATGGGCTGGGTCCACAGGGGCAACTGAGCTCAAAGGAGCCAGCCCCAGCTGGGGCACCTGGGTCTTCTTGATGTAACCCCGCATAGCAGTAAGGACAATCGTCCAATCACTAGGGTGAGCGGTTGTCTGAGTAAGGGGAGTATTCCCACTCCCTCCATCCCTACTGATCTCCCCCTCCTTCCCCACCTTCTTCTTTTTTTTGCCTCCGCCCTAGGTACTCCTACCTCTTAGAGGGTTATATAGCATGTGGCACTCCTCCAAGGTATTAGGGTCCTCCTTGGGGACATCTACCCACTTGCACAGCTTCGTAATCAGGGAAGGCAAGAACAGATCCCTTGCTAACCTCTCCTGAGCATAGAAGTACCACCACTTATCCATGATCTATGCCTCCATATTTACCTCGATCCCTGCCAAAATGCACGCCACCACCATGGCCCAATGAAACAACATGTATGTAATATTTCTTGAAGAACAAATCCTCCGGGACACCAGCTGTAACCAAATCTTGGACTCAACTGAGAAGTATGCACTCTTGGTCCCCTTCTGATTGGACCACTTCACTTCGTTAGCTTTACCCTCTGGCGCTAAGTATCGAGCCGCCCATCTCAAATCAGACTCTCAAATCTTTTCTATGAAGGCTCCGTTGGAGGGATTGGGGACCCCCAAGACCTAATTGATAGTGGTAGCATCCACGAGCACATTCTTTCCCCAGATCCAAATAGTAGAGAGAGGTACTGACCATTCCACCATGGGGAGTACAACATAAAATTCCTAGACCAAATCCAGGTTACAGTCCAAAACTGGCTCAGTCAATATCTCGCACCTGAATACTTTCATCTGGTCACTGAATTAAGGAAACTCATCCTCCTCATCGTCCATCACAAAACCCCTCTCTCATAGAAAACCCCTATTATACCACCCCTCCTCATATTGGGTACTGGTAATATTGTCAGGGAACCTTCAGCAGCATGGTTGCTGTTGGTCCATGATAAACCTGAAAAATACCAAAACTAAGTTAGGCACTAAGACGGGATACTAAGGGAGGAAAGAGAAATTCAAATTGCAGAGAAATGGGAAAAAACTGGGGAATTACTTCCCAGTACCACAGTAGTGGTTAATTAACCGTTGTAGCGGTACTACTGCGATGAAACTTACCGCTACAACTATACAATTACAGTGGTTCATCGTCTTCAACCCGCCAACCTCCCCTCTCATGGTGGATTTTTTACTTTTCTTCGTATTTTTAAGAATTAAGGGCAGATATGGCTTAGTGAAGTTCCCTTGAACCTTTTTACACTAAAATTGGAGTGTACAACACTCGAATTCACACCCAAATCATTCAAATTCATTAAAGGAGGTGACCCTTCACCTCCTACCCCTCCCATGGCCTAAACTCGCCATGAACTACGTCAATATTGCTCCCAAGATGCTATAGGAGCATTATAGATGTAAGGGAACCTAACATATTCATCATTTAGTTCAAGAACACTATCAAATTCAAGTTTAAAGAGTTGCACCAAAAACCACTCAAAATCTCTCAATTTTAACGTAATCCCACGATTCTAAGAAATACATAAAGTAAGTAGTAGAGGCAAAGAAATTACCTTGAATTCATCATCGGGGAGAGGTTTCACAGAGGAAATTGAGAGATTTTTGAGAAGTTGAAAGTGAAAACAGGGGAAATGTTTATTTCTCCTTATATGGGGCTGTCGCGAACCGCTGATGTGGCTGATTACCACTACAACGGTAACTAACCACTACAGCGATAAAATTCCTTTCGATGTCAGTTTGTCCTGACTTTTCGTGCATTATGGTGACATACCCTATTCGAGTAATCATAGTAAACAGTGATCATAAGAATTAGCTATGTACGCCTTTTATAGGGGCATGGGAATGATCGTCATACTTAAACTAGGTAATGCATAGCTACCGCTAATCGGGTACGTAAGCGCACTAGAAAATACTGCAGTATTCCTTTGAAACGACCCATTGTAGTTGGAAATTTCTTGAACGATCACATAAGTATTCGAGAACCCACCTTAGGACCATTTGGGGATGAACGGTGGGTAAATTGGTATCTAATATAATGACCCAAATAATTTTTAATAAATAATATGCTCAAATTGGTCCCAAAAAAAATTAAATCTGGAAGGTAAAATGAGACCCAAAGGGATTGGGCCAAAAGGCCCAAAGAAAGTTGGTTTGGCTAGCAACCTACTGCTGCAGCGCTACCCGGCAGTAGCTAGCCCGAGGAGATTTTAAAAACCCTCTCTTCTATTATTTCCCCAAGTTGCCCCTTTCCCTAAAAAACACTCTAAAAAACCCTACTTCCCCAACCATGAGATTTTAGAAACCAGGGTGCATGAGAGCAATTTCGAGGAACACCTAGTGGGAACCCGACATGGGAAGGCAATTAGCACTAGCGGGACAACTCTCTCCTCTCAACAGCATTATGATTTGACTATGAGGTAGGTTATGGTTTATTAATTGTAGCAAATAGACTCAGGCTAGATCCATTTAATATTGATAGTAATGTCGGGACTTATCATGCATTAGGCCTTAGGTCAGTGTGTTTGAAAGGTCGGAAATAATAAAAATCCAGTTAAGCGGTAATATTGTGATTAATTGTGGTATCACTTCATTCATGCAATATTCATGGTGTGGAATGATTTAATTTTGTGAGAATTTGGACTAGATGAACAAATATTGTAGCCATAAGCATGGGGCAAGTTAGGTACGGTAGAAAAGAAGAGTAGTATTAAGTTGGGGTGTGATATCGGTGCTCTCGATAAACTGATAGTTATGTCTGGCATTGAAGAAGGTTAACAAAACGTAAATAGGGAATAGGGTTGAGAGTAACCTAAGCGAGTTTTAGCCAAACTAACGACAGGGTATGAAATCAGAATGGGTAAGTGGATAAGAGTCGCAGAATGATTGGGACAGGGAGGCAAAGCCAAGTGTGAGGGTTTGTAAAAGAATAAATTTAAAAGTAGTTTGAGTGTTAGGTTGGGGACAGGAACGAGAGTTGTGAATAAACAGGGTGAGTAACTGCATCTAGGTGTAAACCCTCAGTTGGGTAGGAGGTGTAGAGAGAAATATTAAATGATGTATGTACCTAAGTATACGTTGATTTCAAGTGATATTTTACGGTGAATATATGTGGAATGGTAACTATGATTTTTTTTTGAGCCGTGTTTGTGATTGTTGAATGCATTATATATTCATACATTGTGGTTTTGTAGAGGTGAGATGGTGGGTATATTGATGTTAATATTGAAATCATGATGTTCATAATGTTGTTGGTTGATATGTAGCCCATAATGTTCATGGGGTTGGTAAGGTTGAGAAGGGGAAGAGATGATATGACCATCTTGCATACATGCATTCATTTATATGCCTTGACATTCCATTATATCCTTATATTGTTGTTGATTTCTTGAGTGGATCCATCCTAATTCAGGTCTAATGTTAACTGTATAAGTATATAATTATGGGAGTATGTTGTACGGTATCGTTCCCCCTCGTAGTGGTTGTTAGGTAACAAGTGCCTTAGTGATTGTAAAACCCTGTAATGTATTGTATTAGTAGAGTATCAAGGCGGTTCAGTCCAATCACGATTGTATTAAGTCTTGTAATTTAGTGAGGTCTGTTGATCTGATTTAGAGGGAGTTAAGAGTAGTAGAGATCCGATCAGTAGATTAGCTAAGTACCAAAAAGGGAGAGAGATAGCGTGAGTGATGAAAGGACAAAGATATATAAAAATATTAAATGGCAGGAAGTCACAGAGATATTATAAGTTTGATGTTAATGAATTTAAAATCTAGGATTTAGAACCCGAAACCCTACTCGATGTTTATGATTTCTCCCTATTTGTTATTAAAGTTATTTCTTTCTAACCCTGGTCGGCCGATGATGCTTACCAGTATGTGTGGTTGTACTGATGCTACACTTACTATATCTCTAATTGGGGATATAACTGTGGTGCAGGTCAGTTGGGGTTTCTATAGTAGCGATGGTGATCACTCAGTAGCTGCTCCTACCCTCTCTATTCTGCATGGATGCTGTGTCATGGACTCTCCTATTCCTTGTCTAGTGCTCTTATACCGGTTTGGACTAGTTTATGGGGATTCATTATTGGTTATTTTCCACATTACTTTTACATATCTAATGTATTAAACTAGATGTATATTTTGATGATTAACTGTACTAATGGGTTGAATGAAGGACTATTTAAAATTAGTTAACTGATTATCCAGTTCAAAATAAATGGTTTACACTTCCGCATTAAACGAATGGTAAATTTGTAAGGGTTCTCCTATCTAGGGTGGGTGTTAGGTAGGTGCCCTCACGATCTGGCTAGTTGGGTCGTGACACTTCTATTTCCTGATAAAATATATATAGTTACCCAAGAATTTCCTCTATAGATAAAATTACATTAAATCTCTTCCAATCAACCATGGCCTAGGTATTTGATATGGAATGTTGCACAAAGATTCACATAACTCCTAATGTTAGAATCACGTGTTGCATAGATCACTGTGATCAAAATTTCTTCACTCCAATTTGATGTTACATTTTTACAGTTAAAATATTGTAAGGTATCTATCAAGACATCAATCTGCAATTCTTCTTTAGTAAACAACCAAATCTTTTATGAGAAATTGGCCAAAGCAATGTGAGGGCCCAAAATCCTCATATATATGTCAATAGTTGATGAATCTTGAAAATTTAACATCAATTTAATCATTATTGATGTATCCTTTTGTGATTATCAATCTCTCAAAAATCTTTTGAGTATTATTGACCTTATACTTAGAGTTTTATTTGTCATTAATGATTGGTCTTTGAGGTTGCAAGCCTCCTTGGTAACTGTCTAACATGAGTTGTGGTCTCCTTATTTTCTTTTTCACTTTTTTGCTTAGCATTTCTTCCTTTTATCATGTTAATGATTTTGGAGATAAATCATTTTTTTTACAATCTGTTGAATACTTTTCTTCATACACTTTTTCTCTCCTTCATCTTCCTCTTTCTCTTAATATGGTATATGAGTCTGGATAAAATTAATGGCTTGTTGCAATAAGTTAGCCTCATTCTATAAATGTTGCAGATCTCTTTTTACTCCCTTTACTCCATTTGATTCAAGGTATTGTTCTCGTTAATACTAATTTCATAGTTAATATCTACCTCTTCTATTAGCTCTTCAATAATTGATCCATATGATTGTGTTTCTCTATTATCACTTTCTATGCTTGTTGTGATTCCTTTCCCTATCTTGTATGTATCCTCCGTGTTAGTAGTGTTTGAGGTGTTGTGGATACCTTCTGAATTGAAGCTTTTTTTCCATTCTTCTTGCACTACTTATTTCTCACACCTGCAATTTCAATTAGTTCAAGAGTCTTCCTTTCAGTGCTTTCCTTAACCTCATTCTGTTGTTCTATCAAGTTCATCATACTGTTCTTATTTGAGTTTACTTCCTCATTTGTATTGAATTTTTCTACATTCTCCGGTTCCTTCTCAATAATAGAATTATCATGTATATCTACTACATCTTAATTTGGTTTGTAATTTTCAGCTTTACGGTCCATTTTGTCCTGAATCTTCTCCATTTTCTCTCGTTGTGATTTTTTGTTTGACTTGTCTTGCTCTCCAAAAGTTTATTTTACCCAGCTAACAGGTTTCAAGTTGCGTTGCTTTCTCATTCGTGTCATCCCCTAAGTTGGTTGTACCATGTTCATCTTTCTTTTCATCCAAAGCAGTAAAAGAATTGTTAGTTTTTACCTTGTCAATCTCATTAGCTTTGTTAGATATTTTGACCTTTTTACGTACCTATTTAGTTTGCTTATCTCTATTATTGGTCTGACAGAGAACTCTGTTATTGTTCTTCACATTCCAATCCAATATAACATATGTTGTCTTATGGCTTCCTCATTGTTGTCTTGTTCTAATTGTTGACACCCAATTTTGACCCTCCTATATGAAACTCGGGCTGCTATTTGACTAATTAACATCTTTTAGATCTTTTTCAAATATAAATTCATTTATATAATTATCTATACATCTGAAAAATTAGTCATACATTTTATTATTTTGATATATCTTAATTTCAAAATTTACAAGTGTAATATTTATTATCATTATTTTCGTACATAATTGATATGTATCCATATTTTAGTTAAGTAACGTCTCATTTCAAATGTAAATTTTAACAATTTTCGTACTTTATTTATAATTAATTTCAAACTAAAATTTTTATTTAGTATTATCACTAATTATTATATCACTATTATTTATTTGTTGAATTATATTTATAGTACTATATTCATTAATTAAAAGCCTAATTCTATTTGATTTCCCCAATTTATTTAATTTTAGTCTAATTTTGTCTAATTGATGTCAATTTTAGCCTAAATTGAGTTCAAATTGACTAAATTTTAATTTCCATTTCCAATTTCAAATCCCTAATTTAATTTCAATCAACCCAATTCCATTAACCCTTATGTTTATCCGATCCATGACCCGACCTGTATTCTTGATTTTAATCACATCTGTCCATCAATTAATCATACGATCCTAATTTAATCTCTCATTTTATTTCCTTGTTTAATTATAAAAACCCCAAATCCCTAATCAAAACCATTTCTCCCTCAACCAGCCGACTACATCATCTCCAATGAAACCAGCTGCCACCACCATAACTCCGGTCACGGTGGCGGGTGAAATCGATGGAGAATGTCATGGTTGAGTTGTTTATTCCATTAGTAGAGCTGATTAATTCAAATAGTAGTTAGAATTCCGATAATTAGTTAGAAGGCTTTTTGGGCGAGTGGAAGCAACGGACGAGATTAGAAGTAATTAAATGACGTACAAGGGCTCAGATTATGCCACGTCAGCACACTCCACCTCAGCTCAAGTCATGGTTAAAAGAAACTACCAAGAGAGAGGAGAGGCATTGAACAAATTGGTATTTTCCTTCTGCTCTCTTCTCTCCCTTCTCTGAATGAAATTCCCTCAATCCTTGCTCACTTCTCTTCTTCTTCTTCTCCTTCTAATTCCCTTCTATCATTTATAGGTTGGAGCTCTATCCATGGCGATTCACAATTTCAATTTATCCTTCTTTTCGTTTACCTGTAATTTCAGTTAAATTTCGTTGAGTTTGAATATAGAAAATTGTCCCAAAAAACTTGTTGTTCTGAGATTGTTGAATTTCATTGAGTTAAATTGAATTTCATTGAGTTTTATTTCCATAATTGAGGTCAGATCCTGACAATTAGTTTCAGAGCTGAGATTTGTGAGACCTGTGGTTGTAGACATGGCTGAAGGGACTCATTCTAAGGTTCTAGAGGATCGGGTAGCTCGACATGAGGAAATTTTAGCTGAGCTGGTGAACTAGCAACAGGAGCTTCATAACAGTCAAACAGGGATACAAGGAATATTGGAGCTCATTTTGGATCGATTGACGAACTTAGAAAGGGAACCGAATCGAAGAAATGGAGATCAACTACTTAAAAATGTATTGCTTTCTATTCCTGGCCAGGAAAACAGAAACAACAGGGTAAACATGGTTCACATACCTCATCCTAAAAGGGAACTACCCAACTTTGATGGACAGGAGCCAAATGTATGGATTCAAAAATGTGAGAGGTATTTCAGTTTGTATCGAACTATTGAACAGCAAAAAGTAGAAGCAACAGCTCTCTATTTGAATGGAGTAGCAGAAATTTGGTATCACTCATTGGTAATGAGTAGAAGAGTGATAGGATGGGTTTAATTTAAGGAGGAACTATGTAGCAGGATTAGTGTGGAACCACTGGAAGATGTAGTAGAAGAGTTCAATAAACTCTCTCAAACTGGAACTATAGATGAGTTACTGGTAGAGTTTGAATAATTGAAAGCCCAAATGTTGATGAGGAATCCTAAGTTGAATGAGTCTCATTTTTTGTCTAGCTTTATAGGAGCATTGAATGAAGAGATTAAGTATAGGGTTAAACTATTTAAACCTACTACTCTTAAGCTTGCAGTAGAACATGCTAGGCTTCAAGAGAAGGCTATTGAAGCAGTGTAAAAAATGAACAAAGGATCCTACAAAAACCCTGTTATGATGTAAGGGTCTCAAACGAGTACTTTGACACCTAAAACTACTGTCAATCCACCTGGTAAAACTAGTGTATTTAGAGTAACTCCTGAAGTGTATGAGTATAGAAAGATAAATCACCTGTGTTTTAGGTGTGGAGATAAGTTTGCACCAGGTCACATATGTAAGAAGAACCAGGTCAATTGTCTGGTGGGAGAGGTTGAACCTGTGATGGAGGTTAATGAAGAACCTTCTGAATTAAAACTAGAGGGGGAGATTGAGCAGGAAGTCCAAGAAGTCATGTGCTTAAGTACATTAATTGGGGGCAACAGAAGTGTTAATTCTATACTAGTGAAGGGAACTGTAAAGAATAGAAACTTGGTGGTGCTTGTGGATTCTAGGAGCACTCATAGTTTCATTAATGAGCATGCTGTGAAGGAAACTATTAATCATTCTAGTTATTGTTCTGCAGTTACAGTCATTGTGGCTGATGGAAACTATTTGATATGTACATCCAACTGTAAGGGGTTCACTTGGAAGATGCAGGGCAAAATGATTCCTCTAGGAGGTTGTGATATAGTATTGGGTAATGACTGGATAAAGAAAAATAATCCTACCAAGATTGATCATGAAAAGAATAGTGTGAAAATTGGGAGGAAGAACAACAAGGTTGTTTTACATGGCATTGCTGAAAAAGTGTAACGCCCTAAATTGGTAATGACGGACAAGAACCGTATACACTACTTTACAAGTACTCTATGACATATACGAGATTATGGGATAATAAAGAGCAGGATATATAATATGATTTGTATATATACAAGAGGGAGTAATACTAACAAAAACTGTACAATACACTGTTGCATGACGTCCATGAAGCCTCTAGTCAATTTAACACACTATACTACGAATAACTAGTTGGCATAGGGCCTGACATACCCAACTAGAGACCTATACATATAATAAAAAATACTAGACATAAACTGGCTCCATAGAGAGATGGAGCTCACCAAAAATATCAGCTGAAAATGACAATAGAGCCTAACGTGGACGTCTGCTATCCTATGAATCTGAGCCTGCATCAATAGTATATGGTAATGTGGAGACGTTAGTACATATACAATATGTACTGGTATGAAAGCAAATAGAATAACATCTAGACAAGTTCGGAAGCTCATATGAATCAAGTACCAAAGTGAAAGAATTATGAGCATACAAGTACAACATCTATGATATGAAACTGTAACCTATGCACCAACCTTATTAGTTCGTCGTACAATGTCCAGGAGGGCATTCATTATAATATAGAACCTATAATTTGCCTAGGTAATGTACTTAAACTATCTATAGTACAAATAATCATAGGATGGCCTATCGAAGGTGATCTGAATAGCATATAAGGTGTACGTCGCCCCAAATAAATATGACTATGATTTATAGGTATAACTGCAATCATAGTCTGATACAAGGTATGCCCCCTAGGGGCTTACTATGAGTGTCTACCCATAGGCCATATATGCCATATGTTGGCTCGAGCCAAGGGGAAACCAGTTCATGACGTTCCAGCTGACTCCAAATACAAATGATGCCACAAAGACGGGTACGCCTCAATGTTCGGGCTCACTAGAATGGTCTAGTCTCGATTCTGTGCACAGAATCACATCGAGCGCATATGCCAAGTAAAACCTATGTACCCTCCCGTCGTTAATGTTTATCAAATAATGCCTTAAAGTCCTATGACATGTGAATTATGGTAATGGTCATTTAGCTACTACATACAAGTGTAACTATGCTATGGATATTTACTTCCATTCGTAACATGTGACATATGACATATATATATATATATACCATGTGGCCTAAGAATTTCAAGTAAAGGAACTTATGATAATATTGAATATTGTAATTATTTGACATAAAGAGAGAAAAGTAGATTCTTATAAGCTTGATGGCAGGACGAGGGAATGATATATAACAATTGAAAGCCTACCTTCATATCCTATGAGAACTATATTGACGTTTATAAAAAGGAGCACATGACCTAGGTGGTGCCTTAGTAGCGAGAGAAGGTTTATCTTTACATACCTTAGTGCTTTACTAGCTACGATGGTACTCCGAGCTTCAAACAATACAACCCGCGCAAGTGTTGTCTTTATCCTTCCAATTACTAGTACCTGCTATCCGATAGGCAACTTACTAATTACAAGAATAACGTACGTCCATCAATAACCCATATGTGCATTTAGCAATTTATTCCAATAGGCTTCACTTATATTCAAAATTAATCGAATTTCTTACTAAGAATCCAAAATGAAATCTTTAGTTTCCAACTTATAAAATTCAACGTTAAATCCACCCAATTGATAGGAATTCCTAAAAACACAACTTTTATCAAAATTTCACCTTTTCCCCCTTCCCTCAAGAACCCTAATTAACCAAACCCACTTCAAGAACTAATACAAAAATTCAAATTAGATATCCCCACATACTTATTCATATTTAAATTCAAGTAAGGGGTAGAGAATTTAGCTTATATGATCTGAAGGATATGGGTACCCCTCCTTGATCCCTTTAGATTACTCTTGATGATATGAAAGAAGAAAGAAGGAACAAAAGAGTAGTATCTGTGCAATTTTCCCAAAGCAAAATAAGAAGTTATGCCCCCAATTCTTTCCCTTTTTGAGCTAGTATCTGTACGTACAAATTTTCCTTTCTTTCCCTCTTTTTTTTTTTTTTTTGGTCAAGCACTAGTACTGCTATATGACTTCCTCAAAATCTATTAAAAGGTGACCTTTTATATGTTTCCCCTAATTGCCACTTCACTTAATGAATTGTAAGAAATAGTCAAAATGGCCCATAACTTAAAACACACATATTAAATTAATAACATTTTAATACCCTTTTCTCCTACCAGCAACAACTACACTAATATATTCTACACCATTTGCTAATGCACCACAATTTTTGTTATAGACCAAGAGTTGTACTTGTTTAAGGTGTTAACTTCATTCAAAATTTTCTGAGGTGCTACAATCTCCCCCACTTAGGATCATTCGTCCTCGAATGGTGCTTATAGATTTGTTTCCATTTCACCAATTTCCAAGACATTCAAAATATCACTTAATCGACTTCCATCTCACCATATCCCATCATAATGCCTTAAAATTTTGGCTAACTCCCTAAATTTTTAAAAAATCTGCCAGAGTTTTCTTTGTAAATAAGCCTATTGGTAACCTACCAACAAGCCAGAATACATCCAAATATGCTTCACAGAGCATCACAACAAATATAATACTCAAAAAATAATACACGAGGCTCCGCTTGGCCTTAAACTCAACAACTAGTACACGAGGCTCCTCTTGGCCTTAAACTCAATTAAAAGCCATAACTAATCATCTAACTTACCTTATACTCTGCATCCGTACGCTGTGTCCATGCAAATCTCAAAAATCATAGGCACAAATCATGTACCTAAACATATCAAGTAAGAATCAAATATCAACAGAACAAAATATAGTAGGAACTAACGATCATATAAAGGGACAAGTAGTTTAAGAACCTTCTAATGGTTCTTGGAACAAGTATGGGTATTTAGTTTTCATACCCGCTTCTGATTTCCAAGTGATTTCTTCTATGTCTTGATTCCTCCAAAGCACTATAACCGAAGCTATGTCTTTGGTCCTTAGCTATCTGACCTGCCGATCTAATATAACCACGGGGACTTTCTCAAATGATAAGTCTCCCGCAAGCTCAATACCCTCTGTAGGAATGACGTGTGAAGGCTCTCCTAAGCATTTATATAGCATAGATATATGAAAGAAGGGATGTACTGTAGCCAACTCTGGAGGTAACTCTAACTCATACGCTACATGGCCAATTTTATGAATAATTCTATACGGCCCAATATACCTGGAACTTAGCTTACCCTTCTTTTTGAATGGTATAACACCTTTTATCGACGACACCTTCAAATATACTAAATCATCAATTTGAAATTCTAAATATCTATGCCACACATCTGCATATGACTTTTGCCTACTCAGAGCAGTCTTCAATCGCTCTCGTATCAACTTAACCTTCTCAGCGGCTTGATGGACTAGATCTGGTCCTAATACCTGTGTATCACCTACGTCAAACCAACCAATAGGCGATCGACATCGTCTCCTATATAGAGCTTCAAATGGAGCCATGCCAATGCTGGAGTGATAGCTGTTATTATAAGCAAATTCTATTAAGGGCAAATGATCATCCCAATTAGCTTTAAAGTCCAGCACGCATGCTCTCAACATTCTTCGAGCGTTTGAATAGTGCGCTCGGCTTGGTAGTCTGTCTGCAGATAAAATGTAGTGTTAAGATTCACCTGTGTACCTAAACTCTTTTGGAATGCTTTCCAAAAATGCGTTGTAAACTGGGCAGCTTTATCTGAAATAATGGACATCGGGGTCCCATGTAGGAAAACAATCTCCTTTATATATAGTCTGGAATCTTCGACCATGCTGGTAGACTTAACAGGAAGAAAATGGGCTGATTTTGTCAGTCGATCAACTATTACCCAAATAGAGTCATGTTTTCGATAATAAAAAGGAAAACTTGTGACAAAATCCATATTGATAGCATCCCATTTCCACACTAGAATACTAAAGGTCTAAGCTAGGCCACCGGGCCTCTGATGCTCGGCTTTCACTAGCTGACAATTAGAGCACCATGCCACATACTCTGCTGTATCTTTCTTCATTCCATTCCACCAGTAGATCTCTTTAAGATCATGGTACATCTTCGTAGAGTCGGGATGGATTGAATAATGAAAACAATGTGCCTCAGCCATAATCTGTTGTCTCAGCCCATTTATATCTGGTACGCATAATCTACCTCGACACCTCAAAGTGCTGTCACCTGCTAGCTCAAATGTTGTGACTCGATGTTGTTGAATTCCCTCTTTGTACTAGAGTAATAAAGGATCATCATACTTTATCTATTTCATCAATGTTACAAGTGACGACTCGGTTGTATTGAGTACCATAACGCCGCCATCTTTGGAATCCATAAGACAGACTCCAAGGTTGGCTAATTTATGAACATCTCTGGCTACCTCACACTGAATAGGTGAAAAATGTGCTATACTACCCATGTATAGTATGGTAAGAGCATTTTCTACAATGTTACCTTTTCCCAAAAGATAGAGAATATTGACATTGTAATCTTTTAGCAACTCTAGCCACCTCTTCTACCTCAGATTCAACTCTTTCTGCTTGAATAGATAGTAAAAACTATTATGATATATAAAGATATCAACATGCACTCCATACAAATAATGGCTCTATATTTTAAGCGTGACTACCACTGCTGCAAGCTCTAAGTCATGAATGGGATAATTCTGTTCATACTTCTTCAACTACTGAGAAGCGGACACTATCTCTTCCATGCTGCATAAGAACGCAACTCAAGCCAATACCTGAAGCATCACAATACATAACATACCCTTTTGTGCCCTCTGCTGAGGCTAATACTGGAGTTGTAGTCAATCTATGTTTCAGCTCTTGGAAACTTCTTTCACAAGCATCTGACTATTAGTACTTAACTGCTTTCTGCGTCAATTTAATTAATGGGGCAGAAATAGAGAAAAATCCCTCCACAAATCTCCTGTAGTAATGGGCTAACCCCAAGAAACTATGCACCTCTGTAGGAGTGGTTGGTTGAGGCCAATTCTTCACATTTTCCATCTTTTGAAAATCTACTCTGATGCCTTCTCCAGATACTACATGACCAAGAAAAGAAACAGAGGTCAACCAGAACTCACATTTAGAGAACTTGGCATACAATTGATGCTCTCTGAGTTTCTGCAATACTGACCTCAAATGATCTGCATGCTCAGCTTCATTACGTGAATATATCAAAATGTCGTCTGTAAATACAATCACATACATATCAAGAAAGGGTTTAAAAATCCTATTCATCATGTCCATGAAGGTTGTTGGGGCATTCATCAGTCCGAATGACATGACAAGGAACTCGAAGTGCCTATATCTTGCCTGAAAACTATCTTGGGAATGTCCACTTCACGAATCCTTAGTTGGTGATAACTGGACCTCAAATCAATCTTTGCAAAGCATTTAGCTCCCTGTAATTGATCGAATAAGTTATCTATTTGGGGAAGAGGATATTTATTCTTTATTTTCACTTTGTTCAGGTACCTGTAATCTATACATATCCGCAACGAGCCATCTTTATTACGTACAAACAACACTGGCACACCCCAAGGTGATATACTGGGTCGAATAAAGCCTTTATCAAGCAAGTCTTTCACTTATACCTTTAGCTCTTTCAATTCTACAGGCACCATGTTATAAGGTGGAATTGATATCGGTTGAGTACCGGGATCCACATCAATACCGAAATTGATCTCTCTGATGGGAGGTAATCCAGAAAGTTTATCAGGAAACACATCTGGATACTCATCCACCACTGATACAGATTAGAGAGTCGGTGCCTGTTTTTCAGCTTCAAGGTCTTTCACATGGACTAGGTGATACAACACCCCTTTGCAATAAGATTTCATACCTTAAGATAAGAAATAAACCTCCCTCTAGGTATCATAGAATTACCCTTCCACTCCAGGACTGGCTCTCCTGGGAAATGGAATTGGGCCATCTTGGCTCGACAATCAATTGTAGCATACCAAGAGGATAACCAATCCATACCCATAATGACATCAAAGTCGACCATTTTAAGTTCAACCAAATTAGCCAATTTAGCACGACTACATATTGTCACCACACAATCATAGTAGACCCATTTAGCTATGATAGACTCTCCTACTAGAGTCGATACTGCAAATGGTTCACGTAACAACTCTGGCTCTATTCCAAACTTTTTAGCAACAAAAGGAATAACATATGATAGGGTAGATCCTGGGTCTATCAAAGCATATACATAGTGTGAAAAAATAACTAAAATACCTATGACTACATCTGGAGACGCCTCTGAATCTTGTCGACCAGCTAGTTCATACATACAATTCAAGCCAGTGCTAGAATCGGACCATTTGCCTCTACCAGATCCTCTACCTGCTGGTGCCTGAAGATCGTGATAAGAAGAATGTACTGATGATGAGGAGGTTGATGTAGACCCTGTAGGCTGTGATCAATATGACCCTCTGCCTCTATCTTTGAGCTAAGGACAATCTCGTACCATATGACCCTCTACACCAACTTTCATACAGGTTTACAGTGTACTTCTTTTGAGGCTCTTTATGGCTATTCACTACCATAACTATCTCTTGGACCTCTACTTAAAACTGTTGTTCCTGCTGCTGAGGATGCCATTATGCAGAGACAATAAATGTTATAGGTATTGAAGGATAAATTGCACAAGGCTTAAGAGAGAATGAGGTTTTATGCAGACAGGAGAAGATCTGACAGAGTGTTTCAGGTAGGTGACATGGTTTATCTCAAACTTCAACCTTACAGGCAGACTTTTGTTACCTTGAGAAAAAATGTAAAGTTAAGTTCCAAGTACTATGGCCCTTATACAGTCTTAGCTAAGGTTGGCACTGTGGCTTACAAATTAGATTTGCCACCTACTTCTAGAGTACATCCTATATTTCGTGTGTCCCTTTTGAAGAAGAAGATAGGTGACAAACATGTGGCTCAAACTATTCTACCTGCAACTGGTGAGGATGGATAATTTTTGGTGCAACCTGTTGTTGTTCTACAGAGACAGATAGTAAAGCATAATAATATGGCTAAGGTGAAGGTGCTTATTTAATGGTCAAACCTTCCCCCTGAGGATACGACTTGGGAAGATTATGACTTCATAAAAGCACAATTTCCTGACTTTGTTATCAATCCTTGAGGACAAGGATGTTTTTTAGTGGGGTTTATTGTCATGGTTGAGCTATTTATTCAATTACTAGAGCTGATTAATTCAAATAGTAGTTAGAATTTCGATAATTAGTTAGAAGGCTTTTTGGGCGAGTGGAAGCAACAAACGATATTAGAAGTAACTAAATAACGTGCAAGGGCTCAAATTATGCCACGTCATCACACTCCACCTCAACTCAAGTCAAGGTTAAAAGCAACTACCAGGAGAGATAAAAGGCATTGATCAAATTGGTATTTTCCTTGTGCTCTCCTCTCTCTCTTCTCTAACAGAAATTCCCTCAATCCTTGCTCACTTCTCTTCTTTTTATCCTTCTAATTCCCTTCTATCATTTATAGGTTGGAGCTCTATCCATGGCGATTCATAATTCCAGTTTATCCTTCTTTTGGTTTACCTATAATTTCAGTTAAATTGTGTTGAGTTTGAATATAGAAAATTGTCCCAAAAAACTTATTGTTCTAAGATTGTTGAATTTCATTGAGTTAGATTGAATTTTGTTGAGTTTTATTTCCATAATTGAGGTCAGATCCTGACAGATAACGCAGCCACCGCATCATCTCCCCCTCTCATCTATGAATCCCTCTATAGCAGCCCCACTCTCCCTCTCCTTCAACTGCCACTGCTCCACCAGCAAGACACCGCTGCCGCCTACCCCTTCTTCAATTTCTCCATCTTCTTTAACCTCCATCTCCACCACCACTGGTGGGACAGTAAGCACATGTCGCCTCAACTCTCTTCTCTCTGCCTTCAATCACCTCCACGAGCTCCGAACAATCAGGGCCGGTGAAAACCCATCGCCTCCCTCACTTCCTTTCTCTTCCTCTTTTTCCTTCTTTTTTCACCTCCGTCAAACCCCCATGTCGTCGGTCTCCATTTTTTGGCAAGCCACCAAAGTCACCTTGCTCTTGTGAATTCTCCACCTCCGGTCGGCAAAGCACCAGGAAGAACACCACCAAATAGAATCATATTCTCTCATCACTTTATCTCTCCTCTCAAACCCGATGACACCCCAAAAGTTTCCCTCCTCCGGCGAACTTTGAAACACTCCGACGAATAGAGCATTGACTAAATCCTAATGCCGAGTGCACATCAGAAAATTGTTTTAATGAAGGATTCTTACGTTCCGTCCTGGTATGATCTTTTGGTGTTCGTCTTGTGATTCGATTAATTATCCATCTATTTAGACTCATGATTCTTTACTTGGCTGATTCTAAAATTTAAAATCGATGTGTACTTTGTTCAATACTTATACATCCTATGTGCTTATACATTGAATCCCTAAGTTGTATGAATCATGGTTCTCTGTATTTCTGATTTGGCTCACTGGTTTTGCACTCATACATTACCTTTGAATATCTTCCCAGGGAATGTAACATTATTATACTCTACGTCAAACTCGTCTTCCTAATCAACTCTAATTCTGAACTAGTTGTACAATTATAAGTTGGCCTCGACTAATTATTTCTTTTACAGTGCATTCATGACAACACCTTTGTGTCTTAATTTGGTAACATATAGCATCATTCTATTCAAAAATGTGTGTTAACTCTTGATACTTGTCTATTTTGGTAAACTTTGATAGTCTTGAATGGTCATTTCCTTTCTTGTCCAGAGCTTAATTCATGACATCTTCTTTATATGTTAATTATGGTAATTTGAAATCTTTAACTTGTGCAAATCACCTAAGTTATGTGTGACATCCTTTAACTCAGCTATTTTGATAAAAATTAACAAGATTTTTTGCTAAAATTGATTTGCTTACTTTGTTTTGGGGAAAATCCTTGATGATCAATTTTCCTTTCTTATTTGTTTCTTTAATCGTTTGGACGGTTTTGTTATTGGCATATCTATGGTAGCTCTAGCATGCTTTCACTTTGGTAATTGATTTTCCTTCCTTAATAGAATTAAGACAGCATTGTTTTCTAGTTAATTATGGTAAATTTCGATCTAATTGATTCAATTTAAGGACCACGGTTTGTGTAATTGATTATTTTCCTTCCTCTGTTAATTCCTTGATTGATTCTTGCTTCATTTGATAACTCATTGTCATTCACCTACTATATAAGAAGCTTTCGTCCTCTTTACAAAACAATTGGAAGTTCTGGACACACCTGGAACCATATACACTTTTGAGCTCTCTCTCTCTCTCACACATCTCAAAGTGGTTTTCTTTGGCATTCTTATTCCCGCACTTGTTGATTCCTGATAGTGCTGCTTGATTTGTTACTATTGTTTTCTGGTTTTCTTTGCGATTGGTTCCCCAACAGGTTAGCCTCTATCGAAGTATTTCAACTCTTATGTGATAGTTTCTTTGTAGTATCTTCTCTTACTCCTGTGTTACTTACATAATCTGTGACTTGTATGTGTCTCTTCTAGTTGTTACAGATAAAAAATCATTGCTATAAGAAGTTTACTTGCTTGTTTGCTTAATGATCAGACTCTTGTTAGAAACTCTTGATGACCTTTAGAATACACTTCGTCTCTTGGATTATTGTTTGGCGCAATTTGGTATATATTATTGTGTTTTACAGGTTCTTATTTTATTTTTATTTTACAGGTTCTTATTTTATTTTATTACAGGTTCTTATTAGAAGAGGATTTGATTTGGAAAAAGAAGAGTTGCCAGGGGATTCGGGGCATTTATTAAAGGGGCTGTCCAACTTTAGTCTTTTATGTTTTCTTCTCTTTATTTATTCGTTGGTTTGTAATATTTGTATAAACTGTGATCTAATAAAAGAATTTGGGGACAGTTTCTTGCGGGTTGTGAAATTATGTCTTATGCCTTTCCTTTCTACTTTCTAATTCTCAATGTCTTACTCATTTTTATTCAAATGTTTAAACACAAATTCAATTGTTTAAAACTCTTTGTATTTCTTCATCAAAATCATTGTTCAATTCCTTTTCAACAACTTGAATTGGACAATGTCGTTTAAAATCATTAACTATTTAAATACTATCTCCTAACCTATAGTTAGCGGAAAAGTAAAAGGAATTATGAGGTCTAATTCCAAATCTTTTAAATTGAGCCGACGCGTCCCCGGAAAGACCATCTACCAAAGTTTTGCAAAAGAGGATATGTGTACTTGTATGTAAATATGTATATGTGTTTATATTCAAAACTCAAATATTCTCCTCTTTAAAAAAATAAAAATATTGATATTTTAAACTTAACACCGACCTCCAATCAAATTGTTGCTAAGGTGGAAGAGCGCGATTAATAATATCGTGGGATCGTCCCGATAAAAGTAGCAAATATTTTTTTAAAAATCTTTATTCAAATCGAAATGTTTGTTTCATTAACTTAATTTTATTACTATGTTCTTTTGTTCTTTTACTTATTCTGGGTAGTTTAGTTTAATTTAAATTAATAATTAGCATATTTCTTCTACATATTTGTCTCACTTCTGTCTCCTCACTTATCTGACAATTTTTATTTATTATTTGGTTTCCTTTTTTGTATGTCATTATTGATTAACAAATTTATAGTCCTTGTTCTTTTATCACTTAGGTTCCTGTTATTTAGATTAAACGAAAATTTGTTTTTTCCTATATTAAATCACCTAACTTTTTAGATTAATACTAATTGAGATTAATTGTTTTATGTATTATATTTAACCGCCTAGCTAATAAAATAGATTAATAAATTAGTTGAACTTTACTTATCACATAGATCCCCACATAATATATGAATTCGATTAGGACCCACAGTTGTGGACCTCGAAAGATGCTTAACATCTTCTTTTTGAGGTAACTTAAACTCTTACCCAAATTTCTGGCAATGTAGACTAATAAATATAAATATTTGCAATCAGTTTAGAATGGTACCCTAACACACCTTAATTCGTTAGGTGGCGACTCTTATCTTCTAAGTATCCTAAAAAAAATTGTCAAGTCGAATCCCGCTTTTAGCGAGAAAAATGGGGCGCGACACTACTTTGTTTTGGCATTTTGCTGATTGTCCACCACTTTACTACTGGTTAGTGTCCTTGTTGGTGTTTCTGCATTTTATTTCTTCTCCTTCTCTTTAATTAGCTTCAACTTCGAATGGAGGACAAAACATTCATTCTCCTTTTACTCTTATATAGTTGCATGTGTTTGCAACATTTAACATATAATCATATCTTATGTTGATCCAAGTTGACATAATCTCCCAAAACTATTCTTCTTGATTCCTACGTCAATTCATTTGGGAAATCACGTAGTAAGTCGACTTCAACCTTAATCTTAGCACAACTAGGTCTCGACTGATTTTTAGTTATCATGTCTATACGTAAAGGTTTACCATTGCTTTTGCCATCGTGAATAGAGATTCCTTGACAAAAAATTAGGCAATAATGCTAGAAAAGAGATCCAAGCAAGGAATGTCGGTGTTTCCACCTTTGGGTTAAACCATGGTTTCCACTTAAATAGTCTCATCTTATAGTAGCCATTCTTGGCTATGTGAAAGTAGGCGGGTTTTGACATCACATATACATAATCCTCCATAGTCGTCAAACGTGTCAAACGTATCAAAATATGTCTATTGCGCTAGAACCCTATCTTGCATTCATATTTGAACTCACATTGTATTGAGAAAATTTTACGTAACTCTTCAAGTTCTGGTCACTCATACAAAAATTTTCCTGTAACAATAAATTGCACTCTCTCCTGCACAATCATATTGTTCACTTCTTCTTCCCACACAATAGTGGATTCACTGTGTACATAAGTTACAAATAGGGATAGGGCTTATGGGTGCCATTATTGACTTTGACTACAGTGTGTTTACGTAGATTGGTTTGCTAGGGGAGATCTACGCCCGTAAAGGTGGCCAGCCATTGCTGGCCACAAACATGGCTGCGAAACTCACTAGCCAAACTAGGTTTGATTAAGGTTTTGAGTTTTCTAGAGAGCGTTGTTATCATTAACTCATTCTTCTTTTTCTTTTTCTAAATTTTCTTCCTCTTTAAATGCATAAACCACATGCATTATTTTTTTTAATTGAATAAATCTGAATCTCGTGCAATGTTGTTTGGGACTGTTTGCTCCTTGTTTGCCTTTCCACATTTTCTCCAACTAGAAAATGTCTGATGCATGATTAGATTATAACAGGGCCGCCGCACTATAGTTTTGAAATTGATATGATGCATTTTCTTAAGATTTCCATAAATAAAAGAAATCAAAACCTCAACTAAATTCTGACAACAAGTTGCCAACAAAATGATTAGGATTTAGTATTTGGGAACTGTAGTCCCTATTACGTATATAAGCGAATAAGATATGATAGCTCTGAAGTGGATGAGTTTTGTTTGAACAATTGTATGTCGTCTATACTAACACATGTTTGAGATACTAAAATCCTATATATAACTGTTGCAAAAAACCCGCGATGGGTGGAGGATGCAGAAAAAATATGTATGTTCTCATGTTCTAATACTACCACACTAAAGAATCTCTTTCGAATCACTCCGAAACAATTATGAGATTCTCTAGAACAAATACCAAGTTTTGCTTTTGGTGCTCACGGGGAAAGACCCAACAGAGAAAATGATTGTATAGTATAAGAAGAACTCAAAAGCATTCATTCAAAGGGCCTGCCAATATCTTAATCCAGAATAGGAGTGTAAATATATTTTTAAAAGGGATAATTTCAAATATGTACAATAAAGTAATTGATTTGCAAAATATATAGCCATGTTTTTTTAAAAAAAAAAAAAGCCAAAATTTTTACTAGCAACAAAAAAAAAAAATAGCCACATGTATATGTAGTGTATATGTGATGTATCGATATTATATAAAAGTTATGTAATGTATCGCTATTATATAAATCGTGTATAAACGTTAATAGATATTATATAAATGGTGTATAAACGCGTATCAAAATCATATAAATTAGGGTGGCAAATTTGACCCAAGCCCAAATGACCTGCCCAACCCGCCCAGATTATAATGGGTTGGGCTGATAAATGATATATAAATGTATATTGATATTGCATAAATGATATATAAACGTGTATCAATGTTGTATAAATCCCAATTCCCTCCACCTCGAATGAAATTAATCTCAATCCCCACCTCACACAGCTACATGCGTCCCATATTTTTTCCCCGAAAAAATGCACCTCAAAACTTCACGCGCTCCCTTTCTTCTCCTAACAATCCAATGTGTCTCCTCCATCTTCTCCAGAACACCAAAACCAAACAAACAAAAATCCAGAAATCCTCCAACCAACATGGAGCTAGTCTCCTCCATCTTCTTCTCCCGAACACCAAAACCAAACAAACAAAAATCCAGAAATCCTCCGACCGACGAGGCGCTAAAACCAAACAAACCCAAAAATCCTCCAAACGACAACGCCACTTCCTCTACGTCAATTTCCCACTCTAAATTCGTACCATACAACATGCTCAGCATGAAACATTACACCATCAAACCTTCTAGAAGATTCCAGGTCATTCCACAATGTTCTCCTCTCACTTCCCACAAATTAACATGAAGATATCAAAGCAAGAGAGGAAGAAACTAATAAGAAACACGGTACAAAATTGCCGAGCGGCCATATTTGTTGTAATTAAAATGGCTGAGCGGTCATTTTGTATAATTCTCTCTTTTTTAAATTAGCTTAAGATGAATAGCATCCTGAAGCGCAACATATACTGTTAGAAACATCTATCAGGAAGCAGCTACCACCATCCTGATACCAAGTGATAAATGCAAAAGAAAAGTGCTACTATACGGTCTACGCTACAGAGGTTCCCATAAAAATGAGGATTAGATATGAACAAGAGAATACTTGTAACAAACTTCCTTTACAATGGCATTAACTATTGTTTCTTCCTTTGTTTTGTTTATTGGTTAGTCGACTAACATTGTTTCTGTTCAACACTTCATCCCTCTGCTTGAAAAGATGTCCTACCACAAGCCCTGTCACTGAGCTGGAACAGGGAGTGCGAAAATTTGCCAGCTTACTGTGAATTCTTAGCCTTCTTTGCAGCAAAAAGTTGGCGAAGGAATGCAAATTTTCCCTTTGCTCGAGCAGAAAACTCAACAATAGTACCATTGCTGGCAACCGTCTGCTCCACAGATTCCGCTGCTGGTATGGATGGTGAGGGTGGTGGAAGTGTGAAGAGATATGCAGTAAGCATCCGGATTATCTGGCTGAAGCTTGGTCGCATGTTAGGGTCTTCGACCCAACATGATTGTATGATAAATGCCAAGTCAGGAGAAATATCTTCTGGAAGACTAGGTCTCTCTTGCTGCATTTCCAGGTCATAAACCAATTTAATACACAAAGCAACAAGAAGATCAGGTCCAATAAATGATTGATCAGAATCAAATCAATCTCATGGAAAAAGTCAAAAGGCAAATGATAGTTTAGCTTACACTCTTCAGATTAAATGTGAAAACTGCAGCATTACTATAAAAAAGGGGGGGATTATCACATCCAATCTAAGAGCATAATTTTACTTCAGTTACCCTCATATTCACCTAAATGTAATATGCATGGATGCCAAGGAATATTGACAATGACTTTTGCAACAAGAGTTATGAAACCTAATTAATCAACAGAAAATTTCTCTGCAGCAGACATGATCTTGGTCATAATTCAAATGTAACTAGAGGATTACGCACACCATGCGATAGAATTTAAATTAAAATCTGCTACATGCATAACCAAGGATTTTTGAGCATTTGAGGTCATTCCTGATGCATTTAGCTCTCCATACAAATTTGCTTGTCCACTTTGACTTGGTATGATTATCTTATCAAGAAATAATATTTGCATCATAGAAAAGTAGGTAAACGAGCCCCTCCAAAGTTTGTGTGTTTCTAACAAGGGAAAGTGGACAATATTTTGCTGCAACTCAAAAAGAAAAGTAGAAGTTTCTGTGGATCATAGCGATTAAAAAAATCGCTTAAAGCGTGTTTAAACCCTGAATCTTGGTGAAGCCCAGGTGGTGCGCTTTGTCTCACTTAGTCGGTGCTTCAAAGTAAGCGTCAAGGTACTAAGGCAAGTGCATCTACGCTAATGGGTTTTGTCTTCAAGAGCACAACACTAGAAAATGGATATACTTGACAAAGTGATACGTTTGTTGTTAAGAAAATGCCATTACTGAACTTTTAGTGATTAAGAATAAGAAATTAGAAATTTAATACAACAACACTACCTAGTAAAAATCCAAGAGTCTAAAATTACATCTTTTCATCTAAATAAAAATTTTAAAAGTCGTTAAACTTGATTAACAAGGAGGTTTGGAGGCAGACCCTGGAGTCTAAAAGGTTTAGGTTGAGCAAGACCAAGACTAAATATTTGGAGTGCAAGTTCGAGGAAGTGATGTATGAGTTTCAAATATCCTGGGTCTATTATCCCGGAAAATGGAGAGATTGACGAGGATATCACTCACCATATTGGTGCAGGGTGGATAAAATGGAGGCTCGCTTCTAAAGTCCTCTGTAATAAGAAAGTGCCTCCTAAATTTAAGGACAGTTCTATAGAGTGGTGGTTAGACTAGCTATGTTGTATTGAGCGGAGAGTTGGCCAGTCAAAAATTCTCATATCCAGAGGATGAAGGTGGGGGAGATGAGGATGCTGCGATGGATGTGTGAATTTACTAGGAGAGATAAGATTAGAAATGAGGATATTCAAGATGAGGTAGCGAGGTTGAGATGATTCGGGCATGTGATGAGGAGATGCATGAATGCCCAGTACGGAGGTGAGAGGTTGGCTATGGATGGATTCAGAAGAGGTAGAGGTAGACCGAAGAAATATTGGGGAGAGGTGATTAGACAGAATATGGTGCGGTTGCAGCTTACCGAGGACATGACCTTAGATAAGAAGGTGCGGTGAACGAGAATTAGGGTAGAAGGTTAAGAGGTTGGAGTGTGTCTATGCTAGTCGGAGGAGTGTTGTCCTTATTAGTAGTCGTAGTGCTATGCTTGTAGTTTTTTGTTCTTGAATTCTTGTTGATATATGCTGTTTTGGGTAGATTGTTTGTAGTGTTATTTTGTGGTAGTATTGTTATGTTATTATCTGTTTTTGTGCTACTCCCTATTGTCTTTTATACCCCTATTACATCTTTTTCTAGACTGTATTTTGTCTCGAGCAAAAGGTCTATTGGAAACAGCCTCTCTAACTCACCTCTGAGGCAGTAGTACGGACTGCGTACACTCTACCCTCCCCAGACCTCATTGTGTGGGAATACACCGGGTATATTGTTGTTGTTGAACTAGATTAACATGATTTTACTTGCACACCCGTGCATACATACACATATCTTAATTACAGTTTTTCATTTCTTATCCCAATAATTATTTTGTGTGATTATAATACATTTATTTTTTTGCATTACCTTTCTACTTTGTATTTTTCCTTTCGTTGGTGCTTTCCTTCCCTTAAGTCCAAAACTTAACTAGTGCTTTGCACTTAAAGTTGCAGTAGACTGATACTTTCTGCATTTTTTCTTTTGAGTACTATGATCGGACGGGAGTAGCAAAAATGATTGAACCTACTTAGGAGTTGTTAGCAAAGAGGAACTGGCAACATTTTATGACTCAATCAGTCTTATCAAAAGGGCACTTAAAGCGCGCTTAAGCCCTAAAGCGAGACTCAAAATGTGTTGAGCGCTTCGCCTCGCTTAATATGCGCTTCAATGTCGTCATCAATTTTCTAAGGTATACTTTTCCTTGTCAATGAGCTCTTCTGAAGAGACAACACTAAACAATAGATATTTCACTTTATCGTAATATTTTTTCAATTTTTTTGTTCATATATTTGTCATTCATACTTATAATTATTAATCTTGGTTGGACTAAACATATATATTAGTATTTTTTTCTCCCTTTGCACCTTTTTCATTAAAGCCCATGCTTTATTTGCGTTTGCGCTTAAAGCCCCAATGGACCTTATAACTTTTTTGCGCTTTTCGCTTTTGATAACATTGGACTCAATGCCATTAAGTATATATTTATTAATGTTGAGACACAATATAATTAAGTAATCAAAAGTGTGTTCTCTGAACTACTTAAACTTTTAGATGAGATGGTCATGCATTTAAACATAATATCAGAGCAGGCAAGAAGTTTTGGGTTAAAATATCACCGCCACCACCCAGCAAGATAAATGTTCCACGTGTTTGGCTAATGAAAAAAAAATAGGCTCACACATGAAGTGGCGTGTTGAGACAAAATATAATTACGTAATCAAAAGTGTGTTCTTCCTAACCTCTTTAAAATGAGATGGTCACATACTTCAACAATTAATACTCTTTAGTCTGAGGCAGTAAAATGTTTTTTGATGTTAGTATACAGAAATGCTACTTGTGATACCACCATTTATTAGACCACCTAGTACTTGAGAACTTTTTAAGGATATCGCTGCAAGAGAACAAGGTCAAATCCTACCTAGCATAGTAGGATTTTGGGGATTTCTTTTTTGGCTGTATACAGATTTTCGCTCAGCTAGCGTCATGTTGATTTTGCTATGAAGCAGCTCTTTACTTTCCTAGTAACTTTGCATCTCCTTGATGCCATTCTAATACAATTTAATTACCATCACCCAAAAAAATTTAAAAAACCAAGGTCAAGTTGTGAAAAAGTTGTGTGGCTCACTTGTGTGTAACCTTGCCAGGATCAAAACCTTGACGACCTAACCTGTTCAGCTTGAGTGCCTATTGAACCTCTACTAATTTAGGTACTGTCCATGTCTATTTCATGCGATGTGATTTGTTATCTTGACCCTTCTATATACACAAGCGCTGTAGAATAATGATACCTATCACACTTATATTCAGATCCTCTCATATCTCGTCTCTCACTCATCCAAGCAAGCAATCACCTTTCAGATCAAACTCTTTTCTTTCTCCAAACTTAATTTTATAGAAGGCCTTGACTAATCAAATCAATCTCACCACCACCCTATTGTTTCATCTCCTAGCCCCACCAAAGACTTAATAAATCATCCATCAAACAACTATCAATACTAAATTTGTTGAAATGAGCTATATGAATCCTCTGTAACCCGTCCCCCAGGCTTTGGTCTTGTGGTATGAGCACAGCCTGTGATGTGTGGTTAGGCATACATCACAAGTTCGAATTTTGCCGCTGATAAATGGCTGGTTTTCAAGTGGAAAGCGGTAGAAGGGATGACCTATTATCCACCGAGTTTCAAACCGTGTACCACTGATTGTCGGAAGATTAATTGATACAACCCAGGGAGAACCACACCCCAAAAGCTAGCTATTGAGGTTGGAGATCCCAAGGCTATATAAGCCCCATATCAGCTCCCTATTAAACCAATGTGGGATTGCAATAGGATCATAATAAATCACCACGCTCCGCATCTGTCGTCATTAATGCTTGTGCGCAAGACCATTTCTAAACCCAGGCCCAACACTGCAACACCGACAACACCGACATCACCATCCAAGGCGCAAAGGACACGAAGCACAGTGGGTGGCTTTGATACCATTGACACAACCCTAGGAGAACCACACCACAAAAGCTAGTTATTGAGAAGGGAGAGACCAAGGCTATATGTAATACCCCGTAAGTTCAAGTACGTATGCGACTTGTAAACACCGACGAATCAGTGTGAAATCGGGAGAATAAAATTGCAAATGGTTAATTATATCAAGGAACGCTTATATTAGATCATTTGAAGTGTTAAACCAAAGTTAGATGCCAAGGAGAGCCTTGAAACAAAAGTCAAGTTGAAGGTTTCATCGTCGCGGAGTGTTTCAAATGATCCCTTACGTGGTTTGACTTTAGACAAGCATATCTCCCAAAAAAGGGGGAGTTAGAGCCTTAACTCCCTATTAAATGAAAAGTATTGAGTGTAGTTTCCAGCAAAACAAACTGTTTGTTAATCCGACTTCAGAGTAAAAAGTTATGTGTGTGTAACTATACACATGCGTAGTGCCCAATTGCAAAAGGTGAGATTTTCTAAGGACATGACAATCCACGGGAGGTTGTATGGACCGTGAAAGTGGTTCCACGGCCGTGGATTTGGCCGTAGAAAAGATCAGAGAGGTTGGAGTGACAGAATCAGGATCCACCACCATCCACGGTGGGATCCACGACTGTGGGTGGCAATCCACGGTAGGTTTCACACTGGTAGAAGTTTTATGGCCAATTGTCGATCCGTGGATTTAAGTCGGCAGAAAGTTTATATATATCTAAAACTTGTTCTAAAGCTCATTTCTTCACATAAGAGACTATAAGCTCTCCAAGGAGATTTCTAACCTATCCAAGGTCATAGGTAAGGATCTTTCATGGTTCGTCTCAGTTCACCCGTTATCGATGTGATAACTAAGAAAGGCTTTTTCTTCATATCTAGTTGAAGTTGAGCTTTTGCAGTCATACTTGAGCAAGGAAAACAGTAAGGTTTCACTACAAAAAGGTAAGTTTTGAACTCCCTCTTCATCCCTGAGCTTATAAGGGCTTTTTTAAGCCGTTTGATAAAGAAGTTACGGGACGGAGTTCAGAAGTCGAGAGTTCGTAATGACTCGCATCAACCTCTCAAATTCCTCCATCTAATTCTTGTTTCTTTAAATTTGTCATCTGATATATCACGTCATAAAATCGAGCTATGTTATTACTGTTTAAAGCTCAAGCCTTTTCCCAAACTGAATAACATGTCTAGAATGGACAAAACAAGGGCATCAACGTGGATCAATAGATCGCTACATGATACTAAATAATTGAGCGTCAACCTTCTCCATTATGCTTTGATCTTCCCATCTATCTCACAAGCCTTTTCCTTAAGTGATCTTGAACATCTTGACCTTTGCACCACAACTCAACCGAGGAAGCTCAAGCTAAATAGTTTGAAGTTTCCATTAAAAGTTCCGACATAATCAGAAGACTTGAATTTCCAATTCCTGTATTTTTGTAGCTAAAATTATCAAACCTAAAATACATCTTGGGAAATTTGACTTAAAGCCGCCTAAAATCTGAAATCAAACTATCGGTAGCCTGAGATCTAAAATTAGATTGATAATGGTTGGAAAAACAGACTGGTACGCACAAAAAACAGAGATCTGGTTTTTGGAAAATCCAGATCTCGTTGGGAAAGCGCCAGAATAGGGTTCCGATGATCAGAATCCAGAACAAAATTTATAGAAAGGCTCGCAAGGACTCAGCGACCCCAACGAAAAAAGAATGGCTCAAAAAAAAAAACTAGTCAAAACAAGCCTCACAAGCTGGCTCGTGTGCCAGAAACGTTGTCGATGTCAGAGGTTTAAGGAGCACGTGACCATGAGCACTACCGGAGTGACTTTTTGGGGTTTTGTCGCCGAAGCTTTTCGAGTTTGATGGCAGAGTTGTTTTCCGCAAACACTGAAGGAAAGAAGAAGATGGCGCAAACAACAGTTGGTACAACCACCGGAATTGACGCACGGGATAGTGACTGTATTTTCCAGATGCTTCTCATGGACACCCTGATACCATGTGAGAAATAAAGAAAAAAATATTATTGAATCATATTCTACATTATTCGACTGAGCTTTATTTAAAGACACTACATTACAATCTTTTTCCAAGTAGGACACTACATACAATCCTATTCCTATTCTAACATCAGGAATTGCCATTTCACAAAAGAAGTAAGCACTTTATATTATTGAGACAAATATGACAGATTGTAGGCCTATTGATACTCTAATGGATTCAAATGACAAGCTCCTACCAGGTCAGTTGGATCCTCTAAGTGATTCTGGAAAATATAAAAAATATAAGAGGCCGGTGGAAAAATTGAATTATCTCACTGTGACAACCTGACATTGCCTTCCTGGTTAGTGTTGTAAGTCAGTTCTTGGTTTCTCCTTTTGACAGTCATCGTAATGCAGTTATTCGTATTCTTTGATATATATAATCTACTTTAGGGAAAGTACTACTTTACAAAGATCGAGGACATGAGAAGGTTGATGGATATATAGATGTAGACTTGTCAAGATTACCCTCTAATAGACAATCTAGTTTTGCATATTGTGCTCTAGTTGGGGGAAATTTGGTCCCTTGGAAAAGTACCACAACATATCCAATGTAATCCCACAAGTGGGGTTTGGGGAAGGTAGGATATACGCACACCTTGACCCTACCTTTGCGGGGTAGAGAGAAGGTACTCTTGGGAGACATCGTGATAAAGTTGGTGCGTTAAAATGATCAGTTTGCAGACATATTCACCAAGTCTCTAGACGGTCCCAAAACAAACTTGAGAAGGAGTGTTAGAATCCTTGTAAATATTCTAGAATATATGTAAACATAGTAGGTAGCTTAATTTACTATTGTAATTAGGTACTGATTTCCTTTCCTTTTTAGGACATGTAAACATCGTTATTTGAACCCCAATAGCTTGAGGGAATAATCAAGTCGAGTTCTCTTGTTTTCTCTTCGACTTTACATCTACGAATCTAACAACGAGTTCAGCCTTATCTACATTGATTTCGCACAAACTAAAAGTGAATAGTAGATCCAAATTTTGCAATCCTTGGGCAAGCCAAGCTCAAGGGTTGGGATTCTTAATGAAGTTTATCCAAAGGGTTGGCTCTTTCACGGTCATAATCAAAATAAGAAAGAGCAAACTCCATTGTACTGCAGTAAATATATTAAGGAAAAGCTGGATGAAGACAGAAAAACCCATTGTACCTTAAAAGCAGCAGCATAAGCAGCTTGCAAATTTGACATTCCCTCAAATGGCATGCGGTTTGTCAGTAATTCCCACAGGACAATACCAAAACTATAAACATCGACCTTGTTATTATAATGCTTCTTCTCCCCCTGGCGCAATGTAACAGTGCTGTACAACTGCAACAACAATTAATTCAGATAATTCGGAAACCTTGAAAATTCAGGATAAAACATAGAAAACGTATTGAAACTGACCCAAGTAAGAACATATTTGAAAGAATAAGTACAAATTAGAGAAAGGACAAAAGATTTGAACTTGATCAAGGCATTGGCGCACACCATCATATCATAAAGTATATAGCAGACACCTAATTATTCATCGGGAGCAACAATAGGAGTATCACAAAATAAATACACTTTTGAGGGCACCAAATTACCAAACTAACCAGGAAGGACAGTTGTTTATAAGGCGGATTGAAAATGATGACAACAATATAGAACAGCCTTAAAGATAATAAATTGGACAAGAATATCATCATGCCAAAGTGCACAGTCCATTTATCCCTTTGAAAGTTAAAAAGCTAACAGTTCAAGGCTTGCTTCAGATCAAGATCACATTATTGTGATTCAGAAGAACCAAAGAGAAATTAAAAATTACATATAAAGTTTTCTGTTTAAGTTTTCTTTGAATAACCGAGAAATTCCCGAGGGGCAGCAACACACATTTTGAGAATCGGTGGATAATACACAACCACCCCCACCCCCACCCGTCCCCACTTAAATATTATGCTTTTGTATGTAGCAGGTTTCGAGTCACGCATTGCTCTTACCACAATCAAATCCTAGTAGCATAAATTTCTTTTTTAATATGAGTTAAGGAAACACCTTTTACGTGCTACAATTTCTAGAGTTGGGTAAATAGGACATAAGTTTGGTTTTCAAATCATCACCCATTTACTGAGTCATTTTTCTCCTCTATCTTGTAAATAATTCTGATGGGTCAATACTTGAACATATATTCCTATGCAGTAGGTACATAATCCTATTCCGCATCATAATTACCAGCTTTTACTAATCTATCAGATGAGAAAATGCAAAGTGTAGTCTGCCAAGTTCCATTAGTGGAATTATAGTAACTGTCCCTAACCATTTTATTCAACCATGAAAGTTTATATCACCAATAAAAAAATATTTAATAACCTTATATCACCAATAATTTAATCTTCCATACAGAAGATATAGATAAATTGATATGAAATTATAACTACCAACAACTTTCAAAGTGGTGTTGATTTACATGTCTAGTGGAGCAAACTACACGGTTCACTCGTGAAATTATGGGGTCGATTAACATGTGGTTAAATAGATACAAACCTCAGGTGCCATCCACCGATATGTCCCAGTTTCTGCTGTCATCATCTCAGTGAGGGTCTCTTCCCTTGCTAACCCAAAATCTGCAAGCTTCACAGACTTCTGATTGGCCGTGAGTAACAAATTGTCTGCATGAATAACATTTCACATGTGCTCTTTCTTAGACAGGAGAAGATTAAAAACGTAAAGCACACTAACAAATGAAATAGGGAAGGTAAAAAGAGAGTGATGCCAACTTCAGAATAAACTCTAAGTTAGCAGCATAAACTGACCCATACATCAAGGAAAATTATCAACTAAAATGAGTTTGCTATCCTCTGTTAGCTTTGGTACATTACATATTGAGATTATTTTTATAAAAAACAAAAAGTAAGTGAGACAGCAAGCATGAATTGAATGGTGGAGCCAGAAATGCATACCACCATGTCTGCACTAATAACTTCTTCCTTCAGTGGTACTTAGATTACCGACCATAGAAGAGCCAACATAAAATGATAAGATAACCCAGAAAAAGAACTCTTCCAGCAGTAAAATAGTGATGAATAAAAGAATATATTCCAAAAACAAAATATTTGGCCTGTTTAACATTTCAATGAATAACTACAGTAACAACAAGAAGAAATTCTTGTACAGCTCGGCTAGCCAAGTGGTACCAGGTTTTAGATCTCTATGTATAATGCCATTGGCATGTAAACATTCCAATGCCCGAGCAATGTCAAGCGCATAATTTAAAGCCACACGAAGGTCAAGCACTTTTGGTCGAATGCTGACTAAGTACTTCCGAAGGGACATTCCAAGCAGTAGCTCTGAAACTATAACCATCAAAGGATCCTTGCAAGCTCCAATAAACTGCAAACACGAACCATCATGTGAGTGGCCACAGAAAATGTAAAAGACTTTACATAATAGGCAAAGCAACATGAGATAACTACAGAACCTAAATAACCATATATGTGAATAGTTACTAGCTAACACCGCACTGCCGGCTAAACTTAAAAAACAAAAAAGCTGCTCAAGGGAAGTTAAAAACAGCACTTTGAGAAGATAATCGGAAAACTAAGTTGGACTCTAAGGAACTTGGGAGAAAAGGAAAAATGATACTTACTTTTACAAGATTCTCATGTTTTACTCTTGACATCATAACAACTTCCCGAACAAAACGGCTTTCAAGTGAAGCTCTTTCTTCTGAGGTGTTACCACCATTTAGTACTTTTATTGCGACAATTTGATCACCATACCTGGAGAGACATGAAGCATCTTTTGATAGATGAAAAATGTACAATAAAACAGAGCAAATAACAAAGACACAAATGTTTTTTATCTTCAGGTTGTTGAAATGATAGAATCAACGAATATATCAATTTACAATTGTAAGCCCTCTGCAAATGGCAAGCAAACTCTCGTGTTACATTTTCTGAATTACATAGCAGTAACCTAACTAGTAAATCAATGGAACAGTATCACATTGGCCAATCACCTAAAGCAAAATCCACAAGCTCGCAGCATCACAACTTTTAAGTAGGAAATGAAATGTGGCAGAACAACAGTGACGATGAGCACTACACTGCTATATTGCAACCTTTCTTATGTACAACAGGAAACTACTACCTCAAATCATTAGCCTAAAAAATTATGGGAAACATTGCAAAAAGGGCGTTACGTACCTTCCTTCATAAACTTTTCCATGAGCACCCTCGCCAATTTTCGTTCCAATAAAGAGTTGTTTTGGATCCACCAGCACTCTCTCATCAATTGATAATTGTGTTGAGTGTAGTATTGATCCATTCCGTGAAACATCTTCAACATATTTCTGTACACTACCAACAGGATTTTCTTCCTCTTCTCTTTCTCCTCCCTTCTCACTGCAACTCATGGTTGCAAAGCTCGTATCAGATTATCTCTGAATGCCTCATCCTCAAAAATAACACACACACCTCACTCTTTGAACCTACAAATTACTTGCAAACAACCATCCTTTCCCCCAACACTGAAAAGTCAATACTATCCTCTCATGTTACCAGATGGATATTTGATGCTAGCAATAACTTGAACCCTCATATACAAAGCTTCATCCTTTAACACTTGTTCAATACATACAATTTTTTCAGAAATATAAGCTACTAACTTCCAAACAAGTCCAACAACTCAAGCGAAATATGACTCCAAAATTCACTTTGATTCAAAAGAAGAACAACTCTCACCGATCTAAAATTCCCAAAGAAACCCAAGAATCGCCTAAAAAGATAACCCCTTTTCTTGATAAAGGAAAAAGAAGACTTGATTATTAAACAACCAAAGAACACCCCACCCCACCCCCAACCAAAAAAAAAAAAAGAAAAAAGAAAGAAGCTTCAAAGGAAGCAACAAGAGAGAAACTTATAGTGGCAGCTAAATATATATAAAAATTTGTATACTATTTCATGCATAGATGAGGACCTAACAAGCAACTTTGAAGACCCCTATAAAGCTTTGAACTTTACTCTTCTTTTTTGTTTTTTGGTCCCCCTTTTTTTTTTGGGGGGGGGGGGTATAGGGGGTGGGGGTGGTGGGATAACTTTGTTCTGTACTAGAAACTCTTATCTACAATCAAAATGGCTAATGGCGTTCCTGTGAAGATATTCTGGGAGAGTATTTTCCCGGTAATGACTCGAGAGAGTGTGGGGTATAAAGTGGAGAGAAACAAAAGTGGGGGGGAGAGGTAAGGGAATAACCATGAATATTAAAAAGAAAGCACGTTTAAAGTGCACCAAATGGGAATTAGACACGTGGAGAGCACTGAGGACTCTTTGGAATATTATTAGCATTTTAGACATTAGAGGATTTGGACATTGTTGGTTGAGGTGAGGATGCTTTGGGCAAAGCTATCGAATGCTTCCAGGAGACCTTTCCTTCTCTTTGACTAATTAATTCGCTTTTGTGATGTGTAATTCTATTGGTTTGACACCAACAGTGCAATTATAGTGCCGGACTCCGGATTTAGGAATCATGAGTGTCTGAAATATTCGAACACACATATTCATGTTCAAAGTTTTAAGATTCTGTTTGAAAACTAAAGCACCCAACTGTCTTCTTAATTTTTATGGTTCTTTTTTAGAATATGTACCAATTTTTTATATATTTTCTATATAATTATACCTAGCCTGCATCAGATTTAAGGATGCCAAAGCTCCACAAAATTCAACCTAGTTTCGCCCATGGTGCAATAGTTAAGATTTCATAATTCAAACACCAATGTTCTAATTTTAAGTTTCAGTTATGGTTGTTCTTCAGTTAAGCAAAATATCTCATAAGCTGGGATATCTCATGAAATTATTTTTATCTCACTTTTTATATGAGATAGTGTTCAGGGGCTTTCGTACACGCAAGTGAACGTGGTCTGACAAATAACATAGGACTTAAGTCCAGATATCGATCCCACAGGAAATTGATGAATTGACTACTAGTTTGAATTTAGACTTAACTATTCGGTGAATAAACAAGAAATAATACTTCCTCCATTTAAAAAAAATTGACTTGTTTTGACTTGGCACGGAGTTTAAGAAAATAAAGAAGACTTTAGAATCTTGTGGTCATAAATTAAAGATATGTCAAATATACCAAAATATCCTTTAATTTTGTGGTCTTAAACATGTCATGTGGAAAGTTGGAATTAAAAAGTTGCTAAAAAGAGAAAGGGTCATTCTTTTTTAAATGGACAAAAAAGAAAAGTAGGTCATTCTTTTTAAAATGGAGTGAGTAATAGATTAAGGGTTTATACACTAATAACTATTTCAAACCCTAAAACTTAAGAGCAAATGCAATTGATTTGTGATATCAGAGAAGATTGATGATCTAGGGTTGTTGTGGTTTCACAATCCAGTTAAGTTATCCGTTAATTAATCTACTTGATTTCCTGAGTTACTAATTGAGAGTTGATATTTGCGATTTTGAGCGTCTTTGCAAATAACCCTATGTTTACTCGATTATTCCTAAAGCCTATATTCCTATGGTCGCCGGTCGATAGTGAAGTACATGTGATTTCTCTTCTGTATCAACTAAGCAAGGCTAATATGTATATTCCTATCCACGTTAGCGAATCATTCCCCCTTCCTTATATAGTTCACAACTAAGCTATACCTTTACTTATTGCAAATGTAGATTCCTTATTCCTAGTCCAATCTACATCAGATAGATAGTATTTGAGAATTAACCAGATAATCAAATAATTAAGCACAGGAAAAGATAAGCAACTCAATAATGGAAATCGAATGTAAACTTTATTAACTTCAAAACTTAACCTTCATGTTCATTCCATAACCCTAGAATTTATGAGTTTAGTTATTCATGAATTGATTACAGAAGAACAAATTCATGAAATAACAAATATTCAATCATACAAAAGAGAAAAAGATTAGAAAAACCTCGGGTAGAAGACCCTTGAAATGTGTCGTATGTTTCTCCTCCTCCCAACCTTGTTTAATATGAGTTATATCTAATAAAAATCGACTAAGGGTAGTATATATAAGGGTTTTTTTTTTTTTGAGGGGGGGGGGGGGGGTTTCCAGGTGGGATCTGATTGGCCTGGGTCAAACCAAGCCAACATTGGCCTGTGGCCACGCCCATGGCAGCGCCACAAGCCATTTTGGGTAGTTCACTCATTTGATCTGTCCATTTGGCCTATGGAGGAGCCTAGGGCGAAGCTCAGGGCCCTTTTGTAGTGCATTTTTGCCTTTTTTCTCTATTTTGCCTCCGTTAAGCTCCCAGCTTGATCTACTATCCTTGGACATGCTCCATATCACTACCCACGCTTCTACTCAAACTTCAAAGCTACAATATCATTTTATTCCATAATTCTTCATCCTACACATCAAGATAAGCTATGTAAGCATATTTAACATAAAGTAAGCTCAAAATCATATTAAAATAAGTAAGATGTAAGGCAAACTATAGTATAACATCATGACTAATAGCCTCACATCAACACCCCACACTTATACTATTACTCGTTCTCGAGTAAGCTCTACCCTATAACTACGACTCTTTAGTCTAACTTGGGATTAGCTCGCTCAAATCAAGAAGAGAACTACTACAAACATCAATCTTTACTTATCTTTTTGCATTTCTTTTAAGTTTAAACTCACAACATACAACTCAAGACACACCAACCTCAAAAACTGACTCAACTAAGCATGCACAAAAACTTAGATGAATCACAACATAGAAAATCAAATACTTCAAGTTTATTGCACTAAACATGCACCCTCACAATAAAGAAATGACCCTTAACTCATGTAATATTATTCAAACATAGGCATGTGATGCATCAAACACTCACGCTCAAAAAGAAATTCAAATGTGACAAAAGGTGAACCATAAGCTTGCTTTTAGTATACTTGCTCTACTAATTCAAGAAAGTTCATGTCTAGTATCAAGAAGGTCTTCATTTGATTGTAATGTAGGATAAGGGATGGGTAGTGATGCAAGCCAAGTCTCCACAAAATAGTGCATGCAACAAAGCCGAGCTAAAGAGTTTGTAGACTTTTTATTGAGTCGCTACTTTGGAGGCTTGGAGGGTGCTTGGGTTGAAGACTTGAAGTCCAACAACTTGCTCAAATGAAATTACAAGGAAGGAGGGAGAAAAGGAGCTATGTATGCAAATGGCTATTTCATGAATACAACAAAAGAAGACAAGCAAATAATACCCTTACTTCATTAAGGGTAAAATTGTAATAGATATTGTCTTCTGTTATTTTTAAAGTATAAATAGTGGTCTTTTATTATTTTGAAGACTTAGCTTATATTGATTGATATGAATACTAAATACTCTTTTGAGAGTTTGAGTGTTTGTTGAAAAATTGAGTTTTTTTATAGGCCTCGAGGATCGATTTTTGACCCAATTTCCTACCTAAATCCTATTTTGCCAATATGGATATCATTAGTCTCATTTTAACCTGTAGATTACTTATTTTATAGAGTGAGTGGTCTGAGGCTTTATGAAAGGGGAAAGCTTAGATGTGACGGTTTGCGATTTACAGTTCTGCCTCGAGGTAGGTTACGATTTCATTTTCATTAGACTTAGCTTAGTTAGATGGCTTATATTATAAATTGTAAGATGTATAGGGGATTGACTTGTTACAATTAGGCTTACTTTGAAATTCTAACTTAGAGTAGAATTCTTGTTGAGCGTTAGTTTAGGATGCTTATTTTAGTATTAGGATTAGATTAAGGATTCTTAGTTTAGGTTCGGGGTAGGATTTCATGGTAGAGTGGACTTTTATGGTCAGCTTATGTTAAGTTGTATTTTCCTTATGTTGTGAGATTATGGGGCCTACGACCTGAGTATTTACCTGGGACTGGGTCCCGTTTGGTTATGACAAGGGTATGAAGGGTAATTTTCTCTATTTCGTGTATACATATATATATATATATATATATACTGGAATTTGTACATGTACACTCATACATTATATACATAGATCATAGTACGGTTCAGAGGAAAGATACTAGTTTTTGGCTTTGAAAGTATTGTACCACCTTTATCATTGATTTGGATTTTGGAAAGATTATACCACTTTTAAATTTGGCTCGAGGGACGTTTCTGGATCATTTCTCCATTTACTTTTCTTTTGATAAGTACGAGGCAAGATTTTGGGCGGTTTGAGGTATAACGTCGGGTTTTACTTTCTGCATTTGTTGATGAGCTTGAGGAATTTTCGGGCGGCTCGAGGGATAATTTCGTATTTTACTATATAAAAAGAGAACATTATACTGGGTTTTTATATAAAAAGAGAACTTGTTATTATTTGCTAGTTATGTGCTTGAAGGTCTTTACTATATAAAAAGAGAACAAAAATATATTGGTACTAGTAAATAAAAACCCAATATATTGTTCTCTTTTTATATAGTAGAACCCAAAATTATCCATCGGTCCGCCCAAACAATCCCTCGAGCACATAAACAAATGCAGTACCAAGAATCATACCTCAAACTCATCAACAAAAAAGTAAATAGAGAAATGGTCTATAAAAATCTTCCCGACTAAACTTAAAGGTGGTACAATCTTTTCCAAAGATAAATAAGTAGTAAAGGTGGTATAATCCTCTCAACAACCCAAAATCAGTGATAAAAGTGGTATAATCTTTTTAAAAGCCAAAAATAAGTATAAATCCTAAGACTTGTACCATAATCCATATATATGAATGTATGAGTGTGCATGTATAGTGTAACGACCCTTTCCATCGTTACAGTATAGTCTAGCATGTCAAAATTCAGGCTAAGATTCTCCTCAGAAAAAGTTGAAATTTTAGGCTAGGCTAGTCTTAGATAAATTTCAAGTGTGGTATGCTCTAGATAAATCCGGTAATAGATAGATTGGTGTTTATATAATTTGAGACCATTTTATAATAGCTATGAGGTTAAGGAATTCATAGAAACTTTTAGAGGTAAATTTGAGTTAGTAGAACTCCAAATATAGCATTTGACGTAAAAGGGGTTAGTTTGAGATATCAAAATCTGGAAGTGTGTTGTAAAATTTGCAAAATTCTGAGGCTTTTGGACTTTCTACCTCACCTAGGCCGCCGTAGCAGTCGGCAGACCGCTATTACGGCCCGCTCTAATGGGAATATTCCTGTTATAGCGGAAGTCAGTATCAGTCAACCACGCCATAAAGGGTAGATCCCGCTATAGAGATAAAAAGTCCCGCTATAGTGGGATATATGCTGATAAATGCAGAAAATAGACTTAAACGTTATTTTTCATTCGACTTCTGTTCTAGAGCTGAGAGAGGCGATTTAGGGTAAAATTCACCTATTCCCACCTAAAATCCTTCATTGAAGTAAGTTAATCCACCAGTTTAACTAGTTTTTCGAAGATTAATCCTTAGAATCACTAGGTTTTGATTGTGGGGGAGGACTTGACTTGACCTAGGCTAATTTTCAAGTGTAATTCAGTGAAAATAAGGTAAAATCCTTGGGTTTTGATTGCGGGTGGACAATTTAAGGTTGCATGCTGAGAATTCATTCTTATAAACATGAATTTGGTAGAATTAAGGTGGTATGAAGGTAGAAAAACACCTAGAATAAGGGAATGATTATGATTTTGGCCTTGGGGTTATGGGATTAAGTTATAATCCTTGTATTTATTAGGCCATTGTTGGAATGTGGGTTACGTTGTTGTTTTTATACCATAATCAGGCTGAGATTGTAAGAAAAGGCAAGGCTCAAGTTCATTAGAGCAAGTGCAAGGCTTTGATTGAGGTAGGTGATGGTTGAATTATAGTTACAGACTCAATTTAGTTTATGTATGCATGTTAACTTCCTCTTGTCTACTTGTTGCAATGCATGATGTGTATGTTAACATGTTGGATGATATTACAAGTTGTTAAATCATCTAAAATAGGATTGTGTAAAACGCTTGTTTAAAATGCAAGTGTGCTTGTGTTATCTTATGTTGTAATTGTATATGTTGTAGAATGGATTTATATTATGAGATGAATCGATAAAGGTCATTGTCATAGAATTTATAAAATTCAGGGAGCATAAAGGTAGGAATTAGAATAACAGCAGTATAACACTTGTTTTGGCATAAGGGTGGCAAACACTAGATGTCTGGGTTATTTGGTACATGGATTAAGAGGTCATGGCTAGTGGGCATTTATAAGATCCATAACATGTGTGTACAAGATATTGGTGAGTTTGACGGTTCCATGAGCAGACCAGGTTGCATTGTTGTTGTTATTTTGGGTTCCTTAAATGAACCAGTTGATAATACTATTGTTATTTGGATCCATGAGTGGTCCGGGCCATTTTCATGCTTGAATTGAGTAATTATATTATTGAACTTCAAAGAAAAAGGTAATTGTTGTAAGGTTGAGTTAATTATTACAAGTCATGGTATTGACTTGATTGAACGGTGTATTGTTCTATGCTTTCCTGATTTACTTGGTTGTTATTTAGGAAAGACTAAATGAAGGTATAAATGGTAAGTGTTACATGGTTGTGCTTGTTTACAAGGTGTTGGTTGTGTGTTCATATTTATTATTTTGGGTCGGCCAGTGACTCTACCAATACATAGTGGTTTTGTACTGATACTACCTATGCTCTTCTTTTGTTAATTGCAGAGCATATTCCAGCGGCTACGATGATACCTCAGTTGTAGCCAGTGACCGTTCTGACTCAAGGGTGAGCTTCATCTTTCGAGCAGCCATAAGTCTTCCCAGACTATGTTCTTGTCTATTTGTTTTGGACACAAACACTTTAGTAGTTCTTGTTTTCCAGGTTATACCTATAGTTTATCATTGTTAGATGTTTTGGTATAATGACTTTCAGTTCTTGGGGGTGTTTTTAAACATTCCATTATTTCGTATTATTTTAACTAGAATTATTCAAATTGTTGGTTAGTAATAGATGCACTCATTTTATATTTAAAATTTGTTAAGTATTGGTGTTAGGCAATTGGCTTTAGATGGTTTTCCCATCGGATGGTTAGTATGGGTGCCACTCATAATGGGGTTGGGTTGTGACCAAGTTGGTATCAGAGCCCTAGGTTCGTTTATCTCGTTGTACCTAAACAAGTCTAGTAGTGTCTTGCGGTATTATACAGACATGTCTGTATTTTTCTTTTAGAGGCTATAAGACTTTAGAAAAATGTCACTTTTTTTCTTCTTTCGTGTTATAACTTGATTCTAATTGGTATTTGGCGATCTAAATTGGTATCTGGACTCTTCACTCTATTATTTCATAGATGATGAATACAAGATGTAATGGGGCTCTAGCAGCAGCGCTCCCGCGCTAGCAGTTCTAGTTGTAGAGCATGCCGCTAGAGGCAAAGGATGGGGTAGGAGAAAAGAGAGAGGTAGAACAACACCCACTAAGGGTGGAGCTTGGGCTGTAGCCAATCTAGCCCGATAGAGATCTGAGAGACCTCCCCCACCCCAGGACTATCATGATGAGGTTGAGAGTGAGGAGGTTTTGGAACAAGAGGAAGCAACACCAGTTTTGGAAGGTGCAGCTCCTCCACCGTTGTCGTCTGAGGTGATTTAACATGTTCTTACTTTTCTGAGTGGGATGACAGGTACTATAGCCAAGCCCTCGATGCATGTTTACCAGTTTCCAGGAGTGCAGCCTGCTACTACTTTGGCTTCTAGGATGGATGAGCTCTCAGCGACAGAGGTGTTTTCTCATCTAATTTTAGGTCCTGTTATGACCGGGACTGAGCATTATATGTTGACTAAGTTTTTGAAGATGAAACTTCCCACTTTTGTTAGTTTTGAGACAGAAGATGCTTTCGAGTTCATTGTTAATTATTATGAGAGGTTGCATAAGATGGGCATTGTGGACCAGCATGTTGTGGAATTCATAACCTTCCAACTGCAGAGTGATGTAAAGAAGTAGTGGAGGGCTTATGTAGAATGTCGGTCTCTAGCTTTACCTCTGTTGACATGGACTCCGTTCCATACTCTATTCTTAGAAAAATATGTGACATGCACTCTGTGTGATAAGAAGAAGGATGAGTTTTTGGCTCTTTAGCAGTTTCTATTGAGTCAGTTTCTGTGGTGTCTAAATTTCAAGAGGTATTTCCTACTGACTTGCCTGGTATGCCTCCGGATTAGGACATTGACTTTTGCATTGATCTGGAGCCGGGCACTTGCCCAATCTCTATCCCTTCCTATAGAATGGCTTTGACTGAGTTGAGAGAGATTAAGACTCAGTTATAGGAGTTGCTTGATAAATGATTCATATGTCCTAATTCTTCGCCTTGGGGTGCTTCAATGTTGTTTGTTAAGAAAAAGGATGGTAGCATGAGAATGTGTATAGACTACCGACAGTTAAATAATGTTACCATCAAAAAGAAGTATCCTTTGCCCCGAATAGATGATTTATTTGACCAGTTGCAGGGTGCTTCAGTATTTTTTAAGATAGATTTGAGGTCAAGGTATCACCAGTTAAAGATTCAGCTTGAGAATATACCCAAAACAACTTTCAGAACTCGTTATGGACATTACGAATTCTTAGTGATGTCTTTTTTGTTGACTAGTGCGTTGGTAGCATTCATAAGTTTGATGAATGGGTTATTCAATTCTTTCTTGGGTTCATTTGTGATTGTATTTATTGATGACCTTTTGGTTTACTCTAAGAGTAAGGAAGAGCATAGGCCACTTACGCATAGTCTTGGGCATTTTAAAGGAGAAACAACTTTATGCTAAATTCTCTAAATGTGAGTTTTGGATGTCTTCTATAGCCTTTTTGGGGCATATGATTTCTGAGAAGAAGGAGATGATAGATCCCCAGAAGATTGAGGTTGTAAGAGTTGGGCTTGGACTAACTCTATGACTAAGGTTCAACGTTTTGTGGGTCCTGCTAGCTATTACCGTAGATTTATCAAGAACTTTGCTTCCATTATTACTCATTTGACGAGACTGACATAGAAGGAGGTACCATTTGTTTAGTCTGACAAGTGCAAAGAGAGCTTTCAAAAGCTCAAGTCACTTTTGACCACAACTTCCATCCTCGCCTTACCAGTTGAAGGTAAGGATTTTATTGTATTTTGTGATGCTTCACACTTTGGTTTGGGTGTTGTGTTAATGCAGGACAGGAATGTGATTAGCTATGTTCAAGGCAATTGAAGCATCATGAGAAGAATTACCCAACTCATGACTCGGAGTTGACAACAGTGGTTTTTACACTTAAGATATGGAGACACTACCTTTATGGTGTTAAGTGTGAGGCTTTTACATACCATAGCAATTTACAACATATTTCACTAAAAAGAACTTGAATTTGAGATAGAGGCGGTGGATGGAACTATTGAAGGATTATAATGTGACCATCAAATACCATCTGGGAAAGGCCAATGTCGTGGCAAACACATTAAGCTGGAAATTTGTAAGTATGGGCAGTTTGACTTGTTTGAGAGTGGCAAGACGACCTTTGGCTAGCGAGATCCAAACTCTAGCAATGTAGTTCATGCAATTTGGAGTGTCCGAAAGGGTAGAGTGTTGTCTAGTGTGGAGGTAAGATCAACATTCCTTGATAGAATCAAGGATAAACAATTTGTAGAGGTAAAGTTGAACAAGAATCAAAACAAAGTGGTGAGTGGTGAAGCTCAAGACGCCACACTTGATGCATGTGGTGTGTTAAGGGTGAGACGGCGCATGTGCGTGCCTCGGGTTGATGATATAATTCCTAATTTGCTTTTAGAAGCTTATGGTTCTCGATATTCTATACATCTTGGTGCAACCAAGATGCATCGTGACTTGAGACAACTTTATTGGTCACCCCAAATGAAGAGATATATAGTATAGTATGTGGCTAATTATCATAACTGTCAGCAGGTGAAGTATGAACACCAAAGGCTTGCAGGTTTGCTTCAGAGGATGCCCATTCTCGAGTGAAAGTGGGAAAAGATTGCAAAGTATTTCATAGTGGGTCTTCCTAAGACCTTGGGACAATATGACTCGATTTGGGTCATAGTGGATAGGCTAACAAAGTCCGTTTATTTTATTTTGGTTAAGGTGAATTACAACTTAGAGAAGCTAGCTAAGATCTATGTTAAGAAAGTTTTGAGATTGCATGGGGTGCCAATATCCATCATACTCGATAGAGGTGCACAATTTACCTCTAAATTTTGGCACATGGTGCATGATGAGTTGGGCACAAAGCTTGATCTTAGTACTGCATGTCATCCTCAAACAAATGTACTGTTTGACAGGACTATTCAGGGGCTTGAGGATATGCTACGGGCATGTGTGACTGATTTTGGGGGTCATTGAGATAAATTCCTATCGTTATGTGAGTTCTCATACAACAACAATTATCACTCTAGTATTGAGATGCTCCATTTGAAGCTCTTTATGGGAGAATGTGTAGATTACCCATAGGTTGGTTTGAGGTGGGTGATATGAAGCTTTTGGACACAAACTTAGTGAAGGTAGCTCAAGAGAAAGTGAGGTTCATTTAGGACAAGTTTTTGGTAGCCCAAAGTAGACAGAAGGAATACGCCGACCATAAGGTAAGAGATATATTTTTCAAATTGAGTAAGCATGTGTTGTTAAAGGTGTCTCCCGTGAAGGGAGTTATGTGATTTTGTAAGAAGGGCAGGCTTAGCCCCCAGTATATCGATCAGTTTAAGGTTTTTGATGATGCGGGTCCAATAGCTTACAGGCTGACATTGCCTCCAACCCTGTCAGGAGTCCATCCAGTGTTCCTTGTGTCTATGCATAAGAAATACCATGGGGATGGTGATTATTCTATTAAGTGGGACTCAGTTTTTCTTGACAAGAATCTTACTTATGAGGAAGCACCGATAGCAATTCTTGACTGACATGCTCGAAAGTTTAGGATGAAGGAGATTAGATCAGTGGAAGCACTGTCCTGTTGAGGAGGCCACTTGGGAGACTGAGAAGGATATGTGCAACAAGTACCCTCACTTGTCTGAGGATTCATGTATTTTTTCCCTTGCTTTATTTCCCTCATTTTTCTTGATTTATCATTCAAGGACGAATGATGGGTAAATTGGTATCTGTTGTAGCGACCCTTTTCATTGTTATGGTATAGTTTAGTGTGACAAAATTTGGGCTAAGATTCTCCCTGGATAAAGTGTTAGAAATTTCAGGCTACGCTAGTCTTGGATGCATTCCAAGTGTGGTATGGTCTAGATAAATTTGGTAATAGATAGGTTGGTGTTTATATTATTTGAACCATTTTATGATAGCTAAGATGTTAAGGAGTTCGTAGAAACTTTTGGAGATAAATTCGGGTTAGTAGAACTATGGATATAGAATTTGACGTAAAGGGGTTAGCTCAAGATGTCAAAATCTGGAAGTGTATTGCAAAATTGGGAAAATTTTGGGACTGTCAAAATTTCTGCCTTGACTAGGTCACTATGGAGGGAGGCAGCCTGCTATCACGGGCCCACTATATCAAGAATATTTCTACTATAGTAGAAGTCAGCATCAGTCAATCCCGCCCCAACAGGCAGATCCCGCTATAGCGAATGCCACTATTGCGAGAATCGAGCTGCTATAGCGGGATACGTGCTGATAAATGTAGAGCATAAACTTAAAATTTATTTTTAGTTCCACTTATGTTCCAGAGTTGAGAGAGGCGATTTAGGGTGAAATTCACCTGTTCCCATCCAAAATGCTTCATTGAGGTAAGTTAATCCACCCATTTAGCTAGTTTTTTTTTGAATATTAATATTTAGAACCACTTTGATTATGGGGGAGGATTTAACTTGAGCTAGGCTAATTTTCTAGTGTAATTTAGTGAAAACAAGGTGAAATCCTTGGGTTTTGGTCGAGAGTGGATAATTTAGGGTTGCATGCTTAGAATTCATTCTTATAAACATGAATTTGGTAGAATTAAGGTCGGATGAAGGTAGAAAAACCCTTGAATAAGGGAATGATTATGATTTTAACCTTGGGGTTATGGGATTAGGTTATAATTCCTGTATATGTTAGGTCATTGTTTGAATACATTGTTATTTTTAGACTACAATCAGGATGATATTGCAAGAAAGGGCAAGGCTCAAGTTTATTAGAGAAAGTGCAAGACTTTGATTAATGTAGGTGATGGTTTAATTTTAGTTAAAGACTCAATTTAGTTTATCTATGCATGTTAATTGTCTCTTTGTCTACTTGTTGCAATAAATGATGCGTATGTTAACTTGTTGGATGATATTACAAGTTGTTAAATCACCTAAAATAGGATTATGTAAAATGCTTGTTTAAAATGCAAGTGTGGTTGTGTTATCTCATGTTGTGATTGTATGTGTTGTAGCATGGATTTATATTATGAGATGGAACGGTAAAGGTTAGCATCACGAAATTGGTGGAATTCAGGGAGTATAAGGGTGGGGACGTTGGAATAAGGGTGATATAATACTTATTTTGGCATAAGGGTGGCAGACACTAGATGTTTGGGTTATTTGGTACATGAACTGAGCTCGTCCCCTACAGGTCATGGCTAGTGATATTTATAAGACCCATAGCATGTGTTTACAAGGTATTGATGAATTTGACGGTTTCATGGGTGGATCGGGTTCCATTGTTGTTATTATTTTGGGTTCCTTGAGTGAACCAGTTGATCATACTATTGTTATTTCGATCCATGAGTGGTCCGGGCTATTTGCATACTTGAATTGAGTAATTATACTGTTGAACTTCAAAGTCAAAGGCAATTGTTGTAAGGTTGAGTTAATTGTTATGAGTCATGGTATTGACTTGGTTGAATGTTGTATTATTCTATGCTTTCCCAATTTAATTGGTTGTTATTGAGGAAAGACTAAATGAAGGTATAAATGGAAAGTGTTACATAGTTGTACTTGCTTACAAGGTGTTGGTTATGTGTTCATATTTATTATTTTAAGTTAGCCTATGAGCCTACCTGTACATAGTGGTTTTGTACTGATACTACCTATGCTCTTCTTTTGTTGAGTGTAGAGCATATTAGAGCGGCTCCAACAAGACCTTAGTTGTAGCCAGTGACCGTTCCTACTCAAGGGTGAGTTTCATCTTCCGAGCAGCCATGAGTTTTCATAGACTATGTTCTTATCCATTTGTTTCGGACACAGATACTTTAGTATTTCTAGTTTTCCGGGTTGTACTCGTAGTTTGTCATTGTTACATGTTTTGGTACAATGACTTTCAGTTCTTGGGGGTGTTTTTAGATTTTGACTATTCCGCATTATTTTAAATAATAAATTATTCGAATTTTTGGTTGGTAATAGATTTGCTCATTTTATATTTAAAAACTGTTAAGTATTGGTGTTGGGCAATTGGGTTTAGATGGTTCTCCCACCGGAGGGTTAGTGTGGGTGCCACTCGCGACAGGGTTAGGTGGTGACATATATACATGAAATAGGGAAATTAACCTTCATGCCATAGCTACAGGCAATCAGGACTGAGTTCCATACAAATCATCTGGCCATAGGCCCCACAATATCACAACATATGGGAAAATGGAAAGAAATGCAATTTAGCATAAACCGACCATAAGAAAACCCATTTCTACTACTAAATTCTACCCCAAACCTAACTAAGGATTCCTAATCTAGTCCTAATACTAAAATAAGCATCCTAAACTAAGGCTCAAGCAAGAATTCTATTCTAAGTCCTCAAAATAGGCCAATAAATTTAGAGATTCAAAATAAGCCTAACCCTAACTAGCCAATCCCCTAACCAACTTACAATTTATAACATACACCATCTAACCAAGTTAAGTATAAAGAAAAGAAAACTATAACCTACGTATTGGCCAACTGCAAATTATGAACCGTCACACGAAAGCCTTCCCCTTCCATAAAGCCTTAGATCGCTGCCACTCGATCAACATAATAATCTACACGTCAACGAGAGACTAACGACACCCATATTAATAAAATATAATACGGGCTGGGAATTGGGTCAAAACTTGACCCTCGAGGCCTATCAACAAAATATAAATTCCTAACACAATTGCCCTCCCCCAAGGGTATGAAATCCATTCCTAGAAGTTGAGCAAAGATGGGACTCAATTGGTGTGAAAAAGTTTACTTCCATTAAAGAAAATCAAGGATGTAAAATCTTGAATTCATGAATTAAAGGCAGAAATGACGCCAGATGAAGTAAAGAAACATAATGGGGAAGAGATTGGACTTATCATGTGCAGAAATATCCAACAATTGTCTTAGTTCCCCTTAAACCTAGGTCTCAATTGATTTTAGAAATAAAAGCGAAGTGTTGAAGAAGGAGGGTCCTAAATGACACAAAGATTGCCGCTTACATAGAGATTTAGCTGCATGTATGACGCCGCTTAAGCTGTGGTCCTTCTGCAGAAGTGGCAGCCACTAAGGGAACGAGGCTCCATCGAAGCATGAAAAATACCGCTGAAGTAGTCCTGCAACAATGAAGTAGGCCCGCATAAGCGATGGCCCTTTGAAATTAGTAGCCATAGTTGGTGCGGCTAGCCTTTTTCAAGAGAAACTCCGTATAAGCAGGCCAAGCCCCACAGAAGCGGTTGCACTAGGTACTGCTGCACCAGCAACTCAAACAAAACAAACAAGTCCGGAATGGACCCTGAGATTCGTTCAGAGTCTTGTGAAAATAAACCAAATATGCTACCCAATTGAAAATAGCATTCCAGACTCAATGGAATCAATAAAATGACAAATGGAAGTCATCTTAATAAAATGTTGACCGGAGTCAACACTTTCCAAAATTTACTAAAAACCCAACCAAGTACCTAAAATGAGTCCGAAAGCCTCAGGACCTGAACGGAAGGTTCCCCTAAACCAAAACCCACCTTCCAAAGCTAACAAAACTGTCAGAATTCTCATTCGAGCCCATTATCCAAGAATGTTGACTAAAGTCAAACTTTTTCAAGTTAAAAGCTCTGAAATAGAAAAACCTAACTAAAGATCGATGGAGCACCTTGAGAGCTATACCACCCATCCCCATAGGTCATAAATACAGTAAAGAAGATACGGGAATGGTAGAAATAGGAAAAATACATGAAAATTAGAAAATAACCAGTAGGGTCATTATATTATCCACTACTAAAAGGGACTTTCACCTTTGAAAGTTAAAGGATAGAAGGTACCTAAAGGCTCTAAAAGGTGAGGATCTTTGGTCCACATGTCCAGCTTGGTCTCCCATGTAGCCTCCTCGACTGGAAGATGCCTCTACTGAACTTTAACTGATGGAATTTTCATAGACCTCAACCTTCTAACCTACCTATCCAAAATAGCAACTGACTCCTCTTCGAAAGCTAAGCTCTCATCCAATTGAACCGAATCCCTTTGAAGCATTTGAAACTCATTCATAATGTACCACCTTAACATAGATATGTGGAACAATGTATGAACACCCAAAAGAGTTGTAGACAAAGCTATCTTATATGCCACATCACCAGCACGCTGTAGGATCTCAAATGGACCAATAAACTTAGGGTAGAGCTTGCCCTTCTTCTTGAGCCTCATTAAGCGCTTCCTGGGCAACACTTGAAGAAACACTCTATCCCCAACTAAAAACTCCAAGTCTCAAACCCTACAATCAGTATAACACTTCTTCCTACTTTGAGCTATGTGGAGTCTCTCTTGAATCCCCTACACCTTATCTATAGAATCACACAACAGATTGGTGGCCCACAGTCTATCCTAGAAAGCATCAAATAAACCTACCAAATATCTACACCTTCTACCATATAATGCCTTAAAATGGAGCCATCTGAATACTCGAATGATAGCTATTATTCTTCCTAAACTCTACCAAGACTAGAACTGGTCCTACTGACCTCCAAAATCAATAACGCAAGCTTGAAATGTATCTTTCAGAACCTGAATAGTCCACTTAGCCTGACCATTATTCTGAGGGTGAAAATTTATGCTGAGCTCAACTCGGGTACCCAACTCTCTTTTAATCAACCTCTAGAAGGATGATGTGAAGTGAGTACCATAGTTTGAAATAATAAAAATAGGCACCCTATGCATATGAACTATCTCTCAAATGTATATTTAATCCAATCTCTCTGAACTGTAGGAAATCAAAATTGGTAAGAAATAAGTAGACTTGGTCAACCTACCAACGATGACCCAAATAGAATCAAACTCCTTAAAAGTATGTGGCAAGCCTACCACAAATTTCATACTTATCCACTCCCACTTCCACTCTAGACTGGGTAGCCTCTGCATCAAACCACCAGGCCTCAAGTGCTTGTACTTCATCTACTAACAGTTCAAGCACCTAGAAATAAACTCTGTAGTATCTTTCTTTATCCCACACCACCAGTAATGCTATCTTAAGTCCTGATATATCTTTGTTACCCCTGGATGAATAGAATATCTGGATCATTGGGCCTCATCCATAATCAATCTAACCAAATTTACTTTAGGAACACAGATATGACCCTTGATCCTCAATGCACCCTCCGCATCTAAAGTCTGATATCACCTAAATTATACCAAGTATAAAGTGGTCACTATTCAAATATAGAACCCAACCGAGATTGGGGTCGATCCCACGAGGAATATGGTTAGGACCTAGGTTAATGTGATTATTTAGACTTTTAGTCAGTTATTTCCAAAGAATGGAGTTTTGCAGCAAACAATAGCTGAAAATTGTAAGTAACCAAGTAATAGAGTATAAATTATTGTTAATTGTAATCAATAAGAGAGTTGACTAGGATTATGTTCCCCGTGAGTTAATATTGTATTTAGCATGTCGTACTAGAGATCTATCCTAGTGCTTAGCATTCAAAATAGGTAAGTTAAGTTCACCTAAATGGTTGGTCCCCTAGATAGATGAATATCACCACACAACTTGGTCCGTTTACGGGTGTTTGCTTTAGTAACCCTTACCTTTGATCCCAAGTTAGCTATTCCCGGACAAGGTGAAGCTATTAGATGAGGGTTGATAGCCTCAAATCTCCATTCTTTATTTCTTTTCCAATTTGGTCACCCCTTTGGTCCAGTAAGTAAGAATAAGGCAAGTTTTAAAGTTCACAATCGTTAAAAAAAATCAATATGAAGGGAAGAACAATACATGCATAAACACCATTCATGAATCACTAAGTATTTTAGCCTATTTTGTTAATTCATCATGGTTCTCAAAATCGTAGTTATGGTTCTAGCTACTCATGTTCATTAGAATGGCTCAAGGTACGACTCGTGGCTTGACCCTACGTGTTGTCCCTTGGCTTTTACATTCAATACTTAGTTATTTTAAACCCCTTTTCACCATTCACTTCCAAGACCTATTTTCCTACACAAGCTCACAAACACACATCATATCTACCAAAGAGTACTTAGGAACGTACAACAATTCATTATTTTAGTCTACGAAAGTGCCATAAAATCACAACACATCAAAGTCACCTTCCTAGCCTTGCCCCCAACACGTTATCCTAAATTACCCTCAAACTCTTATCCTTGAATTGCTATGCCCAAATATGGTCCAATTACATAGATCTAGCCTCTACACAAGTTAGAACCCACCCAAACTCAAAGATATCAAGTCAAATGAACTGGTTGGCTAAGGAATGGATGTCCAAAGCTAAAGGTCACTCCTCAGATACAAGAAATGCCAAAATCCCTATACTCACCACCTTCCAGCCTAAGGCATCTACTACTATATTTGCCTTGTCCGGATGGTAAAGAATCAAAATGTCATAGTCCCTAAGCAACTCCAACCACCTGCGCTATCTCAAATTAAGGTCCTTCTAGCTGAAGATGTACTGTAGGCTATAATGGTTGGTGAAGATCTCACAATAAGACCCATTTAGATAGTGCTTTTAAATTTTCAATGCAAAGACTACCGCTGCCAACTCCAAGTCAAGAGTGGGGTAGTTACTCTTGTGAACCTTTAGTTGCTCGGAGGCATATACTATAACTCTACCCTGCTGCATCAACACATAATCCAAACCAACTCTAAAAGCATCACAATAGACAATAAACCCATGGATCTCAACAGGAAGAGTCAGAATTGGATTTGAAGTCAAGAAGGCCATGAGCTTCAGAAAGCTCACCTCACACTTGTCGGACCACTAGAAAGGGACATTCTTCTTAGTCAATCTAGCCAATGGTGTTGTAATCAAAGTAAACCCCTCCACAAACTGTTTGCAGTAACCTGCTAACTTGATGAAACTCCAAACCTCCATAGGAAAAGTGAGACTAGCCCAATCACAAACTGCCTCAATCTTTATAGGATCCACCATAATCCCATTCTTAGGCACAACGTTCTCCAAGAATGCCACAGACTCAAGCCACAACTCACACTTAGAGAACTTGACATACAACCGCTCTTCCTGCAAAGTCTAAAGCATAACTCTCAAATGCTGCTCATGCTCCTCTCTACTTCTTGAGTAGACTGAGCTCATCAATGAAAACTATCCTATATGAGTCCAAATAGGGCCTGAACATTCTATTAATCAAATCCATAAATGTTGTTGGGGCAATGGTCAAGACAAAAGACATAACTAAGAACTTGAAGTGGCCATAACGAGTCCTAAAGGTGGTCTTAGGAATATCTGCTTACCATATCCTCAACTAATGGTAGCTTAACCTCAAGTCTATCTTAGAAAACATGGCTGCACCCTAAAGCTGGCCTAACAAGTCATCAATATGCGACAACAAAGTCTTATTCTTAATATTCACCTTGTTCATCTACCAATAGTCAATACACATATGTGAGGTATCATCTTTCTTCTTTACAAAAAGAACAAGAGCACCCCATAGAGAAATACTAGGCCTTATAAACCCCTTATACAAAAGATCCTGAAGCAGCTTCTTTAGCTCTCTCAACTCTTCCGATGCCATCCATTATGGCAGAATAAAAATGGGGTGAATGTCTGGCACAACAACTATGCCAAAGTCAATGTCCCGATTGGGCGAAAGACCGTGTAAATATATAGGAAATACATTTGCAAGCTCACTAACCACAAGAACTGACACAAGTTAAGGAGTGTCAGAACTAGTATCATGAACCTACACTAGATAAGCTAAATACCCCTTCCCTACCAACCGTGTCACCTGTAAAAATGATATAATCCCTCTCAATACATGGCTATTGGTACCCATCTACATAATTGATGTCGCCCAAAATATGCCTCCTAAGAAGTATAATGCGGTCGTTTGTCAAATATAGAACCCAACTAGGTTGGGGTCGATCCCACAGGGAATAGGTCGCAGTTGTTTAGAATACTAGACGGAGTAATTCGAAAGTAAATAAAACTGGGGGGCTTTGTGAATAAAAAGTGACAGTAAAAATTGTTGGTCGTATCGAGTTTGTAGACAATAAGAGAAATACACTAGGACTGTGTTCCCCAATGATTCCTTAACTCCACCGGTTATTTGTGCTAACAAGATTGCCCCGCTGCGTTGCATGCAAAATCTAAAAAGTTAGGTTCATCTAACTGTCTCTCGACCTTCATTAGACGAATTTCACTCTTTCCCTCTCGGTCTTCGAGTGTCGCACTACTAACCCTTGTCCTGGATCTCAGATAACCATTCCCGCTAAGGCTCCGATTATTAGATGAAGGTTGATAGCTTCAAATCTCTGTTGTTATATCCTTTTCCCAATCTCTACCTCTATCTCGAGCAATTCTAGAATACAGGTGAGTTTCTAACGTTTGCAACCATTAGAAGAGCAATCACAACGAAGAAAACAACAATACATGCATTCACAGCAGTACAAAATTGTTTTGCACTTAACCTATTTCGTTAATTCCTCATGGTTCACACAACCCTAGTTGATGAGTTTAGCTGCTCATAATTGTAAGAACATAAGAATAATTCAGAGATGAAAACATAATTATGATCTCACGACAATGAAGAAAAACCGAAATCTTAATAATCAATAAAACTCAAATTAGGGTTTGTAACTAGAAAACCAAGAATATGTTTAAAACAGTATAAAATAACTCTCAAAATAATGTAATGAATAATTCTTAATGCATTTTGCACATAGGACTATACAGGGGTATTTATAGATACAAAGAGGACTATACAGGGGTATTTATAGATACAAAGCTAATCCTAGCCTAAGCAAAATAGGAGAACAGAGTCGGCAATTTTCACGGTGTCGTGGAACCAAGTCACGCCACGTAGGTTGATTTCGTGGGAATCTGGCTCAATTAGATGTCTTTAGAAGTTGAGTCACGCCACCTTTCCACGTTACGTAGATGGACCCACACCACATGGATGCCTGGCGTGGAAATCAGACATTTTTTTCACACTGAGAGTGGACCTACGGCACCACTCACGGCACGTGAGTGGTGTCTTGACTCCCACTTCGGTGCAGATTTTTGTTCTTTCATCTTCCGACGCTTCGTTCTCGGGCTTGATTCTTCCTTTTAATCATTTTGCCTCCAAAAACCTGTTTTCCTGCAAAGTAGGATAGAAATCACATCATACCAACAAAATACACCCAAGTTATTGCATATTTTCCTTGTTTTAAGCATCGAAAGTTCCATGTAACCATGATGTATCAACACCCTCAACTTAGAACGTTTGCATGTCCTCAGGCGAACAAAACAAAAATACACATACGATGCTTGATTAAGAGAAACCTAAGGGACCTCTGACAGTCAACTCATTGCCTTTGGCACAAAACTTTTCCGACCCCTCCTAATTGCAAATCAAAACCAAAGTGTGTATTCAAGCAACATATTATCATGACACAGAAGGGATCAAGTGATGACACCAAATTATGCACAAACAACTAAGCCTATATGCAAACAACATTTTTCGAACAACTAGCAGCTAATAATGCAACCCATGTACTCTCACAATCAAAGAAGTCCCATCCACTCACAGTATACTAATGAATATCAAAGTAGGGATGAGGTCAAAACACACACTCTCACAAAGAAGTTAAAACAGTGTGCATGAAATACCATAGGCTTGCCCTTATTTTCTACGCCTTAGTTTTCGGACAGTTGGACTAGGATCACTATAGGACTTTACTCGGCTTGTAATGTAGGCTTAGAGACGGGTATGGTACATATGGGTATGGTGACTCAACCCTCCTTGACACTACACTATTCTTGGCTCCAACTTTCAACCTTTCTCATTTTTATTCTCCCTTATTCTCCGTTCTTTTATTTTCAAATTTTGGGTGTCATTTTTCTCAAACTTCACAGCACAACTCTTTTTTTTTTCTTTGCATTTTCTCTTCTTTTCACTTTTTTCTTTTTCTTTTGTTCACACCCAAAACTGTTTTCCCTTTTTCTTTTATTTAACCACTTCTTCATACCTAGCTCAATCTACGCACCCCTATAATAGCCACCCTCAACTTAGGCGATTTGCCTGAGTTGAGGTACACAGTGTCCAAGGAGGGACCAGGGCCAAGATAGGTTCATTGTAATTAAAATGGGAAGGTGAATAGACTAATGAAAGAAATAGGTCAATTAAGGCTCAAAGTCGGGATCAAGGGATACTTATTCATTTGGTTTGGCATTTAGGCTAAAAGTGGACTTAAAATGGCCTATGATCCTTTCCTATTCCCTATCCTCTAACCTAGGCAAGACTAACCGGGCAAGTTCTGGATTGCACACACAAAGTGAACTAAGTAGTGACCTCACACACACATAGCACAGGGTTGTATTATCAATTACTACCTATCCGGTTCATGCAATGCTAGCTACAATCATGTTGCCTATAATACTAATGCCATAATAAGATCCAACAGCTGTCATAAACTAACATGCTACACGCACACTTTAAAAACAAAAATTTCCAGGAGGGGTATCCTTTAGATAATCAAAAAGCATCATCAACTATTTCTAAACTAGACTGCACTACAGTTCCCTTATTTTTCTCCTAATTTAGAAATAAACACATAAACACTATAAATAACATCCTAAACATGCCGGTTCTACTATGATAACACTTGAGGGAAAAGAAACACGGCAAAAAAAACCCCAAAAGGACATATAGACCCACAAGTACCTCACCCTCAACTTGTAAGCATGCATTGTCCCCAATGAAATAGATAAAATAAAATAAGGGAGTTAGGAACATACCTATGGCACCCTAGGTGCATGGTTCTGGTGTCGATCGAAATCAAAAATCAAAGCAAATGTAGGAATAGTAAGACACCTTGGGTTGCCTCCCAAGCAGCGCTTGATTTAACATCGCGGCACGACAGGGGTATCTTGATTACTCAGACTTTATCAAGATCCCCACTGGGTTGTCCTCCGGGGTCATCGAAAATATTTATTTCTAAAACCACCCTTATGTTCTTTGGCTGCTTCATAGCTCTGCAAACATTGAATGTGACTTCCTTATTATCCAGCCTGAATTTCAGCTCACCCCGCTCCATATCTACCAATGCTCTGGCAGTGGCTAAAAATGGTCTTCCCAAAATTATAGGCATCTCAAAATCGACCTCACAATCCAAGACTATAAAGTCAGCAGGAAAGATAAAGTTTTCAACCTTGACTAAAACATCACATATTATGCCCACAGGCTTCTTGATTGTACGAACCCCCATCAATTACCGCATCTTTGTTGGCTTGGGGGCTCCCAAACCTAATTTCTCAAATACTGCCAACGACATCAAGTTAATGCTTGCACCTAGGTCACACAAAGCTCTGGCAAAGTAAACTGGCCCAATTGTGCATGGAACTGTGAAGGCACCAGGATCATCTTTCTTTTGCAAAAGAGAACGGGATGCAATTGCACTACAATAGTGCAAATTATCAACAGACTCATAACTAATAGTTCTCTTCTTTGTGACCAAATCCTTCATGAACTTCGCATAACCTGGCATCTGCTCCAATGCCTCAACAAGAGGAATGTTTATAGAAAGTTGCTTCAATATGGACATGAACTTCTGAAATTTTCCATCCTCCTTTTTCTTCTACAATCACTGAGGGAATGGAGGTGGAGGCCTAGGAATGGGGGTTAGCACTTGTGGGGATTCCTTCTCTTTCTCGTTTTCAGCATTCACCACATTCTTATCAGTTTGAGGCTTTTCAACTTCTCTCATGATCTCCCCACTAGCACTTTTATTTTCATCCACTTTTTTCTTTAGACGTTGAGGGAATGGTGAGAAAGCTTTGGGAATGGAGAATACTTCTTTAGAGCATCCTTTACCTTTTTCGTGGCATTCGTTTGCTCTTTCAGTGGAGCCTGAACACCCTCAACTTGATTGGGTGCCTCAATGAGAGTCATTCTAATTCTTGTTGTGATAGCCATACAATGAGCATCATTTTTCGAATTCTGGACGGTATTTCTTGGAAGTGTACCTGGCTAACGTTGGTTCAATGCCACAGATATCTGCCCGAACTGTTGCTCCAACTGTTTAATGGCAGTCGAATGGGAATCTACTTTCTGACTTATTCCCGAAATGTCTGCCCTAATCTCTTTAAGACAGTTTTCTTGACTTTCTGACCTCGTAACCAGTTTATTCAGAAGGTCTTCAATCCTTGAATTTCCAGCCTCAACATCGCGGCTACCTGGTGGTACGTAAAGACCATTCTTCTCTCTATAGTCATCATCACGGTATCGTTCTCGATCTCTATTTCCCGACTTGTTATAATTGTCTCCATAATAATTCCGACCTTGATTCCCTTGCCTCGAGTTCTAAGAGTCTTGATTAGACCCTTGGCCCTTGGCTCAAAAATCTGTCACTTTTCGATCTAGGTACTTAGACTCTTTATCAGACTTACTATCATCATGTCTAGATGATTTACCTTGTGCACCTACAACATGCACCTTTTCATCATCTCTGGCCGCTATTTTTTTAGCTAGAAGACTAATTTCTATCCTCAACTGAGAAACCTCTTGAGCCACAAATTCATCCAAAGCCCTTTGAGCTGCTGAAGCTCCAATAGCATATGTGCCAGCCGGCGTATCTGACTCCCGAGTATGCCATCCTCGGTTGGTCTTAGTGACACGATCTAATATCTCCGAAGCTTGGTCCCATCTCAGACTCATGAATGCTCCACCAGTGATAGTATCTGATACCGCCTTTGTATTGACATTCAAAGCCCTGTAGAAGATTTCAAGTAAATTCCTATCGCTCATCCTGTGATTTGGCACATTCTGCAGCTTCTTTTTGAACCTCAGCCATGTCTCATAGAGTGCTTCAGAATGAAGCTGTCTGAAATTGTAAATCTCATCTTTCAACTGCAGTATCTTGGAAGGTGTGAAAAATCTTTCCAAAAATTGATTTCTCAATTCTTTTCAAGTAGTAATGGAACCTCGTGGTAGCTCAGCCAACCACAAAGTAGCTTCTCCTGTAAGAGAGAATGGAAACAACCTCAACTGAATAGCCTCTTGATTAACTCCAGGCAGATTGTACGATGTGCAGACCCCCACAAAATTCATTACGTGCAACTTTGGATCATCAGTAGGAAGACCCGCGAACACACCCTTCAAGTTTAGCAGATGGATCATGGCACTAGTAATGTCAAACTTAGTGCCCGGAGCTAATTCTGGTGGAATGATGGCACCAGTCTCAATTGGCTCAAAGTAGGCCACATCTTCTTCTTTAGGATCATCATAAACAGGCACATAGGGTCTCGGTTGTTCTCTTAGTCGTCTTTGTCGCTCTTCAGCATCAGCCAGACGCTGTGCTGCTTCCTACATAGCTCGATTATCTCTCTCTACTAGTCTAAGAGCAGCTTGTCTAGCATGCTCTTCTCGTGTTAATCGAGCAGTAGTTTGATCCGCTGTTTCCTGACCAATCGAATGAATTGGCTGGTTGTGAATGTCTCCTGCAGCTGCGGGATTCTGAACTCCTTCAGTATTCACCATTCTTTGATTAACTCTCAGAGTCCTTGTGATTTCAAGATCAAGTGGAATCAGGGGATTGCCTTGACTCCTAGTATTTGGCATACACCGATGTATGCCCTCAAAAGTATGTAAAAACACAACCAATCAACTCCAACTATTAATAATCAACTCCGTAATCGTACTCCCCGACAACGGCGCCAAAATTTGATGTCGCCCAAAATATGCCTCATAAGAAGTATAATGCGGTCGCTTGTCAAATATAGAACCCAACTAGGTTGGGGTCGATCCCACAGGGAATAGGTCGAAGTTTTTTAGAATACTAGACGGAGTAATTCGAAAGTAAGTAAAACTGGGGGGTTTTTGTGAATAAAAAGTGACAGTAACAATTGTTGGTCGTATCAAGTTTGTAGACAATAAGAGAAATACACTAGGACTGTGATCCCCAATGATTCCTTAACTCCACCAGTTACTTGTGCTAACAAGATTGCCCCGCTGCGTTGCATACAAAATCTAAAAAGTTAGGTTCATCTAACTGTCTCTCGACCTTCATTAGACGAATTTCACTCTTTTCCTCTCGGTCTCCGAGTGTCGCACTACTAACCCTTGTCCTGAATCTCAGATAACCATTCCCGCTAAGGCTCCGGTTATAAGATCAAGGTTGATAGCTTCAAATCTCTGTTGTTATCTCCTTTTCCCAATCTCTACCTCTCTCTCAAGCAAGTATAGAATACAGGCGAGTTTATAACATTTGCAACCGTTAGAAGAGCCATCACAACAAAGGAAACAACAATACATGCATTCACAGCGGTACAAAATTGCTTTGCACTTAACCTGTTTCGTTAATTCCTCATGGTTCACACAACCCTAGTTGATGGGTTTAGCTGCTCATAATTGTAAGACACAAGAAGAATTCAGAGATGAAAACATAATTATGATCTCACGACAATGAAGAAAAACCGAAATCTCAATTATCAATAAAACTCAAATTAGGGTTTGTAACTAAAAAACCAAGAATATGTTTGAAACAGTATAAAATAACTCTCAAAATAATGTAATGAATAATTCTGAATGAATTTCGCACATAGGACTATACAGGGGTATTTATAGATACAAAGCTAATCCTATCCTAAGCAAAATAGGAGAACAGAGTCGACAACTTTCACGGTGTCGTGACTTGGTGTGTGGAACTAAGTCACGCCACGTAGGTTGATGTCGTGGGAATCAGGCTCAATTAGACGTCTTCAGAAGTTGAGTCATGCCACCTTTCCACGTCACGTAGGTGGACCCACGCCACGTGGATGCCTGGCTTGGAAATCAGACATTTTTTCACACTGGGAGTGGACTCACGGCACCACTCACATCACATGAGTGGCAGTCACGGCACGTGATTGGTGTCTTGACTCCCACTCCGGTGTAGATTTTTGTTCTTTCAACTTCCGACACTTTGTTCTCGGGCTTGATTCTTCCTTTTTGATCATTTTGCCTCCAAAAACCTGTTTTCCTGCAAAGTAGGATAGAAACCACATCATACCAACAAAATACACCCAAGTTATTACATATTTTCCTTATTTTAAGTATCAAAAGTGCCATGTAACCATGACGTATCAACAGTCTGAGAGATATCTGGAATAACCATGGTAACAGTCTAGGCACATCATCCAAGATTGTATGATAGGGAGAAAACCAATCCATGCCCAGAATCACATCAAAATCAACCATGTCTAGAATAACAAGATCTACCCAGGTGTCATACCCCAAGACTGTCACCATATAGGACCGATACACTCGATCCACTACTAAAGAATTAGCTATGGGAGTAGCTACACATATGGTACAGTTAATGACTCATATAATAAATCCAGACAAGTAGATAAATATACAGATACATATGAATAGGTAGACCCCAGATTAAATAACACAGAAGCTAGCCGATGACAAACAAAGACCATGCATGTAGATGATGGCATTTGAAGCCTTAGCCTTCACTCTACCTAAAAAAGCATACAAATGACTACGTCTGCCCCCGTATTGAGTGCCTGTGTGACCACTTGCCCAACTTGGCAGAGATCCACCTCTATAACCTTGTGCACCACCTTTGGCCTATGCCAATAGTGTCCTGAGGGCCAAAACTTGCTGACTTTGCTACCTTCCATGCCTGAACCTTGGATAATCCCTAGTATTGTGCCCCAACTCACCACATTCTACCCTCTGCTAGACAGACCCTAGTGATAAGTCCCTACTAAAGCAAAATGGCCATAACGACTCAAATACCCAAAATGCCTCGTGAAGTTTGATCTGAGCTTTGTCCGCTCTTCCCACTATGACCCAAATAATCGACCTCTGTAATCTGTAGCGCTTCCTGAATGTGCTTTCTAGGTTGAAGTGATGATGACCTCTATTAGGAAAAACCCTACCTTTGGCCTAAGAACCAGTGAAACTACCCTAACAGCGAGGCCTCTTGTCGCAGCCTTCATAAGCCCCGTGATATATCGCCTCAATAGTACGTGTATGGTTAACAACTTTTAAAAAAGTACCCCCCACAGCTACCAAATGTTCTGTCACCATGCAAAGTGGTAAAGTCGACCCCCTAACATATTCTACACTCTCTCATGCTCAGTAGGAAGAATTATGGAAGTATGTCTAGCCAATTTATGAAACCTCATCTTATACTTAGAGACAGATGTAGAACCCTGCTATAGATAAATAAACCCATCTTCTAGTCTCTCCCTCATACTACGAGGCAAATACTTCCCTAAAAAAGCTTTGGAAAACTGAGCCCAAGTTATCAGAAGTGATCCAATTGGATGACACTTAAGATAGGCTGTCCACCTCTGCTTGGCTGGCCCCACCATCTGAAAAGTGTTGTAGTTAACCCCATGTGACTCAAGTAGCCTGAGCTTATACCTGTCCTAACAACTTACCAGAAACTCATAAGCATCCTCCTCTAGTGCACCAAAAACCTAGGAGGTCCAAATCTAATGAACCGATCAAATATCTTTTGCTCCTTAATAGTCATCACTGGTCTGGCTGCAATTGTCTAAGCAACAACTGGCACTAGTAACACCTCTAAAAGGGGGCAACAATAGCATGTTGTGCCCTTGAAACCTAAACACCCTGTCTGCCTCAGTTGAAGTTTGTGCCTTATTTCTGACCTGAAAACCACTTAGAGCACCCAACAACACTCTTTCCTCTAACGTACCCTCTAGGAAGCTTAATATTGGACTCGTCTCAAACCTTCTGGTTGATGCGACAGATCCTCTATCTTAATCTCGATCTCTAGTGACAGTGCCCTGGCCTGACCCTAGGCCGATGTCGTAGTTCATACTTAGCCCCGACCTCTAGGTTGATCCCTACCCCAACCCTTAGCTGGGGCCCTAGCAATAGGCACACGAGGCTTGCCCCTGCCCCATAACAACCTCGTCCTAACCATTTGATAAAGAATGAAACAAACAATATTTAGAAGATGATAGGAAAAAGAACGCACAATAAGGAGTCAAATGACAAAATTTTCCTAAGAATGCCTTATAGCCTCCCAAAGATAGGATACATATGTCATCGTACTATTACGCGGGAATCTACTAGGCATTAATCTTATACCATTCAGACTGGTGAACCTAAAACTCTGATACCATGCCCTCAAAACCTAGAATCAGAACATGATGACACTTACTATAACCCACGAGTAGGTAAGCCAAGTTCCATAGCCATATACGATAAGTAATAAGATCATAACAATGAATAAAACAGAAATAGGAATACCGGGCCACTATATACACATACAAATACAAAATATACAAAATATGCCCTATGGAAAACAAAGAAAGATAAAATATAAAAATACCCATCCTCGGACCTGGTGTCACCGGTACAAGAGCCACTAAATTATAAGAGTAGATTTATACAAATACACATCTGTACAAAAGTACAAAATATAGACAGTAAGTACAGGAGGGAAAGAGGTAAGTCTTCAGAAGCCAGGAGCTCACCACAGATTTGATCAACCAGTGCCTCTAAATGAGTAGGAATCAGTGAGGATGTCTCGCACTAGGCTCTATATCAGAAAAGATGCAAAAGTGCAGTATTAGTACCAAAACATAGGGTAATCAGTAGGTATCATAGTTTGAATGAGCTCAAAATACAATATATAGTATAAATAACAAGTAAAACTTGGAATTATCCCTCGGGCCACCCGAAAATCCCTCAAGCTCATCAACAAATGTAGTGCCCAAAACCGTGCCTCGAACTCATCAACAGAAAAGTAAATAAAGATATGATTCGAAAACATCCATCAGACCAAATTTAAAGGTGGTACAATCTTTTCAAAAGTCAAATCAATAGTAAAGATGGTACTATCCTCTCGAAAGCCCAAAATTAGTGAGAAAAGTGGTACAATCCTTTCAAAAACCAAAAATTAGTATTTTTCCTCAAAACTGTACCATAATCCATATATTTTAATGTATGAGTGTGCATGTACAAATACAAGTTTAGATATATAGGTATGTATACACGAAATAGGGAAAATTACTCTTCATACCATAGCTACAGCCAATCGGGACCGAGTCCTAGACAAATCCTTAGGCTGTAAGCCCCACAATACCACAACATATGGGAAACCAAAAAAGATGCAATTTAACATAAACCAACCATAAGAAAATCCCTTCATACCACAAAATCCTACCCCGAATCTGAACTAAGGATTCCTAATCTAGGCCTAATACTAAAATAAGCATCCTAAACTAAGACTTAAGCAAGAATTCTACTTTAAGTCCCAAAAAATAAGCCAATTAATTTAGAGATTAGAAGTAAGCCTAACCCTAAATATCCAATCCCCTAAGCAACTTGCAATTTATATCATACACAATCTAACCGAGCTAAGTCTAAAGAAAAGAAAGACATAACATACCTCAAGGCCAAACTGTAATCGTAAATCATCACATAGATCCCCTTCCCTTTCCCTTTCGTAAGGCCTTGGATCGCTACCACTCTATCAATATAATAATCTACACGTCAACATAAGCCTAACGACACCCATATTGATAAAATAGAATTTGGACCAGAAATTGGGTCAAAAATTGACCCTCGGGGCCCATCCACAAAAACAAAAATTCCCAACACAATTACCCTCTTCCAAAGGTAAGAAAACCATGCCCAAAAGTTGGGCAAAGATGGGACTCAATTGATCCTAAAAACTCCACTTCCATTGAAGAAAATCAAGGATGTAAAAGCCTTTATTGGTGAATTAAAGGCAGAAAGACATTGGACTTACCAAGTGTAGAAATCTCCAACAATTGTCTTAATTCCCTTAAATCGAGCTCACAATTAAATTTAGAAATAATAGTTAAGTGTTGAAGAAGGAGGGTCTTAAATGACCTAGTGATCGTTGCTTACATAGAGATTTAGTCACATACGCGATGCTGCTTAGACGACGGTCCTTCCATAGAAGTGGAGCCCACTAAGGGAGAGGGGATCCACCGAAGCGAGGAAAATACCACTGAAGCAATCGCACAATAGCAGAGAAGGCCCACATAAGAGATTTGCTTTCTAACGTTAGCATCCATCACTGATGTGGCCATCCTTCCAGAAGAGAGGCTCAGCATAAGCAGGCCAAGACCCGTAAAAGTGGCTACACCAGCAGCTCAAGAAAAATAAACCAATCACGAATGGACCCCCGAGATTCGTCCAAAGTCCCGTGAACACAAACAGAGCATGCTACCCAATTGAAAATGATATTTCAAACTTAATAGAATTGACTAAATGACCAGCGGAGGTCGTCTTGAAGAAATGTTGACCAAAGTTAACATTTTCCAAAATTTACTAAAAACACAACCAAGTGCCCGAAATGAGTTTAAAAGCCTCGAGACTCAAACCAAAGGTCCTCCTAACCCAAAATCCACCTTTCAATGCTTAGAAACTGTCAAAATTCTCATCTAAGCTTATTTTATAAGAATGTTGACTAAGTTAAACTTTTTAAAATTAAAATCTCCAAAACAGAAAAAGCCAACTAGCCCAACTAATTACAATGGGAACTGCACCACCCATCCTCATAGGTCACAAATATAGTATAAAAGCATCGAGAAGTGTCAAAATAGGAAAACATATAAAAATTAGAAAGTGATTAAGAAAGTCATTACACCCTCAAACTTGACCCACTAAAAACACTCTTTGTGATCGCGACGCAACTCTTACAATTGCGATGACCAAATCGCATTACTCTTCGTGATCATAAAAAACCTTTTGCAACCATGAAAAGAAAATAAACCTACACCACCACCAACAAAAACTAACAACAAGAACCCTCATTATTCATTTAAAATCTCATAAAGACAACTAAAATATGCTATTAGGTTTGTAATGACAATCCAGATCTATTAGAACCATCAAAATACTAATATATGGTCATCTTGATTAAATATTAACTAAGATCAACTCTTAAGTTCTAAATTTCCAAATTTTTAACTAATGACTCAAAATTGTCTAAATGTCTTAAGACCCGAACCATTTGTTCAATCAACTCAAAAATCACTTATGGACCTAACAGAACTATTGGAATTTCATTCCAAGTCATCTTCATCAAATGATGTCTAATGTCAAACTTTCCATCTTTTCAACCTTCTAAAATAAAAAAACTCTTCCAAAACCTATTGAACTACCTCGAAAATCATGCCATCGGTCAGTGATACCACAAGTTTGATGCGCCATGGTTACATGGCACTTTTGATGCTTAAAACAAGGAAAATATGCAATAACTTGGGTGTATTTTGTTGGTATGATGTGGTTTTTGTCCTACTTTGCAGGAAAACAGGTTTTAAAGGCAAAATGATCAAAAAGGAAGAATCAATCCCAAGAATGAAGTGTCGGAAGAAGAAAGAACAAGAATCTGCACCAGAGATGGACTCACGACACCACTCACATGGTGTGACTTCCAATCACATGACGTGAGTGGATGGCGTGAGTCCAATTCAGAAGATCAAAGATAGGTTCTGATTTCCACGCCAGTAGTCACGTGGCATGACTGTTAGTCACGTGACGTGGAAGCGTGGCGTGACTCAACTTCTGACGATGTCTAATTGAGCCTGATTTCCATGACATCAACCTACGTGGCGTGACTTGGTTCCACGACACCAAGTCATGATACCGTGGAAGTTGCCGACTCTGTTCTCCTATTTTGATTTGGATAGGATTAGCTTTGTATCTATAAATACCCCTGTATAGTCCTATGTGCGGGAGAGAGTCATTACATTATTTTGAGAGCTATTTCATATTGTTTTGGAGTTCAAAAACATATTCTTGGTTTTGTAGTCACAAACCCTAATTCGAGTTTTATTGATAATTGAGATTTCAGTTCTTCTTCATTATTGTGAGTGTGTAATTATGTTTTCATCTCTGAATTCTTCTTGTATTCTTATAATTATGAGTAGATAAGCTCATCAACTAGGGTTGTGTGAACCATGAGGAATTAACGAAATCGGTTAAGTGCAAAGCAACTCTGTACCGCTGTGAATGCATGTATTGTTGTTTCCTTTATTGTTATTGCTTTTCTAACGGTTGCAAACGTTAGAAACTTGCATGTATTCTAGAATTGCTTGAGAGAAAGGTAGAGATTGGGAAAAGGAGATAACAACATAGATTTGAAGCTATCAACCTTCATCTAATAACTTGAGCCTTAGCGGGAATAGTTATATGAGATCCAGGACAAGGGTTAGTAGTGCGACACTCGAAAATCGAGAGGAGAAGAGTGAAATTTGTCTAACCAAGGTCGAGAGACATTTAGATGAACATATCTTGTCAGATTTTGCATAACACATAGCGGGACGGTTTTGTTAGCACAAGTAATCGGTGGAGTTAAGGAATCGTTGGGGATCACAGTCCTAGTGTATTTCTCATATTGTCTGCAAACTCGATACAACCAGCAAGCATTACTGTTACGATTCATTCGCAAACCCCCCCAGTTTTACTTACTTTCCAATTAGTTCGGCTAGTATTCTAAACGGATTTGTCCTATTCCCTGTGGGATCGACCCCAACCTAGTTGGGTTCTATATTTGATTCAACGACCGCATTGTACTTTTCTGAAGTTATATTTTGGGCGACATCAAAGTTCCATACCAAAGTAACGAGAAGGGATAGAATAGGTAAACTGCACAGAAATCACAAATCAACTAAGAGGGTTGTTACAGATGAGGAAGAATTTTTAGCTCTTTATGAGTAGTGACTGAGACGATGATGAGTTGACAGAGCTTGACTCCCACATGAAGATTTCAGCTCACAAAAATAAAAAGTAAAAAATTTAGACTGAAAGCTAAGAATTTCATAACTCTTAGGCTGGGGGAAAAAGTCCAAATCCTAATAGAGTAAGGAAAATTTTAACCCTTTTGAGGTGTAAATTCGTATCATGTACAGTAGCAAGAGGGATTTTTATAGTGTTGGAAATCCAAAAAATTCTTCAAAAATTTGATATGGGATTGATGGATTTTCATAAATCTCTAGAGGATAATATTTAAAGTTGGATTATTGTACAAAAAATCAGGAAAATTATAAAGGATAAAAAAGGAAATTGAAAAAATAAAATTGGAGGAAATTTACCTTGGTACAAACTCGCTCTACAAGGAAAATTACCTGAAATTGCCTTGAACGAGACAAGCTGCATTGTTTTTGCTTGAATCTTCAAGGGTGTTGGGGAAAAAAGACACCTGCGAGAGGAGAATGAGGATCAAGTCTTATAGAGGTTTGTTTGGTTTCTAATGAACAAGAAATATGGAAATGATTGAGTGAAAGGCATATAGGTGTTAGACCGAGTCGAAGCTATTTGAGCTAAATATCTTGGACCAAATTTTGGCTGATATTGAGTTCAAAATAAATTAAAGGAATGACCAATTGAAATAAATCTAGGAAAATTGAATTCCCATTATGATCAAATTGACTCAAATCATTTGAAATTGACATGACTGAAATAAGGTTGACATAAGACTATTTATCCTAATTAATTATTCAAGTTTCCTAATTCATCAAAGTAAAAATAATTATATTTGAAATGGACTAACCAATAATCTGTAACATAACTAATTTTGACAAAATAAATCACAAACTTAATTAGACACTTGTTTTGACATGAAAAATAAATTTTCAAATAAGTTATCAACAATTAGATATATTATGGTATATTTTTAGGGAAAATATAAAAAAAAAACATATCAAATATACTTTACAATTTCGTAGCCCAAAACATACATTACATTTTATAGCCCAAAATTCAGATTGGCCCATAAGTGTAAAGTAACCTTTTTTTTGTTATATAGGGAACAATGCTTCCTCATTGAATTTCCCAGCTTCTTCTTCACAATTTTCACCTTCAAGACGAATTATATACATTGTTATTCAAGGCGAATTATATACAATGCAGCTTGAAAACTTCATATACATCAGCAATTGGTGAAAAAATTCAGCATTAATGCGAGTATTTTTGCAATTCGAGGTTCCAATTTTTCGTAAATAAGCTCTGTTTCGAGTGGGTATGGTCACAAATAATTGGTTATGTATTGTGGAGCCCAAATCTGAAATTTTAGATGATTTGGTGTAGTTTTGAAGTGTTTTTGGATGAATTTGGTGCTTGGATTCGAGGAAGAAGATGAAGTCCACTTTTTTGTATAATAGTGTATAAATTTGTATATTGTTGTATATGAAATAATAGTCTTTTTATTTCGGTGATTTTATTCTTGCTCTCCATTTTGTATACACTTATTCAATGTAGATACATTATATAAACATTATATATACATATGTATATATTTGTACAATTATGCATACAATTGTATAATTTTATCTATACACCCAATTTACAATATTATGCAAAATTATAAGAGATGTATAATACACTCATAAACAATACTATACAATATTATACAAAAAATCGACTTCGTCTTCTTCCTTGATCCCAAGCATCAAATTAATTCAAAAACACCTTAAAATGCACCAAATCACCAAAAAGCTTAGATTTAATTTCCTTAATACTTACCTGTTCATTTGTAGCAATACCCACTCCAATTGGAGCTTATTACGAAATAAATGGAACTTTATAGGTTCTTCTTCCTTGAGTATTTTCTGAAATTTAACTCAAATCTCCTTTAAATCATTTCAAATTTTAAGTTTTGAGCTCCTATTGATGTTTCCAATCAATTGAAATAACACAAAATAATGTCTCCAAGCAAACCCAACAACACTTGTTTCAAAATTAATCTCAAATTTTATATGTGAGTTTGACTTTCGATCTCAAAATTTGAGATCTGGTTCAAACGTATGCCTTCAACTCTACAATGGAGTTTTTTAAACCAATCAAATTTTAGATTTATTACACATCAATTTCAAAACTAAAATCACCATAAGGAAAAAACAAGCTCTCTCTTTTCATCATCAGTTTCTTTTTTCCCTGTCTTTTTGTTCTTACCTCCATTTCCTTTATTCTTCAACATGATTTGCTTATAATTTCTCCTTTCTAATTCTTCTTCGGTTGATTGAAGCTGTGAGAGAGAGAGAACAACAACAGATGGGTTTTTCTCAACAGAAAAAACAATAGATGGGTTATTATCACGACCCGAGTCTACATCTTGGATGAGATATGGTGCTTAGAACCACAAGTGATCCCAAGCTAACTCTTGATACTGGCATACTACTAAAGTCAATAGTGAAATACTGAATATACTGATCGAAAGCATAAAGAAAACTAAAATGAACCATTATTAAAACTAATTGAACATTTAACTAAAATAAACACTATCTAAAACACCAAATCAAATAGCTATCCTGACTATGTCTGAAAGTCTCTACTAAAATAATGAGTTGCTGGGAGAAGCTCCCAACTATCTCAAATACTTAAATAATAGAAAGACTGGAATAAGTTTTGGACTTAAACATAACAAAAAAACTAAAATATGTCATCGAATGATGAGGACTCACCACAACTGCTGCTGAGCCTGGCACTGGAACATTTCTAACTGCGCTACTATGAATGGACACCGAAACCTATATCATAATAGGATATAGCACAAGAGAACGTATGTGGTCAATACTTTAAATGTACTGGGCATGTGAGATATGCTAAAAATCATGTAAAAACATTTACATCATACTTTCAAACTGAAAAGCAATGAAATGAGCAAACTGTAGAAATCACAATGAGCAAATTGTAGAAATCATGTCAAAATTTAAAGTAAAACAACTCCTAAACTGTGAACACAAATCATTTTGTAATGCATAATTAAAAACTGTAGGATATAGATTTTTTCTGTAAAGTAAGCAAAAACTTGTGAGCTAAAATCTATGAAAGCATAAGCATTTCATAATGTCTAAAACTAATTTTGGGGAAACATATCAAACTGTAGTATAATGACTCAAAAGTAATATCACAAGCTGAAATTAGGAACTATAGTTGTAAGTCATAAAAAAGCATAGCTGGACTGAAAACTGTGAGTCAAGTACAAATGTCATGTGTTTAAAGTTAATTCTGCGGGGAGTTTTTTTACAATCGACATAAACCATATGAGCAACATAGAGTCCAACGTCTGACCCATATTGAGAAGGACTGTCCTATACCTTGCCATCGGTATAGAACCATAAACTGAGTAGATCCACTAAACAGAGCCTCAAAGGGCTAATCATATATCCTATGCTAGCACATGTTTTGGGATTTAGATTTTTTGGAACCCGTGTCCTCTCGATGCTAAATAGTACTCCCAAAATTATACTATTTGCTTATAATATAACTGAAACTGTTTGAAAATAAACATGATGCTAGTTTTAAATAAACTGGTATATCGAAGTCCTAACATGCTGAAACTAGTCATTCTTATATCTTATCATGTGGCATATCTAGATGTCAAAACTGTTCATGAACATTGATGGAATATCTGAATGTCTTATTACTCATGAACTATATTTTTATGATAAAACTGTTCATAATCATTGATGGCATATCTGAATGTCTTATTACTCATGAACTATATTTTTATGATAAAACTGTTCATAATCATTGATGGCATATCTGAATGTCATACTAATCATGAACCTTATTATTTTTGAGAAAACTGTTCATAAGCATTGATGGCCTATCAGGATGTCATACTAATCAAGAAACTTATTATCGTGAGCCTAAGATCCATATCATGTCATAGGTAATATGTTGAAAATCATGTATTTTAAGGCATGTCTCATCAATATAAAGTTTATAATAGTTCATAAGGAAACCTTGAAACACGTATTTTGATGCATAAATAAGAACTTGTTTGAAAATCATAAAACTTGGAAAAACTACTGATTATTCTTTCTATTGTAAAAGCCAACTGACAGTAACAAAGAGTGTGTTCGTATTAAGATACATTCATAACAATTTTTGTTATGTGAAGTTCAATTCATTATAATCTTTACTTTTCTTATTTAATTTATACTAGGAATTATGTTGTAAGGGACAAGAACTGGGTAGATTTGTTGAGAAAGAGCGAGGCATACAATTGAAGCTCATTGTAGAGAGGGGTGAGAAGGTGATGTGGTTTTTAGATCATTAAGTGCTTTAATGGCTAACTCCTGAAATATGTAAAACTCAAATTTAGTGGGTTATTTGAGATAGAAAGGTCGTGATTTTTTGAATCTTGGGAGAGGAGTTTTTCAAGGTAAATAACTTATGTTGATTTTGTTTTTAATTTCACACTTATTTTATTTGAATTGCTGAAGAACCTAATTCTTTATAATATAAGGGGTAGCTTAAAGTAACCACTTGCACATGTGATTTACCTTTTATATATATGTTGAGATAATGAATTAGTGTGACATAGACTTGGGTCTCAGTGGTAGAGCTTATGAGTCTGTATGGTCTACGACTGGGGTGTCAATGATTATGATCTCACCTAATATACATTTGGGTTGAAGAGTTTGGTATAATGCATGACTTCGATGTTAAATGGTTAGGCGTGTGGATATGAATTCATGCCTCTAGGTCACTATACCATCCTAGGTAGACAAGGAAGTATACGTGTTGCAGTGTTGAGACCATTAGGTACAAGTAAACTGGAGTAGTCATTGCCATATGAAACTAATTAATCTACTCATGTTTTTCGCATATCATATTTTATATTGTATTTGTATATACACAATTATATGTTTTTAGGGTTGATTCATCTTTAATTACTTATATATAATATCTTCTTAGAATAAATTATCTACACAAGTTGATAAAAAGGTATTTTGAAATCAACTCTTTTAGACTTATATTGTGATATTACCTAATTATTTTTGCCTTCATTATGTTTCTTAAAAACTTGGAATTCCATTTGGTTAATTTATTAGTACTCCTATCGAGTTGGGCTTAGGTTCCATTGTGGCTGTAGGTAAAATGAGTCGTGACAATTAATTTCATCCAAAGTAGCATTGAGGCTTCATATTTACCTATTTTATTATTCTGTCTTTTTGGATAATGTATTTTCTTGTATTTGAAACTTGATAAATCTTTTTAAGACAATTGTATCTTATATTTAGTTTCTCATGGCTTGTGAGACAGGATCTTGATTTGGGATTGTGATGTGCCTAGAGATTATCACATATTCTATATCCTTTTCTTATAATTTCAATGTTCTTAGACTTATTTTACTATGTTTTCTTATATTTTATGTCAATTTCTTATTTTGTAGGTTTTAAATGCCTTGGGAACTTAGAGCAGGAAACATATAGGCACGTGCAAACCAATTTCTCCATCTACGTCAAGGAAATATGAGTGTCAGAGAATACAGTTTACAGTTTAATTCCTTGGCTAGATATGCTCCAAACGTAGTAGACACCATGAAAGATAGAGTCCATCGCTATGTGGACAGATTGGAACCTTATTTGGTATGAGATTGTACTATTGCTGCCTTAAATCGAGATATGGACATAGCTAAGATACAGGCCTTTGCGCAGAAAATGGAGGATCAAAGGCAAAGAAAGAGGACACAGAAAGCTGAGGAAGGGCCATCAAAAAGGGCAAGACCTATGGAGCAGTCTATGTTGTCCCCAGGAGAAACTGGATCTCGAATGTTACCGCCTAGACCCTCATCCTCTTATTCCACAACAGGTGCTCATTCTCAATTCCGAGGGTCTAGAGGTGGTCGATCTGAACAGAGTAGTGGGATTCATGGATCACAGGCGATGAGATCTTCTCGTCAGTTGTGCCCGTGCTGTGGGAGATTTCATGCAGGCGAATGTCAGTTTGATACGAATGTTTGCTTTGTATGTGGTAGGCCAGGACACATGATGAGAGAATGCCCACAGAGGCCCACGGGTAGTATGACACGGCCTTCCGGATCAGCCAATGTGGCATCGGCAGCTGGTGTACAGTCTGCTGGTCGCGGTGGAGGTGCCAGAGGAGCAGCCAGTTCCAGTGGAACTCAGAATCGCACCTATGCTTTAGTGGACCGGCAGAATGAGGAAGCACCTCCTGATGACGGTACAGGTATTTAGGTATATTACCATATTTTACATGATGTATATGTATTGATTGATTTGAGATCTACTCCATCGTACGTTACTCCATCGACTACTGTGAATTTAATAGTCCACTGGGGTTATGAGTAAAGTCAATAGAAATATTTCCACCTGTCGGTGAGTTTAATATAGTGAAAGGAACATATCGTAATGGTACAGTGGATGGTTGTGATCATGAAAGGTATAACAAAATTTAGAAAGAAGGGAAAATTGACCCTATACAACATGCCATGTAAAATTGGTGAAAGTGTATAAGAGTTTCCTTTCATATTGTTCCCATTGGAAAGATATCAAGTTTGGGGGATCTCACTAGTCAAGTGTGAAGGTTAAAAAATAAAGACGTTATGTCTATAAAAGTTCTTCAACGAAATCAATGTCGTAGAGATACCCATGATTGTTTCAAATGGAAGAAAGGGTTCAAAAGGTGGAAGTGGACCAATTAAGTATCCATGAGCCTTAAGGGTTTATGTATATGTATGCTAATATAGAGATGCATTGGTTGTAATTGAAGTGACATCGTTAACATTCGAGGACGAATGTTTCTAAGGGGGGAAAAATGTAACACCCCGTACCTTCCCAACCCTACTTGATGACATTGAATAATGTTTACTTAGGTGTCGAGAGTTATAAGTATGTATTTGGTAATGTTCAAGATGAGAAAAATTGAAATTTGGCCTTGTACATGTGACTAGCCTTTCATAGGAAGTGTTTGGTGATTTCGTGGAGCATTTGTGTAATAACTCGTACACATTCTAACCTCATTTGGTGACTTGGAGTCATGTTTACTTGATGATTAAGATCACTAAGTAAGTCTTTGTAGTGTTTTGATAAGGTATTGGACGATATGCAAGTATTGAAGAAGTGGCCGAAAAATTCAGCAAGGTGCTGAAACTTGTGCCACTACCCTGTTTCAGGGGGTGTGGCACAAGCCCCTGATTCAGAGGGAAAGGAAAACTTGCCTTTCTGGGCTCGTTTTGTAACGCAATTCTACGACGATTCTTAGATGGTTTCTTTTGGTTCTTTGGAGTTCTTTGAGTGTTGTTAAAGATTAAAATACCTCAATACACTCCTACATACTTCTACATGATCAAACCATGAAACACAAGTAATTATCAAAAATGTTCAAGGAAGCCATGGACGACTAGAATTCCTATTTTTGCGATTGAGACGACGAAGGAGAATCTCGTAAGAAAATATTGTCGTGACATTACAGAATTATTTAAACATGAGATATATGGTGAATTATATATGAAATTTGATTGTCTAAGCTACATGTGCAATTGGGCCCAAAATTAGGGCCCAAAATGGAATAAAAGACATGGCCCAAAGGGCAAAATGACCCATTCTTCCACTTTGACCACATTTAATGCCAAGGAATGGCTAAGGATGACTTGGGGTCTATATAAAGCCCCCAAAAATGAGATTTTTATTCTTCAACACACACAACACATTTTGAGAATTATAAGACATTTTCTTTTTGGTTCTCTCAAACCCTAAGAACCCTAAGCCTTTTCTTTGGTGAAGATCATCCTATTCCAAGACTTGGTAAGTATTTATTCTCATGGATTAATATATTATATGCATGGGAGATTATGTATATTTGATAGTTATGTTGGCAAGGTGGTGAATAGTGTATTTTTGCTTTTGGTGAAAGATGTGCCATCTTGGTGATTTGAACTTGAAAAGAGACTTGATGTCTTAATGAAAGAGCATGGTATGGAAAAAATATGAACATGTATAGTGTGATTTTGTTATTAAACTTGTTATTTTTCTAAAAGTATAAATTTTGGGATTTTGGCCGATATGTGCTATGAGGTGTATTAAGGTAATTTGATGGATTATTTGTGATGTGATATGGATAAGAAAGTGTAAAGGAGAAGTGTTGTGGTGAAATGTATTGATTATCCTGTATTGGTCAATGTTGGGAATATTATGGTATTTTTGGAATAATGATTTCATAAATGGTATGGTCAAAGGGGAAATGACATGTTAAAGCTAAAACATGTGACTTATTGTTATTGTATGCCATTTTAAGGTAATTGGTGGTTAATGTTGGTTTCGTTATGAACTTGTGTTGTAGAGAAAAACACAAGAACGGAGCGGGACTATTGTATGCACTTCTAAGATTGTGTATTCGTATTAAGAATACAAGGTATGTAAGGTTACTCTTTCCAAATCCTTCTACAAGATATTGTTCTTATTGACATTGGGCTTGTTTCAATTCCGAGAGTCTTGAAGTATATCAATTCATGGTGACCTATATTGTTATTCATACATGTCCTATTCTTAGATGAATGATGATTCACTTATCTCTTAGTCGTTGATGGAAGTTCCAAAGGTGTCATAACGTTGTAAATTCTAAGAGAACTATCTCAACGAGAGTAATGAGGTAAAGAGAGCTTGTTTAGTTTGAATAGCATTATTTCGATCATGTCTTGTTCCAAAGTCCTATAGTATGATGATTATCCTTGTGCCAATTGTTCATAAGTAAGAGTACCAATCTCATACGAGTACTAAGAGAGGTGATGTGCAAATTATTATAATTATTCCTCATAAGTGAAATTGTAAATCTCATGAGGTAAAGGAGTAAAGTGAGATGTGCATATAAGTGCATGCTTAGTTAAGGTGTTAATCTCATGAAGTATAAGAGTAAGGTAAAGCATATTGGTGTGTTTCAATTAGTATCATGATCCAAAGTTCCAATAGAAGTTATACATATGTCTCTTATGCATTGACTATTGTTCCAATGGTTCCAAGATGTTGTGTTCAAATAATGTTATGGAAAGTGAATATATCAATCTCTCACAAGTAAATGAATCAATCTCTCACAAGTAAATGTACAAATCTCTCAAAAGTAATGAGAAAGTAATGTGGAAGTTAATGTATCTATCCCTCACAAATAGAGATATCAATCTTACAAGAGTAAAGACGTGAAGTAATGTATATTTGTGTTCCAAGTTTCAAGAATGTTTCTATCATCGAGGTATCACTCATGCAATGAAAGAAAGAGTAATGAAAGAAAAGAAAGTAATGATATATTAATCCTACCCATGGAGTAGATGTATGTTATTAACCCACCAAAGAGTGGATGTATGTTGACCCACCAAAGAGTGGATGTATGTTGACCCACCATAGAGTGGATGTATGTTCTCTCACCATAGAGTGGATGTATGTTCTCCCACCATAGAGTGGATGTATGTTCTCCCACCATGAGAGTGGATGTAGGTTATGTACGTCAATAGAGTGGATGTACGTTAAGAAAGTGGATGTACACAAGTATATGAACAATAGTGGTAATGAACATAGAAGCAAGAAAGAGTCTCTTGGGTATAGAAGAATCTATTGGAGACAAGTCTCTTGAGTGAAAGTGATTTCCCTTGAAGGAGAGTAGTTATAAGCGATAGTATATATAATGATGATTTATACACATTGATTATTCTCTCCTATTTTATTTATTGACATTCTCATGTATGATGCTATTTCTTATGAGCCTTACATACTCAGTACATTATTCGTACTGACCCCCTCGGGGGACTTACCTTACATGTTGCAGGTGCAGGCATTAGTAGACCTCCTCAGTAGACTGTGGATCATTTGCAGAGTTTTGGTGAGCTCCACTTGATTCAGCGCTTTCTGGGTCATAGTTGTACATTTGTTTTGATGTTGTAAAGATAAAGCGGGGACTTGTCCCGACTTTTAGTTCATTTTGGTCAATGCACTTGTTAGAGGCTTTTGTAGACGGATGTGGGTGTATAAATGTGAAGGTACATGTCGTTTTGACTTGATGGCTCAAACGGCCAAGTTTTACATACATAGCTATGACATATATTTTCATGTCTATGGCTTCCGCATAGTTGTATAAGGTGTAATAAGATTCATATAAGGTTATGTATGCGAATGTACAGGAGTAAAGATTGGTTCTCTCGGGCCTTATCGGCTTCGGGTGCCAATTACGCCTCGTTGGGATTCGGGGCGTGACAAGTGTACTACTCCATTAATATAAGAACATCAAAATTTAAGATCAAGTAGGACTTTTTGGGTTGTAATGTAGGCTAAAAGACGAGTAGGAACTATTCTAGAAAGTAATAGTGACTCTTTCCTAAGCGCTTTAATACATCACAATTTTCTCATTTTCCACCTTCTTCGGTCAACTAACTTCTTCGTATACTCCTCCCATCCATAGACTTTCTTTGTTTTTCCATCTCTTTAAGCAAGTTTACATATAACTACTAAGGAGTCCTCAATTATCAAATATTTATTTTTCACTTATTTTGCTTTTGTTTTTCTACTCCCTACCAATAACGCATGAATTTCAAATTACATGTACCTTAAATTGTTTCTATAGACTTAAACTCCACTATCTCACTTCTTCAAGTCTCACTCCTTTTAACTCTTATTTTTAATTAAAGTGCTTAGGAGTTTTGGATCAAATTAATGGTCAATTAAAAGAAAAGAAATAAGCTTCATATATGGCTATCAAAGAATGGGCTAAAGCCTTAATAGGGCTAACTAGGATCATCCATTGTAGGTAGGTCACGCAAAGGATAAAAATATGTCTAATCAAAGAAATGTTTAAATCATCTCCTAAACTCAACATTCTTCATTCCGCTTTGCAAACAGACCAGGCAAGTTCTAGAGGTCAATATGAAAACATGGAATATCACAATACCTAAAAATTATGGAACATGTTCAACTCAAGAAGGATCCATATGGACTCTTAATCAAGAAACAACAAGAGTTTATATTTAAGCTAAAATCACACAAGATTCAGATAAAAGAGCCAAGGTGTCTCAACAGAAGTCATTCAATTTTCACAATACGCTTTTGAATTCAAAACCAACTTTCATCAATTAGTCATGTGTACCACCTAGCAAAAGAACCTAAGATCCAATCTGTGAAGTGTTCTACTTATTTCTAATGAATAATTTTCCCTCAAGAAGGTCGTCGTCCATCCATCATTGGGAAAAGTCCCTAACTATGACTGAAAAATAAGAAATTACTCCTAAAAAATAAAAAGGGATAGTAGTTCAAAAGGCCCCCCTCATAAACAAACTAAAAAGAAAAATCAAGGTGTGGGTGAAATGTGCCTCTATTAAAGAAAAAATTAAAACCAACTAAAACTATTCTATTCTAAATAACCAAAAGAAAATCTTTTTGTATTTTTGAACTTTTTTCAATTGTTCTATTATTTTTTTATGCAAGTAGTTAAAGAAGTAAAAGAAAATCATATAGCACACTTTACGCTAAACAAATAAGAAGATTCCTACCCCACACTTGAAATGGTGATAAGTTCCCAAAGCATAAATTGTAATCAAGAACAAGGGTTAGGAATACTCCTTGTGGCCTCTAGGCCTAGCTAGCAGCATATCACTCTCTAAAATTTCCATCATAGGGGATGAAGGACCCCATACTTATACTTTCACCATGCTTCTTAGCGTAGATTTTGGGTACTCAGACTTCCCCTAATCTGTAAAAATAGCAAACCAATAACAAGACAAAGGTGACACTATAAAAACAAATAAAAAGATAACTCTATTACAACTTGGGTTGCCTCCCAAGCAGCGCCTAATTTAATGTCATAAGATGACTCATATCACAACCACTTCAAGATTCCCTTTCTTACTTCTTTCCTCTTGGGTTCAACTTTCTTCTATTCTTAATTCTTGATGGATCACCATCAATATTTTCCATCATTCACATATTCAAGTCCCTTTCAATATCACATTCAAGTTTTTTTAGCACATACTTAGGTTCTTTTGACAACTTGGGCCATTCAATGCACAATTCTATAAGCTGAACAGTTTTGAGCTTACACTCCTCCACCCTACACTTATCGTCTTGTACTACTGTGATCATACATAAATCCTAGTAGTATGATGGTGTGTTGAGGGATTTATACACTCTAAGAGTGACCTCCTCCTCATTCACCCACATCTTTAAGTTGTCTTTCTCTCACATCAATCACATCTCCCCCAGTCGCTAAGAATGAAAATCCCAATATGATTTGTACCATGTTATCTGCTTCATAGTCAAGAATAATAAAATCATCAGGAATTACAAACTTACCAACCTTGATAAGTATGTCCTCATAATCCCTTTGGGAGCTACTCTCGATCTATCTGCAAGTTATAGAACTATTTTGGAAGGTTTTGGTCTCCCCAAGACATGAGTATTGAACATAAATAGTGGCGTCCAATTTATACTTGCCCCAAAGTCACACAAGGCCTGCAAGAACTCACCTTCTCCAATTTGTATGGGGAGGGTAAAAATCCTTGGATCTTTGAGCTTCTTGGGAAGTTTGCTTATTACCCTCAAACTGCACTCCTCAATAAGAGCCACAGTCTTCGCATCTACAAGCCTCTTTTTATTTGTTACCACATCCTTCAGATACTTAGCTTATTTAGGCATTCCCTGCAAAACAATAAGTAAATAAAGATTTATGTGAAACTCTCTGAAGGTGTCAAAGAACTTCTTGAAACATGCATCCTCTTTGATTTTCAGTAGTCTTTACAAGAATGGTGGTGGTAGTTTCTTCTTTTATGTTGGCTTAACCACATTCTTCACAATTTCTTTCTCTGGAACCTACTTTACAACTAGGCTCTGTCTACTTAGCTTTGCTTTTACCTCATGATTTTCTTCTTTACGGGTACTTAGTCCAATTCTTTCCCACTTTTAAAGATAATTGCCATAACTTGCCTTAGATTTGGATCTGTATCTCTTGGTAAACCCTCTTGAAGTCTTGTATTCTAACCCTCAGCTAACTGACCCATTTTGTTTTACAAATTCTTTTAAGCAATTTGCTGATTCTTTATTTCTGTAGCCATTTGCTCTTGGTTGGCCATGATCTTTTTCAGCATCTCTTCTATGTTACTAGCTTAAGTATTGGCCTGATTACCTTACTGCTAATGCTGGAACTGCTAAGGTTGGCCCTGGTTACCACCCCATGAGTAATTGAGCTGGCTCTGCCAGTTACCATTATAGGAATTACCAAAGTACTAATTTCCTTTTTGTGCATTACCCATAAAATTAACTGACTCCATATTTTCTCCACATAAATCTAAGAAATGACCATTATATTAAAAAATTTCACACGAAGTCTACACCTACTGAACTACATTTACTGAGTCCTATGGCTGAGCCATACTCAGCTTGTTGAACTGAGTCATCATTTGGTTTTGTAAAGAAGACAACTGTATAGCCATTGTTGTGATACTATCAACCTCTAATATACCTACAGGCTTCTTTACCAAACCCTCAGTCATATCACCATGCCAATCAGTTTTACCTTGTTCAATACGATTGAGGTGAGTATATAACTCATCATAGGCTTTCTCCAAAGCTTGACCACCTGCAGCTAAATCTAGCATAATTTTTGTGTTATGGTCAAGACTTTTAACAAAAGTGTGGGATAATACCTCATTCATTTATTTGTGGTGAGGGCAATCCCTGAGAAGAGAATTTAATCTCTCCTATGCATGATACAAATTTTCATCTAGCTTCTGCTTAGAACTCAAAATTTCACTACTTAACCTTGCAGTTTTGCCATACGGGAAGAATTGAATCAGTAACTTCCTAACAAGGTCATCCTAAGTAGTGATTGAATTTGAAGGTTCTGCCTTACACCATTTTTTAGCTTCTACAATAGTGAGAATGGAAAAAGTGTAGGCCTCACATAATCTATGGAGACTCTAGCGGGAATAAATGTGCCATTGATCTCCAACAAGTTCTGCAAATGTTATTGTGGATCCTCATGTGACAGACCTGTAAATTACCCGTTGGTGTGCAGTAATTGCACCATCTTCTGCTTTAGTTCAAATCTACCTCCTGGGTTCGGTCTGTGGATACTGGAGGTGACATTTGTAGCGAGTGGGATTGAAATATTGCAAACTAGTCTTGCTGCCATTACTTCAGGAATAACCTTATCATGCTGATCCTACTGAACTTGCAGTATGGGATAGAGAAGTGTTGTTTCTCTCTTCAACTGATACAAACGTCGCTTAGGTTTAGGGTGTGGTTCAACCAAATCCCTTTCCCTTGCTAGCTTGCTATAAATACAAAACTATACATGCAAGATCAGTGACTAAAGTTGTTAGCACTTATCAATTAAAACAGTAAAACCAAAAATAAGAAATTTGCTAATATTTTAAGTCCTCGACAATGGCGCCAAAAACTTGTTGCATCCAAATGCACATGAAAGTGTATTGATCATACAAGTAATACAGTGGCCCTTTTAAGACGGATGTCGAACCCATAGGGACTTATGGACTTAGCAAATTCCCAATTCAAGTAATACTATAGAATTGAATAAGTGTAATTGTAACCATAGAGTTGTTGGTTTTTTATTATAAAATAAATATTAAAAGTAATGACGTATGTAAATTGGGTTGTAGACAATATCAAAGAGGATTTCAGGGTCAAGGCATAATTCACAATCATGTATAAAAATTATTTCTCGTTGGTTTAATTATTTATATTAGTTTTTGATTCATGGGGTTAATAAGATGATTCAGAAATGGTCATCCTCTAATCGTCTATTCAAACTAGCCTCACAACTACATCATTGAGTAGGGATGTGAGGGTATAATTCAAATGCATTTATAATTCTTTCTGTATAGCAACCAAATAAGGAAAATTAGGTATATACGTATCCTAAACTTAAATCAAGAATTAATGTCAAAGGACAAGATCTCATTCCTTACATTCTTCATTCTAACCCTCCATTTCCTTGATCAGTTTACTTTAGGCTTAAAGATTTATTCTAAGGTCGCAAATCTTTAAGATAGTAAAAGTAAGAAAATAAGAACAACTAATAAAAAACCAAACTAACTAAGAATAATACTAAACAATCATGTTCGTAGAGCCTCAACCCCAAAATTAGGGATGTTAGCCACTCATAGTCTTACATGAAATCACAAAGTTGTAATGGTTCATGTAAGAATAAGAAGTGATGAAATAACAAATAAGAACCCTAATTAAAGCCCCCTTGATATTGTTCTTTCTCCCAAAAATGATCTAAGATCCAAAAGTCCCTTAAAAATTTGTGATTAGGGACTATTTATAGGAGTAGGAAATAACCCTCAATCCTTATTGGGTTTGGATTTGGAAAAGAAGAAACTTTACAGTTGGAGCACAGCCTGGCATGGGGTTCCATCCATAGCGCCAAATCATGTTGGCTGGAGTTTGTTCTGTGGCATTGGGCGCCATCCATAGCACCAATGATCATCTTCTAAAGTTTTGCTCCTGGCGTGGAGTACCATTCAGTACGCCAACTAATTTTTATTCCCAGTAACTCTTCTAAAGTCTCTAAAAAAGCTCTGAACCTTTTTTTTAGCTTGTCTCATGTCCCTTGGTTCGTCCTTTAGCATTTATATTTAAAATTAGGACCTTCATCTTCAAGTTTACCTCAATCCATAAGCAATTCCAACCTACAAAAGGGCTAATCACATGCGTTAGTTCATGAGCATAATTTAATCAAATTAATTCTAAAACCAAGCTACAATATGAGTATAAAATGACACTTGGAAGTATAAATACGCCCAAGATCAGTCGTTTATAATCATCTTGTGTAACACCCCGTACGTTCCCAACCCTACTTGACGACATTAAATAATATGTACGTAGGTATCGAGAGCTATGAGTATGCATTTGGTAAGGCTATTGATGAGATAATTGAATTTTTGGCTCTTGTTATGTGGTTAAACTTGCATGGAAGGTGTTTTGAAATTTTCATTGCGCATTTGTGGGGTTCAAAATGAGGCTAAGAAGACCTCTAAACAAAGTATAATAAGGTTAAGGAGTGAGTTAAAGAATAGGACTTGAAGTATCTAACCAAACCCGCGAAGAGAAGTCGAAAAATGGAATTTTCGGAAAAAATTAAAGAGGGGCGCGTTTGGCACCGTGCCACGCCGCTCTGGGCTAAAATTTTTAGCCCAGAGGCAGCAAGTTGGCGCGCCCAGGAGCGTGCCACCTTGGGTTTTCCACTTTTTCGAAAGTTGGAAATTTCTAAGTCCCAAGGGTATCCGGGGACGTACCGAGCCAATTTTTGCTACGTTTCTTCTACAACCAAGAGTATATACATGAAATGAATGACATATTACATTGGTATGATAAAATTACTCGAGAACGAATTTGGGGTCAAAATGATAGTTTTGCCCCTAAGGTCAAAATAAGCCAAACATGGCTAGAATCACTTGTTTTTGGGATCGAGGCTACGGATATGAATATTATGAGTGGGAATATTATTGTAATACGTATAAAGATGAGAAATTATTGATTTTATTGGGTTAAGTGATTTGGGCTCAATAAAAGCCCAAAAATGTGATAAAAGGCATGGGTCACATGACCCAATCTTCATTTGACTTGGTCAATTAAGGCATTAAATATCAAGAGAGGCTAAGGATGACTCAAGGACTATAAATAGACCCACAAAATCAGATTTTTATTCATTCTAAACTCTCATGCTTTTTAGACATTTTCTCACACATTCTACACTATTCTCTCAAGAACCCTAAAGACTCAAAAGGCAATTTTGGAGCAAAATCATCCCTTTACAAGTTTGGGTAAGTGAATATTATTATGGATTCATATATTATATGCATGAAAGAGTATGTAAATCATGTTGGTTGTGCTTGGAAATGTTGGATATGATATTTTGTGCTTTTGTATAAGATGTGTGATCCATGGGGTTTGAACTTGAATTAGGACTTGTACCTTTGATGAAAAATCATGGTATGGATAAAATATGAACATCTATGGAGTTATTTTTGTTGTTAAACTTGTTCTTGTCTATAAGTGTAAATTGTGGGAATTTGGCCGATATGTGCTATGAAGTGTATTAAGGTGAATTGATGGATTATTTGTGATGTGATATGGATAAGGAGGTGTAAAAGAGATTTGTTATGGTGAAATGCAATGATTATTATGTATTGGTCAATGTTGAGAATATTGGAGGATTTTTGGAATAATGATGCTATCAATGATTTTGTCAAGGGGAAATGACATGTTTTAAAGCAAACATGTACCCCATTGACGTTATACGTATTTGTGAAGTAGTTGTGGTTAATGTGAATTCCGTTATGTATTTGTGTTGTAGAGTGACACATAAAGAAGGAGCGGGACTGTTGTATGCACATCTAGGATTGTGTATCCGTATTGAGAGTACAAGGTATGTAAGGTTACTCTGTCCGTATCTTTTTGCGGCAAAACGTACCCACATTGCGATTTCACTAGTCTTACCTCGAAATGTACCAAGGTATCCTATATCCGTTTATCAATAGTCATTGTCATATATTTCCTATTCATGGATCATTTGTGAGTCTCATGTCTCCTAATTATGGTTAATGTTCCAAAAGCTCGAATAAGGATATGTTCCAATATTCCACTAGTGATATTACTTATGCCTCTTGTTCATAGATTATTGTCCCATAGTTCCCATGGTGTTATGATTCTAATAATGTTATGTTGCCAAGTTATTCACATGTCTTTCACTCATTGGTTAATGGTGCAAAGTTGCCAATAATGTTATGTTCCAAAGTTCAAAGTGATGTTATGACTATCAAATAGCAATCTCAAAGTAAAGATCAAAGTAATGCAAATGTGGTCAATGATCAAGTATGGGTGGCAAGTCTAGGGGCATAAGCCTAGATCGACTCGATCCCGATGTGTTGATTTATGGGTGGCAAGTCTAGGGGCGCAAGCCTAGCTCGACTCGATCCCGATGTGTTGATTTATGGGTGGCAAGTCTAGGGGCGCAAGCCTAGCTCGACTCGATCCCGATGTGTTGATTTATGGGTGGCAAGTCTAGGGGCATAAGCCTAGCTCGACTCGATCCCGATGCATTGATATATGGGTGGCAGGTCTTAGGGGCATAAGCCTAGCTCGACCCGATCCCAACATGACGATAAGTCATGGAAAGACCCACTGATCAGTAGGGGCCCGGGTACATTATGACACATGTATTGACAAGCAAGCATTGAATGTAAAGAAAGTAATGAAAGTAATGAAAGCAATTCACATGGATCCCAAAATGCAACATGGTGACTTATTCACATTGTCTAGTCATTTGTATTGAGTTCATTGGTATGTTCATGTGTTTCAAAGTTTCAGTTGAGCCTTACATACTCAGTACTTATTTCGTACTGACTCCTCTCGGGGAATTTACCTTACTTGCTGCAGGCGCAGGTCCCAGTAGGCCTCCTCAGTAGATTGCCAGTGTTAGCGGTTCCTTGGTGAGCTCCAGTTAATTCGGGGTTTCTCCGAGTCAGAGTAGCTATGTGTTTTGATGATGTACATGTTGTATAAAGCGGGGACTTGTCCCGACTTTTGGTTTGTATTGGTCAATGCTCTTGTTAGAGGCTTTTGTAGACGGATGTGGGTGTATTAGTGTAAAATACATATGTTATTTTGACTGGATGGCCTCAACGGCCAAACTTCATGTACATGTATGACTATGTCCCATGTTTTCCTTTATTCGTCTTGCATGTTCTTACACAGTGGTGGTTATGATTATGATATGAGTTATGATTATGATATGCATTTGATTGAACATAGGCAAAGGTTGGTTCTCTCGGGCCTTATCGGCTATGGGTGCCAATCATGTCTCGATAGGATTCGGGGCGTGACATCTTGCATGTAAAAACAAAAGTTTTGTACATATACATAATAGAGATATGTAAGTACTTTGTTTCTAAAATTTTTAAACTTACATAGGCTTGTTGAACCCTTGGCTCAATCCATAGATCTAGATTTGACTCATTCTTCTATTTAAAATGTGTTACATGTTAGAGCTGAACTTTAGTAGGTGGGCACTCTAATATTTTGGCCTACAAAAAAAATGTAATTGAACATAATTAAGTAATATTTTAATTAAGTTTATATAAATATATAAATTAAAAGGTTAATATTATTACTTACCATTTTCCTAGCTATCATCCTATGACCCTTTTCTCTCTCGATGTTAATGAGCCACCTTTTGCTTTATTTTTGGCATTCTTTGCTTGCTTAGACTTAGTTTTGAATTCAGGCAAAAAGATGAGGTAGAAGCCAATTGTAATAACCCATATGGTATTTTTGGATGTTTATGCATTTTGATCATTTTATCTTTTTTCCTAGTTGCTTTATGGTATTTGTGAGTTTTTGGAGTGGATTGTGAGGCTCCTGAGGTGTTTGGTTGTGTTTATGCATGTTTTTGATTTGGAAGGATTTGAAGTTGGTAGAGTTGACTTTGGTCAACATTTGGCTTTTAGGCATTATATGATAATTTTGTCTATCCGATTAGATCTAGAATGTCAAATTTTGATTAGTAGAGCTATGGGTTAGGGTCTCGAGGTGTTCCAGTGTGTTTGGTTGATAAGTTGGTGAATTATGGCCTACAACTTACTTCGTTCAACACTTGAGGATAGCAACCTTCATTGGTAATTCTAATAGTTTCATTGAGTCCGAAACGTTGAACTTAACTTAGAAGCATAGTTGGTTTATTTCACAGGGTTCTGAATGATTTCTGAGGGTACATTCGGGATATTTTCTACACTTGACTGTTGCTAGTGCTACAACTACTTATCTAACCTTGCAACCTTTTTCGCGTTTGTGATTTTGATGGAGGGATCATGTTCACGAAGGGCTACCAAGTCCAAGTCGGTGGTATTTGTTCAACGCCTTCTCTGTGTGGATATTACAACTTGGATGGCCCAATCTTGAAGCCTTATTTTTGCAACTGCAACAAACCTACCACGATCGCAAAGAAGGTTTTACACCTGGATAGATTTAAATGTCATTTTCGGTCAAAACCCCATAACTCAATTTTAAATCTTTATACCTTGATTTTAGGAGATTCAAAAGGTGGTTTTAGATATAACTTTAAGGGGTAACTTTATAAATCATTATTTTAACATTCCCCAATGATTATTCATGGTTTCACCTTCAAATCTTTGTTTTTTCAACTTGAAATTTTGGGGTTTCCTCGGTAAAGTAGAAAAAAAGTATTTTGATAATTTCAAGTTTGATTTTAACTCCATTTTTTGATGAAGTTTTAGAAACTTCTTAAGTTATGGTAAATTGATTTTGTAATAAATTTCTAGTTTTACCCTTAGGGTCTTGGGGTTGACTTTTTGGATCCAGATTAGAACCTTAGTAATATGGGCATTATTGGACTCATGTTTATGTGTAGAACCTATTTTTTACGGATTGGATGCATTCTAAGGCTGCTTTAAAGGGGAAGACTAGTTTGTTATTGTTAGAGACTTGTTATTCAGCTTTGAGGTAGGTTATGACTTAACTTTCTTCAGCCTTTGCTTAGATGAGGACTTATCATGTAAACCATATTATGGGTTAGGTAAGTTTACTAATTTTGAGTACTAAATGAGATAGATTATCATTGTGATGCCCGATTTGGGGGTTATACTATATTGGTTATATGGAACTTGGATTTTGTGCGTGATATTGAGGCTCATAGCCTATATTCATGCATTGATTATGACTATGAGATTTTTGATATATTTGTTGTATCTAGTTTCATTTTTATTTGTGTTCATGTATATTCACTCATCTCATAGTTCATGGAAATAAATGATTTAAAGGAAATGATATTAGAGTCTTTCTTCTTGAAAAAGCTCCTCCTTCTCTCTAACTTTCTCTCTCTAAATATGTCTAACAGTTATTTCCTAATTAGAGTCCTAACAGCTAGTTTCTACCGGTAATGGCCTCAATACTACTGGTAGAACTCCTCCGTCTATCAGACCTGAGTCAATCAAAGCACGATGATGATACACAAGAAACTATGCAACCTACTAGCACTAATTCGCTCAACACCACTGATAAATTGATAATTGGTGGAGCCAATGATAAATCAATTTCTGATGAACAGTAGAGGAGAGCTCAAGAGATCATTTCATTAATTAATTCTAGTGAAGTTAAGGTGATTCCCAACACCAAAATTAATGACTTTGTTGTTTGAAGTCTTGAGAAATCCAACAATCAGTCTCAAAATAGGACAGCCTGTTCTAAAAGGTAGAGGATCACCAATAAGGAGAATCAAAGAGAACCTTCCCAGAATTCTCAATTCTAACTGAATTACCGGGAATAAGCGAAGCTATTGATGCCAAAAGCCCTTAATTTTACTGACTCTAGGTCACTAATGCTAATTTGGAGTCAACTTTGCAAGTAGACTTGATCGGAGATGATGCTCCGATGGTTATGAATAGTGATATTCAATCCTTAACCACTTCAAGGGATGAAAGAAATACCATGCCCTTAAAACCCGCTTCCAATTATCCCCTGAGAGAGCTCAATTTTGATTCTAGGGTTACGAATGAAGAAATTACTAGTCATAGCTCTGATGATGAAATTATGGAAGTACAATACAAGTCTGATAATAATAGAGCTGATACTTTAGGCATATCTATTGTTCCTACATCCATTATGGAGAACAAGTCTCAAGATAGAAATAATGGGGATCATTCTCATAATACTAAGGAAAGTTTTCCCGGGAATGAGACACATAAGACCAATATGAACATGGGAAAAGTCAGAAAAAGATGTGAGAGGCAGCAAAGACAGGCTAATGATCCTCAAAAGTCCAAGAGAAAAACTTATATTCCCAATAACAATCCTATGAAGGTTTCCAATAACTTTGGTGTGTCAAAGTCTGATGATACAAGTTCTACCATTAAGGATCGTATGGAACATACTCAACATCCTAATCATCCTGAAAAAGCAACTAGTTAGGCTAAGCCTCAACCTATCAAGAAACGTGATCCTCCCACACTTGTAGTATGAAGGACAATGCCACTAATATATAAAAAGGGGTTCCTAGGGAGAAGGAATAGTATCAGGAGGGTTATTACATGATTTTATTTGATCCTAGGAGAAATACTCAAACCACTGCTACCACTACTACCACTAATTCTGTATCTGATTGAGAACATTAATAAGACAATTTATACTACTCAAGCTTTGAATGATCACCAAATACAGGCTCTTAATGCTGTTGTTGTTGGTAAAGGGGTATTTGGATGATGTTCTAATGGTCTTGAGTCTTTAGTGGTGAAAAAGTCTTCCAAAAAGAAGAAATACACTTTAATGAAAAGACTTACAGCTGAGAAATTCAATCAGATGTCAAAAGAAGGTACAACCTTACCTGGTATTGTGATTGGTATGGACAACACTCCTGTACCTTAAAGTATCCAACATAACTTGAGGGATGAACATTAAGATCAAATTCAAATGGGGCTTGATATACCGCATTTTTAGTTTAAATCTCAAAAAAACCCTATATCCCAAGGTGATCCTCCTAATAAAATGTAAACTCCACTTCTTTGTTTACCTCCAAACCTATATCACAACCTAATCCCCCAACTGAGAAAGATGAATATAGATTTATCTACTTAGAAGATAAAATTGAAAGAGACAATCAACCTTTAGACAATTAAGAAGATGATAATACTGCTGAAATGCTCATCAACATCTTCAGTCCTATTTATTCTAATGAAATTCATAAAGAGATTAAACAAGTTATGGAGCAACAGGTCTCTCCCCCAGAGGCCATCAGTACAAATCCAAAAAGAATACCAAAAAACATACTACTACTAGTGTGTCTATCCTTGATAATAGACCATTCACTAAATCCCATCAAGAAAAAAATTCCCAATGATTAGTAAGATCGTATGGAATGCAAGGAGTATAAAGACCCAAGGAGTTATGGAAAGGCTGCAAAACCTTACCCAAATTCACAAACTTTCCCTCATAGCCATCCTGGAACCTTTTTTAGACAATTCTCAGTTTCAAAACATTAGGATTTAATTAAAGATGCACCAAGCTACCTATAATATAAATAGCAAGATCTGGCTTTTTTGGACTCAAGATATTGAGTGTAATATTATTAAAACTGATGAGTGAAAGATCGCCTATGTTTTTAAACATGTTAAACATTATCAAACTTACATGATGACATTTGTGTATGCCAAATGCAAAGAAAACCTCAGAAGATCACTCTGGGATAGAATGATTCATTTCTCTAACCAGAATATACCTTGGTGTGTTGTTGGTGATTTTAATGTTATTATTTCCCCTGAGGAGAAACTAGGAGGTATCCCTTATAATATAAAGAAATGTTTTGACTTTACTAGAGTTATTAAAGCATGTGGCCTTACTGATATTGGATATCATGGGCAGAAGTTCATTTGGTCTAACTTGAGAGGTATTAACTTCAAAATTTGGAAAAGGTTGGATAGAGATTTGGTCTCTGATTCTTGGCTTGACAAGATACCTCACATCTCCAATACTCATATTTTTTCTATAGGTTCTGATCGTTGCCCTCTGTTACTATAAATGAATGTTAGGACTGAAAATATGTTAGAAAAGACCTTGCACAGGTGATCCTATGTTTTCCTTCCATGAGAAATTGAGAAGGCTCTCCTCTACTCTTTGTTAATGGTCCAAAAGAGAGTTTGGAACATTTATGCCAAAGTCAAGGAGTTTGAAGACAAGGCTAGGGAAGCTGAAGAAGAGTTAATCATCTCCAATAATGAGATAAATAGAAGTAACTTGCATGGACTTAATTATGAATACATTAGGTATTTAAAGGAAGAAGAAGCTATTCTCAGATAAAAGACTCAACTCTAATGGCTTAAGGAAGTAGATGCCAACACTAAGTATTTACATGCCCTTATGAGAGAAGAAAGAAGGAGACTGTTTAGTCACAAGATTAAAACGATGATGAAGAATGGATTCTAGGGGATTTTGAGATTGCAGATGTATCTTGTACATATTTTCACTGGTAAAGAGAAGTACATCAATGACGAGATCTTGGATTGTATTCCTAGAACGATTTCGTAGGAGTAAAATAGATTTATGCAAGAACCTCCTACTTTGGATGAGATTAAAATGGTGGTTTTCTCAATGAGCTCAAACTCTATTTCATGTCTTGATGATATGAACGAAAAATTTTTCCAATCTTGTTAGCATATGATCTGTAAGGACCTTCTACAGGTGGTGTACTCTTTCTTTTATGGTTATATCATGCCTAAATACTTATCCCATGCATGTTTGGTCTTAATCCCAAAAGTAGACCAACCTAATAAGCTTACTGAGTTTAGGCCCATCAGTTTGAGCAACTTCACCAATAAAGTTATCCCCAAGCTCATTTATCTCAAAATTACCCCCATCCTTCCAAACCTGAGAGGAAGGAGCATCTATGAGAATATTATGCTTTCCCATGAAATCATCAGAAACATCATAAAGACTAATATTAGTAGCAATTTTGTGATCAAATTACACATGGAAAAAGCTTATGACGGGGTTTCTTGGTCATTTATTTGCCTAGTTCTCAGAAGAATGGGATTTAGTGAAGTTATTATTGTCATTATATGGAGGATTATGTGTCACGCCCCAAATTCCAATGGGGCAGACTGGCACCCAAAATCGATAAGGCCCGAGAGAACCAATCTTTGCTCATGTCCATTCATATACATGTCATTCAAGGAACATTACCACCACGTATAGAGATATAAGATATCAATAGCGGAAGTCATGGAAACATGTGATATATACATATATGAAACTTGGTCGTTAGGGCCATCAAGTCAAAATGGACATGCATCCCTTACATTCATATTCACACATACGTCTACAAAGCCTCTAACAGATGCATATACGTAACCAACCTACAGTCGGGACAATTCCCCACTTTATACAACATCACAATACCAAAACAAATGTACATATGAGACTTGGAAAGCCCCGAACCAACTGGAGCTCACCCAAGATCGGCAAATGATCCGCAACCTACTGTGGAGGTCTACTAGCACGTGTGCCTGCAACAAGTAAGGTAAGTCCCCCAAGGGACGTCAGTACGAAGAATGTACTGAGTATGTAAGGCTCATAAGAAACTGCATGATATATAAGTACTTTCATAAAATCAAATATAAGAGAATAGGCAGTACAGATAAACCACCGGTCTACATATGTGGAACTATGTACATTCCATCCTTTACTTCATTTGCCTTTATATTTATTCATCTTTATCGTTCTACCCATGCTAGGCTTTTCTATTTCCCCTGGGATGAGATTTAACCCATGCTAGGTATTTTAACCCCTGGGATGTAATTAACCCATGCTAGGCTTTTATGTCGCCCCTGGGATGTAACTGTGATAACCCATGCTAGGCATATCTTTCGCCCCTGTGATGTTACTGTGATAACCCATGCTAGGCTTTTATGTCGCCCCTGGGATGTTACTCAACCAAACAATTATACATTACTTCATATCTTTACTTCTATGAGATTGATACATTGGTAATTGTACATTATTGGAACAATGGGAACTTTTGATCATTAGTTAATGAACATGAGACATGTGAATCACATTTGATCAATGAGTAAGGAACATGTGATTAATAATAATAATTGATAACCAAAAATGGGATACCTTAGAACATTTCGGAATAGAACAAGTACAATGTCAATGTGAACACTATGTGCCGTAGAAGGATACAGAAAGAGTAACCTTACATACCTTATCTTCCCAATATGAATATAAAATCCTAAATGTGAACACAATAGTCCAGCTCCTTCCTTACGTTTCACTCTAAAACACAAGTACATAACGGAACTTACGTTAGCAACTAACTACCTTACAAGTGCATACGACGACAATGAGTTACATGATTGCCTTAAAATGTCATTTCCCCCTTGACAATACCATTTATGAAATTATCATACCAACAATACCACAATATTCCAGGAATTTACCAATACATTATAAACCAATAGCATGTCACACCAAGTTCATACTTTACACTTCTCCATCAACACAGCATCACAATTACTCCATCAAGTCACCTCAATACACTTCATAACAACATATCAACAACAATCCCACAATTTATACTCATAGAAAAATAACAAGTCAAGGAACATAACCACACCATACATGTTGATATTTCATTCACACCATGCACTTTCATCAAATCCCCAAGTCTCCTTTCAAGTTTAAATCACAAAGATGGCACATCTTTTAGCAAAAAGCAAAAGTGCCCTATTCAACCTTGACAACATAACCATCATGATATACACCATCTCTCATGTATATAATATATTAAATCACAATAATAAACACTTACCCAAGCTTGGAAAGTGATGATCTTGTCCAAAGTGTCCAAAGAAAATAGTTGCCTTAGGGTTTGGAAAATATGAAAAATATCTTTTAGAGAAATGTCTAGAAAGGCATGTGTGATTTTTGGAATAAAAATATTATTTTTGACTTTATATAACCCCTCAAGTCATCCTTAGCCACTTATTGGCATTAAATACCATGTTTTACTTGGTCAAATTGGAAGAATGGGTCATTTGCTCTTTGGGCCATGCATTTTATTCCATTTTGGGCCTCAAATTGAGCCCATTAACACATATTAACTTAGACCATCAATTTCAATGTGTAATACTCCAATTATCTCATTTTTAAATAATTCCATCAATTTCACAACAATATTCAACTCACGAGATTCATGTTCGTAGCCTCAATCTCAAAAATAAGAAATTCTAGCCACTCATGGCTTAATTGAACATAATTTGCTAAAACACTTGTGATGAAGAATTAATCCCAAATCGGATGCCAAAATTGCTTGAGATTAGTCCTATTATGATGTAATAATGATACCATAACCCAAGAGTCCTCTTTATAGACTAATAATCGTAGAAGAAATCGGGCAAAAAGCACCCCGGCACGCTCCCGGGCGCCCCTGAGACTTAGAAAAATTTCAGCTCTGGAAAGGTGGCCAGGAGCGGCCTGGAACGCCCCTTGGCGCACCCCCTTTCTGCTTGTTCCAGACAAAATTCGGCCAAAAGCGGCCTGGCACACCACCTGCAGAGCCCCATACTAAACTTTTGATTTCGACTTTTCTTTGCGGATTTGGTTGGATCTTTCAAGTCCCAACCTTTTGCTTGCCTCTTATCTTTAAGATCCTTTTCTTGGATGTCCCTTAAACCTCACTTTTCACCCCACAAATGCTCCACAAAGTCACAGACACCACCTACTACAAAGGTCTAATCACATTTACTAGCACAATATCAAATGTTCCATCAATAACAATGCAAAATACGTACTTATTGCTATCGAACCTAGGATAAACATGGTTCAAGGTTGTCAAGTAGGGTCGGGAAGGTATGGGGTGTTACATTATGTCCAACAACTGGTACTCTGTTCTGATCAATGGCTCAAGACATGGATTTTTTAACTCAACTAGGGGTCTTAAGCAGGGTGACCCCTTTTGTCCTACTTTATTCATCTTTGGGGCTGAGGTCTTATCTAAGAAGTTGAATAACCTACATCACAACCATTTTTACCATGGTTTATTTATGGAACAAAATAGAACCCAAATCAACCACCTCAGTTATGCTGATGATGTGATCATCTTCACATCTGGTAGAAGATTTTCTCTTAAACTCATCATGAAGACCTTAGCTTAGTATGAAGAAGTTTATGGCCAACTTATCAATAAGGAAAAGAGCCATTTTCTTTTTCCTTCAAGTGCATTTCAAAGGACTATTGATAGAGTTAAAGTTGAACCTGGTTTCAAATAGAAGAAGAGCCCTACTACTTATCTTCTTTGTCCCATCTATATTGTTAGACCAAGAATAAGTTACTATTCTGACATGATGGCTAAGGTGGTTAGTAGAATTAGTAGATGGAAAGCCAAAATCCTGAGTTATGGATATGGGGATACCTTCATTAAACATGTTTTACAGTCCTTCTCTATTCATATCCTTTCAGCTGCTACCCCTTCTAAGACCACCCTCAAACATATTATAAGTCTGTTTGCTGATTTTTTTGGGGATGGAAAATAAGAAAAAATACCATTGGTATTCTTGGAGAAATCTCAGTTATCCTACTGCTTAGGGGGGCATTAGATTTAGGCAAATAGTTGATGTGTACACTTTTTTTCAGTATAAACAGTGGTGGATCTTTAGGACAAAGCATACTCTTTGGGGAGATTTCCTAAGAGCTAAGTACTGCTAAAGGGAAAATCCTGTTATCAAAAAGTAGGATAAAGGTCAATCTTTGGTTTGGAAGCTTATGAGGCATAATAAGCATGTGGAGGAAACTCATATTAGGTGGCTTTTCAGGTATGGTACTTGTTATTTTTGTGGGGAGATTGGATGGATATTGGCCCTCTTGTTAATTTTATATATGACAACATCAAGCCTAATAACATCAAAATGTCTCATTTTCTTGAAAATGGGGCATGGAATGTTCAAAAACTTTCTCAAATATCCCCCCTCATATTATCCCCATTATCTTGAACACTCAATTCCAATTTCTGGAAGGGGTTGAGGATCTTCCTATATGAAAGCCTAATTCTAATGGTAATTTCACCTATTCTTGTGCTTGGAAACTTATCAGACCTCACAAAACAATGAACATGATCAATTCTTATACTTGGCATAAAAATATACCTTTCAAAAGCTCTTTTCTTCTCTAGAGAACACTGAGGGGGAAATTGCCTACTAATGAGAAGTTCACTACTTTTGGACATGAACCTACTGATTTTCACTATTGTCATAGACCTGGTCCTAACACCATTGATCACATATACATCAATGGTAACTTTGCCAGAGTTATCTAGAAATCCTTCTCTAACTCTCTTGTTATTAACCATAATATTATTCCTCTTAGGAATAAATTGCTGAATTGGTGGATTAACTGGTACAACAATGATACTCACAATCTGATTATTCAAACCTTACATGTCATCATCTGTTGGGACCTCTAGAAAATAGACGTGCTTAAAAATATGGGGGGGGGGGGGGGGAGGGGGGAATATCTAGTTTGAACAGAGTCAAATTCTTGATCTACAAGGACATTTCTCACCACCACAACTATACTTACTTTTATATAAATTGTCCTTCTAACTAGAGTGATCTAATCAGGTTAGCAAAAAATTGTATCCATGAGACTAGAGTTACAGAGGTGTTGTGGTTAAACTGAACACTGATGGAAGTGCACTGGACAACCCTGGAAGAATTGGTACGAGAGGTATTATGAGAGATCCTTATGGAAACTTAATATATGCCTTCTCAACTTCTCTTGGTCATGTCACTAATAACCAAGCTGAGCTTGAAGCTGCTACTTGGGGACTGTCATGGTGTTTGAACAATGGATTCCATCAGGTCACCCTAGAAGTAGATTTTAAACTCATTGTGAAATGGATAAAAGTGTAAAAACCCCCACCTTGGTATCTCCAACAACTTCTCAACAACCTTAAAAATATTACTGATCAACTTTAGCAATTTAGCAGCATTCACACCTTCAAGGAAGCTAACTATATGTCTAGTTCCTTATCAAAAAATAGTCACAATATTACCAATTCTCAACAATATGTTACCTATCAGCACCTATCAAAAGAGATTAAGGGGTACTTTAAACTTAACAAGAGTGGTATGCTTAGCTTCAGAAGAAGAAAAATAAATACAATTAAGAAGCCACCTTGATTCTCCTGCTTATTGCTCTTTTACAGGGCCTATGCAGTCTCCCTTGCACCTTATTTTTTGTTGAACTTTTTCATTTTGACTATGGTTATCTTTTCTAGAGCATTCATGAGGAAGCTTTTAATTTTTCTTGGACTTTTCTTTATTATAAAGGGAGAGTATCCCTTGTTTATCCATCCTAGATTCTGTGTACTGAGAGGAATTCTCTCTTTTAGGTGATTAATGTCTAGGTCTCTTGTGGGTAATTGGGGATGAGTTAGCCATCCTTAGTAGGCTTGGCTTTACCATGTGCCACCATAGGATTAGAGGTAAGGTTCATGCCCCCACCTTGTATCTTTTTATGCTTCTGTATTTATGTTAAGGTCTGGGGGTGTTGCTCGGCCCTTGATCCCCTCAAGGATCATTAAAAAAAGAAGATGATATTTGAAAGAAATGATATGAAATAGAAAATAATGTTAGTCTAGGTTTAAGATTGGGTCTCTGATATATTAATGGAAGTTGATTGTATATATTAATATCGCGAATCTCCCCTAGGTCCCATCTTATAGTGAAAAATATTGGAAGGGTGTATATCGGTAGGCATTGGCCATTGCATATCATTCTATTGATATGACTGAAATAGACTATGATATTAATTGATATTGAACTACTGGGACTTTTCTGCTTGCAAGGTTATTTTAGTATTTATTATTCAATAAATTTTTCTGCTTAAGCTCAGTCAGCTTATGATGCCTGCTGAATACAAGTGAACCATACTCACTCCTACTTTTCTGCATCCTTCTAATATAGATCATGGTTTGAATGTCCCCTGTGGTTAGAGATTGTGTCTGATAATATTTTCAAAGTCATGGTAAACTTTTACATTTAGAGATAGCCAACTTCATCTATCCCTTATATTCTAACCTTTTACCCTTTAGAGATAGTGTTGTTTTACTTACTTATGTTAGTAGAATATAGAGTCGCTCTTGTATATTTATGACAGCTAAGTCTTGGGGTGTTTTAGATTGTTGGTCATTTCCTTTTGTGTACAATTAGTGAAAGATTCTATTAAATTATTATTATTTTCAATATTTCTTCTTGTATAGATTCTTTTACCTTTAATTTTATTCAATTTACCAAGTAGTCAGGTCAGTCTTACCTATCACAGTTGGGTAAAGTAGGTACCATCATAATCCATGGGATTTTGGGTCATGACATGTAATTGGTATCAGAGCACTAGATTTTCCAGTCTCATGAATGCAACAGTAAATGTCTAGTAGAGTCTCGCAGATTGGTACAATGACTCCATATCTATCTTCAGGAGGCTATGGGACATTCTTAGGAAAGATTCTACTCTTTGATTCCTTATTATGTAGATTTATTTATTCCTTGAGTTCTAAACTTTGTCTTTTATAGTCTCAATAGATGTGAAGATTATATCAGCTGCTACTGAGGATGGTGTGCCTGCACCCATTGCTAGGGCCCCACAAACTAAGGGATAAGGCAGGGGTCAAAGCCAAGGTAGATGTAGAGCATCAAGTGCAACACCATCTAGAAAATATACAATAGAGGATTCTCCTTAGCCATCTATTAAGTTTAAGGATGTGGTTTATAAGACAAAGGGAGTGGGGCAATTGTAGATTCCATAATGTTTTATAGCTACCTCGGTATTGTAGGATAATATGGTCCAACTCCTGAGTTATTTAGAGGGTAGGCTTGGACATGAGCTCTTTCTATTACTCCTAATGAATCTCAGACTAAAGATGGTATTCAACCATAAGAGCAGTACCAATTTATGGTTTTTATACTCCCGGGGCACAACTTGTTATTGGTATGTCTCCACATATTTATACTTTACATGTCAGACATATTGCTCCACCGATTGTGTCTAGGTCGATGGTGATGATGATGAATAGAAGATTTTCAATAAATTTATGAGATTAGGTCCTCCCAAGTTCACTAGTTGGCGTGAAGAGGATATGTATGAGTTTTAGGTCAACTATCAAGAGAGGTTGCATAACCTCAGTTTGGTGGAGTTCGATTGCATGGATTATAAAAATTTCAGATTATAGGGGTAATAAAGCAGTGGTGGAGATCTTATCTTAGTTGTAGGCCCATGGGTTCACCTACTATAACAAGGACATAGTTTTTTGAAGCTTTTCTTGCGATGTATCTACCTTACAGTATGAGGGAGAGATTGAGAAACAAGTTTGATGACTTAGAGCAGGGTACTCTGACCATTACCAAGTATGAGGCTAGATTTAATGCCCTGTCTAGGTATGTATTGATGAGTATTTTGACACAGGAGGAGTTGGTTAGAAAGTTTGTAAAGGGATTGATTACCATTCTTCAGTTGGCTACAACATAACTAGTAACCATCTGGTGGAACTTTTCAGTAGATAGTGGACTATGCTAAGAGTATCAAGGGTATACATTGTGATGTCTATAGAGGTAATGGAAAAAGGGTTCACAGACAGGGTGGTTTCAATGGTTAATCATCCCAAGGTAGAGACTTTTTAGGTAGGGGTCAATGTTATCAACTTAATAGGCTAGTTCAGGCAACATTATAGATTTTGGATAGTGGTTATTCTATGTATAGTGGTCAGATCTTGGGTAAGATATCCATGGGTTCTTAGTTTAGGTTTTTAGATCGTGAAAGGTGTTCTAGTTCATCTAGGCCATCCCATAAGCCCTCTGCAGGTAGTGGATGGTTTGATTATGGAGAGTTTGGTCATTTTACTTGAGATTCCCCCAAGTGTGGGCAACATTATCCACAACAAGGGTCTTGGATAGAGACTTATCAAGCACTGATACCTCTAGCCAGAGGAGGTGCGTAGGGTGGTTGAGGTGGTTTGCAAGTTGCTAGAGGTAGAGCTGAGGTGGATTATGGAGGTCGTCGTGGAGTTGCTTAGTCTGCGATAAATATGGTTAGTGTTATACATTTCAGGGTAGACCTAAGGCCAAGGTCTCTCATGTAGTCATTACAGGTATCATCCTAGTTTATCATTGGCCTGCTTCAACATTATTTGATCCTGGATCTACTTTCTCATATGTTTCTATGCATTTTTCTTTAGGTATTGATATGATTTGGAGTTGTTTGTTGTGCCTATTCATATTTATACCTTAATAGGTAATTTTATAGTGGTGTATTAGGTATACCAATTCTTTGTTGTTACTCTATTAGGACATGACACTTTGGTGGATTTGATTATTCTAGACATGGTAGATTTTGATATAATTTTGGGTATGGATTATCTCTCTCTATATTATGATATCTTGGATTGTCATTCCAAGGTAATTACCTTAGTTATGCCAGGTGTGTCGAGGTTAGAGTGGAAGGGTACTCTGGGTTCATATCCTAAGGGGATTTTATGCTTTCTTCAAGCTTAGAGAGTGGTGGAGAAAGTTTTTCTTTCTTACTTGGAATATTTACATGATATTAGTGCTGACACGCCTCTTCTAGAGTAAATATAGGTGGTTAGAGAGTTTATGGATATGTTTACTTCTGACTTACCAAGTGTTCCTCCAGACAGAGACATCTATTTTGCTAATGACTTAGAGCCATGCACTAAGCCCATCTCTATTCCTCCTTATAGGATAGCTCCAAAGGAGTTGAAGGAATTAAAGGACCAACTTAAGAATTTGTTGAGTAAGGGGTTCATTAGGCCTAGTGTTTCACCTTAGGATGCTCTGATGCTGTTCATAAAGAAGAAGAATAGATCTATACGTATGTGTATCGACTACCAATAATTGAATAAGGTAACCATCAAAAATTACTATCCTCTACCATGTATTGATGATTTGTTTGATCAGCTCCAAAGGGCTTCAGTGGTTTAAAGATTGATTTGAGATCGAGATATATCATCTAAAGATTAGGGCCTCGGATGTCCCGAATACGCGTTTTAGGATCCGTTATGTCCATTACGAGTTTCTAGAGATGCTATTTGGGCTGACTAATGCCCCGATATTATTTATAGAGTACATGAATACAATGTTTCATCCTTATATGGATTCCTTAATGATTGTGTTCATTAATGAAATCATGGTGTATTTAACAGTGAGGAAGATAATGTGAAGCATTTAAGGATTGTGCTTCAAGATTGAGGGATGAGAAGTTGTGTGCCATGTTCTCAAAGTGTGAGTTTAGTTAAGCTCTGTGTTATTCTTAGGGCATGTGGTGACCAAGGATGGTATTATGGTTATTTCAGCCAAGGTTGAGGTGGTTTGGGGTTGGTCCAAGCCTACTTCTACTATTGAGATCTATAGTTTTGTTTGCTTGGCTATCTACTATAGATGGTTTTTGCAAGTCTTCTATTTGATTGTGGCTCCTTTGACTAGATTAACTCAGAAGTATGTTGATTTTAAGTTGTCCGATGAGTGAGAGAAGAACTTTCAAAAGCTCAAGATATTGTTAACTTTAGTGCCTATCTTGACTTTACCTATGAAAGGTGAAGGTTTTACTGTGTATTATGATACTTTAGGTGTGGACTTTCTTGGTATGTTAATAAAGAAGAGTAAAGTAATAGCCTATTCTTTAAGGTAGCTGAAGAGCCATGAGAAGAACTACCCTACTCATGACTTCAAGTTAGTGACAATAGTGTTTGTTTTATGACATTACTTATATGGAGTTCATTGTGAGGTCTTCACCAATCATTGGAAGCTTTAATTTTTTTTCATCTATAAGGATTTTAATTTGAGATAGTGCAGGCTGTTAGAGTTTTTAAAGGATTATGACTTGACTAATCTCTATCATTCGAGAAAACCTAATATAGTGGCGGATGCCTTGAGAAAAAAAGTGGTGGGCATGGTTAGTCTTGCTTTGTTGGTGGATGAGGAGCACCCCTTAGCTTTGAATGTTGAGTAGGTGGCCAATAGATTTGTACAACTTGATATTTTTGAGTCGGGTAGAGTTTTTACTTGTGTTGAGGCATGGTATTTGTTGTTGGAGCAGATCAAGGGTAGATAATTCGAGTATGGGATATTGTGTATCATTTAGAATAAAGTGTTGATTGTTGAAGCTAAGGAAGCAATTATTGATATGCAGGCTATTTTAAGGATCAGGGGTCAGGTTTATGTTCCTATAGTGGGTGACTTAATTAGATTGATCATGGAGGAGGCTAATAGTTTGAGGGATTCTATTCATCTTGGTACGGTGAAGATATATCATGATCTAAAACAACACTATTAGTGGTGTGGAATTAAGAGGGATATTGCAGAGTTCCTGCTAAGTGTTATAATTCTAAACAACTGAAGTACAAGCACAATAGACTGGGTGGCTTGATTCAGAGGATGCCTATACTAGAGTGGGAGCGGGAGCACATCACTATAGATTTCATGGTCAATTTTCCTCAAACTTTCGGAAAGTTTGACTCTATTTGGGTGATTATGAATAGATTGACAAAATCAGCTCATTTCATTCCAATGAAGGTGAACTACTATGCAGATAAATTAGTGAAAATCTACATTTGAGAGATAATTTGGTTGCATTTTTTTCCCATTTTCCTTATTTAGTCAGTTCACTATGCACTTTTGGAGTTCTAGCACCGTGAGTTGGGTACTCAGCATGACTTTTCATCCACAAACAGATGCTCAATCGGAGAAAACTATTTAGGTTTAGGAGGACATGCTTTGGGCTTTCATGATTGCCTTTGGTAGTCATTGAGGGTAGTTTTTTCCTTTGGTAGAGTTTTCTTACAATAACGACTATCATCTCAGTATTCAGATGGCACCATTTGAGGCTTTATATGGGAGGATATGTATATCACTGATTGGATGGTTTAAATCCTTTGAGGTTAGACCTTAGGTTACAGATCTAGTGAGGGATTTGATGGATACAGTGAGGTTAATTTAGGATTGACTCTTGGTAGCCTAGAGTAGGTAGAAGAGTAATATAGACCATAAGGTTCGTGACTTAGTATTCGTGGTTGGAGAGCAAATTTTGTTGAAGGTACCACCTATGAAGGGTGTGATGAGGTTTTGAAAAAAGGCAAGCTTAGCTTGAGGTTTATTAGTTCTTTTGACATATTTTCTCAAGTTGAGGAGGTGGCCTATGAGTTTCCTTTACCTCTGAATCTTTCAGTTATGCATCCAGTTTTCCATTTCTCGATGTTGAAGAAGTATCATTTTGACAGTTTTCATGTGATTCGGTGGCATTCAGTTGATTTGGATCAAAATTTTACTTTTGATTAGGAGCCTATACCTATTTTGGATAGGCAGACTAGGTATTTGATATCTAAGAGTATTGATTCAGTACATGTTCAGTGGAATCGTTTGATTGATAAGGCTTCTTAAGAGGTAGGGTCAGACATGCAGAGTAGATATCCCCATTTTCTTACAGTTCAGGTATCTTTATTACTTTACATATGAAGACGAGCGAGTGTTTTAGTGTTGAATAATTTAACAACCCGTATAGTAATTTTTGGATTTTTATGTCTTTTAACTATTTTACCCCTCCTTGCAGTTTCTTTATGGTATTTGTGAGTTATAAGAGTGGGTGGCATGGTTCTCGAGGTGTTTGGTTTAGTTTTATGCAAGTTTTTGGTTTTGGAAGGGTTTGAAGTTCGTGTAGTTCACTTTGTTCAACAATTGGTGTTGCAAGCATGGTATAAAAATTTTGCCAGTTCCGTTAGCTTCGGAATGTCAAATTTGGGTTAATAGTGTTGTTTGGTTCAGGTCCTGAGGTGTTCTGATGTGTTTTGAGCAATTGGTTGATAAGTTGGTGAATTATGACCTAGTGTTGATGATAGAAACCTCCGTTGGTAATTCTTATGGTTACATTAAGTCTAGAATGTCGCATTTAGCGTAGTACTATAGTTGGTTTGTTTTGCTGGGTTCCAAACAATTTTTGAGGGTACATTCGAGAGATTTTCTAGACTTGACTATTGTTGGTTCAATAGCTTCTGGTGCATCCTTGAAACCTTCTTTGCGTTAGTGATGCCCCCTGTTGCAATTATGGAGAAGGAATTTTCTTGACCTTCATGATCACAACGGAGGGCCTAAATTCACAAAGGGCTAATGATTCTGGGATGGTGGTATTTTTCATCGTGTTCATGATGTAGGTATCATGATCAGGGTGGACCGAATTTGTCCAACTTCACGATCACGACAGACCCACCATGATCACAATGAAGGTTTTACTCCTGGACATATTCAAATGCCATTTTCGGTCCAAACCCCCATAACTCAATTTTTGAAGTTTTATACCTTGATTTTGGGAGATCCAAAAGGTGGTTTTTGATATTTCTTTGAGGGGTAAGTTTTTAAATCATTATTTTTAACATTCCTCAATGCCTATTTCATGATTTCACCTTCAAATTTTGGTTTTTCAACTTGAAATTTTGGGGGTTTCCTGGTAAAGTTAAAGAATGGTATTTTGATGATTTCAACCTTCATTTCAACTCCATATTTGATGAAATTTCAGATTTGAACTCCTTAAGTTATGGGTAAATTGATTTTCTAATAAAATTCCAAGTTTGCCCTTAGGGTCTCGGGGTTGACTTTTTAGACCCAGATTAGAACCTTAGCAATATGGGTATTGTTAGAATTGTGTTTATGTGTAGACCATATTTTTGATAGATTCTAAGCATCCTTTGGCTGCTTTATAGGGGAGTCTAGTTTCTTATTGTTAGAGACTTGCAATTTGTCTTTGAGGTAGGTTATGGCTTAAATTTCTTCAGAGTTTGCTTGGTGGGGACTTATTGTGTAAAATATTCAATGGGTTAGGTAAGTTTACTAATTTTGAGTACTAAATGAGATGGATTATCATTGTAATGCCTGATTTAGTGCTTATACTGTATTGGTGATATAGAACTTGGATTCCTTGCTTGATATTGAGGCTCGTAGCCTGTATTCATGGATTGGTTATGATAGTGAGATTTTTCATATACATCTTGCATCTAGTTTCATTTTCTTCGTGTTCATGCATATTCATTCATCTCATGGTTCACAAAACAAATGATTTGAAGGAAATGATATTTGAAAGAAATGATTTAAAAGAGAAAAAGGATTTTAGTCCTGGTTCGAGTCCTAGTGATTGATATATTGATGGAAGTTCATTGGATATATGGATCTCACAAAATTCCCATGGGTCCAGTTGTCACAACCCAAATGACTATGAGTGGTACCCAGACTAACCCCCCGATGGGAGAACCATCTAACCTAAGTCTTTAACTCATTTATTTAATCAATTAAGACAATGTAATAATAATCTCAAACAATATAATAAATAAATACATAAATCCTAACTATTAAATCCCCAGAATTTGAAAGTCACCATATAAGGATGCTAACAAATGTTGTCTAAGAATATCTCATAAAATGACTAAAATGAAATAACTCCATTGTCCGAAAGAAAGACAATAGCAACTATGAATACTCGTGGCAGCCTGAAATGCAATTAGCTCACCTCGGATTGATCAATTGGACGTACAAGAGGTGAGGTCGTGTCTAAGTCTCTGGAACACTGTCTTCACTTAACAAAAGAAGATACAAGGTAGTATAAGTACAAACCACTATATACTGGTAAGCATCATCCGCCGGCTCAATTTAGTAACAAGTATAAATCACAAATCAAATAAACAAGTAGACAGGGCATCAACACATAACAAGTAGTTTTCTCAATCAAATAATCATTCAAAATCAGCTAAGCAATGTCAGCAACAAATACTCATATAAGCCACCAACAGTTTTCACAAGTAATCATGAACTCTACAATCTTAACAATCACATCACAACCATGGATCTACGTCCACATCAATTTACATTAGCATGTATGTTCTTTTTATTATTATCATAATATATCGTACTAACACACTTCTCAATACACTAATTTGTACACAAATGCTAAAGGATCTTATTTCTGCCCAACTAGTCATGACCTGCAGGGGACACATTAGGTTTTATGTATCGTACCAACATGGTACCCAATCCATAATTATAATATCGTACCGGTATGGTACCTGATCTATCAAATAATATTGTACCGGAGTGGTACCTGATCCATAATACTAATATCACACTTATATTTCCACTTTTACTATCTCTCATGATAATATCACAATTGCACCCAATTTTACAAGTATACTTCAAAATCATATCTTAAATTCAAACAAGTTCATTAATCAACAACTTATTCATTCAAGTATTTTCAAACCAACAAATCAGTCAACCACAGTATGTCTAAAGACCAATCAACATGCTATTTAATTTAGAATTATACAAGTAACTAAATTAAGTCTAACACCAGTTAAGCCATAACCTACCTCAATCAAAGAACCCAAAATCCAAGCTCATTCACAAGAGCTTTTCCTTTTCTCAATACCTTATATCATTCATGGTCTAAATATAAACAAATACAAGAGTAGTTATTCATTTAATCTTCAAATAACCTCTTTGCTAATTCAAACCCACTAATTCGACCCTTATTTGAGATCTAAAACATTGCCCAAGGGTCAATTTACCATTCACTAGTTCCACAATATCCTTGTTATCCCAAATCATGCAGTTTCTACTCCAATTATCCCCTTTTAAGCAGTTTTTATGCTAAAGGTCTAACCTTTATGGAACTCAAGGTTCCCAATTATCACAATTCATGATCAAGACTAATAATTGTTTGCTAGAAAGTGTTAATTTACACCCTTGAATCAATTCTAGATAATTTTACATATACCCTTAGGCTTTTCTATATTTTTCATGAACTTAAGGTTCTAACCAACAATTCCACCATAAAAAATCTTCCTAATAATTCTATGATAGAAATGAATTACTAGGTGATAAGAGTAGTAGAATTACTTTCTTTAATAGAGAGAATCACCCTAGTCTTAGGAATATCACCTCTTTGGAGCTATAGAATGAATTTTGGGAGTTTGTGAAATAAACCCCAAAATACTACACTTAACTAGGGATCTTCCTCACGGCTTCTACTGTAGTGACTGGATCAAATAAAACAACTAACTCTCTCTTTCACAACATATGAAATGTCTTTTGGTAGATTCCACCTATAAAAAATAATAAACATGTCAAGTCATAAATAATTAACTTATAAGATGAAAAACAAATAAACTAATCAATTTAGAAAATTAACTTATGATGATCCATCAGGCTCAATCATCACTCTACCAATGTCGTGCTTATATCCATGTGCTAAACCGATCAAATCATCTTATGATGTTGGATATGATGGAGCTACAGGTGTAGATACTAGTGGTGGATGTGCATAACGCTGAGTCAAGGGGAAGTAAATATTTATAATTCAGACTCAGTGCTGGTATCTCTAAGTCTCAAGCTTGGTAGGTAAGGGGATGAACCATATGGGGATGGTGTACCCGATGATATAGAAGTCAATTTGTCCCGTGGTGGAGACATAATAGGTATAGGCATGAAAGTGTGAGAAGTAGTATTGTGGAGAGGTAGTGAAGGTGAAGTAGAAGAGTACATCCAAGGGTATGTATCATGTAAATATGCAAGATGCCCAGTGCCTTAGGGAGACATAAGACGACATTGGTGGAGAAGAGTGAATCTATAGGGAAAATGAAAGACGACCTGGAAAAACATTGGGATCTATAATCTTCCTAGATGATTTCCTCATACTCTTATTAGATGTACTACTCATACTACTACGACCTTGATCACTATCTCTTGATGAAATATATATAGAAGCTTACATTAAAAAATATAAAGAAATTCATAATTATTAAATAAAATTAGTGGTAAGAATATAAACTGACATGCTAGTCTATATTCTCCTATTCTTACTCCTTGCTACTTTCATTTCCATCATTTCTTCCTCCTTATTTGTTTTATTTTCATCATCCCATTCACCCACCCTGATTTATGCATTTCCTTCACTAGTTTCTTCATCAATATTTGTGATGCCAATTATCTCATCATCAAAAAATTCTTCTAATATGTGTTGAGGAGGTTCTAGAGTGTTTTCCAACTCACTATCCACTATTTCATGATCAACTATGACAATGTTCTGGTAGGCCACATCAAACACATTCTCAATATCAATTCTACCCACAGGCTTAGTCTTTATAATGTAATGACCCTCCAGGTCATTTCCTTCCTTTTTATACTTTTTCTATGTTTAGATCTTTTCCATAGCTTCCCCAAATCATTTATGACTTACTGGGACTAACAGCTCAATCACCAACCAGTTGATTTGGTTTTTAGAACTAATTCCTTATTTTAGAGCTTTCACTATTAAGAAATGGGTATTGAACCTAAACTATAGGTAAATGGACCCAGATGCCAATTCTGATAGTTTCGTTAGCTTTGGAATATCAGTTTTAGGCTAAGGGACCCCTGGTTTAGGTATGGAGTCTTTCGGACTCAATTTGGGCTATTGGATGCATTTTAGTTAAAATGGCTAATTGGATGTGGGCCACACAATCTATTGAAACGAACTCAGATAGAAATTTTGATGGTTTCGTTGAGTCTAAAATGTTGAATTTGGTTAGGGTAGCATAGTTTATTTTCATTCACGAGATTCCAAATGAATATCGAGGGCCCGATCAAAAACTTGGCATTTTGCTAAGTTTGTTGGTGATGGGCATCAGCTGGTGCAGCCGCTTAAGCGGCCAATTGGTCTCTTAAGCAGAAGCTGCTTAGGAGACTAGAGGTTTGCCTTAGTGGCTAGTCGTTGTCACCCCTAGTCACTAAAGCGGGCTTCTTACCGCTTTAGTGGCGGTTGCTAAGTGATATTTGACTGCTTTAATAGAGGCCGACCATGTAAGGCTTAGCCGCTTTAGCGACCTCCATTCGCTTTAGCGGTGACCGCTTTGGTGGTCATTTAGCCTCTAAAGCGGCCATCTCTGGTACCCTTCTATATATCTCATTTCCTATTTGGCCAAACTTATTTTTTCCAAGTCCTAAAATATTATTAAACCTAAAAAGTTTAGAAAATCATGAGAGATCGATCTTTGGGTGTCGTGGGTGAGTTGGAGATGTTGTTGTGGTCATTTCTTCACTATTATTTAGTAAGCTTCTACTTAATTTTGTGTATAAATCTCTAATTTAAATTTAAATCCCTAGTTTATTTTGCGGGCTAATTTGGGGATTATTTATGCTCGGATTTCACCTATTTATAAGGTAAATGATCCTTGAGCTTAGAGGGACGTGTTGATGATTTCAAATTTATGATTTTGTTAGGGGGCCCACATGGGATTTTTCGTTTGACTTTTGACCCATAACATTTATATGCAATATGGTATCAATGTTCTTATCTTAATCCATAGATTATTATTTTGATAGCGTGGCAGCATTTGGAGGCTTCTCAAACGGGAAAAGCTCAGGAGTAGTGAACTTTCTCGAGCTTTCAACGGCGTCTAGGTAGACTAGGATTACTTTCCCCATAGATTATGCTTTATTATGGTATTAGTTTTATATTATGCTAGCTATGGGTGGGTATTTAAGATTTGATCGATAGTTTAGTACTTTATGTGTTAGAGTTAGCCGGCTTGGGAGCCGTAGTGGTAGAATTTTGCCCCATTTTCCCCTGATATAGTTATAACGATACTCTAGGACTAGTTTTGGTTTACTTAAAACCTTGGGATGGAATTGTATGTCCTTAATCTAGGTTTGGGTAGGTGCTTGCCTTAGCATGGATTTTCGGGACTAGTAACGGGCCTTGCCAGCCTTTCTTTTTAGGTCAAATGCCTAGGTTAGCCCCTTGTAGATCTAAGAGGTCTTTACTCATCACATTAGACTAAATCTTGACCCTTCAGACAACTTAGATCATTTAATGGATTTCAATGAGCTTTATTACTCGGATTAGAATATGATGTACCTTAGAACATCATTCTTAGACTTAATGATTAGAGCTCGCTCCTATTATAGATTTGACTGTTGAATTTGGGAATTTAAGTTTAACTCATCTTTCTTTAGGTTATTATTGCTTTAAACTTATTTACTAGTTTCGGTTCAAGTCCGACATTCATGACCTTTACGTGGCACTTTATTATGATGATACTATTTACTAGTTTCGGTTCAAGTCCGGCATTTATGATCGATATGTGGTACTTTTCTATGATGTACTACTTACTAGTTTCAGGTCAAGTCCAAAATTTATGGTTCGAAGGGGATTTTAGGTATGCCATCACTTGTTGGCTCATGTTACATTATTATATTTGGTAATTCTTCTTTGTTTATATCCAACGGGCTTATGGGGGATTGATTAGGTTGTTTCTCTCTTATTTGTGCCTCCTGGGCTTATGGGGCCCAGTTAGGTGTAGTTAACTTGCATTAATTTTGGATTCCCTTTATTTTGTATACTTATCATTTTTGCCGATTAAGTATTGTTTCTATTTATGCCTCTTTATTCTTGACTTAGTTTACATTCTCGCATTTTATTATAATTTTATTGTGATTTAGCTTAGTCGGCTGATGATGCCTACTAAGTACCCGTTGTTTTTGGTACTCATACTACACCTCTGCATCTTTTTTTTAATGCAGATTTGAGGATGAGTTACCATCGCTGATGCTTCTATCAGGCTTGTTATGGTTTTAGAGATACAATGAGCTTTCAAAGCCAGAGATGATCCTCTTTCCTTCTACTATTTTGGACTATCTTTACTTATTTCGATACTACCTGTATAGTTGCTACTATCTAGTACTCTTATTTTTGATTTTGTTGCTCTTGTACCGACCTTACTAGGTCATGGGATGCTCTTTTGCACTTTTTTCTCCTTTTTCTTGGTTGCCCAGTACTATCGTATATATATTGTTGCATAGTATTTTTATTGCATTTCTAAATTTGGTACTCTTTTACCCTCCACCGTTTAGCCCATTACTCATCATTCAGGGCTATGGCTTGACTTACCTACTCATCGTTTAGCCTATACTATTGTACAGTTACACTGGGATCCACAACGGCTCACAATTTAGAGGCAGAGGTTTCCAGGGTAGGTACCCTTAGCATCAGCCTTATAAGCACTAGGGCTAGTCTAGTAGACCCGTTCAGGCAACACTTCAGAGTACTGACGGGAGTCATTTGGGTTATTGTAACTACAGTGGTTAGAGTTGTGGTCAGTCTTTGAGGGGTGTAAAGTCAGGGTCTTCAGGCTAAGGTGACCATTCTAGATTAACCGGGCCTTTTAGATAGAGCAGAGTGCACGGGGAATATTATAATTGTATTCAGCTTACAGCACAGAGTATTCAGCTGATTAGATCGGTGCCAACTCCATCTAGAGGTGGTTTACAGGGTCGTAGGGGTGGTCCCCAGGGTTTTAGAGGAGTTTCTCAGACAGGTAGGATAGGTGGTCTGTTAGGTACCCAATCCAAAGGTGGACGGGGTTAGTTGTATATTGTACATAGTAGTTCAGATGTGGAGTCTTTGGATGTTGTTATTACAGGTACGATTTCAATATGTCGTTAGCCAGCTATTGATTTATTTGATCCGAGATCCTCTTATTCATATGTGTCTGCTTATTATACACCACGATTAGAGTTGTCTTGGGATCTTTTATTTGTTCCATTATGTGTAGCCACTCCCGTGGGTGATTCTTTAGAAGTGGATCAGTTTATAGATCATGTGTTATGACCGTTCGAGAGTATGATACTCGGGCTGACCTTATTGTGCTATGGTGGATTTTGTTGTGATTCTTAGCATGGACTAGTTATCCCCCTAACATGTGGCCTTGGATTTTTTTGCCAAGACCGTCACCTTAGCCATACCTAGCATACCCTCGATTGTGTGGCAGGGTTCTTTTACCTACGCACCGAAGGGGATTATTCTTATATTTGGGCTAGGAGACTGGTATTTAGGGGTTGTGAGTCATTTCTTGCATATGTCCATGATGTTAGTGCAGAGAGTCCTTTGCTTGATTTTGTTCCTATTATCCGTGAGTTTCCTGATGTTTTCCCTACCAACCTAACTAGCCTTTATTTTAAGTGTGATATTGAGTTTGCTATTGACCTTGAGTCGGGTATCCGACCTATTTCCATGGCACCTTACCGTATAACTCCTACCAAACATAAAGAGCTAAATTCTCAACATCAGGATCTTTTGGGTAAGGGCTTCATTAGTCCGACTATATCGCCTTGGAGTGCTTCTGTTCTGTTTGTGAAGAGAAAGGATAGTTAAATGCAAATGTGTATTGAATACAGAATGTTGAATAAGGTGACAGTGAAGAATAAGTATCCTATGCAACATATAAATGATTTATTGGACCACGATCATGGTTTGGCAGTGTTCTGTAAGATTGACTTTAGATCTGGTTACCATTAGTTAAGGATTAAGGTAGAGGACAACCCTAATACAACCTTTATGACTCGCTATGGCCATTATGAGTTCCTGGTGATGTCTTTTGGGTTGACCAATGCCCTAGCAGAATTCATGGACCTGATAAACTGCATTTTCAGGCCCAATTTGGACTCTTTTGTGATCATCTTCATTGATGATATTCTTGTATATTCGAGGATTAGGGAGAAGCATGTGCAATGTTTAAAGACTGTGCTCCACACTTTGAGAAATCATAGGTTTTTTACCAAATTCTCAAATTGTGAGTTCTAGCTAGAGTCTGTGATATTCCTAGGACATGTGTAGTGTCTAAGGAGGGGATTAAAGTGGATCCGATAAAGGTTGAGGTTGTTCGTGATTGGGCTAGACTTATATCTCCTATCGAGGTTCATAATTTTATCGATTTGGCAGGCTACTATAGGTGGTTCGTCAAGAGATTTGCTACTATTATAGCTCCTATGACTAGATTGACTAGTAAAGAGGTTCCATTTTAGTGGTCCGATAAGTGTGAGTCAAGCTTTCTGAAACTCAAGGACTTGCTCACTTCAACACCTATTTTGACTCTTCCAGTTGAGATCGAGGGATTTACTATGTATTGTGATGCTTCTGGTGTTGGTTTACGGTGTGTTTTATTGTAGAAGGGCTTAATTATTGCTTATGTGTTGAGGCAGCTAAATATGCATGAGTGCAACTACCCCACTCATGATTTGGAGTTGATGGTGGTAGTTTTCACGCTTAAGATTTGGAGGTATTACTTGTATGGTGTTTGATGCGAGATATTTGTCACACCCCGAACCCCGTTCGGGCCGTGATTGGCACCCGTAGCCGATATGGCCCGAGAGAACCAATCTTTGCTCATGTACTCTCATATGTATGTTCGCGTATGCATATCAGTTTATTTCATGTAATTAAATATCAATGGAGAAAATTATGGCAATATGTACAATATATGAAACTTGGTCGTTAGGGCCATTACGTCAAAATGAATGTACATCTTTTAATTTCATCTCCCCACATATGTCTACAAAGCCTCTAATAGATACATGACCATGAATATACAATATTTACAAAATGCCAAAACCTAATGAACCCATGTGACTTGGGAAGCCCCAAAGCAACTGGAGCTCACCAACAATCTGCGGAGATCTACTGACACCTGTGCCTGCAGCATGTAAGGTAAATTCCCCAAAAGGGGTCAGTACAAAGAATGTACTGAGTATGTAAGGCCATATGAAACTATAATAATACATAAGTACTTCCAAGAAATTAAGCATAAGAGAATAATCAATATGGATATACCGCCGTCCTGAATATGTGGAACCATGTTCATTACTTCTATTAGTCTCATTACCTGATCAATCAGTCGCGTCATTGTCACTTTCTTATAACCATCTTCATGTTTATTTACATCTATACACGCAAGGAATATGTTCCCATCTCTTTACAACTATTTTCATTATTGTTCACTCAATTAGTTAGTACCGGGCCTCAACCTTTGGTGGGCTATAAGATATAAGTATAATACCGGATATCCACCTTTAGTGGGCTATCATATATAAATATAATACCGGACATCCACATTTAGTGGGCTATCATATATAAATATAATACCGGACATCCACATTTAGTGGGCTATCATATATAAGTATAATACCGGACATCCACATTTAGTGGGCTATCATATATAAATATAATACCGGACATCCACATTTAGTGGGCTATCATATATAAGTATAATACCAGACATCCAACTGATCAGTGGGCTATTATATAAATCGGACATCCAACTGATCAGTGGGCTATAATAAATCATATACTCCCTCCGTCCCATTTTATGTGTCGCTATTTTCTTTTTGGTCCGTCCCAAAAAGAATGTCCTCTTTCCCATTTTATCCTCACTGGATCCCACTTAATAATAAAAGACAACTAAAAGAAAAACATTAAAGTGACTTTAATAGGGGCAATTTTGTAAACTTTACAAAGTCATCATTTATTTCTTAAACTCCGTGCCTGGTCAAAAGGCGACACATAAAATGGGACGGAGGGAGTAATAATAATACCGGACATCCAGCTGATCAGTGGGCTATTATATAAATCGGACATCCAGCTGATCAGTGGGCTATAATAAATCATATAATAATAATACCGGACATCTAGCTGATCAGTGGGCTATTATATAAATCGGACATCCAGCTGATCAGTGGGCTATTATATAGACCGGACATCCAACTGATCAGTGGACTATAATAAATCATATAATAATAATACCGTACATCCAGCTGATCAGTGGGCCATAGTCATATATATATCGTAATAATACCATAACATAATATTGGGATTGTTCCATCTTAAACTTACACCCTTTGGATTGTGATCCATACCCAATGTAACATAACATAAAGTAACCATTGGTGCATTACTTCTTCACAATCTTATTTCCTTGACATAGCTAGGTGAGTGATACATTAGAGATCATAACACTAAAGCTCACACTCATAGACACATCTTCATTTGTAGGGAATAATTATACTAACTTGCACATCGCCTCTTATTACTCTTATGAGATTGATACTTTGATAGTCACAACTTTCTAAGCTTTGGGACCAATAATCAATGAGTGAGAAACATGTGAATAAGCATTATTGGAAACATAACCTTCATGGAAATATAACACTGTTGGAACCATTGGGACAATGACCAATGAACAAGATACATGAGTATAACCACTATTAAAACCTTGGAACATAACCTCATTGGACTTTTTGAACATTACTAATGAATAGGAGACATGTGTATAACTCTATTGGAACTTTAGATCATGACATGATTGGAATAAGGTTGTTCAAACTAAACAGGTCCTTTTTACCTCATTACTCTTGTTGAGATAGTTCTCTTAGACCTTACTACGTTATGAAAACTTAGTAACCTTAGTCAATGAATAAGAAATAAGTGAATCATAATTCATCTAGGAGTAGGACACTTGTGAATAACAATATATCAACCTTAGTTGGAATACTATAGACCCCCTTTGGCATAAAAAACTTTTGGAACCTTAGGATAATGATCACTACATACTATAAATATGGATATCAACTGTTCACCAACCTGAGATGCAATACCTTACAACATTTGGAACTCTTGACATATTAGCTAATGAACGTGAGTCAACCAATGGACATGAGTCAATCAATGAACATAAGTCAACCAATGAACATGAGGCATATGATTAACCATTGACCAATGAATAAGGAACATATGAGTAACCCTAGCCAACTTTCAGATACGGAATACCTTAGAGCATTTTGGAATCGAATGAGTATTCTAACAATGTGAACATTCATGCTGCAGAAGGATATAGAAGAGTAACCTTACATACCTTTTCTTCCAAGTATGAGTACATAAGTCTATATATGAACACAACAGTCCTGCTCTTTCCTTACGTCTCACTCTACATCACAAGTACATAACGAAGCTTATATTAGCAACCAACTACCTTACAAGTGCACAAGATGACCATGAATCACATAGTTGCTTTATAACGTCATTTCGTCTTCTTACAATGTAATTTATCATATCAACATTCCAACACTACCATAACATTCCACTCATTGACCAAGATTTCATATGACAATAGCATTTCGCATCACAATTACCCTTTATGCCTTCTCATTATCATTTCGCCATATTTACGCTTCTCAATTGGCCTCATAACAACATATGAACAACCATCCATATAACAACATATGAACAACCATCCATACTTAACATAGTACAACATGCTTCCATACGACATTTTAAAGTCATTAAAACGACATCCCAATTGATAATTACATCCATGAAGGGTATAGGGGTTTCGGGGGGCCAAAGGGATGCAAAAATAAGCAATTCGGAGTTCTGGGCCAATACGCTAAGCCACATTTGCCTGCAGGTGGATGGACTGCATCCACAGGTGACCTTTGGCAGTAGCTAGAGGCGCCTGCGTTTGCACCTGCGCCCGCAGGTGCTTCGTCTGCGAGGGCGGGTGCCCGTTTTGGTCCGAAATGGTCTTTTTGGGGTCTTTTTATGCAATGAATGGTCCATGATCATAAACAAACTTATTTTAACATATTTTTGATCATATAACATGCCAACAACCAGCCATGGTCTCACAACACATATAACATCACCAAAACGACACTTTACGGCCAATCCGCCACCAAAACCATAACCAATTTCACAATAGAAATTCCAAATATTATACACCATGACCAAACAAGGGGATACTATGATCACATCTCACATGAAAATATTGAACCCATCAAATTCATTTTTTTCAAGACCACAAGCCCATGTTCAAGTTTACAAGGCAAAACCATCCTCCGAATTACCAAACACATACACTTCACACATAGTGAACTTCTCACATTCCACCAACATAACCAACATAGTATAAATCATTTTCCATGCATAAAATATATTAAACCATGATAATATACACTTACCAAGTCTTGTTCCAAGGTGATCTTGACCAAAGGAATGAAGGCTTAGGGTTTGAGTTGAGAGAAAAATGTTGTAGAAATTTCCAACATTGGCATGAGAATTTTTGTTCAATAAAATCTGATTTATTCCCCTTATATAGTCCCCTAATGGTCCTTCTTGAACCACCCACTTGGTCCAATAATAATATAACAACTTGTCTCACAAGAATGGGTCAAAAAAAATAGGTCAAATACCCCTTTTGGGCCATGTCTTCATTACTATTGGGCTTCATTTGGGTCCAAAACTTAAGCCCACAAATTTTAAATACATAAATCATCAAAGATCCCATGTTTCACTATTTCCATAAATGTTACGGGGAATTAACTAGACTCAGAAACTTATGGGGTGTTACAATATTCACAGACCATCATATTCTTCAGTACATTATGACTCAGAGGGAGTTTAATTCGAGACAGCGCAGGTGGATTGAGCTGTTGAAGGACTATGATATCTTTATTCTATACCATCTGGGTAAGGTGAGTGTATTAGCGAATGCCTTACGCCAGAAGGAGGTGAGTATAGGCAGCTTGACCTTTATTTCAGTTTTGGAGTGAGCGACCGTTGGCCTTGGACATTCAGTTCTTATCCAACCTGATGATTTAGATTGATATTTTAGACCCCAGGAGGATTCTTGCCCATTTTGAGGCTAGGTCAACCTTTTATGAGTAGATTCAGAGTTGTCAGTTTGAGGATAGTAGACTTTTTGGCATTCATGATCAGGTACTGAGAGGTGAGTCTGGGAGGGCTACCTTATATTTTAAGGGTATTCTGAGATTTGATGGTCTTATTTATGTTCTGAGGGTGGGAGACTTAATTCAGTTGATTCTATGAGAGGCTCATAGCTCCAGATATTCTATCCATCCTGGGACAGCTAAGATGTACTGAGATTTGAGGCAGCACTACTGGTGGAGTGGTATGAAGAAAGATATAGAAAACTGTATAGCTCGATATTTATCTTGTCAGTAGGTAAAGGCCGAGCATCTTAGACCTGGTGGATTTCTTCAGAGACTACAACTTCCATAGTGGAAGTGGGAGCAAATTACTATGGATTTTGTGAGTGGTTTACCTCATACTTCTTATGGTTCCGACAACATTTGGGTCATTATTGATCGATTGACCAAGTTGGCTGATTTTATCCCCATTCAGATATCTTTTAGTGCCGAGAGGTTAGCTCGCATCTATGTTCGCGAGATCATTCATCTTTATGGGGCACTCATGTCCATTATTTTAGATAAAGGCTCAGTGTTCACTTTTAGTTCTTGGAGGACTTTTCAGGAGAAGTTGAGTACTCATGTTGATCTTAGCATCATTTTCCAACCTCAGGCCGATGGATAGTTGGAGCGGACTATTCAGGCTTTGGAGGATATGCTCTGAGCATGTGTTATGGACTTTGAAGGTCAGTAGGAGCACCATTTAGCCTTGATAGAGTTTGCTTATAATAATAACTACCATTCAAGTATTGAGATGGCACCATTTGAGGCACTGTATGATAGACGTTGTCGATCTCCAATCGGTTGGTTTGAGACTTCTGAGGTTATCCTCTATTGTATCGAGTTTCTTTGTGAATCCTTAGACACGGTTCACTTGATTCAGGACAGGCTACAGGCAGCTCAGAGTAGGCAGAAAAGTTATGCTGACCATAGGCCTCGCTCTTTGAAGTTTGAAGTTGGTGACTAGGTTTTTCCTTGAGTGTCTCCCATGAAAGGCGTGATAAGGTTCATAAAGAGAGGCAAGCTCAGCCCTAAGTATATCGGGCCAGTTGGGGAGGTAGTTTATGAGTTGGCCTTACCCTTAGACTTTTTAGTTGTTCATCTAATTTTCCATGTATCTATGCTGCGGCGTTACATTCTAGATGAGTTATAGGTGCTATACTAGGACTCGGTTCAGTTGAACGAGAGGTTGACCTTCATGGAGGAGCCAATTACTATATTAGCAAGGAATGTCAGACGGTTGCATTCTAAAGAGATTCCATTTGTTAAGGTTTAGTTGAGACCCCATCTAATTAAGATGGCTACCTGGGAGATCGATAGTGAGATGCATGCCCAGTATCCCTACCTGTTTGAACCCTCAGGCACCTCTTAATCCTTTTCTTTTGCAAATAAAAGTCCTTTTAGAAGTGGATAGTGTAATGACTTCCCAGGTCATTTCATGTGTTTTTGTATTTTTTTTCGTGTTTAAAGCTTTCCCACAATTTCCCCAAGTCATTTATGACTTGCTGGGATTGACAGCTCTGTCACTGGGCAGTTCGTTTGGTTTTTAGAACCAATTCCTTATTTCAGAGCTTTCGCTGATAAAAAATAGGTATCAAACCTAAACTCTAGGTAAACGGTTCTGAAAGCCAATTCTGACAGTTCTATTAGCTCCAGAATATCAATTTTAGGCTAGTGGGACCCTTGATTTATGTCCTGAGACTTCCAGACTCGTTTTGGGCTATTTGGTGGATTTTGGTTAAAATGGCTCATTAGATATTGTCCCCACATTATATCTAAACGACTACGGATGGAAATTTTGATGGTGTTGTTGAGTCTGGAATGTCAAATTTGGTATGGTAGCATAGTTTGTTTGCATTCACGAGATTCCAAATGAATCCCGAGGGTCTATTTGAATACTTGGCATTTTGCTAAGTTTTCTTGTGCTGGGCATCAGCTGGTGCAGCCGCTTAAGCTGCCAATTGGTCGCTTAAGTGAAAGCAGCTTACGCGGCTAGAGGGTTGCTTTAGCAGCCAGTCTATGTTATCCCCAGTCACTAAAGCGGGCTTCTTACCGCATTAGCGGAGGTTGCTTAAGCGAACTTTGACCGCTTAAGTGGAGGCCGACCATGTGAAGCTTAGCCACTTTAGCGACCTCCAACCACTTTAGAGGTCATTTAGCTGCTAAAGCGGCCATCACTGGAACCCTTCTATATATCTAATTTCCTATTCGGGCAAGCTTATTTTTCCAAGTCCCAATACACCATTAATCCCTAGAAAGCTTAGAAAATCATAAGAGATCGATCTTTGGGTGTCGAGGGGTGAGTTGGAAACGTTGTTGTGTTCGTTTCTTCATAGTTATTTCGTAAGTTTCTGTTTAAATTTCTCGTGTAACTCTCCGATTTAAATTTAAATCCCTAGTTTACTTTGCGGGCTGATTTGGGGCTTATTTGTGCTCAGATTTCACCCATTTTTTAGGTTAAATAATCCTTGAGCTTAGAGGGACGGGTTGACTATTTCAAATTCATGATTCCACAAGTCGGCCCCACATGGGACTTTTAGTTTGATGTTTGACCCAGAGCATTTATATGTAATGTGGGTATCAATGGTCTCATCTTAATGTGCATAGTATTAGTTTGATAGGGTGGCAGCATTCGAAGGCTTCTCGGAAGGGAAAAGCTTCGGAGTAGTGGACTTTCTCAAGCTTTCGGCGGCGTCTAGGTAGGCTAGGCTTACTTTCCCCATAGATTGAGCTTTATTATGGTATTAGTATAATATTATGCTAGCTATGGGTGGGTATTTATGACTTGATAGATAGTTTAGTACTTTATTAGTTAGAGTTAGCTGGTTTGGGAGCTATAGTGGTAGAATTTGGCTCCATTTTCCCCTGCGATAATTATAATGATACTCTAGGACTAGTTTTAGTTTATTTAAGACCTTGGGATGGAATTGTTTGTCCTTAGTCTAGGTTTGGGTAGGTGCGTGCCTTTACATGGATTTTTGGGACTAGTAGTGGGTCCCACCGATCCTCCTTTTTGGTTCAAATGCCTAGGTTAGCCCCTTGTAGATCTAAGAGGCCTTTACTCATCACTTTATACTAAACCTTGACCCTTAGGACGACTTAGTTCATTTAATGGATTCTGGTTAGCTTTATTACTCGGATTAGAATACGATGTACCTTTTAACATCATTCTTAGACTTAGTTATTAGAGCTCGCTCCTTTTATAGATTTGACGGTTGAATTTGGGAATTTAAGATTAATTCAGACCAAAGAAATCTATAACCTTGGGTTATTATTACTTTAAACTTATTACTAGTTTCGGTTCAAATCCAGAATTCATGACCTTTATGCGGTACTTTATTATGATGATGTTATTTACTAGTTCCGGTTCAAGTTCGGCATTTATGATCGATATGTGGTACTTTTATATGATGTACTACTTACTAGTTCCAGTTCAGTACTACTTACTAGTTCTAGTTCAAGTATGGATTTTATGGTTCGGAGGAGATTCCAGGTATGTCACCACTTGTTGGCTCATGCTACGCATTATATTTAGTAATTCCTCATTGTTTGTATCCACTGGGCTTATGGGGGCTCAATTGGGTTGTTTCTCTCTTGTTTGTGCCTTCTGGGCTTATGGGGGCTCAATTGGGTTGTTTCTCTCTTGTTTGTGCCTTCTGGGCTTATGGGGGCCTAGTTAGGTGTAGTTAGCTTGCATTACTTTTGGATTCCCTTTATTCTATATACTTATCATTTTTGCCAATTGGATTATAATTTCTATTTATGCCCCTTTATTCCTGACTTAGTTTGCATTCTCGCATTTTATTATACTTTTATTGTTATTTAGCTCAGTCGGCCGATGATGCCTACTGAGTACCCATTATTTTTTGTGCTCATACTACACTTTTGCATCTTTTTTCTTATGCAGACCCGAGCATGAGTTACCACCGCTGACACTTTTTTCTTATTCTAGTTTCAGATATAGGGTGAGCTTTCTGAGCCGGAGTTGATCCTCTCTCCTTCTACTATTTTATATAGTCTTAACTTATTCTGAGACTACCTGTATATTTTCTACTATCTAGTACTCTTAATTCTTATTTAGTGGCTCTTGTACCGACCTTACTAGGTCATGGGATACTCTTTTGCACATTTTTCTCCTTTTCCTTAGTTGCCTAGTGCTATCGTATATATATATATATATATATATATATATATATATATGTCATTGCTTAGTAGTTCTATTGCATGTCTAAATTTGGTATTCTTTTACCCTCCGCCGTTTAGCCCATTACTCATCGTTCCGGGCTATGGTTTGGCTTACCTACTGGTGGGTTAAGGTAGGTCACATCATGACTTAAGAAATTGGATCGTGATAGATAACCACCCACCAATCATCCTTATCTCTATGCAATGAATATGGTGTAGTGATATATCATATGTCACTACACCTTCAAACCACAATTGTTATAGCTCATATATTAATGGTTGCAGATAAACATCAATTAAACTTTTGGATTAAGTGGAATCGAGATAATGCAACATAGGGAAATATAGGGATTGTTCATACACATTTCACAAAAAAAACTATACAGAGTAAGAAATACAAGCCAGTAAGAATAAGGTGCAGCAAAATTAGAGAATGGTGTGAAACCATCTGCACACAAGCCCAATCTAACATTTCTTAGTTCACTAGAAAAATAAGGATACGTTCTATCAAAATGCTCCCAAGCTTCTCCATCCGATGGATGAAACAAGGTACATGGTGCCCTTCTATTTTCATGGTGCCATCTCGTATGAGGGTCAGATGTCATCGATACGTACAACCCCTTTAACCTAGGTTTAAGATCTAAATAGTGCATCGCCTTAATAGGAACCATCTTTTCATCTGGAGTCTTCTTAAAATGATCATGTACACAAAACTTATAATTTACTGGATTACCATCACTCGTATAGAACAACATGCAACCATTTACACAATAATGAATTCTACCATACGACAATCCTAACTTGAAAACCAATTTCTTTGCCTAATAGAAATTCTTAGGTAATGTTCACCTCTGGGTTAACTAGTTCCCCCAAAAGACCAACCATAGAGCCCATAGCATCTTGAGAAACACCCCAATCTGATTTGATAGTCATTAGTCTAACAAAAATTGATAAAGTAGAATGTAGACTCCCTTCACATAGTGGATGACTAGCCTCTTCTAATTGTTGATAGAAGTTTCTTGCTTCTTCACTGGAAGCTTCTTCTAAATACTGTTTGGTTTTCAACCCATCATTAACCCCAAAAACATCATTGACCATTTGTCATGACACAACCCACCAGATCATGTCGGGAACCTACCTATACCTACCCCAGATAGGAGAACCCTGAAAAACTCACCATTCACTCAATGCGGAAATTACAATAATATTTACTTCGTCAATTATGTCTGTCATATAAATAACTAACCAACAGTTGAAGTAGAGCCATCAAAATAGGCTTATCGACCGGACCAACCCAACTCGCTATTAGGGTAGGGTTGGGTTAAGATTTTTTAAGCCCATTAAAATCTGGGACTTTTAAGCCCAACCCAAGTTAGCCCTTAGCCCTTGAGACTTGACCGAGGCCGGGCCAGGGCCAGCCCCTAGGCCAAAAATATGATTTAATTCAAATAAAATGAATATTAAAATTTAAAAAAAAACAAAAAAACATAAAAATAACATACACGTATAATAATACACTTAAAGCCTTAAACCTTAAAAGGTAACTCCCTAATCCCTAATTTACCTTTTCATATTCCACAACCACAACTTTATGCCTCTTTAGTCCTCAATCTTATAGTCTCTTTGTAATCTCTTCTCTGGCAGACATTCATTCAGGTAATTTTTTTATTTTAATATTTATCTACCTACGAGGGTGCTACTAGTTGTCATCTTCTAGTTTTTTGTTTTCATTAGTTAATATTGGTATAGATTAAGGTTGGTTCTGAAATAATCTTTATTCTGGTTGTAGAAACACTAAGTGTTGTAAAAGACCTCCAAATATGCTTTAAGATTTTAAAAATATGAAACAGACCATTTTTTCATAGTTAGTATTAAACTTTTTTTATGCATGTGTGTGAATATATGATGAAGGTATTGTGATCTTAATGTGGATAGAAGTCTTGATGATGATTATGAAACTTACTTTATGTGAATATATTTTGAATGGATCTTCCATAAATGTAGGGTTATTTTAAGGTATGGTGATGGGATAAGTTGTTCCATATGTATGATGGAATAACTAATCCCATAAAATATCTAAATCTATTAGATAACTTTGTTTATCCCATCTTCATACCAAACATCTCGTTAACGTATTAGTGTTAGGCTTAGATTTTCTATAATTTCAAGTGCTCTGCTAATATTTTTTTGATTCTTGTGTATTTCATTATAGAAAGATCAATGGAGGATAGAAATAGCACACATGAACATGATGAGAATATTGTAGAGGTGAATGATCCTATTGAACCAAGTCAGAAAAAAGTTAAGTTAACATCAGCTGTTTGGCGTTGTTTTGAAAGACCTAGTAGAGCTAAAGAAGGAATTGAAAGGGCAGTGTGTAAAGGGTGTAAGACACCATTAAAGTGTGGTTCAACTCCTGGTAATCAAGGTAAAAGTTAGGGTACATCGAATTTGCAGTGTCATATAGGTGGATGTCCAATGCTTAAAGTTCATGATTTAGGTCAAATGTTCATTAATCAAGAAGGTAAAATGCAGTCTAAATAAATTAATCAATGGACACAACTTGGAATGCATGTTGAAGCTATCATTAAGCATAATTTTCCATATTCTTTTGTTGAACATGATGGAATTAATTCTTGGGTGAATTATATAAGTCCAGATGTCATGATGCCCTCTAGGAACACTTGTGTTGCAGATGTCAATAAAGTGTATATTAGAGAGAGAGAGAGAGAGATTGAAACAAACCGTGGCTAAAATTCCTAATAGGATATGTTTGACTTCTGATTGTTGGACATCATCTAATTCTGAAAGATATATTTGTTTAACTTCCCAATTTATTGATGAAAATTGGAGGTTGGTTTGTAAAATTCTAAATTTGTCTCGTATGTATCCACCTCACATGGAGTTGAATTGGCTGCTACTATTTACGACTGTTGAAAGAGTGGGGTATAGATAAAAAGGTATTTTGAATCACTTTAGATAAGTACTGGAATTTGTATAGTGTGGTGCTTGCATTTGGATTAATTCTTGATCCTCGCATGAAGTTGCAAGTTTTAAAGTTTTGTTACTCTAAGTTGGATTTTTCTTCTGCCCAAGAAAAGGTAGACGACGTGAAGAGTAAAATATACAACCTCTATGGACATTATGAAAACAAGAAAAATGTAGCAAGTGCTTCTTCTAATATTCTCACTACATCAAGTGAAGACAGAAGTAGATCCAAAGGAAAGGGAATAAGATTATTTGATGTAAGTAATTTCCTCTTGTTTTGAATTAAATGCTTTTATTTATATATCTCATATTTCTTCTTATTTTTGTATTATTATTCTTGTTCTTAGTCTTATTCTTCATCTTATTATTATTATTAGTTGTTATATGAATTATCATATTTTTAACTTCATGGGAATTCAAAGAATTTGAGAATGAATCTGCTTTTAATGATGGAAAATCAGAATTGGATCTTTATTTGGAGGAACCAAAGTTTGATCTTGAGAAGTTTGGTGAAATGGATGTTATCTTGTATTGGAAGGATCATTCCAAAAAATATCCCGACCTTTCAGTGATGGAGCGTGATGTACTTAGTATTCCAATTACTACCGTAGCATCAAAATCCGCATTTAGCATTTCACCAAGTATAGTGTATTACCCCAACTTTATGTAAGGACATGTTAGTCATTGTCAAAAGAAAACAAAAGACTAAAAAGAAGAAAAGTGAGTAAAATAAGTCAAGGGATTGAAATCCCAAAAGACAGCCCATCTAGAAGGGAAAACAAAGGGGAAAACCGAAGGTATTAGGGGGATTCCGTGCAGCATCCAAAAGAAGGAAAAAAAAATTAAAATTGCACCAGTCACTCTTTTGAAAACAAGTGAAAACATAGCGAGGGTTCTGTTTCTTTCTTCTGGAGGAGCACGAAGAGGTGAATAATCAAAGAGAGAAGGAGATAGAAAGGTATTTTTGTATACTAACTATAGATTAAATTTGTATATTCCATGGTTATAGGATTAGGGATGAGAGTTGAAGAAACTAGAATAAGAAAACTGGGATATCCGAATTTTTCATGAATTAAGTGAATGCAATAAACAATTTGAATATGGAAAGCTTCCTACTTCAGAATTTTCCAGAGAAATAGTGGGATGGTAGGGGAGGTTATTTTAGATTATTTTAAGCACAAATTCAGATAATTTTGGATAAGGAATTGGGTAAATAATGGCATGATAGACTGAAATTAATGGGTATTGGACAAAGTGAATTACTCAAAGCCTGAGTAAATTTTAATTCGAACAAGAGTCAAACATGAACCCAGAGGTTGGGTAATCCAAATTTACGTATGATTTAGCCTAAATAAGAGAGTTAATACGATATTGATATGATATGATTATAGATTGATCGAAGGAAGTCGTACAGATTGCTTGAGGTGACAAGTTTGGTATTCCGACAAGTGTACTGTGAGTAGTAATCTTACCATAATTTGTGTTTCTTAACTTGCATAGCTTATACATGATTTTGATGAAAAAAAGAGTTTCCGAATGCTTTGAAATTATACGTGGGGCAAGTCTTGTACTTGATATGATATTGAAGTAGTTATTTGAGATATTCTCACTGTTATAAGACATATTTACCATTATTTGAGACATGATTACTATTATTGTGAAGGTTCTTCACTTACTTGAGAAATAAGTATTTTGACATGTGTTTTGTTCAAGTTTATATGCAATATGATTTGATATGAACTTAAATGCCCTGTACTATTTTGAAAATGCTTTCGTATGAGTACCTAATGCTTACAAAGAAAGTATAAATGGGAGTAGACCTTGATTTGAATCCCGTAGCTAACGGCGGGTTCGTTAGACCTGGTACACCTTGTATTTATGGATTACTGTTACAGCCCTCGCTAGTGGGAAGGTAGAACTAGCATACTATTACTGATCTCCCTCGAGTAGGGACCTACTGATAAGATATTTGACTCCTTTATGAGGGGTTCACCGTTATTGGCTATTCTTGAAGTAGAATGCCAACACTGATTACATGATTCATTCTTGGAAACCTCCCAAAGGATAAAAACTTGACATGATAGTATGTGTTTGTTATTACCAAATTGTTAAATTGATTTCTTATATGATGGTTATCATTTTATGAAAGAGTATCATTTCATGATATTTTCTGATTATCATACTAGCATGTTTTATGACTTGTCCCCATTAAAAACGGTTGTGGTTAAGTGTTATTACTCACTGAGCTAGCGTCTCACTCCTCGCTAATTTTTTTTCCAGAGAACACATGTGACAGTGAGGATTTCGTTAACTAGAGCGTTCGAGTTGGCATATTCCTGGTGAGCCCCGTACTTGTTCGCGAGGGCAGCAAATTGATTTATTCATTATGGTCTATTATTTGAACTCTTAGAGTCGCTCCTTAGTCATTTTCTTTATTAGTCTTGAGTATTCTTTCGTTAGTATGGACTTGTAGAGTATTTGACTTCTTCTCACATTTTGGAGATGGATTTCGTATTGTTATTATGTGGTGAATGGGCAGTTGATGATATTGGTGAATTATTTTGGTGATGTAGGTTGTTGTGTTGTTGATTCGAGACAGGAAAATTTCTTTGATAGGCCCCAAAACAGGGGAAACTCTGTCCGATTTTCTGTAGAATTCTGACGAGGCTTGCTTGGGAGTTTTAACCTCCTTAGTGCCGGTCATGATCCTAATTTGGGTCGTGATATATAGAAGTTGTATCTATCATGAAAATGTCCAAACACTTGTTGTTACTCGAAATTGGTAGCACGGATTTACCCAAACTAAAAGTGGTAATATTTTCTTATGTGAATTTTATATTATTAGTATTTAAAATTTTCTTATTTATTAAAGTTTAACTAATTAATAACATTCCATATGAATTGTAGAAGAAGATGAAGATGTTATGACAACTTCAGCAGAGACAGATTCAAATATTCATAAAGAAGAGGAAGATAATATATTGGTGTTGGATGCGTAACAAGTGCTTGTGAAATCTTTCTCAAGAGCTTACTTCATTAAATTCTTTTTTAATTTAGTTTTAAATTTAGCACTTGGTTAGTAAAGACTATTTATATTTGGTTAGACTTTTTATTGCTTGGAATTATTGTCGTTCCCCATGGGGTAATTATCCAATGATGTCAAGCCTTATTTGAAATCAATGGATAGTTATGTTGCCTACTTTATTGAGAGGGGGTTGGAGAAAAGTAAAAATGTTTGTGGGCTCCAGAAGTGGAAGATAATAGATGCCCTATTGTTCTACTCTTAGCTGCACATGGGATTGCTTGTGAGGGAATGAAGTTTATAGTTTGCTCCTTTTCTGTGAGCATTGAAGAGAATCTGACACTTTCAAGTTTTAAGCATATGTTTTCTTAAGTAATTAATTTACAGGTTTGAATTTTAAGTGTGAATTTAAATTGAAAAGAAAAGAAATTCTAAAAAAAATGAAGGGCTAGCCCGCCCCAACCCACGACCCATCAAGGGTCGGGTTGGCCATTTAAAGTCCCTTTCAAGTGAAGGGCCGGCCCGCCCCATACCATCAAATTCTTTGGCCTATGAGGCTTAAGTGGGGCAGGGCTGGCCCGTTTTGATAACTCTAAGTTAAAGTATCATTTCTCAATTAATTTTTCCCATAACATGTTTATAATACATCAATTATGAAAAGTAAATGCGGAAAATAACTACCAGTGATTCCCCAAAACCTAGCCTAAACCAGTACAAGAGCACTAGACAAGAAGTAGGAAAATCCATGACACAACATCCATGCAGAATAGAGAGGACAGGAGTTGCTGCTGAGTAATCGGCATCGCTGCTATAGAAACTCTAACTAACCTGCACCATGGTTGTACCCCTAATTGGAGATATAGTAAGTATAGAATCAGTACAACCACACATACTGGGAAGCCTCATCGGCCAACCAGGGTTACAAACAATAACATCAATAATAAATAGGGAGTAATCATAACATCAAGTTAAGTTTTGATATTGAATCCCAAATTAAAGACTCCCATTACCCCACATTTAGCATATCTGGTACCTACCCTTAGCATCTCTATGACCTACACTTAGCATTTCTATGACCTGCACTTAGCATCTCTGCGATCTATACTTAGCATTTTTGTGACCTATTCTTAGCTTCTCTGTGACCTACCTATCATTTAATATTTTATTTTTATATTTGTCCTATGACCAACTATTCCAGCCTATACCTCTTTTTCTAATACCGACTTATTCTTATGATGATTACAATTTATTAATCCACATCCACCCAAGTCCCTTCGGTACTCACTATCAAACATATCAAAGCACCACCTCCCAAAAAATCTCGGATCCTACCAATCATATTCTACCGCAACTGGTGCTCTCAAGGGACCGAAGAATCTCACCACCAACACATCCCACACTAGGGGCCTAGCATACATTCATACCCTTCTTCACCACTCACCACAACAAGAACACGTATGAAAGCATAATAAAATAGAAATACATTCAAAACATATGCATGAATGCATGTATGCAAGATATGCACATCATCTCTCCTTATCCCTTCTCATATCATCACCAATAACAACATAACATACCGACGTGGTACCTAACCCATAGCAACATAGCATATCTATATCGACGTGGTACTTGACCCATAGCACAAATATAATATCTGTACTGGTGTGGCACCCGACCCATATCATATCATGTTATCCAAATGCATATGAATGTGTGTATGAAATCAATCAAATCATAATTAATGCAAAATATAAATACAGATGCCAAGTCCACAGCCCTACACTGGTCAATTGTCAGGCCCCGACTCCCTACGAGGCGTGATTGGCACTCGAAGCCGACAAGGCCCAAGAGAACCAATCTTTGCTTCTAATCATTCATATGCATGTTATAGGAACACTACCATCACATAGAAACATGAGAGGCAAACATCGGAAAGCATAGAACATGCGACGTATATACATATGAGAAACTGGGTCGTTGAGGCCATCAAGTCAAGATTCATTTGTTACCATATACACCAACACCCACATACGTCTACAAAAGCCTCTAACAGATGCATTGACCAAAACCAACTGAAAGTCGGGATAAGTCCCCGCTTTATACACAAGGTACAATATCAAAACATGTGAACCACTGCGACTTGGAGAAACCCCGAACTAACTAGAGCTCACCAATGATCTGCGCTACTGTCAATCTACGATGGAGGTCTACTAGTGCCTGCACCTGCAACATGTAATGTGAATTCCCCGAGAGGGGTCAGTACAAAAGAAGTACTGAGTATGCAAGGCTCAGATGAAACTGTACAATTCATGAATAGTTTAATAAACTCAAAACATATGAATAATCACTGTGATTAAGTCACCACTTTGCATTTTGGAAACCATGTGTATTACTTTGATAGCTTTCTTTTCTTTCATTGCTTCTTTACTTCAATGTCATTACATACATCACAATGTACCCGGGCCCCTACTGATCAGTCGGTCTTTACATGACATATCGTCATGTTGGGATCGGGTCGAGCTAGGCTTCTGCCCCTCAGAACTGCCACCCATAAATCAATGCCTCGGTATCGGGTCGAGCTAGGCTTATGCCCCTCAGACCTGCCACCCATAAATCAATGCCTCGGGATCGAGTCGAGCTAGGCTTATGCCCCTCAGACCTGCCACCCATAAATCAATGCCTCGGGATCTAGTTGAGCTAGGCTTATGCCCCTCAGACCTGCCACCCATAAATCAATGCCTCGGGATCGAGTCGAGCTAGGCTTATGCCCCTCAGACCTGCCACCCATAAATCAATCATTAACCACGTGTGCATTACTTTGTCTTTACTTTGAGATTGATACCTTTACTTGTGAGAGATAGGATACTTGCTTATGAGAGGTTTATACATTTGCTTGTGATAGATTGGTACATTCACTTATGAGCGATTGATACTTTGGCCTATGGAAGAGCAATACAATGATAGTCACAACTTTATTTGAAGCTTTGGATTAATAAGCAATGAATGAGAAACATGCAACTAAACATTATGGAAACATAGCCTCCATGAAAACATAACACTATTGGAACCATTGGACAATGATCAATGAACAGGATACATGAGTATAACCACCAGTGAAACCTTGGGACATAGCCTCATCAGACTTTTAGAACCTCACTAATGAATATGAGACCTATATATAACTCTATTGGAACTTAGACTCATGTCATACTTGGAATAATGCTATTCAACTTAGCTCTCTTAGGATTTACCACATATGACAACTTAAGAACTCCCCATCATAAATAAGCATTAAGTGGGTCATAATTCATCTAGGAGTAACACACATATGCAACACAATATATATCCACCTTAATTGGAATACTATAGAACCCCTTTGGAATAGGACACTTTTTTGAACCTTCATGAACAATGGATAAGACACATGTGCATGTCAACTGCTCACCAACTAGGAATGCGATACCTTAGAACATTTGTAACTCTTGACATATTAGCCAATGAACGTGAGTCAACCAATAGACATGAATCAATTAATGAACATAAGTCAACCAATGAACATGAGTCATATGATTCACCATTGACCAATGACTAAGGACCATATGAGTATCTCTAGCCAACGCTCGGATACGGAGTACCTTAGAGTATTTCGGAATTGAATGAGTATTATGACAATGTGAACACTATATATTACAGAAGGATATAGAAGAGTAACCTTACATACCCTTGCGTCGCACTATGTATACACAAGCTTATATGAAAATACAATAGTCCATCTCTTTCATTACGCCTCACTCTACATCACAAGTATATAACGAAGCTTATGTTAGCAACCAACTACCTTACAACTGTATAAGTGTCACAATATGACCATGAATCACATACAGAACATAATTTTGCCTTCCTACAATGTCATTTATCGCATCAACATGCCAACAATACCATAATGTTCCCCTCATTGACCAAGCTTTCATACAACAATAGCATTTCGCATTACACTTACCCTTTATGCCTTCTCATTTCCATTCCGTCACATTTACGCTTATCCATTTGCCTCAAAACAACATATGAACAACCATACACATTTAATACAGTCCAAAATGCCTTCATACGACACTTTAAGGTCATTCAAATGACATCACAAGTTGATAATTACGTCCATGAAGGGTACGGGGGCTTCGGGGAACCAACGAGAGACAAAATCATACAAACCGAACCTGGGGGCTGACCTGCGCTGCCACCTGCGCACGCAGGTGGATGAGGTGCACGCGTAGATGCCCTCCAGTGGCATCTGCATTGGCATCTGCGCCCGCAGGTGCCTCCGTCTGCGGGGGCGGATGCCCGTTTTGGTCTGAAACGTCATTTTTGGTGTCTTTTAATGCAATGAATGGTCCATGATCATAACCAAACTTCTTTTAACATATTTTTTATCATCTTATATTCCAACAAGCAGCCATGGTCTCATAACACACATCACAACACCAAAACGACACTTTACGGCCAATATGCTACCAAAACCATAACCAATTTTTCCATAGAAATTCCAACACTAAACACAAGTATAAAACAATTCAAGACTATAATCACATCTCATATATAAATATTGAATCCATCAAGTTTATTTCTTTCAAGATCACAAGCCCATGGTCAAGTTTTCAAGACAAAATCATCCTCCGATTTAACACACACACATTGTTTTACACATAGGGAACTTCTCCCACTTCACCAACATAACCAACATGATATAAGCTATCTTACATGCATAATATATATTAAACCATGATAGTATATACTTACCAAGTCTTGCAAGATGATGCTTTGGTCCAAAAGATGAAGAGTTAGGGTTTGTATTGCATAAGGAAATGGTTGAGAAAATTCTAGAAATGGCATGGGTGTCCAAATGAGAGAAAATCTGATTTTTATCTCTTATATAGGCCCCCAAGTATTTCTTATCCTTTATCAACATTAATTATTATGTTGAATGGGTCAAATGGGTCAAAAATGGAAGAATGGGTCAAAAATCTTGGGTTGGGCTATGTCTTCTTGCTATTTTTGGGCTTTATTTAAGGCCCAATGATGCAAGACTTCTTGATGTCCACAAATTAATACATAATTCATCCATTCTCTCATGTTTTCATATCTCGACAAATGTACACGTAGTCATCTAGGTTCGACAACATACGGGGTATTACACTTCCTACAAAGTTCTAATTCCATGTACTAGGCCCAATATCAATTATCTCCTAACTAATATTACACAATACATACTTTACACTCTTGACACTTGGGTAATCATTGTTCAACGTCGTCGTATAGGGTTTCGTAGATACGGGGTGTTACATCAATCTAGTCTAATGTAACGTCAACCGTCTAATTCATTTAATTCCGTAACCTTAGTCTTCACACATATATATAAATAATCATGGCTTACCATACACCCCTATGGGGCTGCCATAACCTAAGTTCACATTATTATACACTTACTCTCTAACCGCGTCCCAACCTCGAGATTTTTATGCTGCCTTCTAAACTCTGGGAAGCATTGATCATAACTATACACTTTCTAATCTTCCCTATCTACTTCTGAAGGGAATTCTATTCTTACTTTACGATATTGTTCTTTTACATTCACTCATCAGTCACGGGATTTGATTATCAATTCACAAATCTTGGCTTACCACATCTCACCTTTTAGTCATTTCATTTAAGGCAATTTGAACAATTGTACCATTTATGATTTCATTGGGTCACCTTAATTTCTCCTTTTATCATTTCACACTATCTCATTCAACTTTCCAATATACTCAAACCCTGGAAGATAATAAGCTATGCACATTCGCTCCATATTCCCATCCATCCCTTATCCAAATCAAGCATTAATATAATATGCAATAATTCCACATATTCAAGCCTATACGAATTTTAAACATATCCATCCATCCAACTCTGTGCCCAAATTCCTAATGCATGATACTCCTGACATCACTATTAACATTAAATATATCTAGCCAAAGTCTAGTTGCTACAAAATTAACCTTAGTTTACCTCTTAGGAGAAACATGCTGCTATGGAGGGCAGTGATCTATCCCACACCTGCTAAATGTATTCCCATGTAGGGTTTCCTATGGGTATGCCTTGAACCCACTTTTATGAACCTTGGCCTTTGAAATCTCATAGTTGGGGAGATAGGGTTTTTTAGAGCATTTTTGGAGGATGGGAGTGACATAGGGAAATAATAAAAAGAGGGTTTTTAAAAATCCCCCATCTGGGCTACTTCCTCTTACCGCTGTAGCAAAACTTTTATCACTGCAGCAGTACTACTACAGTAGTTCCCCAACCGCTGGTCCAGTTCCTACAGGCCCCTATTTTCCTCCACAATTTAATTTTTCCTAGGTTCATTTTGAGTCCATTATTCATTTTAAATTATTCTTGGGGTGTTTTTACATGTAATGATAGTTTGAGTCATTACATTAGATACCAAGTTACCGGACATTCATCCCTGAATTGCCCTAAGGGTGAGGTATGAACATTCGCACGAGCGTTCGATGGATTTTAAACTACAATGATCTATTAGGAGAATTATTTAATATATGATAGTTCTTAACAAATCCATGCTCCCTATGAGCGACTGCTAAAGCACTGTCTAATCTAGGTCCAACGGTTATTCCTACATTTTTCCTGAGACGGAGTACACAATTAATTATTGGAGCAACTACCCGAACATAATATGACATTTCATAGCACGAGAAAGTTGAGACAAAGTTGGTTTCAGAAAATGTTTACCGCTGCAGCGGGTACCCACTGTAGTGGTAACCAACCACAATAGCGGATCACAGTAGTTAAGTAAGGGGGAAACTTCATTTTCCCCCATTTTCACTATAAACTCTCAAAACTCTCTCTACAAAAATCCTTCTCCAATGAAGAATTCAAGGTATTTTCTTTATATCTTCTACTTACCTTATGTATTTCTCGTTATAGAATCACAGAATTATGTTAGAATAGAGAGAATTCGGGTAGTTTTGGGTGCAACTTTTTTAATTTTTAATTTGGTGGTGTTCTTGAGTATATTAGTTGGCATGCTAAGTTTTCTTATATTTTCAACACTCTTATAGCATTCATGATGTAAGATTAACGTAGTTCATGATGGATTTAGTCTATGAGAAAGGTAAAAGATGAAGAGTCACTTTCTCCAATGATTTTATTTAATTTGGGTTTGATTTTGGGTGTGTCACACCCCTATTTTAGTGTAAAATGGTTCACACACACTTTCCTAAGCCCGATCTATTCTTAATTTCAAAATTTATGGAGAAAAGTTGAAAATCCTCCATGGGAGGGGACATTTGGCAGGTTGAAAATTATGAACCACTGTAGAGGTAAGTACCGTAGTTGTGGTACTGCAGCATCGGTTAATTTGAATTCTCCTTCCCTCCCTTGGTGTCTTGATAGGGTTTGAAACTATTTTTGTGGCATTTTCAGGATCATCATGGCCCTACAACCCACCTACCACTGGTTTCCAGATAATGCCAGTTGCACTCAGTTCGAGAAGGGGTAACTCAGTAGGAGCTTTCTCCGTGAGTGAGGTGTAACACCCCGTACGTTTCTGGACCTATGTTATTACGGTAACATTTATGGACTTATTTAAACATGAGACTTGTTGGGGTTTTATATATTATTTTGGTTGGGCTGAATTCACATGTGTTCATGGGCTCAATTTGAGGCCCAAAATTTACAAGAAAGACATGGCCCAAAATGAAAAAAAAAAGATTCATTCTTGCTTTGACCAAAGAAAACCCTCAATTATTGACTAAGTGGATGGATAAGGATGACCATGATGCACTATATAAGGCCACATATCAGATTTTTCATCAACAAAAGCCACATGCAATTTCTAGAATTTTTCATAATTCTCTCTGCACTCAAACCCTAAGGCAACCATTCCTTTGGATAAGATCACCCTTTTTCAAGCCTTGGTAAGTTTTTATTTTTATGGTTTATAAAATATTATATGCATGGAAGATGGTTTATATCATGTTGGTTATGTTGGTGAAGTGTGAGAAGTTCACTATGTGTGAAACAATTTGTGTTTGCTTAATCGGTGAAGGGTTTTACCTTGTAAACTTTAAAGTGGACTTGTGGTCTTGAAGGAAGTGAATTTGAAGGATTCAATATTGACATGTGAGATGTGATTATATCTTTAACTTGTTTTATACATGTACATAATGTTTGGAATTGTTATTACGAAATTGGGCATGGAATTGGTGACGTATTGAAAGAAAAGTGTAGTTTGGTGATGTTTATGTGCATTGTGAAACCATGGATGTTTGTTGCCATTTAATATGATCTAAAATATGTTAAGATAAGGTTAGTTATGAACATGGACCATTTATTACAATAAAAAGGACCCAAAAGAGACCCTTTTTTGCCGAAACGGGCACCCGCCCTAGCAGAAGAAGCACCTGCAGGAGCAGGTGACTTCGTAGGTGCACCTGGACACTGCCAAGGGTCACCTGCGGATGAAGTTCAGCCACTTGCGTGTGCAGGTGGCATCGAAGGTCAGGCCAGAACCCTATTTTGGTTGTTTTTGCATCTCTTTGACCCCCCAAAGCCCCTATACCCTTTATGGATGCAATTATCAACTTATGGTACCTTTTAAATGACTATAAAGGAGTATCCCGGAGGTTTTTTGAATGGTATAAAATATGGATTGTTTTTAATGTGTTATTGTGAAAGCTATAGAGTGACTTGACGGAGAAAAGGTAACGTAGTGTTAATGAAGAAGTGTAAAGGGTAAACTTGGTGTGAAATGTTATTGGTTTATGATGTCTTGGTCAATGTATGGAATGTTATGGTATTTTTGGTATGGTGATGCAATAAATGGTATCGTAAGAGGGCGAAATGACGTTATACGGCAGTCACGTAATTCATTGTAGTCGTATACACTTGTAAGGTAGTTGGTTGTTAACATTAGCTTCGTTATGAACTTGTGTTGTAGAGTGACACGTAAGGAAGGAACTGGATTGTTGTATTCATATCTAGGACGGTATATTCATATTGAGATCAAAAGGTATGTAAGGTTACTCTTTTCATATCCTTCTGCAGCATATAGTGTTCACCTTGTTATTCTACTTACTTATTTCCGAAGTTCTCTAAAGTATTCCTAGCTCAGGTTGACAGATATGGTTATTCACATGTTTTTTATTCTTAGAACAATTGTTATTCACATGTCTCTTATCCATTGACTGAAGTTCCTAAGCTCTAATAATGTTGTAATTACTAAAAGAAACTATCTCAAGGAAAGTGATGATGTAAGGAGAATCTATTCATTCTTGAGTAGCATATCCAATAATGTTGCGACTATTAACATATCAATCTCTCACAAGCGAATGTATCAATCTCTCACAAGCGAATGTATCAATCTCTTACAAACGAATGTATCAATCTCTCAAAAGTAAGAAATAAAGTAATGCACTTATGAGTTAATGTTTGAGAACCGGGATGACTCAAAGGGGCACATAAGCCTAGCTCGAGCGGACCCTAATACTATTTATTTTGACCCACCAACCAGGTGTATGACTACCCACTAATAAAGTGTATGACTACCCACCAACAAAGTGGATGACTACCCACTAATGAAGTGGATGACTACCCACCAACAAGGTGGATGATTACCCACCCACAAGGTCGATGACTACCCACTAACAAAGTGGATGACTACCCACAAATAAGGTGGATGATTACCCACTAATAAAGTGGATGACTACCCACCCACAAGGTGGATGACTACCCACTAACAAAGTGGATGACTACCCACCGATAAGGTTGATGACTACCCACTAATAAAGTGGATGACTACCCACTAATAAAGTGGATGACTACCCACCAATAAGGTGGATGACTACCCACCAATAAGGTGGATGATTATACTATAACCCACTGAAAGATAAGATGGATGACTAGTAATGATGATGAATGTAAGGCAAGATAAGCAATGAACGTAATACACATAGTTCCAAACTTTCAGATTGATGATTTATCCATATTGGGTATTCTCTTATAATCTTCCATTGAAGTTTTTATATATTGATGCAGTTTCTTATAGCCTTGCATACTCAGTACATTCTTCGTACTGACCCCCTTGGGGGACTTACCTTACTTGTTGCAGGCACGGGTGCTAGTAGACTTCCACGGTAGGTTGAGGATTAACTGCCAGTCATTGGTGAGCTCCAGGTTGTTCGGGGCTTTTCGAGTCCCATGTGTACATTGGTTTTTTTTTGGCATTGTATATGTTGTATAAAGCGGTGACTTGTCCTGACTGTATGTTGGATATGTATATGTATCTTTAGAGGCTTTGTAGATGTATGTGGGAAGACGAATGTAAGAGAGGAATGTCCATTTTGATTTGATGGCCCTAACGTCCAAGTTTCATCTATAGTATATGTTTTCCATGACTTCCGCCATTGATATCTAGTTACATGAGATGGGAGACATGCATAGGAAGACACATGAGTAAAGATTGGTTCTCTCGGGCCTCAAAGGCTTCGGGTGACAGTCCGTCCCTAATGGGATTCGGGGCGTGACAAAAGTGGTATCAGAGCAGGTTGTCCTAAGGGTGTCTACAAAGCCGTGTCTGAGTAGAGTCTTGCTTATGGATGTTTTGCGCGCCACATTTATAAGTAGGAGGCTATGGGACATTTAGGAGTTATTTGTTTTCTTCATTTCTAGATCGTGCATTAGAGCCAATATTGTAAGTGAAAATTGTATCTGACCATGGAATTGGTTTTCTTGTTTATAGTAAAATGCCGATCACAAGACGAGGTAGAGGCAAAGGTAAGCAGGTAGATATGCCTTTCGGAGAAGGAATGAGTAAATCACCACCTGACCAAGCTAGTCAAGGTGGGGCTGACACAGAAATTGCATCGCGGTCTTCTCCTACTTTTCCATTTTCTAAGAAGCCAAGGGGTAGAGAAGTACCCGCAGAACCGCCTATGAATGCCACTGATCAGGATTTAAGAAAAGCAGTGCATATGATGACCCAGCTAGTTGCTGCACAAACTCAAGGACAAATTGGTCCAATGACAGGCAATGACAGTGAGGCTAGAGTAGCTAGTCGAAGGATGCAGGATTTTCTGAAATTAGACCCTCCCATATTCACTGGGTCAGACCCAAAAGCATATCCACAGGACTTTGCAGATCAAATTCAAAGGGCTCTAGATGTCATGCATGTGACTGGAGTAGGAACAGTCGAACTTGCAGCCTATAGACTCAAAGGTGAAGCTATATTATGGTATAAAGACTGGAAAAAGATCGAGTGATATTGATGTACCTCCAGCTGGTTGGGAGGAATTTAAAACGGCCTTTCTTGACTACTACCTCCCATATGAGATCCGAGAGGCACGTGCAGACCAATTTCTAAATCTTCGTCAGGGGGATATGAGTGTTAGAGAATACAGTTTACAGTTTAACTCTTTGGCTCGATATGCTCCGAATGTAGTGGCCACGATGACAGACAGAGTCCATCGATATGTGGACAGATTAGAGCCATATTTGGTAAGGGACTGTACCATTGTTGCTTTGAACAAAGATATGGACATAGCCAGAATACAGGCCTTTGCACAAAAGATGGAGGATCAGAGGCAACGAAGAAGGGTACATGAATTTGAAAGAGGGCCTTCAAAGAGGGCTAGACCTATGGGACAGTTTATGGGGTCTCAAGGAGGATCTGGGCCTCGGAGTTCTTCTCGACCGCCTAGACCATCATTTTCTTCCCCTACAGTAGATACTTCATCATAATTCCGAGGGTCTAGAGGCAGTCATGCGGGGTAGAGCAGTGTGGTTCGAGGTTCACAAAAAGTAAGATTTTCTCATCAGTTGTGCCAGCACTGCGGGAAGTATCATTCAGGTGAATGTTGGTATAGACCGAATATTTGCTTGCGGTATGGTATGTCAGGGCATCTGACGAGAGAGTGTATACAAGGGGACACAGATAGTATGGCATGACCTACGAGATCAACCGTTGTGGCATCGTCATCTGGTGTACAACCTGCTGGTCATGGTAGAGGTGCTAGAGGAGCAGCTAGTTCCAGTGGAGCACAGAATCGCACCTATGCATTAGTCGACCGACAGAATTTAGAGATTTCTCTTGCTGTGGGTACAGGTATAATATCTGTCTTTTCACAGAATGTATCTGCATTGATAATTCAGTCTCTACCTTATCATATGTTATTCTATTGCTTGCTGCGAAGTTTGAAAAAAAAAACCCAGAATTATTAGTGAAGCCAATTGAAGTAGCTATACCAGTTGGTGAATTTATTATAGTTCAAAAAAAATATAGATCATAATGGTATGAATTGGTTGGTTATTATAGGAGAATTACTGAAAAAATTTCTTATATTCCTACACCCTTAACGAAGCCTACAAACAAGGCAATCAAGTTCTAGTGGAATGATGCATGTGAAAAAAAATAAAAAAAATTCCAAGAGTCGAAAGATAAATTAACTTCCACACCAGTTTTAAGTACTTCCCGAAGGCACAGAATGTTATCCAGTATATTGTGATACCTTTGGGGTTGGCCTCGGATGCGTATTGATGTAGCAGGGTAAGGTAATAGCATATGCCTCACGACAGTTGTGACCACATGAGAGAAATTACCCAACACCTTAGCCTGAACTAGTAGCTGTTATATTTGCTCTAAAGATATGGTGTCACTATTTGTAAGGGATTCATGTTGACATAGATACTAAGCATAAGAGTTTGCAATATATCCTTAAGCTGAAGGACTTAAATCTAAGGTAGAGAAGGTGGCTTGAACCATTAAAAGATTATGACGATGGTATCTTGTAACATCCGGGAAGAGCAAACATGGTAGCTAATTCATTAAGCTGCAAAGCAGTAGGAAGTACTAATGGCCAGCTCGCAAAAAAAGGGAGATGTAGTCAAGAAATCGGCATCAATTAACCAGTATGGGGTTTCATCTTCTTGAGACTCCAGATGAAAGAATTATCATGAACACTGCGTTAGAATCTTCATTTGTAGCTAAGAGAGAGAAAAACAATATGCAAATCCTATTTTCTTTCAGTTGAAAACAAAAAAAATGTACAATGAAGTTCGGCAAAAGGTACTTGAACTTACTTAAGGGAGGGATACTTCAATATCAAGGTAGATTATGTCTACCAAATATATTTGAGTTAAGAAAATGAATTATGACCAAAGTACATCATTTACGGTATTCTGTTTATTCGGGAGCAATCAAAGTGTACCATGGCATGAAAGAAATATGTTGGTGAAGCAATATAAAGAAAAATAACATTGCAGAATTGGTAGCTCATTGTCTGAATTGTCAACAGGTAATAGTAGAGCATCAGAAATCTGGAGGTTATATGCGGATACTAGAAGGAAAGAATTAGAATTTTCCATAGGTAATTAGTTATGTTTGAAAGTACCACAAATGAAAGGGGTAATGAGACTCAGGAAGAAGGAAAGGTGGCCCTATATAGGTCCATATGAAATTATCCGAAGGTTTGAGCAAGTTGCGTATGAATTGATACTATTCCAAGAACTCTCCATAGTTCATCCCGTATTTTATATTCCAATATTTCGAAAATGCATAAAAGATCCCTTGCTCCCATTGAAGATGCACAAGTTACGGAAGATCTCACATATGAAAAATGATCATTGCTATTTTGGGGTTAACTCGTGATGAGGTTAAGGAATAAAGAGGAAGCTTACATGAAAGTACTTTGAAGAAAACAATAAGTAGAAGAAGTCACCTGGGGAATCAGAGAAATGATAAAGTCGAAGTATCCATATTTGTTTCCAATGGAATAAAAAGTTCAACGTGAGGAAGTGAAATAATAACAAGTCGGTATCTTATGTATATATATATGATAACAAGAAGAATTATTCGAGACTTGCATTTGTTTGATTGGATGATGTCACTAACATTCGAGGACGAATGTCGTAAGGGGGGAAGGATGTAACACCCGTACGTTTCCGAACCTATGTTATTACCGTAAAATTTATGGACTTATTTAAACATGAGACTTGTTGAGGTTTTATATATTATTTTGGTTGGGCTGAATTCACATGTGTTCATGAGCTCAATTTGAGGCCCAAAATTTACAAGAAAAACATGGCCCAAAATGAAAAAAAAGATCCATTCTTGCTTTGACCAAAGAAAACCCTCAATTATTGACTAAGTGGATGGCTAAGGATGACCATGAGACACTATATAAGGCCACAAATCAGATTTTTAATCAACAAAAGCCACATGCAATTTCTAGAATTTTCCATAATACTCTCTACACTCAAACCCTAAGGCAACCATTCCTTTGGACAAGATCACCCTTTTTCAAGCCTTGGTAAGTGTTTATTCTTATGGTTTAATATATTATATTCATGGAAGATGGTTTATATCATGTTGGTTATGTTGGTGAAGTGTGATAAGTTCACTATGTGTGAAACAATTTGTGTTTGCTTAATCGGTGAAGGGTTTTGCCTTGTAAACTTGAAAGTGTACTTGTGGTCTTGAAGGAAGTGAATTTGACGGATTCAATATTAAAATTTTAGATGTTATTATATCCTTAACTTTTTTTATACATGTACATAATGTTTGGAATTGTTATTACGAAATTGGGCATGAAATTGGTGACGTATTGAAAGAAAAATGTAGTTTGGTGATGTTTATATGCGTTATGAAACCATGGATATTAATTGGCATTTAATATGATATAAAATATGTTAAGAGAAGGTTAGTTATGATCATGGACCATTTATTACAAAAAAAAGGACCCAAAAGAGACCCTTTTTGGCCGAAACGGGCACCCGCCCTCGCAGACGAAGCACCTGCGGGCACAGGTGACTTCGCAGGTGCCCCTTGGCGCAGGTAATCCGCCTACTGGAGCAGGTGGCTTTGCAGTTCAGGCCAGAACCCCGTTTTGGTTGTTTTTGCATCTCTTTGACCCCCTAAATCCCCTATACCCTTTATGGATGCAATTATCAACTTATGATACCTTTTAAATGACTATAAAGGAGTATCCCGGAGGTATTCTGAATGGTATAAAATATGGATTTTTGTTAATGTGTTATTGTGAAAGCTATCGAGTGACTTGACGGAGAAAAGGTAACGTAGTGTTAATGAGAAAGTGTAAAGGGTAAACTTGGTGTGAAATGTTATTGGTTTATGATGTCTTGGTCAATGTGTGGAATGTTATGGTATTATTGGTATGGTGATGCAATAAATGGTATCGTAAGATGGAGAAATGACATTATACGGCAGTAACGTAATTCATTATTGTCGTATGCACTTGTAAGGTAGTTGGTTGTTAACATGAGCTTCGTTATGAACTTGTGTTGTTGAGTGACAGGTAAGGAAGGAACTGGATTGTTGTATTCACATCTAGGATGGTATATTCATATTGAGATCATAAGGTATGTAAGGTTACTCTTTTCGTATCCTTCTGCAGCATATAGTGTTCACCTTGTTATTGTACTTACTCATTTTTGAAGTGTTCTAAATTATTCCTAGCTCAGGTTGACAGATATGGTTATTCACATGTTTCTTATTCTTAGACCAATTTTATATTCACATGTCTGTTATCCATTAACTGAAGTTCCTAAGCTCTCATAATGTTGTAACTACTAAAAGAAACTATCTCAAGGAAAGTGATGATGTAAGGAGAATCCATTTATTCTTGAGTAGCATATCCAATAATGTTGCGACTATTAACATATCAATCTCTCACAAGCGAATGTATCAATCTCTCACAAGCGAATGTATCAATCTCTCACAAAAGAATGTATCAATCTCTCAAAAGTAAGAAATAAAGTAATGCACTTATGAGTTAATTTTTGAGAACCAAGATGACTCAAAGGGTCACATAAGTCTAGCTCGAGCGGACCCTAATACTATTTATTTTGACCCACCAACAAGGTGGATAACTACCCACTAATAAAGTGGATGACTACCCACGAACAAGGTAGATGAATACCCACTAATAAAGTGGATGACTACCCACCAACAAGGTGGATGACTACCCACCAACAAGGTGGATGACTACCCACCCACAAGGTGGATGACTACCCACTAACAAAGTGGATGACTACCCACTAATAATATGGATGACTACCCACCGATAAGGTGGATGACTACCCACCAACAAGGTGGATGACTACCCACTAATAACATGGATGAATACCCACTAACAAAGTGGATGACTACCCACTAACAAAGTGGATGACTACCTACCCATAAGGTGGATGACTACCCACTAATAAAGTGGATGACTACCCACTAATAAAGTGGATAATTACCCACCAATAAGGTGGATGACTACCCACCAATAAGGTGGATGATTATACTATAACCCACCGAAAGATAAGATGGATGACTAGTAACGATGATGAATGTAAGGCAAGACAAGCAATGAATGTAATGCACATAGTTCCAAACTTTCAGATTGATGGTTTATCCATATTGGGTATTCTCTTATAATTTTCCATTGAAGTTCTTATATATTGATGCAGTTTCTTATAGCCTTGCATACTCAGTACATTATTCGTACTGACCCCCTTGGGGGACTTACCTTACTTGCTGTAGGCACAGGTGCTAGTAGACTTCCACGGTAGGTTACAGATTAGCTGCCAGTCGTTGGTGAGCTCCAGTTGGTTCGGGTCTTTCCGAGTCCCATATGTACATTGGTTTTTTTTTGGCATTGTATATGTTATATAAAGCGGGGACTTGTCCCGACTGTAGGTTGGTTATGTATATGTATCTTTAGAGGCTTTGTAGATGTATGTGGGAAGACGAATGTAAGAGAGAAATGTCCATTTTGATTTGATGGCCCTAACGGCCAAGTTTCATATATAGTATATGTTTGCCATGACTTTCGCAATTGATATCTAGTTACATGAGATAGGAGACATGCATAGGAAGACACATGAGTAAAGATTGGTTCTCTCGGGCCTCAACAGCTTCGGGTGCCAGTCCATCCCGAATGGAATTCGGGCGTGACATGAGGCTTCGTGATGGATGAGGTGGAAGATGGACACCTGATTTTAGCGATCAGCTAAAAGTTCTAGGTTGGTAGATGTTGGTTGAGCTGGTCCCAAACTACAACTTGGTCGGGATCCATGATCTATGTTGTACTCTTTACGATGGAGTATGCAGTACTCTTTCCTACCATCTTGATTCGGGGAAAGAATGTGCTTGTGGATGCCACTACCATTAATGAGGTCTTAGGGGTTCCCAACCCCTCTAATGCAGCCTTTGAGGCAACGATTCAAGAGTCATACTGAGGTGGGTGGCTTGGTTAATGAGGTGAAGTGGTCCAATCAGATAGGGACTAAGAGCGCATACTTCTTGGTCGAGGCCAAGATTTGGTTACAACTGGTGTCTCAGAGGATACGTCCTTTGGGAAATATTATGGATGTGATATTCCACCGAGCTATGGTAGTGGTGGTCATTATGGCGGGGGTTGAGGTGAATGTGGGGGAATAGATCATAGACAAGTGGCATCCTTCGGGAAACATTATGGATGTGATATTCCACAGAGCTATGGTAGTGGTGGTCATTATGGCGGGGGTTGAGGTGAATGTGGGGTCACAGATCATGGACGAGTGGCAGTACTTCTATGCTAGGAGAGGTCAGCAAGGGATTTATTCTTTCATTCCCTAATTATGGAGTTGTGCAAGCGGGTGGATATCCCCAGCGAAGACCATGACACCTGTAAGGAGTACGACGTGCTGTATAACCCCCTAAAAGGAAGGAGAATCCAAGGTGGAGGCAAAAATAAATAGAAGACAACGAAGAAAGGTGAAAGTAGCAGAGTTGATGAGAGTGGAGATGTCCCCTATTCCCAGACACCTGCTCCTCCAAGTGACTAGGTGGTTGGCCTTGCTGCTATGTGAGGCTATATAGACAGGACCCAGATTTCCTAGCTGAGGTTAGCTCCTTCGATCCCTACTGCCCCAGTAGACCTGTCTCGAGCCTATACTGAACTCTGAAGGGAGATAGATAACGAGAAGAAGAAACACTACTCCCGGGATTGCATGCAGGTTAGGATGTGGAAGGTTATAAGGTCATGCTTGTGTACACCCTCCTAGATAAGGAGATCCATTTCTTAGTGACGTAGAGCAGAAGCACACAGATGTCGCAAGCCTTGGAGATGATGCCACCAGCTAGATATCCCCCCCCCCCAGTTACATTTTATTGGTTTTTGGATTTGGGTTGCCCCTGTTTGGGTCATGTATCAAACAATTACTATTTTTGTTTTTCATACTTTTAAGACATTTTTTCTCCCTACCCCCTTAATAATAAACATCTTTTTTTTATAATGCGGTTTGGATTGATTTATGACACTTTATTGCTTCAAAAGTAGGGTTGCCTTGCAAGATTGTGAAATAAAAAAAAAATAGGGAAAAACACCTGGCAGGGCACTACCTGGAGCCACTGCAGCTGTTAATCTTATTGTTGTAGCAATGCTGTTATAACAGAAGAAGAAATACTGCAGCATTAGCCTCCAGTAGCTCTGCTTTTGTTTTCTTTACCCAGTCCCAGGCCCCTTTTTTACAGAACACTTATTTTATGCATGCTCATGTAATGTAATAACCTCTTATTTATGCATACTATAACTCGAATCTGCATTTTCCCTTGTTTACGAATACCACCAATACAATTCTCATTTGTCAAACTAACAGTACTACACTTTCGTTAATCTTTTTACTTACTCAATTCATTATCCTCAAAAGGGTTCCACCAATATCCAGGCACCAGGATGGTTCATACGGGATCGAATAGAAGGCAAGTAGTTGTAATGACCTTCCCGGTCATTTCCCTCGTTTTCGTGTGTTCTCAGCGTTTAGAGCTTTTCTATAACCTCCCCAAGTTATTTATGACTTGCTGGGACTGACAGTTCGGTTCTCGGGCAGTTCGTTTGAGAATATTATTTAGACCGAGAATGTTGTAAAATATTAAATTAAATTTGAATTTGGTAAAATGACATAGTTAATTACCTTTCGAAAATGTCTTTGAAATTTATAAAATTCTTTAGTTATGATATATCTATACTACTTTATAATAGTTTTATAACCTATTAATAATTTAAGCGGAGATAGTGAATTTAAATAGGTTAAAATAATATTTTTATTTTATAGAGGTTTTGTTAGAAATAATTTTCTATTAATTATGGTATATTCAAAATTTTGTATTTATTTTACCACACACACACACACACACACACACACACACATATATATATATATATATATATATTTCAAAGGTAGTGGGCTGTATACTGTTGGTACAAGAATGTTACAATTTGTTTAAAATAAGTGGTCATGCTTAGAGAAATACTTGACGGAAAAAAATTATGTTTTGATGCTATATTCGACCACGAAGAAAATTAATTTTCTACATCAAGTTATTCAAGCTCGAAAATCACGTGGTTGATAGTATAACGTCTTTATATCGTAAGTTCTCCAGTCAATATTAGCTTAAAGTCGCGTAATTAAATTGTTATTTAGTGGTATTGTTGTTGGGATGTTTTAGAGCTAATATTGAGCTCAGATTCGAAGATATCTCTTGTGAATATTGGTCACGGGGTGATTTGAGACGCTGTGACGGTTTTGATTTTTGCGATTCCGCAAGCGGGCCCCACGTGGACTGTTCGGACATTTTTTGAACTAATGCAATATGGGTATCGATAGTCATGTTTTGACATGTAGTTTATTATTTTGGTAGCTTGGCAACAGTCAGAGGCCTCTCTAAAGGGGAAGGCTCGGGTATAGCTAGTGCTCTTGGCAGGCTTGCGCCGGCGTCCAAGTAGGCTAGGTTTACCTTCTTTTACACTTAGATTGAGCTTATATGTGATATATGTATGCTATTGTGCTGGTGTTGTGGGATGGTATTATAAACTTGGTGGTGGTGGTGTGCTGTGATTTAGGCCTTCTAGGCCGGATAGGGTTATTCGGATATATTCCAGGCCCGTTATCCTGGTGGTACACCACAAATGACCTATTTGGGGTCTGATAGTATTGTTGTTGTTGTTGCTAGTTTGGGAATGTTATTGTTGGACCTTAGTCCAGGCTTAGACAGACTTAGCCCATACTTAGACGAGTATAACTAGACCTAGTTTTGGGACATGATGGCGGGCCCCATTACCCTTTTTGTCGACTTTTCAGAACTTTGACATCTTTGGGCTTAGATAAGCCCTATATGACAGTTAGGGTTGTGATGGGATTGAGTCACCCCTATTGTACCCGGTTGGCCTATTTAGCCTTGTTAGTCCCTGATAGCACCGTATTTGACCGGGGTCGGCTAGTTTGACTTAGAACGCTGACCCGCCTTTCCATGACTTATAATGTATACCCAGACTTGTATATACATATTGTTTTTAGTATATAGTGACCTAGAAGGACCCCGATATTTACTTTTAGCATGTTGTGGGATTAGCTTCTGTACTTATATACTAGTATTGACTTGGGACTAGGGCGTTTCCCGTTTATCTGATATAATATGACATTTGATTCTGTTCTGGTTACTGACTATGATGAGTTCTGGTTTGATCTCGGCTACTGATTCAAGTATGATGATTCTGGTTATTGACTATTGGGTGTTCCGATTCGAGTCCGGCCCCGAATTGTGGTACACTATGAGTTCTGGTACTGGGTATCGTGGTTATGATACTGTTCTTATTTGAGTTCCGATTCGAGTCTGGCAGATATGATATGTATGTGGCCTATTGTTATTACCCACTGCGTTCGGTTTGATTCCGGCGTCTGGCCTCTTGTTATTACCCATTGGTGCCGGTTCAAGCCCGGTGCACCCTTGTTGGTTATTGTGGTTAATGGATACGGATATAACTTTGAGACACTAGTGACTATGCATTTACTATTCTTGTGTGTCCCGTCGGTTTATGGGGGCCAGGCTAGGTTATTGTTTTCTTCCGTGTACCTATCGGGTTTATGGGGGCCTAGATAGGTTATGTTTGACTTGTGTGTTTACTTATGCATTTATTTACTCGTTACTCAGTATCGTATTTATTTATCTCCTGAGCATATCTACACACCTGGGCAGTAGTGTATTTACTTATTAGTTATACTCCGAACTTAGCATGCACCCTCGTATTTTTTTTAGCCTACTTATACTACATTGAGCTCAGTCGGCCGATGATGCCTACTGAGTACCCGTTGCCCCGGTACTCATACTGCACTTCTGCATCTTTTTCCCAATGCAGATCCGGGCACTAGCCGACAATTTTGACGTGACTCTCTTCTCAGCACTGGTTCCGGAGCAGGGTGGGCTTACTGACGTCCGAGGCAGATCCTACTTCATCTCTACTGTATAGTCTTTTTCACTCGAGACTGTGGTACTTATTGTGTATATTTTGTTCCTGTCTAGTACTTTAGGTATGTTTAGTAGTGGCTTTTGTACTGACCTCACCAGGTCTTGGGAGGGGTTCTTGACTTTATATATTGTCCTCTTCCTTCTCAGTCTTGGTATGAATATATATTTTGATTTTGTTTTTATATTTCTAATATGTTTATTAGTATGATTACTTCCACTTCATCTCTATTTTCTGAGATTCCGCCCGTTAGCCTGTTGCTTGTCCCTCCGGGCTAGGGTTTGGCTTGCCTATTGGAGGGTTACGGTAGGCGCCATCATGACTCAAATATTGGGTCATGACAGTAGTACTCCTAATCACGGAGAGATGAGTTGTAGCTCAAGTTGCAAAAATGAAGGCACTCTTGAGATCACACCCAGTCCTTATGTCTACCGGTCTGCTTGGCTACACACCATCCAACCACACACATACTCAACAATTATATTCAAGAGTTTAAACATCACAAAACAAGTTACCATACATTACCATCAACAACAATACACATAGCACATTTTTAACACGTCATTGCCTCATCACAAATACTTAATACCATATCGAAACAAGAATAACAGTCCACTTCCTATGTTTCTTATTGACCCCCATTGGTTAAGTGTCTTGTCCCAACCTTTCCACGTTAAGAGATACCAATTGGGACCAAATAGTCCCAATCGTGATGATTGAGTTACCAATTGGAATCGACTAGCTACTAATTGGACTCAACCCAGGGATATGACATTGAGAAGGCACGATAGGAAAGAAGAAAGTGAGATAGGTTCCTAGATGCCTTATAGCTTCCTACAGATTTGATGTGGATGTCAACACACTAATCCATGGGACTCTACTCCATATTTACTCTTGTACGGGGAGATCAGGTAACATGGGCTCTGATACCATATTTATCATGACCCAACCCACAGGATCGTTCCAGGAACCTACCTACACCTACCCCAGATAGGAGAACCCTGAATAACTCACCATTCACTCAATGAAGAAATTACTATAATATTTACTTAGTCAATTTATGTCTGCCATATAAATAACTAACCAATAGTTGAAGTACTATTTCTCAATCAATTTGCCTATAACCTATTTTTAATACATCAGATATGAAAAGTAAATGCGAAAAATAACTACTAGTGATTCCCTAAAACCTAGCCTACACCAGTACAAGAGCACTAGATAAGAAGTAGGGAAATCCATGACACAGCATCCATGCAGAATAGAGAGGACAAGAGTTACTGCTGAGTGATCGGAATCGCTGTTATAGAAACTTCAACTAACCTACACCATGGCTATACCCCTGATTGGAGATATAGTAAGTATAGCATCAGTACAACCACACATATTGGTAAGCCGCATCGGCCAACCAGGGTTAGAAACAAATAACATCAATAATAAAGAGGGAGTAATTATAACATCAAGTTAAGTTCTGATAGTTAATCACAAATTAACGACTCCCATTACCCCACATTTAGCATCTCTGGGACCTACCCTGAGCATCTCAATGACCTGCACGTACCATCTCTATGACCTACACTTAGCATCTTTGCGATCTACACTTAGTATCGCTGTGACCTACACTTAGCTTCTCTGTGACCTACGCTTAGCTTCTCTGTGACCTACCTGTCATTTATTATTTTTATTTATATTTTTTCTATGACCACCTATTCCAGCCAGTACCTCTTTCTCCAATACCGACTCATTCTTATGATACCTATAATTTCTTAATCCACATCCACCTAACTCCCTTCGGTACTCACTATCACAGACATCACAACACCACATCCCATTAAATCTAAGATCCTACCAATCATATTATACCGCAATTGGTTCTTTCAAGGGACCAAAGAATCTTACCTCCAGCCTGTCCCACACTAGGGACCTAGAGTACATTCATACCCACCTTCACCACTTACCACAACAAGAACACGTATGAAAGCATTATAAAATAGAAATACATTCAAAATATATGCATGAATGTATGTATGCATGATATAAGTATCATCTCTCCTTATCCCTTCTCATATCATCACCAACAACATCATAATGTACCGGTGTGGTACTCGACCCATATCACAGCACATCATATCTATACCAACATAGTACCTAACCTAAATCACAACATATCATATCTTTAATGACGTTGTACCCGACTCATAGCATATCATGTTATCCAAATGCATATGAATGTGTGCATGAAATCAATCAAATCATAATTCATGCAAAAGATAATCACAGATGCTTAGTCCACAGTCCAACATGGGTCAAACTAGTCTAATAATACGTCAATCATCTAATTCATTTAATTCAGTGACCTTAGTATTCACACATATATATACAAAATCATGACTTACCATACACCCCTACGGGGCTGCCATCACCTAAGTTCACATTATTACGCACTTTCTCTCTAATCGAGTCTCAACCTTGAGTTTTTAATGTTACCTTCTAAACTCTGGGAAGCATTGATCATGACCATATACTTTCTAATCTTCCCTAACTAATTCTAACGGGAATTCTATTCTTACTTTATGGTATTGTTCTCTTACATTCACTCACCATTCACGGGATTTGATTATGCAATTCATAAATCTCGGCTTATTATACCTCACCCTTTAGTAATTTTCCTTAATGCAATTCTAACAATTATAACATTTATGATTTAGTCGAGTCACCTTAATTTCCCTTATTACCATTTCACACTATCTCATTTAACTTTTCACTTTATTCAAACCTTGGAAGATAATAAGCTATGAACATTTGCTCCATATTCTTATCCATCCCTTATCCCAATCAAGCATTAATATAATATGTAATAATTCCACATATTGAAGCCTATCCGGAATTTAAACATGTCCATCCATCCAACTCCGTGCCCGAATTCCTAATGTATGATACTTCTGACATCACTATTAACATTAAATGCATCTAGCCCAAGTTTAGTTGTTACAAAATAAATCTTATCTTACCTCTTAGGCGTAATATTCTTCTACGAAGGGGGAGTGAGAGATCCCACACTTGCTAAATGTATTCCCATATCTGGTTTTCTCGGGGTGTGCCTGGAAACCGCTCTTATGAACCTTTGCCTTTGAAATCTCATGGTTGGGGAGATAGGGTTTTAGAGTTTTTTAGAGGAATGGGGCAACCTAGAGAAATAATAAAAGAGAGGGCTTTAAAAATCCCTCAGCTGGGCTACTGTTTCTTACCATTCCATTGTTGGGCCTCTTGGCCCAATTCCCTCAGGCCTCAATTTTTCTCCCCAATTTAATTCCCCCCCCCCCCCCCCCGCCAATTTAATTTTTTTCGAGTCCATTATTCATTGTAAATTATTCTCTGGGTGTTTTTACACGTAACAATGGTTTGGGCCGTTACACCATTTCATGCACCCCTATCATGTTAAACCTTATTTTGATCATGTGAAAGCCTACTATATTCACATATAGGTAGAAAAATTATAAAATATACTATTCAACCCATTTATCTCTCCATTATCAACCCACACCAAATATCTAGGCTTAAATCTATTACGATAGAGATAAACCATAACTGTATGTAGATTAAAAAACTTCATGCACCTTCATAGACTACTAGGACACCTAACCAATCTTTGACTTTGAAAAAGGTCTAGTGACATTGCATGCTCGATAAACCTCTAACACCATGAAAATATTCAGGTTTCATACCCGCACCAAATTCATTAGTCATATCATACATTCACAAATGTTGATCCCTTTACAAAAATATAGATATTTAATTATAAATTGGATTAATTAAAAAATTTAGATTAACTAATTTATATTGGTAATAAAATTTTATTATTTATTAGTTATTATATATTGAGTATTTAATAATCATAATTATAATTACTTTGATTCTAATTAGATTATATATTCAATGGTTATTATATAATTTAGATACTTTGCTTTTAACTCAATTACTATATCACTAATTAAGTTTCAATTCCAACTCAAGCACTCAAAATTCGTCAAATGTGTACGTATAAGTTTAATTTTATAATTACTTTGCTTCTAAAAATTTTACTCTAACTATCTCCCTAATAATGTGACTGAAATTCAACAAATTCAACCTAAACAATTCACTAATAATGTAATTAAACTTAACAAATTCAATTTTATACAATTCACTAACAAATTCAAGTTTATACAATTCATCACAAATTCAACCTAAAAGCTTCACATATTTTACCTAAACATTACACTAATAATGTAAGTGACAATTCACTACCCTAATGCATTCACAAATTCAAGAACCAAATTAGGCATTACTATATATTTTTTGGCTAATAATGGATTCAACCTAAAATCAAGAACCTATGGCATTACTATATATATATATATATATATATATTTGTCTAACAATGGATTCAACCTAATATCAAGAGCCTAAGGCATTCAATTTATATATTTTTGGTTAATAATGAAATCAACTTCACTAATTCACAAATTTACAAATTCAACCTAAAATCAAATTCAAGTTCACAAATTCTAAAATTCTAATGGTGATAGTACCAGTAGTCCAGATGGATTTACAGGGCATTTTTATCAAACCTGTTGGAGCATAGTAGGAAAGGATATTATTGATGTGATGACTGCTTTCTTTGATGGATATACTCTGCCTAAATCAATTACTCACACTAATTTGGTGTTATTACCCAAAAAGAAAGTAATTAAAAAATTTTCTGACCTGAGACCAATTAGTCTAAGTAATTTTTTGAATAAAGTAATTTCTAGAGTTATTCGTGACAAGTTGGCGGCCCTACTTCCCAAGATCAGTTCAAAAAATCAATCTGGATATGTGAAAGGTAGAAGTATTACTGAGAATATGTTGTTGGACAAGAGATCATTACTGACATAAGGAAGAGGGGAAAGCCTGCCAATGTGGTTATAAAATTGAATATGGCAAAGGCTCATGACATGGTTGACTGAAAATTCTTAATAAAGGTGTTGGAAGCTATGGTATTTGATAATCTTGATGTTGAAAAGATATGGAGATTAGTGGCTAGTAATTGGTACTTATAAATAGACAAGCTCATAGTTTTTTCCACTATACCAGAGGAGTAAAGCAAAGGGGCCCTCTATCTCCTGCTCTATTCATTCTTGCTGCTGAGGTACTTTCTAAACCTCTAAATAATGTGTTCTATAACAAGGAGTTTAAGAGTTTTGGAATGCCTAAATGGAGTGACAACATCAATCACTTAGCATATGTTGATGATACCATCATTTTTGTGATGCTGAAAGGAAGACCTTACAAATAATTATGGGAACTCTTTATGCTTATGAGAGGTAGTCCGGTCATAAAATCAATAAGGAAAAAGGTTCTTTGTTTACGTTTAATAAGACTGCTCATTCTATTGGTCAGGAAGTGACAGAGGTTACTAGTTTCAGTAAAGCTATATTTCCTTTAATATATCTTGTATGCCTAATTGGACATGCTAAGAAAAGGAAAATTCATTTTACTGAGTTGGTGAAAAAAGTGCAGAATAAATTACGGGCATGGAAAGGTAAGTTGTTGCCTTTTAGAGGTAAAGATGTATTGATAAACAGTGTATTGCAAAGAATCCCTATTTATTTATTATCTGCTATTAACCCTCCAAAATATGTAATCTGTTATCTCTATAGAATTTAAGGAGGACAGGAGAAATAAGCAATGATTAGCATGGACTGATGTATGTTGTCCAAAGGAGGAAGGAGGGCATAGTTTCAGGTCCTTATTTCATGTATCAAAGGATTTTTTGCTAAGCTATGGTGGGATTTTATGACAAAAAATCTCTATGGGCAAACTTCATGTGGATCAAGTATTGTAAGAGGCATAGATCCCAAATAGTGGAGTGGAATGGAGGGTCACAAACATGGAAGTATATGCTTGAAGCAAGGGATATTTTTGATCAAGAAATATTGTGGGAGCCTAGATGTGGTCATGCTAGTACTTGGTATAATAATTGGACCCAACTAGATGCTTTATATTATGTTTTTCCTATTTCTCATGTTTTGCAGGATTGTTTTGAAGATGTAAGTCATTTGATGCTACAGAACAATTGGAATGAATATTTTTTGCATCAAATATTGCTTGAGGATATTTGTTCTTATGTACTTACTAAAGTAAAGATTGTAGATCAATCTACAGAATGGGACGGATCTTGGTGGAGGTTGAATAGTAATGGAAAATTTAGTGTGGGGAGTGCTTCGAATCTAGTGAGGGTGGAAAAGGAGAAAATTCAGTTCTTTGCAAATATTTGGGCCAGGAATCTTTCTTTTAAAATCTTTTTTATTCTATGGAGAGTTTCTAAAAAGATAATTCCTATTAATGAGGTGTTGGTTAGGATGAAGCTTGTGGATAGTGTACAGTGTTGTTGCTGCAACAATTCAGAAATGGAGAAATGGGGAATTTTGAGCATCTTTTTGTTGTATGCCCTAATACTAACAAGATTTGGCAGATTTTTTGCTAATGCAGGTGGCTTCATTGTCCTTTCATTCAACTCAAAGACACTATTCTAAAGTGGTGGCAGGCTAAATGAGTTCCCAAGCTTAAGCCTCTATTCAGGGTTATTCCAGCTATGGTGGTGTGGCAAGTATGGAAGAGGAGAAACATCATCTATCATGGAGGAAAATGTCCTTTTATACCATGGTCATGAAAATCAACAGAAACATACAACTATTTTATACTACCACGTATCCTTAGTTGAAGGGTATTCCTAATAACTGCCCATGATTGTGAAATACTTTGAAGAATACACACCTCTGGTAGTATGAAAAGTGATAAAATGGCAACCTCCTAGTAATGGATTCTATAAATATAATGTTGATGGGGCTTGTAAGGGGAATCCTGGCCCATCTTCTAGTACATTTTGCATTAGAAATGGAGAGGAGAACTTAATTTATGATGAAACAAGATTAGTGGGAGAAGGAACTGTCCTGGAAGCTGAAAGTATAGCTTTAAGAAGTGGATTAGAGTACTGCATATCTCATGATTTTCTCCCTGTGATAATTAAACTAATTCACTCACTTTGAAGAAGGTATTGGACAGTATTTGGGAAGTCCCTTGGAGTATATATAAGCAAGTGAAATGGATTGATGTCATTAGGAAGAATGTACCAGGGATGGTGGAGGTCGTTCATACATTAAGAGAGGTAAATAGACTGGCGAATTTCTTTGTTAATCTAATTTTCTTATTTGCGGGTACAAATATTCTAACATTTTCTAATATTCAGGAAGTACCAAGTGCTGGGAAGATAATAATTAGCATGGAGAAAAATCAAATTCCTAATTTGCGTATTAGAAAATGCCAAAATAGGGATTATATTTTTCAATCAACAGTAAGGGGATAAACAATCAAAGAATCTCAACAAGCAAAGAAGGTGAAGAAGCTGAACTTACATAGAAAGACATAGTGGGATTGTTGGAGCTGAGACCTGGCATTGGAGCTCATGTTGGTTAATAGATCTATTGGATCTGGTCTTTGTGCAGTGGTATTATCTCCATTAGGAGCTCATCCTACTAGAGGATTAGAATCAATGGTAAATTAACCAATCTCGAGCTTTAAAAGAAAGGAGAAGAGTGAGCTTATGAACACTAAATATTGTTTATATTCATCGTACTTAAGCTGAAGAAGTCTTCAATGGAGCAGATTCATGGCATTTGTGAGAGTTTTAAATGCCCACAGTGATTCTATCCGAGATTAGCATCTGTTTGAATCAAGACAGAGTTGGTGGTTATGGTGAGCGTATTATCTTTCATTCCTTACAATGGCTTCGTCGATGTTTTAGACCTCATAGATGGTTGTTCCAGTGGGCAAGATGAAGAAGAAGCAATGTTAATTTACTTGCCTTTTTGTTTTTCAGATGTTTCCTTACGGTAGATATTTGTTGCGTTTGTGGACTTTATGTTTTCGGGTTTGGGCCACTTTTGGGCCTGGATCTATTTATGTACAGATCTCATTATTTTTGTTCTAATAAAGCCTAGGTGGCCTATCTTTGATTTTTAAAAAATCTAAAATTCGAGTTCACAAATTCAACTTAAAATAAAGTTCAGGTTCACAAATTTTAACAATATTCATAATAATTGAAGGTTCACAAACCAACAATGTTTATAATAATAAGATTCAAATCGAACAAACTAAGATGTTAGTAAAAAAATTAAATAAATCCTAAGTTGAAATAATCTATCATACACATAAAATTAACGAACATTGACATGTATTTAAACTATCCCTACTAACAAAGTTATTGAAAATTAGTTTAAAACCTTCAAAAAATGGAAGTTTATGGAACCCTAACCTTAAAAATTGCGGTAGTGAAGAAGAGGAAGTCGGCGCGACATAGTGAAGGAGAGGCAGTCGATGTGGCGGTTAATGTAGGAGGAGGTACCACCAGTTGAGCAGCAGCGGAATAGAATGGTTGGAGGCAGTGGATCGATGAGAAAAGAGAGAAGAGAAGAGAAAAAAAGAGAAGAGAAAGAGGAGAAAAAGAAAAGAAACAGTCTATAATATTAGAAAAAGTGTCGTACAACGTGATTTTTTCCATCTCTTTTTCTATTTAATGATTTTACGGATAGTTGACCATAAAAGCGACAGACATCGTGGTTAAACTTTTGTTTTTCTAAATAAAATAAGTATTAATTAATTTTCAAAATTATTATATTTATTTATTTATTATTAAATATAAAATTTATAAAAACGACGAACAGTGTCATATTTGTAAAAAATGATTTATTATTTTTTAATAAATAACGACATAGTCCGTCGTAAATGTTATTCACAGAAAAATCTGCAAAAAAATAAGATGGACAACATGGTAGTGTTGAAAAAATAAATACAAAATTTAAAAAAGAAAAAAGGGGCGGAAAGTGTCTTTTTTCTGTCAATTTTTTGGACCGACACTTTTCCTTCCATCTTTTTTTGCAATGTTTTTAGCATTTACTACACGAAATTGAGGCAAATGTCAGATGTATTACCCTTATTGTCTCAATATAGAAGATTGTCAGTCAACATGTGGGATCAATACAGGAACTTTGTTCTCCAAATAACAAGGCCTTTAGGTAAGCACATCCTTTATGAATAAGTGATATTTGTCTTGTTTTTCCATAACTGTACTTAAAGAAGTTGGTCCCTATCTTCTAAGTTTCTCTAAATCTTGTGGGTCGGAATATCAAAATCGATACGCCCAACTCTGACAAAAGAAAATGATAATTCCTTCATTTCCCTCTTTCAACACTAATAACTGTCACTTTTAAAAACAAATCCACAAAAATATTTTTCTTTCTCTCACATTCTCTCCCCCAAAACCGATCAATTCTAGTCTCTCTTCAATCTTCATCAATAGATTCCAAACCAAGTTCTACTTTATCCATCTCAACCTCCTCACCTCCTCAAGAGAAGACCACCATCTCTCCCACTATTTACATTCTATCAAACCATAACCCTAACCTTCACATCACTTCATCTTTTGTAGACTATTGTTGACGAGATAGACGTCATCAACACATAAGAGGCAATTCCTAAGGGAAAATCACTATAGCCCCATCCATTTTCAACAATGCTTCCTCTTCCACCCACAGAAACTATAATATTTCTTCCATCATTCCCCCACTTAGCATAAAAATCCTCATCCCCTAATATATCAATATTAATGCAACAAAGTTGCCTCCACCATCCATCATTCAAGAAAAATTTATATCCCCTTCAAAACCGCCATCCCTAGGGCACTGAAGTTACAAAACCTCCCATTCCTTCACTATCTAATGTCTCTCTTGATAGTGATGATGACACTGCCTTGGTTCCAAATTCTTAAGACACCATACCTCTCAGACTAAGGGTTATAAAACAGTGTAGCCAACAAACTCAAACTCACCAAGAAATGAACTAAAACTACTCCTAAAAATTTAACCATACCAGCCTATACTTCATTCACACGAAGAAAGAGAAAGGCTTATATAGAGGATGTTACAAGGGTTAGATAGAGGATGTTGCTGAGTCTAGCAAGATAAAAAAGATGGCAAAGGGTAAGTGAAATATAGTTGAGGAAGGAGAAAGTGTGTCGATGGATGTGGCAGATAGTCTTAACAAGCACTCAGATCATGTAGACTAAGAAGAATTCCCTCAAAGGTAAATTGAAATCTTGAAAATTTTCTAGCTATGCGAATAGAGCAATACTATGGGTCTAAACATATCTTGAAATGAAAGTGATATTGTCACAACCCAGAATCTGAGGTCATGATGGAACTTGCGCCAACCCAACTATGGTAGGTAAGCCTAACTTAAAAAGAGATACAAAAAGACGAAAAGAAGATAAATAATAATCCAACACGAGACTTTAGGATAAAGTTAGGCCAATAATATAAAACAACTCTAAAATCTGAAATAGATACAACTCCAATCCCAAAATATAATGCATTAGTAAAGATCACTCTAAAACTGACATAGTGTACGAAATACGTCAAACTCTACTTATGAATGTAAAATAAATAAAATACAATCATAAAAAGGAAGTCTGGAACATGCTACAAATGAGGAGCTCACCAGTACTCTAAAACAATCTCAAATCAGTAGAACTCAGGCTCCACAAGTCACACTCAAACTGGGATCTACACTGAAAGGATAAAAAAAGTAGGAGAGAGTACGATCCACTTGTACTCAGTAGGCATCACAGGTCGACCAAGCAACGTAGAAAACTAAACATGTAAAGGAAACTATGATCAATGCCTTCACCTGTATACAGAAAAGTTCCCAATGGAGGCTCAAGCCTTACAACTCCTAACAATATAAATAATATAACTACAATAATAGTATAAGAGTAACTACACAACAAATATACATAAAAGGAAGACTAAATTACACGATATCAAACATGTAAGAGAAATGCAAGTGATGCAATGCAATGATATGATAAAGATGCAATATCTCAACATCACATCGTATAACCTTTTGAGCATAAGCTTCCAGGACATGACCCATGGGGGTTTTGTAATCTATATACTACTATCACAATCTCATCAATCAACCTTACTGGTATATCTCTCGGTTAAGGCATTTTATAAAGTGTCTCATTTTTTTCAAAAATAGTATTTCTCAATGGTACCAGTTCCATGAATATGGATAAATGAATAAGGATGCATGCTCATAACCAATTCAACATCATATAATGATCAAATAAATAATGGTATAAATGAGCTCAAGTCTCCTTAAATCTCAATAGATCATGATACAAGTCATCGCATGGCAACACAGTAGTAGAGAGTCATGTAAGACATTAATAATATCAATCCAAGCCTCCACTAGGGTATCACAATAATAATAAAGAATAAAGAATGCTCAGATAAGATCAATACCAGCACCTGCATAGGCATCTCAATGATAATAATCTCTCAAGTCAATAATAATATTGATATAAGACCCCACATAAGCAACACAATAAAATATTGATCTCAAAAGGTGAATCTCACGATAAAATCCCCAATCCATGACATACTTTACATGAATTATTAACTATCCAGCTCGGTCTGAAGAAAGTTAAATAATAACCTACCGCGAAAGCCAAAACATGAGCCGGGACCTCTTAACAAAAAGCCTTTTCTTTCCGTGCAGCCTCGGAATGAACCCAATCTATCATAAACATAATCTACATGTCAATTGGAATATAATGATACACATATTAGCCACTTTCATTCTAGGCCCAAAAATCATCCAAAACTGCATGATAAGGATACAATCAATCCATACCTAATATGACATCAAAGTCAACCGTGTCAAGGATAATCAAGTCTACTCGAGTCTTACTCCCCAAAAAGGTCACCACATATGAGCAGTACACCAATCTACTACTAAAAAATTGCCTACAAGGTTAGATACATGAATGCGTAAGGTAAGGGAATCACACATAACATCAATACCAGTTGATATCGCCCAAATCACGCCTCTAAACAAAGTATAAAGCGGTCATTGATCAAATATAGAATCCAACTAGGTTGGGGTAGATACCACGAGGAATATGGTTAGAACCTAGGTCAATGCGGCTACTTAGGATTTTAGTCATTTTTTTCCAATGGGGGGATTTAAAAGAACAAATAAACAATTTTTAGATTGAAGTAACATGTAAGCAAATATCAGTTTTTATTGAGAAAATCAATGAGAATGATGAACAAGGATTGTGTTCCCCATGATTTCAAAACTCCATAGGTTTTTTGTACTTAGTGATCTCTTGTGGTGCTCAGTATGCAGAATCTATAGGTTATGTTCGTCTAAACGATTATGTTACCCCCCTAATAGATGACTATCCCCAATCACAAAGGTTCATGTCTCATGGGTTTTGCATTACTAACCCCTATCATTGATCCCATATTAGTCTGTCCTATTTACCGGCTCAAGTCTAATTAAATGGAGGTTGATAGCTCCAAGTCTCATTGTTGATTTCCTTTTCCCATCTGTTACTCTTGCTAAAATCCAGAGTAGAGATAAGGCGAGTTCTAACATTGGCCATCATTAGAAGAAAATCAATACAAAGAGAACAACAATACATGCATAAATATCGTTCAAGAATTACTATGTACTTTAACCTACTTCATTAATTAATCATGGTTTCCACAATCCTGATTGTGGGATTTAGCTACTCATGGCTTGAAAATCATAATTAGAAATCATAGACAAAATCATAATTATGAACTTACAAATTGAGTAGAATAAATCTGGAATCTTGAATTCTCAAAGAATAATTAACAAAGATGGAGAATAAAAAAATATACCACTTTTCTCCGGCCTCAACGACTGCTCCAAGCTTTCTCTGGATAAAAAGTTTACAAGTTATCTCTCCAAAGTTTCAAAATTACATAAAAATTATTTTTGTGGAATATTTATAGGTGTAAGAAAAACACCAAAATAAAATAACTAAGTCCAAAATGGACTAGGAAAATAAAATCCAGTCCCTTTGGGATGAATATTCGCCTGGTATAGTGTCGCCTCAACTTCTTCTGTTGAATTCCTTGCTGCCACGTGTCCTTGCACTAGCCGCCTAACCTTTGCAATTTTTTAATTCAATTGTAGCAATTCTCATATTTTAATAAATTTAATCCATTAAGCTGTCTGTTTGATTTCCTTATATAACTTCTTGATTTTAATTCCGTTTTTGCTCCAAATTTCTTTTTCTTCACACCAATTTAATTATACAAATAAAAATATAATATTAAGCATAATCTATAAAATCAATTCTCAAAAAGAAAAATTAAAAATACTAAATAGGAGGCAACTAATGACTAAATATATATAATTTTGGCCTCACATCAACACCCCACACTTAGACTCTTGTTCGTCCTTGAGCCAGCATTAAAGCTCATCTCAATTAATCACGTCTAGGAATGTCACCATTTTGGTTGATACAAACAATTAGACCATCTAGCAATTCAAAATATCAGGTACACTTCTCGATCATTATGCAAGAAATATAAATAAACAACAAACCTCTAACCTCCCAAACTCAAAGATGGACACTAACTTATCAAATTTAAGTTCCCTTACCTATTCTTGTCAAACAAAGCTAATAACATTACCTATCTATCTTAAAACAAGTTCCCTCACATGAAGAAATAGTCCACATACTCAAATTAAAAGATCGAATATAATTTAAGGACTTATCATCAAAGAACAACTAGCTTAATTCCCCGGTTTATTTCTTAAATTCTCGATGTTGTTGGGATTGATTTTGGGGTTGATTGAGCTTAGAATTGGCTATATTTATGTGGAAAATTATCCTTGAGCTGAGTGGGACGTTGTAATGGTTTAAATTTCATAATTTTACAAGTGGGCGCCACGGGAGATTTTTAGTCCGATATCTGACTCAGAGCGTATATACGCAATATATGTATAGATTTTCTCATCTTGGCGCATAGATCACTATTTTGATAGCATGGAAGCTCTTGAAAGACTCTTAGAAGGGAAAAGCTCTGGTGTAGAGGATTCAACGAACGTTCGGTGGCGTCCAGGTAGTCTAGGCTTACCCTTCTTTTAGATTGAGCTTAATTGTGGTATTAGTGTACTATTGTTCTTGTTTTGGGTGGGTAGTTTTGACCCGGTTATTGTTTTAGCCTTTTTCACCTTGTTTAGCTGGTTAGGGCCCTTTTTTAGCGGAATCCAAGCCCGTTCTTCCCTAGTATAGTGTATTATCATCCTTTAGGACTAGGTTAGTGCATATAGTACCTTGGGATGGGATTGGGAAGCTTTAGACTAGATTCGGGTGGATTCTACCTTAGGTTGGGTTATCGAGACCTTATAGTGGTACCTACTATCGCTTTTTAGATAGAATGTTTGCAATGAAGCTCCTTTAGGCTTAGTCAGACTTATGGACACTACCTTAGGCTATTACCTTGGATTGGGGTGGACTTACACTTAATTGCGGGTCTGCTTAACTTCTTTTCCCCGATAGGGTAGTAACTGACCCTGGACTGCACCTTCTTGACCTAGTAATTGGGACCCGTCTTGCCTTAGTGGATTTAACCGACTTAGATTGATCTATATGATTATATGGATTGGAGATAGGCTTGAAACCTTTGGATTTTTGCTAGCTAAGTCTTCTTACACATATATAATTCAGTTCCGGTTCAAGTTTGGTGTATGCTCTACTGCTATTAATATTATGGGTTCTGGAATGAGACTAGCATCAATTTACGATAATGGTTTTCTCTTTATGAAATTATCAGTTATTCTTACGGTTGGCTACTTATGAATTTTGGTTCGAGTTTGACAATAGTCTATGACTACGGTTGGGATGTTCTGGTGTTGATTAGGGTTGTTACTGGAGTTATGGCTGTTATATCGGGTTCTGTTGTATATGGATCATTTGACCTCTTGTTATTATCCACTATTTCTAGTTCAAGCCCAGCGTCTGGCCTCTTATTATTATCCATTGGTTTCGGTTCAAGATCGGTGCATATATATACTTTCATTATTGATTTGGCATCGAAAAGTTATTGAGACTAGTACAGTTAAAGGTTATTATGCTTCTTACCATAGTTTTCCCTTGTTTGCACCCACCAAGCTTATAAGGGCTCAGTAGGGTTAATTGTCTTCTTGTGTGTGCTTTTTGGGCCTATGGGGCCCAGTTAGATTGTAGTTAGTCTTTTGCTTTTACTTTCGAGTTACTTATTTCCTTTATTGCATTTGCCTAGCATAGTTGTTATTTATATTTCTTCCCTTTAATGTTGATTTAGCTTACACTCTCGCACTTTATTTATACTTATACTATATTTGAGCTCAGTCAGTCGATGATGCCTACTGTGTACCTGATGCTTTGGTACTCATACTGCACTTCTGCATCTTTTCCCTAATGCAGATCCAAGTATGAGCCACCGTAGCTGACGTTACCCTTGGGCCTTGTTACTGATCCGAAGACAGGGTGAGCTTTCTAAAGTCTATAGTTGATCCTCCTCCAAGTCTCATTGTTGATTCTATTTTTCTATCTGTTACTCTTGGTAAAGTCCAGAGTAGAGATAAGGCAAGTTCTAACATTGGCTACCATTAGAAAACAATCAATACGAAGAGAACAATAATACATGCATAAATACCGTTCAAGAATTACTATATACTATAACCTACTTCGTTAATTCATAATGGTTCCCATAATCCTGGTTGTGGGATTTAGCTACTCATGGCTTGAAAATCACAGTAAGAAATCATTGACAAAATCATAATTATGAACTTACAAATTGAGTAGAATATATTCAGAATCTTGAATTCTCAAAGAATAATTAATAAAGATGGAGAAGAAAAGAATACACTAATTTTCTCTGGCCTCCATGGCGGCTCCAAGCTTTCTCTAGATAAAAATTTTACAAGTTATCTCTCCAAAGTTTCAAATTTACCTAAAAACTATTTTTGTGGAATATTTATAGGTGTAAGAAAAATCCCAAAATAAAATAACTGAGTCCAAAATAGATTAGGAAAATAAAATCCAGTCCCTTTGGAACAAATATTCGCCTGGTACAGTGCCGCCTCAACTTCTTTTGTTGAATTCTTTGCTGCCACGTGTCCTTGCACTAGCCACCTAACATTTGCAATTCTTCAATTCAATTGCAGCAATTCTCACATTCTAATATTTTGATAAATTTAATTCATTAAGCTGTCTACTTGATTTCCTTATATAACTTATTGATTTTAATTCCGTTTTTGCTAAAAATTTCTTTCTTTTCACACCAATGAATCCTAAAAATAAAACTATAATATTAAGCATAATTCATAAAATTAATGCTCAAAAAGGACAAATAAAAATACTAAATAGGAGGCAAATAATGACTAAATATATATAATTTTGGCCTCACATCACCAGTAGCAAAATATGTAGAAATATAAGAGAATGTAGACCCAGGGTAAACAATACTGAAGTAGGATGATGGAAAACTGGGATGATACCTATAATCACAACATCATAGGCCTTTCCCTCAGGTCTCCCAAGAAAAGCATAGCATTGTCCGCGTCTACTATCGGACTGAGCAACTCCTCATCCACTACCATGAGATCCCTAAGCTCCACCTTTGGTACCTCTAGATCCACCTCTACTGCCCTGTGTACCCCCTCTAACTGCTGATACTGGTGTCGGATAAAGCTAAAGTAAAGAACCCTATTGGAGAGGACCCATTATATGTCTGGACAATCTCTAGCTAAGTGTCTAAGCTCATCACACACAAAACATCCCCTACTAGATAAATCACGTTGTGAGGCCTAGAAGAACTAAAAATGCCCTCCATAACCTAATGAACCAGAATAAGACTCTCAGCCTGCATGACTTGATCTCTGACCACTCAAAGCCTCAAAACCCATAAACCTATTATTTGAACTCTAAAAAGTGGCCTGATTTGGTCTGCCGTGGTAACCATGAGAACCTCTGCCTGAGAAATCCCTACCTCGGGATGAATGACCATTGAAACTACCCTGTCGGTAGACCCTCTTACCAATACCACTCCGAGTACCCTGGTGAATACTCTCAATCATCATGGTATGATCCATAATACTCTGTAAGGAGCCACCTGAAATCACTAATTGAGTCATTGCCAACTTATAATAACTAGTCAAACCCTTAACAAACTTCCTGATCCTCTCAGACTCTATGGAGACACTAGTGGTGGCATTCCTAGACAAGGCATGAAAATGAGCCTCATACTCAGCAATAGTCATGGATCCCTGCTCCAAATCATCAAACTCATTTCGCGGCCTGTCCCTCAAGCTATAGGGCACAAACCTCTCAAGGAAGATCTTAGAAAACTAGGTCCAAGCCAAAGGAATGGAACCCACTGGTCTATAACTAACATAAGATCTCCACCACTACTTAGACATATCAGTCAACTAGAAGGTAGTGTAATAAATACCATGGGACTTAAGCAATCCAACGTTATGCAACCTCTCGTGATAATCGACCAGGAACTCATAAGCATCCTTACCAATATCACCACTAAACTAGGGAGGGGACCATTTTATAAATCTCTTAAACCTCTTCTTCTCATCAGCAGGCATGACTGGACTAGGAGCTACAGGTGGAACAACAATTCTGGCAAGCAATACCTCAGTATGTGTGGCAATAATAGCAGTTGGTGGTGCCCCAGGAGTCTAAAAATAATGAATAGGAACCTACCTTGGGGGTTGAACAACCTCTCTCATATGATAACTATCTAGTGTACCCGACATAATACCTGCCTGAGGGTTGTCATTCAAATGGCTCAAAAGCTAAATCAGAATATCCTATAATACTAGGGTGGCAACAAAAACATGAGGAGCCTAGGTTGGTCCCATATTCTCTGGCACATAAGATGCCTCTACATGATCAATCTCAGACTCGGGAGAGGCCTCTTCTTATGCCCAACCTCTACCTCAGTCTCAGTCGTGACCCCTACCTCATTCCCTGACTGGGGATTCTACAATGGGTACTAGATCAACATTCTCAATAGCTCCTGATTGTGTTCTCACTATCTGTGCAGAAAGAGTGGAATAGAAATTTAGAATACTGGGAATGAACAACACACACGATAAGGAATTAAATTAGAGAAGTTTTTCTAAAAATGTCCCATTGCCTCCCAAAGATAGATATGGATGTCATCATATTGATCCCCGGGACTTTATTTGTAACACCCCGTGCATTTCGGAGTCTAGCTGACTACCGTAACATTTATGAAATATGAAAACATGAGAGATTTGATGAATTATGTATTAAATTGTGGGTATTTAAAAGTCTTGTACAATTGGGCCTTAAATGAAGCCCCAAAACCATAGAAAGACATGGCCCAAGTGGGAATTTGACCCATTCTTGCCTAATTCATCCATTAACCAAGTAAACCCACCAAGTGTGTGGATAAGGATCATTCTAAATGGACTATATAAGCCAAGAAATCAGATTTTTATTCCATAACAACACACATGCCCTTTTTAGCATTTTCCACATTTTTCTCTCAAAATACAAACCCTAAGCTCTCATCTCTTTGGGACAAGATCACTCTTTGGTAAGTATTTATTCTAATTTTTCAGTATATAATATTTTTAAGATGGTGTATAAATCATGTTGGTTGTGTTGGCAAAGTGTTGGACAGTGTGCTATGCGTAAAACTGTCTATTTTTGCAATCGGAGAATGGTTTTGTCTTGTGAACTTGAATATGGACTTGTGATCTTGAAGGAAGTGAACTTGATGGATTATATATTTACATGTGAGATATAATTATAGTCTTACTTTGTTTTATCCTTGAGTATAATGTTTGGAATTGCTATTGTGAAATTGGTTATGGTTTTGGTGACATTGACCGTAAAGTGTAGTTTTGGGTGTTGTTATGTGTGTTGTGAGACCGTGTATGAATGTTGGTATTCAAGATGATCAAAAATATTTCAAAATAATTTTGGTTATGATAATGGACCATTCATTGCATTAAAAGACCCAAAAGAAACCATTTCAGACCAAAACGGGCATCCGCCCCAGCAGACGAGGGCACCTGCGGGCGCAGATGCCAATGCAGGTGCCACTGGCATCTGCCACCAGCCACATACGGGCACACCTCAGCCACCTTCGAGTTTAGTTGTCTTCACAGGTCATCCCCAGGTACGGCTTTGTATGTTTTCGCATCGTCTTGGTCCCCGAAGGCCCCTATACCCATTTTGGATGTAATTATCAACTTGCGATGTCGTTGTAATGACTTTAAAGTGTCGTATGGAGGTGTGTTGAACTATATTAAGTATGGATGGTTGTTCATATGTTATTATGAACTAGTAATTGTGACAGAATGATAAGGAGAAAAGCGTAAGGGGTAAGTATGGTGTGAAATGCTATCGATGTATGATCTCTTGGTCAATGTGCGTAATGTTATGGTGTTGTTGTTATGATAATGCCTTGGATTGTACTGTAAGGTATGACATGACGTTATATGGCAGTCATATAGTTCATTGTCATCTTGTACGCCTGTATAGTAACTAGTTGCTAATGTAAACTCCGATATGTACTTGTATTGTAGAGTAAGACGTAAAGAAAAAGCTGGACTATTGTATTCATACATAGGCTTGTGTATTCATACTTGGAAGTGAAGGTATGTAAGGTTACTTGGTCCGTATCTTTCTGCAGTATATAGAATTCACATTGACGTTACACTTGTCCTATTCCGAAATGTGCTAAGGTATCCTATTCCCGGTTATCAATGGCTATTATTACATGTTTCCTACTCATTGATCAATTGTGAATCGTATGTCTCATATTCATGAATAATGTTCCAAAATCCCAATAAGGTTACGTTCCAAAGTTCCAATAGTGGTTATATTCACGTATCTTGTTCATTGATTATTGTCCAATGGTTCCAATGGTGTTATGTTTCCAATAACGCTATGTTTCCAACAATGTTTATTCATATGTCTCTCACTCATTGGTTAAAGTATAACTATCATTGTATCAATCTCAAAGTAATGAATAAAGTAATGCTTATATGTGGTCAATAATCAAGTATGGGTGGTAGCTTTGGGGGTGAAATGCCTAGCTCAAGCCCATCTCGAGATTGTTGGATCAGAGGGCAATCCTAGAGGCATAAGTCTAGCTCAGACCGATCCTGACAGGGGATAGCTCTAGAGGTAAAAATCTTGCTCGAGCCGAACCTGATAAGTTGATTGATGGGTGGAAGCTCTAGAGGTAATAACCTAGCTCAAGACGATCCCGATATATATTGATTCATAGGGTGGCAGCTCTAGGGGAATAAGCCTAGTTCGAGCCGATCCCAACATAACGTTATGTTATGTTAAAACCCACTGTTCAGTTGGGGCCCGGGTATCACAGGTCACAGGCAAAGATGAATAATCATAGAATCAAAGAAACAAAGAAAGTAAAGAAAGTAATATGCATGGTTTCCAAAGTTCAGTATAGTGACTTATCCATATTGGTTATGCATTTGAATTTGATTTCATTGGCATACTCACATATCATTTAGTTTCATTTGAGCCTTACATACTCAGTACATTCTTCGTACTGACCCCTCTTGGGGGATTTACCTTACTTGCTGCAGGCGCAGGTACTAGTAGGCCTCCACAGTAGGTTGCTAGTTGTTTCAGATCATTGGTGAGCTCCAGTTAGTTTGGGGATTCTCTGAGTCATAGTTGTACATATGTTTTGGTGTTGTACATGTTGTATAAAGCGGGGACTTGTCCCGACTATTAGTACATTTTTTGTCAATGCACTTGTTAGAGGCTTTTGTAGACGGATGTGGGTGTATAAATGTAAAAGGTACATGTCGTTTTTGACTTGATGGCCTCAAAGGCCAAGTTTCATATATGTATATATGTCACATGTTCCATGAATTTCGTTGTTAGCATTATAAGCTCCTATGTGATAAGGGTGTTTCTGATGGCATGCATATGAATGAACATAAGTACAGTTTGGTTCTCTCGGGCCTTATCGGCTACAGGTGCCAATCACGTCTCGATGGGATTTGGGGTGTGACAAAAGTGGTATCAGAGCAGGTTGTTCTAAGGGTGTCTACGAAGCCGTGTCTGAGTAGAGTCTTACTTATCGATGTGTTGTGCACCACATTTATAATTAAGAGGCTACGGGACATTTAGGATGTTGTTTCTTTTCTTCACTTCTAAGTCGTGCAATAGAGTCAGTGTTGTAAGTTGAATTGTATCTGACCCTGGTAATTGTTCTTCTCTGATATAGTAACAATGCCAATGACAAGAAGAGGTAGAGGTAAAGGTAAGTATGTATACATGCCTGCGGAAGAAGGAATGAGTAGATTACCACCTGACCAAGCTAGTCAAGGTGGAGCAAATGCTGAAATTTCATCGCGGTCTTCTTCTACGTTTCCAACTTCGGAAGAGCCAATCGGAAGAGAAGTACCCGCAGAACCACCAATGAACACCACAGATCAGGACCTTAGAAATGCAGTACATATGTTGACACAGTTAGCGGCAGCACAAAATCAAGGACGAACTGGTCCAATGAGTAATAAAGATGATGCGGCTAGAGTGGCGAGTCGCAGAACAGAGGATTTCTTAAAACTGAACCCTCCTATATTCACAGGTTCGGATCCAAAAACAGATCCACAGGACTTCGTGGATCAAATTCAGAGGGCTTTGGAAGTTATGCACGTGACAGGGGTAGAAACAGTTGAACTTGCTGCGTATAGATTAAAAAGGAAGGCGATATTGTGGTACGAGGATTGGAAGAAATCTCGTGATATTGGTGTAAATCCACCAAATTGGGAAGAATTCAAAGCTGCTTTTCTTGACCATTACTTACCTATGAGATCCGTGAGGCTCGTGCGGATCTATTTCTAAACCTCCATCAAGGAAATTTGAGCGTCAGAGAATATAGTTTACAATTCAATTCCTTGGCACGGTATGCTCCAAATGTGGTGGCTACAATGACAGATAGAGTCCATCGATACGTGGACAGACTAGAACCATATTTGGTAAGGGATTGCACCATTGCTGCCTTGAACAAGGACATGGACATAGCTAGAATACAAGCCTTCACCCAGAAAATGGAAGATCAAAGACAGAGAAGAAGGGCACATGAATTTGACAGGGGACAATCAAAAAGGGCTAGACCTATGGGACCATCTATGATGTCTCAAGGAGGATCTAGGCCTCGTATATTTCCTAGACCACCTAGACCATCATTCTCATATTCTACAGCATGTGCTCACTCTCAATTTTGAGGGTCTAGAGGTGGTCTATCTGGACAGAGTAGTGGGGTTCACGGATCACAGAATGTAGGTTTTCCTCGTCAGCAGTGTCAACACTGCGGACGTATTCATGCAAGTACATGCAGAGTGGGACAGATGCTTGTTTTTGGTGTGGTATGACAGGACACATGATGAAAGAGTGCCCCCAGAGGAGCATGGGTGGTATGGCACGACCTACAGGATCGTCCGTTGCGTCATCAGCATCGGTTCCTTCATTGGGCCGAGGTGTGCAGTCTGTTGGTCGTGGTAGGGGTGCCAGAGGAGCAGCCAGTACTAGTGGGATTCAGAATCGTACTTATGCTCTGGTAGACATGCAGAATTCAGAGGCATCTCCCAATGTCGTCACAGGTACACTATCCATATGCTCATATAATGTATATGCACTGATTGATCCAGGTTCTACATTTTCCTATGTTACTCCGTTGATTGATACAAAATTTGCAAAGGCACCAGAATTATTAATTAAATCAATTGAAGTGTCTACACCTGTTGGTGAATATATTGTTGCAAAAAGAGTATATCTTAATTGTGTGGTAACTGTGTATGGTCATGATACATTAGCCGATCTTATTGAATTAGATATGGTGGATTTTGATGTGATAATGGGGATGGATTGGTTGGCCTCTTGCTATGCCATGGTAGATTGCCGGGCAAAGAAGGTACATTTTTCCTTTCTGCAAGAAAATGTTCTTGAATGGCAGGGTAATATGGGGGCACCAAGAGGAAGATTTATTTCTTATCTGAAAGCCAGGAAAATGGTTGTCAAAGGTTACATATATCACTTAGTACGGGTGAAAGTGTCACGACCCGAAATCCCATTCGGGCCGGACTGGCACCCGAAGCCGATATGGCCCGAGAGAACCAATCTTTGCTCATGAACCTTCGTATGTATATCCTCGTGTGAATCTTATTATACCTCATGCAACTATGCAGAAGACATGAACATGGAAACATATGCCATAAATATATATATACCAAGCTTGGCCATTAGAGCCATTACATCGAACTGAACGTACATATCTTACATTCATATACCCATATATGTCTACAAAAGCCTCTAACAGATCCATCAACAAGACCAACTTACAGTCGGGACAAGTCCTCGCTTTATACAATATTTACAATATCAAAACAAATACACAACTATGACCCAGAAAGCTCCGAACCAAGTAGAGCTCACCAAAACTCTGCAAATGATCCACAGGCTACTGAGGAAGTCTACTAATTCCTGCACCTGCAACATGTAAGGTAAGTTCCCCCGAGGGGGTCAGTACGAAGAATGTACTGAGTATGTAAGGCTTATAGGAAATAGCATCATACATGAGAATGTCAATAGAATAAAATATGAGCGAATAGTCAATGTGGATAAACCATCATTTTATCTAATATCTTTTATAACTACCTTCCTTCAAGGGAAATTACCTTCACTCAAGAAACTCGCCTCCAATAGATTCTTCTATATACAAGATATTCTTTCTAGCTTTTATGTTCATTACCACTATTATTCATCTACTTGGTTAGTAGGTTGTAAAAGAGTAACACTCATCCACATACATCCACTCTAGTGGTGGGAGTACTAATATAACATACATCTACTCTATTAACGTACATTCACTCTATTGGTGGTTTAGCATACATCCACTCTCATGGTGGGGCAACATACATCCACTCTTATGGTGGGGCAACATACATCCACTCTCATGGTGGGGCAACATACATCCACTCTCATGGTGGGGAAATATACATCCACTCTCATGGTGGGGCAACATACATCCACTCTCATGGTGGGGTAACATACATCCACTCTAATGGTGGGGTAATATACATCCACTCCCATAGTGGGGTAACATACATGGGAGAGATTGATATATTAACTTAAGCGATATTGGTACATTAAGGATCATGACACTAATTGAAACACACAAATACGTTTTACCTCAATCTTACACTTCATGAGATTAACACCTTAACTTGTGAGGGATAGATCTATTAGCTCACACTTCACCTCCTTCCCTATTCTTATGAGATCTTATATAAGTAAGTATATGATACCGGTCCTCCACCTTTGGTGGGCTATAATAAATAACAAAGCATAATATTAGAATTATTCCATATTAAACTTATACCCTCTAGAATGTGATCCATACTCAATGAAACCTATAATAACCGTGTGTCTTACTTCTTTACAATCTTATACCCTTTACATAGTTATGAGAGTGACACATTAGAGATCATGAAACTAAAGCACACACTTATATACACGTCTCACTTCACTCCTTCCTTCTCCTTTCCTTCACGAGATTGACATCTTCACTTATGAGGAATAATTATACTAACTTCCACATCACCTCTCTTATTACTCTTCTGAGATTGGTACTTTTACTTATGAAGGATTGGTACAAAGGTAATCCTCATACTATAGGACTTTGGAACATGACATGATTGGGAAATGCGTTTCAAGAATAAATAAATTCTCTTACTTCACTACTCTCTTGAGATAGTTCTTTTAGGAATTACCGCATTATGACATCTTAGGAACTTCAGTCAATGAATAAGAGATAAGTGAATCATCATTCATCTAAGAATAGGATACATATGAATAACAATATATGTCAACCTGAATTGATATACTTCAAGCCTCTCGGAATTGAAACAAGTCCAATGTCAATGTGAACAACATGTTGCAGAAGGATATGGAAAAAGGAACCTTACATACCTTGTATTCTCAATACGATTCTACAATCTTAAGTGCGCATACAATAGTCCCGCTCCATCCTTAGGTTTCACTCTACAACACAAGTACATAACGGAACCAACATTAACCACCAATTATCTTACAATGGCATACCATAACAATAAGTTACATGTTTGGCTTTAACATGTCATTTCCCCCTTGACAATACCATTTATGAAATTATTGTACCAATAATCCCACAATATTCCATACATTGACCAATACATGATAACCAATAGCATGTCACACCAAGTTCATATTTTACACTTCTCCATCACCACCACATCACAATTATTCCATCAAATTACTTCAATACACCTCACAACAACAAATCGGCCAAAATTCCATAATTTCCACTTATAGAAAAATAACAAGTTTAGGACCATAATAACACCATACATGTTTTTATTTCATCCATACCATGCTTTTTCATCAAAACCACAAGTCATAATTCACGTTACAATCCCATGGATAACACATCTTTTAACAAAAACCAAAAGTGCCATGTCCAACACTTCCAAGCATAAACAACATGATCTAAAAAATTTATCATGCTTATAATATGTTAAAGTACAATAATAATCACTTAACCAAGCTTGGAAGATGATGATATTGTCCAAAAATGCCTTAGGGCTTGAAGAGCCACAAAGAGTTCTCTTGAAAATTCTAGAAAATGAGAGAAAGTGATGTGTGTGTCTAATGAAATAAAATCTGATTTTACCCCCCTTTTTATAGGCCTTGAGTCCATGCTTATCCAATATTATTTGTGTGTATACTTATTCAATGGAAGAATGGGTCTTTTTGACCCATTGGACCATGCATTTTGGCTCCACTTTGGCCCTCAAATTGGCCTATTAACACATATATTATTTTGGACCACTAAAATCAATGTGTACTCCATAATATACGTGTTACAACGATATTCCCACTCACGGTATTTATATTCGTAGCCTCAATTCCAAAAACAAACAATTCTAGCCACGTATGACCTATTTTGACCAAAAGGGTAAAATCGTCATTTTGATGCCAACTTAGTTCACGTGTAATTTTATCATACCAATATAATAATTCACTCATTTCATGTATATTCTCATGGTTGTAGCAGAAACGTGGCAAAAATCGGCCCGGTACGTCCCCGGGCACACTTGGACACTTAGAACAAATTTTGGAAGCTTACTAGTTTGGTCGTTCCAGCAAGCGTCTGGCGCTTCCTAGGGCACTGAGCTTTAGGATATTGCTGGTTTGGGTGCCAAAACAAGATCCTGGCCCTTCCTATTGCGCTGAAAATTTTATTTTTAAAATTTTCGTTTCTTCGACTTTTCTTCGCGGATTTGATTAGATACTTCAAATCCTATTCTTTAACAACCCTTAATATCCTTTGTTTAGAGGTCCTCTTAGCCTTATTTTGAACCCCACAAATGCTCCATGGAAATCACAAAACACCTCCTATGCAAGGTTAATCACATGTATAAGGCCAAATTTTAATTTTCTCATCACTAACATTACAAATTACATACTCATGGCATCTCAACACCTGAATAACCATTGTTCAACGTCGTCATATAGGGTTGGGAAGGTATGGGGTGTTACAGAAAGATACTGAAGTGGAACCACTAACTCCTCAGCCGGTTCCAGTGGTTAGTGAATTTCTGGATGTATTTCCAGAAGACCTTTCAGGCTTATCCCCAGAAAGGGAAGTAGAATTTGGCATTGATGTGATTCCAGGCACTCAGCCTATTTCTATTCCTCCATATAGAATGGCTCCAGCAGAATTGTGTGAATTGAAGGAGCAATTGAAAGATTTGCTGGACAAAGGCTTCATCAGGCCTAGTATATCCCCGTGGGGTGCACCGGTATTATTCGTACGGAAGAAAGATGGCACATTGAGAATGTGCATCGACTATCGGCAATTGAATAAGGTAACGATCAAGAAAAAATATCCCCTCCCTCGAATTGATGATTTGTTTGATCAGTTACAGGGTGCCAAGTGTTTTTCAAAGATTAACTTGAGGTCGGGTTACCATCAAGTCAGAGTTAGAGAAGAAGATGTACCCAAGACAGCATTTCGAACACGGTATGGCCATTATGAATTTTTAGTTATGTCATTTGGACTAACAAATGCACCAGCTGTGTTCATGGATTTGATGAATAGGGTGTTTAAGCCATTTCTGGACGTGTTAGTCACAGTATTTATAGACGATATTCTGGTTTATTCAAGATCACCAGAGGACCATGCTAATCATTTACGGCAGGTGTTACAGACTCCTCTGCGAACGTAAATTGTATGCAAAGTTCTCTAAGTGTGAGTTTTGGTTAAACTCCGTCGCATTATTGGGTCACATTGTATCAGATGAAGGAATACAGGTTGATACACAGAAGATTGAAGCAATGAAAAATTGGCCAAGACCTACGACACCCACAGAAATTCATAGTTTTCTTGGACTGGCAGGTTATTACCGAAGAATTGTGGAAGGTTTTTCCTCTATTGTTTCACCGTTAACAAAGATTACACATAAGGCAGTTAAATTTCAGTGGAATGATGCGTGTGAGAAAAGCTTCCAAAAGTTGAAAGATAAATTAACCTCCACACCAGTTTTAGTGCTTTCTGAAGGTACTGAAGGTTATGTAGTGTATTGTGATGCTTTCGGGGTTGGACTCGAATGTGTATTGATGCATCATGGTAATGTCATAGCATATGCCTCACGACAGTTATGGCCACACGAGAGAAACTATCTCGCACATGATCTTGAATTAGCAGCGGTGGTTTTTGCTTTAAAGATATGGCGTCATTATTTGTATGAAGTTCATGTTGATATCAATACTGATCACAAAAGTTTACAATATATCTTTAAGCAGAAAGAACCCAATTTGAGGCAACGGAGGTGGTTAGAACTCTTAAAAGACTATGATATTGACATTCTTTATCATCCTGGAAAAGCAAATGTAGTAGCGGATGCATTGAGACGCAAGGTAATAGAAAGCACTAGTGGCCAATTGACAGAAAAGAAAGAGATAATCAAGGACCTACATCAATTAGCCAGCTTGGGGGTTCGTCTTCTTGAATCCTCAGATGAAGGAGTTATTGTACAAAATGCGGCTGAATCTTTACTAATAGCTGAGGTGAAAGAAAAGCAGTTTGCAGATCCTATGTTGTTGCAGCTAAAGGAAAATGTACAACAGAATTTGACAAAGGCATTTGATCTTACACAGGAAGGGGTACTTCAATGCCAGGGTAGGTTATGTGTACCAGATATAGATGAACTGTGGAAATGAATTATGACAGAGGCGCATCATTCGTGCTATTCTATTCATCCGGGTGCTACTAAAATGTATCATGATTTAAAAGAAGTGTATTGGTGGGGAAATATGAAAAAGAACATTGCAGAATTCGTCGCTCAATGCCCGAATTGTCAACAAGTAAAGGTAGAGCATCAGAAACCAGGAGGTTACATACAATGTATCAATCTTCCAGTCTGGAAATGGGATATGATTAACATGGATTTTATCACAGGTTTGCCTCGCACACTGCGGAAATTTGATTCTACATGGGTTATAGTGGACAGGCTTACTAAGTAAGCGCACTTCCTACCAGTCAGGACCACCTATACAGCTGAAGAGTATGCGAAGTTGTATGTGAAAGAGATAGTACAATTGCATGGTATTTCACTTTCCATTATATCAGACAGATGAGCACAATTCACAGCGCACTTTTGGAGAACTTTTCAACAGAGTTTGGGCACACAGGTGAATTTGAGTACGACTTTCCATCCTCAGACTGATGGGCAAGCAGAACATACTATTCAGACATTTGAAGATATGCTACGAGCATGCACGTTAGATTTTCAGGGCAATTGGGATGACCATTTGCCTCTTATTGAATTTGCTTACAATAATAGCTATCACTCAAGTATTAAAATGGCACCTTATGAAGCTTTGTACGGAAGGAAATGAAGATCACCAATTGGATGGTTTGAAGCGAGTGAAACTGCTTTACTTGGGCCAGATCTGGTTCATCAGGATATGGAGAAAGTTAAAGTGATTCAACAACGGTTACAAACGGCCCAGAGTTGACACAAGTCATATGCCGAAGTTAGAAGAAGAGGACTTGAGTTCGCCATAGGTGATTAGGTATTTTTGAAGGTGTCACCGATGAAAGGGGTAATGCGGTTCGGAAAGAAAGGAAAATTGAGTCCACGTTATATAGGCCCATATGAGATTGTTAGAAGATTTGGGCAGGTTGCATATGATTTGGCACTACCCCAGGAACTCTCCACAGTTCATCCAGTATTTCATGTTTCAATGCTTCGAAAATGCATAGGAGATCCATCTTGTTTTACTCCTATTGATGATGTACAGGTTACAGAGGATCTTACCTATGAGAAGATACCTATTGCCATTCTGGATAGACAAGTGAAGAGGTTGAGAAATAAATACATAGCTTCCGTAAAAGTACTTTGGAGAAATCAGCAAATAGAAGAGGTCACATGGGAAGCTGAAGAAATGATGAAATCTAAGTACCCTCATTTGTTCCAAAGGGAAGAATGACAAGTAAGTATTTATAATCTTTGAATATATCTCTATATGATGACATGAAGAATGCTCCTAAACTTGTAATTGGTTACTTTGAAATGATAACACTAACATTCGAGGACGAATGCTTCTAAGGGGGGAAGAATGTAACACCCCGTATGTTTTGGAGTATAGATGACTACCGTAACATTTATGGAAATATGAAAACATGAGATATTTGATGAATTATGTATTAAATTGTGGGCATTTAAAAGTCTTGTACAATTGGGCCTTAAATGATGCCCAAAAACCATAGAAAGACATGGCCCAAGTGGGAATTTGACCCATTCTTGCCTAAATCATCCATTGACCAAGTAAACCCACCAAGTGTGTGGATAAGGATCATTCTAAATGGACTATATAATCCAACAAATCAGATTTTTATTCCATAACAACACACATGCCCTTTTTAGCATTTTCCACATTTTTCTCTCAAAATACAAACCCTAAGCTCTCATCTCTTTGGGACAAGATCACTCTTTGGTAAGTATTTATTCTCATTGTTAAGTATATAATATGTTTAATATGGTGTATAAATAATGTTGGTTGTGTTGGCAAAGTGTTGGACAGTGTGCTATGCGTAAAACTGTCTATTTTTGCAATCGGAGAATGGTTTTGTCTTGTGAACTTGAATATGGACTTGTGATCTTGAAGGAAGTGAACTTGATGGATTAAATATTGACATGTGATATATGATTATAGTCTTACTTTGTTTTATCCTTGAGTATAATGTTTGGAATTGCTATTGTGAAATTGGTTATGGTTTTGGTGACATTGACCGTAAAGTGTAGTTTTGGGTGTTGTTATGTGTGTTGTGAGACCATGGATGACTGTTGGTATTCAAGATGATAAAAAATATGTCAAAATAAGTTTGGTTATGATCATAGACCATTCATTTCATTAAAATACCCCAAAGAAACCATTTCGGACCAAAACGGGCATCCGCCCCAGCAGACGAGGGCACCTGCGGGCGCAGATGCCAACGCAGGTGCCACTGGCATCAGCCACCAGCCACCTGCAGGTGTACCTCAGCCACCTGCGGGCACATGTGGCTTCACAGGTCATCCCCAGGTACGGCTTTGTATGTTTTCGCATCGTCTTGGTCCCCGAAGGCCCCTATACCCATTTTGGATGTAATTATCAACTTGCGATGTCGTTGTAATGACTTTAAAGTGTCGTATGGAGATGTGTTGAACTATATTAAGTATGGATGGTTGTTACCATGCTGTTATGAAGGAGTAATTGTGGCAGAATGATAAGGAGAAAAGCGTAAGGGGTAAGTATGGTGTGAAATGCTATCGATGTATGATCTCTTGGTCAATGTGCGTAATGTTATGGTGTTGTTGATATGATAATGCATTGGATTGTATTGTAAGGTATGACATGAAGTTATACGGCAGTCATATAGTTCATTGTTGTCTTGTACGCCTGTATAGTAACTAGTTGCTAATGTAAGCTTCGATATGTACTTGTATTGTAGAGTAAGACGTAAAGAAGAAGCTGGACTATTGTGTTCATACATAGGCTTGTGTATTCATACTTGGAAGTGAAGGTATGTAAGGTTACTTGGTATGTATCTTTCTGCAGTATATAGAATTCACATTGACGTTACACTTGTCCTATTTCGAAATGTGCTAAGGTATCCTATTCCCGGTTATCAATGGCTATTATTACATGTTTCCTACTCATTGATCAATTGTGAATCGCATGTATCATATTCACGAATAATGTTCCAAAATCCCAATAAGGTTACGTTCCAAAGTTCCAATAGTGGTTATATTCATGTATCTTGTTCATTGATTATTGTCCAATGGTTCCAATGGTGTTATGTTTCCAATAACGCTATGTTTCCAACAATATTTATTCATATGTCTCTCACTCATTGGTTAATGATCCAAAACTTCGAGGAAAGTATAACTATCATTGTATCAATCTCAAAGTAATGAATAAAGTAATGCTTATATGTGGTCAATGATCAAGTATGGGTGGTAGCTTTGGGGGTAAAATGCCTAGCTCAAGCCGATCCTGAGATTGTTGGATCAGAGGGCAGTCCTAGAGGCATAAGCCTAGCTCGGACCGATCCTAACAGGGGTTAGCTCTAGAGGTAAAAACCTAGCTCGAGCCAAACCTGATAAGTTGATTGATGGGTGGCAGCTCTAGATGTAATAACCTAGCTCGAGCCGATCCCGATATATATTGATTCATAGGGTGGCAGCTCTAGGGGCATAAGCCTAGCTCGAGCCGATCCCAACATAATGTTATGTTATGTTAAAACCCATTGTTCAGTTGGGGCCCGGGTATCACAGGTCACAGGCAAAGATGAATAATCATAGAATCAAAGAAACAAAGAAAGTAAAGAAAGCAATATGCATGGTTTCCAAAGTTCAGTATAATGACTTATCCATATTGGTTATGCATTTGAATTTGATTTCATTGGCATACTCACATATCATTTAGTTTCATTTGAGCCTTACATACTCAGTACATTCTTCATACTGACCCCTCTTGGGGGATTTACCTTACTTGCTCTAGGCGCAGGTACTAGTAGGCCTCCACAGTAGGTTGCCAGTTGTTGCAGATCATTGGTGAGCTCCAGTTAGTTCGGGTCTTCTCCGAGTCACAGTTGTACATATGTTTTGGTGTTGTACATGTTGTATAAAGCGGGGACTTGTCCCGACTTTTAGTTCATTTTTGGTCAATGCACTTGTTAGAGGCTTTTGTAGACGGATATGGGTGTATAAATGTAAAAGGTACATGTCGTTTTTGATTTGATGGCCTCATCGGCCAAGTTTCATATATGTATATATGTCACATGTTCCATGAATTTCGTTGTTAGCATTATAAGCTCCTACGTGATAAGGGTGTTTCTGATGGCATGCATATGAATGAACATAAGTACAGTTTGGTTCTCTCGGGCCTTATCGGCTACGGGTGCCAATCACGTCTCGATGGGATTCGGGGTGTGACATTATTACACAGATTGCTCTCTTACTCATGAGATCGGCGAACCTAGAACTCTGATACTAATTTTTCATGACTCAAAATCCGAGGTCATGATGGCACCAACCCCGATCCAACCTTGGTAGGTAAGCCTAGCTTTACAAGAGATACAAAAAGATGAAAAGAAGATAAATAATAATCCAATACGAGACTTTAGGATAAAGTCAAGCCAATAATGTAAAATAACTCCAAAATCTGAAATAGATACAACTCTAATCCTAAAACTAGTGTCAGGAGTAAAGAGCATTCTAAAACTGACATAGTGTATAAAAATACATAAAACTCTATATCTGAATGTAAAATAAAGACAAGATAATGATAAAGAGGAAGACTGGAACATAATTTGTTTATTGATTTCATTTAAATCAATAAAATGGCCTAACAAGCCACCAAAAATTTAAAAAAAAGGTCTGGAATATGCTCCAGATGAGGAGCTCACCAGTACTCTGAAATAATCTCAAATCAGCATAAACTCAAACTCCACAGGTCGCACTCGAACTGGTATTTTCACCAAAAAGGTACAGTAAGTAGAAGTGAGAACAGTCCACTTGTACTCAATAGGGATCATAGGTCGACCAAGCAACGTAGAAAACTAAACATGTAAATGAAACTATGAGCAATGCTTCCACCTGCATACAGAAAAGTTCCTAATGATGGCTCAAGTCGTACACATCGTAATAGTGTAAATAATACAACTACAATAACAGTATAAGAGTAACTACACAACAGATATACATAAAAGGAAGACTAAATTACACGATATCAAACATGTAAGAGAAATGCAAGTGATGCAATGCAATGATATGATAAGGATGCAATATTTGAATGTCAATTCGTAGAACCTTCTGAGCATAAACTTCCAGGACAGGATACATGGGGGTTTCGCAATCTATATACTACTATCACAATCTCATCAATCAACTTACTGGTATATCCCTCGGTTAAGGCATTTTATAAAGTGCCTCATCTCTTTCAAAAATAGTATTTCTCAATGGTACCGGTTCCATGAATATGGATGAATGAATAAGGATGCATGCTCATAACCAATTCAACATTATATAATGAATCAAATCAATAATGGAATAAATAAGCTCAAGTCTTCTTAAATCTAAATATATCATGATACAAGTCATCGCATGACAACGTAGTAGTAGTGAGTCATGTGAGATATTAATAATATCAATCCAATCCCCCACTCGGGCATCAAAATAATAATAAAGAATAAATAATGCTTAGACAAGACCAATACCAGCATCCACACAGGCATCTTAATGTTAATAATCTCTCAAGTCAATAATAATATTTACATAAGCCCCCACACGGGAAACACAATAAAATAATAATCTCAAAAGTTAATTCTCACGATAAAATCTCTAACCCATAGCATACTTTACATGAATTGTTAACTACCCAACCCAGTCTGAAGAAAGTTAAGCCATAACTTACCTCGAAAGTCGAAACACAAGCTTGGACCCTCAACAAGAAGCCTTATCTTTTCGTACAGCCTTCGATCGAATCTATTCTATCAAAAACATAATATAAACATCAATAGAAATCTAATGATACCCATATTAGCTAGTTTTATTTCGGGTCCAAAAATACTTCAAAAATTGACCCCAAAATAAAAAGGGCACAACTGGAAATTTTATTAAAGAATCATGTTATCCATACGTTAAGGGTTTTAAATATGAAAAACCATCAAAAAACAAGTTGAAATCGAGCTTGAAATTATTAAAAAATTATTTTCCACTTTACAAGGTAGAACCAAAATCCCAAGTTTAAAATCAAAGTCTTGAAGATGTTTAAGCAATAAAATCAATGGGTAATGATAGAAATCAGGTTTAGAAACTTACCCAAACTAATTTGATGAAAAAGTCACTTGAAATCACCCAAAATCGAGGTCCCAAAGCTTAAAAATAATGAAATGGAGTTGGAATCATGAAAATGGGGTTTTTATACTGTTCTGTAAATAGTGTCTCATGAAAATGGTCAACCCCTAATGTTCGCGAAGTCTACCGATACAGACCTACCACTTACAAGGTGACCTAGTTGCAAATTCAAAGAACAAAAGATTCGACCCGAGCCCGATTACACTTCAGGAACATGGTGACCACCTCGCGTTGGATTGTCCAAGAAAATACTTCTCCATGAATACAAAGGGAACTCCGCGAATGCGAAGAAGGAGTTGGTTTGCAGTAGTAGACAACAACTCAGCTAAGAGAAATGATAAAAAATCTTCCAAATAAACCATCGGGATTTGTTCAGGGCCCTACAAAAATAAACCAATAATGCTATTAGGCTAATTTCAATGTTCTGGGTTCAATAGAACCATTGGATTAACCAAAAGAGGTCGTTTTCAACAAGGTACCCTCAAGAACCCCCTTAGGCTAAAAATAACTAGTTTCTCATCTAATCTCTCAAAACTCAAAATAAAGACTCAGAACTCGAACCAACCACACTACTAACCTAAAAAAGACATTCCAAATCTAATGGAACTAATAGAATCACCATTCGATGCTCAAATCACAAAATATTGACCAAAGTTAATATAATACTTTAAGGCTACTCAAAACCTCAAACTCACATAAATCATTCTCGAATGCTTTGGGGATCGTTCGGCACATCTCCCTAACTCAGAAATGATATAAAGCAATCACGAGGTAGGGCAAAATGATCAAAATACAGAAAAAGACTAAAAATCACAATGAGAGTTGTTACAGATAGATCCTGAGATTATTAATAATCATGTTATCCAAATCATATTAGATAAATTAGGCTTCCAAGGTTGGTCCTATATGTTTAAGGACACCTCTGTGTCTATATATAAGGAATAGGTAATTGAATTCTACTCAAATATGTCTATGATTGATGGTTAGATTATGAGTTCATCTATTAGAGGAGTGGAAATTGTGTTTGATAATAAAAAACAATGGGATATTTTGCAAGTGTTTGCAGCTTGATTAGATGTCTATAAGTGAAAAAAGGATATGGGATGTTTGCAGACTAGGAAATTCTCTCTAGGGAGGGTTACGAAGAAACATAAAAAGATTTTAAAAGGAGATATAAAAGTGTTTCATACGTTGTTGTTTGAAATGGTAAATAAGGAAGTACTGCCAAGAGGTGAGCATCGACATGAGCAAGAACAGGGATATGGGCATCATGAATGCTTTGTGCTAACCTTGACTCTTAAGTTTTTTATAATGACACTTAATAAATGTAACACCCCGTACATTTCCGAGCCTACTTGATTGGTGATCTAGGGCGTATTTATATGCCTTATTGCCAACTTTGAACCATGTTTACCTTAGTTTTGAGAGCAATAAGTACGTATTTTGTATTTTTTTGATGGACTATTTGATATTGTGTTAGTATCCGCAAAGAAAAGTCGAAGAAAGGAAAAAAATCAGAATTTTGGTGTGGGGCACGCCAGGCAGCGTGCCAGGCCGCTTTTTGCCAAAAAATTTCTGGCATGGGCAGCATAGGGGCGTGCCAGGCAGCGTGCCAGGCCGCTTTTTGCTAAATTTATTCTCCGACCACTAGTCTCTAAATGGGCTCTTGGGTTATTGTATCATTATTCCATCTTGGTGGGACTACTCTTGGACGATTTTGGCATCCAAATGAGGGTTAATTCTTCTTCCTTTTTATTTTTATTTCTTTTTTTATAATTTTTATCAATTTATGATAAATTAAGCCATGAGTGGCTAAAATCGCTTATTCTTGGGGGTCGACGCTACGAACATGAATCTCATGAGTTGAATATTGTCTTAACATTTATGGACTTCTTTAAGCATGAGATAGTTGGTGGAGCATGCATTAAATTTGTTGGGCTAAATTAATCTTGAGCAATTGGGCTCAATTGAGGCCCAAAAATCAAACAAAAGACATGGCCTAAATGGGGCAAATGACCCATTCTTGTGTTGACCAAGTAAACATGGAATTTAATAGCCAAGAAGTGGCTAAGGATGACTTGAGAGCCTATATAAAGGCACAAAATCAGATTTTTATTCATTTTAACTCTCATGCCTTTCTAGACATTTCTAAAGACATTTCTCATCTTACAAACCCTAAGGCAACCATTTCCTTTGGACAAGATCATCACTTTGCAAGCTTGGGTAAGTGTTTATTATTGTGATTTAATATATTATATGCATGAGAGATGGTGTAGATCGTGATGGTTAAGTCTAAAAGTGTTGTGTAGTGCACTTTTGCTTTTTGCTAAAAGATGTGTCATCCATGTGACTTGAACTTGAAAGGAGACTTGAGGTTTGGATGGAAGTGAATGATGTGGATGAAATATCAACATGTATGGTGTAGTTATGTCCTTAACTTGTTTTTTTTCTATGTGTATAACTTGTGGGATTGTTGTTATGAAACGTATTGAGGTGACTTGATGGAGTAATTGTGAAGTAGAGTTAATGAGGAAGCGTAAAGGATAAACTTGATATAAAGTGCTATTGGTTTATGATGTCTTGGTCAATGTATGGAATGTTGTGGTATTGTTGGTATGACAATGCCGTGAATTGTATTGTAAAGGGGGAAATGACGTTATAGGAAAATCATGTAACTCATTGTCGTCGTATGCACTTGTAAGGTAGTTAGTTGTTAACGTGAACTCCGTTATGTACTTGTGTTGTAGAGTAAAACGTAAGAAAGGAGATAGATTATTGTATTCACATATAGGACGGTGTATTCATATTGGGAAGATAAGGTATGTAAGGTTACTCTTTCTGAATCCTTCTGCAGCACATATTGTTCACATTGACATTGTACTTGTTCCATTCCGATATGTCCAAAGGTATCTCATTTCGAGTTGTCATATAGTATTACTCACAGGACCAATTGTGATTCACATGTCTTATATTCATTGACTAATGTTTCAAAGTTCCAATAATGTACAATCACCAATGTATCACTCTTATCATCATGAAAGAATGAAGTAATGTATAATTGTTTGTATATTCTTGAGTGGCATCCCAGGGGTGGAATAAACACCTATCTTGGGTCAATCCTAATATCATGGGTGGTACCCCAGGGGTTCAAATACCTAGCATGGGTCTATCCCAATATCACAGTAACATCCCAGGGGTGACAAAAAAGCCTAGCATGGGTTATCATAGTAACATCCCAGGGGCGACAGAAAAGCCTAGCATGGGTTATCACTGTAACATTCCAAGGGCGACAGAAAAGCCTAGCATGGGTTAATCACATCCCAGGGGTTAAAATACCTAGCATGGGTTATCCTCTTTTACCACTGATTAGTTGGTTATTTGTTTATCATATGCTCTACAATTTTTTAATGCAAAGAAGGATAACGTTAAGTAATGAACGATAAAGATGAATGAACATAAAGGCAAAGTAAGTAATGAATGTAATGTACATGGTTACACACATACAGAACGGTGGTTTATCCATATTGACTATTCTCTTATATTTGATTCCATTGAAGTACTTATATGTCATTCAGTTTCATATAGCCTTACATACTCAGTACATTCTTCGTACTGACGTCTCTTATGGGACTTACCTTACTTGTTGTAGGCACAGGTACTAGTAGACCTCTATAGTAGGTTGCGGGTCATTTGTGGAACATTGGTGAGCTCCAGTTGGTTCGGGGCTTTTCGAGTCATTATGTACATTTGTTTTGGTATTGTATAAAGCGGGGACGTGTCCCGACTATAGGCTGGTTATGTATATGTATCTGTAGAGGCTTTGTAGATATTGTGGGACAAACGAAGGAATGTAAGGGATGTATGTTTTTGACTTAGTGGCCCTAACGGCCAAGTTTCATATATGTATATATCACATGTTTTCCATGACTTTCGCCATTAGCATCTTGTATCTATACATGATAGCGATGTTCCTTGAGTGACATGCATATGAATGTACATGAATGAAGATTGGTTCTCTCGGGCCTTATAGGCTTCGGGTGCCAGTTTGCCCCGTTGGAATTTGAGGCGTGACAATAAATTTACCTTGCAGTAAGAAAAGAAGGAAACCACAAAGAAAAGGAAGCTACAAGACTGACCAACTAAGAGATCTTTCCTATAAGGAAAGTATAAGATGCAAATTCACAAAAAAGATATTCAAAAGAAAAATCTTCATTCTACATAAATCAATTCCTACAAATCAGCACAATGGAAGCAAGGATCCTCTCTCACAAGGAAAGATCTTTTCTGGTATGATACACTGAAGTCAACATAACACTGGAGAAGGAAAGAAAAAATCCTCATTCACTTGATTCATTCACACCAGATGGAATTGATATGCCCTATACGAAAAGAATTTGTTGATTAATCATCAAGAGAAAACTCAATGAAGATCAAGTTTCATAATCAAGATCAAATCAGGCTGAAATCGGAGAAGATCAAGACCTCAATCATACGTAAATGTGATTGACGAAATCCCTTGGATTACCTTAGAGCATTCCAAGATCAAAGGAACTGATCTTTTTTTCCACGACAACTGTAGACCTATATATACCCTCTCCTTAGATAGAAATGATGTACATATTCACTTAAGATTTTTCCTTTGAACTCTTTCAAACTTGTAAAATCACTGTAATATTATTGTTATCGGTGAGTGAAAAAAAAGAAGAGAAAAAAAGATAGCTATATAAGTTGAGGTTGTAACACTTTAAAAGATCATGATACTAGAACCAACACTCTATAACAAATTCCATTCAAGACTCTAAGGGATCCCTTGTAACCCAAGAGAACTGGAAGTAGTCACCATATCGGTGTTTCGAACAAGTATAAATCTCTGTATTCATTATTTACTTACTGCTTTAAGTTGTTTTTACATTGTTTCTATCTAACCTATCTTGCAGGAATAGAGTAGATGACTATCTATTAAGCTAACTCGACTCACTAATTTAAAAAGAATTACAATTCACCCCCTCTCTTCGGTATCAATTAATATTAGAGAGAGGCCTCATCCATCAGTTGCTTAAAAACATGTGAGACAAAGATCCTATGGCAAACTATCAAATCCCTAGAGCAATTATGCAAGATGGACACTCATCAAGCCGACCTGGATATTTAAATGGAAATTATTACTCACACTGGAAGGACTGGCTCAGAATCTTTGTCAAATTTAAAAACTTCCAAGCTTGGGTGGTCATCAAAAAAGGACCAAAGCCTATTCCTAGAATTACTTCAAAGGATTTAACTAGCAAAGATTCAACCGACAAGGATTCAACTAGCACAAAGATTAATCTTGAAACCTTTGATATCACCAAAGAACAATAAGAGGTAATCCAAACTAATGCTAGAGCTATTAGTTTGCTTTACTGTGCAGTTAGCGGATCTGAACACAATAAGATATCAATATGTGAAACTGCAAAAGAGATGTGGGACAAGCTAGAGGTTACTTATGAGGGAACCACGAAGGTGAAAAAGGCTAGAATCATTGCTTTGGTTAATGAATTTGAACTATTTCAGATGGCAGATGAAAAAAAACATTGAATCAATGTTTTTCTAATTCAGCAAAATAATGGGAGAACTCAAATCTCTGGGAATGGTTTATCCAAATAGACTGCAAGTAAGAAAACTTCTCAAAAGTTCACCTAAAGCCTGGGAGAGTAAAGCTACAATTCTGGAAGATGGAAATCTGATAACATGACCTATGACAAGCTGCGAGAAAATCTTATGGAATATGAACAAACCACATCAAAATGCATGCAAAAGAAGAGAACAAGAAAATTATGGCCTTCAATCTTGTTTCTAAAAAAATTGAGGAACAAGAGACTGAAGACGACAATAAAGGATACTCTCTAATTAATCATGGGATTAGGCATTCTTATATAACTAAGACAACGACCTCAGCAGGGGTACATAATGAAATCACCAAAAATGATGATAAATATTATCATTACGGAAAGCTTGGACATATCAAAATGAACTGTCCAAAAATTAAGAAAAAAAGATTCAGGAAATACAACAACTAAAAATCAATAGGAGTCTTGAGTGATAAAGATGAATCTAATGAAGAACAAATCGAAACTGTAAATTTATGTTTCATGGCTATAGGTGAATCAAGTGAGGTAAGATCTCTATATTGTTTAAATTGTCAAAATTTTGCAAACCTCTCTTGACTTAGTTACTGATGATCTTTAAAAATTAATCAATGTGTATAACAAGATTATTAAAGAAAAGAGGGAATGTGAAATTCATCTTGAAGTAAGTCAAGTTGAAGTCAACTTACTCCAAGAGGAGCTAGGTGAACTCAAAATGCAACTCGACAACATTAAGAAATCACCTAGTAACTGCTCAGTCAAATCAAATTATATTTCTAAAAATTTATCACATGATAGTACCTATTCAAGGTAATAATTTCAAATCTGCAAACTCATCTTTTAGATCTCATCCTCCCACGTATTTCTCTTGTGGATGACTTGGTCACAAATCCTTTATACAAAATTATAAGAAGCATCCTTCAAGAAAATGGATTTGCATACCTAAAAGATCTATCACAATTGACAAAAACTCTAACCCTTAAAGACCCAAGAACACTTGGGTATCTAAAAGAAACTAACGTGTATGTTTTATAGGAACACTCCAAGAAACCATATAAGGAAGAAATATGGGTCATTGACAGTAGGTGTTCTAGATATATGACCAAAAAGAAAGAGAGTTTCAAAAATATTAAGAAAATTGATGGAGGATGTATCAGATTTGGGGATAATTCAAAAGGAGAAGTCATTAGCGTCGGGACCATAACTATTAGTCCTTCTTGTGATCTTATTAAAGTTTACCTAGTGGATGGACTCAAACACAATATTTTAAGCATCAGTCAATTGTGTGATGCAAGTTTTGATGTCCTATTTAATGCAATCAAATTCACAATCAGCAACAAAGAAACAAACATCACCCTCATCGGTGATCGAATTGAGAATATTTATGTTTTAAATAATGTTGATCTCCCTACTCTTACTTGTCTTACTGTAGTTTCTAATGACCCTTGGATTTGGCACAGGAATTTGGGTTATGCCAACATGCATACTTTTGAAAAAAATTCGAAACTAGAATTAGTTTTGGGACTTCCCAAATTAAATTTTTCAAGAACTCATGTTTGTGTTGTTTCTCAATTAGGCAAAAAAACTCGCTCTTCTTTCAAATCTAAAGACAATGCTAACACTTTAAACCTCTTCAACTTTTACATATGGATTTATTTGGACCTACTAGAACTGCTAGCATTAGTGGTAAAAAGTATGGTTTAGTTATCATTGATGATTTTTTTTTCACTTAGGTTATTTTTTTGGCTCACATAGACGAAGCCTTAAAAAATTTTGAGAAATTTTGAAGGAAAATGCAAAGAGAAAAAGGATATTCATTTCTACAATTCACAGTGATCATAGGAGAGGGTTTGAGAACAAATCTTTCAAAGAATTTTTCAATCTTCATGACTACACTATAAACTTCTCCTCTCCTTGCACACCTTAACAAAAGGGTGTTGTTGAAAGAAAAAATCAATCTTTACAAAACATGGCGAGAACAAGTCTCATTGAACGAAGTCTTCTTGACCACTTCTGGCAGAAGTTGTAAGTACTGCAATTTTCATATTCTTAACAGGTACCTTATCAGACCCATTTTGAAAAAGACCCCACACAAACTTTGGAAAGGAAATAAACCCAATATAATTTATTTTCATCCTTTGGATGTAAATTCTTCATTCACACTAATGGTAAGAACAATCTCGATCAGATTTACCCTCTAAGTGATAAGGTATTTTTCTCAGTTACTCTCCTCTTAGTCAATCCTATCATGTGTTTAATAAAAGAACTCTCTTGGTGGAAGAATTTTTTCATTTTCTTTTTAATGATCGAATTTGAATTCAAAGAATCCTACAAAGGGCGATTTGGTCGGAACAGTAGCTCCAGTGGCTATGAATTATCCCAATCAATCCCAACAAGGTAAACATGATATGAGAAATATGAATTCAACAAAAACCATCTATAATTATCCCCAACACACTTCCAATTTGACTTCTAGTATTTCAAAAGATCATGTTACTGTTCACAATTCTGATTCTGATAATGCTGAGGAAATTGAAGAATTGAATACTGATGTTGATACCGATAACATCGTTGAGTCTTCTTCATACATCCATAAATGTGATTCTCCTAATTTTGAGCTTACAAATGATAATTACCTAATCCTGTAGGTGATCATGTCAAGTCTAGGGATGTGAATGATGATAAGGGTAAAAATAGTCTTGATGATGAGAAACAACATGAGATGATGCATGGTACCAAATTTACAAATCCTAACCAGAAAAATACCACCAAAGAGTACAAATATAACCAAAATCCTTATGTTCCAAATAGTAGTCCTATGGAAGTGTCCAACAACTTTGGAACCTTCAAACCAAATGCTCCCAACTCAAAAAACAATGATCCTAAAGAGGATACTATACAGAATAACCTAGCTCTAATAAATCCAAATAAAAACAAACCCACAAAGAATAATATACCTGAACCTCTTAATCCAATAGTTTCTCACTCTATGGCCACTAGATTAAGAGCTCAAGAAGCTATGAAGATAACTGCAATTAACATTAGTCCCCCCAAGATTACTACTAAACAAGGCTTCCCTGCTATAGTCATTAGACCTGATGACTATAAAATCAAGTTGGCTGAATGGTGCAAGTACACACTGGTGGGTAAATTTACTAATACAATGCCTAAGATGGAGATTATCAAAAAAGATTTTATTCTGCACACTGAACTTAGAGGTGGGGTTAAACTCACTCATTTAAACTCTAGGCATTTACACATTGACCTTAATAATGAGTATGATAACTCTATAGTTTGGTCTAAAGGCAAGATGTTCATAGAGGGTCAACTTATGAGGTTGCAAAAATGGACACCTACTTTCAAACCTAAGGAAGAAACACCTTTAGTGCCTATTTAGGTTGTTTTACCATAACTTCCATGGCATTTCTACTGCCTTGAGGTAGTGACACCTGTATTTTCTCATATTGGTAAAGTTTTATTTCTTGACCTTGCTACATATAAGAAGACAAGAGGGAGTGTAACTATGGTTAAAATCCAGATTGACTTGACTAAACAAAGACCTTATCATGTTTGAATGGGATATGATGAATATGAGAATGGTGAATGAAGGTGGCAATCAGTTTAATATGAAGGTGTGCCTGAGTATTGCGTATACTATAAGCACCAAGGTCATAACATTGCGGCTTGTACTATCAAGAAAAGAGATAAGGAGAAAAAAAGAAGGAAAGAACAAGTAGAAACTGATAATAAGGGTAACAACAAAGAAAATTAGGTCCAAGAAAATCACATTGCTACAGGCCAACCAAACATGATTCAAAAAAGTGATAGTAACAACAATCAAGAACAGGATCAATGGAAAACACAAAGGAGGAAGGAAAGGAAAAATCCTCAACAACAATAGCATCATCAACAAAAATAGATAGAGTAAGGTAAGAATCAAAAAGTATACAGGACTAAGTCTCCACAAGCTTTAAAAAGGAACAATCAGCAGAAGCAACAACAACAACAGTCATGTATACATTCTATTCCTAATGATTCTAATCCCCAAAATTGTAATGTTGACTCTGGAGTCCAGAGTCAACCTCTCCATTCCCCCATATTAGAAATTGAGTGGTGAATACTACAACTCAAAGTCCTATAAAAGAAGGAAACAAAGAGATAGATCAACACAAAAATGAGGATGCTGAAATTTCTCAAATAGAGAAAATTAACAACAGTACTACTAATGTCAATGCTGAGCTTCAAAGAGATAATATTGCTGGAAATGTCCTTAATAATAGGACCTCAGGTATTGACTCAATGCTCCATCAACCCCACCCCAATACTTTTAATATGATGGCTGATATTAAAGTTAGTGAAGGTATGGATGGAGGGGTAAATGAGAAACTTACTAACTTACAGGAAGGGGTATCCAAAGGGGAGGGTTTTCTGGCTCATTATGAACATGAGATGAATTTGGTTGACCCTAGGATTGACTCTAAAGCCCCTGCTACCACTAAAAATAAAAATATTATTGCTGATTTTAATTATGAAAAGGTGGAAAATGTTGATCAATGTCCTTTGGGTTGTACTGCTGATACTGGTGTTCAGAAGAATGGTTCAGATTTTATGCAAAATAAGGCTACTGATCAAGTGCCTACAGATGAGCAACAAGATACTACTCCAAAAAATACTACTCAGTCTACTTATATACCTCTGAGCAAGAACAGTTACATACTCTTCAGCACTCCAACAAGGCTTGTGGTAGTACCTCTCAAGTACTCAATAACAAATCTACCTTGGGGTTAAGTCAGAAGAAGAGAAATGCCATTACAAGGAGATAAGAAAGAGAATTGAAACAACAGTAAGATATCATGCAACCACAAGCAGGCCCTCAAGTTCCTTCTATATAAACTCAAGACAGTCCTACAGATCCATGTGTTCTCAACAAAAAAGTTATTTCTGGGGATATCAATGATGAATATAGATTAATATATTTCAAAGATGAGTTTGATAAAGATACTCAACCTGTTGATGAAAATGAGGAAGATAAAGAAACAAGTGAGCAATTAATCAAAGTTTTTGGTTCAACTTTTGACACTGGTATATAAGAAGAAATCCAATAGACTACTGAGAAAAATGGATTATCTCCAAGAGGTCAGAAGAAGAAGAATAAAAGCACCAAATATTTATCTAATAGTACTTCAGATACTTCTATTCTTAACAGAATCAAAATAAGGTCCCAATCCAGAGAACTTGATGAAAAGTACAATATGCTGGAATGCAAGGAGTATTAATACTCAAGGAGTACTGAAAAGACTCCAAAATCTCAAGAATTATCACAATTTGTCTATGCTTGTCATTCTTAAACCATTTTAGAAAACTCTCAGCTTAATTTAGCGAAAGTTCAACTTAGTATGGATAATGCTGCTGCTAATCCTAATGATAAGATTTGGTTATTTGGAATCAAGATTTTGACTATAGAATTCTTGACCAAGATGATCAATAGATTACTTGTGAGTTGAAGTATGTGGCTCATCCTATTCCTTATCTTAGCATATTTGTTTATGCTAAGTGTAGAGATCACCTTAGAAGACCTCTATGGGATAAACTATTGCAATTCTCCAATTCTAATAAACCTTGGTGTATTACTTGTGAGTTGAAGTATGTGGCTCATCCTATTTCTTATCTTAGCACTTTTGTTTATACTAAGTGTAGAGATCACCTTAGAAGACCTCTATGGGATAAACTATTGCAATTCTCCAATTCTAACAAACCTTGGTGCACTATAGGGGATTTTAATGTCATTACTGATATGGATGAGAAAATAGGAGGTCAACTTTACAAAATTAGCAAAAGCTTTGAGTTTATTGGAGTTATTGAAGCTTGTAGTTTGACTGATTTAGAATTCCATGGCCAGAGGTATACTTGGTGCAATCACAGGGCTACAGATGCTAGGATTTGGAAGAGAATTGATAGGGCCTTAGTCAATGACAATTGGTTAGAGTCCATGACTCTCTTTACAATTACTCATTTGCCTTCAGTGGTATCAGACCATTGTATTTTATTATTGGGGCTTTCAGACAATAAAGAGAACTATACCAAGTATTTTAAATTTCTTCACTGTTGGGTTAACAACAATACTTTCATGGATACTATTAGAACCTATTGGGACATACCTGTTGAAGGTAATTCTATGTGGATTTTCCATATAAAGATGAAAAGGGTGTCAAATACTCTTAGTAATTGGTCCAGACAACAATGTGGCGACATTTTTTCTACTGTTAAAGATTATGAGGAGAGAGTCAGCATTACTGAGGAAGAGATTATCATGGCTAACATAAATGGGAATAGAGCCAAGCTTAATTGCATTAATGCTGAGTATATCAAATATCTGAAGTTAGAAAAGTCCATTCTCAAACAGAAATCACAACTCTATTGGTTTAAAGAAGGAGATGCCAATTCTAGCTATTTTCATGCACTTATTAGAGGAAGAAGAAGAAGATTGTACATCCACAAGATCACTGATGAACATAGGGAATTGATTCAAAGAAATGAAAATATTGCTACAGTGACATATCAACACTTTGAGAAGATCTTTACAGGTGAAGAAAAGTTGATTAATGGGGAAGTTCTCTGATGTATTCCTAGACTGATTACTCAAGATCAAAACCAAACACTTCAGACCATGCCTACCCTAGAAGAACTAAAACAAGTTGTTTTTTCTATGAGCCTTAACTCAGCTGCTGGTCCTGATGGTATGAGTGGTAAGTTTTTTCAAGATTGTTGGGAAATTATCAGTAATGATCTACTTAGGGTGATCCAGTACTTTTTTTGTGGTCATGAAATGCCCAAATACTTTTCCCATTCTTGTTTGATCCTACTCCCAAAAGTAGATCATCCTAATAAACACTCTGAATTTAGACCCATAAGCCTCAGTAACTTTACTAACAAAATCATCTCCAAATTGATTTGTCTCAAACTTTCTCCTATTCTACCTAACCTTATTTCTAATAATTAGTCTGGGTTTGTAAGGGAAGAAGCATCACTGATAATATCATGTTTACAAAAGAATATTAAAAGAATCAAGAAGCCTAATGAAGGGGACAGTGTAGTCATCAAGCTAACTATGGCAAAGGCATATGATAGGGTTTCTTGGTCTTATATTGTCTGGTTATGAGAAAATTTGGATATGGAGAGACTATTATAGACATGATATGGAGAATTATGTCAAACAACTAGTACTCTGTGATTGTCAATGGTTCCAGACATGGTTTCTTCCATTCCACTAGAGGGCTTAAAAAAGGTACCCCATGTTATCTGCATTATTTATTTTGGGTGCTGAGTTTCTTTCAAGACTCATGAATAATCTGCATAGCCATTATCTTTATGAGGGTTTTTACATGGAGAAAAGAGGTCCATAAGTCAATCATCTCAGCTTTGGAGATGATGTTATTATTTTTACCTCTACCACCAAGTATTCTCTCCAACTTATCATGAAAGTTTTATCTATTTATGAGACTACTTCGGGTCATCTTATCAGCAAGGGCAAAAGTCACTTCATGATCCTAATCGAAGCTCCTATTGTGACTATTGAAAGAATAAAGAACATCACTAGTTTTAACTCAAAGAAAGGTTCCATTACATATATTGGTTACCCTCTATTTATTGGAAGATGAATAGTTATTTATTTTTCAGATTTGGTGTCTTAAATTCTTTCAAAAATTAGAGGACGACAATCTAAGATGTTGAGTTATGGAGGTAAAATCACATTTGTAAAGTCTGTACTTCAATCTCTACCTATACATACCCTGGCAGCTATATTTCCCACAAAGACCACTCTCAAACAAATTAAATATGTTACTGCTGATTTCTTTTAGGGATGGGACAAGGAAAAGAAGAAATATCATTGGGCATCTTGGGAAACTCTTAGCTTTCCATATGAAGAAGGTGGTATTGGTGTTAAACAACTGGATGATATTTGCTTATCTTTACAATATAAACAATGGTGGATCTTTAGGTCAAGGACATCACTTTGGAGTGAGTTTTTAAGAGCCAAATACTGTCAAAGAGCCAGTCCAGTGATCAAGAAATGGCACACTGGTCTATCCTTGGTTTGGAAACATATGATGAGAAACAAACTCAACACTGAAGAACACATCCAGTGGATACTCAAGTCTGGTACTTGTTGTTTTTGGTGGGATAATTGGCTTGGAATTGGTCCTCTTGCCTACCATAGAGTTGTTAACCCTAAACCTAACAACATTACAGTTTCTCAATTCCTTATCAATGGGACTTGGGATCAATAGATGGTTATTCAATATGCTCCACCTCATCTTATTCAGAGAATTCTCAACACTAATTTCAACTATCAAGAAGGTATTCCAGATCAAGTCATCTGGAAATTGAATACTAGTGGAAAATTTTCTTGTTCTTCTGCATGGGATTTGATTAGAAAGAAAAAGAATAAGACCATGACTAATACTCTCACTTGGCACAAGCACATTCCATTCAAGATTTCTTCTAATCTATGGAGAGCTCTTAGGAACAAACTTCCAACAAATGAGAAGATCACAAAATTTAGCAATAAACCTGTAGCTTGCTATTATTGTTATAGAACTGGATGGGATAATATTGATCATATCTTAATTCTGGGCACTTTGCAAAGCATATATGGAAATTCTTCTCTGATTGTTAGGACATTGATTAGACTAATACTTCAATAAGAAACTTTATCATGAGATGGTGGATTGTTTACCTAATAGTGAAGTACATAAGCTGATTCTCTATGCTATTTCTATTTTTGTCTGTTGGAACTTATGGAAAAACAAATGTTCAAGTAAATATAGGGTAAAATAGTCTAGTGCATCAAGAGTAAAATATTCTATTGCAAAAGATATTAATCACCTCCTCATGACTGTTTTTCCTTATATTTCTTGGCCTACTACTTGGAAAGATCTAGCCCTTCTTGTAGATAAATGTCAACATGAAATCAAGGTGAGTACTATCAGATGGATCAAACCTCCTAGTCCTATAGTAAATCTAAACACAGATGAGAGTGCTTTAGATAACCCTGGGATTATTGGAGTAGGTGGTATTCTAAGAGATAGCATAGGTAATATGATTTATGCATTTGCAAAACCTCTTGGAGTTGGTACTAATAACTAGGTTGAAATACAAGTTGTTGCTTATGGGATCAGCTGGTGCATTTAACATGGGTATACTAAAATCATTTTAGAGGTTGAATTATAGCTTGTGGCAAATTGGCTTAACCAAATCAGTGCAGCACCTTGGAGTATTCAACATCATATTATAGAGTTAAAGAACCAAATTAGACTACTTGATGATTTCAATTGTAGACACATATACAGGGAAGAAAACTTCATTGCAGATGTTTTGTATAAGCAGAGCCATAACATGGATCACATTCAACACTTCTACAATTATTAACAACTTCCAGAAAAAGCGAAAGGCTACTATAAACTTGACAAAATGGGAGTGGTGAATTTTAGAACAAGGAAGCTCAAAAGGATTAGAAAACCACCTTGATTAGGTTTATTTGTTTTCCTTAGTGCATGTAATCATTTGCACCACTTGAGCCATCGCATCTTCATCTAGGCTTTGTTGGTTAGGTATAGCTTTTATGAAGATATCTATTTTGATTAGAGTTTCTTCTTACAATGTAAAGGGAGAGTCTCCTTTATTTATGTTTTCCTAGTTACTGTGTATTGAGAGGACTCCTCTTCTAGGTACTTAGTTCTAGTTTCTTTTATAGTACTGGGGATGAGTCGACCAGCTTTAGTAGGCTAGTTGACTTATAAACCACCATAAGATGGAGGTAAGGTTTATGTCCCCCTCCTTGTATTTCTTTGCCTTTTATTTATGTTAAGACTTGGGGGTGTGCGGCTCAACCCATGACCACCACGAGGGGTGAGATTCTTGGATTAGGTCCGTTTAATAAAATAAATCCAAATATATTAGAAGATAGTATTGTTGAAGATGCTGGAGATGAAGATGAAAAACCAATCTTTTCTATAAAATCTTCTCAAGAAAATCCAGAAACTGGTACCAAGTCGACTATTCCAGAAAGCACAAATACTTCAGAGTTAACTAGTGGTACAAAGTTGACTCGGCCTAGTCATATTCTGAGAGAATGGAGAAATGAAGTCAGTTTTCCAAATGATTTTATCCTCTAAAATCCTGATGAGAAAATGCAAACTAGAGCCTCACTAAAAAGGCAAGCATTAGTTGCGCTCGTATTTCAAATGGAACCAAAACACATTGATGAAGCTCTAAAAGACAAATCTTGGGGTCAAGCTATGCAAGAGGAACTCGATCAATTCGAAAGAAGTCAAGTACGGACCCTTGTTTAAAGACCCAAAAAATGTCTATTTTATAGGCACAAAATGGGTTTTTCGAAACAAGTTGGATGAGGAAGGCAAGATTATTAGAAACAAAGCTAGACTAGTAGCTCAAGGTTACTCACAACAAGAAGGTATTGATTGTGATTAAATTTTTTCTTCAGTAGCAAGGTTAGAATCTACTCAAATTTTACTTGCCTATGCTTCTTTTAGACGATTCAAGCTTTTTCAAATGGATATTAAAAATGCCTTTTTAAATAGAGTTATTAAAGAAGAAGCTATTATTGAACAACCTATCCATTTTGAAAATTCATCTTGTCCTGATTATGTTTTTAAATTGTCCAAATCTCTTTATGGTCTCAAACTAGTCCTCAAGGCTAGGTATGAACGTCTGAGCTCTTTTTTGCTAAACAATAATTTTCAAAGAGGTAAAATTGACACCACTATTTTCATTCAAAGTACTTCCTCAAATATTTTAATTATTCAAATTTATGTTGATGATATTATATTTGGTAGCTCTGACTCTGGTTTGTACAAGAATTTTGCTGAGTTCATGAAATGAGAATTCAAAATGAGCATGATGGGAAAATTAATATTCTTCCTAGGACTGCAAATCAAGCAGTCAACTGAGGGAATCTTCATAAGTCAAACCAAGTACACCAAGGAGCTTATAAAGAAATTCGGATTGGAAAAAGGAAAAGCTTATGGAACTCCCATAAATCCCTCAACATGTCTGAAAATCGATGCACCAGGAAAAGACGTTAATGAAAAGCTCTTTTGTGGAATGATAGGCTCTCCTCTATATCTCACTACAAGCCAATAAGACATCATGTTCTAGTGTCTGTAAGTGTGCAAGATTTCAATCCGCTCCTAAGGAATCAAATCTAACCGCAGTTAAAAGAATTATTTAATATCTCATTGGGACTCAATACTTTGGTCTTTGGTATCCCTACTCTAACAATTTTGATCTTATTGGTTATATAGATGCAGATCTTTCGGGTGATAAAACGGATCAAAAAAGCACCAGTGGAGCATGTCAAATACTTGGAGAAGCTCTCATCTCTTGTCATAACAAGAAACAGAGTTCTGTGGCTCTATCCACCACTGAAGCCGAATTTTAGCACTCGGCAGTTGTGGTACTCAATTACTTTGGATGAAACATCAATTACTTGACTGTGACTATGTGTATGATTATGTTCCCATAATATGTGATAATACTAGTTTTATTAGCCTGTCTAAATATACCGTGCATCACTCTAGAGCTAAGCACATATATATCAAGCATCATTTTATTCGTGATCATGTTGAAAATGATAATTTTTCTTTAGATTTTATTGATTCCAAAAATTAGTTAGCTGATATTTTTACAAAATCTTTGCTAGAAGAAAGATTTTATTTTCTCAATTTTTGGGTGTGAAAGATTTTAATTATATATGTGAATCTTTGAAAAAATCTTTTGATTGACATATTTGTTGATTTTCTTCCCTTAACTACTCTCGTCTCTTTAACTACTCTCGTCTCTTCATCTTCCTTTTAATAAATTAAAACCTTTTCATCTTCTTTTCTTTTTTTCTTTATATTTACCCCTCATCTTTTTTCTTTTAACCATCTTTCTCTCTGCTTCTTTTCATTCTCCTCGTGGCAAAATCCTCTCTAAAATCTTCTCACTGTTCTAGCAAAAGACCTAAAAAAAAACCATGATTGACAATTTCTCTGTTGAAATTTGACAATTTCTCTGTTGAAATTTCTGACTCCTTCATGGCAGGATCTCAAGAATCTGTTGTGCTAAGCAAACTCCCTCTTCTTCTGGACATGCAAGAAAGAAACTGAAATCAGAATCATCTATGGTTCTAACCAACCTTTCTTGGGATCTGCAGAAAAGGCTAAGTATGTCTCCTTTAAAGACAGATTCATTGCCTCTGATAGGGTGATAAATCTCTCTCAACTAGAGGATTCTCTTTGTGCTTTGAGTAAGTACTTCTACTTTCAAAAACTTCAACTATTTTTCAGTCTCTGTGAGAATGAAGTATTTATGGAACCTGTCAAAATGTTTTATGGGAAATATTCACTTTTCTAAGGAAAATTGTGTCCTTGAATCTCTCGTCCTAGGAAATCGCATTGTTCTTAATCAGCATTTGCTCAAAAAGGTATTTGGTACTAAATATTCTGGTAATGTTCCCTTTTTCTCTGGTTCTGGGACAAATAATTTTGAAGTCTCTGTCGAAGAGGCAAAGCACTTTATTGCTGAAAATGGGTCCCTTTTGTCTGATTTTGGGCCTGTTACAATTAGTTTTGACCACAGGATTGTGGCTCATATTGTTGCAACCACGCTTCTCCCTTGAAAAGGGTCTCTTAGTTCTCTTACTATTAGGGATATCTTTGTTGTCTACTGCTTGTTGAAAAAACTGAAGATTAACTGGGCTGAATGGTTTCTCAACTATATGGCTGAAAGCTCTTTGGATGTCAGTGCTACTGCGAATCTTCCATACGGTATGTTGACCTCTATAATTCTCAAAGACATTGGGATAATCTGTCTGAATATGTTGCAAAGGAAAACTCTTACCACCTATGACACCAAGATTTTTCCTTCATGGGGTATGTTCTTGTGGACAATAAATGGACAAATAAGATTAAGATGGAACACACTACTGAAGGTCACACTTTAAATTTTGTCACTTATGATGAATTGAATAAAAATGTGGAAGGCATTGCAAAGGAAAGTGTGGAACTCAAGCTCTTTATAAACTCTATGATTGATGGCTTGTAGAAGGTTCAGGAATCTCTTACCAAACTCATATCTCTGTCCAAAGATACTGGTACCGATATAAGGAATCTAAGGATGCAAGTTGACTCTCTAAAGACTAAGAGGGTTCCTTCCATCAACAAGGTGCTTCAGCATATGGATTCAAATGCTGCTAGGGTTGAAGTTGGTCAAAACGAGCTTGCAGTTGCTGTTTAGAACTTCTATTCCTCCCTGTCCAGAGAATTTGAACTCTCCTATAACTCTTTTGCTCATTGTGTCATTAATTTCCTGAAACTCTTCCTTGGTGGTGACTAGGACGTTGTTTCCCTCTGTTTTTGTTGAACTCTTGCCCTCTAATGGGCCACTATATCTTCTGTTGCTATCGGCCCTCTAGTGGGCCTCTGGACTATGTTTTTCTTTCCCCTTATTTGTTCTTTTTTTGATGATGAAGGGGAAGACTTATCTGGACTTATGCCTATATTTTGTGCTTTTCTTAATTTGCAGGCATCTTTGTCTTTTACTCTTGTTTATGTTTATGTGTGTTTTACTACGTGGCATTAAGTAATATTATTATCTTTTTGAGTATGTCTCAAATATGTGGACATCATCTTGCTTCATAATTATCCATAAAGTTCATAAAGACAGGGGGAGCATTGAGACAAACTAATCCTCTATTCAATGAAAATCCAGGAAGTCTTAAAGATATGGGGAGCAACCTCAAAGAGAAGCACACCTCACAGTTCAGGGAAGTACATATGTTCTATCTTCCTTTTTGGTGTCATCATCAAAAGGAGGAGATTTTTAACCTTGACTCTTAAGTTTTAATGATAGCACTTAATAAATTTACCTTACAGGAAGCAAAGAAGGAAACCACGAAGAAAAGGAAGCTACAAGACTGACCAGCTAAGAGGTCTTTCCTATAAGGAAAGTATAAGATGCATATTCACAAGAAATTTATTCATAAGCAAAATCTTCATTTTACATAAATCAATTCCTATAAATCAGCACAATGGCAGCAAGGATCCTCTCTCACAAGGAAAGATTATCACTGGCATGATCCACACAAGTCAACACACCACTGCAGAAGGAAAGAAGGAATCCTCATTCACTTGATTCACTCGCACCAGATGGAACGAAGAAAATCTGTATGTCTCATATGGAAGGAAGTTGTTGATAGATCATCAAGAGGAAAATCAGTGAAGATCAAGTTTCATTATCAAGGGCATATCAAGCTGAAATTGGAGAAGATCAAGACCTCAATCGCACATTCTAAATAAATGTGATTGAGGAAATCCCTTGGTTACCTTGCTCCGAACCAGTAGAAATCCCTGTGTTCATTATTTACTTATTGGTTTAAGTTGTTTTTGCATTGTTTCTATCTAACCAGTCTTGCAAGAATTGAGTAGTTGACTGTTACTGAGCTCAGTCAACGCACCGACTCAAAAAGAATTACAATTCACCCCCTCGGGGGTATCACTCGACTCAAAGGAGCATGTCAATCTTTCTGCCCTCATGATCTGGCATATGGGTTCTTGCTGACATCTATGTTTGTTTCCTTTGTATTGAAGCTGGGTGATGGAATAGTAGCTACCAAAATAGATATGATTGACAAAGCCACTTTGATAGAGTGTGACTGCTTTCCTAATAAAGGACCTAGTTCCAAGGCATCAAGCTGCGTCACTCAACTAATGTTGGATCTGGAAGCAGCTCAACTTCAGAATGCCATTCTTTCAGATGAAGTTTCCAACCTGAGAAACTAGGTCACTGCTTCACCGACTGAAATCCTCAAGTTGAAGAATTACATTCTTACGTAGTAAATTGATCACAATGCTTATATTGACACTCTCCTCCTTATAGACAAATAAAACTCTATCCCTCCAGCTCCCTCCTATTATTCATTCCTTTCTAGACCTGGTTCTTATGGTTAACAATTTTTTGTGTGGCATCTAATAGACATTTTCTCTTGCTTTGTTACGGTCCAATTTGGCTTAATATTATGCTTACTTTGATTACCTTTTCATGATCCTCTTCTCTTCTATTTGGTTGTTTTTTGAGATAGCTGATATCTTCATTATTGATGCTTTGAATCATGATGTGTATGTGTAAGTGTAGCCCAAGTGCCCATGAGTCCTCATTGTTGAATTCTCTTCCTAATTTGTTTTCACAACTGTATCCATGCTTTTAATGATGCCAATGTGGGAAGTTGGTTGGATATCCTAAATTGTCTATGTGCTAATGTTGAATATACTTGCATAGTTTGTCATCATCAAAAGCGGGAAAATTGATAAATTGACTATGTACGCATGTATGTCTCACTATGGTTGTTTTGATGATAGAAAAAGAGATATGTATGTCTCGCTATGGTTGTTTTGATGATAGAAAAAGATATAGGAGAACCTTGTTCCATTCAATTGTAGCTATGCAAGTAATAGTGACCGACATTGAATGAAATAGTACCAGGTGCATTAAAGGAAAAGAATCTCATAAGAGGTCATCTCGGAGAAGGAAATAGAATCCTATAAGGGTTCTAAGTATGGTAGGTGCATTCAACTAGGAGTGTAAAACCTTATGGGAGTAATTAAGGTTGTGGTCTGTGAAGCAATACCCAATATTATCTCTACTATGTAAGGTAAACTCCTAGGTCGGAGAATATCATCTATTACACGCAAGAGTTGAAATTTTCTCAAGCCAGTAGATGGTAGAGGTTGAAGAGACAGACACGAGCCTATTAGAGTTTAGGATTGTTATCATTGATTCTGTTATCAGGTTGTAATAATCCTATTTATTGTTGAAGTGTAGTTGAGCTGAGGTTTGTAACAAGAAGAGAGTTTATCTTCTTGGATAATTGTTCGAACAACTATAGTTAACTGTTGAGTTGAGGTAATACCGTTAGTCACTTAGATTATAGAGTTGTAATTTGAAACCGTTTATTCAAGTTGGTGGAAGTTGGCCATAACACACTATGGGGTCGTTTGGTACGTAAACTAAATAATCTCGCGATTATAATCCAGGGACTATTTTATACCATATAGGAGGTGGTATAAAATTAGTCCCATGATTCATGGGTTATGCCAAGAATAAATATGGTATTAACTTTATAGGTTATGATTCTTACTTCCTTCTGTGAGGAGGTTTTCCACGGTAAATCTCATCTATTTACTTTACTGTTTAGTTACTGTTAAGGAACTCGAGTAGTTGGTAGAAGTTTCTTTCACATTTGCTCCTGATAAATATGTCGGTATTCTTCATCAAAGGGCTAACTTTATGATAAAAGACATGCTGACATCATGTAATAAATTAATTGAGGGAAAAATATACAAATTTTTTGTGGCACGTAACTATTACAAAAAGAATCCTGAATAATTATGACTCCCCTGCTCATGGACTGATCATGTCGATAACATAAAAAAATAAAAAATGAAACGCCAAACTGTTACTTTCTCTATACCTCTCCCTCCTTAATACCCTGCATTTTCTCAGACAAGGAAAAATGTTGGATTTACACGATGATAAGTTAAGGTATTGTTCAGTGAGATATAATATAATTAAATAATTAAAAAAGGTGTTCTCTCTAACAACTGGAACACACTTCAATAAGCAGTCAGAGCAGGCAGTCCATGTGTGTTTGGCCCATGATGAAGAATAATTAGGCCCATACAATTCAACACAGCATCATATATATCTTGATACTCGATATTTTAAGGTACTAGGTTGGTTCCAGCATCATCCTTGTCTGAAGACGCCTTAGTCAGCTCCTCTGCCCTTCTAGCTTGAAGTTTCCAATCTGTTTGCATTAATGTATACACCATCATGCATAGACAAGAAAATTGAGCTGCCACTAGGCCTAACCATAATCCCCTAAAGCCAATGTGGAGTTTGAAAGCAAATACACAAGCACATGGTAATCCAACTAGGTAAAATGCTGCTAAATTTATTCTTACACCCATTGTTGGTCTTGCAGACCCAGTTAGCACACCACATGCTGCTGTTTGAGGAGCGTTTCCGATCTCCGCTAATCCCAGGATTGGAAGTGCTGCTGATACTAATGCAAGAATTTGTGGCTCATTCGTGTACAATTTACCCCAAAATGATTTCATCCCAACCGTTACACCAAATGCAGTGAATCCAAGAGCCAGTGCCACAAAAATACCGATAAGGGCTGCTAATTTAGCACGGTCCGGGTTACCAGCCCCTAATTCAGTACCAACACGCTGGGATATACTCAAGCTAAGTGAAAATGGGAAGACATAAATAGTCCCTGTTGTTTGTATCAATATTCCCATAGCTGCTACACAAGAATCAGGGTTGTTTAATAAGCCACTTAAGAATAGAACGATCTCATACCACCACCATTCCAAGCAGACGGAGAATAGGCTGGGCAAAGCCAAACTCAGCAATGGACGCCATCCTTGAAATGTTGAGATAAATGTAACACCAGCCCATGGTTTTATTGCCACTTTGGACAATAGCAAGTAAAGCAGTAACCCAATGTTCATGTTGAGTGAGTACAAAACTGAGGCCAAGGCAATACCTTTGACATTTAAATTCAGGTATGTTACAAGAAGATAGGTTATTGGAAGGTGCAAAATTGTTGAGCATGTAGCTACTAAAGTAGCTGGTGTATTTATGCCTTGTGTCCTTAAAAAGGCTCTCAAAGGATTCAAGTGAGCACTAGCAAGTAATTCTGGAATGGAGAAAATTAAGTATCCTTTAGCAACTTTGGTAATTACTCGATCTTGTCCTAGTCTAAGGAAGACATGTTCAATATTTAGCCATAGAAAGGTGATTGGAACTGTAACGGCCAAGAGCAGTAAAAACATTTTGATGTATGTTTGGGTGAGAACTGACCATCTTTTGGCTCCATAAGCTTGGGAACATATGGGCTCCATGCCCATACAAAGCCCTTTCATTACAGAATACCCTGTTATATTTGCAAACCCAATTGCTAGTGAACCTCCAGCTAGCTCTATCTTCCCCATATGGCCCAAGAAAAGCATAGATATAATGTTCTTTGAAAACAAAAGCAACGTTGTTAAGGCCACTGGACATGCAATTTTCCCAAGTAGGAGCAGTTCTCCACTCACCTGCATTTTCATGATATATACTTCATCATCAGCGATAGAAATATGGGTATTTGAAAATGAGTTCAAAGCTTCTATGCAATAACACGGTCTAAAGTATACTTACTCAAAGGGATCAGATAATTACATATAAATCTCTATGGTATGCAGTATTTGGTGACTTGGTAAAAATGGTAACAAAATATTATATGTTAAACTACAGAAATATGAGTTGTCTTTTGGAGATAGTCTCTCTACCTCCATGAGGTAAGATTAAGATCTGTGTACGCACTACCCTGCCTAGACATCACCTATAACATTGCACAGGTTATGTCATAATGATGTTGTAAATTACACAAATAGCAAAAAAAAAAATTATACTATGAACGTATGTAACTTAAATCCAATGAAGAATACAGTAAATACGAAGGTAAAATTACTTAATCAAAGCTTTGGATATATATTACAATTTTTACATACTAAGTGATCATCTTGCATGTCACAAAGCTAAATGTACAATTATTTAATACTATTAAAGTTTGAAACTTAGATTTGCTTTGATTTTCAGTTCGACTTCCTTTTACCGATTCTTTACAAAAAGAAGGAAAAAGAATAGTTTAGAGAAAGCGTGCATAAACCTGAACATGAATGCCCCTAAGCACGTGCCCACATATAGATGCCATCCTTTCTGTTTCTCTCTTATTTGATTTCTATATATAATAAATAACCTTTTCTTTTTGAATAATTTAAGGACGTCAGAAATTTAGAGGTAATAGAGGATTAAGAAAAAGGAGAAAAAGGAGAAAAAGAAGAAAAAAGGGGTCACTTTTTCCATTTGATACACTACTTAATGATCAGTTGGTGAAAAGTTAGATTCCACCAAGACTTGTGTAGTTTAATGTCTCTACACTCATTACCCCGTATGGGTATATCTAAGTTGTTTAGTGAGGCAGTGTTAATTTCAATTTTGAAAAGGAGGCCTCCAGTTAAATTATCATTCTTTAATAAAGGAAAAGAAGTTGGTGTTTGATATAATACAACTGAGTATTGAGAGTTCCATTATTTTTGCTTGTACTAACTAGTTCACCATGCTATACTTTAATGAACTAATCGCTATTATTGAATTATTAGGAGGCAGCATGTCTCAATAGGTCTATTTCTCAGTTAGTAGCTTGTTAAAATAATACAAGCTAGCCAGACAAACAAGCCAATGATATTTAGGTTAGAAACAACCAACGGAGTCATTGTTTGGAAAAAAAATAAATAAATTACCTTCTTGACTCTTGTTGATCTCTTTATCCAAAAGAAGAAGAAAAAAAAAAAAATTGTCTCCTTGACACTTACGCTCACATAATTAGTGGAGTATCTTTTGCATAAAAACCACAAACACATACAAAGGGTTCATCCAATAAAACTTCCCCATATATAATTGCCAATTACCTAATCGTTGACAGAATCTCGAGATAAAATGACAACGATATTACATACACACTAAATAAAAAAGCTTTTACAAAATAGCGTAGATTCTCAAGATAAAGATTGTTCTACAGATCAGAGGATGTAGCTTTCTTGACCAAAAAAAAAAAAAGAAACGTTGAATATCAAGATTCAACACTATCAAAAAAAAAAAATTTAAAGTTCTCTAATTAACAACATACTACCTAAGTAGAAGGCCCGAAAGAATTAGGCAACACGAATGATTCATTAATAAATAAAAAGGAAATTTTACACTATATATCCCAACACCAAAACAATAGGCGACAAATATATATTTTTTGAATAGTAAAATTAGTATACAAATAATCTACATATTTTATACAAAATAGTATATAGTTTTTATATATTTGGCTAGGGAATGTAAGCTGATATGCCAGCCAAATGTGCAACTTTTCCCCGAGAATTGTGGCAGCATCTTCCCTCAAACCATTGTTCTTGCATGTATGTTACCCTCATGCATATTCCCCCATGCATAAAACAAAAAGCTAAAATTAATTTATTTTAACGAAAGGAAAACATAAAATTCGAATATGTGCAGATGCACCTTTAAGTTAGACTAATAGTTTATGATAAAGGAGGTAGTCTATCATTAAACTTGAAAAGTAAGGAAAAACAAGGAATAATACAGCTACCACCTTAGGTAGAAAGCGATTATAATTATGCTTTATTGTACTAATCCCGAGCTTCGGGTCAATTAAAATTGATAAACCAGAAGAAAAAGAAAAACAAAATTAAAAAACACCTAGATAAGATTGGTAGTTTACCACTGAACTCTTGTTCTTATAGTTACTGCATACATCTCCAGTTGGACAGAAAAATAAAGGCAACTAGTCGTGCTTCTCTGTGGCTTTATTTAAAAAACAAATGAAGCAAATGGAGTTATGGAGCTTTTTAACATAATGTTACATGCGTGCTTTCATGTGTCTGCCTGTGCCTTATGTCTTTTATATTTTCCTTGTCTATGTGTGTCTGACTGTGTTTTTGAAAGGAAAAAAAAAAGGGAATGTTGTGCACCTAAACAACTGGTGCGTGAATAACATAATAATAGGGGAGTTCAATGATAAAAAATGAATACAAAAATAATGATGAGTTTGACTCTAATAAGTATCATGTCAAGAAAAATGGACTTCCATACACAAGAAAAAATAACGAGACCCATAAAGAAGCACTCTCTCCATTCCATTTTAGTTGTCCCTTTTTCCCGCTCTTTAAAAAATCATAAAACAAGAAAAATAGTTTATTAATTTACCCTATAAAAAACTTTTTTGAAACTCTACAAATAACTTGTTTTTAGTTTCAACAAGAATTAATTGTAAGGGTGATATGGAAATAATGTAATTAATTTTATCTTGGTTTTATAAATTGATAAATAATTTGGTATAACTAGTTATAGTAAGGTGGACAATTAATATGAGACGGAGGGAGTACCTCATTCACCGAAACTCGTCGGAGAAGTTGAAGAGTAGTAGAGGAGGAATATGAGGGAACATATTCTTCTTCTCTTTGTTTAACCGTCAACTCAATGGTGGCGGCTGCTGCAGCCATTTCATCACTTGTTATACTTATGATATCTTCACTTTCTTCTCGAGATTCATTCATGGTGCACATGACTAGAGCTATCTGAATCAATGGAGGTCAGCCTTTTGCAATAAGATGAAAATATATCTTCCTTTTTGTTCTTTCACAGTGGATCAGGACAAAATGGCTCGTGGACTGAGGAAAAAATGAGATTCAACTAGTAGAAACACAAACTATAAAACACCTTTAAAAGAACAGACCAACGAAAGCTGCTTCTTCTGTTTGTACTATTTTTCTCAATGGACAAATATACCTTAAATAATTTTCTGAATATATAAGAACATGTAGAGATGATGGTATATGGAAAAATGCAGTTTGGAACTGGGAATATATATGCATACACATTCCTAGCCTCGCCCTTATTTATATACTAAAGTTTGTGAGAAATATTATCTTCAGCTCTTACAAGTGTCTTTCACAATGGCTGCAGGGCTCCTGAAATGGTATATTAGGGACAGATAACTATATTAAAATTTTGTGGTATTCGTACAACATTATGTGTATTAAGTAAAAAGTACTCTAATTAATTCTACTAAAGATCCACTAATTGAGTGCCTTCTTCAATTGGACTCTGGCTTAGCTGTAGGATTAATCTACATTCCCATTTATATAGTATATAACTATACATCTTCTCCCATTTATATAGTATATAACTATACATCTTCTCCTATAGCTTTTTTTATTATCCCTTGCTGTCCCACTTTATGCCTGCATCATCATCGTTTTGACAACCACAAAACATTCCTCAGTATTTTGCTCTTATGAAGAACGTAACTCTATAGCTGCTTCACAATAACATTCTTCATCTATTCACATTATTCACTCTTAATTTGACGTCTTAATATCTTTGTGAATATCCCAGGAGTTTATGAGATATTTGAGACGCCTCTTCAAGGAAATATATTGCTCTTTATATTGTCGTGAGTGTAGGGTAGAGTAACCTCCAAGAACCCTAACTAAACTTGGGGTCTTCTTGTGGAGTCCCACAAAATTTTGATGTCTACAAATACACCATACTTCAAGGCTTCTCGGAGTGTAGAATTGATGAAACTCAAAAACGAGACTTGAAGTACCCATAAAAATAGAGATTCCATTTTTGCAATCTTGTGGCTTTAGATTTACACATATGATTTGTGAGAGAAGAAATAAAAGGCAGATTTGGTCACACTAAGTAAGCGAGCTTGCTTGCAACAATTTTAAAGTGATGGAAAATAAATTGCAATCACAAATAAAATATGAAGAAACATAATTTTATTGATAAACAATGTGGGTACAATTATGTTTGTTCTCTTGATTTTTCACTCTTGATTATCTCTGTAATTTGAGGACAGTTGATAGTGTATTTCTTGAACGTAGAATAATTTGGACCTCCTTGCGATATATTTGATCGCGAGGAACATCCGGCCCAACTTTGAGAAAGTCGGTATGTGACGTCTTGATCTCTTTGTGAGTATCTCATGAGTTTATGGAATATTTGAGACACCTTTTTAAGGAAATATATTACCTTTATATAGGCAGCATGAGTTAGGGTTTAGTGTGGAGTAGCCTCCAAGAATCCTAACTAACATTAGTGTCTTTTTGTCGAGTCCCACAAAATTTCGATGTCTAAAAAATTTGTAGACAATCAAATTCGCATTGAGAAATAATAATCAAGATAAAAAATTACCGCATCAATCATAGTAATATTTTATTTCGAATATAGTGAGCGTTATAATCTCTATGAATCCTCTGATTCTTCCTTTCAAAAATAAATTCAAGGACTTTTGAGCTTGGTCTTTAATCTTGATGGATTTGATCTTGACTTGTACTTGAATTTAAGGGGCTTGAAGCTTGATCTTGATTTGGATTTGAATTTAAGGACCTTAGATCTTGATCCTGAATCTCTGTCTTGATCTCTAGAACTTGTAGATAAATACTTGAGTGTTTGAATGTTTGTAACTTATACAGAAATCTACATCGTTTGATCCACAAGCTCTCTTTGGCTCCTTGTTAAAATTTTGATCCATTTTTCTGAATTATGAGACCCCTATTTATAGTTATAGGATGGAAGAGTTATGGTAAGTACAAACACCTTTTAACCAATTAGATTGAAGGTAACATCATCATATTTGATTCGCTGGAATATGTCACTTGTACACGTGGCGTGTTTCCATAGGTATTTAGTTTGACAAAGAATGCTATGTCGTTTTGATATGTGGTATGATTCCATCGGCTCTTTCACTTGATTTGGCCATGTCATTTGACGTATGACACCAAATTAGACCTCTAGAATAAGATGACATCTTGTATTTTGCAAAGTGAGCTCATCATTTGCTGCCCAAATCAATTGACTAGACCAACAAAAATAGAATTTTAATTAAATACGTACTTATTGGACATAAATAATTAATCTAATTATATAAATCCTTAATATTTATATGCACTAATATATTTGAATTTAATATAATCTAAATTTCTTATGAATTTACATTTGATAAAATTTCGTTGTTCACAAATTGCCCCCTACTTCAAAACTTGTTGAGATATTGTAACGACCCTTTCTATCGTTACGGTATAGTCTAGCATGTCAAAATTTGGGTTAAGATTCTCCCCAAATAAAGTATTAGAAATTTCAGGCTAGGCTAGTCTTGGATGAAATCCAAGTGTGGTCTGGTCTAGATTAATCCGGTGATGGATAGGTTGGTGTTTATATGATTCTAAACCATATTTGAATAACTAAGAAGTTAAGGACTTCGTAGACACTTTCGAAAGTGAATTTGGGTTAGTAGAACTTCAGATATCGCTTTTGACGTAAAGGAATTAGTCTGGGATGTCAATAATTAGAAGTGTGTTGTAAAATGGGAAATTTTTTGGGATTGTCGAACATTCTACCTCTGCCTAGGCCGCTATAGCCGAAGGCATACCGCTACTACTAGCCCGCTATAGCGTGAATATTCCTGCCATAGTGGGTGTCAGCTTTGGTCAATCCCGTCATAGCGGGCGAATCCCGCTATAGTAATGTTGCTATAGGGGGAATAGGGCCGTTATAGCGGGATATGCACTGTTAAATACAAAAAAATAGATTTAAGAATTATTTTTCATTCCAATTTTGTTCCAGAGCGGGGGGAGGAGATTTAGGGTGAATTCCACATATTTTCAACTAAAATCCTTTGTTGAGGTAAGTTAATCCCCCAATTTTACTAGTTTTTTTGAAGAAAAATCCTTAGAATCATTAGGTTTTGAGTATGGGGGAGGATTTAACTTGACCTAGGCTAATTTCCTGGTATAATTTAGTGAAATCAAGGTGAAAATCTTAGGTTTTGATTAAGGGTGGATAATTTATGGTTGCATGCTTAGAATTCATCTTTATAAATATGAATTTGGTAGAATTGAGGTTGAATGAAGGTAGAAAAACCCTAAAATAAGGGAGTGATTGTGATTTTGGCTTTGAAGTTATGGGATTAGGTTATAATCCTTGTATTTGTCAGGTCATTGTTTGAATTTTCGTTACATTGTTGTTTTTAGACCACAATCAGGCTGAGATTACAAGAAAGGGCAAGGCTCAAGTTTATTAGAGCAAGTGCAAGGCTTTGATTTAGGTAGGTGATGGTTGAATGATAGTTGAGACTCAATTTATTTTATGTGTACATGTTAACTGTCTCTTTGTGTACTTATTGCAATACATGATGTGTATATTAACTTATTGGACAGTATTATAAGTTTTTTAATCACCTAAAATAAGATTGTGTAAAAGGACTTGTTTAAACTACAAGTGTGGTTGTGTTGTCTCATATTTTATTGTTTATGTTGTGAAATGGATTTATTTTATAAGATGAACCAGTAAAGGTCATCGTCACGGGATTGGTAGAATTCAGGAGGCATAAGGGTGTGGACCTTGGAATAAGGGGGATATAACACTTGTTTTGTCATAAGGGTAGTAGACAGTAGATGTCTGGGTGATTTGGTACATAGATAGAGCTAGTCCTCTGCAGGTCATGGCTAGTGAGAAACCATAATACCAATAGTAGGTGCGTACACAATATTGGTGAGTTTGACGATTTCATAAGTAGATCGAGTTATTTGGTTGTTGATATTTTGGGTTCCTTGAGTGAACCGGTTGATGATATTTTTGTTAGTTAGATCCATGAGTGGTCTGAGACTAGTTATATACTTGAATTGTGTAAATTTTTATTGAAGTCCATTGAGTAAGGTAATTGTGGCAAGGTTGAGTTAATCGTTGTTAGTCATGATATTGACTTGATGGATTTTTTGTATTGTCTTATACTTATCTGAATTGTTTGATACTATTAAGAAAAGACTAAGTGGAGGAATAAATGTTAAGTGTAACATGGTTGTACTTGTTTACAAAGTATTGATTACGTGTTCATATTTATTATTTTGAGTTGGCCGATGATCTTACCAGTACATAGTTATTTTGTATTGATACAACCTCTTCTCTTCTTTTTGTTGAGTGCAGAGCATATTCTAGTGGCTTTGACAGACTTCATCTTTAGCAAGTGACCACTCCGACTCCATAGTGAGCTACATCTTTTGGGCAGCCATGAGTACTCACACTTATTGTTCTTGTCTAATTATTTCAGACATAGACATTTTCCTTATTTTTATTTTCTGAGTTATTCCTGTCGTTTAGCATTGTTAGATATTTTGATACACTGATTTTCTATTTTTGGGGATATTTAGACATTTGTTTTTCCGCACTTGATTACATAATAAAGCTATTTGAAATATTTAGTTGTTGATGGAATTGCTCTTCCTTATTTAAAAATTGTTAATTAATAGAGCTGGATAATTGGGGTAAGATGGTTCTCCCACTGGAGGGATAGTGTGGGTGCCACTCATGATGGGTTTGAGTTGTGTCAAAGTTGGTATCAGAGCCAGGTTTCATTGATCTCGTTGTAACAAAATGAGTCCAGTAGAGTCTTGTGAAATGGTATGGAGACACTTGTACTTTTCTTCGAGAGGCTATAGGACTTTAGGAAATTATCACTTTCTTTCTTATTCCATGCTATAACTTGATTCCAATTGGTATCTAACCTCGTCAGTCTATTGTTTGCAGATGGTGAATACAAGAGCTAACGAAGCTAGAGTAGCTGCACACGTGCCAACAGTTCTAGCTGTAGAGCCTATCGCCAAAGGTAGAAGACTAGGTTGAGGGAGAAGAAGAGGTAGGGCAACACCTGTCAGTGGTGGATCTCGGGCTGTAGTTAATCCAGCCTGAGGGAGATATAAGGCACCTCCCCCACCCCAGGACCATCATGATGAGGTTGTGAATGAGGAGGTAGTACCAGTTACGGTTAGTGCAGCTCTTCCACCGATATCGTCTGAGGTGATTCAACAGGTTCTTGCTTTTCTAAGTAGGCTAGCAGGTACAAGAGTTACACCTACAATGCCTACTTACCAATTTCTGTGAGTGCAGCCTGCTGCTACTTTTGTTCCTAGGATAGATGAGGTCTCAGGGACGGAGGTATTCTCTCATCCAGTTTTAGGCCCTGTTATGATCGGGACTTAGCATGATATATTGACTAAGTTTCTGAAGATGAAACCTCCCACCTTTGTTAGTTCTAAGACAAAGGATGATTTCTAATTCATTGTTTATTGTTATGAGAGGCTGCATAAGATTGGCATTGTGGAGCAACATGGTGTAGAATTTGTAACCTTCCAATTGCAGGGTGATGTAAAGCAGTAGTGGAGGGCTTATGTAGATTGTTAGTCTCCAGCTTTACCTTTATTGACATAGACTCAGCTCCATACTCTGTTCTTAGAGAAGTATGTGCCACACACTCTGTGTGACAAGAATAAGGATGAGTTTCTAGCTCTTGAGCAGGGAAGTATGTCAGTTTCAGCCTGTGAGGCTAAATTTCATGCCTTATCCAGATATGCTAATCAGCTGCTTGGTACAGATAATGAGAGGTTCCACCTCTTTGTGAAAGGTTTGAATAATGATTTACTGATTCTGGCTGTGCAGATAACTTCTGCTAGAAAGACTGTTAATGATGTTGTTGATTATGAAAATAAAGTGGAGGGAGTCAAACAGGTTGGCCAGTCCAAAATAGTAGCAAAAAAATCCATGGATGTGGGTAACTTTAATGATTCTTACTCAAGGGGCTATGGTTATCAGGCTTATCCAGCTCCCCCAATACAGTCAGCTCTTCTAGGATCTATAGGGAGTCCATCAGGGACCACTCAATAGTCTTCAGTTGTGAGAAGCCAAGGGGCTTCTTATTCTTCCACTAGCTGGCCTTTCTTGGATTGAGGTTGTTTTACTTGTAGTGATCTTAGTCACTTACTGTGGGATTGTCCTAATGGAAGGCAGGCTAATTTCTAGGGCAATCAGTAGTCCTAAGCTATGGTTCTAGCTGATAGAGGTGGTGGTGGTAATGGTAGAGGTCGTCTACACAGTGGGCGTGATAATCATCCAAGTGGCCATATTGGAAATCGAGTTGGTGGTAATGAAGGGAGAGGTAGTACTTAGCCTACAAGAGAGGTTTCTAAGATCAATGATAGGGCTCATTGCTATGCCTTTTCAGGAAAATCCGAGGCAGAAGCTTCAAATTATATCATTATAAGTAATATTCTTGTCTATGACCGGATAGCTACGGTATTGTTTGATCTGAGTTCCACTTATTCTTATGTATCTGTTAAATTTGCCTTGGGCTTAGACATGGTTTCTGATATGCTCGACTCACCTGTGTATGTGTCTACTATGTTTGGAGACTCTGTGGTAGTGACTCAAGTGTATCGTGCTTGCTCTTTAATGTTCATGGGTTTTCAGACTTGGGTCGATTTGGTGATTCTGGATATGGTTGATTTTGATATCATCCTGACTATGGCTTGGTTATCCCCGTATTATGTTATTCTAAACTGTAATGCTAAGATCGTGACCTTAGACATGCCGGGGATGGATAAGGTAGAATGGAAGGTGTTTATAAGTCTGGACTTGTGAAATTAATTTCCTTCATCCGTGCTAAGAAGCTAGTTGGGAAGGGGTGTTTGGCCTTCTTGGTAATATTTTGGATGATAGTGCAAAGGTCCTCTCTATTGAGTCACTTTCCATAGTGTATGAATTTTAGGAGGTATTTCTCATCGACTTGCCTGGTAAGCCTCCGAATTAGGACATTGACTTTTGCATTGATTTGGAGCCAGGCACTCGCCCAATTTCTAGTCCTCCCTATCGAATGGCTCCAGCGGAGTTGAGAGAGAACATGACTCAGTTATTGGAGTTACTTGATAAGGGATTCATCTGGCCTAATGCTTCGCCTTGGGGTGCTCTAGTGTTGTTCGTTAAGAAGAAGGATGGTAGCATGAGAATGTGTATAGACTATAGACAGTTGAATAAGGTTACCATCAAGAATAAGTACCCTTTGCCCTGAATAAATAATTTATTTGACCATTTGCAGTGTGCTTCATTTTTCTCCAAGATAGATTTAAGGTCAGGGTATCACCAGTTAAAAATTCAGCCTGAGAATATATCCAAAATAGCTTTTAGGACTCGATATGGACATTATGAGTTCTTAGTGATGTCCATTGGGTTAACTAACGCGCCTGTAACATTCATGAGCTTGATGAATGGCATTTTCAATTCTTTCTTGGATTCGTTTGTGATTGTATTTATTGATGACATTTTGATTTACTCCAAAAGTAAAGAGGAACATGTGGGTCATTGATGTCGCCCAAATTACACCTCTAAGAAAGTATAAAGTGGTCGCTGTTCAAATATAGAACTGAACTGAGGTTGGGGTCGATAATAGGTCGAAATCCAATCAATTTTGTTTGTTTGAGTTGCTTGGTAAATAGGCAAATAAGTAAAAAATGGTGTTTTATAAAATAAACTAGTAATCGTTTGCTGAGGTTGAAATCAAGATGAGAAAAGCACTAGGACTGTATTCCCCAATAACTTCATAACCCATAGGTTCTCTGCACTTAGTGCTCTCTTTAGGTATCCGTCAAGCAGAATCGATAGGTTATCGTCTAACTGACTATGTTATGCCCCTTGTACACGACTATCCTCAAGCACAAAGGTAAATCCGTTATGAGTGTTGCTATGTTGCACCTTATCTATGATCCCAATACAACCTTTCCCATATCATAGCTTAAAGCTGATTAAATGAAGATAACTTCAAGTCTTGTTGTTGAATAACTAGTCCTATCCTATTACCCTTTCTATGGTCTAGGGTAGAGACAAGATGAGTCACAATGCGTGCACTCATCAGAAAGCAATTAATTTAGAAGAAACAACAATACTTGTACTAATACCCTTCGAGAAACACCTTGTACTTCGAACTCTACTTCGTTAATCTGCTATGGTTCCCACAACCCTAGCTATGGGGTTTAGTTAATCATAATTGTGTGAACAAAATAGGCATTCATGGATAAAAACATTAATTGAAGCATACAAGAATGGATAAACTCCGAAATCCCAACTTTTATTAAAACCATAGAAACCAATATTCATAAAATCCTAAGAAAGTTCCTTAGAATCTCACAAAATAGTGTTATATAATAATAATAATAATGTCTAATACATAAAAATAACCCTAAAAGAGTATTTACAGACTCAACAAATCCTATCCTAAACAAAATAATAAACTGGTGTCGGCTGCCTCGGACGAGAAAAATTTATGATCGTGGGTTGAACCCACGATTGTACTTGGCCTGTCGTCTGATCCAGGTGCTAAAACTCCTACATTTTTTCAAAACTGCTCTTCCTCCCACGACCACATGGTACGATCGTTCCATCAACTTACGATCGTGGGATCCATCGTCTGATCCTGCTACACTTGACTCTTGCAGGTTGAACTTCTCTTATATATCACGATCTCAAGGTACGATCGTGACATGGTCCTACGGTCATATAATACATTCATCTGATGGACTCCTGAGTATGGCCTTTCTGATTCAACCTACAATAGCCTACCCACGATTGTTGTTTGAAACCACGATTGTAGCATGACTCGTCTGATGCCCCTTTTAGTCCACCTTTCACATTATTGTTCTCTGAGTCCTTAATGCCTGCAAACACTCAACAAACACATTAAATCCCCAAAAAATACCCTTAAACTTGCAAATATCCCTCGTTTTAAGTGACTTAAGTATCGTAAATCTACGACACATCAACACCCTCAACTTAGAATATGTGCATGTCCTCGGGCAAATAAAATTCTAAACAATCTAAGACGCTTAACCTAGAGTACAATAGGGGTCACTATGGCAGTCAACTTTTTCAAAACAGGCATGCAAAACACTACGTGTATTCAACACTCTCTGTTCTTATCAAAAATAACCAATGCAGTGTATATGCTATACAAGTACTAAAACACAACGGGAATAGGATATGGCAGTATATTGTAACTAGGAAACCTAATACCTTGACCAATACGCTACCTAATCAAGCAACAACTAGACTACAACCCTTATGCCCTCACACAAAAAAATCTTGAATCTCTTGGAATATGCAATGAAATCTAATACCGGGAGTGAATCAAATCTCTCACTCTCACAAAGAAGTTCGATTGTGTGCATATGACACCATAGGCTTGCCTTATTTTCTATGCTTCGGCTTTTAGATTGTCGGGTTAGGATCACTATAGGTCTTTCTAGGCTTGTAATATAGGCTCGGGGACAGGTGTGGTACATTTAGGTACAGTGACTTATTCCTCCTTGGCACTACACTATTTTTGGCTCCACTTTTCCTATTCTTCTTTATTTTTCTCCCTTTTCTCCATTTATTCCATTTTTCTTTTAGGACCTCGAGTACGACTTTATTTTCATATATTTCACTATTATTTTTTTTCTCTTCCTTCTCTTTTTTTTTTTCTTACCACACCTACTTCCTTTTTCTTTCTTTTTACTACTTAAATTTCATACCCATTTTTTTAGTCACCCCTACACAATAGCCACCCTCAACTTAGGCAATTTTCCTGAGTTGAGGTATACAGTGTCCAAGAAGGGACCAGGGCTAAAAAAGGGTCTTTGTAAAACGGGAAGGTGTCATGGGTAGTTTCAAGAAATAGGCTAAAGCTCAAAGTTCGGGTTCAAGGGATACAACATTATTTGGTAGGTCATTTTAGGATAAAGTGGGCTAAATCAAACACGACCTATGGTCCTTTCCTAACCTTTAATCTTATAGCTTTTAGTGAGATTAACCAAGCTAGTTCTAGATTGCACACACGCACCAACTAGGTAATACATCTCACTCACTCATGGCTCAAGGATTTTAGCTAAGTTGCTACCTATTTAGTTAATTCAAGATCGGTCAGGTTGTCCCATTTACAATCCTAATGCCATAGCTAGATCCTAACATCGGTTTCAGTATAGTCTATGCACACACTACATCACAAAACATATTTTGAGGGATCATTTAAAACAATTTTGAAACAGGTAAGCATGTTACATTAAGTCAAATTGTACCAAGTTCTCTTTTATTACTCTATGTTACACTACAATGACTAACACAATAAAACAAAAAAAACATAAAAACACCTAAACATGCCGGTTCTAACTATGATAGCGCAGTCGAGGGAAAAGACACATAGCAACAAAAATATTCGGCTGTGGTATACCCCCACCCCCAACTTTGAAATCATGCAATGTCCCCATTGTACAAAATCACATAATAAAAAAAAATAAAAACTAGGGTAAAGGGTGTACCTGGGGAGCTCTATGCACCAGTGGAACTCAGGTCACATGGGGATGCAGCTGGGTCCCCCATAGTGACTTCAGCAATAGTGGCCTCAGCTGCGGACGTAACACTCACAGTCTCATGGGCCCCAATGGTGGTAGGGGCACTCAAATAAATAGATACGAGGGTCGTCTCTGAACCCCATCTCATAGTCTCACCCTCTGGAATAACTCCCGCGGAGGTCTCCTCAGTAGCGCTCTTCTTCCTTCTTCTCTTCTTTTTAGATCTCTCTCTCCTCTTACCCTGGCCAGACACATCCTTCCTCAGCCTCTTTCTAGGCTCAAGACCTTCGTCCACCTCCTCATTGTCATCTAGCTCAATCTGTGGAGTGGGAGAAGTGTAAAATAGGGTTACAAGTGAGGCAATATCCACCTAAATAGATGTCGTAGAAGGCATAAGTGGTGGTTGAGGTGGATGTGTCATGTCAAGCCGTACAGCTAAGGCAAGGACCGCTTTCTTCAACTCGGCCAACTTTGTCTAGATAGAAACCATGTTAGGTGGTTGGACTGTGTCAATTCGAGTCATGAGCCGACCCTTCATACTGTCCATCCGTGTCTGTACCAATCATACAGCCGCCTGAATCTCATTATCAATATGGGGCTTTACCTCTACTTCTAAGTTCCAGATTCGGGCATCATGTAAGACTTGGTTTTGGAGAATCTCCTCCAACTAAGCGAATGAAATCAATGTGTAGCCTACTTGAACCAATGTTCGAGGTTGAGAACCTGCTAGTGCGGAGAAATGTGAAGCACCTGCATCGAAAGCTGAAGGTATATTACCACTCGAGGCATCCCCACCTACTTCTGGGATCCCTAAACCTCGAACTGGGGCTGCTGGGTTGCGCATGTGTTTTATCATGGCCACGTCCGCAGTCTTAGTGGGCTGAAGAAATATGTCCACTAGCAGAATTTGTGGCACCTCCGTATTTTGCATCAACTGAGTAATCAAACATGGAAATGGAAGGGTGAAGCCTCTCTCTAAGGCTCGGTCTCTGATCTCTTGCTCGATAATGCATAAAATGTTTAGATCTAACCCTGCTACAAATAAGGCTACCAGGCAGGCATTAGTCGTACCCAACGTATTATCATTTACTATGGGTGTTATTTTGTGCCTCACAATGGACCACCATGCCTTGGCAACAAAGTTGAGACTCTTCTTTGTAATATATGATCCATTTACCCAAGAGGCATTTACGCCAGCCTCAACAATATGTCTCGGTAGCCAAGTGAAGTACATCATCTTGTCCTCGGTGAACAACTATTTAACCTTCTTCAATTCTGACATCTGACAATCATACTTTGGAGTCTCTACAGGTGGTGTAAAATCATCATGTCCAAGCGGGGCTGCTTTTTCATATCCTTGTCATTTCTTGGGGGGTCATATTCTTGAGGGTCGAACATAGTTCACGTAGAACTCCCTCACGAGCTTTCTACTATAAAGATGAAGTGGCCTTATTAACAATCCCAATTGGTACCGCTGAAAAACCTGCACCACCTTTGGGAGCCTCTGTAAAGAATCATTCAATATGTGGGGTCCCTCTTGGATGTTTCTCTGTTGGTTCCCATTACCCTTAAGAGCGATCCAGTCCACATAGTATTGGTGAGAGTTTGAAACAAGCCGACGTGGTGGAACAGCCCCCCTCTGACTAGCTTCTGCCGGAGGATAATTGTTTGAAGGTGCTGAGTTTGTCTCCTCGTCATCCCCCTCATATTGGGACTCATCATCATCATCCTCACTCTCGCCGTATTGGGCATCTTCCATTCCCTCTTCTGACTAGGGAACGTTGACGGGAGTGGCTGCTTCAACAATGGCCTTAGAGGTTGTAGCCTCCTTGGCCTTATTTTTGTTCCTGGTCCCCCTGGTGGTGACTTGGTCATCGAAGGAGCTAATATCATACTCCTCTTTCAACCCGTTCACACTTGACCCACTTTTCGAGGTACTTGGTAGGGCCCTCTCCTTTGAAATTTATTCTCGGAGAGCCTAGTCGGAAGCAACCTTGGGCTTGGGTACCATGGTACCTGTATTCGAAAAAATTGTTAGATAACAGTTCAGTATATTTACAGGTTCAGATTTATAAACAGACGACCCAATGATGTGCCTTGGTTTCATGGCACTTTCGATGCTTAAAAAAATGAAATTATGCAATGACTCGGGTATGTTTAGTTGGTATGATGTGTTTCCTATTCTATATTGTAGGAGAATAGGTTTTTTGAGGTAAAATGGACAAAAAAGAAGGATCATGCTCGAGACGAAGTATCTGAAGATGAAAGAGCCAAGTCTTGCACCAGAGGAGTGAATCACGGCAGGACCCACGTCACGTGAGTTGACTTATGTGGCGTGGGTCTGTGCCATAGGTCAACTCTTGCAGTTAGTTGGAGCATCCTGATTTCCACGATAGGACCCATGTGGCATGGGTCAATCCACGTGGCGTGGGTTGGTACCATAGAAAAGTGCCTACTCTGTTTTCCCATTTTGTTTAGGATAGGATTCATCTTGTATCTATAAATACCCTTATATTGTCCTATGTTTAGGAGTTAGTTAGTTACATTATTTTTAATTTCTATTACATTGTTTTTGAATTCATAAACACATTATTGATTTTGTAATCTTGGAACATCAATTCGAGGGTTTTTATTCATATTGAGATTTCAGAGTTTTCTTCTTATTGTGAGTTTACAATTATATTTTCTTCATTGAATTCTTCTTGTGCTCTTGCAACCATGAGTAGCTAAATCTGTCAACTAGGGTTATGTGATTCATGAGGAATTAACGAAACGGGTTAAGTGCAAAGCAATTCTGAACCCCTGTGAATGCATGTATTGTTATTACCTTTATTATAATTGATCTTTTAACGGTTGAAAACGTTAGAAACTCGCATGTATCCTAGACTTGCTCAAGAAAGAGGTAGAGATTGGTAAAAGGGAATAACAATAGAGATTTGAAGTTATCAACCTTCATTTAATAACTTGAGCCGTAACAGGGATAGTTATCTGAGATCCAGGACAAGGGTTAGTAGTGCGACACTCAGAGATCGAGAGGAGAGGAGTGAAATTTTTCTAACCAAGGTCGAGAGATGTTTAGATGAACTTAACTTGTTAGATTTTGCATACAACGCAGCGGGACAGACTTGCCAGCATAAGTAACCAATGGAGTTAAGGAATCATTGGGGATCACAGTCCTATTGTATTTCTCATATTGATTATAAATTTGAAAATCAACAATCGTTATTGTTATTACTTATTCATAAAACCTCCCCCCAGTTTTACTTACTTGCCAATAACTCAGACTAGCATTCGACATAGTTTTATCCTATTCCCTGTGGAATCGGCCTCAACCTAGTTGGGTTCTATATTTGATACAGCGACCGCATTATACATTTCTGGAGGTATATTTTGGGCGATATCAAATTTTGGCGCCGTTTTCGGGGAATACAATTACGATGTTGATTAGTTTTCTTGTTGGAGTTGATTGGTTTAATTTTCTACACTATTTTTGAGGGCACAAGCTGCTGTATGCCCAACACTAGGAGTCAAGGCAACCCTCTGATTCCACTTGATAATGAGATCGAGGGAACACTCAGAGCAAATTGAAAATGGTAAATACCGACGGAGTTCAGAATCCCATAGCCGCAGGAGATTTACATAACCAACCAATTCAGCCAGTTGATCATGAAACTACGGAACAAGTCACTGCTCGATTGACGACTGAGAAAAATGCAAGGAAAACAGCTCTTAGACAACTAGATAGGGATCATCAAGGAATGCAAGAGGTAACACAACGTATAGCTGCACTTGAAGAGAGACAAAGAAGATTAAGGGTTCAACAACCCCTCATAGACCATTTGTGCCGATTTATGATGATCCCGAAGAAGAGGATGTGGCTTATTTCGAGCCGATTGAGACTAGTGCCATTATTCTACCAGAGTTACCTCAGGGCACTAAGTTTGACATTACAAGTGCCATGATCCACCTACTAAACTTGAAAGTTGTGTTCTTCAATCTTCCTTCAGACGATCCAAACATACACGTGATGAATTTTGTGGGGGTCTGCACTTCATATAAGTTGTCTGGAGTTGACCAAGAGGCTATTTGGTTGAGATTGTTTCCATTCTCTTTAACAGGGGAAGCGACTTTATGGTTGGCCAAGTTACCATGAGGTTCCATCACTATTTGGCTAGAGTTGAGAAATCAATTTCTAGAGAGATTTTTCCCACCCTCCAAGGTGCTAAGTTGAAGGATGAGATTTATAAATTCAGACAAATACATTATGAAGAACTTTATGAGACATGGCTAAGGTTGAAGAAAAAGCTGCAGAATGTGCCAAATCATAGGATGAGTGGTAGGAGTTTGCTTGAAATCTTCTATAGGGCTTTAAACGCCAATACCAAGGCTGTAGCAGATACTATCACTGGTGGAGCATTTTTGAGTCTGAGGTGGGAACAAGCTTTAGAGATTTTAGATCGTGGCACTAAGACCAACCGAGGATGGCACACTCGGGAGGTAGATACACCTGCAGGGACGTATGCTATTGGAGCCTTGGCAGCACAATGGGCTTTGGATGAATCTGTAGCTCAAGAGGTCACACAGTTGAGGATAGAAATTGGCTTGCTAGCCAAATAGATTGCGGCTGGAAGTGCTGAAAAGGTGCATGCCGTAGGTGCACAAGGCAAAACACCAAGGTATGACGATTATGAATCTGAAGAGGAGGCTAAGTACTTAGATCGAGAGATGGAGGGTTTTCAAGCCAAGGTCCAGGGGTCTAATAACGACTCTTGGAACTCAAGGCAAGGGAATCAAGGTCGGAACTACTATGGAGGCAATTACAACTAGTCAGGTTATAGAGATAGAGAACGAGATCGTGAAGGTGATTGGAGGTGAAAGAATGATTATAAAGAGAAGAGTGGCACATATGTTCTACCGAGGAAACGCGATGCTGGCTATGGAAATTCAAGAATGGAATCCCTTCTTAATAAATTGGTTAAAGGATCAGAAAACCAAGAAAGTTGCTTGAAGGAAATTAAGGCGGACATTTTGGGAATAAGTCAAAGATTTGAGTCTCACTCAACTGCCATAAAAAAGTTGGAAAAATAATTTGGGCAAATATCAATGACATTGAATCAACGTCAACCAGGCACGCTTCCGACCAACACCGTCCAGAATCTGAAGAATGATAGTCATTGTCTGGCCATTACTACTAGAAGCGGGAAATGCACGTCTGACCCATCTATACCTGTGGATAGTGGTAAGAAAGATGAGCCGATGATAGTTGATATAGAAACTTAGATAGAGCCATATAATTCTAAGGTCGATGCATTTCCAAAGCCTCATGATGCTAGCAAAAAGGCGAAATCTTATAACAGGAAGGAAAAGGAAATCCCACAATTATTCAAAAAAATTCCTCGACCTCCTCCTCCCTTTCCTTAGAAGTTGAAAAAGAAAGCTGAAGAGCATAAATATTAGAAATTTATATCAATGCTAAAGGAATTATCTGTAAATATTCCTCTCGTCGAAGCTTTTGAACAAATTCCAGGTTACGTGAAATTCATGAAAGATTTGGTGACAAAGAAGAGAACTGTCAGTTTTGAGCCAACAGATAATTTACACCATTATAGTGCAATTGCTTCTCGTTCACTTGTCGCAAAAAAGAAAGATCCGGGGGACTTCACCATTTCATGCACTATTGGGGCCTGTAATTTTGCTAAAGCTCTGTGTGACTTGGGTGCTAGTATTAACTTGATGCCGCTAGCTATTTTCAAGCAATTAGGACTGGGAGCACCGAAACCGACTTTTATGAGACTCCTTATGGCGGATAGGACTGTGAAAAAACCGGTGGGCATTTTGTATTATGTTTTGGTAAAGGTTGCATCGTTCATCTTTTCGACTGACTTTGTGATTCTAGATTGTGAAGTTGATTTCGAGGTTTCTATCATCCTGGAGAGACCATTCCTTGCCACTGCCCATGCATTGGTTGATAGGGAAATTGGGAAGATGAAATTCAGGTTAAATGATGAACATGTTACTTTCAATGTTTGTCGTTCCATGAAGCAACCAAAAGATATGCGGGTGATTTCTGTAATAAATACACTTGATGAGAGTGACATAGTCATTTTGATTGAAGAAAGGTTAGGGGTAGAAGCTCTTGCGACCGTGATTATGAATTTTGATAGTGATGCTATTCACAAATATGATGAAATAGTTGGTATCATACACTTATACTCCAAAGAAACTTGATCTAGATTTAAAGAATAGGGTGACCCTACCAACTAGTCCTTCTATTGAGGAGCCTCCAATTTTGGAACTTAAGGCTCTTCCGGCTCACCTTCGCTATGCATTTTTGGGAGCCAACAACACCTTGCCTGTGATTATTTCTGCTGAGTTAATGGAGTGAAAAGTAGAGGCTCTGGTTTTGGTATTGAAGAAATTTAAAAGGGCCATTGGTTGGTCCATTACTGATATTATCGGGATTCCACCCAGTATTTGTATTCACAAAATCCAGCTTGATCCTCAGTGCATACCAAGCATCGAGCACCAACGTCGTCTGAACCCACCTATGCAAGAGGTTGTGACAAAAGAAATCATCAAGTGGTTAGATGCAGGTGTGGTTTACCCCATTGCTGATAGCAAGTGGGTGAGCCCAGTTCAGTGTGTGCCAAAGAAGGGAGGAATCACTGTGGTTCCAAATGATAAGAATGAGTTAATCCCAATGAGGCTAGTTACTGGATGGAGAGTTTGCATGGACTATCGAAAGCTGAATTCTTGGACCAAAAAATATCATTTTCCTATGCCTTTCATGGATAAAATGTTAGACCGTCTTGCTGGTAGAGGATGGTATTGCTTTCTTGACGGCTATTCGGAGTATAATCAGATTTTCATTGCTCCCGAGGACCAAGATAAGACCACTTTCACTTGTCCATATGGTACGTTCGCATTCAAAAGTTTGCCCTTTGGTTTATGTAATGCACCAACCACTTTCTAGCATTGCATGATGTCCATTTTGTCTGACATGGTGGAAGACACTATTGAGGTTTTTTTATGGATGATTTCTCTGTTTTGGGAGACTCATTTGACAACTTCAAAGATGCAAGGAGTGCAACTTGGTGGTCAATTGGGAGAAATGTCAGTTTATGGTGAACGAGGGTATCGTATTGGGGCATCAAATTTCAAAGAAAGGTATTGAAGTTGACAAAGCCAAGATTGAGGTGATTGAAAAGTTACCTCCACTTATTTTAGTTAAAGGAATTCAAAGTTTCTTGGGGCATGCAGGTTTCTATAGAAGATTTATCAAGGATTTCTCTAAGATTGCACATCCATTATGCAAGCTTTTAGAGAAGGAGGTGAAATGTGTGTTTGACGAGGCGTGTCTAAAAACATTCGAGTGTCTGAAAGAGAAGTTGATTTCAGCCCCTATCATTGTTTCACCAGATTGAACGATGCCATTTGAGGTTATGTGTGATGCTAGTGGTTTGGCCTTGGGTGCAGTCCTTGGCCAAAGATGTGAGAAGATTCTACATTCAATTTATTATGCTAGCAAAGTGCTTAATCCAGCTCAGAAAAATTACACTTTAACCGAGCAAAAATTATTGGCAGTGGTCTTTGCTTTCAAGAAATTTTGATCGTACTTGATTGGTACGAAAGTGATTGTGCACACAGACCACGCAACCCTTAGATATCTTATGTAAAAAAAGGACGGCAAGCCAAGACTGATTTGGTGGGTACTTCTATTGCAAGAATTTTATTTTGAAGTCAAGGACTGAAAGGGAATCGAGAATCAGGTAGCAAACCATCTATCATGCTTTGAGAAGGAGGCCATGCTTAAATTAAAGGATGATCTTGATATTGATGATACTTTTCCAGATGAGCAAGTGTTGGCAGCATCATAAGACTTAATCCCATGGTTTGCAGATTTTGCTAACTTTCTGGCAAGTGATCTAGTCCCAGAGGATATGTCGAATCAGCAGTGGAAGAGATTCATGCATGAAGTGAGAAAATTCTTCTGGGATGAGCCTTATCTATTTAAGGTATGTGCAAATGGCATAATTTGAAGGTGTATTCGTGAAGTTAAGATGATGAGTATTTTGGAAGCATGTCATTCATCTCCAGTTGGGGGTCATTATGGAGGTGTGCGGACTACTCATAAGATCTTACAATACGGGTATTACTGGCCCACCATTTATAAAGATGCTCATGACTATGCTCGATCTTGTGACCAATGTCAAAGACAAAGGAACATCTCGCGCAGACACAAACTTCCTATGACCATTATTCTTAAGCTCGAATTGTTTGACGTATGGGGAATTGATTTTATGGGCCTATTTGTGAGCTCAAATGGGATAAAATACATTCTGGTACCTATTGAATATATTTCTATGTGGGTGGAGGCAATATCGTTTCTCAATAATGAAGGAAGAAGTGTCACGACATTCTTGAAAAAGAACATCTTTTCACGATTCGGTACACCCCGAGTTATCATTAGTGATGAAGGATCCCTTTTCTGTAATCGACTGTTCAAAGCCCTGCTTGAAAAATATGCTGTTAAACATAAGGTGGAAACACCTTACTATCCTCAGACGAGAGGGCAAGTTGAAGTGTCAAATCGTGAGATAAAGTCTATTTTGGCAAAGACGGTGAATGCCAACCGAATTGATTGGGCAGGAAGATGGGATGATGCATTGTGGGCATATCGAACTGCATTCAAGACACCGATTGGTGCATTTCCATATCAGTTAGTGTTTGGTAAATCGTGTCATTTTCCTGTTGAACTTAAACACAAGGAATTATGGGCACAGAAAAGGTTGAATCTAGAATGGAATGATGCGGCTAAATTAAGACTAGAATAGATAAATGAGATGGATGAATTTCATCTCCGAGCTTATGAAAGTTCAGCACTGTATAAAGAAAAGATGAAATTATATCATGATCGGAGGATTGAGCGATGAGAGTTTCACCCCGGATATTTTGTACTACTTTATAACTCCAGACTTTGCTTGTTTCCTGGAAAGTTAAAGTCTAAATGGTTCGGACCATTCTCGGTGGTTAGGGTGTTCCTGCATATATCGAGCTAAAAGAAGATGATAATGTTCTATTCAAGGTAAATGGGCAGCGTGTAAATCACTATGTGGGAATCACGAAAGAAATAAGGACATGTGAGGATATTAGTCTTGATGAAGTCTGAGTAGTTAAGTAAGTTGGGTCATGCCACGACGTTAAATCAGGCACTTCATGGGAGGCAACCCATGGGCTGGTTGGTGAAGTCTGAGTAACCAACCTAGCTACGTCATACCATGACGTTAAATCAAGCGCTACTTGGGAGGCAACCCAAGGATGGTTACAAGTCATAAGTTGAAAAAGAAGAAGTGAACTGAAAAGTGTGTAGCTTTAACCATGGGAGGGACCCATGTGACGTAGGTTACCCCACATGACGTGGATTGGTCTCGTGGGAATCAAAGGAAAATTTTTTGGTTGCAGAATCTAACCCAGGACAGGGACCCACGTGACGTAGGTCAACCCACGGGGCGTGGGTCAGTATCGTGGGAACCAGAGATTATTTGTGGATGCAAAACTCGACCCATGATATGGACCCACATGACGTGGGTCAACCCGTGGCGTGGGTCGGTACCATGAGACTCAGACCCACAAATAAAAGTCAATATCCGACCTTACCCAACCCTAATTTCGGCCTACCCTCTATAAAATCTGATACTACCCGATTAAAAATTAAAAAACCCAATTATTCAAGCCTCTACATACTCAATTTCTTTCCCCAATTAATCCAAATTAACACTTTCAATCCTATAATCACTATGAATCCCAAGTACCAACCACTCTAATTCGTACAACCACCACTCCAGTTGCAAGAAAATTCAAATCCCATTACCCCAATAACCCAAACTCAACCCGACCCTGCACCACGAAACCCTAACCCAAATACTCATACCTGACCCAACCAAACCCCATTAAAAACTCGACCATGTCGCCTAAAGAAAACCCCAAACAAAGAGATATGGGTTCCTCTTCACGAATCCGCACTATGAACCTGGATGGCACAACACAACTGCGAGTTGAGTCTTAAGAGCTGGAGAAAAGTGGGTCCAAAGAGGTTTGTGAGATCGCTCAGGATAAGTCTGCTCTTGTGCCTAGCTCCACAAGACAACAAACTAGGGCACAGGCTGCATCCCATGCCACCGCTAAGCCTATAATGGTGACCCCTATTCAGTCTTCAGAATTCGTCCCCCAGTATAAAGAGGGGGTGGATTCTTCTGCAACTAGTGATACTGAAGATGAAGCTGAGGCACCTGGGACCGATGAGATTTTTGAGGGTGCAGATGATTCTAAGTCTGCGGGTAGTGGTGAGGCTGGTGTTCAGAATTCCACGAATTTCTCACAGAGACAGGTGGCTGCACAACGGGCCACAACTGCAGTACAAAGGGAAAATAAGAGGTGGTATGTTAAGGTTATGAGGGCTATTTATGACAGAGATACAGAGCCGACTGAGCGGGGTATGTGTAGATGGAGTATCACTGAGGAGCCCCGGTATCTATTAGATGAGTCAAAGGCACTACCCTAGATCAAGGTAGTGTTTGATCGCTATGGATTCGGGTGGATTACGGGCCTTCTAGTAGCTATAGCCCAGAGTTGGTCTGTGAGTTTTATGCTTCGTATGATGCATTTATTAAATTGATCACACTAGTTGAGCAACAATCTCGAGACCAACCACCATTGACTCACACTTTCGTTCGTGAAACCAAAGTAGACATTTAGCAGCAGACTATCCACCAGTTCTTGTTTGGTGCAGAACGTCCATTTCCAATTAGTACTGCTGAGTTTGATCACCGCATGGAGATGGTGAAAAATAGAAACAAAATAAAGGATGCTGATCACTGTTTAGAGCTACTACAGTAGGTTGCACAGTATATCGGGTAGGATGGTATAGATGTGAAATGGGTAGCCGAGAAGTTAGATATTAAGAAGTCCTCGCTTCACTTTACGGGTAGGTTTTGGTGGTCGGTTGTACGAAATCATCTCAGTCCCACAGGTGCAGATAATTATTTTGCTCTTGACCAAGATATTCTGGTAGCGAGCATCATCGCCGGATATGACATTGACATCACCATCTACATTATTAGAGTGATTCATGAGTGCGCCTTTAGAGACTATACCAACATCCCTTTCCCATGTCTGATTCAGGGCCTATGTCATAGTGCTGTTGTAGTTTGGATGCCTGCAGTAGATCATGCCATTGAGGTGACTCGCATCACTGATGTAGGATTGATGCATCAGTGAGGTGCTATACCAGTTTTTTAGAGGGGGTCTCAGCCCTCTACTTCGTCAGGCACAACCCTTTTTGAAGGGCAAGTGGATCATGAGAAATTGATTAGCACTTCAGCACCTGTTAGTGATCCCGAGGCTGGGAGGTTGCCTACTGAGGGTACAGGCCCTGTGAATGATAAGGGGAAAGCTGGCCCCACAGCACCATCATCCTCATCTGTCATGATTGCCATTTCACGAGAGTTTCTGTAGCAGTTAGTGGATAGACAAATGCAGGTTATTAAGCGACAGGCTCACACAGAGGCCCAGATAGCTAAGTTGGTATCACAGCTTAAGTCATAGGTTAGGATATCAATAGGGGCGTCTAAGGCAAGAGTTGAGGCTCTCATGACTTCTGCTATGGAGAAGTTTATGCGTGAACTGTATGGGCTAATTGACATGTTTGAGCATCGGATGGGTAACCGATTGAGAGAGGCCAATGTTTCGAATTTGATGGGGTTGATTAAGGAGGTGGCTGCATTAGGGTATAGGTTTGAGATTTAGTAATTAGCCATGCTCCTATCTTCCCACCCATACCTATACCGGTATCCTCAGCACCAGTTTTTGAGGTGGATTTGTTTGCTGACGAGGAGCCTCCTATTGCTAAAGGCAAGAGGCCACGGATTTCTGAGTGTCATACTGATAGTGGAGATGAGTTTGAGAGTGATCTCCAGAGGGATAACAAGGCCTCTCGGATAGAGTACCATCTCAGTCAGATTGACCATAAGCAGAGAGCACGGGGAGCATCTTCTAGTCAGCCATCCCCTCTACCGAACGCACCTAGCATGGAGCCCAGAGAGCATACAGATAATCCTGTTGTGGACAGGGCCACATCCATATCCTAGCGCGCCACAGGTATGTCTTCACTCCCTTACACTTACCATATTGATAGTTGTGCACTGAGGACAGTACACCATTATTTAGTTAGGGGTGGGGGTATACACCACTTGGGGGGGTTTTTTGTTTGTTTTTCCCCCCCAAGTGTGCTATAACAGTAGAACCGGCATGTTTAGATTGTTATTTATATTATTTATGTGTTTTCATATTTAATTAGGAGAAAAATAGGGGAATCTCAGTGCAGTCCCATTTTGAACAAAATTTGAATGATAATGATGCTTTTTGATTTCTTAAAAGACATCCCTACCCTCCTGAAGAAAAAAATAGGAAAAAAAATATATAATAATTTTTTTTTTTGGATTATGTCTATAGCATGTTAATTTGTGATAGCTGTTGGATCTTGTTATGACATTAGTATTATAGACAGAATAACTGTAGCTTAGCAATGTATGAACTGGATAGGTAGTAGTTGATAGTGTAACCCTGTGCTATGTGTGTGTGAGGTCATTACCTATTTTACTTTGTGTGTGCGATCCAGAACTTTCCCGATTAGTCTTGCCTAGGTTATAGGATAGGGGTTACGAAAGGATCATAGGCCATTTTTGAATAAGTCCCTTTTAGCCTAAATGCCCGACCAAATGAATTAAGTATCCCTTAATCTCGAGTTTGAGCCTAAATTGACCTTTTTCTTTTATTATCCCATTCACCTTTCGATTTTGACTTACAATGAACCTGCCTTGGCCCTGATCCCTCCTTGGACATTGTGTACCTCAACTTAGGCAAATCGCCTAAGTTGAGGGTGGCTATTATAGGGGTGCGTAGTTTAACTTGGGTATGAAGAAGGGGTTAGTAAAAAGAAAAAGAGAACAGATTTGGGTGTGAAGAGAAAAAAATGAATGAAATAAATAGAAATTGCAAAAAAGAGAAAAAGAGAAAAAGAAAAAAAAAAAGAGAGAATTTTTTTTTGTGTGTTTTAAAAGTATGAAGAAAATCACACCCAAAATCTGAAAATAAGTGAAGGAGAATAAGGGAAAATAAAATAAGAATGGTTGAAAAGTGGAGCCAAAAATAGTGTAGTGTCAAGGAGGGTTGAGTCACTATATCCATATGTACCACACCCATCCCCAAGCCTACATTACAAGCCGATGAAAGTCCTAATGTGATCCTAGTCCAACTGTCCAAAAAACTAAGGTATAGAAAATAAGGGCAATCCTATGGTATTTCACGCACATTATTTGAACTTCTTTATGAGAGAGTGTTTTGACCCAATCCCTACTTTTATATTCATTGGTATACTGTGAGTGTATGTGACTTCTTTGTTGTGAGAGTACAGGGGTTGCATTGTTAGCTGCTATTTGTTTGGATAATGTCATTTGCATATATGTTTAGTTGTTTGTTCATAATCTGATGCCATTATTTGATCCCTGCTGTGTCATGATAATATGCATGTATACACACTGTGGTATTGATTTACAAATAGGAGGGGTAGGAAAGGTTTTCGTACCAAGATCAATAAGTCGACTACCGTAGGTCTCTTAGGTTTCTCTTAGGTAAGCATCGTATGTGTGTTTTATTTTATTTGCCTGAGGACATGCAACCGTCTAAGTTGAGGGTGTTGACGTGCCGTGGTTTCATGGAATTTTCAATGCTTAAAACAAGAAAAATATGTAATGACTCGGGTATATTTAGTTGGTATGATGTGTTTCCTGTTCTATATTGTAGGAGAATAGGGTTTTTGAGGTAAAATAGACAAAAAGAAAGGATCGTGCTCGAGAACGAAGTATCTAAAAATGAAAGAGCTAAGTCCTGCACTAGAGGAGTGACTCACAGCAGGACCCACGTCATGTGAGTCGACTTACGTGGCATGGGTCTCTGCCGTAGGTCAACTCCTATAGTTAGTTGGAGCAGCCTGATTTCCACGACAGGACCCATGTGGTGTGGGTCAACCCACGTGGTGTGGGTTGGTACCGTGAAAAAGTGCGGACTCTGTTTTCCTGTTTTGTTTAGGATAGCATTCACCTTGTATCTATAAATACCCCTATATTGTCCTATATTTAGGAGTTAGTCAGTTACATTATTTTTTATTTCTATTACATTGTTTTTGAATTCATAAACAAATTATTGATTTTGTAATCTTGGAACACCGATTCAAGGGTTTTTATTCATATTGAGATTTCAGAGTTTTCTTCTTATTGTGAGTATACAATTATGTTTTCTTCATTGAATTCTTCTTGTGTTCTTGGAACCATGAGTAGCTAAATCTGTCAACTAGGGTTGTGTGAACCATGAGGAATTAAAAAAATGGGTTAAGTGCAAAGCAATTCTGAACCATTGTGAATGCTTGTATTGTTATTACCTTCATTATAATTGATCTTCTAATGATTGGAAGCGTTATAAATTTGCTTGTATCCTAGACTCGCTCGAGAGAGAGGTAGAGATTGGCATAAGGGAATAACAACAGACATTTGAAGCTATCAACCTTCATCTAATAACTTGAACCGTAATAGGGATAGTTATCTAAGATCCAGGACAGGGGTTAGTAGTGCGACACTCGGATACCGAGAGGAGAAGAGTGAAATTTGTCTAACCAAGGTCGAGAGACATTTAGATGAACTTAACTTGTTAGATTTTGCATGCAATGCAGCGGGATAGTCTTGCCAGCACAAGTAATCGGTGGAGTTAAGGAATCATTGGGTCACATTCCTAGTGTATTTCTTATATTGATTATAAATTCAAAAATCAACAATCATTACTGTTATTACTTACTCACAAAACCCCCCCGTTTTACTTACTTGCAAATTACTCAGACTAGAATTTAACATAATTTCACCCTATTCCCTGTGGGATAGACCCCTATCTAGTTGGGTTCTATATTTGATACAGCGACCACATTATACTTTTTTGGAGGTATATTTTGGGCGATATCACCCAACCTACGATTGTGCAATGAAGGTACGATCGTGCATTCTGATCGTAGGTTGGTCAAGTAAAATTTGACCTGCAGTATATCCATCAAACGATCACAACCTACTATCATGCAATGATGGTACGATTGTACCATCAAATAGTAGGTTGGATCCCTGAAACCATCAAATTTATGTCACATCATACGATCACATACCGTGATAGTATGTTGATGTTATTATCGTGGGATGTGTTTGTCTGATGAACTCCTGAAGATCATCAACCAATATCCTACAACGATCAAACCTATGATCATAGGTAGAACTTATGATTGTGGGTTGTTTCGTAGGACCTCAAACATTACCAAATTTGACCACTTAAAATTTGGACCCATAATTTGACCCTTTTTGACCCCACTTTTAACTAGAATTTTAAAATACGTAAACACTAACGGGTACTCAGACTTTCCAATATTGTTGAAACCATACATAACCATTTTCATCACTCCCCACTTAAATCAAAATAAACTCATCAACAAAATTGAAGTAAAATACACACAAATTCTTGATTAACAAGCGATATAAACTTATGTGTGAAGTGGAAGTGATGAAAAATGGATGAAATGATGAGATCCAACTTGAAATCGAAGGTAACCGTCTTTTTTAGCCTTTGAAATATGTAGGGTTTGCAAATTTTTCTTTAGAAAATTCTTTGAAAATGTGAGAAGAGTCATGGGGACGGTTTCAAGATATTTTTATTGCTTTAGGTTTTAAATTCGGGTCGGGTTGGGTGGCGATTTTAAAAACTGCTGGGCCTTCCAAACGAAGTGATCCCAAGATAGTGGTTGGATTCCACGATCCTACATTCCTTTCATACGTTGATAAAACCAGAAAACTTACCTGAGAATAGACAATCCTTAAGTACGATCGTGGGTTGTACTCACGATCGTAACTAAAGGTCATATGTTCGATGCCCCATTTTGAAGGTTTACATGAGTATGATATCGCCCAAAATATACCTCCAAAAAATTATAATGCGGTCACTGTATCAAATATAGAAACCAACTAGTTTGGGGTCGATCCCACAGGGAATAGGATGAAATTATATCGAATGCTAGTCTGAGTAATTGACAAGTAAGTAAAATTGGGGGGGGGGGGGAGGGGTTTGTGAGTAAGTAATAATAGTAAAGATTGTTGATTTTTGGATTTATAATCAATATGATAAATACACTAGGACTGTGATCCCCAATGATTCCTTAACTCCACCGTTACTTGTGCTTGCAAGGCTGTCCCGCTGCGTTGCATGCAAAATCTAACAAGTTTAGTTCATCTAAACATCTCTCGACTCTGGTTAGACAAATTTCACTCTTCTCCTCTTGGTCTTCGAGTGTCGCACTACTAACCCTTGTCCTGGATCTCAGATAACTATCCTTGTTACGGCTCAAGTTATTAGATGAAAGTTGATAGCTTTAAATCTCTGTTGTTATTCCCTTTTCCCAATCTCTACCTCTCTCGAGCAATTCTAGAATACAGGCAAGTTTCTAATGTTTTCAACCATTACAAGATCAATTATAATGAAGGTAATAACAATACATGCATTCACAACGGTTCAGAATTGCTTTACACTTAACCCATTTTGTTAATTACTCATGGTTCACACAACCCTAGTTGATGAGTTTAGCTACTCATGATTTAAGTAACACAAGAAGAATTCAATGAAGAAAACATAATTGCACACTCACAATAAGGAGAAAACTCTAAAATCTCAATATCAATAAAACCCTAGAATCGGTGTTCCAAGATTACAAAATCAATAATATGAATTCAAAAATAATGGAAAATAGCTCTCAAAAACATGTACTGACCAACCCTCAACATAGGAAAATAAAAGGGTATTTATAGATACAAGGTGAATACTATCCTAAACAAAACAAGAAAACAGAGTCGGCACTTTTCCACGGTACCGTGACTTAGTACCGTGGAACCAAGTCACATCACGTGGGTCCCTTCCATGAGAATCGGGCTTCTTCACAATCTTTAGGAGTCAACCCACAACATAGACCTACGTCACGTAGGTCGACTCATGTAACGTCGGTCCTGTCGTGGAAATCAGGTCACTTGACAAACTTTCAGGAGTCGACCGACGATATGGACCTACGTCATGTAGGTAGACATCACGTGATGTGAGTCCTGTTATGAGTCACTTTTCTGGTCCTGACTTGACTCTTTCGTCTTCAAATACTTCATTCTTGTTTCTGATTCTTCCTCTTTATCCATTTTGCCTCCAAAAACCTATTCTCCTGCAATATAGAACAAAAAACACATCATACCAACTAAACATACCCGAGTTATTACATATTTTTCTTGTTTTAAGCATCGAAAGTGCCATGAAACCACGACACATCAACAGCCTCAACTTAGAACAGTTGCAAGTTCTCAGGAAAAGAAAATAAAAAAAACATATTCGATGCTTAACTAAGAGAAACCTAAGAGACCTACGGCAATCGACTTATTGATTTTGGCATCAAAACTTCTTCGACCTCTCCTATTTACACATCAAAACCACGTTGTGTATACATGTAGCATATTATCATAACACAGACGGGATCTAGTGATGGCATCAAATTATGAACAAACAACTAAGCATATATACAAATGACATTATCCGAACAAATAGCAGCTAACAATGCAACACATGTACTCTCACAAATCTGTTTTATTTTTCTTTTTCTAACCCTTTCTTCATACCCAAGCTAAACTACGCACCCCTATAATAGCCACCCTCAACTTAGGCGATTTGCCTGAGTTGAGATACACAATGTCCAAGCAGGGACCAAGGCCAAGACAAGTTCATTGTAAGTCAAAATAGGAAGGTGAATAGGCTAATGAAAGAAATAGGTTAATTAAGGCTCAAACTCGGGATCAAGAGATACTTAATTCATTTGGTCGGGAATTTAGGCTAAAAATGGACTTATTAAAAAATGGCCTATGATCCTTTCCTAACCACTATCCTATAACTTAGTCAAGAATAACCGGGTAAGTTCTAAATCGCACACACAAAGTGAACTAGGTAATGACCTCACACACACATAGCACAAGGTTACACTATCAACTACTACCTATCTAGTTCATGTATTTCTAGCTACAGTCATGTTGCCTATAATACTAATGCCATAACAAGATCCAACACCTGTCTTAAACTAACATAATACACACACATTTCAAAACCACATTTTCAGGAGGGGTGTCCTTTAAACAATCAAAAAGCTTCAAAATTGGACTGCACTAAGGTTCCCCTATTTTTCTCCTAACTAATCATGAAAACACATAAATACTATAACTAACGACATAAACATGCTGGTTCTACTATGATAGCACACTTGGGGAAAAGAAAACATGATAACAAAAACCCCCAAGTGGTGGTATACCCCCACTCCCAAATAAATAATGGTGCACTGTCGCTAGTACACAACTATCAATATAATAAGTGTAAGGGAGTGAAGACATACCTGTGGTGCCCTAGGCATCATATGTGGGCCAATCAATAGTTGGATCATTTGTTTGCTCTCTAGGCTTGACTCTTGGGGCTGACAACGGGGGAAGTGGCTGACTAGAAGATGCTCCCAAGTTTCTCTGCTCATGTTTGATCTGACTGAGGTGATATTCGACTCAGGAGGCTTTCATAGATCTCTTCAGGTCCCAGTCAAAATCATCGCCACTTGTCTGCTGACCCTCCGGGCTACGTGGCCGCTTGGCCCTCTCCAAAGGCGGCTCCTCATACGCAAACAAATCTACCTCAAAAACTGGTCTCATCGGGGCTGACACGGGCATATATGGAATTATAGAGGTGCTGCTTGGTGCTAAATCTCTAACCTCCTCTCTCAATACAGCCACCTCCTGTGTCAACCCTGCCATAACATGAATCTTTGCCGAACTCATCCGGTTAGCCATTCGTATCTTAAAACTATCAATCTGCCCATGCATCTCTCTCATAAATCTATCTATAGCCGCATTCATATGGGCCTCAACTCTCGCTTCTGAAGCTTCTACAATGGTCCTGACCCATGGCTTAAGCTGGGATACCAACTTAGCCATATGGGCCTCTGTGTGAGCCTGCCTCTTAAACATCTGGGTCTATCTATCAACCAACTGCTGCAGAAATTCCCTCAAAACTGAGACCATACCAGACGAGGGTGGTGGTGATGTAGTGACTATAACCTCATCATCAATCATAGGGAATGTACCCTTAACAGGTACACGCACAATCTCAGGCACACTCACCAGTGCTGGAGTGCTAACAGGCTCCTCTCTATCTCCAGGCCCTTTAAAAAAGGTCGCGCTAGATGATGTGGATGGTTGAGACCTCTTCAGAAAAATTGGGTTAGCCCCCCATTGCTGCATTAACCCTATATCAGCAATGCGGGTCACCTCAATATCATGATCAACTATAGTTATTGAGGCCACACCAGCAGTATTACATAACCCCTGGATCAAACATAAAAATGATGGTGAAGTCGCAGAAAGAACGTTCATGGATCTTCTCAATGATGTAGCAAGCGAAGTTAATGTCATAACCAGCTAGAATGCTCGCTACCAGAACTGTCCGATCAAGTGTGAGTGAATTATCTGCATTAGTGGTATCCAAATGGTACCTTACAACTGAACACCAAAATCGTCCTGCAAAGTGAAGCGAGAACTTCTTATTGTCCAGCTTCCCAGCAACCCAACTAGCATCTGCACTATCCTCTACTATGTAACCTGCAATACACCACAGTAACTCCAACCGCTGATCGACGTCCCTCATCTTAGTCTTATTTCTCATCATCTCCATATGGTGATCAAACTCAGAAGTCGTGGCCGAAATCTTTCTCTCTGCTCTAAATAAGAACCTATGGATAGTCCGCTCGGATATGTCAACTCTGATGCCACGAACTAAAATGTGAGTCAGTGGTGGCTGGTCCTGATAGCTCTGCCCATTAAATATAATCAATGACACCGATGCCTCATACGAAGCATAAAACTCGTGGACCAACTCATGACTATAGCTGCCCAATGGCTCTGTGATCTATCCAAATCCATAGCGAGCAAACAATGTCTTTATCTCAAGTAGTTCATTCACCTCATCTATCCGATATCAAGCCTCCTCCATGATATTTCTTTGCCATGTACCCCGCTCAGTTAGTTTGGCATCCTTATCATAAATGTATTTCATCCTATCAACACACTACCTCCTGTTATCCCTTTAGACCGGAGATGCGGCCTGACGTGTATTCAAATCTCTTAATGAGGAGGTAGTCTAATCCTTGACATCGGTACCGGAGATAGAAACTATCCCATCATCCACACTACTCTCACCAAATGCAGACTTATCTGTACCCTCAACATTCTTCTCAGACCTACATACATCACCCTCACGATCATTATCGATTGCAAAAGCCTTCGTCTCCTTCTCAGACTGGTGGAAAAATAAGAAGATTGATCAGGAGTAGCCGGTCTGTCCGGTTGTGGGGGTTGTGGAATAGGTTGAAGTGCAGCTCGGGTGGTAGCTTGTGCCCTAGTTTGTAGCCTCATTGTGCGAGGTACAAGTGCAGAATCATCGTGAGAAATCTCAAACGCCTCCTCAGATCCACTTTCATCTGGCCCCGAAGGTTCATTACACAACCTTGTCGTAACTTTGGGGTTTTTAGTTTGAATTCTCAAAGATGAACCCATATCTCCCTATTTGGGGTTTCCTTTAGGTGGCATGTTCGAGTTTTTTGTGGGGTTTGGTCGGGTTGGGTAGGGGTATTTGGTTTAGGGTTATGTGGTGTAGGGTCGGGTCGGGTTTGGGTTATTGGGGCAATAGGTTTCAAATTTTCTTGTAATTGGAGTGGTGGTGGTACGAATTGGAATGGTTGGTACTTGGGATTTATAATGATTATAGGATTAAAAGTGTTAATTTGGATGAATTAGGGAAAGAAATAAAGTATGCGGAGGCTTGGAGAATTGGGTTTTATGATTTTTTAATCGGGCAGTATCGAGTTTTATAGACGGTAGGTAGATATTAGGGTTTGGTTGGGTCAGATCTACTTTTATTTGTGGATATGAGTCTCAGGATACCACCCACGTCACGTGGGTCTACCCATGTCATGTGGGTCTACCCACGTCACGTGGGTCCCTGTCGTGGGTCGGGTTCTGCAGCCACAAATAATCTCTGATTCCCATGATACTGACCTATGCCACGTGGTTTGAGCTACGTCATGTGGGTCCCTACCATGGGTTAGATTCCACAACCAAAAATTTTCCTCTCATTCCCACGAGACCAGCCCACATCACGTAGGATAACCTACATCACGTGGGTCCCTCCCGTGGTTTAAGCTGCACACTTTTTAGTTCACTTCTTTCTTTTCAACTTATGACTGGTAACCATCCTTGGGTTGCCTCCCATGCAGCTTGATTTAACATCACGGCCCGACGTAGCTAGGTTGGTTACTCAGACTTCACCAACCAGCCCATGGGTTGCCTCCCATGAAGTGACTGATTTAACATCACAGCACGACGTAGGTAGCCTTATTACTTAGAATTCATCAAGTCTAAGATCCTCACATGTCCTTATTTCTTCCGTGATTCCCACATAGTGATTTACACGCTGCCCGTTGACCTTGAATAGAACATTATCATCACATTTCAGCTCGATTTCTCCATATGGGAACACCCTAACCACCGTGAATGTTCCAGACCATTTGGACTTTAACTTTTCAAGAAACAAGCAAAGCCTGGAGTTATAAAGTAGTACCAACTTTCCTGGGTGAAATTCTCGTCGTTCAATCCTTCGATCATGATATAATTTCATCTTTTCTTTATACAGTGCTGAACTTTTATATGCCCGGAGACAAAATTCATCCATCTCATTCATCTGCTCTAATGTCAATTTAACCGAATCATTCCATTCCAGATTCAGCCTATTCAATGCCCATAATGCCTTATGCTCAAGTTCGATAGGCAAATGGCACTATTTACCAAATACTAGCTGATATGGAGATACACCTATCGGTGTTTTGAATGCAGTTCGATATGCCCATAGTGCATCATCCAATCTTCTTGCCCACTCAGTCCTATTAGCATTCACTGTCTTCGCCAAAATAGACTTGATCTCACGATTTGACACTTCAACTTGCCCGCTCGTTTGAGGATGGTAAGGTGTTGCAACCTTATATTTGACATTATATTTTTCAAGCAAGGTTTTGAACAGTCGACTACAGAAATGGGATCGTCCATCACTAATGATAACTCGGGGTGTACCAAATCATGAAAATATATTCCTTTTTAAGAATGCCATGACACTTCTACCTTCATTATTAGGAAGCGCAAGTGCCTCCACCCATTTAGAAACATAGTCGACAGCTACCAAAATATATTTCATCCCATGTGAGCTCACAAATGGGCCCATAAAATCAATTCCCCATACATCAAATAATTCAAGCTCAAGGATAGTTATCATAGAGAGTTCATGTCTGCACGAGATAGTCCCTTGTCTTTGACGTTGGTCACAAGCCTGAGATAGTTATGAGCATCTTTATAGATGGTGGGCCAATAGTATTCACATTGTAAGATCAGTTCACGTACCGCCATGATGACCCCCAACTGGAGATGAATGACATGCTTCCAAAATACTCATCATTTTGGCCTCTGGGATACACCTTCGAATCATACCATCTGCACATACCCTAAAAATATAAGGTTCATCCCAGAAGAACTTTCTCACCTCATGCATAAATCTCTTTCTCTGCTGATACGACATATCTTCTGGGACTAGGTCACTTGCCAAAAAGTTGGTAAAATCTACAAACCAAGGGATTAAGTCTTCTGATGCTGCCAACACTTACTCATTTGGAAAAGTATCACCAATATCAAGATCATCCCTTAATTTAAGCATGGCTCCTTCCTCAAGGCATGATAGATGGTCAGTAACCTGATTCTCAGTTCCCTTTCGGTCCTTGACTTCAAAGTCAAATTCTTGTAATAGAAGCACCCACCAAATCAATCTTGGCTTAGCGTCCTTCTTTGATATAAGATGCTGAAATGCTGCGTGGTCTGTATACACAATTACCTTCGATCGAAATTTCTCAAAAGCAAAAACCACTGCCAATAATTCTTGTTCAGTCACAGTGTAATTCTTTTGGGATGGATTAAGTGCTTTGCTAGCGTAGTAAATTGGATGTAAAATCTTCTCACGTCTTTGGCCAAGGACTGCACCCAAGGAAACTCCGCTAGCATCACACATAACCTCAAACGACATTGTCCAATCTGGTGAGACAATAATTAGGGCTGAAGTTAATTTCCCTTTTAAACACTCGAAAGCTTTTAGGCATGCCTTATCAAACACGAACTTTACCTCCTTCTCTAGAAGCTTGCATAATGGTTGTTCAATCTTTGAGAAGTCTTTGATGAATCTTCTATAAAATCCAGCATGACCTAAAAAACTTTGAATTCCTTTCACGGAGATAGGTGGAGGTAACTTTTCAATCACCTCAATCTTTGACTTATCAACTTCAATACTTTTTTTGATATGCGATGTCCTAACACAATACCCTTATTCACCATAAAGTGACATTTCTCCCAATTCAGTACCAAGTTGCACTCCTTGTATCTTTGTAATACCTTAGCAAGGTGAGCCAAGCAGTCGTTAAAAGAGTCCCCCACAACCAAAAAATCATCCATAAACTCTTCCATAGTGTCTTCCACCATGTTAGAAAAAATGAACATCATACAATGCTGAAAAGTTGTCGGTGCATTACATAACCCGAAAGGCATTCTCTTGATCGTAAATGTCCCATATGGACAAGTGAAAGTGGTCTTCTCTTGGTCTTTGGGAGAGATGAAAATCTAATTATACCCCGAATAACTGTCAAGGAAAAAATACCATTCTCTACCAGCAAGGTGGTCTAACATCTGGTCCATGAAGGGCATAGGAAAATGGTCCTTCTCTGTCCAAGAATTCAGCTTTCGATAATCCATGCATCAAACTCTCCATCCAATTACCAGCCTGATTGGGATTAAATCATTTTTTTCATTTGGAACCATAGTGATTCCTCTCTTCTTTGGCACACACTGCACCGAGCTCACCCACTTGCTATCCGTAATAGGGTAAACCACACCCGCATATGACCACTTAATGATTTATTTCTTCACAACTTCTTACATTTAGGATCAAGTTGAATTTTGTGAGGGCAAATATCGGGTGGAATCCCAAAAATATCAGCGATGGACCAACCAATGGCCCTCTTAAATTTCTTTACTACCAAAAATAGAGCCTCTACCTGCCATTCTGTTAAATCAATAGAAATAATTATGGGCAAAGTGTTATTGAATCCCAAAAATACGTAGCAAAGATGAGATGGAAGAGCCTTAAGATCAAAAACTGGAGGCTCCATGATGGAAGGATGAGCTGGTGGTTTTATCCTATTCTTCAGATCAAGATCATTTCTTTGGAGCATAAGTGAATGATACCCTACCAGCGAGCGCACCAACTATCTTGTCGTACTCCTCAATCCCATCACTATCAAAATTCATAATCATGGCCGCAAGTGCTTCTACCCCTAACCTTTCTTTAACAGAAATCACCCGCATATCTCTCGGTTGCTTCATAGAATAAAAGACATTGAAGGTAACATATTCATCATTCAACCTTAACTTCATCTGCCCAATTTCCATATCAACTAAAGCACGTCTTGTAGCAAGGAATGGTCTTCCCAGGATGATGGGCACCTCAAAATCAACTTCATAATCAAGAATCACAAAGTCAGCCGAAAAAATGAAAGATGCAACTTTCACCAAAACATCATACAGAATGCCCACCGTCTTTTTCATATTTTTATCTGCCATAAGAAGCCTCATAGAAGTTGGTTTCAGTGCTTCCAACCCTAACTGCTTAAAAATGGCTAACAACATCAAGTTAATGCTAGCACCTAAATCACACAGTGCCTTTGCAAAGTTGTAAGACCCGATAGTACAAGGAATTATAAAAGCTCCCGGATCTTCCTTTTTTCCCACTAGGGAACGCGAAGTAACTGCATTACAATGGTGAAAATTTTCTGTCGGCTCAAAACTGACAATTCTCTTATTCGTCACCAAATCTTTCATAAACTTCACGTAACCTAGCATCTGCTCCAAACCCTCAATAAGAGGGATATTTACTGATAACTCTTTCAACATTGAAATAAATTTTTGGTATTTACCCTCTTCAGTCTTCTTTTTCAACCTTTAAGGAAAGAAAGGAGGAGGTCGTGGGATAGTTTTCAAAACTTGTGGAACCTTCTTCTCCTGCCTCTTTTCAGATTCAACTTCCTTATTAATACTATCGGTGTTTTGAGTTGCATTGTCGTCTTCTGTTAAATTCCCTATTTCCAACTCAACATCTTCATCAACTACCACTGGTCTATCTTTCTTACCATTATCGGCAAGAATAAGTGGGTCTACCGTACTCTTCCCATTTCTAGTAGTGATGGCCAAGCAATGACTATCATTCTTTGGGTTCTGGATAGTGTTACTTGGAAGAGTGCCTGGTTGACGTTGGTTCAAAACCATCGATATCTTCCCAAACTGTTGCTTCAACTATTTTATTGTAGTTGAGTGAGACTCAACTTTTTGACTTATTCCCAAAATGTCCACCCTAATTTCCTTCAAGCAATTTTCTTGGTTTTCTAATCCTTTAATCAATTTGTTAAGAAGGGTTTCCATTAGTGAATTTCCATAGTCAGCATCACGGTTCCTTGGTGGAACATAAGCACCGCTCTTCTCTTTGTAATTATCTTTTCATTTCCAGTCTCCATCACGATCTCGTTCTTTGTCGCTATATCCTGACTTGTTGTAATTATCTCTATAGTAGTTCCAACCTTGATTCCTCTGCCTCGAGTTCCAAGAGTCTTGATTAGACCCTTGGCCCTTGTCTCAAAAACCCATCACTTCTCGATCCAAGTACTTAGCCTCCTCATCAGATTCATACTCGTCATGCCTAGGTGCTTTACCTTGTGCACCTATAACGTGCACCTTGTCAGTACTTCTAGCCAAAATCTGCTTGGCTAGCAAACCAATTTCTTTCCTCAGCTGTGCAACCTCTTGAGCTACAGATTCATCCAAAGCCTATTGTGCTACTGATGCTCCAATAGCATAATACCAGCAGATGTATCTGCCTCCTGAGTATGCCATCCTCGATTGGTCTTAGTGATACGATCTATAATCTCTCAAACTCATAAATGCTCCACCAGTAATAGTATCTGCTACAGCCTTGGTATTTGCATTTAAAGCCTTGTAAAAGATGTAAGTAAACTCCTACCACTCATCCTATGATTTCAAGTAAACCTTACCCATATCTCGTAAAGTGCTTCAGAATGTAGCTGTCTGAAGGTGTAAATCTCTTTCTTCAATTGTAGCATCTTGGAGGGTGGGAAAAATCTCTCCAAAAATTGATTTTTGAACTTTTGCCAAGTAGTAATGGAGCCCAGTGGTAATTCGGCCAACCACAAAGTCGCTTCTCTTATTAGAGAGAACGGGAACAATCTTAACCGAATAGCCTCTTGGTCCACTCCAGACAAATTATATGAAGTGCAGACCCCCACAAAGTTCATCACATGCATGTTAGGATCGTCCGTAGGAAGACCGGCGAATATGCCTTTCAAGTTAAGTAGGTGGATCATGGCACTTGTAATGTCGAACTTAGTGCCCTGAGGTAGTTCTGGTGGGATAATGGCACCAGTTTCTACCAGCTCAAAATAAGCTACATCCTCTTCTTCTGGATCATCAAAAACTGGTACATATGGTCTTTGAGGTGTTTAGTGTACCCTCAACCTTGTTTGTCTCTCTTCAGCATCAGCAAGATGCTGTGCTGCTTCTTGCATAACTCGATTATCTCTGTCTGCTTGCCTAAGAGCAGCTTGCCTATCTTGCTCTTCCCATGTGAATCTAGAGGTAGTTTGGTCTGCTGTTTCATGACCAACTGGATGGATTGGTTGGTTATAAATGTCTCCTGCGGCTGCAGGATCCTGAACTCCATCGATATTCACCATTTTTCGATTAGCTCTCAGTGTTCTTTCTATCTCAGGATCAAGTGGAATCAGGGGATTGCCTTGACTCTTAGTATTGGGCATACACCGGCGTGTGCCCTTAAAAGTATATATAAAAAAATAAAATAAAAATAATCAACTCCAACAAGAAAACTACTCAACTCCGTAACCGTACTCTCTGACAACGGTGCCAAAATTTGATATCACCCAAAATATACCTCCAGAAAAGTATAATGTGGTCGCTGTATCAAATGTAGAACCCAACTAGGTTGGGGTCGATCCCACAGGGAATAGGATGAAATTATGTCGAATGCTAGTCTGAGTAATTAACAAGTATGTAAAACTGGGGGGATTTTGTAAGTAAGTAATAACAGTAACGATTGTTGATTTTTGGATTTATAATCAATATAAGAAATATACTAGGACTGTGATCCCCAATGATTCCTTAACTCTACCGATTACTTGTGCTGGCAAGGTTGTCCCGATGCGTTGCATGTAAAATCTAACAAGTTAAGTTCATCTAAACGTCTCTCGACCTTGGTTAGACAAATTTCACTCTTCTTCTCTCGATCTCCGAGTGTCGCACTACTAACCTTTGTCCTAGATCTCAGATAACTATCCCTGTTATGGCTCAAGTTATTAGATGAAGGTTGATAGCTTCAAATCTCTATTGTTATTCCTTTTTCCCAATCTCTACCTCTCTCTCGAGCAAGTCTACAATACAGGCAAGTTTCTAACATTTGCAACCATTACAAGATCAATTATAATGAAGGTAATATCAATACATGCATTCACAACGGTTCAGAATTGCTTTACACTTAACCCATTTTGTTAATTCCTCATGGCTCATACAACCCTAGTTGACGAGTTTAGCTACTCATGATTTCAGTAACACAAGAAGAATTCAATGAAGAAAACATAATTATACACTCACAATAAGGAGAAAACTCTGAAATCTCAATATTAATAAAACCCTAGAATCGATGTTCCAAGATTACAAAATCAATAATATGAACTCAAAAATAATGGAAAATAGCTCTCAAAACAATGTACTAACCAACCCTCAACATAGGAAAATAAAAGGGTATTTATAGATACAAGGTGAATCTTATCCTAAACAAAACAGGAAAATAGAGTTGGCACTTTTCCACGGTACTGTGACTTGGTATCGTGGAACCATGTCACATCACGTGGGTCCCTGCCATGAGAATCAGGCTTCTTGACAATCTTCAGGAGTCAACCCATGACACAGACCTACGTCACGTAGGTCGACTCACTTGACGTGGGTCCTGCCATGGAAATCAGTTCACTTGACAAACTTTCAAGAGTCGACCCATGACACAGACCTACATCACGTAGGTAGACATCGCGTGATGTGAGTCCTATTGTGAGTCACTCCTCTGGTCCTGACTTGACTTTTTCGTATTCAAATACTTCATTCTCATTCATGATTCTTCCTTTTTGTCCATTTTGCCTCCAAAAACCTATTCTCCTGCAATATAGAACAAAAAACACACCATACCAAGTAAACATACCTGAGTTATTGCATATTTTCCTTGTTTTAAGCATCGAAAGCCATGAAACCATGGCACATCAAAGTATCATTAGATGATTAAGACCATGATCGTGCCTTCATGTTACGATCGTGATACCCAATCGTAGGTGGACTCCTTAATTTGTCATCTTGCAGAACTCCCATCAGACGACTGAACCCACGATCGTATGTTCAAGTTACGATCATATAATCCCTATTGTGGGTTCAGTCTTGATTTCATTTCAGCAACAATTTTCTTCTATGGTTACCTGAACCAAAACACACGTTACCCTATAAAATTTATAGTACAAAACATGGGTTACCTCCCATGAAGCACTTTATTTAACATCACAGCATTATGTGGCTATGTTGGTTACTCAGAATTCACCAATAAGCCCATGGATCGCCTCCCATGAAGAGCCTAATTTAATGTCGCAGCACGACTTAGGTTGGCTTAATTACTCAAGCCTCGTTCAAGTCCACATCACAAATCCCAGACAACGGTGCCAAAATTTGATGTCGCCCAAATTACACCTCTAAGAAAGTATAAAGCGGTTACTGTTCAAATATAGAACCCAACTGATGTGTTGGGTAGTCTGCTATTTTGGAAGAGGGTATCACAGATATGTTGAGCATAAGAAATTGACTAGCTGGTTTTTCTGTGATCAGGCAGACGTCGTCTTTTTCTTCATTTGATATCAGGTAGATACCATCTACATAGATGTCACCTTATTCTTCATAGACATCCAATAAGAATAGAGTATCCTCTGTCGGTTCCTCCTCCAGAGAGAAAACCAATTCAAGGTCATCGTTTTTACTGAGATAGATTCCCATGTGGTCTGGTATTTCTTCAAAGAGGTGGAATGAGTCTTTCAACTTCTTGGTTTGAGGAAAATTTCTCACAAAGTGTCCAGGCTTTTTCCAAATGAAGCATCCATTATTCTTCTTATAGGTGGTTGGATTTCTTTGCCTAAAATACCTGGTTTTCCTGGTTGTCCTAGACATGTCGTCTAAAGGTCTGGGGAGTTTGAACCTTCTGAACTGTAGATGTCTCTTAGAGCTTATTCGATGGCTCGAACAAGGGCAGTTGGATTTAGTAACAAGATCGTTCCTATTGCATTCCCTATTGAGAGATGGATTGTTCTACGCACGATCTACTTCAGTACAGATCTCTTCGTGCATATATTATCCAGGGCCTGAAATATGGCCTGCTTGATGTAGCCTACATGTGGGACTATGATAGATTTAAACTTATCCTCCACAATTGTCATAGCGTGGACTGCTTGCATCTTCGGCAGTGATGATACGAAGGCTTGTTTCAGGCTGGGGTCTCCGCCTAGCTCAAAGTAGATATTCACCATCTTTTAGAAGTGGACATCAATGACTTCTCTGTCATATGATATGCACTTTATTTCGAAGAGCTGCCTCCGTAGCTTCTCCTGTCTTTGGCTTGTGTCTCCACAGAATACCTCTTGTAGGATTCGGATGTTGAAGGAGAAGTCTTGGGATGTGAAGTAGGTGTTCTTATTAGCAATCCCAAGTGCGTTCAACCAGTCTCTGAGGATTCTGGAGAACCTCAAAGTGAACTCTGACAAGACTATGTACTTTTCTAGATCAGCCAGATTCTTCCTTACCATCCAAGTATAGAAGTCTTGGATCTTTTGGGGAAAGGCTGATACTTTGACATCGTCGAGGGTGAACATATGGAATCCAGTACTAATGGTTTTTTTTGCAGTTGTTGTTGGTTTTGGCCTTTTTTTCGAGATCAGATCATTTGTCATCCCGTCCTAATCGTTGACTACTTCAGAGACTTCTGGTTTTTTGGTATTGTTTATAAAGATGGGTGGATAGTCTTCTTCGGGGGATTCAATTGAGGATTCAGGAGTTTTCTTAACATATTCTCAAGAATCTCCTGAGGAATCTTCGCTGTCTTTGACACATTCTCTAGCTGGAATGTTATCAATAATTTCTAAATATTCATCCATAGGATAACTATCGAATGAGTTCTCACTTTGTTGGTCTTCTAGAGCAGGAAGGGGATGAATATGTCGAATATTTTCATTGCATTTTAAATATTCTTGCGAGGGATCCTAATCAACTGGATCTTGGGGATCTTTAATTTCATAGAGATTCGACATGACTTGATCGGAGAGAATCAAGTTATCAGATGAATCTTGGAAACCATGGTCCGAAGGTAGCCAATCATTATTAAAGATACCATCTTTTAGAAAGGTGGTCCATTTATTATCTTCATATGGCACTTCGGGTGCTCGAATCGTCAAGTCATCATCAGGGAGGGTGATGTCATGACCTGAGATTATCATGGTTCCTCTATCTGTATCTTTTTCACCAATCTTTCTCTTAGATTATTTGTGGGCTGCATCAGACTTTTTCTTGGCTGCTTTGGCATATTTCCTTACCCAAGCAAGCTTGGGTATGTCAAATTCTTATTCATCAAGAGGAGCTAGAGAGAAGGACATAGGTAATGGTGAACTGGATGGGAAAGTGGTAAAGTTGTGGCCCATTCTTGGTGGCGAGTATGTTTGAGGTGACATATGGAATGAAGTTGTTTTTGGTAGTGAGCTATGGGTTCTCTGTGATTCAAAGGTACCATATTTCAGGTGTTGGATCTGTTCTTTCAGAGAAGCCATTTCTTTTTGTTGCTAGTCAAAGAAGTGGGATAACGAGGTGCCTGGTGGACATATGTCATAGTGCAAGGTTTAAAGCCTAAGTTCTAAGGCTCGAATAAGTCCATCATGCTGTGTAGATGTTTGTTTCGCTTTCTTGCTCATTTCTTCGACCTTGTTCACCAACTTAGTTTGTGTGTGTGCAACACTCTTGATGGATTGGCCGATGTTGGATTGCATCCTATTTTTGAATATGGCATTTTCATACTGCCAGTTGAGAGTTGCTTCGGTGTCGCTCAGTGACACCCTTTCACCCGTTGGTAGGATACATATTTTGCTGGTATTTTTGGAGCATGGCTCAAGTTATCCTTTTCAAAGAGTTTGTTTGGTGGGAAGTCATCTGAATGACTAGGGCTGGAAGGGGACATTATTAGTATTTTAGTCTCAGGCTCTTCTTTGGTGTGTAAATTATCCCCACGACATATGTTACAGTCACAGTCAATATTCCATAGACAATGTCCAGAAAAAGGACATCTATGCCACATTGTGTTACGACCCTCATGATTGAAGTTTTTTATCTAATCATGATCACTCATGAAGCTCGACAGAAACTATTTGATGATTTCGGTTTTCTTCTCATCGGGAAGCTCATCAGAAGGATGGTACATATGGATAGAGAAGGTTGTTTTATGAGGCTTCTTGATATGGGAGTGGTCAAAACTTATAGCAACTATGTTGTAATTATTTTTGGTGAAAGTGGTTCAGTGAACTGGAGAGGTTGAGGATGGTCTCTCAACTTCTCATAATTTATGACCCAAGAGTCTGGAAGAATTTTGGTGAGTTCTTCTCTGGATATTTACCTCAGAATTTGGGTGCACTAGGTGGTTCCATTGGTGTTATCTATGTTTAGTAACAAAGCATTTTTGCCACCTGGAAGATATAGATCCATAGCATAGTTCTGAACTCACCAAGTAATCTGGTAGTGCAGAGTTGCCTGTATGGCATCTCTAGCTTGAGGAGCTCTAAGAATTTGGACGTGGATATTCAATGCCTCCATCAGATACAGATCAGAGAGGGACATATTGAAGATGGCATCTCGATCTTGAAGAGATCTAAGAATTTGGACTTGGATCTTCAACGCCTCTGTCAGATACGGATCAAAGAGGGACATATTGAAGTTGGGTACTATAGTAACAAAGATTGTCCTGGCGTTCACTGTGATTTCTGAAGTACCCAAGTTTGAATATTGGTACTCGTTGTATCTGGTATCTAAGAGGGAATGACGCACCACTATTGGCTGTCCTTTTCGTTCGTAATATGTCAACGCAACTCTGGCGGCACCAAAATGGATATGGGTGAAGCATTGGCTTTTCCACTATCGCGAAAAATCTTCTGGCATCTACAGAGTGATGAGCTATTCTTCCTGAGTTGCAAGGATAGGGTGCTGGTCAAGTTTTGATGGAGAAACATATTCCTTAACTCCTTTTGGCTTTTTTTGGACCAAAGAACGAATCTGTAGCCACGGGTTGCAAGCCTTCTTTACAAAAGCTTAGTATGGATATAGTAGAGGTAGATATGTGGAAGATATTTTATTTTCTGGTGACAACACATCTACGTCATAGAGGTAGTCATATTTACATGACAGAGTTTTACTGAGAGAAGGAGACATATGCAATTTTGCTAAAGATTTACATGGACTAGACATAGATGAGGAAGACGGTAAAAACTCTGAAATCGATATATTTTTGTGTTTTTGGACAACAGAGACTCGATGTATTTGTGCTAAAGATCTAAGAAAAGACTTGTCACACTATTTGTTCTAAAACCACAGGAAAGTAAACAAAGAGACAAATATGTACAAGACTCTGAATTTGAGAATTGAAAACTATGAACTATGGACTGTTTGGAAACTAGACTCAAACAAACTAAAGTAAAGACTGAAAATGTAAAGTTAGAGTTAATAACAACGGAAGTAGATCTTATGCAAATACTTGCTTCCTCCCTCCGAAGAGAGTGGGATGGCTCTGATACCAAGTAGAGAAGGGGACAATGGGGCACGACAAGGCATTCAGGCAATATTAGGATTGAAGGATAACAACAGACCTCTAACTTTCCCAAGATGACATGATAGGATGCGATAGCCATACGAAGAGACTTCTAACTTTCCAACATGATAGGCGATTTACGACCATATAGGCGGCAGCCATACTAAATCAAAGCTTTTAATCGACACCATAATAGTTTTTTTATAACTGGGGCTACGTATCCACTAACTACTAAAGGATGGTTTGCCACGGAACAAAGACTTCTCAACTCTCAACGGGACGGATTGACTTTGCTAGTCTATTACAACATGTAAACCATTTAGTTCTTTGGTAGTATTACTTTTCTTGGCGATATACACGTGCTTTAGCGTCTCTTCTAGCCTTAGAACCCTCAATAGTGCTGTGGGAACAAGTTTCTCTACTCAACTAATGAATTTATGTGTTTCATAATAAAGTAAGAAGCAAATCAGATAGCTGTTGTGTTAGACTTAAGCCAATTTCGTTTCATAAATATGGAAAGGACTTAGAAATTATTTTCGTTTCATAATCATGAAAAGGAATTAGAAATCCATATTGGAATAACAACAAGAACACTTGCCTTGCATAATTTTTCCTTACCCCACTAATCCAACCTAAGGGACCGAAGTGCCCATCCCTTCGGAAGAGAAGAGCAAGACAAAAAACTTTAGCCAATAAACATTTTATTGAAAACAAGAAGCTTTACAAGTGGGTTCTTAGGTGGAGATATTGATGACCTCAAACTAAAGACCTATGCTTCCTTTTATAGGAGAAGAAAGTCCTAATATAAACAAAACGAAAAGATAAATATCATTTAAACACACGTGGCCCTCTATTCTAAAAATAGTAAATCCCTATCCTATCTCTAATAAAAGATAAGCCCTATCTGGGCACACCCTTCTATCCTAATGAAATGAAATTACATCACCTTTTTATTCAAATCTAGCCCCTCAAACATGTGGCAGAGCCTAACAAAACTAAACTAAAATATGTTGTTGGCATGTGACATCACGGGCAAGCAGGTGGATCAACATCTTGTAGTTAGCTTCAAGCAGGTGGGTGAGCAGTTTGTAAACTTCTTGCAAGCAGGTGGGTAAGTTCTTTATAGTCATCTACCAAGTAGGTGGATAAGCATCTTGCAAGGAAACCCATTGGGGAGGGTTTTGTGATGAAGCAGCTGGATAAACACCTTACAGGCAAACCCTTTGAGGAGGGTTTCGTGGTAAACCTTGGCAGGTAATTTCACGGAGCTCATCGTAAGTGGTAATTTCTTGTACATGTCATTGGGCTTCATCTATTCATGTAGTGTTGGATGGTGATGACGGTGAGCTTGCATATTCTTCTTTCTTCCACTAGTCAACATCGTGTTTGGTACATGATATGCCATGGTTTTATAACACTTTCGAGGCTTAAAATAAGGAAAATATGCAATAACTTGGGTATGTTTGGTAGGTATGATGTGTTTTCTATTATATCTTTCTAGAAAATAGATTATGCAGGCAAAATGGAGAAGAAGGGAAGAAGTATGCACTAGAATAGAGCATTTGAAGACGAAAGAGCCAAGTCAATACCAGAGGAGTGACTCACGGTAGGGACCCACGTCACGTGAGTCAACCTACGTGATGTAGGCCAATGTCGTAGGTCAACTCCTGAAAATGTATGATGACGATTGATTTTCACGGCATGTACCTACTTGACGTGGATTGGTTCCACGATAACAACCCACGGAACCGTGGAAAGTTGATGACTTTTTTCTCCTATTTTGTTTAGGATAGGATTCACCTTGTATTTATAAATACCCCTATATTGTCCTATGTTTAGGGGTTGGTCAATACATTGTTTTGAGATATATTTTCATTATTTTGAGTTTGCAAATACATTATTGATTTTGTAATCTTGGAACTTCAATTCTAGGGTTTTTATTCATATTGAGATTTTAGAGTTTTCTTCTTATTGTGAGTTTACAATTATGTTTTCATCCTTGAATTCTTCTTGTGTTCTTGCAATCATGAGTAGCTAAACCTATCTGCTTGGGTTGTGTGAACCATGAGGAATTAATGAAATGGGTTAAGTACAAAGCAATTATGAACCAGTGTGACTGCATGTATTGTTATTTCTTTCATTGTGATTGATCTTCTAATGGTTGCAAATGTTAGAAACTTTCCTGTATTCTAAACTTGCTCGAGAGAGACGTAAAGATTGGGAAAAAGGAATAACAATAAATATTTGAAGCTATCAACCTTTATCTAATAACTTGAGCCATAACAGGGATAGTTATCTGGGTTCCAGAACAGGGGTTAGTAGTGCGACACTCGGAGACCGATAGGAGAAGAGAAAAATTCATCTAACCACGGTCGAGAGACGTTTAGATGAACATATCTTGTTAGATTTTGCATGTAGCGCAGTGGGACAGTTTTGCAAGCACAAGTAACCGGTGGAGTTAAGGAATCATTGGGGATCACAGTCCTAGTGTATTTCTCATATTGAAAACAAATCCAATAATCAACAATCATTACTGTTACTACTTGCTTACAAAAATCCCCCAGTTTTACTTACTTGCCAATTACTCAGACTAGCATTTGATAGACTTTTGTCCTATTCCCTGTGGGATCGACCCCAACCTATTTGGGTTCTATATTTGATACATCGACCACATTATACTTTTTTGGAGGTATAGTTTGGGTGATATAAAATTTTGGCGTCGTTGCCGGGGACTATGGTTACTAAGTTGATTAGTTTGCTTGTTGGAGTTGATTGGTTTTACTTTTTTTCTATACTTTTAAGAGTACACGCCGGTGTATGCCCAACACTAAGAGTCAAGGCAATCCCCTGATTCCACTTTATACTGAGATAGAATGAACACTGAGAGCAAATCGAAGAATGGTGAACACCGACGGAGTTAAGGATCCTGCAGTCACGAAAGGTATTCATAACCAGCCACCAATTCATCCGGCTGGTCATGAAACTATTGAGAAAATCACTACTCGATTAACGGCTGAGGAAAATATGAGGCAAGAAGCTCTTAGACAAGCGGATAGAGATTATCAAGCTATACAAGAAGCAGCACAACGACAGCAGTGAAAGTACGATTGATTCTGTCAATCGAGTGAAAACTGCTTCTTTCTTTTTAGGTACCTGAAATAGAGATAATAATAGAAAATGTGAAATATTTGATAGGATCCATTTAGGGAAAGTAGAATGTAAGAGAAATTCAAATGTGAAACAATACGTCAGCTCTTCTACTTGAAATATCCTTCAATTATGAAAGAAAGCATCTTGCTGCTCTTGAAGAGAGACAAAGAAGACTGAGGGTGCAACAACTACCTTAAAGACCATATGTGTCGGTTTATGATAATCCCAAAGAAGAGGATATGAATTATTTTGAGCCGGTTCAGACTAGTGCTATCCTTCCACCAGAGTTACCTCAGGGCACTATGTTTGGCATTACAAGTGCCATGATTCACCTGCTAAACTTGAAAGGTGTGTTCGCTGATCTTCCTACAGATGATTTGAAAATGCATGTGATGAAATTTGTGGGGTTCTGCCCTTCATGTAATTTACCTGGAGTTAACCAAGAGGCTATTCATTTGAGATTGTCTCCATTCTCTCTAACAGGAGAAGTGACTTTGTGATTGGCCGAGTTACCACGAAGTTCCATCAATACTTTGCAAGAGTTAAGGAATTAATTTCTAGAGAGATTTTTCCTACCCTCTAAGATGCTACAGTTGAAGGATGAGATTTACAACTTCAGACAACTACATTCTGAAGCACTTTACGAGACATGGCTAAGGTTTAAGAAGAAGCTACAGAATGTTCCAAATCATAGTAGGAGTTTACTTTAAATCTTCTACATGGCTTTAAATGCCAATACCAAGACTGTAGCAGATACTATCATTGGCGGAGCATTTATGAGTCTGAGGTGGGAATAAGCATCAGAGATTTTAGATCGTATCACTAAGACCAACCAAGGATGACATACTCGGGAGGAAGATACACCTTCTAGGAGATATGCTATTGGAACCTCAACAGCACAATGGGCTTTGGATGAATCTGTAGCTCAAGAGGTCGCACAGTTGAGGATAGATATTGGCTTGGTAACCAAACATATTACGGTTGGCGGTGCTGAATAGTTGCATGCCATAGGTGCATAAGTCAAAACACCTAGGCATGATGATTATGAATCTGATGAGGAGTCTAAGTACTTGGATCTACAGGTGGAGGGTTTTCGAGCCAAGGGTCAAGGGTCTAATAAAGACTCTTGGAACTCTAGGTAAGGGAATCAAGGTCAAAAATACCATGGAGACAATTATAACAAGTCAGGATATAGAGACATAGAATGAGATCGTAATGGTGATTGGAGGCGAAAGTATTATTATAAGGAGAAGAGTGGTGCATATGTTCCACCGGGGAACCGAATGCTGATTATGGAAATTCAAGAATGGAACCTCTTCTCAATAAATTGGTTAAAGGTTCAGAGAGTCAGGAGTGTTGCTTGAAGGAGATTAGGTCAGACATTTCGAGAATAAGTCAAAAAGTAGAATCTCATTCGACTACCATTAAACAGTTGGAGTAACAGTTTGGGCAGATATCGATGGCATTGAACCAACGTCAACCAGGTACCCTTTCGAGCAACATTGTTTAGAAACAGAAGAATAATAGTCATTGTTTGGCTATTACTACTAGAAGCAGAAACTGCACGACTGACCCATCCACACCTGTGGATAGTGGTAAGAAAGATGAGCCGATGATAGTTGATGTAGAAACTAAGATAGAGCCAGAGTATTCAAAGGGTGATGCAGTTCAAAAGCCTCATGATGCTGATAAAAAGGCAAAATTTTTATCGGGAAGGAAAAGAAGGTCCCTCAAGTGTGCAAACAAATTCATCGACCTCCCCCTCCCTTTTCTCAAAGGTTGAAAAAGAAAGCCGAAGAGCAAAAATATCAAAAATTTATCTCAATATTAAAGGACTTATCGTTAAATATTCCTCTTGTCTAGGCTTTAGAACAAATGCCAGGTTACGCAAAATTCATGAAAGATTTGGTGACGAAGAAAAAAACTGTCAGTTTTGAGCCAGTAGATAATTTATACCATTGTAGTGCAATTGCTTCTTGCTCACTTGTCGAGAAAAAGGAAGATTCGGGAGCCTTCACAATTCCCTGTACTATTGGGTCCTATAATTTTGCAAAAGCTCTGTGTGACTTGGGTGCTAGCATTAACTTGATGCCGCTAGACATTTTCAAGTAGTTAGGATTGGGAACACCGAAATCGACTTCTATGAGACTCCTTATGGAGGATAAAACTATGAAAAATCCGGTGGGCATTTTGTATGATGTTTTGGTGAAGGTTGCATCTTTCATCTTCCCGACTGGCTTTGTGATTCTAGATTATGAAGTTGATTTCGAGGTTCCCATCATCTTGGGAAGACCATTCCTTACCACTGGTCGTATATTGGTTGACATGGAAACTGGGTAGATGAAATTTCGGTTGAATGAACATGTCACTTTCAATGTTTGCCATTCCATGAAGCAACCGAAAGATATGCGGGTGATTTCTTTAATAGATACAGTTGATGAGAGTGACATTGTCGTGCCTATTGAAGAAAGTGTGGGGGTAGAAGTTCTTGCAGCCGTGATTATAAATTTTGATAGTGATGGTATTGAGGAATACGATGAGATGGTAGGTGCACTTGTTGGTAGGTGCACTGCGGTTCCAAACGACAATAATGAGTTAATCCTAATGAGGTCGGTTACTAGATGAAGAGTTTACATGGATTATCGAAAGATGAATTCTCGGACCAAAAAAGATCACTTTTCTATGCCCTTCATGGATCAGATGTTAGACAGTTTTGCTGGTAGAGGATGGTATTATTTTCTTGACGGTTATTCGGGGTATAATCAGAATTTCATTACTCCTAAGGACCAAGAGAAGACCACTTTCACTTGTCCATATAGGGTGTTCGCATTCAAAAGGATGCCCTTCGGTTTATGTAATGCACCGACCACTTTCCAGCATTGCATGATGTCCATTTTGTCTGACATGGTGGAAGACACTATTGAGGTTTTTATGGATGATTTCTATGTTGTTGGAGACTCATTTGATGACTACTTGGTCCACCTTGCTAATGTGTTGCAAAGATGCGAGGAGTGCAACTTAGTGCTAAATTGGGGAAAATGTCAATTTATGGTTAATGAGGGTACCGTATTGGGCTATCGAATCACAAAGAAGGGTATTGAAGTTGACAAAGCCAAGATAGAGGTGATTGAAAAGTTACCTCCACCTATTTTGGTTAAAGGAATTTGAAGTTTCTTGGGACATGCAGGATTCTATAGAAGATTCATCAAGGATTTCTCTAAGATTGCACATCCATTATGCAAGCTTTTAAAGAAGGAGGTGAAGTTTGTGTTTAATGAGGCTTGTCTAAAAGCGTTCGAGTGTTTGAAAGAGAAGTTGATTTCAGCCCCTATCATTGTTTTTCCAGATTGGACGATGCCATTTGAGGTTATATGTGATGCTAGCGGTGTGGCCTTGGGTGCAGTCCTTGGCCAAAGGCGTGAGAATATTCTACATCCGATTTATTATGCTAGCAAAGTACTTAATCCAGCTCTGAAAAATTATACTGTAACTGAGCAAGAATTGCTAGCGGTGATTTTTAATTTCGAGAAATTTTGATCTTACTTGATTGGTACGAAAGTGATTGTGCATACAAACCACACAACACTTAGATATCTTATTTCAAAAAAGGACGCCATGCCAAGACTAATTCGGTGGGTACTTCCATTGCAAGAATTTGATTTTAAGGTCAAGGACCAAAAGGGGACTGAGAATCAAGTTGCAGACCATCTATCACTCCTTGAGGAGAATTCCATGCTTAGATTAAGGGCTGATCTTAATATTGATGATACTTTTCCATATGAGCAATTGTTGGCAGCATCACAAGAATTATCCTCTTGGTTTGTAGATTTTACCAACTTTTTGACAAGTGATCTAGTCCCGAAAGATATGTCGTATCAGTAGAGGAAGAGATTCATACATGAGGTGAGAAATTTCTTCTGGTATGAGCCTTATTTATTTAGGGTGTGTGTGGATGGCATAATTCGAAGTTGTATTCTGGAAGTCGAGATGATGAGAATTTGGGAAGCATGTCATTCATATCCAGATGGGGGTCATCATAGAGGTACACAGACTGCTCATAAGATCTTACAATATGGGTATTATTGGCCCACCATCTATAAATATGCTCATGACTATGCTCGGGCTTGTGACCAATGTCAAAGACGGGGGAAGATCTCGCGCAGACACGAACTTCCTGTGATAACTATTCTTGAGCTTGAATTGTTTTGACGTATGGGGAATTGATTTTATGCGCCCATTTGTGGCGTATGGGGAATTGATTTTATGCGCCCATTTGTGAGATCACATGGGATGAACTACATTTTGGTAGCTGTTGACAATGTTTCTAAGTGGGTGGAGGCAATACCGCTTCCCAATAATAAAGGAAGAAGTGTCACGATATTCTTGAAAAAGAACATATTTTCACGATTTGGTACATCCCGAGTTATCATTAGTGATGGAGGATCCCACTTCTGTAATCGCCTGTTCAAAGCCCTGCTGGAAAAATATGGTGCCAAACATAAGGTGGAAATACCTTACCATTATCAGACGATTGGGAAAGTTGAGGTGTCAAATCGTGAGATTAAGTCTATTTTGACAAAGACGATGAATGCTAATAGGACTGATTGGGCAAGAAGATTGGATGATGCATTATGGGCATATCGAACTACATTCAAGACACCGATTGGTGCATCTCCATATCAGCTGTTGTTTGGTAAATTATGCCATTTGCTTGTCGAACTTGGACATAAGGTATTATGGGCATTAAAGAGGTTGAATCTAGAATGGAGAGATGCGGCTAAATTGAGACTAGAGAAGATGAATGAGATGGATAAATTTTGTCTCTGGGCTTATGAAAGTTCATCACTGTATAAATAGAAGATGAAATGATCGGAAGACTGAACAATGAGAGTTTCACCCGGGAGATTTGGTATTGCTTTATAACTCCAGGCTTCACTTGTTTCCTGGAAAATTAAGGTCCAAATGGTCTGGACCATTCACGGTGGTTAGGGTATTCCTGTATGGAGAAGTTGAGTTGAAAGGTGATGACAATGTTCTATTCAAGGTCAATGGACAACGTGTAAAGCACTATATGGGAACCATAGAAGAAATATCGATATGTGAGGAGTTTAGTCTTGATGAAGTCTGAGTAGTCAATTAAGTCGGGTCATGCCGCGACATTAAATCAAGTGCTTCTTGGGAGGCAACCCATGGGCTGGTTGTTGAAGTCTGATTAAACAACCTAGATACGTCGTGCCGCGACGTTAAATCAAGCACTGCTTGGGAGGCAACCTAAGGATTGATACCAGTCATAAGTTGAAAATAAAGATGTGAACTAAAGAGTGTGCAGCTTAAACCACGATGGTGACCCATGTGACGTAGGTTAAACCACGTGACGTGGGTTGATACCATGGAAATCAAACTAAATATTCAAGTTGTAGAATCCAACCCACGCCATGGACCCACATGACATAGGTTAACCCACATGACATGGGTTGGTATCGTGAAAATTAGAGGGAATTTATCAATTGCTGAGTCCAATCCACAATAGGGACCCATGTGATGTAGGTCAAACCACGTGACGTGGGTTTGTTTCATAGAAATTAGAGGAACCCAAATAACCCAGAATTCGACCCGACCCAAAACCATATATCTCCTCACACCCTTATAAAATAGATTTTAGCAAAACCCAAAACCCTAAACCCAATCCTTCTCTTTCAAATACCTGATTTTTTCCCCAAGATTCATCCAAATTAACACTTCCAATCCTATATTCACTTAATTTCCCAAGTACCAAACACTCCAATTCATACATTCCTACCACTCTAATTGCAAAAAATTTCAAATTCACATCACCCTAAATTCACCAAACCCTAACTCGAAATCCATACCTAACTCGACCAAACTCCACCAACGACCTTACCACTTTGAACAATACCGCCTAAAAAAAATCCCAAATGCGGAGATATGATTTTCTCTTTGCGAATCCACACCAAGAACCCAAAATTCACAACAAGGCTGCGAGATGAGCCTTCAGAGCCTAAGAAAAGTGGGTCTGAAGTGGTTTATGAGATTGATAGGGATGATTCTACTCTTGTGCCTTGCACCACAAGACAACAAACTAGGGTATAGGCTGCAGCTCGGGGTACACCTCAGCCCACTACACAACCCCCACCTCCTACCACATTGGTGACTCCTATTCAATCATCTAATTCCTCCCTCCAGTCTGAAGAGGGAGTGGATACTTCTATAACTGGTGGTACTGAAGATGAGGCTGATGCACCTAGGACCGATGAGATTGCTGAGGGTACGGATGATTCTGAGTCCGATGGTAGTGGTGAGGCTGATGAGACAACATCTATTTTTGGCACAGGTGTTCAGGATTCTACGACTTCCTCACAGATATAGGTGGCTGCAGACCAGGCCATAGCTGCAGCATGAAGGGAAAATAAGAGGTGGTGTGTTCAGGGTATGAATTCCATTTATGATAGGGATGTAGAGCCAACTGAGCGGGGTGTGTGTAGATGAAGTAACACTGAGGAGCCTCGGTATCGGTTAGATGAGTTAAAAGTCACTACCCGAGATTAAGGCAGTGTTTCATCGTTATGGATTTGGGTAGATGACGGAGCCTTTTGGTAACTATAGCCCAGAGTTGGTCCATGAGTTTTATGCTTCATATGTTGCTTCTATTAAATTAATCACACCAAATGAGCAGTGATATCTAGACCAACTACCATTGACTCACACTTTGGTTCGTGGTACCATAGTAGACATATCCAAACAAAATATCCACATGTTCTTGTTGGGTGCCGAACGTGCACTTCCAGCTAGTACTGCGGAGTTCGATTACCGCATGGAGACGGTGAAAAATAAAAATAAAATAAAGGATGTCGATCAGCGGTTAGAGCTACTACGGTGGGTTGCATAGTATATCACTGAGGATGGCATAGATGTGAGATGGGTAGTTGAGAGGTCGGATATTAAAAAGTCTTTGCTTTACTTTATGGGAAGGTTTTGATGGTCAGTCGTACGGTACCATCTCGGTCCCATAGGTGCAAATAATTTTGTTACTCTTATCTGAGCTGTTTTGGTAGCGAGAATCATCACCAGATATGACATCAACACCGCCTGCTACATTATTGAGGAGATTCATGAGCATGCCTTTAGAGACTTTACCAGCATCCCTTTCCACTGTCTGATTTAGGGCCTATGTAATAGTGTTGGTGTAGTTACAATGCCTGCAATAGATCACACCATTGAGGTGACCCACATAGCTAATGAAGGGTTGATACAGCAGTGAGGTACTAGCCTGATTTCCTAAAGGGGGTCTCATCCCTCTACTTCGTCAGGCGCTACTCTTTTTGAAGGGTAAGTGGATCGAGAGGAACCAGTTAGCACTTCAGCACCAATTAGTGACCCCGAGGTTGGGAGGTTGCCTAACAAAGGCACATGCCCCGTGATTGATGAGGGGGCATCAGGCACTACTGTAACACCCCGTACCTTCCCAACCCTACTTAATGATGTTGAACAATGTTTACTTAGGTGTCGAGAGCCACAAGTATGTATTTTGTACTGTTATGGATGAGATAATTGATATTGGCCCTCGTATATGTGATTAGACCTTCGTAGGAGGTGTTTTGTAATTTCGTGAAACATTTGTGGGGTTAAAAACGAGGCTTGGAGGACCTCCAAACAAAGGATATTAAAGGTAATAAGTAAGTTAAAGAATAGAACTTGAAGTATCTAACCAAACCCGCAAAGAAAAGTCGAGAATGAAATTTTTTTTAAAAATTAGGGCCAGGCGCGCCAGAGGGAGTGCCAGGCCGCTTATTGCCCAAGTTTTTTGGGCACAGGCAGCAAGGTGGCGTGCCCAAGGGCGTGCCAGGCTGCTTGTGCGCACCTTTCAAAAGTTGGAAATTTTTCTAAGTCCCAAGGGTGCCCGGGGACGTACCGGGCCGCTTTCTGCCACATTTCTTCTAAAAACATGACCCTATACATGGAATATTGAAGTAATTGAAATTCAATTTGATAAGATTATTCGTGGACGAATTTGGTATCCAAATGACGGTTCTACCCTTTAAGTCAAAATAAGTCATACGTGGCTAGAATCACTTGTTTTTGGAATTGAGGCTACGTATATAAATAGCGTGAGTGGGAATATTGTTGTAACATGTATGAAATGATTTAAACATGAGAAATTATTAATTTCATTGGGTTAAGTGATTTGGGCTCAATAAAAGCCCAAAATGAGGCAAAAGACATGGGCTAAATGGGTCAATTGACCCATTCTTCCATTGACCAAGCCAAACATAGCATTAAATGCCAAGAGTGGCTAAGGATGACGCCAAGGAATATATAAAGACCCAAAAATCATATTTTTATTCATTTGGAACTCTCGTGCCTTCTAGATATTTCTCAACCATTTTTCTCTTAAACCCTAAGTCATCTTTTGGAGCAAGATCATCATTTTTCAAGCTTGGGTAAGTGATTATTCTTATGGATTAATATATTATATGCATGGGATAGTATGTAGATCATGTTGGTTATTCTTGAAAGTGTTGAACATGGCACTTTGTGTTTTTGTAAAAGATGTGTTATCCATGGGATTTAAACTTGAAATATGACTTGTGATTTTGATGAAAGAGCATGGTATGGATGAACTATCAACATGTATGGTGTGATTATGTTATTAAACTTTTTATTTTTCTATAAGTGTAAATTATGGGATTTTGGCCGATATGTGATATGAGGTGTATTAAAGTGACTTGATGGATTAATTGTGATATGGTGTTCATGAGAAAGTTTAAAGGAGAAACTTTGTTGTGAAATGCTATTGGTATATGATGTTGTGGTCAATGTATGGCATGATTGGGGTATTTTTGGAATGACAATGCGGTGAATGGTATTGTAAAGGGGGAAATGACATTTTTAAGGCAAACATGTAACTTATTGACGTCATATGCATTAGTAAGGTAGTTGATGGTTAATGTAAACTCCGTTATGTATTTGTGTTATAGAGTGAAACATAAGGAAGTAGCGGGACTATTGTATGCACATCTAAGATTGTATATTCGTATTGAGAATACAAGGTATGTAAGGTTACTCTGTCTGTATCTTTCTGCAGGACATAGTATTCACATTGACATCGTATTTGTCCTACCCGAAAATGTGCTAAGGTATCCTATACTCGGTTACCAATTGTCAATATCACATATTTCCTACTCATTGATCAATTGTGAATCACATGTCTCATATTCATTGATAATGTTCAAAAAGCCCAATAAGGTTGTGTTCCAAAGTTCCAATAGTTGTTATACCCATGTATCTTGTTCATTGATTATTATCCAATGGTTCCAATAGTATTATGTTTCCAATAAGGCTATGTTTCCAATAATGTTTATTCATATGTCTCTCACTCACTGATTATTGATCCAAAGCTTCAAATAAAGTTATGACTATCATTGTATCAATCTCAAAGTAATGAATGAAGTAATGCATATATGTGGTTAATGATTGAGTATGGGTGGTGGCTTTGGGGGCGAAATGTCTAGATCAAGCCGATCCCGAGATTGTTGGATCAGAAGGCAGTCCTAGAGGCATAATCCTAGCTCGAACCGATCCTGACAGGGGGTAGCTCTAGAGGTAATAACCTAGCTCGAGCCGAAACTGATATGTTGGTTTATGGGTGGCAGCTCTAGAGGTAATAACCTAGCTCGAGCCGAGCCCGATATATTGATTCATGGGTGGTAGCTCTAGAGGCATAGGCCTAGCTTGAGCTGATCCCAACATAACGCTATGTTATGTAAAGACCCACTGATCAGTCGGGTCCCGGGTACCTAGTGACACAAATGACGATGAACAAAGCATAGAAGTAAAGAAGCAAAGAAATTAATGCAACACACATGGTTTCCAATGTACAGAATAGTGACTTATCTATATTGGTTATTCATTTGTATTTGAGTTCATTGACCTACTTACATATCATACAGTTTCTTAGGAGCCTTACATACTCATTACATTCTTCGTACTGACGTCCCTTGTGGGACTTACCTTACTTGCTGCTGGCGCAGATACTAGTAGGCCTCCACAGTAGGTTGCCAGTTGTTTGCGGATCATTGGTGAGCTCCAGTTAGTTTGGGTCTTCTCCGAGTCACAGTTGTACATGTGTTTTGGTTTTGTATATATTGTATAAAACGGGGACTTGTCCCGACTTTCAGTTGGTTTTAGTAAATGCATCTGTTATAGGCTTTTGTAGATGTATGTGGGTGTATGAATGTAACATGATACATGACGTTTTGACTTGATGGCCTCAACGGCCAAGTTTCACATATGTATATATATAACACATGTTCCATGAATTCTGTTATTAGCCCTTTATGTTCTCACGTGTTAGTGGTGTTTCCTATGACATGCATACGAATGAATAGAAGCAAAGCTTGATTCTCTAAATCCTTATCGGCTACGGGTGCCAATCTGCCCCGTTGGGATGCGGGTGTGACAAAAGTGGTATCAGAGCAGGTCGTTCTAAGGGTGTCTACAAAGCTGTGTTTGAGCAGAGTCTTACTTATCGATATGTTGTGCACCACATTTATAAGTAGGAGGCTACGGGGACATTTAGGATGTTGTTTCTTTTTTTTCACTTCTAGATCGTGCAATAGAGCCAGTGTTGTAAGTTGAATTGTATCTGACCATTGGAATTGATTTTCTTTGATATAGTAAAAATGGCGATCACAAGGAGAGGTAGAGGTAAAGGTTAGAAGGTAAATATGCCTGCTGGAGAAGGAATGAGTAGATTACCACCTTACCAAGCTAGTCAAGGTGGAGCAAATGCTGAAATTTCATCGAGGTCTTCTTCTACTTTTCCAGATTCGGAAGATCCAGTCGGTAAAGAGGTACCCGCAGAACCACCAATGAACGCCACAGATCAGGATCTTAGAAATGCAGTACATATGTTTACACAGTTAGTGGAAGCACAAAGTCAAGGACGAGCTGGTCCAATGACACATGAGGATGATGCGGCTAGAGTGGCGAGTCGCAGAACACAGGATTTCCTAAAATTGGACCCTCTTATATTCACTGGGTCAGATCTGAAAGCAGGTCCACAGGACTTCGTGGATCAGATTCAGAGGGCTCTAAAAGTTATGCACGTGACAAGGGTAGAAACAGTTGAACTTGCTGCGTATAGATTGAAAGGAGAGGCGATATTGTGGTATGAGGATTGGAAGAAATCTCGTGATATTAGTGCAAATCCACCTAATTGGGAAGAATTTAAAGCGACTTTCCTTTATCATTACCTTCCCTATGAGATCCGTGAGGCTCGTGCAGATCAATTTTTAAATCTCTATCAAGGGAATCTGAGTGTCAGAGAATATAGTTTGCAATTTAATTCCTTGGCTCGATATGCTCCAAATGTAGTGGCTACGATGACGGACAGAGTCCATCGATACGGTGACAGATTAGAGCCATATTTGGTAAGCGATTGCACCATTGCTGCATTAAACAAGGATATGGATATAGCGAGAATTCAGGACTTCGCCCAGAAAATGGAAGATCAAAGACAGAGAAGAAGGGCACATGACTCTGACAGAGGACAGTTCAAAAGGGCTAGAACTATGGGACCATCTATGATGTCTCAAGGAGGATCTAGGCCTCGTATGTTTCCTAGACCACCTAAACCATCATTATATCATTCCACAGCAGGCGCCCACTCTCAGTTTTGAGGGTTTAGAGGTGTTCCATCTGGGCAGAGTAGTGGAGTTCATGGATCATAGGCAACAGGTTTTCCTCATCAGCAGTGTCAGTACTACGGGCGTATTTATTCAGGTACATGCAGATTGGGGACAAATTCTTGCTTCTTGTGCGGTATGACAGGACATATGATGAAAGAGTGTCCCCAGAGGAGTATGGGTGGTATAGCACGACCGACGGGATCGGCCGTTGCGTCGTCATCATCAGTTCCTTCTTTGGGTCAAGGTGTACAGTTTGTTGGCCGTGGTAGGGGTGACAGAGGAGCAACCAGTACTAGTGGGGTTCAAAATTGCACTTATGCTTTAGTGGACCGACAGAATTCAGAGGATTCTCCTGATGTCGTCACAGGTACATTATCCATATTTTCATATAGTGCATATGCATTGATTGACCCGAGTTCTACATTTTCCTATGTTACTCCATTGGTTGCTACGAAATTTGCAAAGGCACCAGAATTATTAATTAAATCAATTGAAGTGTCTACACTGGTTGGTGAATATATTATTTCAAAAGAGTATATCGTAACTGTGTGGTAATTGTGTGTGGTCATGATACATTGGTCGATCTCATTGAACTAGACATGGTGGATTTTGATGTGATAATGGGAATGGAGTGGTTGGCCTCTTGTTATGCCACGGTAGATTGTCGGGCCAAGAAGGTACATTTTCATTTCCCACAAATCAATATTCTTTTTTGGAAGGGTGATGTAGGGGCACCACAAGAAAGATTTATTTCCTATCTGAAAGCACGGAAAATGATTGCCAAGGGGTTCATATGCCACTTAGTACGAGTGAAAGATAATTATGTGGAACCACTAACTCCACAGTCGGTTACAGTGGTCAATGAATTTCTTGATGTATTTCCAGAGGATCTTCCAGGCTTACCCCCAGAACGGAAAGTAGAGTTTGGCATTGATGTGATTCCAGGCACTCAGCCTATCTCTATTCCTCCATATAGAATGGCTCCAGCAGAATTGCGTGAATTGAAGGAGCAGTTGAAAGATTTGCTGGACAAGGGCTTCATCAGGCCTAGTATGTCCCCGTGGGGTGCACCGGTATTATTTGTACGGAAGAAAGATGACACCTTGAGAATGTGCATTGACTATCGACAATTGAATAAGGTAACAATCAAGAACAAATATCCCCTCCCTCAAATTGATGATTTGTTTGATCAGTTACCGGGTGCCAGGTGTTTTTCAAAGATCGACTTGAGGTTGGGTTACCATCAAGTCAGAGTTAGAGAAGAAGATGTACCCAAGACAGCTTTCCGAACATGGTATGGCCATTATGAATTTTTAGTTATGTCATTTGGACTAAAAAATACACCAGATGTGTTCATGGATTTGATGAATAGGGTGTTTAAACCATTTCTGGACGTGTTCGTGACGGTATTTATAGATGACATCCTGGTTTATTCAAGATCACCAGAGGACCATGCTAATCACTTACGGCAGGTGTTACAGATTCTCCGTGAGTGTAAGTTGTATGCAAAGTTCTCCAAATGTGAGTTTTGGTTAAAATCGATCGCATTCTTGGGTCACATTGTGTCAGATGAAGGGATACAGTTTGATACATAGAAGATTGAAGCAGTGAAAAATTGGCCAAGACCTACGACACCCACAGAGATTCGTAGTTTTCTTGGACTGGAAGGTTATTATAGAAGATTTGTGGAAGGTTTTTCCTCCATTGCTGCACCGTTAACAAAGCTTACACATAAGGCAGTTAAATTTTAGTGGAATGATGCGTGTGAGAAAAGCTTCCAAAAGTTGAAAGATAAATTAACCTCCACACCAGTTTTAGTACTTCCCGAAGGCACCGAAGGTTATGCAGTGTATTGTGATGATTCCGGGGTTGGCCTCAGATGTGTATTGATGTAGCATGGTAATGTCATAGCATATGCCTCACGACAGTTGCAGTCACATTAGAAAAACTACCCCACACATGATCTTGAATTAGCAGCGGTGGTTTTTGCTTTAAAGATATGGCGTCATTATTTGTATGGAGTTCATATTGATATCTATACTGATCACAAAAGTTTTCAATATATCTTTAAGCAGAAGGAACTCAATTTGAGGCAACGAAGGTGGTTAGAGCTCTTAAAAGACTATGATATTGACATTCTTTATCATCCAGGCAAAGCAAATATGGTAGCTAATGCATTGAGCCGCAAGGCAGTACAAAGCACTAGTGGCCAGTTGACTGAAAAGCAAGAGATAATCAAAGATTTACATCAACTAGCCAGCTTGGGAGTTTGCCTTATTAAATCTCCAGATGAAAGGGTTATTGTGCAAAATGCAGCGGAATCCTCCTTAATAGCTGAAGTAAAAGAGAAGCAGGTTACGGATTCTATGTTATTGCAGCTAAAGGAAAATGTACAACAGAATTTGACAAAGGCATTTGATCTTACACAAGAAGGGGTGCTCCAATGCCAAGGTAGATTATGTGTACTGGATGTAGATGAGCTGAGGAAATGAATTATGACAGAGGCGTATCATTCGCGCTATTCTATTCATTCGGGTGATACTAAAATGTACCATGATTTAAAAGAAGTGTATTGGTGGGGAAATATGAAGAAGAACATTGCAGAATTTGTCGCTCAATGCCTGAATTGTCAACAAGTGAAAGTAGAGCATCAGACACCAGGGGGTTATACGCAATATATCAATCTTCCAGTCTGGAAATGGGATATGATTAACATGGATTTTATTACAGGTTTGCCTCGTACACTGCAGAAATTTGATTCTATATGGGTTATAGTGGACAAGCTTACCAAGTCAGCGCATTTCCTACCAGTCAAGACCACCTATACAGCTGAGGATTATGCAAGATTATATGTTAAAGAAATAGTGCGGTTACATGGGATTCCGATCTCCATTATATCAGACAGGGGAGCTCAGTTTACTGCGCATTTGTGGAGATCTTTTCAGCAGAGTTTGGGTACACAGGTGAATCTGAGTACGACTTTTCATCCTCAGAATGATGGACAAGCAGAATGTACTATTCAAACACTTGAAGATATGCTACGAGCGTGCACGTTAGATTTTCAAGGCAGTTGGGATGACGATTTGCCTCTTATTGAATTTACTTACGACAATAGCTATCATTCAAGTATTAAAATGGCACCTTATGAAGTTTTGTACGGAAGGAAATGTAGATCACCAATTAGATGGTTTGAAGCGGGTGAAACTGCTTTACTTGGGCCGAATATTGTTCATCAGGCTATGGATAAAGTTAAAGTGATCCAACAGCGGTTACAAATGGCCCAAAGTCGCCACAAGTCATATATTGATGTTAGAATAAGAGGGCTTGAATTCGCCATAGGTGATTGGGTATTTTTAAAGGTGTCACCGATGAAAGGGGTAATGCGATTCGGAAAGAAAGGAAAATTGAGTCCACGTTACATAGGCCCATATGAAATTATTAGAATATTTGGGCAAGTTGCATATGAATTAGCACTACCTCAAGAACTTTCCTCAGTCCACCCAGTGTTTCATGTTTCAATGCTTCGAAAGTGCATAGGGGATCCATCTTGTATTGTTCCCGTTGAAGATGTCCAAGTTATAGAGGATCTTACTTATGAAGAGGTACCCATTTCTATCTTAGATTGACAAGTAAAGAGATTGAGGAATAAAGATGTAGCGTCCGTAAAAGTTCTTTAGAGAAATCAACAAGTAGAGGAGATCACATGGGAAGCTGAAGAAATGATGAAATCCAAATACCCCCATCTATTTCACATGGACGAAACAGTTCAAAGTACAGAAGTGGAGCAATAAAAAGTAAGTATCCATGATCCTTAAGTGTTTATGTATATGTATGCTAATATAGAGATGCATTTGTTATAATTGAAGCGATATTCTTAACATTCGGGGATGAATGTTCCTAAGGGGGGAAGAATGTAATACCCCGTACCTTCCTGACGCTACTTGACGACATTGAACAATGTTTACTTAGGTATTGAGAGCCACAAGTATGTATTTTGTACTGTTATGGATGAGATAATTGATATTAGCCCTCGTATATGTGATTAGACCTTCGTAGGAGGTGTTTTGTAATTTAGTGGAACATTTGTGGGGTTAAAAATGAGGCTTGGAGGACCTACAAACAAAGGATATTAAAGGTAAGAAGTAAGTTAAAGAATAGAACTTGAAGTATCTAACCAAACCCGCAAAGAAAAGTCGAAAATAAAAGTTTAAAAAAAAATTAGGTCCAGGCACGCCAGAGGGCGTGCCAGGCAGCTTATTGCCCAAATTATTTGGGCACAGGAAGCAATGTGGCGCGCCCAAGGGCGTGCCAGGCTGCTTGTGCGCACCTTTCAAAAGTTGGAAATTTTTCTAAGTCCCAAGGGTGCCCGGGGATGTACCAGGATGCTTTTTGCCACATTTCTTCTACAAACACGAGCCTATACATGGAATAATTGAAGTAATTGACATTCTATTAGATAAGATTTTTCGTGGACGAATTTGGCATCCAAATGGCGGTTTTACCCTTTCGGTCAAAATAAGACATACATGGCTAGAATCACTTATTTTTGGAATTGAGGCTACAGATATAAATAGTGTGAGTGGGAATATTGTTGTAACACGTATGCAATGATTTAAACATGAGAAATTATTGATTTCATTGGGTTAAGTGATTTGGGCTCAATAAAAGCCCAAAATGAGGCAAACGACATGGGCCAAATGGGTCAATTGACCCATTCTTCCATTGACCAAGCCAAACATAGCATTAAATACCAAGAGTGGCTAAGGATGACGCCAAGGAATATATAAAGACCCAAAAATCATATTTTTATTCATTTGGAACTCTCATGCCTTCTAGATATTTCTCAACCATTTTTCTCTCAAACCCTAAGAACCCTAAGCCATCTTTTGGAGCAAGATCATCATTTTTCAAGCTTGGGTAAGTGATTATTCTTATGGATTAATATATTATATGCATGGGATAGTATGTAGATCATGTTGGTTATGCTTGGAAGTGTTGAACATGGCACTTTGTGTTTTTGTAAAAGATGTGTTATCCATGGGATTTAAACTTGAAATATGACTTGTGATTTTGATGAAAGAGCATGGTATGGATGAACTATCAACATGTATGGTGTGATTATGTTATTAAACTTTTTATTTTTCTATAAGTGTAAATTCTGAAATTTTGGCTAATATGTGATATGAGGTGTATTAAAGTGACTTGATGGATTAATTGTGATATGGTGTTCATGAGAAAGTTTAAAGGAGAAACTTTGTTGTGAAATGCTATTGGTATATGATGTTGTGGTCAATGTATGGCATGATTGGGGTATTTTTGGAATGACAATGCCATGAATGGTATTGTAAAGGGGGAAATGCCATTTTTAAGGCAAGCATGTAACTCATTGACGTCATATGTATTAGTAAGGTAGTTGATGGTTAATGTAAACTCCGTTATGTATTTGTGTTGTAGAGTGAAACATAAGGAAGTAGAGGGACTATTGTATGCACATCTAAGATTGTATATTCTTATTGAGAATACAAGGTATGTAAGGTTACTCTGTCCGTATCTTTCTGCAACACGTAGTATTTACATTGACATCGCATTTGTCCTATCCCAAAATGTGCTAAGGTATCCTATACCCAGTTACCAATTGTTAATATCACATGTTTCCTACTCATTGATCAATTGTGAATCACATGTCTCATATTCATTGATAATGTTCCAAAAGCCCAATAAAGTTGTGTTCAAAAGTTCCAATTATGGTTATACCCATGTATCTTGTTCATTGATTATTGTCCAATGGTTCCAATAGTGTTATGTTTCCAATAAGGTTATGTTTCCAATAATGTTTATTCACATGTCTCTCACTCATTGATTATTGATCCAAAGCTTCAAATAAATTTATGACTATCATTGTATCAATCTCAAAGTAATGAATGAAGTAATGCATATATGTGGTTAATGATTGAGTATGGGTGGTAGCTTTGGAGGCAAAATACCTAGCTCAAGCCGATCCCGAGATTGTTGGATCAGGGGGAAGTCCTAGAGGCATAATCCTAGCTCGGACCGATCCTGACGGGGGGTAGCTCTAGAGGTAATAACCTAGCTTGAGCCAAACCTGATATGTTGGTTTATGGGTGGCAGCTCTAGAGGTAATAACTTAGCTTGAGCCGAGCCCGATATATTGATTTATGGGTGGTAGCTCTAGAGGCATAGGCCTAGCTCGAGCCGATCCCAACATAACGCTATGTTATGTAAATACCCACTGATCAGTCGGGGCCCGGGTACATAGTGACACAAGTGACGATGAACAAAGCATAGAAGTAAAGAAGCAAAGAAATTAATGCAACACACATACTTTCCAAAGTACAGAATAGTGACTTATCTATATTGGTTATTCATTTGTATTTGAGTTCATTGACATACTTACATATCATACAGTTTCTTATGAGCCTTACATACTCAGTACATTCTTCGTACTGATATCCTTTGTGGGACTTACCTTACTTACTGCAGGCGCAGGTGCTAGTAGGCCTCCACAGTAGGTTGCCAGTTGTTTGCGGATCATTGGTGAGCTTCAGTTAGTTCTGGGTTTCTTCGAGTCACAGTTGTACATGTGTTTTGGTTTTGTATATGTTGTATAAAGCGGAGACTTGTCCCGAATTTCAGTTGGTTTTAGTAAATACATCTGTTAGAGGCTTTTGTAGATGTATGTGGGTGTATGAATGTAAGATGATACATGACGTTTTGACTTGATGGCCTCAACGGCCAAGTTTCACATATGTATATATATAACACATGTTCCATGAATTTCGTTATCAGCCCTTTATGTTCTTAGGTGATAGTGGTGTTTCCTATGACATGCATATGAATGAATAGAAGTAAAGCTTGGTTCTCTTGGGCCTTATCGGCTACGGGTGCCAATCTGCCCCGTTGGGATGGGGGCGTGACAACTACAACACCACTACCCTTGTGTGGCATGGTTACAGTTTCATGAGAGTTTTTGCAGCAGTTAGCGGATAGCCAGACACAGGTTACTAAACGACACGCTCACGTAGAGGCCTAGATGGATAAGTTGGTATCTCAACTTCAGCCATGGGTTAGGACATCGATAGATGCTTCTGAGGCAAGAGTTGATGCTCTCATAACTTCTGTTATAGAGAGTTTTATGCCTAAGCTGCATGGGTGGATTGACAATTTTGAGCACCGGATGGGTAGCTGATTGAGAGGGGCCTATATCTCAAATTTGATGGGGTTGACCAAGGAGGTGGCTACATTAGGATAGGATTCACCTTGTATCTATAAATACCCCTATAGTGTCCTATGTTTAGGGGTCGGTCATTACATTGTTTTGAGATATGTTTTCATTATTTTGAGTTCGCAAATACATTATTGATTTTGTAATCTTGGAACTTCGATCCTAGGGGTTTTATTCATATTGAGATTTCAGAATTTTATTCTTATTCTGAGTTTACAATTATGTTTTCATCCTTAAATTCTTCTTGTGTTCTAGCAATTATGAGTAGCTAAACCCATTAACTAGGGTTGTGTGAACCATGAGGAATTAAAAAAATGGGTTAAGTGCAAAGCAATTCTGAACCGGTGTGACTGCATGTATAATTATTTCTTTCAAAAACATTAGAAACTCACCTGTATTCTAAACTTTCTCGAGAGAGAGGTAGAGATTGGGAAAAGGGAATAACAATTGAGATTTGAATCCATCAACCTTCGTCTAATAACTTGAGCCATAACAGGGATAGTTATTTGAGATCCAGAATAATGGTTAGTAGTGTGACACTCGTAGACCGAGAAGAAAAGAGTGAAATTCGTCTAACCAAGGTCGAGAGACGTTTAGATAGACATATCTTGTTAGATTTTTCATGCAGCGCAGTGGCACTATTTTTCCAGCACAAGTAATCGGGGGAGTTAAGGAATCATTGGGGATCACAGTCCTAGTGTATTTATCATAGTGCTAACAAATTAAATAATCAAGAATCGTTACTGTTACTACTTGCTTACAAAAATCCCCTAGTTTTACTTACTTGCCAATTACTCAGACTAGCAGTAAACAAACTTTCGTCCTATTCCCTGTGGGATCGACCCCAACCTAGTTGGGTTCTATATTTGATACATCGACCGCGTTATACTTATCTGGAGGTATATTTTAGGCGACATCAGTATGCGGCAACAGAAGGTTTATGGCAAGCGCCATTTCTTCAGTGTTCTTCGCCAATAAGAGTTTTTTGGAATATTCTCCTGGCCTCAATAGAAAATCTGCCATAATGTTTTCCTCTACTTTGAGATGTTTGACTTGAAATTTATAGGGAGAAAACCATTGTACCCATCGGAGGATTTGTGGATTTTGGGATAATCTTTGGGTCTATCTGCACCATCTTTGGGAAGGCCCTCATATCCATCTTGATCTAGAATTCTGTGTGGATTAGGAAGAAGTTGAAGTTTTTGATTCCATTTTTTACGGCAAGGATTTCTTTGAATGTGGAGTAGTAGTGTTGTTCAGCATCCTTGAATTTTCTACTGGCGTATCCATATATTTTTCGCTGGCCATTTTTTTCTTCCAGAAGTATGGTACACCAATAGTTATTGCTGGCATCTATCTGCAATATCATTTTTTCGTTTTTCACGACCCAATTTTTCAAGTCATGATGGCGCCTACCATAACCCACCAATAGGCAAGTCAAACCCTAGTCCGGAGGGACAAGCGACAGGCTAACAGGTGGAATCTGAGAAAATAGAGATGAAGTGGAAGTAACCATACTAATAAATATGCCAGAAATATACAAATAAAAACAAAAGCAAAATATATATTCATACTAAGACTGAGAAGGAAGAGAACAATATATAAAGTCAAGAACCCCTTCCAAGACCTGGTGAGGTCGTTACAAGAGCCACTACTAGACAAGTCCAAAATACAAGACAGAAACCAAATATATAAAATAGGTACTACAGTCTCCAGAGCAAAAGACTATACAGTAAAGATGGAGTAGGATCTGCCTCGGACGTCAGTAAGCTCACCCTGCTCCAGAGTCAGTGTTGAGAAGGGCGTCACTTTAAAATCGTCGACTAGTGCCCGAATCTGCATCGGGGAAAAAGATGCAGAAGTGCAGTATGAGTACCGAGGCAATGGGTACTCAGTAGGCATCATCGGCCGACTGAGCTCAATATAATATAAGCAAGCTAAAATGCGAGGGTGCATGCTAGGTCCGAGGTATAAATAATAAGTATATAAGTAACTGCCGAGGCGTATAGATATGCTTAGGAGAGAATAAGTGTGATATAGATTAACGAGTAAATAAATGCCTAAGTAAACACACAAGTCAAACATAACCTATCTGGCCCCCTATAAACTCGATAGGCACACGAAAGAAAACAATAACCCAGCCTGGCCCCCATAAACCGGCAGGACACTCAAGAATAGTAAATGCATAGTCACTAGTGTCTCAAAGCTGTATCAGTATCCAGTAACAAAAATAACCAAAAAGGGTGCACCGGCTTGAACCGACACCAATAGGTAATAACAAGAGGCCAGACGCTGGAATCGAACCGGACATAGTGGAAAATAACAATAGGCCACATATATATCATAACCGGCGGACTCAAACCGAAACTCAGAGAACAATAGTATCATAACCACAGTACCCAGTACCAGAACTCTCTAATCATATCATAACCAGATGTCGGACTCGAACCAAAACTCATAACAATCGATAACCATCATATCTGAATCAGTGGTCGGACTCGAACCAGAACTCATATTAATCAGCAACCAAGTGACAAAGTAGTGCCAGAATCCACACAAACACAAGTAAACGGGGACATACTGGCCCCAGAACCAACTCGAAACATAAATAAGGAGCTAACCTACCACGTACTACAAGTCAATCTCGGGATCCTTCCAGTTCAACTATCTACTATAAACAATATGTATATACAAGTCTGGGTATACATTATAAGTCATGGCAAGGCGGGTCCGCATTCTAAATCAAACTAGCCGACCTCTGTCAAATACGGTGTTATTAGGGACTGACAAGGCTAAATAGGTCAAAAGGGCATAACTAGGGTAATTCAACATAAATTTTATCCTAAAAGATCATCTCAGGGCTTAACTAAGCCTAACAATGTTTAAAGCTAACTATACTGACTGTGAAGAGTAGCGGGGCCCACTATGGGGTCCCAGAACCAAGTCTGGGCTAAGGTTCCCCAAACCCGTACTAACAGTAGTACAACATTAACCAACCCTATAAAGGTAATCTCTAGAACACCACGAGGATAACGGGCCCGGAACATATTCGAACAAGGCCCTAACTGGCCCAAAAGGCCTAATCATAGCAAGCCAATGTCGATCTACAACTACCAGCCCAAACACTAGCATAATAGTATGCAAATACTAGAAATAAACTCAGTCTAGGTATATGGTAAGCCTAGCCTACCTGGAAGCCGCCAAATATCTGCCGAAGCTTGCTAAATAAGAGTCTTCCCCTTCCGCGAGACCTCAGATTTCTGTCACGCTAGCAAAATAATAAACTACATGTCAAAACATGAATTTTGATACCCATATTGCATTAGTTCGAAAAAAATATCCGAACGGTTCATGTAGGGCCCACTTGCGGAATCGCAAAAAAAACCATCACAGCATCCCAAATCACCCCGTGACCAATAGTCACAACTAACACCGCTCAATTTAAGCTCAATATATAGCTCAAACATGAACACCAATTCCAACAACCACCGTAACTAAAACTACCGTAAAAATAAGAAAACGTACCATAGAAACTTCGAGAACGAGTCCACGAACTCAAATTTACCAACCTCTAACCTTGAATCTCACTTAAAATGCCTAAAGTTGAGCTTAAATTGATTAAAATGGGGGAATATATGTAGCCTTTAATAAAGAAAACAAAATAATATTATAGTATATATATATATATGTACTACACGTACCAAAACCAAAAAGAAAGTAAGTCTTATAGTTAAATACTAATTAATGTTAACATGCACATGGCCTTATCAATTTTCTCTCTCCGTATATATATATATTCGGATACTGCATAGGCTCGTGGTAAAATAAATACCATATTTTAAATATACCATCATGAATAGAAAATTATTTTGAACAAAACCTCTATAAAATAAAAATATTATGTTAACAAAATTAGATTTACTATCTCCATTTAAAAATATTACTGAATTATAGAACTTTTATAAAGTAGTATAGATATATCATTTTACCAAATTCTAATTTAATTTAAATACTTTGCAACACGCTCGATATAAATAATATTCTCAAACGAACTACCCGAAAATCGAACTGTCAGTCCCAGCAAGTCATAAATAACTTGGGGTAGTTATAGAAAAGCTCTAAATGCTAAGAACACACAAAAATGAGGGAAATGACTGGGAGGGTCATTACAACATCCACTACTAAAAGGACTTTCATCCGCGAAAGTCAACAGTAAGTGCATACCTGAAGATGTGAACAAGTAGGGATACTGGACTCGCATATCACGCTCAAGTTCCCAAGTGGTCTCCTCAACTGGACAGTGACGCCATTGTACCTTAACCACTGGAATGTCCCAGGAACGCAATCGTCTGACATCTCTAGCTAAAATGGACATAGGCTCCTCCACAAATGCCAACTTCTGAATCTAGTCCCACTAAAGTACATGTGATTTATCCGAAATGTACTGTCGCAACATAGAAACATGAAACACCGGGTGAATAGCTGAAGAGGCCGGAGGTAAGGCCAGTACATATGCTACCTCCCCGACTATCCGCAGAATCTCAAAGGGTCCAATATACCTTGGGCTAAGCTTTCCCCTCCTACCGAATCGCATCACACCCTTCATTGGCGATACTCGTAAGAAGACCCTATCACCAACTCTGAATCTCAACGGAGGACGTCTACGGTCAGCATAACTCCTCTGTCTACTCTGAGCTGTCCGCAACCTACCCTAAATCACCCGAACTCGGTCCAAAGACTCTCGGAGCAAATATGTGCCACGAGGACTGACTTCTGAAGTCTCAAACCATCCAACTGGAGATCGACACAGTCTACCATACAAAGCCTCAAACGGGGCCATCTGAATACTGGAGTGGAAGCTATTATTATACGCAAATTCCGCTAAAGGCAAGAACTGATCCCACTGACCCCCAAAGTCTAACACACAAGCACGGAGCATATCCTCACCTAAATAGTCCTCTCTGACTGCCCGTCGATCTTAGGATGAAATGCAGTGCTGAGGTCCACCTGAGTACCCAAATCCTCCTGGAAAGTCTGCCTGAAACTATAGGTAAACTGAGACCCTCGGTCTGAGATAATAGATACTGGCACTCTATGTAAGCGAACTACCTCCTGAATATATACGCGAGCTAACTTCTCAGCACTGTAGGAAACTCGAACAGGGATAAAGTGCACGTACTTAGTCAACCGATCTACAACAACCCAGATACTATAAAAGCCACGAGAGGTGCGAGGTAACCTACCAACGAAATCTATCGTGATCCGCTCCCACTTCTACTCGGGAATGGGTAACTGCTGAAGTAGACCACCAGGTCTCTGGTGCTCGGCTTTTACCTGCTGACAACAAATGCATCGAGCTACAAACCCTGCTATGCCTTATCGTATACCACACCACCAATAGTGTTATCTCAGATCTCTATACATCTTAGCTGTCCCGGGGTGAATAAAATATCTAAAACTGTGCGCCTCGCGCAGAATCAACTGAGTCAAGTCCCCAACCCTCGAAACACAAATATGACCATCACACCGTAGAACACCATTCGAATCAAACAAAGCTACGAAGACCACTATCCTCAAACTGACAATGCTGAATCTGCTCCAGCAAAGTAGATCTGGCCTCAACGCAAGCAACAATCCTTCTGGGATCAGAAATATCCAATCGAACCATCGAGTTAGATAAGGACTGAATGTCCAAAGCTAATGGCCGCTGAGAGACTAGAATGAAGGCTAAGCTACCCATACTCACTGTCTTCCGGCTTAAGGCGTCCGCTACCACATTTGCCTTGCCCGGATGATAGAGAATAGAGATATCATAGTCCTTCAACAACTCAATCCACCTATGCTACCTCGAATTAAGATCCCACTGAGTCATAATATGCTGAAGACTGTGGTGGTCTGTAAAGATCTCACAATGAACACCGTATAGATAATGCCTCCAAATCTGCAGTGCAAACACTACCACTGCTAACTCTAAGTCATGAGTAGGGTAATTAAGTTCGTGTACCTTCAGCTTCCTCGATGCATATGCAATAACACAACCCCTCTGCATCAGAACACATCCCAAGCCGATCCCAGATACATCACAATATACAGTGAAACCCTCACCCTCAACTGGAGGAGTCAACACAGGGGCAGAAGTAAGTCGATCCTTGAGCTTCAGAAAGCTTGCCTCACAATCCTCAGACCACTGAAACAGAACCTCCTTCTTGGTCAGTCTGGTCATAGGAGATGCAATAGACCAGAAACCTTCAACAAACCGTCTGTAATAACCTGTCAATCCAACAAAACTGCGAACCTCGGTAGGCGATGTGGGCCTAACCCAACCTCGAATAGCCTCAATCTTTGCTGGGTCTACCATAATACCGTGTCTGGATACAACATGCCCCAAGAAAGCTACAGAATCAAGCCAGAACTCACACTTTGAGAACTTGGCATAAAGCCGATGATCTCTCAAAGTGTGGAGCACAATCCTCAAATGTTGCTCGTGCTCCTCGCTACTCCCCGAATAAACTAAGATGTCGTCAATAAACACAATCACAAAAGAGTCTAAGTATGGCCTAAATACATGATTCATTAAATCCATGAAGGCTGCTGGGGCATTGGTCAACCCAAAAGACATCACCAGGAACTCATAGTGGTCGTACCAAGTCCTGAAGGCTGCCTTAGGGATGTCCTCTGCCTTAACTCTCAGTTGATGGTATCAAGATCTCAAATCTATTTTTGAGAACATCGCTGCACCCAAAAGTTGATCAAACAAATCATCAATACGAGGCATAGGATACTTATTCTTTACTGTCACCCTATTTAGCTGTCTATAGTCGATACACATACGTATGGAGCCATCCTTCTTCTTTACAAACAGAACTGGAGCACCCCAAGGCGATACACTCAACCTGATAAAACCTTTCCCCAAAAGATCCTCAAGCTGACTACTCAGCTCTCTCAACTCAGCAGGATCCATATGATAAGGAGCCATAGAAATAGGTTGGGTGCCCGGCTCGAGTTCTATAATGAGTTCTATATCACACTCAGAAGGAAGGCCAGGTAGGTCAGTCGGGAATACATCAGGAAACTTATGAACAATAAGGATGGAGTCAAGCGATGGACTCTCAATACTAGCATCCCGAACATAAGCAAGGAATGAATCACATCCCCTCGACATCAATCTACGAGCCCAAACATATGAAATAATCTATGTCGGTGTGCGGCTAACAGAACCCTGCCATACTACCAGGGGTACACCAGGCATGGCTAAGATCATGGTCTTGGCAAAGCAATTCAAGACTGCATAACGGAAAGACAACCAGTCCATGCCAAGAATCACATCAAAGTCTACTATGGCCAATACAATAAAATCAACGCGAGTATCAAATTCTCGAACAGTCACCAGACAAGATCTATATACCCGATCCACTACTAAGGAATCATCAAAGGGGGTAGATACACGTAAGGGTACAGATAATAACTCAGAACATAAACCCAACCGTGGTGCATAATAAGTAGATACATAAGAAAACATGGATCCAGGATCAAATAATGTAGAAGCTGGTTGGTGGCATACAAAAATTGTACCTGTAATCACCGCATCCAAAGCCTCAGCCTCAGGCCTAGTCGTTACGGCATACAACTTACGCTGGCTACTACTAGTCTAAGCACCAACCTGACTACCAATTTGACCTCCTTGCGCTCCACCTTAAGAACCCGGCCTGCTGGCAGTATAGATCCAATGGGCTGTGCTGTCTGAACTGAAGGCTCAATCGTCCTGCGCTGAGGACACTCACGCGTGAAATGACTGATAACTCCACAAGTATAACATGCTCCTGGCTCCTTGCTCGGCCTAGAAGATTCGATATGACCACCTCTAGCCGATGAACTGGGCTGACCACGTCCCAGAGGCTGACTAACAGAACCACTATAGACGGACTGACCCCTATCAGATATCTGCAAGGCTGACTGTACGGGCCTACTGGGTTGACCCTGTCACTGAAAAGACTATTGCTGCTGTTGAGGGTACCTACCCTGAAACTGGAAACTACGACCTCTGAACTGTGAACCACTATGGCTCCCACTGAAACTACCCTGGATACGAGGTCTCTTATCGCTGCCCCCTTGGGCCTCGCGATCCATCTTCTCAATAGAGTATACATGCTCAATAATCTCTGTGAATGACTTTCCTGAAGTCACTAAACTCTGGGTAGCCCTGCGAAGTGGCAATCTCAGTCCCCTGACAAAACATCTAACTCTCTCATACTCATCAGGTAAAATAGAAGTAGCGAGTGTAGAAAGATCATGAAACCTCGCCTCATACTCGGCGACAGATAATAAACCTTGGGTCAATCTGGAAAACTCATCCCTAAGCCGCTCTCGCATAGTATGGGGCATATACTTTCCTAAGAAAATCTTGGAGAACTGGGTCCAGGTAACCGGCGGAGATCCCGCTAACCTGGAATCAAGATATCCCCTCCACTATCTCCTCACTGCAGTATCAAACTGATATGCCATGAAATCAACACCACGAGACTGTACCAATCCCAAATTCCTCAGTCTATCCTCGCAGCTGGACAAGAACTCATATGCATCCTCACCCGGAGTACCAGCAAATCTCGGTGGAGCCAACCTCAAGAAATGCCCCAACATCTTCTGCTCATCAACAGATATAATAGGCTGATCTGTAACCGGCTGTGGAGCTACCGATACTGGCTGAACAGTAACTCGGGGTGCTACAGCTGCTGCCTGCGCCCCCATATCAGCTACTTCTGCTGTAGGCTGACCTCCAACTATCCCCAACAGCTGAAGCAATGTACCTCAGAGCAAAGAAGCATTAATAAAACTGGGTGGAGCTTGGGCTATTCCCTAGCCCACTGACTACTGTGGAGGCAAAACATCTGGAACTATAACGGGATTAGGTGACTGATCCCTAGCACAATATGGGCTGGGGCTGCTACTTTGCCCTGCCTTTGACCTCTACGTCAACCTCGGCCCCAACCAGGAGCCCTCGTTGTAGGCTCGGGATTTTGACCCCTGGCTCTCGTATTATGCGTCCTAACCATCTGTGTAAAGGGTGAACCAAATAGAGATTAGAAACCAACATAGACACCAACGCACGGAGGTGAATCAAAGAAATAAGATTTACCCTAAACATGCTCTGTAGCCTCCGAAAGATCGGATACATACGTCTCCATACCGATCTGCGAGACTTCACTAAACATAAGTTCATGCACCAACAATACCAATGAAACCTAGGCTCTGATACCAAGCTATCACGACCCAATTTTTCAAGTCATGATGACGCCTACTGTAACCCACCAATAGGTAAGCCAAACCCTAGCCCGGAGCAACAAGCGATAGGCTAACGGGTGGAATCTCAGAAAACAGAGATGAAGTGGAAGTACCATACTAATAAACATGCTAAAAATATAAAAACAAAATCAAAATATATATTCATACCAAGACTGAGAAGGAAGAGGACAATATATAAAGTCACGAACCCCTCCCAAGACCTGGTGAGGTCGATAATAGAGCCACTACTAGACATGTCCAAACTACAAGGCAGAAACCAAATATATAGAACAAGTACTACAGTCTCGAGAGCAAAATACTATACAATAAAGATGGAGTAGGATCTGCCTCGGACGTCAGTAAACTCACCCTACTCCGGAGTCAGTGCTGAGAAGAGCGTCACTTCAAAATTGTCGACTAGTGCTCGGATCTACATAGGGGAAAAAGATGTAGAAGTGCAGTAAGAGTACCGGGGCAACGGGCACTCAGTAGGAATCATCGACCGACTGAGCTCAATATAATATAAGCAAGCTAAAATGTGAGGGTGCATGCTAAGTCCGGGGTATAAATAATAAGTATATAAGTAACTGCCGAGGCGTAGAGAAATGCTCAGGAGAGAATAAGTGCGATACAGAGTAACGATTAAATAAATGTCTAAGTAAACTCACAAGTCAAACATAACCTATCTGGGCCCCCATAAACTAGATAGGCACACGGAAGAAAACAATAACCCAGCCTGGCCCCCATAAACCGGCAGGACACTCAAGAATAGTAAATGTATAGTCACCAGTGTCTCAAAGCTGTATCAGTATCCTGTAACAAAAATAACCAAAAAGGGTGCACCGGGCTTGAACCGACACCAATAGGTAATAACAAGAGGCCAGACGCTGCAATCGAACCGGACATAGTGGATAATAACAATAGTCCACATATATATCATAATCGGTGGACTCAAACCGAAACTCAGAGAACAATAGTATCGTAACCACAGTACCCAGTACCAAAACTCTCCAATCATATCATAACCAGATGTCGGACTCGAACCAGAACTCATAACAATTGGTATCTGAATCAGTGGCCGAAATTGAACCAAAACTCATAATAATCAGTAACCAAGTGACAGAGTAGTGCCAGAATCCACACAAACATAAATAAACGGGGACATACTGGCCCCAGAACGAACCCGAAACATAAATAAGGAGCTAACCTACCACGTACTACAAGTCAATCTCGGGATCCTTCCAGTTCAACTATCTACTATAAACAATATGTATATACAAGTCTGGGTATACATTATAAGTCATGGCAATGCAGGTCCGCATTCTAAATCAAACTAGCCGACCCCAGTCAAATACGGTGTTATTAGGGACTGACAAGGCTAAATAGGTCAAAAGGGAATAACTAGGGTAATTCAGCATAAATTTTATCCTAAAAGATCATCTCAGGGCTTAACTAAGCCTAACAATGTTTAAAGCTAACTATACTGACTGTGAAGAGTAGCGGGGCCCACTACGGGGTCCCAAAACCAAGTTTGAGATAAGGTTCCCCAAACCCGTACTAACAGTAGTACAACATTAACCAACCCTATAAAGGTAATCTCTGGAACACCACGAGGATAACGGGCTCGAAACATATTCGAACAAGTCCCTAACCGGCCCAAAAGGCCTAATCATAGCAAGCCAATGCCAATCTACAACTACCAGCCCAAACACTAGCATAATAGTATGTAAATACTATAAATAAACTCATTCTAGGTATATGGTAAGCCTAGCCTACCTGGACGCCGCCGAATATCTGCCAAAGCTTGCTAAATAAGAGTCTTCCCCTTCCGCGAGACCTCAGATTTTTGTCACTCTAGAAAAATAATAAACTACATGTCAAAATATAAATTTTGATACCCTTATTACATTAGTTCAAAAAAAATATCCGAACGGTCCATGTGGGGCCCACTTACGGAATCGCAAAACCAAAACCTTCACAGCGTCCCAAATCAACCCATGACCAATAGTCACAACTAACACCGCTCAATTTGAGCTCAATATATAGCTCAAAGATCAAAACCAATACCAACAACCACCGTAACTAAAACTACTGTAAAAATAAGAAAACGTACCGTAGAAACGTCGAGAACGAGTCCACGAACTCAAATCTACCAACCTCTAACCTTGAATCTCACTAAAAATGCCTAAAGTTGAGCTTAAATTGATTAAAATGGTGGAATATATGTAGCCTTTAATAAAGAAAACAAAATAATATTATAGTATATATATATATGTACTACACGCACCAAAACCAAAAAGAAAGTAAGTCTTATAGTCAACTACTAATTAATGTTAACATGCACATGGCCTTATCAATTTTCTCTCTCCATATATATATATTCGGATACTGCATAGGCTCGTGGTAAAATAAATACCATATTTTAAATATACCATCATGAATAGAAAATTATTTTGAACAAAACCTCTATAAAATAAAAATATTATGTTAACAAAATTAGATTTACTATCTCCATTTAAAAATATTACTGAATTATAGAACTTTTATAAAGTAGTATAGATATATCATTTACCAAATTCTAATTTAATTTAAATACTTTGCAACACGCTCGATATAAATAATATTCTCAAATGAATTGCCCAAAAACCGAACTGTCAGTCCCAGCAAGTCATAAATAACTTGGGGCAGTTATAGAAAAGCACTAAACGCTGAGAACACACAAAAATGAGGAAAATGACTGGGAGGGTCATTACACCATTCGAGGGGATATGGAGTGTTCTAACGTCTTTTGATATCCTTTTGATCTTTTGGACAACATCATCCTGTTCCTTTACCCAAGATGGAGCATTCTTTTTCAGCATCTTTGAATATTGGGGCCATGTATGTAGAGACATCAGGGACAAATCTTGAACATAATTAATCACCCTAAGGAACTGCTGGAGTTGTTTAATCAAGAAATCAGTATCAGGGAGTTAGAAAAGCTCCTGGCAGATGTGAGGTCCTGGACTGTATGCTCCATGAGCAAAATGTATTTCCAGAAAGTCAATTTCACCCTTTGCAAGAGTCATCTTCTTTGTTGAGAGCATAATGCCATACTTTTTCACCAGGCCATGGAATTGGCAAAGCAGATCAAGGTGTTCCTCCAGAGTATTGTTGTATAACAGTATATCGTCAATGGAAACCAGTGATGTATGGAGGATAGGATGGAATATCTTTATCATGGCCTTTTGGAAATGGGAGAGGGCGGGTTTGAGCCCAAATGACATAACCTTCCACTGGTAGCGGTGGTCAGGAATGCAAAAGGTAGTCTTAGCTCTCTCTTCCAGGTGTATGCGTAACTGGAAAAATCTAGATTTAAGATCAAATTTTTAAAAGAGAGTGGCTTGGCTAGGTGTGAGAACAGGGTCAGCTTATTTGGTATAGGGAATTTGTCGTCAAAAACAAAGTACTTTAGAGGCTGGTAATTTATGATGAGATAGAGTTTTCCCCTTGTTTGTTCGGCTCGCTTGTTGACATAAAATACCTCACAAGCCCACTGGGAATCGGATGGCTCGATGAACCCAAATTCCAGAAGTTTTGAGCACTCTTTTTGTGCAAGCTGAAGATGTTTAGGGTTCATACCCGAATGGATGGACTTCGTGGGATTGATGTTCTCATTTTTCTTGAATGTGAGCTTGATGAAGAAGTCATTATTGAGCCATAAAGTATTTGTGTTCTTTTTCATGAACTCCTTGTGAGATTCTGCACAAAACTCTTCTATCAAATGGTGTCCAACTTCCTTAACAGGGTCTCATTCTCCAATCTGGAACAACCTTGGAATGGTGGACAATGGCTTGAATCTTCCCATGAATGTTATTCCATAGCTCAGTATTAGGATTCGAATCCTGAGTTGTTTGTATATATCAAACCCAATGATAAGGTCTTTTCTTGGGAGGTTAGATCCAAGTAGCTTTGTCCTGTACTGCAATTCGGGGAAGAATTCAATCATGAGTGGTTGCCTCGTAATGACCCTGGTTGTGAGGGTCACCCTTGTTGCGGTTCCAAAGTTCCTAAAGTGAGGAACCCATTGGTCACCAAGAATAATACGTGGGTCTAGCATAGAGGCAGCTGCACCGGTGTCCATAAAGGCAATGAATTGGATTGGCTTATCCCACTTAGATGGATAGATCATTAATTAGACATGGGGGGTATCCAAATCAGAGATTATGTTCATCCCTTCCATCAGTATGTTGAATTCATTTGTTAGATCAGTTATTCGGCGAAGGCCATCCTCAGTGATGGTGGATGGTAGTTGCTCTGGTTGGCTATCGAGGATGAGAGTTTGTTGCTGGCCATCGATGATAAGAGATGGTACATTCTCAGATACTCCTTCTTTTGTAGGGAAGAAAGGCTCGGGATCTATGATTAGATGAGGACTTGACTGAGGGTCCATCTCTTTTAGGTGCTGAGAAGAGTTCATGTCATCCAAGAGTTGAGTAGACCTTTTGGCTTTTCTGGACCGAGGACAAGTTCTTGCAAAGTGTCCGACCTCATGGCAGATGAAGCATTTGTCTTTGCCAGAGTTCCTCCTCCTGGCGGACCTGGTAGTCTGGGTAGCCTTTGGTTCATCATCTGGTGGATTATGCCTCTTGGCCCACCTGTGTTGGATGTACTTTTTGTACCTTTCATGGCGGTTAGAGAGGTGGGTGGATTTGTCCAGCTGGGGGTTGTGTTGCTTATGGAATCCTGGTGTAAGTCAATATTGTCGGTTCTAGGACATCCACCAGAGGAATCTTTCTCATGTTTTCATGGAGAATCCATATGTGGAGATTCTTCATCAGAAGGTGACATTTTGCTATTGGCTCGTCATTCCTTAGATCAGAGGGATCTAAATCAACTTGAATTATGGGAATTAAGTTGGCAGTCTGGTATTGAAAGCCAAGATCCGACAATACACGATTGCTTTTGAGAAGGCTTTGTTTCAGAGCAGCCCAATCCCCATTATCCAATACATGATCTGAGGTCATCAAATCATCTTCAGGAATGGTAATACTTGGATTTGAGGATATTAAGTCATTATCTGGAACAGTGCCACCTGAGATCATCATATTGGCTAGATTGACAGCCTGAGTATCTATGCCAGATTTTTTTTCCTCTTTGCCTGTTTAAAGCTAATTAAGCTTGTTGCTTTTGAGCTGTAAGAGCATCTTTTCTTTCCCATGTGAGTTTGGCAATGTCAAACTGTTGTTCGTTTGGAGACTTCAGAGAGAAACTCATGGATAATGGTGAGTTAGAAGGGAAAGTGGCAAAGGTATGGCCCATTTTTTGTAAGGAGTATGTCTCTGGGGACATGGGGAACAAAGTTGGCTTTGGTAATGTGCTGTGGGTTCTTTGAGGTTTCAAGTGTCAATATTTTAAGTGTTCAATTTGTTCTTTTAGGGAAGCCAATTCTTTTTGTTGCAAGTCGAAGAAGTGTGATAGTGAGGTGCTTAGTGGACATATGTCATATTGCAAGGTTTGGATCATGTGTTCCAGGATTCTAATAAGTCCATCATGTTGAGCGGATGTTCATTTGGTGGGTTTATTCATCGCTTCGACCCTGTTTACCAACTTATTTTGTGTGTGAGTAACTCCCTTGAGGGATTGGCTAATGCTGGTTAGCATTTTATTCTGGCACATAGCATATTCAGATTGCCAGTTGAGGGTGGCTTCTGTGTTGCTTATGGATTTCTTTTCCCCTATCGGCAAGATAACATTTCTGGGAGGTATTTTTGAAGCGTGGCTCAAGTTATCATTTTCCAAGTGTTTGTTTGGTGGGAAGTCATTTGGGTGACTGGAGCTGGAAGGGGACATCATTTGTATTTTAGGCTCAATCTCTTCTTTGGTGTGTAAACTATCCCCGCGACATATGTTACAGTCACAGTCAATATTCCATGGGTAATGTCTCAAAAAAGGACATTTATGCCACATCGTACTGTGACCCTCATGATTGAAGTGTTTTATCCAATCATAATCACTCATGAAGCTCGATAGAAACCATTTGATGATTTTGGTGTTCTTCTCATCAGGAAGGTCATCAGAAGGTTGGTACATATGGATAGAGAAGGTTGTTTTATGAGGCTTCTTGAGATGGGAGTGGTCAAAACTTATAGCGACTGTGTTGTCATTCTTTTTGGTAAAAGTGGGTTTAACGGACTGGAGAGGTTGAGAATGGTCTCTCAACTTCTCATAATTTTTGACCCAAGAGTCTGGAAGAATTTTGGAGAGTTCTTCTCTGGAAATTTACCATGGAATTTGGGTGCACTGGGTGGTTCCATTGGTGGCATCTACGTTTAGGAACAAAGCATTTTTGCCACCTGGAAGAGATAGATCCATAGCATGGTTTTGAACTCGCCAAGCAATCTGGTAGTGCAGAGTTGCCTGTATGGCATCTCTAGCTTTAGGAGCTCCAAGAATTTAGACCTGGATCTTCAATGCCTCCATCAGATATATATCAGAGAGGGACATATTGAAGTTGGGAAATATAGTAACAAAGACTATCCCAGTGTTCAGTGTGATTTTCGATGTACCCAAGTTCGCATGTTGGTACTTGTTGTATTTGGTATCCAGGAGGGAAAGACGTGCTACTACTGGCTGGCATTTTCCTCCGTGATACATCAACGCAACTCTGACGGCACCGAAATGGATATGGGTGAAGCCTTGGCTTCTCCACTGTAGCTGAAAATCTTTTGACATCTACAGAGTGATAAACTGTTCTTCCTGAGTTGCAAGAATAGGGTACTGGCCAAGTTTTGATGCAACAACATATTCCTTAACTCCCTTTGGATTTTGTTGGACCAAAGAATGGATCTGCAGCCAAAGGTTGCATGCCTTCTTTACAAAGGTTGAGTATGGGTTTAGTAGAGGTAGGTATGTAAAAGATATTTTATTTTCTGGTGACAACACATCTACTTCATAGAGGTTGTCAAATTTACATGACATATTTTTACTGAGGGTAGGAGACATATGTAATTTTGCTAAATATTTATACAGACTAGACGGAGACGAGGAGGACGGTAAAGACTCTGAAATCAACATTTTTTTGTGTTTTTGGACTATAGAGACTTGATGTATTTGTACTAAAGATCTAAGAAAAGACTTGACACACTATTTGTTCTAAAATCTTAGGAAAGTAAAAAAAGACACAAATATGTACAAGACTCAGAATTTGAGAATTGAAAACTATGTACTATAGGCTGTTCGGAAACTAGACTCAAACAAACTAAATTAACGATTGAAAATGTAAAGTTGGAGTTACTAAAAATGGAAGTAGTTCTTATGAAAACACTTTCTTCCTCCCTCCTATGAGAGTGGGATGGCTCTGATACCAAGTAGAGAAGGGGACAGTGAGGAACGACAAGGAACGCAGGCAATATTAGGCTCAAGGTTAACAACAGACCTCTAACTTTCCCAAAATGACATGATAGGTTGCGACAACCATATGAAAGAGACTTCTAACTTTCCAACATGATAGGCTATTCAATACCATATAGACGTCAGCCATACGAAATCAAAGCTTTTAATCAACACTACAACAGCTTTCTTGCGACTGGGGCTACGTATCCACTAACTCCTAAAGGACAGTTTGCCACAGAACAAAGACTTCTCAACCCTAAACGGGATGGCTTGACTTTTCCAGTCTTTCAAAACATGTAAATCATTTAGTTCTTTGGTAGTATAACTTTTCCCAATGATAAACACGGGCTTTAGTGGCTCTATTGGCCTTAGTACCCTCAACAGTCCTGTGGGAACAAGTTTCTCTGCCCAACTAATGGATTTACGTGTTTCATAATAAAGTAATAAGAAACTAGGAAAGTTGTTGTGTTGGACTTAAGCTAATTACATTTCATAAACATGGAAAGTATTTAGAAATCATTTCTGCTTCATAATCATGGAAAGGATATAGAAATCCATATTGGAATCACAACAAGAACATAGAACACTTCCCTTGCATAATATTTCCTTACCCTACTACCCCAACCTAAGGGACCGAAGTGCCCATCCCTTCGAAAGAGAAGAGCAAGAGAGAGAAATTTAGCCAACAAATATTTTATTGAAAATAAGAAACTTTACAAGTGGGTTTTTAGGTAGAGAGATTGATGTCCTTCAACTAAATACCTATGATTCTTTTTATAGGAGAAGGAAGTCCTAATACAAACAAAATAGAAAGATAAAAATTATCTAAACACACGTGGCCCACTATTCTAAAAATAGTAAAGCTCTATCCTATCTCTAATAATAGAAAAGCCCTATCTAGGCACATATTTCTATCCTAATAAAATGAAATTACATCTCCCTTTTATTCAAACCAGGCGAGCCCCTCAAATTTATGACGGAGCCTAACAAAACAAGACTAAAATATGTTGTTGGCATGTGACATCACATGCAAGCAGGTGGATCAGCAGCTTGTAGTTGGCTTCAAGAAGGTGGGTGAGCAGCTTGTAAGCTTCTTGGAAGTAGGTGGGTAAGCTCCTTGTAGTTATCTGGCAAGTAGGTGGATAAGCAGCTTGTAGGGAAACCCATTAGAGAGGGTTTTGTGATGAAGCAGCTGGATAAGCACCTTACAGGAAAACTTTTTGAGGAGGGCTTCGTTGTATACCTTGGTAGGTAATTTTCACAGAGCTCATGGTAAGTGTTAATTGCTTGCACATGTCATCGGGCATCATCTCTTTATGCAGTGTTGGAAGGTGATGACGGTGAGCTTGCGTATCTTTTTCTTTCCACCAGTTGGCGTCGTGCTTCTTCCTGAGGCTTTCTTTGTCTTCCAAGCTTCTTTTCAACGATTTGGTGAAATAACCCTTCTTGTTAGACGAACTTGCTATGTTACATTCCCATTTCTATGGTGGAACATTCAACTGTATACTTTTAATGGCTTTGGTGACTTCATCCCTCATGAATTCATACGGAGATTCATATTTCTTTACTACCTAATGGACCTTGTCCTAGTGGGGATGGTTATCGCCGTAGTTCCATTTTCCCCATTCTTTTGGCCAAATCTCCTTTGGAAAGCATCTATTAATCTGGAAGATAATTCTTTGTGCCTCGTAGTATTCGTCCTCCAAGTATAGGATTGATATGGATGAGAGGTAGGTATTCTTATCAGCAATCCCAAGTGCATCCACCAATCTCTGAGGATTCCAGAGAACCTCGAAGTGAACTCTGACAGGATCATGTACTTTTCTCGTTCAGCCATATTCTTTATTGCCATCCAAGTATAGAAGTCTTGGATCCTTTGGGGTCAGCCTGATACTTTGACATCGTCGAGGGTGAAGGTATGAAATCTAGTCCTAACAGTTTTATTTACAGTTGTCGTTGGTTCTGGCTTCCTTTCTAGGTTTGGATCATCCGTCATCCTATCTTAATCATCGACTACTTCAGAGACTTCTGGTTCTTTGGTATTATTCATGAAGATGGGTGGATAGTCTTCTTCAGGGGATTCGATTCAGGATTTAGGAGTTTTCTCAATATATTCTAGTGAATCTCCTGAGGATTCTTCACTATGTTTGACATATTTGCCAGCTGGAAAGTTATCATCAGTTTTTGAATATTCATCTGTAGGATCACTATCGAATGAGTACTAACTTTGTTGGTCTTCCAGAGCAGGAAGGGGATCAATATCAACAATGTCGTTAACTACATGGATATTATATGCTGCCAAAGGATACGAAAAAGAGTAACCTTACATACCTTATGTTCCCACCACGTGAATACAAAAATTCATCTCCTTCCTTATGTGTTACTCTACAACACAAGTACGTAACGGAGCAAACATTAAAGGCTAATTACATTACAAGTTTGCAAGACGGTAATTAGTTACTTAACGAGAAGTAAAAACCGTCCAACCTCCTAAACACATGGTGTATCACTCCCCACTTATTTATACTACCATATAACCTTATTCCACCCTCTTACACTATAACTTTCTGCCTTACCAAGACAACAACACCAAAACAGTCCACAAACCAACATAAACATTACAAACCGATAAGATTTCCCACCAAGTTCATACTTCACATTTTTACCTCAATGCAAGTCCACATATTTATTCCATCAAGTCACATAAATACCTTCCACAACAATATACCAAAAATAGTCCACACAGTTTCAGAATTCACTTTAACATAACAAGAAAGTATTCTCTTTTCACTACACCAAATGTTCCATATACAAACACGTATAACATTTTCGCCAAGCCATACATAAAAAGAAACGAATTAGGGGCAGAACCACGCTTTAACATACTGAAATTTCATCCCTCCAACTTAATTTCTTCAAGACCTTAAGCTCCTTTACAAGTTTAATCCACAAGGAAGACAAATCCTTTAAACTAAACACAAGTGGACTGCCAGCGACATAAGGGACTGCCCTATACCTTTTAAACATAACCAACATGATTTTCACAACCTCTTATACATATATTACATTAATATATAAGGGTAAACACTTACCAAGGCTTGCAAAGTGGAGATTTTGTCCAAGAACCCTAAGGAAAAATGGGGTGGCTGGATAGGGTTGAGAGAGAGAGAGGAGAGTGTTAATTTTAAAGACTGTTTTTCAGCAGAGAAATGAATGGAAAATAAGCTGAAATGAGCTTTATATACTCCCTCTTAAACCGCCTCTTTTAGCTCATTCTTAGCCAATTTTTGGTCAAAAATAGTCCAAGTAGGTGATGCACCTACTTGGCTATTCAAGTTGTACAAAATAGTTCATTTACTTACTTTATTTCTACTTGGATCATATCTTGTTGGGACTAAATTAATCTTAGGTATTGGGCTGGTCATCTTTCCATTTTTTATGTACTTAGTTTGGGTCTCAATTGAGTCCATTAACTTATATCCAAATGCAGCCCAATAGCTTAAGTAGGTAATACGCCTACTATGTTAATTAAGTCACGGAAGCACTTCACTTATGTTCTCCCCTTTTTCCCACGTCTTAATCCTTCTACCTTAATCCACCACTTAAATTTAACTTTACGCTTAAATAATCCTCATTATCTCAAGTTTAAATACTTTTATCCATGATAGGTTGATCATATAAGTTTCGAAAATGTACGGGGTGTTACAGCTATGTCAAACGCTTGTTCATCAAGAAGAGCTGGAGAGAAGGACATAGGTAATGGTGAACTAGATAGGAAAGTGGTAAAGTTGTGGCCCACTCTTGGTGGAGAGTATGTATGAGGCGACATAGGAAAGGAAGTTGGTTTTGGTAGTAAGCTATGGGTTCTCTGTGATTCAAAGGTACCATTTTTCAGGTGTTGGATCTGTTCTTTCAGATAAGTCATTTAATTTTATTGCTGGTCGAAGAAGTAGGATAGCGAGGTACCTGGTGGACATATGTCATAGTGCAAGGTTTTGAGCCTAAGTTCTAGGGCTTGGATAAGGCCATCATGCTGCGTAGATGTTTGTTCTACTTTCTTGCTCATTGCTTCGACCTTTTTCACCAACTTAGTTTGTGTGTGAGCAACACTCTTGATGGATTGGTCGATGCTGGATAGCATCCTATTTTGCTACATGGCATTTTTAGACTACCAGTTTAGAGTTGCTTCGGTGTTGCTCAGGGACACTCTTTCACCCGTTGGTAGGATAACATTTTTTGCTGGTATTTTTGCAGTGTGGCTCAAGTTATCCTTTTCAAAGGGTTTGTTTGGTGGGAATTCATCTAAATGACTGGAGCCTATAGGGTACATCATGAATAGATTAGGTATGGGTTCACTTCCAGTTTGGGTGTTTTTACTTTTGGATGGAGTGGGTGGAGCTGGGTCATTTTGGGGTTTGTATGACACAAGGAATTCATACTTTCCTGGATGGCTAAGAGAACTAATAGATGGGTCTCCTTCGTTGTATCTCTTCCTGAATTCCCTTTCGGAGTTTCCTCCGCTTTTCTTCTTTTCTCTTTTTTCTATGGCCTAATAGTACTCATTATATTCTTCATCATCATCCACCTAGCACCTTTTGCATTCACAGTCAATTTTCCATGGACAGTGTCCCATGAATGGACATTTAAACCATTGAACACTATGCCCATTAAGATTGAATTACTTTATCCAATCATGTTTGCTTATGCAACTCAATAGAAACCATTTTATGATTTCGATGTTCTTCACATTCAAAAGGTCATCAGAAGGTTGGTACATATGGATGCCAAAGATTTTTTTATGGGGCTTCTTTAGATGGGAGTGATCAAAACTTATAGCGACTGTGTTGTCGTTCCTTTTGGTGAAAGTGGGTTCAGTGGACTGAAAAGGTTGAGGATGGTCTCTCAACTTCTCATAATTTATGACCCAAGAGTCTGGAAGAATTTTTGTGAGTTCTTCTCTGGATATTTACCTTATAATTTGGGTGCACTGGGTGGTTCCGTTGGTGGCATCTACGTTTAGGAACAAAGCATTTTTGCCACCTAGAAGAGATAGATTCATAGCATGGTTCTGAACTCACCAAGCAATCTGGTGGTGTAGAGTTTCCTGTATGGCATCTCTAGCTTCAGGATCTCAAAGAATTTGGACCTGGATCTTCAACGCCTCCATTAGATAAGGATCAGAGAGGGACATATTAAAGTTGCCATTCGATTCCCATTGGGTTTGTGAGGCATTTTATGTCAACAAGAGAGCTGAAAAAATAAGGGGAAAACTCTGTCTCGTCATAAATTACCAACCTCTACACCACTTCCTTCTTGATGACAAATTCCCTATTCCAAATGAGCTGACCCTGATCTTACACCTAGCCAAAGCCATCCACTTTTCAAAATTTGATCTCAAATCTGGATTTTGGCAGTTAGGTATACACTCGGAAGAGAGAGCTAAGACTGCCTTTTGCATTCCTGACCACCACTGCCAATGGAAGGTTATGTTGTTTGGGCTCAAACCTACCCCCTTCCTTTTCCAAAGGTCATGATAAAGATACTCCATCCTATCCTCCACACACCACTGGTTTATATTGATTATATACTGTTATACAGTAATACTCTGGAGTACCACCTTGATCTGCTTCACCAATTCCATGGCCTAGTGAAAAAGTATGGCATTATGCTCTCAGCATAGAAGATGACTCTTGGAAAGGATAAAATTGACTTTCTGGGAATGCATTTTACTTATGGATCATATAGTCCAGAACCTCACATCTGCCAAGAGCATCATAAATTCCCTGACACTGATTTCTCGATTAAATAGCTCCTGCAGTTCCTTGGGGTGATTAATTGTGTTAGATATTTCATTCCTGATGTCTCTACATACATTTCCCCACTTTCAAAGATGTTGAAAAATAATGCTCCCTTTTGGGGAAAGGAACAGGATGATGCAGTCCAAAAGATCAAAAGGATATCAAAAGACATTACACATCCCTTCGAATGGAAAAATGATATTACAGACAGATGCCAGCAACGGCTATTGGAGTGTCGTACTTCTGGAAAAAAAAATGGTTGTCAAAGAATATACAAATATGCCAATGGCAAATTCAAGGATACTAAACAACACTACCACTACACATTCAAAGAAATCCTTGCCGTAAAAAATGGAATCAAGAAGTTTAACTTCTTCCTAATCCACACAAAATTCCAGATCGAGATGGATATGAGGGCCTTCCCAAAGATGGTCCAAATAAACCCAAAGATTATCCCAAATCAGCAAATTCTCTGATGGGTACAATGGTTCTCTCCCTATAAATTTCAAGTCAAACACCTCAAAGGGGAGAAAAAAATTATGGCAGATTTTCGGTCAAGGCCAGGGGAATTTTTCAAAAAACTCTCATTTACGAAGAACACTGAAGAAATGACGCCTTCTATAAATCTTCTGTTACTGTATACCAAGAACGGCATTGACTGGTAGAAGGAAGAAGGATATGCAAGCTCAACGTCATCACCTTCCAACACATGTCCATGAAATTACCAATTACCATGAAATTTGGGAAATTACCAATTACCATGAAATCCGTGAAATTACCTACCAATGTTTTCCATGAAACCCTCATCAAAGGGTTTTCCTCCAAGGTGTTTATCCAGTAGTTTCACCACAAAACCCTCCCCAATGGTTTTCCTTGCAAGCTCCTTATCTACCTACTTTCTATATGACAACAAGGAGCTTACCCACCTGCTTGAAAGAAGCTTACAAACTGCCCACCCACCTGCTAGAAACTAACTACAAGCTGCTGATCCACCTGGTTGCACGTGATGTCACATGCCAACAACATATTTTATTCTTGATTTATTAGGCTCCGCCATATATTTGAGGGGCCTGCCTGGTTTGAATAAAAGAGAGATGTAATTTCATTTTATTAGGATAAAAGTATGTGCCCAGATAGGGCTTATCTATTATTAGAGATAGGATAGGGCTTTCCTATTTTTAGAATAGTGGGCCACGTGTGTTTAGATAATGTTTATCTTTCCATTTTGATTGTATTAGGACTTCCTTCTCCTATAAAAGGAAGCATAGGTCTTTAGTTGGAGGACATCAATCTCTCCACCTAAAAGCCCACTTGTAAAGTTTCTTGTTTTCAATAAAACATTATTTGGCTAAAGTTCTCTCTCTTGCTCTTCTTTTCTGAAGGGATGGGCACTTCGATCCCTTAGGTTGGAGTAGTGGGGTAAGGAAAGATTATGCAAGGAAAGTGTTCTTGTTATGATTCCAATATGGATTTCTAAGTCCTTTCCATGATTATGAAATGAAAATTATTTCTAAGCCCTTTCTATGTTTATGAAATGAAATTGCCTCAAGTCCAACACAATAGCTTTCCGATTTACTTCTTACTTTTTTATGAAACAAGTAAATTCATTAGTTGGATAGAGAAACTTGTTTCCACAGGACTGTTGAGGGAGCTAAGGCTAGAAGAGCTGTTAAAACCCGTGTATGTCATCGAGAAAAGTTATATTAGCAAAAAACTTAATAGCTTACATATTTTAAAAGACTGGCAAAGTCAAGCCACCCCGTTGAGGGTTGAGAAGTCTTTGATCAGTGGCAAACGGTCCTTTAGGAGTAAGTAGATGTGTAGCCCCAGTTGTAAGAAAGTTGTTGTAGCATTGATTAAAAGCTTTGATTTCGCATGAATGATGCCTATATTGTCGTTAATCGCCTATCATGTTGGAAAGTTAGAAGTATTTTTTGTATTGCTGTCACAGCCTATCATGTCGTGTTGGGAAAGTTAGAGTTTTGTTGTTATCCTTCGAGCCTAATATTGCTTGTGTGCCTTGCCTTGCCCCGCTGTACCCTTTTCTACTTGGTATCAGAGCCATCCCACTCACTTCAGAGGGAGGAATCAAGTGTTTGCATAAGATCTACTTTCGTTATTATTAATGCCAACTTTACATTTTCAATCTTTACTTTAGTTTGTTTGAGTGTAGTTTTAATTCTCAAATTTGGAGTCTTGTACATATTTGTGTCTTTGTTTACTTTCCTTAGATTTTAGAACAAATAGTGTGTCAAGTCTTTTCTTAGATCTTTAGCACAAATACATCGAGTATCTATAGTCCAAAAACACAAAAATATATTGATTACAGAGTTTTTACTGTCTTCCTCATTTGCGTCTAGTCCGTGTAAATCTTTAGCAAAATTACATATGTCTCCTACCCTTAGCAAAACTCTTTTATGTGAATATGATTACCTGTATGAAGTAGATGTGTTGTCACCAGAAAATAAAATATCCTCCACATTTCTACCTATACTAAACCTATACTCAGCCTTTGTAAAGAAGGCATACAACCCGTGGCTGCAGATCCGTTATTTGGTCTAACAAAATGCAAAGGGAGTTAAGGAATATGTTGATGCATCAAAACTTGACCAGCACCCTATTCTTGCAACTCAGGAAGAATAGTTCATCACTTTGCAGATGTCGATTTCGTGACAATGGAAAATACAAGGCTTCACCATATCCATTTTAGTGCCGTCAGAGTTGCGTTGACGTATCACGGATGAAAAGGCCAGCTTGTGGTACGGCATCTTTCCCTCCTAGATACCAGTTACAACGAGTACCAACATGCGAATTTGGGTACTTTAGAAATCACACTGAATGCTGGGACAGTCTTTGTTACTATATTTCCTAACTTCAATATGTCCCTCTCTGATCCATATCTGACGGAGGCGTTGAAGATCTAGGTCAAAATTCTTGGAGCTCCTCAAGCTAGAGATGCTATACAGGTAACTCTGCACTACCAGATTTCTTGGAGACTTCAGAACCATGCTGTAGATCTATCTCGTCCAGGTGGTGAAAATGTTTTTTCCTAAACATAGATGCCACCAACAGAACCACCCAGTGCACCCAAATTCCTAGGCAAATATCCAGATAAGAACTCACTAAAATTATTCCAGACTCTTGGGTCACAAATTACAAGAAGTTGATAGACCATCCTCAACCTCTCTAGTCCACTAAACCCACTTTCAGCAAAAGGAACGACAACACAGTCACTATAAGTTTTGACCACTCCCATATCAAGAAGACCCATAAAAAAACCTTCTCTATCCATATGTACCAACCTTCCATTGACCTTTCGGATAAGAACAACACTAAAATCATAAAATGGTTTCTGTCGAGCTTCATGAGCAAACATGATTGGATAAAGCCATTTAATCTTGATGGGTGTAGTGTTCAGTGGTTCAAATGTCCTTTCACGGGACACTGTCCATGGAAAATTGACTGTGAATGAAAAGGGTGCCAGAAGGATGATGATGAAAAATGGAATGAGTACTGTCGGGCCATAGAAAAATAAGAAAAGAAGAAAAAAAGAGGAACCTCTGAAAGGGAATTCAGGAAGAGTTACGAAGAAGGAGACCCATCTATAGGTTCTCTAAGCTGTTCGGGAAAGTATGAATTCCTTGTGACATACAAACCCTAAAATAACCCTTAATGTTAGATGAACTTGCTGTGGTGCATTCCCATTCCTGTGGTGGAACATTAAATTGTATGCTTTTAATGGCTTTGGTAACTTCATCCCTCGTGAATTCATATGGAGGTTGATATTTCTTTTCTTCCTGATGGACCTTGTCCCAGTGGGGATGGTTATCGCTGCAGTTCTACTTTTGCTATTCCTTTGGCCAGATCTCCTTTGGAATGCATCTGTTTTGCTGGAAGATAATTCTTTTTGCCTCGTAGTATTCATCTTCCAAGGATAGGATTGATACGAGAAATTTTCAGCAGAGTGAAATCTCAGGTTGAGCCTGGACCTCGTGGTTTGAGATTCCCACCGGATGAGGTAGCATGAATACTTTTGCATCGTAGGAATCTTTAAAGCATCAAACCCAATATTATCGTGGCTTGAACCACAACATGAACCTTCTGAGGGATGGTTGGATTCGATCAAAGTGCCTGAATAAATCGCACTTGAACTCTATGAGGATATGGTACTGGTGGCATAAGTACCAAAATAGCCATAGCAGCTATTGATGAAAGTCATTGGCTAGCGCTATGAACATATGGCAGAACGGATATTCAGAATGAGCTTTGAACGGCTTTAGGATGGGTCCTCCATACATTTTGAACACCTGTAGCTCATAGAAAGTACTTCTCTCTAGGATAATGGATGGATCAAATAGATCCACATATGGGTTGAGCAGATCTAGGGGGTAGTCTGCTATTTCGAAAGAGGGTATCACTGATTTGTTAAGCATGAGAAATTGACTAGCCAACTTTTCTATTATCAGGCGGATGTCTTTTTTTTTTCTCTTGATATCAGGTAGAGATCATCTTCATAGATGCCACCTGATTCTTCATAGACGTCCAATAAGAATAGAGTGTCCTCTGTCGATTCCTCCTCCAGAAAAAAGATCGATTTAAGATTGTCGTCTTTGCTGAAATAGATGCCCGTGTGGTCTTCTATATCTTCAAAGAGGTGGACTGAGTCTTTTGACTTCTAGGATTGAGGACAATTTCTCGTAAAGTGTCCAGGTTTTTTACAGATAAAGCATCCATTGTTCTTTTTGTAGATGGTCAAATTTTTTTTCCTGAAATACTTGGTTTTCCTGGTCGTCCTGGACCTATCATCTGGAGGTATGGGGAGTTTAAACTTCCTGAACTGTAACTGTCTCTTAGAACTTATCCAGCAGCTCAAACAAGGGAATTTCAATCAAGTAAAAAGATCATTCCTACTACATGCCCTATCGAGAGCTGGATTGTTCTGCATGATCTGCTTCAATATAGATCTCTTCGAGAATATGATATCCAGGGCCTGAAAGATGGCCTACCTGATGTAGCCTACCTGTGGGAAAATGATGGATTTGAACTTGTCCTCCACAATCGTCATGATGTGGCATGCTAGCATCTTCAGCAGTGATAATACAAAGGCTTGCTTCAGACTGGGGTCTCCGCCCAGTTCGATGTAGATCTTCTCTATCTTTTGGAAATGGACATCGATGACATCTCTGTCGCACGATATGTACTACATTTTAAAAAGCTGCCTTAACAGCTTCTCCTGTCTTTGGCCTGTGTCTTCAGAGAAGACCTCTTATAGGATTCGGATTTTGAAGGCAAAGTCTTGAGATGTGAGGTAGGTGTTCTTATTAGCAATCCTAAGTGCATTACACTAGTCTCTGAGGATTCCAGAGAACCTCAAAGTGAACTCTGATGGGATCATGTACTTTTCTCTGAGGATTCAGAAGTTTTATCAACATATTCTAGCAAATATCCTGAGGAATATTCGTTGTCTTTGATATATTCACCAGTTGGAAAGTTATCACCGGTTTCTGAATATTCATCCATAGGATCACTATCAAATGAGTTCTCACTTTGTTGATCTTCCAGAGTAGGAAGGGGATCAATATGTCAAATATCTTCAATGAATTGCAAATATTCTTGCATGGGATTCAGATCAGCTGGATCTTGGGGATCTTCAATTTCATAGAGATTCGACACAACTTGATTAGAGAGAATCAAGTTATCAGTTGAATCTTAGAAACCATTGTCCAAAGGTAGATAATCATTATTGAGGAGACCATCTTTTAGCAAGGTGGTCCATTCTTTATCTTCATATGGCACTTCGGGTGCTCGAATCGTTAAGTCATCATCAGGAAAGGTGATGTCATAACCTGAGATTATCATGGTTCCTCTGTCTGTATCCTTTTTTCCAAAATCCATCTTTCTCTTGGATTGTTTATGGGCTGCATCAGTCTTTTTCTTGGCTGCTATGGCATCTTTCCTTTCCTAAGCAAGCTTGGCTATGTCAAGCTCTTGTTCATCAAGAGGAACTAGAGAGAAGGACATAGGTAATGGTGAACTAGATGGGAAAGTGGTAAAGTTGCGGCCCATTCTTGGTGGCGAGCATGTCATAGGTGACATAGGGAATGAAGTTGGTTTTGGTAGTGAGCTATAGGTTCTATGTGATCCAAAGGTACCATATTTCAGATGTTGGATCTGTTCTTTCAGAGAAGCCATTTCTTTTTGTTGCTGGTTGAAGAAGTGGGATAACGAGGTGCCTGGTGTATATATGTCATAGTGCAAGGTTTTGAGCCTGAGTTCTAGGGCTCAGATAAGTCCATCATGTTGCGTAGATGTTTGTTCCACTTTCTTGCTCATAGCTTTGATCTTGTTCACCAACTTAGTTTATGTGTGAGAAACACTCTTAGTGGAATGGCCAATGCTTGATAGCATCCTGTTTTGGCACATGGCATTTTCAGACTGTCAGTTGAGAGTTGCTTTGGTGTCGCATTTCACCCATTGGTAGGATAATATTTTTTGCTAGTATTTTTGGAGCGTGGCTCAAGTTATCCTTTTCAAAGGGTTTTTTTGGTGGGAAGTCATCTGAATGACTGGAGCTGGAAGGGGACATCATTAGTATTTTAGGCTCGGGCTCTTGTTTGGTGTGTAAAGTATCCTCATGACATATGTTACAGTCACAGTCAATATTCCATGGGCAATGTCCCAAAAAAGGACATTTATGCCACATCGTGTTACGACCCTCATGATTGAATGTTTTATCCAATCATGATCACTCATGAAGCCCAATAGAAACCATTTGATGATTTTGATGTTCTTAACTGGAAGTTCATCAGAAAGTTGGTACAGATGGATAGAGAAGGTTGTTTTATGAGGCTTTTTGATATGGGAGTGGTCAAAACTTATAGTGACTGTATTGTAATTCTTTTTGGTAAAAATGGGTTCAGTGGACTGGAGAGGTTGAGTATGGTCTCTCCACTTCTCATAATTTATGACCCAAGAGTCTGGAATAATTTTGGTGAGTTCTTCTCTAGATATTTTCCTCAGAATTTGGGTGCACTGGGTGATTCTGTTGGTGGCATCTACGTTTAGGAACAAAACATTTTCGTCACCTGGAAGATTCAAATCCATAGCATGGTTCTGAACTCGCCAAGCAATCTGTTAGTGTAGAGTTTCTTGTATGGAGTCTCTAGCTTGAGGATCTCCAAGAATTTGGACCTGGATCTTCAATTCCTCAGTCAGATACGAATCAAAAAGGGACATATTGAAGTTGGGAAATATAGTAACAAAGATTGTCTGGGCGATCAATGTGATTTCCAGCCTACCAAAGTTCGCATGTTAGTACTCGTTGTATCTGGTATCAAAGAGGAAAGACACGCCACTACTGGTTGTCCTTTTCATCCGTGATACGTCAACGCAACTCTGACGGCACCAAAATGGATATGGGTGAAGCCTTGGCTTTTCCACTATCGCGGAAAAATCCTCCGGCATCTGCAGATTGATGAACTGTTCTTCTTGAGTTGCAAGAATAGGGTGCTGGTCAAGTTTTGATGCAGCAACATATTCCTTAACTTCCTTTGGCTTTTGTTGGACCAAAGAATGGATCTGCAGCCACGAGTTGCATGCCTTCTTTACAAAAGCTGAGTATGGATTTAATAGAGGTAGGTATGTGGAAGATATTTTATTTTCGGGTGATAATACATCTACCTCATAGAGGTAGTCATATTTACATGATAGAGTTTTACTGAGAGTAGGAGACATAAGTAATTTTGCTAAGATTACACGAACTTGACGCATACGAGGAAGACGGTAAAGACTCTGAAATCGACACATTTTTGTGTTTTTTGGACAATAAAGACTCAATGTATTTGTGCTAAAACTCTAAGAAAAGACTTGACACATTATTTGTTCTAAAATCTAAGGAAAGTAAACAAAGACACAAATATGTACAAGACTCTGAATTTGAGAATTTAAAACTATGAACTATGGACTGTTTGGAAACTAAACTCAAACAAACTAAAGCAAAGACTGAAAATGTAAAGTTGGCATTAAGAACAACGGAAGTAGATCTAATGCAAACACTTGCTTCCTCCCTCTGAAGAGAGTGGGATGGCTCTGATACCAAGTAGAGAAGGAGACCGTGGGGCACGACAAGGCACGCATGCAATATGACAACCATACGAAAGAGACTTCTAACTTTCCAACATGATAGGCGATTCACGACCATATAGGCGTCAGCTATACAAAATCAAGGATTTTAATCGACTCCACAACAGCTTTCTTATGACTGGGGCTACGTATCCACTAACTCCTAAAGGACGGTTTGCCACGGAATAAAGACTTCTGAACCCTCAACGGGATGGCTTGACTTTGCTAGTCTTTTAAAACATGTAAACCATTTAGTTCTTTGGTAGTATAACTTTTCCCGGCGACATACACGGGCTTTAGCGGATCTCCTAGCCTTAGCGCCCTCAACAGTCCTGTGGGAACAAGTTTCTCTACACAACTAACGAATTTATATGTTTCATAATAAAGTAAGAAGCAAATCGAAAAGCTGTTGTGTTGGACTTAAGCCAATTTTTGTTTCATAAACATGGAAAGGACTTAGAAATTATTTTCATTTCATAATCATAAAAAGGACTTAGAAATCCATATTGGAATCACAACAAGAACACTTGCCTTGCATAATCTTTCCTTACCCCACTACTCCAACCTAAGGGAATGAAGTGCCCATCCCTTCGGAAGGGAAGAGCAAGAGAGAGAACTTTAGCCAACAAACATTTTATTGAAAACAAGAAACTTTACAAATGGGTTTTTAGGTGGATATATTGATGTCCTCCAACTAAAGACCTATGCTTCCTTTTATAGGGGAAGGAAGTCCTAATAGAAACAAAACGAAAATATAAACATTATCTAAACACACGTGACCCACTATTCTAAAAATAGTAAAGCCCTATCCTATATCTAATAAAAGATAAACCCTATCCGAGTACACACCTCTATCCTAATAAAATGAAATTACATCACCCTTTTTTTCAAACCGGGCCCCTCAAACATGTGGCAGAGCCTAACAAAACTAAACTAAAATATGTTGTTGGCATGTGACATCACGTACAAGCAGGTGGATCAGCAATTTGTTATTGGCTTTATGAAAGTGGGTGAGCTGCTTGTAACCTTCTTTCAAGCAGGTGGGTAAGCTCTTTGTAGTCATCTGGCAAGTAGGTGGATAAGCAGCTTGCAGGAAACCCATTGGGAAGGATTTTGTGAGGAAGCAGTTGGATAAAAACCTTGCAGGCAAACCCTTTGAGGAGGGTTTCATGGTAAACCTTGGTAGGTAATTTCATGGAGCTTTTGAAAAGTGATAATTTCTTGCACATGTCATCGACCGTCATCTCTTCATGCAGTGTTGGAAGATGATGACGTTGAGCTTGCGTATCTTTCTTCTTTTCACCAGTCGACGCCATACTTCTTGCTGAGGCGTTCTTTGTCTTCCAAGCTTCTTTTCATCCATCTGGTGAAGTAACCCTTCCTGTTAGACGAACTTGTTCTATTGCATTCCTATTCCTGTGGTGGAATATTTAATCGTATGCTTTTAAAAGCTTTGGTGACTTCATCCCTCATGAATTCATACTGAGGTTGAAATTCCTTTGCTGCCTGACGGACCTTATCCCAGTGGGGATGGTTATCGTTGTAGTTCCACTTTCCCCATTCTTTTAGCTCGATCTCCTTTGGAATGCATCTGTTTTACTGGAAGATAATTCTTTATGCATCGTATTATTCGTCTTCCATGGATAGGATTGACACGAGAAATTTCCAGCAGAGTGAAATTTCTGGATGAGGTTGGACTTTATGGTTTGAGATTCCCACCGGACGATGTAGCATGAATACCCTTGCATCATAGGAATCTTTCAAGTATCGAACCTAATATTTTTGTGGCTTGGACCATAGCATGAACCTTTTGAGAGCTGGTTGGATTGGATCAAAGTGTCTAAATGCATCGCACTTGAACTCCATGAGGATATGGTACTGGTGGCACAAGTACTAGAATAGCCAAAGGAGCTCTTGTGGAAAGTCATTGGCTAGCGCTACGAACACGTGGAAGAACGGATATTCAGGATGAACTCCGACCAGCTTCAGTATGGATCCTCCATACTTTTTGAACACCTGCAGCTCATAGAAAGTTCTTTTCTCTAGGAAAATGGATGGATCGAATGGATCCACATACGGGTTGAGCAGATCTGGCAGGTAGTCTTTTATTTCAAAAGAGGCTATCACTGATATTTTGAGCATGAGAAATTGACTAGTCGGCTTTTCTGTAATCAGGTGGACGTCATCTTTTTTTGCACTTGATATTAGGTAGAGACCATCTACATAGATGTCACCTGATGAGATGTCCAATAAGAATAAAGTGTCCTCTGTCGGTTCCTCTTTCATAGAGAAGACCGATTCAAGGTCGTTATTTTTGCTGAGATAGATGTCGGTGTGGTCTGCTATCTCTTCAAAGAGGTGGACTAAGTCTTTCAACTTCTTGGTTTGAGGACAATTTCTCGCAAAGTGTCAAGGATTTTTATAGATGAAGTATCCATTGTTCTTCTTATAGGTGGTCGAACTTCTTTGCCTAAAATACCTGGTTTTCCTGGTCGTCCTGGACCTATCGTCTGGAGGTCTGGGGAGTTTGAACCTCCTGAACTGTAGCTGTCTCTTAGAGCTTATCCAGCGGCTCGAATAAGGGCAGTTGGATTTAGTAACAAGATCATTCTTGTTGTATGCCCTAATAGAGATATGGATTGTTCTGTACGATCTATTTCAGTACAAATTTCTTCGTACATATGCTGTACATAGCCTGAAAGATGGCCTTCCTGATGTAGCCTAGCTGTAGGACTGTGATGGATTTGAATTTGTCCACCACAATCATCATGGCGTGTCCTGCTAGCATCTTTGGCAGTAATGATATGAAGGCTTGCTTCAGGCTAGGGTCTCCACCCAGCTCGAAGTAGATCTTGGCCATCTTTTGGAAGTGGACATCGATGACATCTCTGTCGTAAGATATGCACTTTATTTTAATGAGCTGCCTCCACAGCTTCTCCTGTTTTTGGCCTATGTCACCACAGAAGACCTCTTATAGGATTCGAATATTGAAGGCAAAGTCTTGGGATGTGAGGTGGGTGTTCTTATCAGCAATCCCAAGTGCATTCCACCAGTCTCTGAGGATTCTGGAGAATCTCAAAGTGAATTCTGACATGATCACGTACTTTTCTCATTCAACCAGATACTTCATTGCCATCTAAGTATAGAAGTCTTGGATCCTTTGGGGTCAGGCTGACACTTTGATATCGTTGAGGGTGAAGGTATGGAATCCAGTCCCAACAGTTTTCTTTATAGTTATCATTGGTTCTGGCCTTCTTTCTAGGATCGGATCATCTGTCATCCCGTCCTAATTGTTGACTACTTCAAAGACTTCTGGTTCTTTGGTATTGTTCATGAAGATGGGTGGATAGTCTTCTTCAGGGCATTCAATTGAGGATTCAAGAGTTTTCCCAACATATTCTTGCGAATCTCCTGAGGAATCTTCATTGTGTTTGACATATCCGTCAGCTGGAAAGTTATCATCGATTTTTGAATATTCATCCGTAGGATCACTATCGAATGAGTACTCACTTTGTTAGTCTTCTAGAGCAGGAAAGGGATCAATATGTTGAATATCTTCATTGTATTACAAATATTCTTGCGTGGGATCCGGATCACCTAGATCTTGGGAATCTTCAATTTCATAAAGATTTGGCACAACTTAATCGGAGAGAATCAAGTTATCAGTTGAATCTTTGAAACCATGGTCCCAAGGTAGCCATTTATTATTGAGGAGACCATCTTTTATCAAGGCGGTCCATTCCTTATATTCATATGGCACTTCGGGCGCTGAAATCGTCAAGTCATCATCAGGGAAGGTGATGCCATGACCGGAGATTATCATGGTTCTGCTGTCTGTATCTTTTTTGCCAAATTCCATTTTTATCTTGGATTATTTATGGGCTGCATCAGCCTTCTTTTGGCTGTTATGGCATCTTTCCTTTCCCAAGCAAGCTTGGCTATGTCAAACTCTTGTTTATCAAGAGAAGCTAGAGAGAAGGACATAGGGAATGGTGAACTGGATGGGAAAGTGGTAAAGTTGTGGTCCATTCTTGGTGGTGAGTATGCTTGAGGTGACATAGGTAATGAAGTTGGTTTTCGTAGTCAGCTATGGGTTCTCTGTGATTCAAAGGTACCATATTTCAGGTGTTGGATCTGTTCTTTCAGAGAAGCCATTTCTTTTTTAAGTTGGTTGAAGAAGTGGGATAACGAGGTGCCTGGTGGACAAATGTCATAGTGCAAGGTTTTGAACCTGAGTTCTAGGGCTCGAATAGGTCCATCATGTTGCATAGATGTTTGTTCCACTTTCTTGCTCATTACTTCAACCTTGTTCACCATCTTAGTATGTGTGTGAGGAACACTCTTGATGGATTGCCCGATGTTGGATAGCATCCTTTTTTTGAACATGGCATTTTTAGACTGCCAGTTGAGAGTTGCTTCGGTGTCGTTTAGGGACACCTTTTCACCCGTTGGTAGGATAACATTTTTTGCTGGTATTTTTGGAGCGTGGCTCAAGTTATCCTTTTCAAAGGGTTTGTTTGGTGGGTACTCATCTAAATGACTGGAGCTGGAAGGCGACATCATTAGTATTTTAGGCTTGGTCTCTTCTTTGGTGTGTAAAGTATCACCACGACATATGTTATAGTCACAGTCAATATTCCATGGGCAATGTCCCAAAAAGGACATTTATGCCACATCGTGCTGCGACCTGCATAATTGAAGTGTTTTATCCAATCATGATCACTCATGAAGTTACTGAGAAACCAGGAGATAATTTCCAGGTTCTTCTCATCAGGTATGTCATCAGAAAGTTGGTACTTATGGATAAAGAAGGTTGTTTTATGGGGCTTCTTGAGATGGGAGTGGTCGAAACTTATAGCGATTGTATTGTCATTTTTGTTAGTGAAAGTAGTTTCAGTGGACTGTAGAGGTTGAGGATGTTCTCTCAACTTCTCATAATTTGTGACCCAAGAGTCTGGAAGAATTTTGGTGAATTCTTCTCGAGATATTTGCATCAGAATTTGGGTGCACTAGGTGGTTCTATTGGTGGCATCTATGTTTAGGAACAAATCATTTTCTCCACCTGGAAGAGATAGATCCATAACATGGTTCTGAACTTACCAAGCAATCTGGTAGTGAAGAGTTGCCTGTATGAAATCTCTAGCTTGAGGAGCTCTAAGAATTTAGACCTAGATCTTCAACGCCTCCATAAGATACAGATCTGATAGGGACATATTGAAGTTGGGAAATATAAAAACAAAGATTGTCCCGGTATTCAGTGTGATTTATGATAGACCAAAGTTCGCATGTTAGTACTCATTTTATCTGGTATCTAGAAGGGAAAGGCGCGCCACAACTGGCTGGACTTTTGGTCTGTGATACGTCAACGCAACTCTGACGGCACCAAAATGGATATGGGTGAAGCCTTGGCTTTTCCTCTATCGCCGAAAATCCTCCGACATCTGTAGAGTGATGAACTATTCTTCCTGAGTTGCAAGAATATGGTGTTGGTCAAGTTTTGATGCAGCAACATATTCCTTAACTCCCTTTGGCTTTTGTTTTACCAAGGAACGGATCTGCAGCAACGGGTGGCGTGCCTTCTTTACAAAAGCTGAGTATGGATTTAGTAGAGGTAGATATGTGAAAGATATTTTATTTTCAAGTGACAATACATCTACTTCATAGAGGTAGTCATATTTACATGATAGAGTTTTATTGAGAGTTGGAGACATATGTAATTTGGCTAAAGGTTTACACGGACTAGACGCAGACGAAGAAGACAGTAAAGACTCTGAAATCGACATATTTTTGTGTTTTTTGCACAATAAATACTCGATGTATTGTGCTAAAAATCTAAGAAAAGACTTGACACACTATTTGTTCTAAAATCTAAGAAAATTAATCAAAGACACAAATATATAGAAGACTCTAAATTTGAAAATTGAAAACAATGAACTATGGAGGAAACTAGACTCAAACAAACTAAGGTAAAGACTAAAAATGTAAAGTTGGGATTAATAACAATGGAAGTAGATCTTATGCAAACACTTGATTCCTCCCTCCAAAGAGAGTGGGATGGCTCTAATACCAAGTAGAGAAGGGGACAGCGGGGCACGACAAGGCACGCAGGCAATATTAAGCTCGACGGATAACAACAGACCTCTAACATTCCCAACACGACATGACAGGCTGTGACAGCCATGCAAAAGAGACTTCTAACTTTCTAACATGATAGGAGATTCAAGACCATATAGGCGACAACTATATAAAATCAAAGCTTTTAATCAACACCACAATAGTTTTTTTACGACTGGGGCTACATATCCACTAATTCCTAAAGGATGGTTTTCCATTGAAGAAAGACTTCTCAACCCTCAACAGGATGGCTTGACTTTGCCAGTCTTTTAAAAGATGTAAACCATTTAGTTCTTTAGTAGTCTAACTTTTCCTGATGACATACATGGGCTTTAGCGGCTTTTCTGGTCGTAGCGAGAATTTGTGTCCCTCGTGATCAGATTTTGAGGGGTGAGTCCAGTTGGGCTACCCTAAATTTAGAGGGCATTATGAGATTTGATGGTCGTATTTGTGTTTCGACGTTTGGAGGGTTGATTCAGTTGATATTGCGGGAGGCTCATAGCTCCATCTATTCTATTCACCCTAGGACAACCAAGATGTATAGAGACTTGAGATAGCATTACTGGTGGAGTGGTATGAAGAGAGATGTTTTAGACTTTGTAGATCATTACCTATGTTGTCAGCAGTTAAAGACGGAGCATCAGAGATCGTGTGGATTACTTCAGAGGCTACCCATTCCTGAGTGGAAGTGGGACCGCATTACAATGGACTTTGTGACAAGTTTGCCTTGTAGTTCCCTTGGTTCCTATAGTATTTGGGTCATAGTAGATTAGTTGACCAAATCAGCTTATTTTATCCCAATTTGAATTTTCTTTGGTGCCGAGAGGTTAGCCTGCATCTATGTTTGTGAGATAGTTCACCTTCATAGAGTACAAGTGTCCATTATTTCAGACAGAGGCTCTATATTCACTTCTATCTTCTAGAGGACTTTTTAGGAAGAATTGGGTACTCTGGTTGATCTTAGCACCACATTCTATCCCCAAACTAATGGGCAGTCAGAGCAGACTATTTAGGTTCTCGAGAATATACCCTACGTGTGTGTGATAGACTTTGGAAGTCAGTGGGAGTAGCACTTAGCTTTAGCGAAGTTCGTCTACAATAATAGCTACCATTCGAGCATTGAGATGGCACCATTTAAGGCATTATATAGTAGGTATTTTCGATATCCTATTGTCTAGTTTGAGACTTCAAACATTAGCCCTCGTGGTACTGACCTACTTCATGAGTGGTTGGATAGGGTGCGGGTGATCCAGGATAGATTGAGGGAAACCTAGAGTAGGTAGAAGTTCTACGCTAATCGTAGACTTTGTTCCTTAAAGTTTAGAGTTGGTGACTGGGTTTTCCTCTAAGTATTGCCCATGAAGGGTGTGATGAGGTTTGGGAGGAAGTATAACCTCAACCCCAGGTATATTGGTCCATTCGAGGTACTTTGGAGAGTTGGGGAGGTAGCTTATGAGTTGGCCTTGCCCCCAGATTTCTCAGCTGTGCATCCAGGTTTCCATGTCTCTATGTTGCAGTGTTACATCTCGGATCAGTCGCATGTACTTTGGTGGGATGCAATTTAGTTAGACTAGAGGTTGATATTCGTGGAGGAGCCTACCCTCATTTTAGCTAGGGATGTTAGGCGGTTGCACTCTAAGAATATTCCAGTGGTTAAGGTTCAATGGAGGAATCGTCTAGTTGAGGAGGCTACCTAGGAGATCGAGAGTGTGAAGTGGACCCAGTATCCCCTTCTATTTGAGCCTTCAGGTACTTCATGAACTTTTACTTTCGCGGACGAAAGTCCTTTTAGTAGTGGATATTGTAATGACCCTCCAGCTCATTTTCTACATTACCATATTATTTCAGCGTTTAGAACTTTCCCATAGCTTCCCCAAGTTAATTATGACTTGTTGGATCTGACAGTTCTGTGGTCGGGCAGTTCATTTTGTTTTTTAGAGCCAATTTTCTGTTTTGAAGTCTTCGTTATTCAAATTTGGCTACTGGGCCTAAACTTTGGGTAAACGACCTTGTATGCCAATTATGATATTTCCATCAGCTCCAAAACATTAATTTTAGGCAAAGGGACCCTTGGTTCGAGTCCCGAGGCTTCCGGACTCATTTTGGCCTATTGGGTGGAAAGTGATGAAAATGGCCATTTGGGTGTGGGACCCACTTTTCATAGAAATAACCATTGATGGAAATTTTGCTTGCGCCATTGAGTCTGGAATGTCTAATTTGATAGGGTAGCATAGTTCCTTCGCATTCGCAGGATTTCGAATGAATCCCCAGGGCCCGTTGGAAACGTGGCAAAATATTGCCAAGTGTTGATGTTGCTTCAGTTGGTGCGACCACTTAAGCGGGCCTTTGGCTGCTTCAGCGGAAGCTGGTTTAGTGGTTTGGGCACCGCTTTAGCGGCTAGCACTGGTCCCCGATGTACCACTTAAGCGGAGACCTTACCACTTTAGAGGACGCCGCTTAAGCTATGTTTGGTCCGCTTTAGCGAAAGTTGGTCTGGTCCATAGACCGCTTTAGCGGTCAAGTGGGTGCTTAAGTGGTACCTCCAGTGCATTTAATCCCCTTTTCACCCATTTTTCTCTCATTTTTCTCTAAGTGTTAAGAGCATTAAAGCTCTAGAAAGATAGTGAGAGATGGGAGGTGATTCTTGGGTGATCATGGAAGGTTGGAGAGTTCGTCAAAGTCTTTTTCCTCGTCTTAATCCTTGTAAGTTCCGTCTAATTTCTCAATAAATTCTCCGTTTTAGGTTTTGATTCCTAATTCATTTATGGGTTATTTTAGATGTTTTGGAGCTTGGAATTTACCCATTCTTGAGGGTAAATGATCCTTGAGCCTTGAGGGATGTTTTGAAGATTTCAAATTTCTGATTCCGTAAGTGGGCCCCACATGGGATTTTTAGCTCGATTTTGGACCCAAAGTATTTATGTACAATATAGGTATCATTATTCTCGTATTAACGAGTAGATCACTACTTTGATAGTGTAGCATCGTATGGAGGCTTCTCGGGAGGGAAAAACCCTAATTTAGCAGACTTTATCCAGTATTCTTCGGCTTTCAAGTAGGCTAGGCGTACCTTACTTAAATATTGAGAATTATTATGGTATTAGTGTGATATTGTGCTAGTTTTTGGTTGTAAATTATGGTTTGGTTGCTTATTTAGTGAAGTTTGATTTATTTGGCCTATTTGTGAGTTGTTTCGGAGGTAGAATCGACCCTTTTACGCTTTCTTTAAGTCAAATGATGCTTTTAGGCTTTATTTAGACTTATGTAATAGCTTGTAGTGGAATCTTGGAGGCTTAGTCATTTCGGGTAGTATTTTCCTTAGTGTGGACTTTCGGGTTTAGAAGCGAGCCCCGTCGGCCCTCTTTTAGGTTGTGCAATTTCTTTTAGCTACTTGTAAACTTAGGAGGCCTTCTGTCATAACTTTATAGTTAATCTTGAATCTTAGTCTTTATAGCACTTACCTAGTTTAGGTCTAGGCTAGTTACTGTGCCTTTACCTTATCATACTGGTTCGAGTCTGACATCTATGATATGGCTATGGTGTTAAAGACCGGTTCGAGTCCGGCACTTTATGGATCATCTATGATATTAGGAATTTGGTTTGAGTCTGGTATTGCATAGTATGAATGGTTTCATGGATATGGGATTATTGATTGGTTATATCATGCTTAGTGTCTATAGATCTCATCTTGATTGTATCCATCGGGCTTATGGGGGCTCATTTGGGTTAGTCTTCTCTTGTTTGCACCTTCTAGGCTTATAGGGTTATAATTAGTTTACTTTAATTTTGGTATCACGTGTTAATTATTTATTTTTCTGTGTTGGAGCATAAGCTCAGGTTTTCTCCTTTCTCCTTGACTAGCTTACATTCTCGCATTTTATTATGTTTTTACTATGATTTAGCTCAGTCGATCAATGATGCCTACTGAGAACCCATTGTTTTGGTACTCAAACTGCACTTCTGCACCCTTTTCTGAAGCAGATCCGAGTACTAGATGTCGTCACTGATATTCCTTCTAGCTTGGTTACAGGATCTAGAGATAGGGTGAGCTTTCAGAGCCGAAACTGATCCCCTCTCCTTCCTACTTTAGGATAGTCTTTATATTCGAGACTATCTGTATATTGATGCTACAAGTACTCTTATTCTTTTTGATTAGTGGCTCTTGTACTGGCCTTACCAGGTCGTGGGATATTTCTTTTGTTCTTCCTCTTTCGGTTGCTATTATAGGATCGTATTCACATTTATATCGCCTTCGATCTTATTTTATGCTTACTTCCTGATATTTATCCCGTCTTCCTCTATTTAACCCATTGCTTGTTGTTGCGAGCTATGGTTTGGCTTACCTAATGGTGGATTGTGGTAGGTGCCATCATGACTCCGAAAATGGGTTATGACACTCATCCTTAAGAAATTTTATCCCAAAAATTTACCTGTCGCTAGCTCCAAAATAAATGTTGATATTGGGTTCTCATGACCACTTCTCGCTCCCAGGTCACTTCTTTGACAGAATGAATCCTCCAAAGTACATTCACTAAGGGAATTTTCTTGTTTCTACGTAATTTTACTTCATGCACCAAGATCTGGATAGGTTCTTCCTCATATGTCATGTCAAGATTAACCTAAATGAATTCAACAGGAAGAACATAAGATAGATCAGAACGACATCTCTAATCATAGAAACATGAAAGGCATTATGGATCTTTTCCAACTCACGTGGCAAAGCTAATTTATATGCAACTGGTCCAATTTTTTCAAGTATCTCATGAGGTCCAATAAATCGAGGACTAAGTTTTCCTTTTTGTCCAAATCTCATAACCTTTTTCCGTAGAGACACCTTTAAAAATACCTTATCACCAACTTGATGCTCAATTTCACGCATTTTAAGATCAGCATAAGACTTTTGTCTATCCAAAGCAATTTTTAGACAACCCTTGACTATTTTTACCATGTCTCTATTTGTTGCACCATTTCAGGACCAATAAGTTTCCTCTCACCTACTTCGCTCCCAACTAAGATGAGTTCGACATTTTTTTCCATATAAAGCTTTATAAGGTGGCATTCCAATACTTGACTATTACCTATTATTGTAAGCAAATTCTATCAAAGCCAAATGTTTGTCTCAACTATCCTCAAACTCAATAATTTAGGCTCGAAGCATATCTTCCAAAATTTGTATTACCCTATCTAATTTATCATCCGTATAGGGATGAAACGAATTATTAAAGTTCAACCCAGTACCTAGAGCGTCCTGCAAGCTGGTCCAAAATCTAGATGAAAACTTCAGGTCTCAGTCATATACAATAGAAACAGGAATTCCATGTAGTCTTACAATCTCATTAATGTACAATTCTACTAAGCTTCAAATAATTGCATCAATTTCTTCAAACAACTTCGTTTAGCTTGTACAAGAGTATACCCACCTTGAACATACAATCAAATAACTTTTTAATTTACAGTAACTCCAGCATGTTTATATGAAATAATATTAGCATCAAAAGTGAGCCTAGTTTATGAAAATCACAATAAATTTCAGAAATAGTAAAAACTTGACAGCCCAACTGTCTCATGTTGTAACCTAGTTTTGAATATATAAACGGAAAAAAGAAACTTTATAGATTTCTTGAAAGTTGTAGGTATATGTACTGTATTAGAAAGAAGTCCAGAAGAACCACAAAATATGTTTTGTATATACAGATATCCTTAAAATACTAACAGTAGTATGTAGTGGGTTTCCAAATTTAAAAACTGAAGAGAACTTGTCCTGTCTTGTGTCCCCTATTTCGAATTTATAACAGCCAAAAAAACTTTTGATATAACACTAAAAGTTGTAGAGCTACATGTTATCTTTCCAAAACATATTTTTTCACTTAAAATGGAGCTCTATACAACAAGATATGCTAAAATTACAAAACACTACTAAGTTCAAAAACGTGTTTTGGTTACTTACCACCAAGGATGATGTATCTTGAGTTCTAGCCAAATTGAATAGGTTTTGTTGGGTGTGTAGCTGATAGAAACTTATGAGAAGAGAGTATAGGAGATTTCTTAGGCTTAATAAAATGAAATAATGAGCGAGGAGGTGGAAAAGATGAGTACAAAAGTGATATATATCACTTGATAATATTAAAATATATGGCTGCCCAAATTTTAAAGGTTGGTTGTCCAAACATGTCAAATATCTTTATTATTTAATTATTATATACATGATATTATCTTTGTATCATTTTACATAAATACTCCAAGACAATTCTTCAAAATACCATCACAATTTAAGGTAAGCAAGTTTTTTATATCACAAACTTTGAGTTAAATAATTGCGAAGTAGAAGGTGTTCTTATTATCAAAGAATGATCTATTGAAGTGGTAATATTAGTTGAATATTTGGTCCCGTTACAATGACACCCTACTCAAGTCTTGCCTGTTAGCATCATGACCATGACCCATACTCATGCACTTCATACTGATTTATGTCCATGCTCAGTCCTTAGAATAAGAAGCAATAGCTTTAGAACAACGACCTTACTCCATTAATCTAGGACTCCCAACTTTATGATATACAACCCATGATATATGTACTCATGTTTCTCATTATGCTCAACCTTATGAACTCATGGTACGTTCTTAATGGCTAGTGAAATCACGCTACATTAGGTATGTTCTCAGATCAGATTTCTCGAACAACTCGTGCCTATGATCTCTTTGTTCTAAGATCTACGTACGTCTACCCATGATAGTAATGAACGACTATGTTATTTTCTATGCCTATAATGCCTCTCCATTCATGTTTTATGCTTTAAGTACACAAAGTATTCGTACCTATTATACTTTGCTCTTCTGGCTCCATTTATGAGTGCCAAGGTCATGATACATATTACTAGTGGCATACGCAGAACTTTTTGTAAGCGGTGTTGATATTTAAATAAAATTAATATAACATTATTATATTAATAAAAACTATTTAAACCATACTAATAAAACATATATAAATAAGGTAAATTAATGCAACTTTCCTCTACGAGTTTTCATATTTTGAAATATTCATAATAGCCTCATTCGAAATAATATATACTAAATATTTCATTTTCTATACAAAGAACCAAACAATCCATCAAAGTAAATTTTTTTATTGTGAGGGAATTTTTTTCAACTTTAGCTCTAACTTTGTTATTGTGTTCAGATGCTCTTTGGACACATAATTTAATTTCTTAAATTATAATCAAATTAAATGCTAGTTAGGCTGGTTTGTTTTTATCCTAATTTAACTTCAAATTGGAGGTTCGATCGAAAAAGCCCAAAAATCACACAAAATTATTGCACCTACTGAAATTCAAACTTGGGAAAATAGCAGCAGTTGCAAAGAGCCTAACCAATGAGCCAACTGAGTTGATTTTTCAAGCAGTGTCATGTTTTAATATTATACCTATATTCTATTTTTTCAGATTATATATGCAATACAAAAAAAATATCAATGAAGCGGTGTTGGATGACACCCCTTGACATAGGGTGGGTCCGCCCCTGTGTATAACCCATGATTGAACAATATCTCTCTTATTGTAGATCATCATACTCTAGTATTTTAGTGATCCTCCTTAGGTTGCAGTAGTGTTATTGATAGCGGCTGAGCAATGGTTTAGGTGAGAGGTAGATGTCCCTTATTCTGAAAATCATAGTATGCTTATTCTATCTAAGGTTATAAGTGTGGAGGAAGATCGAGGCAAGAATTAGTTATATGTAATAGTCAGATGAGAATATCTGGTTTATCTCTTAATAGTAGTCCACAGAAATTTCAGCTTGTAGAGATATTAGAAAGCGGGAAAATTCTTAGATGAGTTGGTTACCTAGAAGTCCATGAAGTGGTTATAGTGATAGGCTTGAATATTGCGTTGATAACATGTGGATGAATGCATTATGCACTGGCGCCTTCTTGATTAGTACTTGAGGTTAGTTCAATGGGGTAGTAGGAAGAAGTAGTATTGTTGGGATGAAAGTCCCTATAGAGATATAGAGCATAAATCCTGTGGTTTAGGTTAGTTTAATCATCTTACGTGTAACTTCTTGTGACTCCAAGTTAGGCTTGAACATGGTAAGAGCATGCAATTAGACTCAGACTTTGGTAGGAGTAGTCACATGTACCCTTGTGAAGGTTATATGTTTCATGTAATGAAGTGTAGTATTCATAAAAAGGAGCACATTTGAGAAGTGTTTCTAAGCTTAAAAGCCATCAGTCGTATTGCTTAAGGTATAGTAGCTCTATCCGTACTTCATGCACAAGGTACTCATGTTTCTTGCCAAACAGCAAATGATAGAGTGTAACATATGTTCAAATCTATATCGTTCTTACTTCATGAACCCATGTCCTCTGAACAAGATACTCAGACCCTGTTAGTGCCTCATATTCAGATGTTATATGAATCATGTCATTGATTCTTTCCCCCGAGGGTTATGAGACTTGAGGTAATAGTATTCTTCCTACAACAACTCTTAAAAACTTCATGTCACAATTTGTCACCTTATAGCCTTATATGTATGTTTATGCCATATCTCTAGTCGAGTTCCAAATTCTTTGTATGAACCAATTTCATCTATGTTAGTAGGTAAGTTTCAGAAATCAGACAGATAGTAAGAGTAGTTCCATTCTTTTTCAATCCAGCTTTAGCCTTCATTTGAGGATGAATGATTTAAATGGGGAGATATTGTAACACCACAAAGTGTGAGCCTACGAATATTGAAACACTTAGCACATAAATCAAATTTGAACCTAAAAGTTCTAGATACCCACAGAATGGTTCACGATTCGTAGAACTACTCGGGGAAACCAACCCCATCCTTTAGTGAACCACATATTAGTTTACGAGATATATAACCATACCATGACTCGTAGAACCACTCGTGGTAAAGGGTCCTTCAATTAATCAACTTCCCAGGTTTCCACGATTGACAACACAATCCCTGGAATAGAACCGCGAATCACGAATCAAGTCATGGTATCTTGTCTGAGAGTTGACAAATTTTCTTGAAAACTACTAATGATAGTGCTAATTGTAGAACCAATCTAAGATTCATGGAACCAGTAGAGGATTCATGGAATTAAACCACGACTCATAGAATGAAAACTTTAATGTGGAATCATTCAATTAATCGTGAATGATTCCTCTGATCACTCCAACAATATCCAACAATGTTCTAAAAAGGGTATTTTTAATTTTTTTTTCTTATTTTTTACCCTATCCCACTATGCTTTGATTTCCCAAAAGTATATATCAGATTTAAAGTTGAATCTCTGATTATTCTCTCTGACCCAAAGAAAAAGTAAGTTCCTCAAGCAATCAGGTTTCTAGGATTCCTGTTCTAGAAAGATAGTCAAGTCTTCTCTTGTCTAAGTTAATGGTCTTCTTCAGGTACGCAAGAATTCAGTGATGGATTTATTTAATCCTCACATCTAAGTACTTTCAAGATTATATGTAATTATATTCAAAGCTAGGGTTTTTATCCACTTTTCTCCTTATTTGTTTTTCACATCAAATATTGGTTTTTATGAAATATTTACCATGTAAACTATAAAATTTTCATGAAGATTATGGTCATGCTATACGATTGTTTCTAAATTCATGTTTTAAGATCATTTTATGAAGTTTTGAAGCATGTTTAAGCATCAACAAGCTATGATATATTTTCAACAAGTTTTAATAATTTTAAGTTATTTGCAAAGACAAAAAGGTATGTTTTAGATACAAGATTTTTAGCACATGATTCATAATATGATATGGAGCTTAGGCTCATAGTAGTGCAGTTTTATAGACATGTTGAGTAGAGACTCAAACTATGATTAAGCTATGTCACATGATATAGTATGAGCACTAGTATGTTTTGGGAGGATTATTTAACACTGAGTAGGTATCAGGTTCAGATAACACATACCCCATAACAACGTTGCCACTGTAGATTTTGCCCAAGAGGTATGATTTTAGATCCACATGTTCATGGTTCTGTACTTTAGCCGGTCAGAATAACTTTTTCAGTATAGGTGTAATACGATGGACATCATGAGCTCACATGGTATTTGTCAGTTATAAGAAACTCGCCACGTGTATAAGCTTTATAATATTGTCATTTATGTACTCATGAAATACTTTTTATGCAGACTTAAGCTATCATGATTTCCTATATATTTATGACTTTATAACTTCATTACCTTATATATGGAAGATCTTTTACACAAATTTTAGTTGTTATGATTCTCTTCATATTTTCAGTTCTTAAAGACATGTTAAAGAATTTTCTCATGATTCATGCTTTTGACGTTACTCATGTTTTAACCTACTCCTCACATGATATTGTACTCAAATTTCAGCCTTATAAGTATATATATCTTTCTTACCAATACATTCAATTGAATTGACGCATTTTGCACTATATATTTTCATGATATAAGTCCAGGTTCTTAAGTTCAAGACTGCTTCTAAACGTTCGATAGCATCTACTACTTAACTTAGTGGTGAACTCTCTTATCATTCCTTAATATTTAGACTTTTGTTTTAGTTTAAGTTTACGAGGCCTTGTCCCAGTTGACTTTTCATGTCCGGTTAGAGGCTTTACTAGACATATATTTATGTAGAGTTTGACAATATTTTCAGTTATGTCTAGTTTTTATAATAAAGATTGTCCCTCTTATTTCAATTACTTATTTATGTCTTCTGTTTCAGTTTGAATATCATATTATGCTTTAGTTATGTCATTTCAAGAATCCATTCAGATCATATGTGACAATTAGTTCAAGATTACGTCTTGGGTGTAGACTCAGATCATGACAGCATGCGTACTCAGAATTATATTATATGGATCAGATGGACACGCCTGCTCTGTATTATATTGTATGGATCAAGTGGGCACACCTGCTCAGTATTATATTATATGAATAAGATAGGCACACCTACTCAACATTATATTTATGGAGTGGAGGGTACGCCTGCCCATTATATGGACCTCGTAAGTCCCCTACGGTTCCCAGATGGTTATACAAAGCAACAAGTATATATACAACATATGCATTTCATTAATTCATACTCATTATAACTGGTTGATATTTGATATGAGTATGCTGGTTGAGTTGTCGTCTTTGGACTGATTTGAGTTGTTTGAGTGTTTCTGAGCTGTATTATATTCTTGCCATCATGATTTAACTGTTAGTCTAAGTGTGGCCTTCTTGTTTGCAGGTTCATTGAATTGTGTTTCTTGGGATATTTTTTAGATTATTCTCATCATCACTTTGGATTAGGATCGGCCGACGATGCTTTTAAGTACATGTGTTTTTATATTCATGCTTGTTTGTTCTGCACTTTATGTACAGGTGTTGAGACGGCTGGTTTGAGATGTTGATTTAGCACTCGTGCCAGACTTCTAGTTTCGGGATCTAGAAGTAGCGACTTCTTGATCCAGTGTCTATCAGATCTTATCTATTATATTTTCTGTTGTCTTTCTTATTTGAGATACTTTGAACTCTTTTTGAATAGTTTCTATCATTAAATGTGTGTACTTGTGACTAACTGAACTTCTTGTTTGGGTTTTTTATGCATTTTCATTTGAGTCTATTTTTATTTACTTGTTCCATGTATTTATTTGATTTTTGTTATTTGTGTGTTGAGTTGGCCTACCTATCGCGGAGAGTGTGATAGGTTCCATCACGACGTGAATTTTGGATCATGACATGACGCCTTGTTAATTTGATCTCAATAAATATCACTCATCTCACATTTTGTGTTATTTTCTTACGAAATACATTATATACAGTTGTATTTTATAAGGACTAAATAAATATATATTTGAAACAAAAATTATGTGTTTTGTATGAAGGCTTTATCGAAAAAACTCAAAAATTAACCCGAGAACATCCGAAGTTGAAAAACTCAATTTTTATTGATTTGATTTGTTGATTTAGAAATCAAATATAATAATTTGATTTGATATTTGAAAAATCCGAACTAACTCATCTTATGTACATCCTGGCCCGCACTTGTTGCCTTTCCGTTAATCAAAGTAGTATACAATCTGTCAATTCAATTACTCCATAAAATAACAGGAATGAATGAGGAATAGTCGTACTGGTCAATTAATTCGTTACAATATAAATATGCAATTGTTTTAAGATTCTTATCATGTATGGTGGCTAACAAATAGACAGAGGTTCCGCTATTTATGCATTAGTTAATTTCTTTTCAACTTACGAGGGTATATATAGCGTACTAAAGAATGTTAGTTCCATATACAAAATATCTCTTGTTTATTGAAAGACCATACCTCAAGGGGTTATATTGACATCCTATTGTAACACAAGCATTAATAATCGATTTCACCTCTTGAACTTGTAATTTATAAATCACACGAAAATAATTTTACCTTTGAATTAAGCCTCTCTCCGTCCATGTTTATTTTATTTTTTTGGTTTTCCATTCGGTGTTCAGTACCCACATTGAAGCCCGACTAAATTCGAATTTGCGCCGAAAAGTCCCACATTAGGGGTTAAAGCACTCCCTAACAAAGTAGACTCTGTACCCGAGGGGCTCAAACCTGAGACCTGTGGTTAAGGATGAAGGAGTACTTACCACTCGACCACAACCCTTGTTGGTCGTCCAATATGTTTGATTTGACACCTCCTTAAGAAGAAATGCATAAATTAATAATTTTTCCATATCACACCTAATTTTTATAAGTTATCTAAGGGTTGGAAAATGAATAGTAGTAACAACAAGTATAAACTAGGGGGGAAGGGGGGCTCAATATAATTCGCGGCTACCACTTGGAATAAAATAAAGATAGAGTACATCTTGGATTTGTCGATGCCACTATGTGTGTGTGTGTATTATTTGAAGTATATTTTAGTTGGTCGTCCAATATGTTTGATTTGACACCTCATTAAGAAGCAATACATAAATTAATAATTTTTCCATATCACACCTAATTATTATAAGTTATCTAAGTGTTAGAAAATGAATAGTATGTAACAACCAGAGTAAACTACGGGGGGAGGGGGGGGCTCAATATAATTCACGTCCACCCCTTGGAATAAAATAAAGATAGAGTACATCTTGGATTTGTCGATGTTATTATGTGTGTGTGTGTGTATAGTTTGAAATGTATTTTAGTTGGTCGTCCAATATATTTAATTTGACACCTCCTTAAGAAGCAATACATAAATTAATAATTTTTTCATATCACACCTAATTATTATAAGTTATCTAAGTGTTGAAAAATGAATAGTACGTAACAACAAGAATAAACTGGGGGGGTGGGGTGGGGAGGGGGGAGCTTAATATAATTCGCGGCTACCCCTTGAAATAAAATAAAGATAGAGTACATCTTGGATTTGTCGATGTTATTATGTGTGTGTGTGTGATTTGAAGTTTATTTTACAGCTTTTTTCGAAATATAGGTATGATTTAAAAAAAATTGTAATCGATTTATCCCAATAATTCCTTTTATGTTGATAATATACCTAATTCATTCGATTTTTCTGGAAACATTTTTTTTATCTTAAGTAAGATTTATCAATTTTAATTAAAAAAAACTCCTATCAGCTGAGGGTATTATTTTAGGAACTCTACAAGAACTGTATGCATTTGGAAAATAATAAAATCTCTTTATCTGATTGAAATATATCTTACCTTTCTACTCCTTCAGTCCCATTTTAACTGTTGGTTTAATTATTTTCACATCCATTAAGCAAAATAACAACTACAAGGTATAATTTACTAAGTTACCACTATTTATTAGATGTTTTTTTTTTGAATTGAGCAGTATTAAAAGAAATTTTCGTTAATGTTAAAGTTAAAGTTGGAAGCAATTGTCAACTTTAATCATGAATTTCAAAACTGATATTTAGAGACATTAAAATGAGACCAAAAAATATTAAATAATACTCGATATAAATGAGACCAAGAAATATTAAACAATACTCGATATTTTTTAAAGAAAAAACTCTACAAGACTACAAACCTCTAATTGCTAAAAGAAAAAAATGGGGCCTCCAAAAATGGAAGAAGCCTTGGCTTGAGTTGCTTCACCTTGAAGCCGGCCCTCACTAGGTATAAAATATTAAATTTTCTCTTATTTTTTTATGTTGGACAAGTAAAAACAAACATTAATTTTTAGTATATATAATGAACAAGTAAAAGTGAATACAGGGTGTATATATATATATATATACGTCATCCGTTCACTTTAACTTATCCTTTTTTTGACTATGCATGCCAATTAAGAGGTAATGATTGATATGAGGATTTTACAATAATGCCCATATTAATTGATGTTTAGTATTATTTCTTGAACATGATTTGGTAAATAAGTAATTAATGTTAAAGATAAAACATGAAAAAAATAATTGTCTTTCTTGATACTCCCTTGTTTCATTTTACTATTTGGCTCATGTTAACTTGAGACTCCCTTAAAAAAATATTTATTAGGGGTTTAATTGACTCCCTCCATTTATTTTTACGTGTCACTTATTTCTAAAATGAATTTGCATTTTTACTTGTCACTTTTGACATATCAAGAAAAGACAAAAGAATTTTTTCTGTTTTACCTTAACATTAATTGTTTATTCTCCAAACCATTTTTAAGACATAATAATTTAAATATCAATTAATAGGGGTAGTCTGGTAAATAGCCCCATCAATAATTATTTTCTTAATGGGTGTGTCAAGTCAAAATGTGACAAGTAAAAGTGAACGAAGGGAGTTCTAAATTAATCTTATTAATTATACTTTAGAAATCTAAATCTGACTACTAATACTTTATGTAGTCATTTAATGATAGGGGTAGTATTGAAAAAAAAATGATAAACTTCTCTTGATTTCATAAATAGGATAATTAATTGATATAACTATTTTTAGTAAGAGGACCAAGTAAAATCAAACGAAGAAAGTATGTTAAAAGCGACCAGCAAAAGGTAAATCTATATTTGAAATAATGGATAAGTAAAAGTCAAACAGAAGAATGTATGCAAATTAATAGTTGAAAGTGTCTACTTGAATGCTCCAAAGGACGAGGAGTATCAATTAAGTGCTTCTTCACTGCCAGAAAACAAGTACATGAATGAAGTTTAGATTACCATAAACCATCATATGACTTCAGAACATCATAATAATTACTTGGAAAATCACATTTATCAGTTGAGAGTTAGGCATGCATGTTACATGGTGCAAAGATGCCGCTGCTAACCAATTAGAGTTTCTTCACATGCCAGAAAGAAAAAAATCGTACAAATCACATTCCTCAATTCACCGTTTGGGGGGACCTTAACAACAAATTTGACATAATACCAATAATAGTTAACTTACCATTTGGCTCGTACAAAAGTTAGTACTAGCATCACCTTTTTATGGGCAACTGCTGGTTGGCTCTGCAACTCATCGGATGGCTTCTCAATGTAGTTTGATTTAACATTTTTAATAGTGTCAGTCGTATACATACAATGACAAGACAAAAAATATTACTTAGCCACTTATTGATAATTACAAATAACTTAATTAGTATTGATTGGTAACATGAATTATGTGATAAGTAACATGTTAAAATTAAGTGGAGTATAAATAGGACATGTTTCGTGTAGTTCGAGTGGATTGGAGTATTATTTTGTTATAGTATTTTTCTTTTAATATTTGTTATTTTTTATACCATATATCTTTTATCTTTTGTACTTCTATTACGTCTTTAGATTGTATTTGTCCTTAGCCGAGAGTCTATCGGAAACAACCTCTTTACCTCACATTGAGGTCTCCGTATACTCTACCCTCCCCAGAATTCACTTTGTGGGACTGCACTGGGTATGTTGTTGTTGAAGTAACACGTAAAAATAAATTTAATGACACTAGATGGGCAGCCCAGTGCACTAAATCTCCCGCTATGCACAAGGTCCGGGGAATGGTCTGACCACAAGAGCCTATTGTATGCAGCCTTACCTTGCATTTCTACAACAAACTGTTTTCGAGGCTTGAACCTGTGACCTCCTGACCACATGACAATAATTTTACTGGTTACTCCAAGGTTTTCCTTCAATTTAATGACACTAGCATTATGAAAATAATTATATTGTCAATGCTTATATAATTTAAATTCATTATTAATATCTCAGATCATTAACAATTAATTAACGAAGCACACTCCAAGAAGTCACTCAAACTCTTTTCCGACACATTACTTTTGTCCGCTTTCCGGGCTAAAGTGATTTACTAAATATGTATTTTCCTTAAAGCATGACGAGATCTTGATAAAGTTATTAATAATTCAAAATAAGAATAATTATAACGAAAAAATCACTGAGTTTTAGTCTCCACAAAACATAAATTGATGAAAATAAATACTATAAGATAAAAGTTCGAATCTTGTTTGAAGGAATCTTTGAGTTAACAAAATTATCACATGCATCGTAATTAAAGGTTTTAGTAATTAATTAATTACTTTTGGAAAATGAATGCCTCATAATGCTTGTCTCCCCTAATCCCACTAGTAGCAATCATCAGGCAAGTATCCTTAACGTAGAAAATTCTAACAAGTTTAAAATTTTACAAGTAACAAGAATATTAAGTGTTCGCCAATGCTTCTTAATTACTATTATTCCTAATATCAGTTATATTAGGGTTTTTGTCCTGATTTTCTTACCAAATTTAAGTTTTATTTTTCTTGAAAGATAAAAAAAAGTAATACCATAATTACTTTTACTTATCCTAAAAAGAAAATATAAAACTCTTCCATATTTGGCTAACCTCTTTATTGTAGGAAAGATTTTGAAACTCTATAACTAGAAGACCCCTCTTCTCATACCATAACACAATAGCATCCACAATGTAGTCGTTAAAAGAGTCTTGTTTAGAGGGAGATTTTCTCCCAATAGATTTTTATGTTTTTTCAATATTAGATTTTCATAAGTAGGCCAATTGGCCAAACCATATTCACTAATATGTTTTAGTTTAATTTTCTTTGTCATCTAATTTATCGCATCTAAGGTTTGCAACTATAAGCTTCCGCATGACGTCCTACCAATTTCGAACCCAACAAGTTAGTGAATTTTATTTTTAATTTGATCAATTAAATTAATCTATCACGAACCTCCTTTACATAGTGGTGACAGAACAATCTGGCAATCTTCCAATGACTATAAAGTATGATTACGAAATTTATATTTACTGATTCAGTTAATTACTCTTAAACCACATCACTTCAGCTTTTTTTTGGCTACAATAATGTCGTCAGTGCTTGATAACACCTAAGTTAAGTACTTTTGCTATTTCTGTAAAAGATACTTCCCATTTTAGTATTATTCTCCAGCTCTAGTCGTGCGTATCATACATCGGATAACATACTTTTTTTTTTGGTAGTCAAAAGGAAATAAATATCTCATAAACAATTTTATCTCATTATTTTATAGTCAATATTCACTAGACCACATTGGTATGGAAATTAATTAACCAACTAATAGTTCTAAACTATTTCTAAAAATATGGTAGCAATGGTGTTAGATTATGAAATTCATAAAACAATTATGGAATTAATCCGTGATCATAGACTATCAAGCTATTTCCTCCGTCCTATTTTAGTTGATCACTTTCTATTTTATACGGTACTTAAGAAATCATAAGTTAGATGATTAATTTTACTAATTTACCCTTCATGGCTTCATTAATATTGATGGATATCAAGATCATTTATAAAAAATATGCTCACATTAATTTATTTAGGCTTCCAAAGAATATTAATTGTTGGGGTCAAATGGGAAAATTTTACTCCTTCTGTCCAAAATACTTGTCCACTATTGACTTGGCACACATGTTAAGAAACAATAAATAATAAAGGTAATTTTACCATATCATCCTTTAAATATAATTAATTAATTGCTTTGGAAAATGTATTGGATAATGAATAATATTTAATACCTAGGATAAAATGGGCAAAAATGGGTAAATTATCCATTGGTTTTTCAAACTGGACAAATATTATTAGACATGTATTTTTAGTATAGTGGACAAGTATTATTGAACGGAGGGAGCAATTAATTTTGTTTTAATTTAGTAAGTGGACAATTAATTTGGGACATGTATTTATAGTAAGGTGGCTAAATAACAGTTATGGCTAAATTATTAAAAAAATAAAAATAGTAAGGTGGCCAACTAAAATAGGATGGAGGGAGTATATATAAATCCAAGAAAGGTACGTAGAAAACTAAGAACTAGAGTATGTATAATTATGAACTTCATGTGTATATATATATCATACTCTATTGTCTCATTTTATGTGCGATGTTCAGATTTCAAAAGTCAAATGAATTATTCTTTGATGGAGTAGTAATTTTTTTATATTTTTTAAAAATATTTTAAATTATTAATTATTGTGACTATTGTACTTTTTACGTAGTTTTCAAATATATGAATTTTATTTCAAAAATTTGAAAATTCTATGTTTAAGCACACAATCAAAGTCAAAAAAATTGAATCTCAAAAAATAAAAAATGTCATATAAATTGGGATAGAGAGTGTATGTTAAATTTTGCATATAGAAAATTATAAAAATAGACTCAAGTGATATTATACACAATATATGATTATTATTTTTTTTGGAAAAATTATACAAAATAGCCATTGATTTAAATTTTTACATAAAAAATAACCCACTTATTTTTTATTACAAAAAATAGCCTTTCAGCCCACATTGTAACTGAAAATGGCCACTGAATCGTAGTTAGTGCATCTTTTGGAGCCTATTTTGGCCAATATCTGAAGCCTATTAATTTTGCCTTTCTTTTTTTCTTCTTCTAATATTAAGTACTAATAAAATCTCCTTTTTTTTCTCTTAATAGTTTTAAAAAAAACGTTTTAATTTTTTTTGCTGTGCTACTTAAAAAAAAAATTAAAATCGTTGTTTAATTTTTATTTTTTTTCTCTTTTTAAATTTTTTTATTTTCTAATTGTTTCACTTCTTTTGCAGAAAAATAAATATTTATATTATTTTATTATTTTTATTTATACTTTTATTTATTAAGGTGGGAACGCATGATAGTTAAATAAATATCGATTTTTATACATTACATAATTGTTTATATAATATTGATACACTTTTATACACCATTCATACAATGTCAATACATTACATACTTATTTATACAATATCGATACATATCTAAATACTATTTATACGATATTGATACACGCTTGTACACCATTTATACAATGTTGATACGTTAGATAACTATTTATACAATATCCATTAGATAACTATTTATACAATATCCATACACATGTATACAATATCGATATATTATATATACACTACATAACTATTGTACATCATATATACATGTTTATACACCATTTATACAATATCGATACGTATTTATATATTATTTATACAATATCGATACATTACATATACACTATATAACTATTTATGCATTATCGATACATTACATAATTATTTGTACATCATATATACATGTTTATATACCATTTATATAATATTGATACATGAAAAAAGTTGTATGACAAAAATTTGAAAAAAAAAGATTTTTTTTAATAAAGAAAAACACAGCAAAAAAGAAAAAAAGTTTTTTTTTTTTTAAAAACAACTGCTACAAAAAGAAAAGGAAAAGGAAAAAAATGGCCTAATGGCTATTTTTGTTGTAAACAGAACCTTGGTTATTTTTATTGTAAACTATTTACTTTTTTGTATATAATTGAATTTTATTTTATTTTTTTGTATAAAAACTTAAGACCTCTCTGTAGACAATAAAATTCATATCGAGAAAAATAATAATCGGGACAAAAAATTATTGCAACAATCGTTTTATTTGATTTCAAATAGTGAGTATCACAATCTCTATGAATCCTCTGATTCGCCTTTCCAACTATAAATTCAAAGAACTTCGAGCTTGATCTTGAATGTTGTTGAACTTGATGGATTTGATCTTGACTTGTACTTGAATTCAAGAGCTTTTGAGCTTGATCTTGAATCTGGTGGTGTTGATCTTGTATCTTGATGAACTTGATCTTGACTTGTACTTGAATTCAAGAACTTTTGAGCTTGATCTTGAATCTGGTAGTCTTGATCCTGAATCTTGATGAACTTGATCTTGACTTGTACTTGAATTCAAGAGCTTTTGAGCTTGATCTTGAATCTGATGGTCTTGATCTTGAATCTTGATGAACTTGATGCTTGAAAGCTTGAACTTGGGGCTTGCAGAGAAATCTGCGGCGTTTGATCCACGAGCTCTCTCTTACTTCTTGTTAGAGTTGTTGGTTTTTTTTCTGAATTATGAGACCCCTATTTATAGTTGTAGGAAGGAAAGAGTCATGGTGAAGATGGACTTCTTTTGGCCAATCAGATTTAAGTGACATGTCACATTTTTATGGGCCTTTGATTTCACTAGGCTTGCTGCATCATTTTGACATGTAGCACGGTCCTATTGACTCCTTTACTTGACTTGGCATTCCATGTCATTTGACACGTAGCGTCAAATTGGGCCTCTAGAATAAGATGACATATTGGGCTTAATCAAGTGGGCTCATTATTTGTAGCCCAAATTAATGGACTAGCCCGATGAATTTTGGGCTTTAATTAAATCCATATTTATTGGACTTAAATAATTAATCCAATTATATTAATCCACCATATTTATTTGGACTAATATATTTAAAATTTATATGATCACAAATGCCCTCACTTCGAGACTTGTTGGAGATATCTAATCTTTCGAAGACTAGGCTCGAAGTATTGACTTGATTTTTTACTTGCACCGAAATTTGTGTGCAAAAAAATATGTATATATCATGACGAAGTGCTATGTGCATAGAAATTATCATGGGTATATTGGATATGCAAAATTCCTTAATATTTATGAAACCCCTTTATTCTAGGTCCACGTGTAAGTTCGAAATAAATTAATTGACTTTTGTTTTTCTTTTTCCTTGTTTGCACGTCTTCAGGATACTCCTTTCCATTTTGGGAATGAAATTTTTCTACTCCATAACTAACCATTCTCCAATTAGAATTAGGATGTCTATATTCCTACAAACTTGAACTGTTCCAATTCCACTCCAATTAGGAGTATGCCACCTCCTTAAGGACTTGAAAACTTCTCCTAGTTTTATTTCAACAAGGAGACCGTTAATGCCTTGCTGCATCTATAAATAGATGGACTCTCTCTATTACATTGACATTGCAGCATCGGAGTCACACAAAGGAGCACAATGCTAGGTAATATATTCTTCTCTTTTAATTTTTGTCACTTTTTTTTCAGCCCAACATGCTAGTGGTAGAAAATTCATATCAAATTGTAGAAATATCGAAATCATGAAAATTTTGATATTCCAGAAACTAGACTTCAAGAGCTACAACATGTAAAAAATTTATACTTAAAAGCCTTCAATATCATTCTAGACAACTTTTTGAAATTATACTTTAACTTTTATCATGCTGAAAATTTCAGATCTGTACATCTTTACTAGAACCTTGATTTCTCAAAGTAGGAATGATGAAATCACAAGCCGCTTGATTCTTACAAAACTAGACAAAAATATATATAAAATATCCAAAATTCATGATTTAATACTTTCGGGATATTTTCAGATGTTATCTCGAAATTACCTTTGGATTTTGACGTACCAGCAGTTTCAGATTTGCGTGATGACACCAAAAAAGTTGTATCTCAATGTGGAAGTATCAAACTCATGATACGCTTAATTATATAGAAACCAGACACATTCATATACAATATATCCAAAATTTAGAATTAAACTCCTTCAATTAAATTTTATATAATTTTTTGAAGTTTTGGTTTACATTCTGTCATGCTGAAAATTTCAGATTTGCGCAGCTTTACCAAAACTTGCACATCTTGATGTAGGAATGACGAAATCACAAGCTGCTTGATTCTATAGAAACTAGACTCGTGCAGATAAAACATATCCAAAATTTAAAATTTAACACCTTCAGAATAGTTCTAGATACCCTTTTGAAGTTGCCCCTATATGCTGATACGTTTACCATTTCAGGTTCGCGTGGCTTCACAAGATAAATCATATCTAGGTGTGGGACCGTTGAAATTGTGAGTGGCTTATTTAGTTGGAAAGAGGACTCCAATATTTACCTAAATATCTTTTTGTCATGCTTTTGCTTTCTCTCTCTCTTTTTTTTTTTTTTGTGGCAGGCGATGGTATTGAAAACTTTATATTGCTTGAGCCAAAGACGTCATATGGTCAAGGCAAAAGACTTTACATCGTCTGAGGCAAAGAACTTACATGATCCGCAGTAAAGACTTTTACACCGTTTGAGCCAAAGTGTTGCCTTCTTCGAGCTGAAGACTTTACACAGTCTAAGGTCAAGACTTTACACAGTTCGCGGCAAAGACTTTTACACCATCTGAGCTAAAGAATTTATGTTGTCTGAGCCACAGTTTGCCTTGTCCGAGTTGAAGACTTTACATCGTCTAAGACAAAGACTTTACATAGTCCATGGCAAAGACTTTTACACCGTCTGAGCAAAAGACCTTATGTTGCCCGAGGCAAAGACTTTACATCATCTGAGCCAAAGTGTTGACTTGTACGAGTCGAAGACTTTACATCGTCTAATACAAAGACCTTACATAGTCCACGGCAAAGACTTTTATACTGTCTGAGCCAAAGTGTTGCCTTGTTCGAGCTGAAGACTTTACACAGTCTAAGGTCAAGACTTTACACAGTTCGCGGCAAAGACTTTTACACCATCTGAGCTAAAGACTTTATGTTGTCTGAGCCAAAGTGTTGCCTTGTCTGAGTTGAAGACTTTACATCATCTAATACAAAGACTTTACATAGTCCACGGCAAAGACTCTTACACCATCTGAGCTAAAGACCTTATGTTGCCCGAGGAAAAGACTTTACATCGTTTGAGCCAAAGTGTTGACTTTTCCTTTCTTCTTTTGTAGGTAGACCTCAAACATATAGCATTGATGAAGGGTCAGATTAAGGTGCGAGAGTTTAACTTCGCCTCTGTCACCTTGAGACTTGGCAAGTTCGGCTTCAAGTTTGGTCCCTATGCAACAATCAGCTTAAGGTGTGAGGGTTTAACTTCGCCTCCGTCACCTCGAGACCTGATAAGTTCAGCTTCAAGTTTGGTCCCTATGCAATAATCAGCTTAAGGTGTGAGAGTTTAACTTTGCCTCCGTCACCTTGAGACCCGATAAGTTCGGCTTCAAGTTTGGATGCTTTACATAACAAATCCGTGAAAAGGCCAGCTTGAGGCACGTCGAACTTGAGGGCCTCAAATCCTATTGCAGAGGCTTGCCTTTTTTATGGAGATCTGCCCCCACTGAGTCATGAACTTTTTGGTTTAATCAGAATATTTGCAGACATAACTTTCGTGTGGCAGATCAAGCGGTAACATGTATTTTTTGACACTCATGCAACTGAACTTAGAATGAAACTTATAAGTGCCTACGTACCTCGGTGAAGAGGATCAAGTCACAACATAGTTCTGGAAGAGTGACTTTTATTTTATTTTTTTTCCTTTTTTTGGTCCTAACTTTTGCCTAGGCCGCCTCTTTCGAGATTTTCAACCTAGCGGATTTCTTTTTTTGAGCCGTACACAGTTTATACTCTTGCGGGCCAGGAGTGACATGCAGTTTAAGCTCATGCCTTAGGGAGCATCATCTTCCTTCAAGGATAGTACTTTCTCAAGAACTTGGAGTTGATAGGACCAATTTTCACGCCATCTGCATCGACAAGCTTGTAAGTACCATTTGAATATGCCTCTTGTATGACGTATGGTCCATCACACTTAGAGGTGAATTTACCCCCAAATTTATGAGAAGTGATAATGGGCCTCCTTACTGCTAGGACTTGATCTCCAACTTGAAAGCATCTCAAACGAACCTTTTTGTTGAAAGACCGAGATAGACGGGCTTGATAACATTCAAGATTTTGTTGAGCCTGTAGCCTTTTTTCATCAAGAGCTTCTAACTCTGCAAGACACAACTTAGAATTTTCTTCTTCGGTGAGCCCTTCTAGAAAATCTTAAAGAAGGTATTTGACGCTCAAGTGGTAGGACTGCTTCAACTCCAAAAGCAAGTGAGTATGGGGTTACTTGCGTCGGTGTGCGGTGAGTCATCCTATATGCCCACAAAGCTTCTTCCATTTGTTCATGCCAGTCTCATTTGGATTTGGAAACAACTTTCTTCAACAGGTTGCATAAAGTCTTATTGAACGCTTCAGTTAGACCATTGGCGGCAGCGTGGTACATAGAAGATTTACGCTGCTTGAAACCAAAGAGATCACAAATCTTGTTCATCAACTTGTTATCAAATGGCTTGCCATTGTTAGTTATTATGTAATGGGGAATTCCAAAGTGGTAGATGATATTTACTCGGATGAAGTTTACAACATTCTCCTTCTTCACTTCTTTGAGAGGAACAACTTCGGCCCATTTTGAGAAGTAATATGTCGCAACCAAGATGTATAAGTGTCCACCAGAAGATTTTGGTAGTGGTCCAGCAACATCCAATCCCCAAGCATTGAATGTCCAAGATGCGATAGTGGGGGTGTAATATTTCAGGAGGCTGATGTATGAAATTCGCATGAAATCGATAGGACTTGCATCTTCTAGCATAGTCGAAGCAATCTTTCACCACCGTTGGCCAATAATATCCCATCCTTTTTATATAAAAGTGGAGCTTCGGTACAGACTGATGAGATCCACATACTCCTGAGTGTGCTTCCTGCAAAGCTTGAACTGCTTCTTTCTCTCCCAAACATCGCAAGAGTACTCCTTCAAATGACCTTCTGTATAGCGTGCCCTTGTAGTAAAGGAAATGAAGTGCATGAAGACGGATGTCAATATTTTTCCTTGGATCTTCAGGAAGTATTTCATAACACAAGTAGTCACTAAGTGGTTGTCGCCAATCTTCCTTTATGGCTTCAGACACTGCGGCGAGATGCTCAAGTTTGTTTTCTGTATATTCCTCCTCATCCGGTGGTGGTACTACCTATTCTTGGCAGATAGTAACTCGTGTTTGATTCAGAAGAGTTAGAGTTGAAGCTAAAACAACTAATGCATCGGCCTGCTTATTTTCCTTTCTTGGCACGTGTTGGAGGGTAACTTCTCCAAGCCATTCTATCAACTTCTGAGAATAACTATAATATGGGCGTAGCTTGGGCTTTTTGACTTCATAGTCTCCCAAGAGCTGCTTGATCACCAATTGGGAGTCACCAAAGACTTTCAATTGTAGTTGCTTCATGTCGACGGCCATTTCAAGTCCAAGTATCAATGCTTGGTATTCAGCGACAGTGTTAGAGCAACATTGTGTCAAAGTAAAGGAGTATGGGATAACCTCATCCTGCGGAGTGACAGACACTACGCCAGCACCAGCTCCACCACGATGTGTTGCACCATCAAAGTACAACTTCCATGGAGGTCGAACTTCAATAACCATTTCATCCTCATCAGGAAGTTCATCAGTTAGCTTCAAATTATCAAGTATCGGGTAGTCTGCCAAAAAATCTGCTAATGCCTGTCCCTTTACGGCCTTTTGAGGGATGTACACGATCTCAAATTGTTGAAATTGAAGGTACCACCTTGCAAGTCGATCACTGAGGACTGGTTTCGACATTACAAACTTAATGGGATTTGCTTTAGACACCAGATGAACAACATGAGTTTGAAAGTAGTGCTTCATCTTTTGAATTGAGAAGACCAACGCCAAGCACAACTTTTCAATAGGTGAATAATTCAACTCATTTGGTGTCATCATTCTACTCAGGTAATAAAGAGAGTTTTCTTTACCTTCACTATTTTCTTGGGCCAATAGTGCTCCAACTGACCTTTCTTGTGCAGTGATGTAGAGAATCAACGATTTTCCAGGTATAGGTTCCGCAAGAACTGGAGGCTTCATCAAGTAAGATTTGATATTTTCAAAGGCCTTACTACAAGCTTGGTCCCATTCGAAAGGGGCACCCTTCTTCATGAGATGGCTAAATGGTTGACATTTGCCCGCCAAATTTGAGATGAACCTCCTTAAGTATGCTAGCTTCCCTTGAAGACCTTTTAATTCATGAATGTTTCGAGGCTCGGGCATCTTCAAAATTGCATCAATCTTGTATTGATCAATTTCAATTCCTCGGTGTCGTACAATAAAGCCAAGGAACTTTTCGAAAGTAACTCCAAAGGCGCATTTCAACGGATTCATCCTAAGCTGATATCTTCGGAGCAACTCAAATACCATTCTCAAGTCTTTCAAGTGGTCGTGCTTCTTTCTTGAATTAACCACTAAGTCATCCACATAGCATTCAACATTTTTGTGGAGTAGATTATCAAAGATGTTTTGCATAACCCTTTGATAAGTGGCACCAGCGTTCTTCAAACCAAAAGGCATCACCTTGTAGCAATAAATACCTTTAGGTGTACGAAATACAGTGAGCTCTTCATCCTTTGGTGCCATGTGGATTTGGTTATAGTCGGATGATCTATTTATGAAAGACATCGCCTCAAAACCAGTAGTAGCATCAATCATCAACTCTGGAATAGGGATTGGAAACTCATCCTTAAGACATGCGTTGTTGAGATCCCTAAAGTCGACACAAACATGAATTTGACCATTCTTCTTCCGTATAGGAACAATGCTTGATATCCATGTGGGGTACTTAACTTCACGAATAAAGCCAGCTTCATTGAGTTTGTTAACCTCATTTTCAATAAATGTAACCAAGTCAGGTCTGAAGCGTCTTTGGGCCTACTTAACAGGACGAGCACCATTCTTGACTGCTAACTGATGAACTGCTACTTTTGGATCTAAGCCAGGCATCTCCTTATAACTCCAAGTTAAAACATCCCTATATTCTTTGAGTAAGTCCTTGTAAGCAATTTTTTCATCCATTTCTAGAAATAGGAAAGTTGGCCTTGGGTCTTTATCAGTGCCAAGATTAACTTACTTTAAGGGATCTATTGTCGTCTTTACTCCTTCTTCAAGTTCTGCCAGAGCATCTCCAGCATCTTCCTCTTCTAGAGGATCATTATCATTGATAAATATATGGCAACACCAGGAAATATCTTCCAACTCTTTAACCTTTATTAGAGATGATGTATTGTACTCACTCTGGGTTGTAATATGATATGAAGAGCCTACACTTTCTTTGTCTTCCTCATGTTCCTTGGTATAAACCACAGTATGAGTCTTTGCCTTTAACACCTCCTTGTATGAAACCACAAGTTCCGTCGGTCGCCTCATTCTAAAAGGAATCAAACTTTGGAAATCCTTCTGGATTCTAGGTGAAGAGTATGTCATAGTGCCTTGATAACTTCTCCAAGGTTTGTTACTATTTTTTTTCTTCAGTGGACCCAACCTCTCAAACACAGAAGATCTTGTGGTTGATTCTCCAAGTCTATCAAAGACAGAAGGCCTTTTGTTGGAAGTAGTGGACTCCTCTTCCACAGTGATGTAGTCGCTAGCTACCCTTCTTATAAAGATGCGAACCGACGCGCGTTTTCTTGGTAGTGGATTCTGATGGGATTTTTCCCAAATTTAATGGCTCATTAGGGTTGTATCCAGCCTTTACAAATAACTTGTAAGCATTTGGATCAAAACCTTATTTCGTACGCTTTGAAGGGAGTGTCATATCTCGCGATGAATTTTGAGCCACAAATTCCCTAAGTAGCTTTGAGGATAAATTTATTGCATTGATTTTCTTTACCGAAAGAGTTAGCCCCCCTAGTATATTAGCTTGGACATCGGATGAGTGTTGTACTTCTTTTCCCACCTTCGGTACATAGCGGAGCACAGGAGTTGCCTTCTTTTTTAAGTACGCGACATTCCCTTTATTTAAAGTGGAGGGAGGCTTTTTAATGACAGCATTTTCAACATCCACCTCAAACTTCTTAGGTGCAAGATCATCACACTTGGTTGATATGACATCATCAACCTTTTTCTCCTTCATGACATAATTTTTCAAGTAGAATTTTGCATTTGCGAAGTGTGATTCAGCTTTAGTGAATGGCTTATCATCGGCCACTATCTTTCTTTCCACTCCATTTTCAAGATACTTCAGGAATTGATAGTAGGAGGATGAAATGATTTTGTTCTCGTGTACCCAAGGCCTACCAAGCAATATATTATATGAAGTTTTGGAATCGATCACATACATTAATACATTTGATCATAAATCGTCCATATGGATCTCTAACTTGATGGATCCTATGGCCCTCTGACCCCTCCCCCCTTGATTGAACCCTTGTATCATCAAATGGCTTTCAGTAAGTTCATCAGTTGTGATACCAAGTTCTTTCAGTGTGCGAATAGGCAGGATGTTCACTCCAGACCCTTCATCTATCAGGATTCTATTTATTTTCTTCTCAAGAATATGACCTACCATATATAAGGGACGATTGTGTAGCATTTCTCTAAACAAAAGATCCTTATCTGTAAATATGATTTTTGTATCACATACATGTGCTTCTTGGTGAAGAAATTTAGTAGGCTTTTTCGGAGAAGGAGGTTCTATTAATAGGCTTTCACCCTTTGCTTCTTCTTTGTAGTATTGAAACAAGATGCCTCAATGTTGTCTTAAGTAGTCTTTGCACAGAACCAACTTGGCAAAGATTATTTGAAGATCACAGGACGTCGTGGTTTTTGGTGGTGATGTTCCACTACACTTGCCCTGTTTGGAAGGCTCAACCAACCTCTGTTTCATTGGTTTCTTCTCCATTCTCCTTCTAGTTGGTTGCTTGTATGAGTATTTTCATAGACACGTCCTCTTGTTGCGTCTCCGCCTAGTCACCAAAGTCTAACCTTCATCATTACCTTCATTAATTAGAGACTTGTCATGCTCCAATAATTCTTCATTATGCTCTTTGAAGTTACATATTTGGATCTGATCAAGTGAGCCAAAAGTGATGGAGATTTGATGAGAACTGGCCTTTTCATCATCAAGCACGATCATCTTCTCATTAGCCAGTTGCATGATTTTATCCTTGAAGACAAAACATTTCTCCAAAGAGTGACCCACAAGCCTGTGATACTTGCAATAGTTTGGGTCATCAATTTTTCCAGCTTCCTCGGGCACTTCATTTCTGGTAGATCAATGAGCTTTAGATCAAGAAGTTCATCAAAAATTTTGGAAACTTTAGAATCAAGTAAGGAGTATTCTTTTTCCTGCATCTCCTTGAAAGTCAACTTCTGGTTTGGACGCATTTGAGAAATCGTCTTTATGTTTTGATTCTTACTTACCTTTGTGGTGAGCTTCACAGGAGACACGTTGACATTCATGGATTATTTTTTGTCGCTTTTGGGGACAAACTTGGTCCATATCCTTGGTTCCTATTTGTCCTTTCCTTTTCGAGGGTCATGGATGGACGCTACTCCTTTTTTGGCAGAAGACATACTCAACTCCATGTCGTGAGCACGGGTAGCTAAATCTTCAAAGGATTTTGGCTTAATGCCTTGCAAAATATAGAGAAGTTCCCAGTGCATTCCTTGGATACACATCTCTATTGCGAAAGTTTCATTGAGCCTATCTTTAAAGTTTAGGCTAGCATTTCTCCATCGATTGATGAAGTTGATAACTAGCTCATCCTTTCTTTGATGAGTATTTGTGAGCTCTACCATGCTTACTGTATGCCTCATGCTATAAAATGATTTAGGAATTCATGCTCCAGTTGCTCCCAGCTATCAATGGAATTGGGCTCGAGGTCCGTGTACCAATAGAAGGCGTTTCCCTTTCGGGAGTGGACAAATTGCTAAACGAGATAGTCACCGTATGTTTTGGCGTTGTTGCATGTCTCAACAAAGTGGGTGACATATTGCTTTGGATTCCCTTTGCCCTCAAATTGTTGAAATTTGGGGGGTTGATAACCGACAGACATCTTGAAGCTATCAATCCTAGCAGTGTAAGGCTTGGCATACGTCAGGGAAGACTTGGTAGCAATGTCGTACTTGTCCTTGAGGGTCCCTTCAATGACCTCTTTCAATTGATCAATTGGAATTATTCTATCAGCATAGACTGGCACCTCCTTAGTAGGTGGTGTTTGTTTGGTAGGAGGATCTATCTCTTGAACTTCTGGAGCCTTTCCAGGTGCATGACTAGAATCTCCATCTATTAAGCCTTCCATTCGATCCATAAACTTATCGATCCGAGTGTCTTGAGTTTGCATATACTTGGTCAAGCCTTCAATCGCTTTCACCATATTCGCAAGTTTCTCCCCCATGGATGAGATATCAGTTACCATTGTTTGCATGGTTATTGGAGACATCGGAGAGTAGCACGGATTGTTACATAAGTTGATCTCTGAAGTCCTTAGCTTGCGCGGAGTAAGTGGAGATGACATGTTGGTTTAATGACCATCGTTCTTTGTCCCAGAGTTTATTGAACCAGAGAGATCAAGTAGAGCCAGCGTCTTCTTAATTTTCTCTGCCACACTGCTTCCTTCATCTGAAGCACTTGTAGAGGACCTTGTTCTTTTTGGGGTTGAAGATCTAAAAACTGGAGTTGATGTCGTCAACACTTGATGTGTTTGTTGCCCCATCATGTTGGTCTTGCTCCTTGTGACAACCCCAAAGCTTCTAAAAGTAACATCAAGGATGCTTTCTACCTTGGCGGAGAACTTGGAATCAACAACCTTAGGGGCAGTGGATTGAGAGTTGACCTTCTTGGAAGTCATTTCGGTATTCTTGAACTTTGAAGTTGGAAAGTTGAGATGAGAGGTAGAGATTGTCCCACTGGGTGTGCCAGAATTTGTAGACAATAAAATTCGTGTCTAGAAAAATAATAATCGGGATAGAAAAATATTGTAACAATCGTTTTATTTGATTTCAAATAGTGAGTATCACAATATCTATGAATCCTCTGATTCGCCTTTCCAACTATAAATTCAAAGAACTTCGAGCTTCATCTTGAATGTTGTTGAACTTGATGGATTTGATCTTGACTTGTACTAGAATTCAAGAGCTTTTGAGCTTGATTTTGAATCTGGTGGTCTTGATCTTGAATGTTGTTGAACTTAATGGATTTGATCTTGACTTGTACTTGAATTCAAGAGCTTTTGAGCTTGATCTTGAATCTGGTGGTCTTTATCTTGTATCTTGATGAACTTGATTTTGACTTGTACTTGAATTCAAGCGCTTTTGAGCTTGATCTTGAATCTGGTGGTCTTGATCCTGAATCTTGATGAACTTGATCTTGACTTGTACTTGAATTCAAGAGCTTTTGAGCTTGATCTTGAATCTGGTGGTCTTGATCTTGAATCTTGATGAACTTGATGCTTGAAAGCTTGAACTTGGGGCTTGTAGAGAAATCTGTGGCGTTTGATCCACGAGCTCTCTCTTACTTCTTGTTAGATTTGTTGGTTTTTTTTTTTTTGAATTATGAGACCCCTATTTATAGTTGTAGGAAGGAAAGAATCATGGTGAAGATGGGCTTCTTTGGCCAATCAAATTTAAGTGACATGTCGCATTTTTATGGGCCTTTGATTTCACTAGGCTTGCTGCATCATTTTGACATGTGGCACGGTCCTATTGGCTCCTTTACTTGACTTGGCATGCCATGTCATTTGACACGTGGCGCCAAATTGGGCCTCTAGAATAAGATGACATATTAGGCTTAACCAAGTGGGCTTATTATTTGTAGCCCAAATTAATGGACTAGCCCGATGAATTTTGGGCTTTAATTAAATCCATATTTATTGGACTTAAATAATTAATCTAATTATATTAATCCACCATATTTATTTGGACTAATATATTTAAAATTTATATGATCACACTCTCATTGATGTTTTGCTTTAGGCTACCATATTTGTTGAGTCGCCCCTTATTAAGATTGATTAAAATGAAAATATCGTAAAGAGATGAGCAGCTAGTGTTGGCATTAGGACTATTATGTAAATATATATTTCTTGGAGTAGGAATCAAGTAATTGTCCTAATTTTTCTCTATTTTACTTTTACTTGTTGACAAAGTATACTTGCATCTATATATATCACTTTTATGAGGTGAGTATATTTAAATTTCTACAGATAGCGGTACCCATTTTCCATAGCCAGGTAGAAGTGACAGAACTTAGTTATGGGTTATGATTTCTGAACTTGATTATGGAACTAATTAAACAAGTGCGAAAAATAGTTTTCCTTCTTTAGTGACAGACTTATAACACTATAAGTATTTAGGATCATATGAGACCCATAAATTTGGGGCACTATGGTTGACAGTTGACTTTATACCTATGAACCTTTTTTTTGGCAGTTTATAAGTTGAGGCTACAAATTAAGAGACTATTAAAGAGAAAAGAAACCTTAACAAAATCAAGATAAGACAAAGAAACGAGAAAGAAAGTTCTTTATTTTGGCAACATCTTTAGCCCTATAACATAGTTGGCATTTGTTTAAAAATTCCACCTACTTTTGGACGAGTAAACAGTAGCTTCGATCGTTTGGTCCCTTGTTACTCAAAAATAAACAGGTTAAAAGGGTAACATGGAAAATGAAACGGCTAAAACTAATAAGAAATTAATCAAAGGGAAGAAACATGTTACATGTTTCTAAGATATGTAATACTATTACTCCCTTTGTCTCAAAATAGTTGGCATGTTTGCTAAAAAAATTGTCTCAAAATAGTTGACATGTTTAAAAGATCAAGAGATAATTAACCACTTTTTTTCAACATTACCCTTGGTAATAATTATTCTAGAATTAAGAGGCACACAAATAGATGAAGATTAAAAAATCAATAAGGGATATATTAGTCAAATCACACTCCTAATTAACTTTTACTTAAGAGTTGTGCAAAATCTATACATGCCAACTATTTTGAGACGGAGGGAGTATAACATTAGGTAAATTAGTTGTATGCTCGAAATCGTGGACAGAGCTAGTGGCAGCAAAAATCATGAGGTACATTTCCAAACTACTCCCTCCGTCCAATAATTCTTGTCCATGATACTAAAAATAGTTTTCCAACAATACTTGTCCAGTTTTGAAAACCTATGGATAATTTACCCATTTTACCCTTAGTTATTAATTAGTCATTACAAAATATATTTTTCAAAATATTGAATTAATTATATTCAAAGGATAATATAGTAAAATTAAATCTATTATTTATTGTTTCTTAACATGTGTGTCAAGTCAATAATGAACAACTATTGTTGGACAGAGGAAGTAAGATACTCTTTGTCGGTGTAAGAATAAATCATGGGGCGAGTCAACAATTGCGTATCTGTTAAAGCAAGGGAAGAATCGTTGTATTCATCACCAAAATAATTGTCACAGGTTAAACTTTGATTCTCTAGGAAACAATTTTAGTAAACCATGAACAAGATATCTTTGTTCCTGAGTGTCAATGTGGAAGAACCAGAGAAAAAGTTATTTCTTGGTAAAAGAAGTGTAACGATCCTCATGTCCGTTTTCATATTTTTTTATTGTTTCTCCCTGTTTAATCCTCCCCACAACTTTAGTTTGGAATTTATGACTTGTGGGGATGAGTGGTTTGATTCTCAAGACAATCAGATGAGTTTTGGATGAGTTTTTTTTTAGTATTCAAGGTTTGGAACTTAAGAAGTTTGACCAAAGTCAATTTGCCGTTGGAAAGGTCGAACCTGAGTTTTGACAGCTCCATTAGATTTGGAGAGTAATTTTTGGTCTGGGTTAAGGGTTGGTTCAGTTCCCGAGGCTCTCGAGGTGTTTTGGTCGTTCAGTTGGAATTTTAGAGTTTTGTTTTAAGTTTGGGTTAACTTCTCTCAACATTTAAACTAAACGATCCCGAAATGATATTTCTTCGAATCCAATAGGTCGGAACGTGCTTTACAACTATTTTGCACTATTTGTTAGTGTTCAAGGGTTCTAAATGAATTTCGTCTATCCATTTCGAGCTTGGGATATGGCTGGTTTCTATCATCTGGTGACCGATGCACCTTCTTCGAATTCACGGAGGGTGCATCGCATTCGCTATGTAGGGCAAACTAGTGCTCCGAGATCACAACGCCCCTATCGTATTTACGAAGAGGTTTTTGGGGCCAGGTCCGGGTTCTTCTTTGAGATTACATGATGGACCCTATGATAGCGAGTCAGGCGGGTCAGGTGGCACTGTGCTCGATGGGGTATCGCATTTGCGAAGAACAATAGTTAGGACTAGATTTAAAATTTTAGATTTCAAACTTAAGCGTCATTTTCCATTTTTGGGCTCGGATTAAGGTGATTTTTGATGGGTTTTCAAAGATTCTTCTTGGGAAAAAGTTTCTGACTTTCATTTTGGTAATTTTCCAATGATTTTACATTTATTTTATCGATTAATCGCATATTTGAAATGGATTTTTGGGCCTTTTTCTCCAAAACATATATTAAGAGAGTATAAAATGGTTGTTTGAAGTCCTATTTTAACTTCATTTTTATAACATTTCATATTTGAGTTCCTTATATTATGCGTGACGTGATTTTGAAAGAATTTTTCAGTTTTGTTGTTGGGTTATGAGAGTTGACTTTTTGTCCCAAAATTGACTGGAACGTTTATAGAAGAATATGTATATTAATGGAATTGTATTCACGTCTAGAGCATTTTTTGTTTTATAGATTTGAAGTATTTTGAGACCATCCAAAAGGAAAAGGCTATTGGGTTTCAATTAGAGGCTCACGGTTCGGCATCGAGGTAGGTTATTGCTTACTCTTCTTTAGACCTATCTTTGGTGGAAATTGAAGCATGTTATGGGTTGGAAAATATAGAATTGAATTAATTATTATGATGATTTGATATTCTGATATTTGAGATGGTTTCTTTTTCAATGTATGACCAGAGTTTTGAAGAAAACTGTTTCTTATTTTGTATTTTGGCTGTTTCATGAATTTTTATGAATGAGGGATAATTTGCCATGATGAACCTGAGATGGAGAGTAATGAGTTGATAAAGAGGTGTGACATCCAGACAAGATTGAGGATATTCTTTGAATTTGAGCCTTGTGGCATATGTTTTTGAGTTGGGAAAGTACATTATATCTATATATGTTGCCTTCGTATTCACTTTATTATGTAAAACATGCATAACTCATTCATTTCATAAATAACGGGATAGTACAATTGGAAATAAAATTTTGAAAGTAATTTACCATTTTATTTATTAATTAGTCAGAGGTAAGATTTCGGATGTGTTCGAGGTAAGACTTCGGATAGGTATTGTCATGACCCAAATTACGAGATCATGACGGAACCTATTTGATTCTAAGTCGATAGGAGAACCCCTTACTACTCAATTATTTTTAAGCAAAATTTCTTGAAAACAACGTTATTTTAATAAGAAATTTAATTGAAAAACTATATTCAAATCGCTATCCTCAATTCACTTGATGTAATCATAGGTATATCATGCGTCCGAATTCAAACCGGGGCTAAAGTGGTCCATTTCTTCCCTTTTTAAAAACCAAGTCCAAGTAAAACCTCACCAAGTTCTTTTTCTAAAACCAAAAATAGTGCTTCAACCCAAATCAACCACATACCATGAATATGCAAGAACAACATGCGTAAATAAAAGTAGAAAACCAACCAATTAACCGATACCCAGCCAGAATAGCCAGTGCTGCAATAAATCGGGGAAATCACACCATAAAAAGGTATTATAACCAATGTGGGACCTCGTCAAATCATATTCCCAACCCGTAGGCCCCTACAATCACACTACCTAAAGGAAACCTACCTAAAGGATCAGTACCACGGTAAAAATCCCTGAAGAACGTGACCTAAAGCAAGCAATCTACTCGAACCTAGGAAAAGGTTTCCCAAATAGGCCTAACACTACCAAGCATCATAGACTAAGTTTCAAGCGAGAAGCAACAACCTAAACTAAGGTCTGAAAGTGAAATCTTATTATAAGGCCACTAAGTAAGCTGAAGTACCAGGTTATGACAATACACACTACAACACCATAATGTCCCGCCACAAATAAGAACTTTATGATACATATACCTCAACCAAGCTAAGTCTAAAAGAAGGAAAGTCGTAACCTACTTGGAGGTCGTAAGGTGCACTCTCGATCAATTACACTAAAGCCTTCCTTTCTAAGAAGCCTCCTACTGCTGCCACACTATCAAAATAATAGCCTACTCGTTAATAAAAAAAGAATAACACTTATATTTTAATTTTATACTTCAAGCCAAAAATTGGATCAAAATTGACCCGTGGGGCCTAATAATAAAATTCAAAAATTAGACCTGCAATTACCTTCCTCGTAGGACAAGGAATGCATGCTCATAAATTGAGCAAGAACAAGGCCCAAATAGGGATTCAAAATAGCCCACAAAGTCCCAAAAAATTGAGAGCCCACTGTTAGAATTTAATGGAATTACGGACGAATTTTAACGTAGAAATAATGGAAAATCAATTATAGGAGGTAGAATTTGAACGCGAGCCGACCCTAAAACAACCATTCACGATTATCGCTGATTCTTCACGATTGCAAATAATAAATCTAGATAGGGATAGTTCGGCCTCCTTCGCAAACGTTAAGGTCAATTTCATAGACCATCACGATTGCGATGAAGGAATGGGACATGCACCAGGTGTTGTTGCACCAACAAAACTCCATGTTGGAATTTTCTCTGAATGGATCCTCGAAATTTATTTGAAACCTCATACACGTAAAACAAAAATGATACCCTATCAAAAATGGTATTTTAGACTTAAAAGAATTGACAAAATTCCTAACGGGGGCCTTTTCAAAGAAATGTGGGCCGGAAGCCTTGGGACCCAAATCAAAAATATTCCTAGCGCAAAATCCACATTTCAAAGATGACCAAACTGTCTAAATTCTCATTTAAGGCTGTTCAATAGAAATTTTGATCGGAGTCAAATTTAAAAGCTCCAAATTAGGGAAATTGGCTTAAAATTCAAATGAATTACTCGGGAGCCAATACATCTATCCTAGCAAGTCATAAATGACCCGTACCAACTACAAGAAAGCATTAAACGTAAAAAAATGCACAAAAATAAAGAACATAACCTGGACGATTATTACAACATCCACTACTGAAAGGACTTTCGTCCTCATAAGTCAAGGGATAAGAAGTACCTGAAGGCTCGAATAAGTGAGAATATGGATCCGCATGCTCTACTCTGTCTCCCAGATAGCCTCTTTGAATGGATGGTGCCTCCACTGAACCTTAACAATCGAAATCTCTCTAAACCTCAACCATCTGACATCCCTAGCTAAGATAACAACCAACTCCTCCTCGAGAGACAAATGGTCATCTAGCTAAACAAAATCCCACTGGAACACATAAGATTCATCTGTAATATATCACCGTAGTATCGATACATGAAAAATAGGATGAATACCAAAAAATGATGAAGGCAAAGCTAACTCATACACCATATTACCTACCGCTGCAAAATCTCAAATAAACTCATATACTTGGGGAAGAGCTTGCCTCTCTTCTCGAACCTCATTACGCCTTTCATGGGCGACACTCGAAGGAGTACTCGATCCCTAATTCTGAACTCTACGGCTTGAAGCCTACAGTCAACATAACTCTTCTGTCTGCTCTAAGCTGCTGATAGCCTATCCTGAATCACCCGGACCATACCCAACAAATCACATAACTGATTAGTACCCTAGGGCCTAACCTCAGAAGCATCAAACCACTCAACCAGAGATCTATACGGCCTACTGTACTATACCTTAAATGGATCCATCTTGACACTCAAATGCTAATTGTTATTATAAGTAAACTCTGCTAAAGCTAGAAACTGGTCCCATTAACCTTCAAAATCAATGACACATGCCTGCAACATATCTTTCAAAACCTGTATAGTCCACTCAGATTGGCCATTGGTCTGAGTGTGAAATGTCGTGCTAAGCTTGACTCGTGTACCTTACTCCTCTTGAAAATCCCTCTAGAAGTTAGAGTGAACTAGGTACCTCTATAAAAAATAATGGACATCGGCACCCCATGGAAACTAACTATCTCTCAGACATAGATTTGGGCCAAGTTCTCCGAACTGTAGGACATCTGAACCGCTAGAAAGTGAGCATACTTGTTCAATCAATCAAAGATGACCTAAATAGAATCAAAACCCCAAAAAGTATGTGGAAACCAATCACAAAGTACATGGTGATCCATTCCTATTTCCACTTGGGAATGGGTAACCTCTGAGTCAAACCGACAGGCCACTGGTGCTCAAACTTTACCTGCTAATAGTTCAAGTATCGAGACACAAAATCAGCTATATCTCTCTTCATCCCACACCACCAGTAATGCTGCCTCAAGTCCCTGTACATCTTATCTTCCTCTGGATCATTTAGTATTAACCAAATTAGATCGCCAACCCTCAAAACACATATACAACCCTCAAATATCAAGACACCCTCCGGATCCAAGGTATACTTCCGGCCTCGCCTCTCAACACCCTCGAATCACCTCTAGCCTATTATCCTCAAATTGCCACTCCTGAATCTGCTCCAACAACATAGATAGTGCCTCAACACGACTAAAAACTCTATCAGGATCATAAACATCAAGTTGAGCTAACCTGTTGGCTAAAGACTAGATGTCAAAAGCCAAAGGTCACTGCGAAGCTAGAAGAAATGCTAAACTCCCCATACTCACCGCCTTCTGGGTTAAGGAATTTCTACCACGTTTGCCTTGCTCGGATAGTACATAATAGAAATATCATAGTCCTTCAGCAACTACAGCCACCTACGCTGCCTCAAGTTAAGTTTCTTCAAGTTGAGAATGTACCATAGGCTACAATGGTCAGTGAATATCTCACAATGCACATCATACAATTAATGCCTTCAAATCTTAAGCACAAAGACTACCGCCACCAACTCTATGTCATGGGTGGGATAGTTGTGCTCATGGATCTTCAGTTGCCTTGAATAATATGCTATCACTCTACCCTACTACATCAAAACACTACCCAAACCAATCATAGAAGCATCATAATAAACTATAAATCCCTGGCCCTCAACTGAAGTGTCTGAATTGGAGGTGAAGTGAGTAAGGACTTGAGCTTCATAAAGCTCACCTCACACTCATCAGAATACTAGAATGGGACATCCTTCTTAGTCAATCTAGTCAATGGTGTTGTGATGGAAGAAAACCCCTCTTCAAACCATCTGTAATAACCAGCTAACTCAATAAAACTGTGAACCTTGATAATAGAAGTAGGTCTAGCCCAATCACGAACTGCCTTAATCTTTACTGGGTCCACCATAATTCCATTCTAAGACACCGCGTACCCCATGAATGCTACATACTCGAGCTAGAACTCACACTTTGAGAATTTAGCATAGAGCTGCTCTTTTTTCAAAGTCCATGAATGTTGCTGGGGTATCATCAGCCCAAAAGACATGAACATGAACTTATAATGGTCGTAGCGAGTCTTTAAGGCTGTCTTAGGGATTTTTGCTGCCCTAATTCTCAATTGATTATAGCCAGATCTCAAATCAATCTTAGAAAACATGGTTGCACCCTGAAGATAGTCAAACAAATAATTGATACGCAACATTAGATACGTATTCTTGATAGTTACCTTTTTCAGCTGTCGGTAATCGATACATATACTCATGGAGACATTTTTTTTCTTCATAATCAGGACTGGTGCACCTTACAGTGAAACACTGAACCTGATGAAACCACTAGCTAAAAGATCCTGAAGCTACTTTTTTAGCTCAGTAGGAGCCATATGGTACGATAAAGTAGAAACAAGCTGGGTACCTGGCTTAACATTAATAGTAAAATCAGTATCATGCTTGGGTGGAACACTAGGAAAATTGGTAGGAAAGACATTAATAAACTCACTAACCACAGGAACAAAATCAAGAGGAGGAGTGACAAAGTTAGTGTCCCAAACATAGGCAAGATAAGCCAAAAACCCCTTCACTACGAAGTGCCTCACCTGAATATAAGAGATATTCCCTAGTGGTACATGACTATCAGTTCCATACCATATGATCTGGGGAATACCAGGCATATCTAAGGTAATGGTCTTGGTGAAGAAATCCAAGTCCACGTGATATGCGGATAACTAGTCCATGCCAAAGTCATTTCAAATCAACCATATCAAGAACAACAAGATCTACCTAAGTATCATACTCAATAATAGTTACCACACAGGACCTATGCACCTGATCCACTACTAAAGAATTTCCTATAGGAGTAGTTACACACATAGGCATAGAAAAAGGCTCACTAGTCAATCCCAACTAAGTAACAAAGTAGACCACCACATAAGAAAATATAGAACTTGGATCAAACAAAATAGAGGCTGACTACTAACAAACTGAAATCTTACCTATGATCATAGCATCTGAAGCCTCTACCTCCAGCCTACTAGCAAAGGCGTATAATTGTCTATGTCTACCTTTAGACTAGGCACCCACACCTCCACCTGCCCTACCTAGGTAAGCATCTATACAAGGACCCTAGGGACCACCCCTACTACCCTGAGTACCATCTCTAGTCGGTGGAGACACAACCCTAAAAGGCTGAACTGGCTGACCTAGATGCTCAACAAACCAACGCAAGGGCATTCTCTCATAAAATATCCTATCTTTTCACAATTATAAAAACACCTGGAAGTCTTGCACTGGGAAGAAGTACCTGTTGATCCCAAAGGGCCTCCACAACCTGAAGACCCAAAATGAGAACCCCATAAAGCCTGACCAAAGCTCAGAACACTATGACTACCATACCCTGACTGACCCCCCATCTGTAAAATAAAGTGCTGCCTGCACAGGTCTAGTAGGCAAACTATGTAGTGGTTGTTGTTGACCTCTACTAGGAAAATCGCTACTCTAAATTGGTAACCACTGAAACTTCCCTAATGGTGGGGCCTCTTATCACTACTTTCGTAGGCCTCATAATGTATTCCCTGTATGGTCTGTGCATGGTCAACAACCTCCAAAAATGGATAACCCAAAGATAAAATCTACTTATTAGATTGGAGAAGCTGATACCTCAACCCCCTAATAAATCGATGCACCCTCTCGTGCTTAGTAGGCATAATCATAGTAGCACGTCTGGACAACTCATGAAATCTTGACTCATACTTTTTCACTGTCATAGAACCATACTGTAAATCTGTGAACTCATCCTTAAATTTCTCCCATATGCTATAAGGTACATACTTACCCAAGAAAGCCTCAGAGAACTATGTCCAAGTCAAGGGAAGGGACCCAACTGGTCTGATTCAACATATGCTCTCCACTGCTATTTTACTGACCCATCCTGCTAAAACATGGTATAAACCACTCTATGCAACTCCACCAGACCGAGATTAAGCAACCTCTCCTAATAATTGACAGGAACTCATGTGCATCCTCCACTGAAGCACCTAAAAACCTTACAGGACCCAATTTAATAAATCGACGTAGCATTTTATGCTCCTCTAAAGTTATAGCTGGTTGGTCTTTAATTGGCTGAGCAACTTTTAGAACTGGTAGCACCTCTAAGTAGGAGCCATAGTGGCAGGATGCACTTCTATACCCTGAACATCCAGTGCCGCTCCCTTGGCTGATGTCTGTGCCTCACCTCTAGCATAGCCTTCTAGAATACTCAATAAATAAACCAGGGCATACTATAGAACCAGTGTGGATACTAATTCGGGTAGAATTTAGGCTGGTCCCTAACCCACTAGCTGTTGTAGTGGCAAATCCTCTAGTACTAGATTTGTATCAAACATAGGCTTTGGTGATGGCACCTTGGCCTGGTCCCAAGCTGGTGCAATAGCTCACCTCGAACTTGTGGATGACCTCTACCTCGGTCGCTATATAGAGCCCTAGCTACAAGTGCAGGGGCCTCGCCCTCGCTTGCTGAAGCTTTTATTCTAAACATCTATGAAAGAGTGAAACAAGTGAGATTTGTAGAACGAATAGGAATAAGAGCACATGATAAGTAATCAAAAAGGTGAAATTTTTCTAAGAATTCCCTACAGCCTCTCAAAGGTTAGATAAATACCTCATCATACGAATCCACGAGACTCTACTAGGCATTTTGCTCTTATACCACTGATACTGCTGAACCTAAGCTCTAATAACAAACTGTCACAGCCCCAAAAATTGTGTTATGATTGCACTTACTATAACCCACCAGTAGGTAAGTCAAACATTTATGTTTGAGAATAGTTTCAGTACAAACCATTTTTTTGAGTGAAACTCTGCTTCTTAAAAGCTTATTTGGACAAACTAACTCCTTACTCGCTGTCTTATATTCTTCTCGCTTCCTTTGGAAAAAGAGTCAGAACTGATAGTCATCGCCTTTCCCTTTCGACTCGACAAATTCAATAACTGCTCCTAGCCGAATTCTAAGACAATGGTTTTAATAAATCTCCTGCTGTAGTTCCTCTTGGACCAGATCTAGAACTGTTCTCAATAGTTTGTGTATCCATAAATCCTATTGTATTATTGAAAGCTTCTGACTTTGTATATCATTCCGTTGTAAATAAACGATACTGCCATAGAGGGCACAACGAAGCCAAATTCAATCAAGGAAAGAGGGCTTAATTTCCCTAAGGTTGATTCATCCTATTCAAATTTAGCTATTCAAATTAAAGAGGAAAAGTTTTCTGATGAGATGGACCCCCAAGAGATAAGCGATAACCCCCAATTGCTTAAGGGTCACACTCTATATCCCAAAATGATAAGTAACGAGCTAATAAGAGAAAGAACATAACAGAAGATATACATGCCGAATATGAAAATAAACATAGGTAACAATGGCCCATACATATATAGATAAGGAGTGAGAGAACCAAAATATATAAAGCCAACCCCAAGACCTGGTATGTCACGACCTAAATGGTCATGAGTTTCATCCACCCTAACTCTATAGTGGGAGAACCATTTAACCTAGCCCTTAGCCAACCAATATAGAATTCACATTTACCTTCTTTCTAACTTAACTACCATTTATTAAACTTTACAAATTTTAAGCAAAATAAGTCATCGAATAATCCATTAATACCTAAACAAAAAAAAGTGCAGAATTATCTCTATTTGTTACATCCTTCGGACCCGAAAGTCACCGTATAAGAACTTTAAAATCCATAACAACATCTAAAACCATAATTAAAAATGCCAAACCGACAGGAAAGTCATTGTCTTGAAACAAAGGACATAAACTAGAAGAAGATCCAATAGTTGCCCGAACATAGTGCTCACCCTTGAATCAGAGCTGGAATTATAAACTAGAGCTGAGGTGTCACCTCAATAATTAGAACACACTCTGAACTTAACAAGAAGAAGAGTACATGTATTATCAGTACAACAACGTACTGGTAAGCATCATCAGCTGACTTAACCCAACACTATACATATAGATATGTTAAATACAAGTAAGAAGCAATCAAGACACCACTTATAATCAGTTGACAATTAAATATACATTCATAACACTTCAACTCACAAAACCAACAAAGATTCTCTTCATATCAATGTGTGTTCAAGTTGTGTAGGTACAACATTTACACTTAAGCAGTTTTAGTCAACAATAATCAAGACAACCATATGTACAAATGTAATAATGATTGCATGTATGAAAAGTGTACACACATACAAGGGTCAATAGGGACCCTCATCTATGACCTAGAGGGGACGAGCTTAGTCCATGTACTAGTATTGGTGTGATATTCGATCCATATAATAGTGTCGGCATGACACCCGATCCAAATAACAGTGTCGGTGTGACACCTGATCTAAATACATCATTTCACTGAATAACTTTAATACAATACCAATGCATGATGAGAATCAACAATCACAAATAATGCTCGAAGGCTAGTCACGAACATTTAACTCAAATATAAGCATAGAGTCAAATCAAGTTTATAACTATATTTAAACCATAACCTACTTCATATCCTTGTCCGAAAGAACTACTGGGTCAAACTCTTGACTTTTCTCACACTTTCCATTCATTCTTGGTCTATAACAACAAATAACACAATTCAATACAACATTTCCAGCTTCTAGGCTTCATAAACCCAAACCAATCAATTCCAACCTATGAATTTAACCTAGTTCATCATTCTAGTGTTTTCTACCTTTTAATCTCTTTGAATTCTCTTTATTTCATGATTACAAGGAAGAAATCTACACTAGGATGTGTTTTCTAACAACCTAGGATAAAAAATAATGAAATTTAAGTCATTCCCCATAATTTCTCATCAGTTCATGAACCTAGGGCTAAATCCCAATTTTCAACTATGATTATTATCCTTACAATTCTAAGAATCTAAGGGAGTAATTACAAGTTTGAATGATAGAGAATCCTTACCTAAAATATGGAAAAACCCCTAGTATGGTGAAAATTGCCCTCTCTCAACCCTTGAACAAAAACTAAAATAATGGGAATGAAAAAGGCAACTTTTCTATTTTAACTTTGAAAACTGTATTTTAATTGCTATAGCAATGGATTTATCACTATAGCGACATTACTGTAGTGACAAAACTGTTGCTGCAGCGACACTCAAGCCAAATAAACCTATTGCTATGGTGACACTTTTATCGTTGTGGCGACATCGTTGTAGCGATGGATCTGTCGCTGCAGTGATGCTAAAACAGTAGCTCGGGATTCATTCTTAGCTTTGTCTATTTTTGACACACTTCTCAAAGTTTGACATCATGAATTGACTCTTCACTGTAATCACTATGATCGAAGTTCTACTAATTCATTTTATGAACCAAAAGCTTCTACGACTTCTTAAACTCGCCATCTAACATATTATCAAATCAAATCAACCAAGCACTACACCACTAACTACTAGATTTTCCTAGACTACTACATATTCAAAAATTTACCTAAAACAAGGCTATCCCTAAATTTCACAAAATTGGCCTAGAAAAAGGTTAAGTTGAGGTTTTACTCTCTATTTCAGCGTAAAGAAGTTCAAGTTGTTACATTAGCTACAAATTTACCACTCATTCATCCTCGAATGACAATTATCAAGAAAAGATGAAAAAAATAAGTAAGAAGTTACCTGACTAGATGAATAATTGAGGATAGTAATTGTGCATATCTACCTCAGTCTCCCACGTGGCTTCCTCAACAGGACGGTTCTTCTACTTGATTTTCACAGACAAAATCACCTTGGTTCTTAACCTCCTTACATCTCTTTCCAGTATAGCAATCATCTCTTCTTTGTAAGAGAGCTCCTTGTCAAACAACTCCGAATCCCAAAAGATTATATAATTCCCATCTCCATGATACTTCTTAAGCATCAAAACATGGAACACCGAATGGACTCCCAACAAACTAGGAGGTAGAGCTAACCTATAAGCCACTGATCTACTCCATTCAATATCTCAAATGGTCTGATGTACCTTGGACTCAACTTACCTTTCTTCCCGAACCGTATTACACTCTTTATGGGTGAAACTTTAAGCAAAACTTTCTCACTCTTCTCAAATGTACACCCTTTACTTTATTATCTGCATACTCTTTTTGTCTCTTCTGGGCTGCTACCAACTTCTCTTGGATGAACCTCACTTTCTCCATTGTCTTCTTCAACACATCAGTGCCTTAAGGTCTTACCTTGAAGGTAGCAAACCAACCAATTGGTGATCTATACCTTCTTCCATACAAAGCTTCAAAAAGAGAAATGTCAATACTTGAGTAGTAGCTGTTATTGTATAAAAATTCACACAATGGTAAGAATTGGTCCCACTGACCACCAAAATCCATCACACATGCCTGAAGTATATCCTCTTGCACTTGGATAATCCGCTCTGACAACCCGTCAGTCTACGAATGGAAACCTCTACTTAGGTCCAACCTAGTACCCAACTCTGTTTGGAACTTTTCCCAAAAATTTGAGGTTAACTGTATACCTCTATCCGACATGATAGAGATAGGAACCCTATGAAGTCTAACAATTTCTTTCAAATAAATTTTAGCTAACTTAGCTGTATTGTAGTCCACCCCACTGGAATAAAGTGTTCAGCTTTGGTCAATTGATCAATGATTACCCAAATGGAGTCATATTTCTTTAAGATCTTAGGAAGACCAACAACAAAGTCCATAGTTATTCTTTCCCACTTCCATTTCAAAATGAGCATCCCCTGAAAAGTGCCACTAGGTTTTCAATGCTCATATTTAACCTATTGATAGTTCTGACACTTAGTTACAAAATTGATAATGTCTCTCTTTATCATGCGCCGCCAATAGTGCTACCTTAAGTCTCTATACATTTTGATTGCACCCGGATGTATAGAGTACTTAGAACTGTGAGCATCTACAAGGATAGTAGAAATTAAGTTGCCCACATGAGGCACACAAACACACCCTCGGATCCTCAACACACCCTCCTCATCAAGAATTTCCTCAGTAGCATCACCATGTAACACTTTCTCTGAAATTTTGTTTAGCTTCTCATCTTCAAATTACTTTTCTTTAATATGCTCAATGAAGATGGACTTTGCCTCAACATGGGCTAAAACTTCTCCCTTATAGGTCACCTGCAACCTCATAAAATCGCTAGTTAAAGTTTGTACCTCTTTAGCCCATGGACGTCTCAACACCTCTAACCACAAAAAACTCCTCATGCTCACAGGCTTCTGGCTCAATGCATACGCTACCCCATTGGCCTTTCCCAGATGATAAAGAATCAAAATATCATAATCTTTGATTCACTCTATCAACCTTCGCTACCTCAAATTCAAATATCATTGGGTAAATCTATGTTGCAAACTATGGTGTTCCACGAACACCTCACACTTCACCCCATAGAGGTAAAGTCTCCATATCTTGAGAGCAAATACCAACGTTGCTATCTCTAGATCATGGGTGGGGTAGTTCTTCTCATGCGACTTCAGTTGCCTCAAAGCATAAGCAACTACATTCTTGTCCTACATCAAAATTGCACCTAAACTAAACTTTGAAGCATCATAATACACAATAAAGTCCTTACCTTCGATAGGCAAGGTAAGGATGTGAGCTGAAGCTAGCAAAGTCTTAAGATTTTGAAAGCTCTCTTCATATTCATAATTCCATACAAAAGGTACCTCCTTCTGAGTCAGAATGGGTCATATGTCTAGCAATGGAGGCGAACCTTTTCACAAATCGGTTATAATAGCTGGCCAACCTCATGAAACTATGAACCTTTGCCACATTGGTCAGTCTAGCCTAATTCTTAACAGCTTCAACCTTTTGCTGGTCTACCATAACCCTTTTATTCACCATATGCCCCAAGAAGGATGTTGAAGACAACCAAAATTCACACTACGAATACTTAGCATATAGTTGCTTCTCCTAAAGAAACCCCAATAATGTACGCAAGTGAGCTTCATGCTTCTACTTACTCTTAGAGTAAACCAATAAATCATTAATGAAAAAAATAACAAACAAATCCAAATAAGGCTTGAAGACTCCATTCACAAAACTCACAAAAGAGGCAGGGGCGTTAGTCAAGCCAAAAGAAACAACCAAAAACTTATAATGGCCATAACGAGTCTGGAAGGCAGTCATTGGGATGCTCTCTGCTCAACCTTAAATTAATCTTTGAGAACACCACGGTTCCCTACAACTGGTCAAATAATTCATCTATCCTAGGTAAGGGATACTTATTATGAATGGTCACCCTATTCAACTGTTGGCAATCTATGCACCTCCGTATACTACCATCTTTCTTCATCACAAAACATAGGAGCAGGGATGGAAATAGGGCGAGTACAAAATGTCTCCTTAGTGGCCAGACTACCGCTAAGGCAGCAGTCCCTTGCTACACAGGCTTGTCGACTAGGCGATAGATTGCCCGCTATGGCGACATTGCTTCGAGGATACACCCATTGCTAAGGTGATGGTGCTAGATTGGTTGGCTTCTGCTAATGTCACGCCCCGAATCCCAACGAGGCGTGATTAGCACCCGAAGCCGATAAGGCCCGAGAGAACCAATCTTTGCTCAAGAACATTCGCATGCATAACCTCATATGAATCTTATTACAGCTTATGCAACTATGTGAAAGTCATATACATGGAAACATATGTCATAGCTCTATATGTAAAACTTGGCCGTCTGACCCATCAAGTCAAAACGACATGTACCTTCACATTTATACATCCACATCTATCTACAAAAGCCTCTAACAAATGCATTGACCTAAATGAACTAAAAGTCGGGACAAGTCCCCACTTTATACAACATGTACAAAATTAAAACACATGTACAACAGTGACTCAGAGAAACTCCGAACTAACTGGAGCACACCAAAGATCTGCAACACTGACAATCTACTATGGAGGCCTACTAGGACCTGCGCCTGCAGCAAGTAGTAAATTCCCTAAGAGGGGACAGTACGAAGAATGTACTGAGTATGTAAGGCTCAAATGAAACTGTAAGATATGAAAATATGTCAAGAACTCAAGTTCAAATGCATAACCATTATAGATAAGTCACAACATAGATGAGTCACTATTCTGTACTTTGGAAACAATGTACATTAAGTTCTTTCTTTCTCTTTCCTTTCCTTTCCTTTACTTTTACATCGCTCATACACTTTTTGGGCCCACATCATGCGGGTGTTCTTTTCACCCCATGGATAACATATCATCGTCATGCAGGTATTCTTTCACCCCATGGATAAGATCATATCGTCATGCGGGTGTTCTTGCACCCCATGGATAAATGGCCATTATCACGCGGGCGTTTGCGCCCCATGGATAAACTATCATCATCATGTGGGTATTTGTACCCCATGGATAACACCCATGACCACAATCAACATGCATTACTTTATTCTTACTTCATTTCTTTACTTTTGATATTGATACCTTTACTTGTGGGAGATTGGTACATTCACTTGTACATTACTTCTTTCATTACTTTTGAGAGATTAATACTATGATAGGCATAACTTTATATGAAACTTTGGATCAATAATCAATGAGTGAGAGATATATGAATAAACATTATTGGAACATAACCTTCGTGGAAACATAACAATATTGGAACCATTTGGACAATAATCAATGAACAAGATACATGAGTATAATCACTATTGAGACATTGGAACATAACCTTATTTGAGTTTTTGGAACATTAACCATGAATATTAGACATGAGATTCACCAATGATCAATGATTAGGAAATATATGACAATGACCATGGATAACCGGATATGGGATACCTTAGCACATTTTGGGATGGAACAAGCGTAATGTCAATGTGACTACTATTTGCCGCAGAAAGATACGGACAGAGTAACCTTACATACCTTGTACTCGCAATACGGATATACAATCCTAGATGTGCACACAATAGTCCTGCTCCTTCTTTATGTGTCACTCTACATCACAAATACATAACGGAAATGACATTAACCACCAACTACTTTACAAATGCATACAATGTCAACGAGTTACATGTTTGCCTTTAAACATGTCATTTCCCCTTGACAAAACCATTGATAAAATTATTATTCCAAAAATCCCCCAATATTCCCAACATTGACCAATACATGATAATCAATACATTTCACCACAACACTTCTCCTTTACACTTCCTTATCCACACCACATCACTAACAGTCCATCAATTCACCTTAATACACTTCATAACACATATCGGCCAAAATCCCACAATTTACACTTATAGAGACATAACAAGTTTAATAACAAAATAACACCATACACTTTCATATTTTATCCATACCATGATCTTTCATCAAAGGCACAAGTCATAATTCAAGCTTGAATCCCATGGATCACAAATCTTATACAAAAATACCAAGTATCATGTCCAACATTTCCAAGAACAACCAACATGATTTATATACTCTTTCATGCACATAATATATTAATCCATAACAATAATCACTTACCCAAACTTGAAAAGTGATGATCTTGCTCCAAAATTGCCTTTGAGTTCTTTAGGGTTTGAGAGAATGTTGGAGAATGTTGGAGAAATATCTAGATAAACATGAGAGTGTCAAGTGAATAAAATCTGATATTTTTGGGTCTATTTATAGTCCTTGGTCCATCCTTAGTCATCCTTGGCATTTAATGCTTCATTTTGACTTGGTCAATAGAAGATTGGATCATGTGACCCATGTATTTTGCCTTATTTTGGGCTTTTATTGAGCCCAAATCACTTAACCCAATAAAATCAATAATTTCTCATGTTTAAGTCATCTTATACGTATTACAATAATATTCCCACTCATGCTATTCATCCGTAGCCTCAATCCCAAAAACAAGTGATTCTAGCCACGTTTGGCTTATTTTGACCTTAAGGGCAAAACTGTCATTTTTACTCCAAATTCCTTCTCGAGTAATTTTATCATACCAATATAATATGTCATTAATTTCATGTATCTACTCGTGGTTGTATAAGAAACGTGGCAAAAATAGGCTCAATACGACCCTGGATATCCTTGGGACTTAGAAATTTCCAACTTTCAAAAAAATGGAAAAACCAGCATGGCACGCCCCTGGGCTCGCCAACTTACTGCTTCTGGGCTAAAATTTTTAGCCCAGAGCGGCGTGGTACGGTCCCAAATGCGCCCCATACTTAGTTTTATTCGAAAATTCCATTTTTTGACTTCTCTTCGCGGGTTTGGATAGATACTTCAAGTCCTATTCTTTAACTTACTTCTTAACCTTAATATATTTTGTTTAGGGGTCCTCTTAGCCTCGTTTTGAACCCCACAAATGTTCCACGAAAATCATAAAACACCTCCTATGAAGGTTTAATCACATATACAAGGGCCAAACTCAATTATCTCATCAATAGCATTACAAAAGACGTATGTGTGGCTCTCGACACCTAAGTAAGCATTGCTCAACATCGTCAAGTAGGGTTAGGAAGGTACGGGGTGTTACAGCTAAGGTGGTCCTTGGTCTACCTAAGAGACAATGCTAAGGATACCAAAGGATAACTAGAGTGCTTGCACCAGAAACCAGACTCAACTGAAATAAGGGACTAATGAAATGACTCTGAATGTACCCTCGAGAATCGATCATGGTCCCACAGAAATAAATCAATAATACTACTAGGCTAATTTCGACATTCCAAACTCAATAAAACCATTACATTTATCAAAAGAGGTTGTTATCAATAAGTAAACCCCCTGGAACCCTTCAATGCTAATTTACCTAATTTCTCATCTAAGTATCTGAAACTCAAAATAAGGACTCGAAGCCCAACATAGATAAATGAAATGTCAGATGAACGGCTGACAGATGTGAAGGCAAAGCTAGCCTATAGGCCACATCTTCAAACTTCTCAAAAATATCAAAAGGACCAATAAATCTTGGACTAAGCTACCATTTCTTCCCAAATCTCATCACACACACCTTTCATGGCTGATACCTTCAACAAAACCTACTCATATAGCATGAAAACCACATCCTAAACTCGTCGATCGACGTAACTCTTATGCCTACTCTGGGCAGCTACAAGCCTTTATTGAATCAATCTCACTCGATCCATCAAGTCTCTCAACAAATCAGTGCCCTAAGGCCTAACCTCGAAAGAATCAAACTATCTCATGGGGGATGTACACCCTCGCCCATACAAAGCCTTTAAAAGGACTATTTGAATGCTAGAATGGTAACTGTTGTTGTAGGTAAACTCTGTTAAGGGCAAGAATTGGTCCTATTAACAACCCAAACCCATGACACATGCTCAAAGCATGTTCTTTAAAATCTAAATGGTCCTTTCTAACAGGCCAATTGTTTGAGGGTGAAAAGTTATGGTCATTTCAAGCTGAGTACTCAACTGACTCTGCATAGAACTCAAAAATTTCAAGGTAAGCTACATACCTCTATAAGAAATAATAGAGTTAGGTACACTAACTGAACAATCTCTCGAATTAAGATCTTGGCCAACTTCTCTGCATTATAAGTCACTTTCACTGGTATAAATTGTGCTTATTTAGTCAGCCTATCCTCAATCACCCAAATGGAATAAAAATTCCCCAAAGTTAGGGGTTGAAAAACTACAATGCCCATAGTGATCTGCTCTAACTTCCACTCAGGAACAAGCATCCTCTGCATCGTACCACCTGGTCACTGATTCTCATACTTCACTTGCTGATAATTCAAACACTTGGCCACAAACTCAACAATGTCTTTCTTCATCCCGCACCACCAATAGTGTTGCTTTAAGTCATGGTACATGTTAGCCACTCCTAGATAAATAGAATACCTTAATCAATGAGCCTCTTCCAAGATCAATCTAATCCAACGACCAACTCTCGGCACACAAACACAACCACCAACCCTAAAAACACCCTTGGGATTAGAGATTTCATCTTTGCCTCACCACTCAACACTTTATCGCAAATCACTCTCAACTTCTCATCATCAAACTGTTGGGCTTGAATCTGCTCCATCAATGAAGATCTAGCCTTAACTTATGCCAAAACACGCATAAGTGTCAAAATATCAAGTTGAACCAGCTAGTTAGAAAAAGACCGAATATCTAAGGCTAACGACCGCTCCTCCACTAAAAGATAAACCAAACTCCCCATGCTCACTTTCTTCTGACTCAAGGCATCTACTACCATATTAGCCTTGGCCGGATGATAAGAAATAGTGAAATCAGAATCCTTAAGCAACTCTATCCATCTACACTGTCTCATATTAAGATATAACCAAGTGAAAAAGTACCGAAGACTACGATGATCAGAGAAAATCTCATAATAAACTCTATACAAGTAGTGTTGCAACAATTTCAACAAAAAACCAACCGCAGCTAATTCCAAATCATGAGTAGGATAATTATTCTCATTGACCTTTAACTATCGAGAAGAATAAGCATTCACTTTACCCTTTTGTATCAACATACCATCCAAGCCAACTTCAGAAGCATAACAAAACATAGTGAAACCCACGCCCTTCTCAGGCAAAGTCAAGATAGGAGCCAAAGTCAACAACTCCTTGAGTTTTTGAAATCTCCTCTCGCAAACATACGACTATTGGAAAAACAATCTTTTTCTGATTCAACTTGTTCAAAGGAGCCGTAATAGAAGAGAAACCCAACACAAATCGTCGATAGTAGCACGCTATCCTAACAAAACTCCGAATCTCTATAAAAGAAGTAGGTCTATCCTAATCGTAAACTGCCGCTACCTTGGTTGGATCGATCATAATACCATATTTGGTCACTACATGACCCAAGAAAGAAACAAAGTCCAACCAAAACTCGTACTTAGAGAACTTGGCATACAACTTCTCATCTCTTGATCTTTGAAGTATGACACTCAAATGCCTCACATAGTCAACATAATTCTTGGAATAAACCAAGATATCATCAATATGCACAATTATAAAAGAATCAAGTTAAGGCCAAAACACTTTATTCATCAACTCCATAAACGCTGTCGGGGCATTAGTCATCCCAAAAGACATAACCAAGAACTCATACCATATTCAAAAAGCTATTTGTGAAACATCAAAAACTCTAATCCTTAACTTATGGTAATTAAATCTTAAGTTGATCTTAGAAAACATTAAAGTACCCTGAAGCTGATCTAACAAATCATCAATGCAAGGAAGAGGATACTTGTTCTGGATAGTCACTTTTTTCAATTACTAATAATCAATACATATGCACATGGATCCATATTTCTTCTTCAAAAATAAGACAGAAGCACCCCGAGGAGATGCACTCGGTCTAATCAAACCCTTACTTAACAAATCCCATAATTTCTCCTTCAATTCTTCCAATTTCATTGTGTCCATTCTATAGAGAGAAATAGAAATAGGCTTAGTGCTCGACTCAATATCAATGGAAAAATCAATGTCCCTATCTAGAGGCATGCTAGGTATGTCAGTTGGAAACACGTCCATGAATTCTAATAACTCTCACAAAATCTAAGGGATACGGTGAATCAATACTAGTATCGTCTACATATGCCAAATAGGAAAGACGCCCCTTCCCTACCATGAGACGAGCACGTAGAAAAGATATAACCATCTTCTTACATGAACTAGGAGTACCTTCAACTCTAATATTGGCACACTCGGAGTAGCTAAGATCACTGACTTGACTAACCAATCCAAAGCCGCATGATAAAGAGCTAACCAATCCATACCTAATATGACATCAAAATCAACCATATCGAGGATAATTAAGTCTACCTAAATGTCACACCCAAAAAGGTCACTACACATGATTGATACACACGATCCACCACTAAAGATTCTCCTACGGGGGTAGAAAAATGAATCGACATAATAATGGACTCACACATAGCATCGATACCACTAGAAAAATATACAGACACATAAGAGAATGTAGACCCAGGGTCAAACAATACTGAAGCGGAATGATGGAAAATTGGGATGATACTTGTAATCACTGCATCAGAGGCCTCTGCCTCAAGTCTCCCAGGAAAAACATAACACTGACCATGCTTACTACCAGACTGAGTGACTCATTATCCACTACCACGAGCTCCTTGATCCACACCTCTGGTACTTTTAGAACCACCTTTAATGCCCTGTGCATCGCCTCTAACTATTGACACTGGAGTCAGACAAAGCTGAAGCTGAGAACCCTACTGGGGAGGACCCAATGCATGTCGAGGATAATCCCTTGCTAAGTTACCATGCTCATAACGCAAAAAACATCCCCTACTATATGTATCATGCTGAGAGGGCCCAGAAGAACTAGAATGACCTCCATAGCCTGACGAACTAGAATGAGACCCTCCGCCAGCATAGCTTGATCTCTAACCACTCGAAGTCTCAAAACCCACAAAGTTACTATCTAAACTCTGCAAGGCTACCTGAACCAATCTATCGTGGTAACCATAAGAACCCCAGTTTTAGAAATCCCTACCTCGGGATGAACAACTATTGAAATTGCCTTATCGTCGCATCCTATTAGCACTACCACTATGAATACCCTAGCAAATAGTTTCAATCATTGTGGCATGCTCCACTATACTCTGAAAAGAACCACCAAAAACCACTAACTAAGCCATTACCAAATGATAATAACTAGTCAAACACTTAACAAACTTCCTGATCCTCTCAGACTCTATGGAAATGCTAGCGATGGAATATCTGGACAATGCATAAAAACGAGCCTTATACTCTGCTATAGTCATATAGCCCTGCTCCAAATGTTCAAACTTATCTCTCCACTGGTCCCTCAACCTAAAGGGCACAAACCTCTCTAAAAAAATCTCAGAAAATTAGGTCCATGTCAAAGAAGGGGAACCCACGAGTCTACAACTGACAAGAGATTTCCACCACTGCCTAGCCACATCAGTCAACTGGTAGGTAGTGTAAGAAATACCATGGAACTCAAGCGAACCGAGGTTATGCAACCTCTCCTGACAATCAATCAAAAACTCATAAACGTCCCCACCAATAGCACCACTAAACTTAGAAGGAACCAATATGATAAATCTCTTGATTCTCTGCTGCTCATTAGTAGACAAAACAAGACGAGGAGCTATAGGCGGAATAACAAGTCTAGCAGGAAAGGCCTCAACATGTAGGACCACAACGGCAGCTAGTTGTTCCCCAAGAGTCTGAAAACTAAGAGTAGGAGCCTTCCCCAATAGCTAAACACCTCATGTAGTTTGAGAACCATTTGGTGTACTCGGTAGACTGCCTGTCTCGAGAATTCCATCCAAACAACCCAAAAAATAAATCAGCAAATTCTATAGTACTGGAGTAACCACAAAGCATATAGGGGCATAGGCTGGTCCAACATCCTCTGGCTGATAAGCTACCTTATTATGCACAATCTGAGGCTCGAGAGAGTCTATTCTAGCCCGTCCTCTAGTTGGAGCCACTTCTCATGCCCGACCTTTACCTCTGTCTCAGTCGCGACCCCTGCCTCGCCCTTTGACTAGAGATCCAACAGCGGGTGTAGGCTTAACATCCTCAATAACTCTGGATCTAGTCCTCACCATCTGCATAGAAAGAGTGGAATTCAAATTTAGAATACTGCCATGAAAAACACAATAAGGAATCTAGTTAGACAAGTTTTCTTAAAGACATCCATAGGCGTCCTGAAGACAGACACAAACATTAACATATCGATCTGCGGGACTCTATTAGACGTTTTGCTCTTTTACTCATGAGACTGGTGAACCTAAGGCTCTGATACCATTTGTCATGACCTAGAATTTGGGGTCATGATGGCACCTACCCTTTCGCAACCTTGGTAGGTAAGCCCAACACTGAAAAGAGATAGAAATACAACAGACAAAGTAAATGACATCAAATATGAGACTTTACAAATAAAGTCCGACCAGATATATATAAAACAACACAAAATTGAAATAAACACAACTCCAACACCAAAATCTAGTGTCATGAGTAAAGAGCACTAATACTAACATAGAATATAGAAATACACGACTCTATCTCTGAAAAGTAAAACAAAGGTAAGATAGATATAATGAAGTCTAGAATCATGCCTCGAACAAAGTGCTCACCAGTACTCTAAAACATCCTCAAAATAGCATGATCTCAAGCTCTGCGGGTCACACTCGAACTGGGATCTACACCGAAAGGGTATAAAAAGTAGATGTAAGTATGGTCCACTTGTACTCAGCAGGCATCATAGACTGACCGAGCAAAGAAAAAAACTAAATAAGTAAAAGATACAATGAACACGCTTCCATCTGCATACAGAAAAGTTCCCGCTAGCGGCTCAAGCTGTATCTCCTAAAAATCTATAAGTATAATAATTGAACAAGAATAACTACACATAAAAAAATAAAGTAAGGCTAAATTACACAACTAGCAAACAACATAAGAGATATGTAAATGATGTAATGTAATGGTATGATAAGGATGGAATGTCTCAATATTACCTTATATACACCTTTAGAGCATAAACTTATAGGACCCATAGGGGTTCGCATCCCATATATTATTTTAATCTCATATCTCAATCAACCTTACAATTATATCCCTCAGTCAAGGTATTTTATAAAGAATTTAATTTTTTTTCAACATAAGTGTTTCTCAATGGTACCAATTTTATGAATATAGATGAATGAAATAAAAATGCATACTCATAACCAAATCAATATCATGCAATGAATCAACTCAATAATGGTAGAAATGAGCACAAATATCCTCCAATCTCAAAAAATCATGATATAAGCCATCGCATGGCACCGCAATTATAAAGAATGATGTAAAACATCAATAATATCAATTCAAGCCCCCTCTAGGGTATCACAATAATAATAAAGGCAAATAATGCTCAAATAAGACCAATACTAGCCCCCTCCATGGGCATCACAATAATAAAAATCTCACAAGTCAATGATAATATTCACATACGCCCCCACATAGGGAATACGATAAAATGATAATCTCAAAAGATGAATCACATGATAAAATCCCCGATCCATAACATACTTTACATGAATGGTTAACTACCCATCTCGGTCTGAAGAATGTTAAGCGATAACCTACCTCAAAAAGTCAAAACACGAGCCTGGACCCCCTTAACTAGGAGCTTTTCATTTTCGTACAGTCTCGGAATGAACCCATTTTACCCAAAACATAATGTATAAATCAAAAGGAGTCTAATGATACCCATATTTGCTACTTTCATTCTGAGTCCAAAAATAGTTTGAAAAATCAATCCCGTAAAAGGGTAAAATTGAGATTTTATTAAAGAATCAAGTTTTTCATACTTTAAGGGATCTAAATATGAAAATCCATCTAAATACAAGTTGAAATCGAGCATGAAATATAAAGATAAATAATTTTATTGCTTTATCAAGTGAAGCCCTAAAAATCCAAGTATGGAAGTTGTTTTTGAGATAAAATCAATGGGTAAAACCTTACCCAACTCCAATTTGTTGAAAATCCCTATTGAAATTTTTGAAATCGAGACCTTAAAGCTTGAAAATGGAAGAATAAAATAAAAGAGAAGAAAAAGGAGTATTTATACCAGCAACGTCGCCTAGGCGGTCAAATGGTTGCCTAAGCGACATCGCCTAAGCAGCCATACTACCACTAAGGCTATAGTCACTTGTCATGCAAGCTCATCGCCTAGGCAGTAGATTGCCCGCTAAGGCGGCATCGCTAAGGCAATACACCCATCGCTAAAACGATGGCGCTAGATCGGTTGACTTCTACTAAGGTGGTCTTTGGTACTCCTAGGAGAAACCACTAAGGTGACCAAAAGACTGCTAGAGTGGTTGCTCCAGAAACCAGGCTCAGCTAAA